>CM057449.1:1075015000-1076265000 GCA_016271365.2 Neoceratodus forsteri
ACTCCTCAAAGAATGGAAGGGGGAGAGTAGCGACTGCTGAAAGGCTATCAGCCAGCTTTGAGACCATGAGTAGGCTTAACTTTGACCGGAAAATAAAGGAAGGGGATACAGAATGAGACTAGGTGGACCTCAGGCAGACACAAGGAGAACAGCTCTCGGAGGTGCTGCTGAAGTGGTTTGCACAGGCAAAGGAACCCCTGTGAGCTTAGGGCTCCACCCTCTGCCAGCTGAGGTCATAAATGCTGCACCATGAGGTGTTGCTGACTGCTTGTCTGTATGACTAAAGCTTGCCTTAGAGCACTGGAACTCCACCTGGTGGGACTGCCAGGATGTGCTACAGGGGACAAGTGCCTACATTGAGGGACCCCAGCCCAAGACGAGGAACTCACCTTCAAAATGCAGAGTTCAAGGGGAGTGAGAGCATGTCTACCCACAGGACAGTTCTAAGAGCAAGATTCTGACTGAATAATGACTGAACAGAATCCCTGATACTGTTACAGTGCAATGACTGAAAGGTACTGCAAAATTGATGCACATCAAAGGCTAAAATGAGAGGTAAAACTCAGCCTCAAGCAGGAAAGGCTGGAAGCTGTATGCACACTTTGACTAAGGTGATAAATGATGCAGCAGACTAACATGAAAACTAACTGAAGTGACAGAGCAGGAGTGGGAGTGGCTGCCTTACTTGGAAGCCAGGTGTAATCAATTGAGGGGGCATGCAGTGAAGCTAAGGGAGGTTTATATGTGACTTGGTATGAAAAATAAATAGAAAAGACTGAGAGCACGAACCAAACAGCAGAATGACATACTGTAGGTAGGGTATACTGTGAAAACTAGTAAGCAGGCTGAGAACCAAAACAGAAGGAAACACAGGAGGTACATGTGGACATAACTCACTAGGATTATCTGAGAGAATAAAAGGAAGTACAAACTACAGCCAGGAAAGCAAAAAGAAACAAATACTAACTTACAGTACAAGTCACATCAAACTGTTACACCAGTGAGCTGTTTTTGCATTTCTCAGTGAGTTGCATATATGTTGCTGGAGTTAGTACACAACCTTATCAAAACTGTTGCCAAGAACTGCAACTCAGTTTTACATTGTATTGTGACAGAAATGTAGCTGCATATTGAAAAATGTTTCCTAAAAATGTTACAGTATGTTCTGTTTAAAAACAGTACAGACTCAGTTGCCAGTGCTATGCTAACTTCAAAAAACAATGCTTCAACCAACTTATTACTGAGACAGTTTAATGCAGACTGTGCTGTAGATGGTATACTGTTGTTAGAGCAAAACCACAACAGCGAATCCATTATAAAGATACAACCCGTTTGGCATTCACAATGTCGAACGGGTTGTCGGAGCACTGTACAGATACAGCGACTCCCGGTGTTGGCCACTCTCCCCCATAATCCAGCCGACCTGCCCAAGAGTTCGTAATCTATAAATCCCGGGTTGTGAAGGGCAGAGCCCCCCCGTAAACAGTCAAAATGTGCCTTGGTGCATGGGGCACCATGGCTGTCAGTCAACACATTTGCCGGGCGATGTGATTGCCATCAGCAGATATGTGTTGCTGTACTAAGTCATCAACGAGACTTGGTGGAACCACTGTAGATAGCTGATGAAGACACAAACGAAACAACCCAAAAGCACAGAGGAAAGTGGCAGGCAGACAAGGGGAGAGGGGGGGGTAGAGCCCAAGCAGAGCCCTAGCAGAGCCTCCAGCCGATGAAGAGAAACAGTGCTTCCAAATGAGGCTGGAGAAAGCTGGCCTAAATCACTCTTGGAAGGAGGTGTGTCTGGTAGCTCCCACCACCAGACTGCAGGCATAGCTTTTTAGTTTCCTGGATCATCCCTGCTCCCACTCTTGAACAGTGAAATTACATTTAGTATCCTACAGTTCCAGGACACTGATCCTGTCTCCAGTGAGCTATGGGATAACTCAACTAAGTCATTTATTTAGGGCCTGCCAACAATAAATGTGTACGAAAAGGAAGTACAAAATTACAAATGATCTCAAAAACTACACATTGCACCTAAATAAAGCTATGCTGGTGTGGAAAACTTTCTAATATAAACAAAAATGTTATTTTAACTTCGGGAAAGGTTCATACCTAATCCTGTTAGATGGATTAGGTTTATCCTTCCTGAAGTTTCCCTATGGCACGGATGAGAGATGTTATGATGTAACCCATAATTTTCATTACCTATGTAACGGCAGTGAGTAAATATGGTAAGTGATGGCCTGGCCGGGATCTCTCCGAGTCAGCTGAGGACACCTGCTTTGTCTTTGCCCTGCCATACAGTACTCCACTTCTAGGAACACTCTGTGTAGGAAAAACTAACTATGCTTTTGGTACTTTTCATTCATTCTTGATGAAGGTCTTTGGTCAAGATGAATTATCTTCTTTTGTTAGTGTACTTTGGCCTTTTGTTCCATTTGATTTTAAATTATAGGACTAGACACTGTGCTTTACCATGTGTGTGTGTATGGATGTAGTTCATCTTTCGTTTTTCATTTTATTAATGTAGGAATGTTCAACTGAACACTTAGGTATCATTGTGGTTTGGTTTTGATGCCATTTTACACCTAAGAATACAGAAGCATATTGCCGTACAGTGACTTCCTAAAGGTCATGCAATTGGGCAGTGGCTGGAATAGGATTCAAACCTGTGATCTCTTATTTCCTAGTTCAGTGCTTTAACCACTGGACTACACATTAGTGTTACCATGCATATGCAAAGGTCTATGTTCTTTAAGAACTCAGATAAGACCACCCTACTGGTGCCTAGAACCAGGAACTCCCTAGCTCACAGGTCCATCTGCCACAGGGCTCCCTCCTGGTTCAGCTCTCTTACAATCACCATCACCAACGCTCCCAAAATTGGTCCCTTTAAAATCGCTCTTCATAACCACCTTTTCAACACACGCTGCTGTAAATGTAATTAACTGCTGTTCGCTCCCACTTCCCCCTGGGCTCACTATGGAACCATGCCTTCCAGTACACTCCAAATTTTGACAATGTCCACCAGACTGCTTACCTGCACACGCACACATACACACACACACACACACACACACACACACACACACACACACACACTCTCATCCTCACCAGCTTCATAGTCCACTTCCCCTCTGGACATCTGTCTTACATGCTGCACCTGCAGTCACCAGTCTAATCTATGTTGTAGCCTGACCCCAGGGCAGTTCCTTAGTCACTCTAACAGTGTATGTCATGCATTCTCTGCCTATGCTGTAATTGTATAACAGAGGTATGTTTCCCCTAGTTGATCATATGTAACCTTTGTAAATAAGACTGTACATAATCTATGTAATGCTGTCTGTATCTTGAACTATGTATCACTGTTTTGTCCTCTCTGTGACGAGGAGCCTTTGTAAACGAGTCTCTGACTCAAATGTTGTAAATCCAATTTGTACAAATAAATAGACTTGTTTTATGTCTATTATTTGTAATACATTTACCTTTTACCAGTTAATGTAAGTAATGACCCAGAAATACAAACGGAAAAAAGATTAGTACTATATCATCATAATTAAGGAAAGTTTATTTTACTAATGGCAAATCTCAGGTTAAATAGGTTTGATTGAATGTAAATACATTTACAGCAGTGCTCATTAAAACATAATATCCTCAGGTGAGAAAGGCTGTTGGCCTTTTGGTTTACTGCTGTTGCATGGCTTTGAGTTTTCTCAATAACATTTTTCATGTTAAAAAAATGCTATCCTCAAACTTTTTATCATATAAAAAAGATTGCAAACTACATATAGATAATCTTGTGCAAAAATGAAAGATGGGCTGACCCACAAAAAAAATTTTTGCCCTCCGAGGTGTGGAGCACAGCCACAGAGTACCCCTCAAAACATGCAGGACACTCTTTTGAAACTGCAGTCTCATTTCTGCACCCCTCCACAGTCCACACCTGATTCCACTTCCCTTGCTTCTATGCAAATGGGGAGGGGTGGGACCAGGTATAGGGGCAGGGATACACTTCCATACACATTCCAACAGTTTCAGTCTTGTGTCACGAATGATGCACTTATTCCATCACCTCCCTCCCAAACACACACCTGCTAACACCATTCAACTAGACTTTTATGGGGTGGGCTTACTGTGGAATGGTGTTCCACTGAGCTGGCCTGGGTTCATCTTATACTGCCCCACCAGTGAAGGATCAGATTTCAGGAGGTGGTCACCCTCTAAACATTATGGTTTTGGGGATGCAGGGGGTTGGACTAGGTAGGGATGATCTACTTTTGGCCAGAAGCCAGTAGTTGTCAGAAAAACATGTCAGGTGACAAGGAGAAGAAGGCTATGATTTTCAGTGGTCAAGGGCATCATCAATAGGCACAGCTTGACTCTGTAAAGAAGCTCAAGTTTCTTGTGTATTTATTTGTTTATTTATTGACATTTGGTAACCAGGAAAGGCACACTAAGCCAACACTCATTTCCATGTGTGACCCAGGGAAAAGGGGACTGGAGAAAAATATACAGTATATTCAAAAGGTCAAATATCAATTTAAAAATGTAATATACAAGCATATGTGAATTACTAAGGTTGTTGAGTAATAGTAAGCCAGACGAATCAAAGGGAATTAAAGAGTCAAACAGGAATATTCTGTGCATAAACAAGAAAAATAACAATGGCTAAAACAAATATTCAGAGAGATGGGGATAATGCTGGGAGTGCAACAAAATGTTTAACAGGAAGAGACAAAAACAGGAAAGGGAAGGTAAAATAGGGAAACATGAACAGGGAAAGAGAGAAGGCAGGAGGAGAGAATTAAGCAGAATCAGTAAGTTAGGTAAGGGGAAAACTAACCATTAACAGAGCAAGAAGAGAGGAGAAAGTGGATTGCCCTGCAGCAGATTTGGAATCGGGATAAAGAAAGTGTGGGAGTACCAAGAGTGAAGTGCATAGGAAAAGGAGGGGTTTACCCACAGGAGGGTGGCAGGGGACCCCACAGGGGAAGGAAACAACTCCTGGTAGGGGACTCTGTTAGGAAGGTAGAACTGGGGGAGGAAGGGGAGAGGGAGGTAAGATGCCTGCCTGGCACCATGGCTTGGAGGAACAGGGAGCGAAACCTCAGGATTGCCAGAGCAGCTGCACAGGGGAAGGAGCTGGATGTCATTGTCCACCTAGGGACAAATGACCTGGCTAAGAAAGGGATTAGAGAAGTGCAGGAAGAGTTTGTGGAATTGGGGAAGGGCCTTAGACAAGTAGCACGCACGGTAACCTTCTTGGAGGTGCTGCTCATCTATGGCGTAGGAGAGGCTAGGTGTTCTGCACCATGGGATTCAATCAGTGGTTGAAAACTGGTGTGGAGCTCAGGGAATTGGCTTCATTGGGGACTGGGGGTCCACCTGGAGTGATGCAAGCCTATACTGGCATGATGGGCTGCATCTGTCCAGGAGGGGAACCAGGATCCTAGGTGATAGGTTTAAATACTTCATTGGCAAGCATTTAAACTAGTCAAGGGGGGAGGCACTGGAAAGGAGCAGGAAAATCCTAGCCACTCCCAAAAAATCACAGTAGTAAGTGCGGTAAACATCAACATAGAGGTGTCGATAGGGAGAAGGGCAGGGGTAAATGGAGAAAGTAACAAAGGCAAGAAGGACAGGGATGGGGCAAAAAGGAGTAAGGCCATCAGGAAATGGAGAGTAATGAGTACCAATGCCCCAAGTCTGGGCAACAAGCTCCCTGAGCTGGTAGCCTTGATGGAAGAGGGATGTCTGGATATCATAGCAGTCACAGAAACATGGTATACAGAGAACCATGACTGGGATGTTAACATACCAGGGTACATAACCTACAGAAGAGACAGGCAGGGGAGAAGAGGGGAGGAGTAGCTCTCTATGTAAAGGAAGGAATAAAATCAACTGAACAAAAGAGTAAACAGGGAGGAGAGGCGGCACTGTGGGTCACCTTGAAGACTGGAAAGGGCACCATAATCTGCACAGGGGTTGAGTACAGACCCCCATGTCAGGGGGAAGGAATGGACAAGGATATGCTAGAAGGCATTCTCAGAATGGCAGAGAAAGGGGAGATACTGTTGACGGGAGACCTGAACATGCCAGATGTTAACTGGAGCACATTTGCTGCAGCCACATCCAAAAGCAGGGTCATTCTTGATGCCCTACAGGTGGCAGGCCTCAGACAGCTAGTTTCAGAACCCACTCATGAAGGAGCAATCTTAGACCCCATACTCTCAAACGGGGGCAGTGAGAGGATCTCAGGTCTAGGAGTGGGTTGCCATATGGGAACAAGTGACTATCAAACAGTGTGGTTCACATTAAACTCAGCTACAGAGTCAAGCCATACACAAGTGAGGGTACTGGACTTTAGGAGGGCTAACTTTGGCAAGATGGGAGAGTGCCTCAGAAAAGCACTAGCAAACAGGCTAGAAGGAGGTGTGGAGCAACAATGGGGAATCATCAAAACTGCCATCACAGAGGCAACACGCCTTTGTGTGAAGCAAATAAACAAATCAAAATGAAAGAAAAAGCCAATATGGTTCTCAAAACAGGTGGCTGTGAAAGTCAGGAAAAAAAAGATGCATTCCAGAAGTACAAGGAAACACAGAAGGAGCAGGACAGAGAGCTGTACCAGTTAAGGCAGAAGGAAGCTGGGAGGACAGTCAGAATAGCAAAGGCCCAAACTGAGGAAAAGATAGCCAACTCAGTTAAGAAGGGGGATAAAACATTTTATAGGTACATCAGCGAGTGTAGAAAGACAAAGGGAGGGATAGTGAGGCTGAATAGAATAAACGGTGGGTGGGCAGAGGGGGACAGTGAAAAAGCAGGGATACTGAATGAATATTTCTGCTCAGTATTCACAAAAGAGGAGGGGGGAAGTGCCTAATCCAATTAACAGAAGCACTCTTGATAGGGAGGTCGATCCCAGTCCTTTCACAGAAGAAAGGGTTCTGCAAGGACTCCTATAACTGAAGGTGGACAAAGCAATGGGGCCTGATGGAATTCACCACAGAATTCTAAAAGAATTAAGGGGGGAACTAGTGAAACCACTGGCTACTCTTTTTAATAAATCATGGGAGGATGGTGTGGTACCTGAGGACTGGAGAAAGGCGTATGTGATTCCCCTTCACAAAAGCGGGACCAAGACAGAGGCAGAAAACTACAGACCTGTCAGACTGACCTCTGTGGTAGGAAAAGTAATGGAGTCACTTGTGAAGGAAAGAATAGTTGAGTACCTAGAGGCCAGTAGGACACAGGACCCAAGGTAGCATGGGTTCACAGCTGTAAGGTCATGTCAGAAGAATCTAATAGATTTCTTTGACTGGGTGACCAAAGTAGTAGACCAGGGAGGGGCTGTGGACATGGCCTACCTAGACTTTAGCAAGGCATTTGACACAGTCCCACACAAAAGATTAATAGTCAAATTAACCAGCCTGGGAGTGGGTCCCAGGGTGGTAGCCTGGGTAAAACATTGGCTGGACAACAGGACACAGAAGGTAATTGTAAATGGAGCCCACTCTGAAGAAAGAGGGTTACTAGTGGGGTACTGCAGGGTTCAGTATTGGGTCCAGTCCTTTTTAATGTTTTCATAAGTGACATTGCAGAGGGACTGGAAGGAAAAGTATGCCTCTTTGCAGATGGCACAAAGATCTGCAACAGAGTTGATACACAAGGAGGCGTGGAAAGGATGAGAAGGGACTTGGCAAGGTTGGAGGAATGGTCAGAAGTATGGCAGCTAGGATTCAATGCAAAGAAGTACAAAATAATGCACCTGGGAAACAAGAACTCAGGGGAAGAATACACAATGGGGGAGGTAGTAACAACAACAAAAAAGGAAAGGGATCTGGGGGTAATCATATCAGATGACCTTAAGGTTAGCAAGCAATGAGAGAAGGCAGTTGGGAGGGCTGGGGGTATACTGGGATGCATAGGGAGAGGCATCAGCAGCAGAAAACAGGAAGTTGTTATCCCTCTGTATAGACAGTTGGTGAGACCCCATCTGGAGTACTGCGTCCTGTTCTGGAGACCCCATCTCTTCAAGGATATAGGCAGAATAGAGGCAGTCCAGAGAAGGGCAACTAAAATGGTGCAGGGTCTGTAAGAGAAGCCGTATGAGGAGAGACTAAAGGAGCTTAATATGTATACTCTTGAGGAAAGAAGGGAGAGGGGGGACATGATAGAAACATTTAAGTACCTCAGTGGAATCAACAAAGCCCAAGAGGGAAGCATCTGTCAGAAAAAGAGACGTGCAAGAACAAGGGGACAGAATTTAAAGATAGAGGGGGGGCGGTTCAGGGGCAATGTGAAGAAGTATTACAGTATTTCACAGAGAGGGTAGTGGATGCATGGAACAGCCTTCCTGATGAGGTTGTGGGGTCTAAAACTGTGGGAGAATTCAAGAATGCATGGGACAGACATAAGGCAATTCTTGTAGGTGGTAGGAAGAAATAGGCTGTTGGTTAACTAGGATCTGTGGCATATCCTGTAGGTAGGGAAATGGGCAGACTAGATGGGCCAAGTGGTCCTTATCTGCCATCAAAGTCTATGTTTCTATGTTTCTATGTAGGTTGCAAAAGAGAACAAAGGAGAGGTAATAAGAGAGATGAAAACCACTATTTAACAAGCATTTGTCAATGCTGAGCGTTGGCTGCTTGTTAAACAATTTGTTTTGTGCAATTCTGGCCCCATATTATAAAGATACTTGTTTTAGGATTTGCCTTATAGGCATGACATGTACCATTTATAGTATATTGGCTAAAATGTCATTTCGCACCAAAGATGTGAAAACACATTTTGTCCAGGATTTTAAAAATGACACGTCACATTTATGAGGTGGTGCGGAAAAATTGCTATGTTGAATGGTTGGAGTCAAAATATTGAAAATGAGTGAAGTTATGAGTGAACATTGAAATGGTGTAACATTCAATCATAACCTGAGCATTTGACCATTTTTGTATACAAAGGCCCAGATATTCAAAAGAGTTGAACCATGTGCAATAGGGTTGCGCCTGCGCAAGTCTGAAATTGCGCCATTCTGCAATACTCAGCAGGAGGCAGTTGCGCTCCTGAAATCATGCTGAGCAACAGCGCAATGATAATTAAGGCATGTGCAACCGAAGAGGGAAGAACCATGCATAAATGGCACAGTGTGATATTCAAAGACTTGCACAATGCGCAATAGTGGAGCAAGCGGAAGTTGCACCATAGTGGAAATGAGCCAAAATAAAAAGGAGCAAGGAAGAGGCACAAAAATGCTACAGGGAAGCCACATGAGGCAGAGGCAGACAGACAGGGCAGGAGGCACAAACAGGGCAGGCCAGGGAAATGTCACAGTGAACAACCAGGCACAGGGAAGGTGTGGGGAGCCACACAGCACAGAGGCCAGCACAGGCAGGTGTACCCGGTGCAGGGGAGGTAGCAGCCAGGACAGTGGGGGGAATACAGTAACAGCTGCCAGGGAGGGTGAACACAAGCCAGGGACACAGCCAGTGCCACCTTCCACATGGAGGTCTTAATGAGGGGGGTGAGAAGGCGGGCAGCAGGGGGGCGTAGCCGTGGAAGGGCCCGTTGGCAGTATGCCCCCAACAGGCAGTACCGAGCCCGCACCAGCTTTGAGCTGTACACTGATACTGAGATTGTGGGTTGGTACCACCTGAACAGGGCAATTCTGAGGCAGCTCTGTGAGCTGTGCAGTGATGTGATGCAGGCACCCACACGACGGAGCCATGCCCTGTCAGTGGAGACCAAGGTAACAGCCCGCATGTGCTTGCTCGCCATGGGTACCTTCCAGAGACCAACTGAGGACACCACAGGCATAACCCAGTTGGCCATGTCATGCCACCTCACCCAATTCCTCAGCGCACTGCTGCTACATGCTGAGGAGTGCATCCATTTCCCCAGCACAGCGGTGGAGCGCACAGCAAACATACAGGAGTTCCACAGGGTAGCATGTATGCCTGGTGTGCTAGGGCCAATAGACTGCACCCATGTGGCCATCCACACACCACCTGGCCCCATGGGGACCGCATACATAAATCGCAAGGGCTATGCCAGCATCAACTGCCAGGTGGTGTGTGATGCCAGGGGGTGCATCATCAATGTCTGTGCCATGCACCCTGGGGGAGCACACAATTCTTTCATCTGGCACCAGTCAGCACTGTGCCACAGATTTGAGAGTGGGGACATCCCCACTGGCCACCTAGTGGGTAAGTATGCAAACCACATGGAAATCATAGGGCCTGGGGAGGCATGGCCAGAGGTGGCATGGGTAGTGGCCTACATGGCCTGGGGCAGGACGATGCTGATCACCAAACTAACCTCCACCCTCTACACACAGGTGACAGTGGATACCCACTCCATCCCTGGCAGCTAACACCCTACTGGTGGCCCTCGACCCCATCGCAGCAATGCTACAATGAGGCACACGCCACCACACGTAATGTCATCGAGCGGGTGTTCAGGATGCTGAAGGCAAGTTTCCATTGCCTGGACACCTCCGGCGGTGCCCTACAGTACAGCCCCTCAAAGGTCTGCAGGATATTCCTGGCCTGTTGCATCCTGCACAACATGGCCAATGAATGTGGGATAGCCATACAGGTCGAAGAGGAGGACAGCGATGGGGACAATGGGGACACCGGTGACGATGGTGATGGGCAGCCCCCCCTTGGCCGAGGGGACCCCCGACTGCTCCGGCTGGCACAGCTGCACCGGGACACCATCATGGAGGAGCACTTCAGCCAACCCAGGTAAGTCATGGGGCCATGCGCAACCACCAGTGGCCAAGGCACAACCCACAAACATGCAGGGACACACACTGGGGGTGCATGCTATCAAGGGAAGTGGCAGGGCACAGAGGTACACACACAGCCAGGGATGGGTGAGGATTAACATGCCACGCTGAAGGACACACACACATGCACACACACAATGCAACAAACATGCACAGAGGGCAGAAGGCACACTGACCCAGAATGCACACCCTAGCAACACACATGTCCACAGGCCACCACGCCCACTGCCTGTTCATGTGCATGTGTCAGATGCTGAGCACCATTGCACATTGGTGAACAGCGCAATGCAGTCATCATTATGCACATGCAGCTGTGGACAGTAGCTGTGAGGGTGTGCAGGTGGACTGTGTGTCCACATGCATGGCCGGGTACCTACCCGTGCACTGCCCACTGACACACACAATGCACACAGGGCAGCACCAGACAGTAGCCACGCTGAGAGACACATCAGTCCTGTGACACAGTGCCATGGCCACCATGGATGCATGGGCGGCCCCGCTGAGACCTGCCAGCACTGGCAGGCTGACCACTGGCCTCATGGGGTGGCACTGATGGTCCCCCAAGGGTTCCACTGCGTGAACGTGACTGTGCCCATGCAGCGGTCTGCAGCACACTGAACATGCCTGCACCAGGAGTGCTCGGGATGCCCACAGATGAACCCGGTGTCGAAAGGGTGGGAGTCACATGACGCCAGGAACGGGGGGTGGATAGTGCACTTCGTGGTGTCTGTGACACATGGGACCCAACTGTGTGCCTATTGTGGCCATGACAGCAATGAATGCCTGTGCATGCCTGTCAATGGCAGCAGTCACATCCTCTCGCAAACGGTCCATCCATGCCAGGATCTGTTCAGTGTCCCTGCTGCGACGCTCCTCTGCCCACTCCAGAGCCACACGCAGTGCATCCATGGATGTCACAAGCCGCATCTGCTGGACCGATGCTCGCAGTAGGCAGGTGTGCTCATCCAAGAGGTCATCAGCCTCCTCAGCATCCTGTCCCTCAGGGTGTGCAAGTCCCTGATGTTCAGCACCCCTTGAGGGTGGGTGCTGCACACCAGGACCAGGTCTGGGCATGTCCACAGGCGGTACACAGATGCCGCTGCTGAACCCTGTATCCCCAAGCCCAGTGGGCGACTGCTGATGCTGTCTCTCTGGCTGCCGCACCCCAGGGCTCAGTGATGCCACCGCAGTGGTCACAACAGTCCCACTGTCCTGAACAGACACCAGTGCTGCCCCACTGGTGCTGACAGGCACAGCCTGGGACTGTGCTGACACACAAGCCTCCACGGCGGCACCACCCACAGCCATGGGCACGAATTGCCCTGCTGTGTGTCCATCCTGTGTCACACACGTGTCACTGGCCATGACGGTCGTGTCATCATCACTGGTGCCGGACTCTGCCCTGGCCACAGCCACAGCGTGCTGGCATCCGTGGATGCCAGCACGCTGAGACACAGGCAGGGCTTCCTCCACACCTGTCACACCGACATCAGTGTGGACAGCCAGGCGGCCCCACTGTCACAATGATCCACATATACCTAAGGAGGTGGATGGTCCCACCTCTGACTCCATCCGACTGTCCACAGTGGACAGGCCCACCACCGCTGACCCATGCAGATGCTCAGGATCTGTAAGGGAAAGCAAAGTCGCGTTACTGCGTGTGACCTACCCTGCCCCCCCATAGACAGACCATGACTTACCATGCAGTGATGGGCCACCACCTGTCTGGAAGCCACCATCCGGAACACCCTCAATGGCACTTCGCTGCATGCTTACAGCAAGCTTCTCCTCTGCTCGAGTGAGCTGTACCACCTCCTGCTGTCCCCCACCTGTTGTAGCATGTGCTGCCCTGATGGCTGCCACCTTCTCCTTTACCCTGCTCCTGTCTGTACCCATCTTCTTCTTACACTTCTGCACAGAGTGCTGGTGGCTGCCATGCAGGTTCATGGCACATGCCACCTCCTCCCATGCTGCAGCATGGGCCTGAGGGGTGCCCTGCTGTCCACTGAGTAGTGGCTCCTGATCCAGGTAGGCCTCGAACAGGGCTTTGGTTTCGGCCTTTGTAAAATTTGGCCTCCTCCTCCTCCCACCATTGTGTTCCTCCTCTCCAACAACGTGCTCAGTCATTATGTAGCCTGTAAGAATGGCAGTTATTACCTGTGACTGTGCAGTGCCATGCATGTCCCTGAATCCACAGTCCACACTCCCAAACAGCATGCAACTCACCAATAAACTGCAGTAACCGACTATGGCCACTGCAGCACATTGTCGCACCTTTATAGCGCAATCCATACAAATGAGGCGAGGAGTAACTTTCATTAGATGCAAATTGCAGTGCTGTGCCATTGAATGACTGATTAGATGATTTGCATGTGACGGCTGAATATCACGCTGTTGCGCTTTGCACAATTGTGTTAAACGTGCTGAGCCAATGGCGCAGTTCTGTGGCATGCATAGTACACCTCATTGTGCATGCCCAGGTTGCTGACACAGGCTTCTGCCATGCTGATGATGTGCTGTGTGCAGTAGGCAATGCAGGGCACGGCCACCATTGTGCCAGTGGTGCTATAGCGATGGTCACTACATGGCACTGTGGCACTGAGCCTTCATAGGTGCAATGGCCCAACTGCCCTGTAGTCCGCTATGGTGCTGGCACACAGGCAGCCAATTGCACTACATGCATTGTCATCTGATGGCGCTGTGCGTGGCCTTGCACCAGAAACCCTTGACCCTGTGCCCAACCTTTGGCCCCTTGGCGCCATACGTCAGGCATAGGTGCACCTCTATCGCGCTGTTTGGTAACAGCGCGATAGGGAATGGCAGCGCTGTACCGTGCAGCATCTGCACATGGGGAGCTGCACTGTAGAGCACCATATTGCCTACTATAGCTGCTGGAATGGCGCGCAGACAGGCTGCACAATGGACGGCTATTGAGCTAGCCAATCTGGTACCCATAGTTGAGCCACACCATGGGCCTCTCTTTGGGGAGGCCCCCCTGGACAGGGCCAGGACCCAGGTGTGGCAGGAGGTGGCCACAGGATGGGGGCGTACAGCTGAGCAGTGCAGGCACCACTATGGTGACCTGTGCAGGAGGGAGCCGGAGCTACTGGCCTGACTGTGGGCATATGCCAGGAGGGGCATGGTGCCACGTTCAGGTAGGGGTTCTGTCAACACACTTTTGTCATCCATATGAGTCACAGTGTTGTATGTGTCCAGCACATAGGGGAGGGACCATATTTGGTTGGCCGTGGCGGTGTTCACAGGGTGTGGAGTGGGTGAGTCTGGCTGGGTGGGAGGGCACACACCTTGGGGCAGGGGGACTTTGCTTAGGGAATGTACTGATGTTCTTCTCTCCTTTTTTTCCCCACAGGCCCGGACAAAATCCGCAGGGTGTGGGCAGAGCGGCGGAGGGGTGAGGACAAAGCAGCCAGGTGGGCCGAGGGCCATCAACGCCTACCTGACTGGCCCGATGAGGGTGAGTGCCATATATCCATGATTAGTACTGCATGCTGTGTGACAGGGTGGGCAGCGGGGCATGGCCACCATTCATCGACATCACTGCCATGCACGCCACTTGTTACAGTCAACACTGTCCAGTGGCAATGCATGTCTGGGTGTGCGTCACTGGTGGTCCATGTGTGCACCAGGTGCATGGCTGTGCCACTGCTTTTGCACCACATAGCCATGTCACTAAATGGCCATGGTGGTGCTGTGCATGACAGGGCCAGTGGGTGTGTGCAGCATTCCGCATGGCTGTATGCACCTGGGTGGGCAGGTCCTGTGGACATGATCACTGCAGGTGGTCACACACCATCACAGTGGTATGTTCCATGGCCGTATGCCATGCACAGTGGGCGGGCTGTATGGGGTTTTGCATCCACACCTATTGACTGTGCTCCCTTGTCCTAGGTACGCGCCATCTTCATGAAATTAGGGACACCTTAAGGGAGCTCCTTCATCTGGTCCGCGAGTCCATGGACACCTTGAGGAGGCACGACGCAACAGGGGTGCTAAGGAGGCACAGAGGCAGGAGGTCCCAGAGCCAGGAGCGGCAGTCGAGATGACGGTCCTTTGGTCCCTGACTTCTCCTACCCCCCTGGACCCACCCTCACACCCCTCCTATCCCATCCCATTTGTCCACCCCTTCCCCTGCCCACCCACACCTTGTTTGTTTCCCCCACCCCAAGCTTGTATATAGTTGTTATTATTGTACATAGTTCACTTTTATATTTCCAATACATTTGATTTTGATATGAATACTGTGGTGGTCTCTGATTTACAGCGGGCTATAGGTGCTCAGCTGCAGTGGTGTGCATGGCATCGGGATGGTGCAGTCATAGGTATGTGTGTATGTCTGTGTGGAGGTGACTATGGTGTGGGGGTAGATATCAGTCAGTGTCTGTGTTGTGTGTGTTGTTCTCTGTGCACTGGATAACTGTGTGCAGTGGTCCATGGTGCGTGCTTTGTGTCCATGGTGCACCCATTGGCCCCTCCATGGCCTGTGCAGCCAACACACATGCCTGTCTGTGACCTGCACGGTCTGCTGGCATGTCAGTGGTGTCATTCCCTGCAGGGCGAACACTGTACCTGTCACTTTGCTGGGTTGCCCATGTCACTGGTGTGGTGCATACTTGGCTCAGGTGGCACTGTGGGCAACACGGTCATTGTCCCACCTCCATGCTGTGGCTTGTGTGTGTTGCAGGGGATGTGCCCCACTGTCTGTGGCTTGTGCTCCAGGTGACTACTGGTGGTGTACGGGTCCACGATGCCTGCGCAGGGTAGCTGGCACTCCAGTGCCATGGTGGACTCCGGGTTGTGTGTACACGGCTTACATGGGCCCACAATGGGGGCTTGGTTGCCCCACCACTGCATCCCTGTGTTGTTGTGCCCTTGGGTATGGGTGGGTGTCTGTCCATACCCTCTGTGGCATCTGGTGTGGTGCATGCTTCCACGCACCACTGCGGGTGTCTGTGCTGGCTGTTGTAGCCAGTGGTGGGTCAGGGTGTGTCACTGGAATACTGTGCAGGACACTGTACCACTGGTAGTGGTGACAAGGACATGACCGTCCCATGTGGGGTACCTCTTGTGCCAACACATGGTCAGTCTCTCAGCAGTACCTCGGGGGGACTGTGCATGGTGGCACTGTGTCTGCCATTGTTGCATTGCCATGTGTTGCAACCCGCTGATGGGTGCTCGTGGTGGGGCTGGCTTGCATGGTTCTGTGGAGCACAGGGTTGCATTGACACAATGGGGGTGGTGGCATGCATGGGGTTTCCTGCAGTGGTGGTCACTGCTCATGGGGGGTGTCTGGGGGTCATGGTGCAGGGTGTGCTGTGCACTGGGGGGATGGTGTGGCACAGTGTGGTCTACCCTCCTTGTGTGCGCCAGTCACAGCTTGCCGGTAGGTGTGATGGGGCACCATGGCCAGGCTGTGGGTTGGTTGCATGTCTCCATGGACCAGTGGTTATTCCAGCCCTTCCCCAGTTGTGCTGTGCTTGGGGTGTGGGGGGACGATGTCTGTTCTGCTGTGTGTTCCTGTGCCCATCTGTGGCATTGGTGGTGGGCCCCTATCTCCCTGATTGTGCAGTTACATTGCTCTGCAGCTGGGGGGCTCCCCGGTTGCACTATGGTGCCTCTAAACTGCTCAGCTGAACATCTCTTGTTGCGTTATGGTGTATCAGATCTGCTCAGCTTCCCCTCCCTAGTTGCGTTATAGCGCAGGTGGTGCGATATTTAGTCGTCGGCTGTAGGCGCAGTTTGGCCTGCTCTGATTTTGAATATCGCATCTCTTGCACATGGGTGCAATAGACTTGCACTTGATCATGCTATTGTGCACTTTTTGGGTGCAGTTTGAATATCTGGGCCAAAATGTTTAGCATTGCCTTCCTATTAGCCCACCAAATGAACACTGTAAGTGAAAGTTTTCAAATCCCTGACAAAATGTCATTTCGTGCCACAAGTATGAAAACACATTCTGGCCAGGATTTAAATGATGACAGATATCACATTCATAAGGTCCTGTGAAGAAATGGCTATGTTGGAAATTTGGAGTTAAATTATTGAAAATAACCAAAATTATAAGACTGTGATCACAAACTTCAAAGTAGGCTCATACCTTTATTGCTTTTTTAATATTTTTACACCAAATTTTCAACATAGCCTTAATATGACTCCACCACATGAACATTAGTGGGGAAAAGTTTCAACTCCTGCCCAAAAGGTGATTTTTGCATGGCAACGTGAAATCACCTTTCGGGATGTGAAAGCACATTTTGGCCGGGATTTGAAAAATGACAGCCATGACATGCATGAGGTGCTGTGAGAAAATGAATATGTTGAAAGTCTGGGGTCAAAATATTTAAAATTACCAAAGTTACAAGCCTGCATTTGCAAACTTCAATGTAGGCTCATAACTTTATTGTTTTTTAATATTTTTATGCCAAATTCTCAACATCGCCTTCTTATGACCCCACCTCATGAATAATGGTGGAGAAATTTTTAGCTCCTGCCTTAAACATGATTTCACACAGTGACCTTGAAATCACCTTTCGGGACAGATTTACCTAACGACACTTGCATTGTTTATGAGGTGGTGTTCCAAAAAAGATATGCTGAAAATCTGGGGCAAACTTATTGAAAAATGCTCAAGTTATGCTACTAAGTTCCAAACCCCATTGAAATACATAGAACTGCATGCCTGATTTCCTCAGTTGGCTATCAAGCATTGAAGAGTGAACACGTCTCTGCAGTCTGGAAAAGATTACAACGTCGGACTCCTGCTGGGTAAGTAAGGGCTTGGAGGCGTGTGGGGTGGTGGGTTCAGAGTGTGAGGGTCAGGTGGGGTACTAACAGTGCAACAGACAATGATGAACAGTTTTCTGTTTTACAGGGATTAAAAAACAAAAGGGACAGTTTTCTACATTACAGGTGATGACATTGGGAGTTGGGCACCCCAGTGTCAGTGTTACATTACAGGGGTGGGAGGTGGTGAAAGGGAGGGTTGGGTGGGGGTACAGGCAATATAAATAACAATGAAAAAAAACTATGATGAATGACACTGGGATTTGGCAACCCTAGTGTCAATGTTACATTGTTGTGGGGAGAGGTGCTCCGAGGTAAGATTGGGTGGGTGGGAGCAGTTACAGGGGCACCAGCTACAGACATTGAGGACAGTGTTTCTTTGTTACAGGCAATATATAAACAAAATTAAACAAAGAAAAACTATGAGATGGCAACACTAGGGAATTGGCACCTCTAGTGTCAGTGTTATGTTTGGGGGCAGTGGTTGTTGAGAGGAGGGTTGGGTGGGGCCATTTATTGGTGGGGGGCAGAAACAGACATCAATGGACATCTTTTTCTGTTTCTTGCTTTTTAACAAAACTAAAGACAAGCCGCTCAGCTATTTGTTGATGGCTTATGCAAATCAAAGGACCAAAGCCCTCTCTGATTGGAGTGGCTTGGTCCTTTGAAATACACAAAGTTTCATCCCACCAAGCAGAGAATAATGTCAGAACCACAGCCCATGGTCATTGGTGTAGACTGCCAAGCCCTTGCTTTTGTGAACTGCAGTGGGCTTGGTAGTGACACCTTCCCAAAATCCCTATCATTGCCACTAAATGTTGGGTGTGCAAGTACAGCCAATGCAACAATGAATAAAGCACTGTGAATAAGGCAATGGGAGGCAACAGGGGGTATTCAGTGGGTAGCATATAGGGACAATGATTAATTACAAAGGGAGTATCAGTAGCAAAATGACAAATTGAATAGTCCAATAGAGCAATAACAGGGCCCATATGAGATTTGAAGGCTAGCCCAGGTTCAAGGTGGATCCCTGGATATCTAAACCTGCTGACAATATCAAGTTTTGAGCCATCTCATGTACAGAAGTCAAAAACACTGGCAAGGGTATTTACTCTTGTTGATCCAAAAAGCATGGCTTCATAGGCATTGGTCAGCATTCACAGGAAGAAATAGGGAGCAGGGGAGTGTGCTGGTCAACTAGGGTAAGGCACCTCTGTGCTCCTGGTTGGTGTCCAGAGTGGCTCAGTTGGTAGCACATCCACTTCTGGGCCAGAGGGTTGTGGGTTCTAGTCCCACAACAACATTGGATTCATACCTAAAACATTGCCACCCGAGTGCAGTATTGGGGGGTGTTGTACTGTTGAGGTGTGCCATCTTTCAGATGAGACATTAAATGGAGGTCCCTTCAACCCATCCTTTCAACCCATCCTGGTGCTGTCCTAGTGGGTGCCCAGATGAAAGTAAAATAACCCAAGGCACTTTTCGCAATGAGTAGGGGAGTTTTTTATTCAAGGGCCAAAAAATTAACAAACAGGGTATAGGAATAACACAGTAATGAATAGCATACTAAAAACCAATATGAAACTCATATAAAACATTTTTACAAGAGAAAATAAAAAATCACTGCAAGCACAAGAGGGAGCCTCACCAATCCTAAAAAAAGCTGTGTAGAAACAAACTGTAAATTATTGTTCCAGATTTGGGAAATAACTGACACAACAGTGTGTAAGATCTCATCAGGAGTAGTAATTGTTGCTGAAGAACCAACCTACACCTGGCTTGCCAAATCCAGTATAAAAAACAAGAAAAATTACCTAAGACCACCATCACTGTACACATGCCATTGCAGTGGATAACTACCCAAAACTAAATTTCCAGAGATAAGGAACAAAATAAGGGGTGCTTCCAGTGATCCAAATCTACCGATCAAAAATCCTGAATAAAAGGACAATGCAAATAAAGATGTTCCAGCGACTCAACCACACTAGTACAGGTAACGCTAGGGTAAAATCTGTCCGATTTATCCTAATGTTTTAAATTCCCCTTCACCTTCAACACTTTATGCGCATATAATGACACCACATCCCACATAGCCACAGGAATTCTCCATTCTGTCAATAAACAACTAACAGAGGTCTGATCATGTGGAGACAACCTTGTAAATTCATTTGGGGCAGAAAAAATTTAACTTACCACCATTCCAGAAAAGGATTTATGTGACAATGTACAAACAGAATTGTAAGGAACTTTACATTGTTTCAATTTTTCAAAGCAAACACAAAAGGATGAGGACAAACAATAATACAATTTATTCTTATGGATAAAAGAATCTGCATTCCATTCCTGGAGGATCTCAGCAATCTGATCACCTTAACATGCCAGATGTGGACTGGGGCATCCTGGTGGCTAGATCATCAAGGAGCCAATCAGTGGTCAAAGCCTTACAGGATTACTTTCTCACACAGTTAGTCACCGATCCTACTAGGCAGAACAACCTCTTGGATATGGTCCTCACTAACTTGGAAAAAATTGAGGCTGTCAGAGTTGGGGAGCCATTGGCAAACAGCGACCACAACAAGCAGAAGTCCTAAATTTCAGAGGGGCAAAATTCAATAAAATGAGGGAACCAACAAGAGAAAAACTAACCCAGATTCACCAATATTTTGTAGTAGAAGACAATTGGGGAATGATTAAACAAACCATCATAGAGACCACAAAGGCACGTACAAGGACAGTGACCAAAAGAAACAGACACAAATGCCCCATTTGGTTCATGAAACAAGTTAGGACAGCCATTAGGGTCAAGAGGAAAGCATTCTTCTACTTTGAAAGTAAGCCAAATAATGATCTATGGGAGGAATACATACTAAAGAATAAAGAGGGGAAGTCTGCAGTGAGACAAGCAAAGGTGGCTGTGGAACTTCAGATAGCTAAAGGAGTCAGCGAGGGAACAAACAGTTTTTTTCAGATATTTGCAAGAAAAAAATAAAGAAGGGTGGAGGGGTAGTTAAAATCAGGAATGGGGATAGAACAGTGGAAGAGGACAGGCAGAAGGCCACTGTTCTGAACAAATACCTCTGTTCAGTGTCCACCAAAGCACACAGTGGCCCAATGCCTGACTGCAGCATTACAGCACATTCCAGGAGAGTGCCAAAAATGTAAAAAGCAAGTATAACCACAGGCAGGGTCAGAGTGGTGCTTGAGCGTTTAAAGATTGACAAATCTGGTCTGCATGGAATACATCTGAGGACATATTTTTTATTTTATTTTATTTTAGTTGTTTAACCAGGAGTAGCACACTAAGCTGAAAGGTTTTTTACAGGAGCGACCTTGGAGCACAGGGAAGTTGAGTGACTTGCTCAGGGTCACATAGTATGCAAGTGGAAGCTGTGGGATTCAAACCCAGGTCTGGTCTGCTGGATGTCACCAGATTTGCAGCTCAGAGCCTTAAACCACTGTGCTATACTGCCTCCCAAATAATTAAAGAGTTAATTAACGGATAATTAAAGAGTTAGTGAGTGAGTTAGCAAACCCCTTAGCGCACCTATTTAACCATTCTCTCCAGACGGAAGTCATACCTAATGACTGGAAAAGAGCCAACGTGGTGCCTCTGCATAAGGGTGGTAGCAGGGAAGAGACTGGTAACTACATGCTGGTCAGCCTCATATCAGTGCTAGCAACACAAATGGAGGCCCTGATTAAACAAGACCTAGTAGACTACTTGGATAAGCATGGCCTACAGGATGACAAACAACATGGTTTCATTATAGGCAAGTCATGCCAGACAAACCTGATTACTTTTTTTGATTGGGTATCTAGGGAAGTGGATAGTGGCCAACCAGTGGACCTCCTCTATTTTGACTTCAGCAAAGCATTTGTTTCAGTACCACAAAAGTGCTTGCTGAAGAAGCTAGAGGATCTGGGCATAGCAAGCTGCATTGTTAAGTGGGTGGGAAACTGGTTGGATGGAAGGAGGTAAAGGGTGTTGGTCAATGGGGAGATGTCAGAGGAGGAAGAAGTGATGAGTGGGGTCCTGCAGGGCTTGGTGTTAGGCTCAATTCTGTTTAATGTGTTCATCAGTGACATAGGAGTAGGTATCCACGGCAAGATTGCACTGTTCACAGACGACATTAAAGTAGAGGGAAGGATGGACAGTGAAGAAGCAGTGAGAATCATACAAGATGGTTTGAAAAGTTTAGAACAATGTCCTAGTATCTTGCAGCTGAAATGTAACACCAAGAAATGTAAAGTGATGCATATTGTCTGGAATAACCCTAGAACAACCTATTGGCTAAACAGGATCAAATTCAGAGACTCAAAAGAGTTATTATTAGCGACACCCTTAAATAAACCAGCCAATGCAACACAGCATATAGTAGGGCCTACAAAATGTCAGGATGCATGGGGGAGAGGATTTGACAGTAGGCACAGGGAGTTGATACTTTCACTGTACAGATCTATGGTGAGACCCCATTTGGAGTACTGCATACAGTTTTGGAGACCATACCTTAAGAAGGATAGGGACAGAATAGAGGCCATTCAGAGAAGGGCAACCAAAATGATACAGGGGCTTCAGGAGCTGCTATATGAGGGTCAGCTGGAGGCATTAAATATGTACTCACCTGAATCTAGGAAAGAAAGCAGGGATATGATAGAAACCTGTAAGTACATGAGGGGCTTAAATTCAGTACCCTATGCAGAACTGTTCACCAAGGCTCACAACTAAATCATGAGGGGGCATGGATGGAAACTGAGGGGTGGGAGTTTCAGGAGGGATCTTTGGAAGCATTATTTCTCAGAAAAGATTGTGGAGCCATGGAACAAACTACCTGTGGAGGTGGTAGAAGCTAGGACCATATCAGCATTCAGAAGGAGTTGGTATAAGGAGTACATGAGAATCAAATCAACAAGAGAATCTACCAGCTAGGACCCAGGATAACCTAGGATCCTGGGATCTCAAGGGCAGACTTGATGGACCTTTGGTCTCCTTCTGCAATCACCTTTCTATGTTTCTGTGAACACAGTAAGTCCAAATATGGGGCAGAGAGAGCAAAAGAGGGCACAGATAAGTATAAATAAATAATACTAAAAAAGAAAATCAATAGATTAATCATCTGCAACCCCCCCAAACAAAACACCCAAATAAGTCACTCCACACTTCACTGGACTAAGGTGACTGCCCCACAAACATTGAAAAAACAACTAAAAAGATGCACCTCTTACTCCATGGAGGCTGGGAGAAACATAACTGAGATGCAAAAAAGCATGAATCAAAAGTGTTTTAATTAAATAGACACTCTTCTTTTTACTCATATTCCAAGATCTCCAATTGAACTTCTCGCAAAACCTATCTCGAGAAGTTTATCCCAATTAAACCAAGACACATCACCTGGGCCAAAATGCCCCCCTCCCCCACACACACACATTTTACAAGATTCACATGTAACCAAAATCCCCACTAAAGTGGAGCTATGAGAACTCCATGACCCAATATAAACACAAAAACTTTTCTGAAAATTAATCACAGCCGATGGGCAGCACAAAAGAAATGGAGGAGATGTATCACTGCCTAGCTGGACAAATCATCCGCTAAACAAACACATAAAAATGCTAAACACAAAAAAATAAAAAATAAAAATATATGATCTGCATACACAATGGTGGTAACTCCGGGAAGAAGTGCGAACAGAGAAAGTCCTTTAACAAGGGGTGATAAATTCAGTAACCAGACCAAAGGATCCAAAGATAAAATGTACAACAGTGGACTAAGCAGACATCCCTGTCTCACACCGTGACAAACTACACAAGCCCTCCTGAGCCAGCCATTAACATACTGGGAGGCAGATGCAAATGAACAGCATATCTGAATCCAATGGACAAAAGCAGAGAGAAAACCATAAATAAATAAACATTTCCATAAATCCAAACATATATATGAAGAAGCCAGCAGAAGAAGGCCATTTGGTCTAACAAGTCTGCTCGTATTGCAGGGTCCACAGCTTGAGCTAATGTCCTTGCACTACCTCCCCACTCTCCTCCCATCCTCCATCCCATGATCCTTACTTCCCCCTATGCCTATCTTAACCTTTCTTAAAGCTGTCCACTATCTTCAATGAGATGACCTCTTCCGGCAGTGCATTCCAAGTGTCCACCACCCTCTTTGTGAATAAGCATGGAAAACGTGGTCAAAAGCCATGGCCTGGTCCAAACTCAAGAGATAACCCTCCAAGGAACCATGTGGCCCTTGTGCAACCAATTTCTATAAGACCACCAATGCATCAACAAATGACCTGCCAGGAACAGAACAAAACTGTGAAGGATGAAGAATGGTGGCTAAAACCTGCTATAAACATTTGCTCAACAATTTTGTGAAAATCTTAAAATCAGTATTTAGGAGAGTGATCAGATACCAATTAGAAATAAGGGTCCAATCACCCTTCTTAAAAATGAAAATCATTAAACCCATATACATTTCATCAGGCAGTCTGGAAGTCTGAAGTAGAGAATTAAACAAGTCCAATGGTTTTGAAGAAAAATGTGGCCATAAACACTTATAAAAAATCCCAGGAAGGCCATCCATACCAGGCCCCATATCAACCATCAAACTACAAATAACCTGTTCTAATTCCAATTTAGTAAATGGAGCCATCAAGTTTTTACAGTATAGAGATATAAGTACAGGTGCCTGACAAACCTTCAACAACAAATCCATACAAGACAAGTTATCAGAAGAGTGGGAAAAGGTAGCAGTAATGTGAATTTCCAAGATTTGGAAAATGCCTGATTTATCCTCAACCAGCCAGCCCTTCGCGTCTAGCAAGGCATGAATACATTTATGCAAAACTGTATCAATGCAACTATCACATGGCTTGAACTGAGACTTCTTACCTTTCACCCCAAATTTCTGCTCAAATTCCAAGGAGCGTAACCTATTATAATGTAACTCGGCCATTTCAGCTTCAACCTTAGAAATCTGGGCTGAAAAATCATGCATATTGTTAGATTGCAAGGAAAATAATCTATACAACTGACTCCATAGAGTAAGATAAGTATCATATTTGAGGCAACTCATATGAGACACAATCGTCCTAAAAGAGGATCTAAATCCTGTTTAGTGACAATCCACCAGAAAAGAGGGGAATCATAGATGACGCTAACTGATTTTCTATTGTCCAAAACCCAAAAAGTTCCAACAGTACCTGGCAATCCTGTAATAAACTACTATTTAGTCTCCATAAACCTCTACCCAAGGTGACTTGAGAAAAATCTGATAAGTGCAGGAGAAGCACCACTACTTGTGAGATGGGAAAAATCACCAAGATAAACCAAAAATCGATACGAGTAGACAAAGGGCCTTTATGAAAGGGACACAAAGGGAACATGGAGACAACCTTATGTGCATCAACTAAATGAGCTTGTGAAAGCATGGAACGTAAAAAGGTGGAATCACAAAAATCTTAGAAGTACATGCCCCCCTATCAGTGGTAGACAAACAACAGTTAAAATCTCCACTCAAAAGAACAGGGAAACTAGTGTATAAATACGGCTGGACCAGTCAAAATAATGCAATTGAAGAGGATACAACATAATTAAATGGATAGGATGTTGGAAAAAGGACACATCCAATAATAAAGCTCTACCAGGAGAGATATTTACCAGTCAAAAAACAGTAAAATCCATAGATTTAAAACAGATAGCTACCCCACTGCATGCCTCCTCCACAAGCGACCAAAATGAAGAACCCCACACCCAGGCAGATTTGGTCAAATCAATGTCAGCAGTAGATCGCAACCTGGTATCCTGTAAAAAGAAAATTTTAGCAACATCTTGTTCCAATACAACAAATGTAGAAATGTGTTTATTATCAGATGTAACTATATTAATGTTCAGGGATGCAAAACGTGAGTCAGGAAAAGAGGGCTTTCAAAAAAAAAAGCATGTCAAGTCTTGTCCAAAGAATCGGTTTTCAAGTAAGTGTGTCGACTAGATCTCTGAGTGGAGGGACTGGAAAGACCATGTTCTTCAACATCAGACAGAAGCTCCTGTTGGGAGGAAGCAATGGAGGACACATCTGGATCCAAATCATCTTAAGTATCTCCCCAGTTCTTTAGGGAAGAATATTTATTCTGGAGTGGTAAAGGCTCCAGAACCAGCACAGCATATTTCTTCAACTTACCTTTCCCCTTGAAAACAGGCTGGAAGTCCACAGTCATCAGGACTGGAGATGGGAGGCATCTCAGACACAGGGGACCCAATTCTAGAAGGGTGGCGCAAGTTGCCACCGAACACAACTTGCACCACCCACAACTGTGACAATGACCCTGCACCCTATTCTAGAAGGGGTAGGGTCTCTGCAGCTAAGTCCTGTGACTTGCGACATGTGGAGAGGTATGCTGAACTGCGGGAATTGGCGAGCATGTCGCAAGCCACTCCATAGTTTGCAACTGCCACCCCCTGTCCAGTTTGCCACAAGGGTGCCCCGCAGTGCTGCCCACCCCCCTGCCCTGAAGCACCTGTAGGTAGTTGCCACACAGAGTGGTGCTGCCATCCCTCCACCCTTGCTCCAACCCCCGAGTTGCTACCTGTCCCTGGTAGTCTAGTGCCCCTCCCCCGATTTGTATATAATAAATTAAGAATTCCAATGCCCTGGTAGTCTAGCGGCCCCCCATCTGTACACAATAAAGCAAGAACCCTAATTCCCTGGTAGTCTGAGTGCATCTTTCCAGTAGCGCTCATACAGCACTCAGTTGGTAACTGGCCATGGAGGTGAGAGGTGGGCTGTGCCAGTCGCTGGCTGGGGACGGGTGGGGTGCTGGGTGGACTAAGCACGGCTGGGTGGGGGGCCACTAGACTGCCATGGAATTGGGGTTCTTACTTTACTGTATACAGATGGGAGGGCCACTAGACTATCAGGGCATTGGAGTTCTTACTTTACTTTATACAGATCAGGGAGGCCACTAGACTACCAGGGAATAGGTGATCATTATTTGCTGATATCCGGAGACGCTAGACTACCAGAGATTGGGTGAACAATATTTAATTTATACAGTATAGGGGGGCCGTTAGACTACCAGAGAATTGGGAGGTATATTTGTATACATTGATGATGGGGGCACTAGACTACCAGGGAAGGCTTTTTGCCGCATTTGCAGTGGGAGACTTGCGGTTTGGGGCATGGGTGGGGGGATGGCAGTGCCACCCTGTGGGGCTTCTGTAAATGGGTGATTCAGGGGAATGGGGGGATGGGTAGCCTTGTGGGGCCCCACTGTGGTTTGCTGGGCATGGGGGTGGTAAACTGTGCACTGACCGCTGGACAGCTGACGAGTCTACAGGACCCTCGGGGCATCCATAAGTTATACCAGCTAAATGCTGGTGTAACTTACGTTGCTGGTTCTCCTCTGGGGGTTCTTGTAGAATCCCGATGTGGGGACTTTGTGGCTGCCCTTCTAAAATGGGGCACAACTGCTGCCATAAACCCCCTAGCACCATGTCGCAGGGGGTTTATGCAGCGTAACTGCTGTTTGGTGCAAGTGGCCTGTGACATGTTGCAGGCCACTGTGTAGAATCGCACATGTCACAACTGCTGACATAAGCCGCTACATGCACCATTCTACTTGGCGCAACTGCTGTTATGCCAGGCATAACCCTTCTAGAATCTGGGCCAGTGTCTTCAGAAAGAATATCAGTAGTTGCTGCAGGCAAAGGAGCAGTGATTTCCATGGGTGTTGCTAAAATCAGGTCAGGAGAAGCAGAAGGGACAGACACTGAGGAGGACTGAAGAGGTGGTATAGAAGAAACAACAGATGGGACAGAATCCAACTTCTGAGGCCAAGAAGGCTGCAGAGAAGGAGAGCTATGGGAGTGTGTCACTCTCAGTGGAGGAAAATTCTGTTCCACCAAATCCACAGTATTATGTGTAACCCAGGAAAATGAACAAAAGGTGTGCCCATCCCCATCATAGAGATAGCCATTCAGAGGAAATGTGCAGTGTAATCCAGAATGGCCAAAGTCCCTGAACAAAGTGCATGTAATAATCATAAAAGAATTGCTTAAGTGATGCAAAGAACTACACTTATAGCAAGATTTCATCTGTCCCAGGTAGAACAAGATGCCCTGGTCCCTTCCTCCAAAAAAGCTACTTGGAAGATGCCGTATGCCATCCTCCTCCTCCTCATGATGAAGTCTGACCTTGAACTTCCAACCCCTGGTCCAAAATCCTTCACTATCCAAAATGGGCTCAGGGTCCCCCTGCAAATCACACTGTTGACCAAGCCAATAAGTGATATCACTCACATGTACCTGTTCACTGCGGAACAGGACCATAAGATAATGAAAGGTAGGCTTGGTAATGGAAAAGGCCAAAAATGGAGCTCAAAGTGGCGTATCCTTCAAGGAATGATATTTAGTCCAAAACAGTTCCAACAGTGGCATAGTCCAAGAACTTATATCAAAACTGGTGTCTCCTGAGGCATGGATCAGGGCAAAAACTTCAGAGGGGGAAAACTGCAGAGAGCCATTCAATAACATTTGCCCACATAGACTGTGGAGGGTGAAAGGCCCAGACCCCCTTTATAGCAGAGACGCACCACATTGCACTGTTTAGCAGGCTCCACTGGATGGTGAAACAAGCTATCAAAACGAGCAGGTTTGGTATTAGCAGTAGCAATAGGATAGGGAGGGTCAGGCTCAGAAAGACCAGTGCTTTCCCCCACCGGAGATGTAGAGGCTGTTCATACTGTAGCTACAGAGACAGATGCAGTGGGTGAGACAGGAACTGTCAGTGACAGAGGCAAAGAAGAAATTCTTAGTAACACTGCAGAGAGGAACTCCATCATACTCAAGATTCCCACAGGCAAAGAAGCCACTGGCATATCCCCAGGCAACCAAGGGATAGAGGGAGAAGCTGTGGAAATCATAACAGGAGCTGAAGCTGGCTCAGTCAAAACAGGAACATCCTGATCCCTTTCTCGACCTACACCCAGAAGAGCCACAGAGGGGTCCAGCACCCAGGAACCATCCGACTGCTGTATTCACCCGGCTTGCTGCAAAGTGCATTCCAGGGACCATAGAGAATCCAGCATGGCAGAAGTAGCAACATTCAAAATAGAATCCAACAAAGGAGACAGCGATAGTGGGGACTGAGAGCAAACTGGGGAATCCAAACAGTACTGCTATGCCTGCAACAGGTTTCTTTTCCTCGACCAGCTGGTTTTTGTTGTATAGGAAGTCTCGTTCTGCATTGGATAACATGGTCAAAAGGTGCTGCCTTTTTTCTTCTAATTCCAAATGCAAAGTCTGTTCCATGGACAGAAAGGCATCACCTGAGGGTTCTGAAACAGCAGAAATAACCATTTGAGGGCCAGAGTCTCTCGAATGAGACTCCCCACCACCAACACCAACTTACTCCTCCCACAGACTGCATTCCACCATCTCTCCAGCTAGGAAGCACACAGTACCACTCCAGCAAGAGTAGGGGATGTTTTTATTGTAAAGAAAACATAACTGAAAACAACAGATCACACAATACATAACACCTCCCAAGACATATGATACAACTCAAATGATATAGATAAGGAAGCAAAAATCGGGGGCAGGGGGGTTCCAAGAAAAAAATAAAAAGACGTACTCATCCATCCAGGGTCTGACACTCTTTAGGGGGACCAGTAAAGCCATCACATTTCAAACCAATGTACAAGAAGTCATTCCAACAGTGATGAAAAGTAAAGTATACAGGCCATACCAGGTATGCCAATGGCATCTAACCATGAGCTGCCCAGAGTCTGAAAAAAAAAACGGGGGGTAATCCCAGAAAAACAAATTAGCTGGCCTGTAAGTAGCCACTGAGTGCCCACCAATGGACAGTTAGATCATGTGGTAACAGCCTCACTCTGCCCACCCCATAACTGACTGCCAAGTCAGTCTCTACAAGACGTACTATGGCTGCTGAAGGAATGTCACTCTGCTGAAACAGCAAGGAGCACCTGGAGTATCACAAAATGAACTTGGAGGCAGTCAGGATGAGGAGCACTGTATTACTCTCAAACTAGCGAGTGTGCTGCGAGCTGCCAACCATAATATCACTAAAGGAAAGTTGGAACCAGCACAGGTTTCCGCATTTAAGTGCTGACAAAGTTCAATAAGCTGCCACATAAGGGCAGTCTTTCAAAAAGTGCATCATAGTTTCCAGTTGCAGGCCACAGTCGACCCGTGGACGAAAACATTCCTGTATACGTTTATGTTTCACATTTGTCTCTACACTCAGTCTGCTGTGGCAACACAGACATAGCATATCCCACATTTTCAGTGGAATACTCTCATCCTGGAGTGAGGCCAGAACTTCCAGGACCAAGTCTGTGGGAGTACTGGGAAAAAAAACCGGCATTCTGTAAAATTCAGAGCCATAATGGATGTGTAGAGGTGGCGAGGAACTGGGTACCGTAATGGAAAAATCCAATATCCATCTTTTCAGTTTATCAACTATGATAAGGACCAAGAGTCTAGCTGTCCATGTCAAACAGGCCAGAAAGTGTTCCGCTGTCCAGCCATTAAGGACTGAATTGAGCCAGTGTGAAACCCATGGGGCCCAGAACTTATTCACCGTATGCAGATATGGCACTATATTTTAACTTAAAGAAGCATTTGTCAATGCCAAATGTGTGCTTGCTGGTACTGGAACTGGTAGTGCAGGAGTTAAAGAGATGCATAGTAGGAATGTCAGTGAAGTATTAAACTAATGCCAGCCCTCACCCCCACTCTGAAGAGACTGACAAGCATTTGGGGATGTGCCTTTGGGTCATCAGCCATAACGCTCACGCCATTCCACCTCACTCTACCCTGCAGACACTGACAGGTATTGCGGTGTGTCCTGGGGTCTTCGACTCTTACACTTACCCCATTCCATAAGGAAATAAACTGAGATGGGTTCAGTAGAGGAGAATGGGGTAAACATTAGGGCCGAAGACCCCAAGGCACACCTCAGTGCCTGTCACTGGCTGTAGGGTTGGAGTGCAGGTGGAATGGCATGAGCATTACGGCCAATGTCCCCAAGTAACACCCCCCCGGAGCCTGTCAGTCTCTACAGGGTGGAGTGCTATGGTTGGAAACCCTAATGCCCCAAATGTTTGTTGGTATTTTCACTCCAGATTTTCAACATGGGTTTTTTGGGACCCCACCTCATGAACAGTGGCACTATCATTTCGTTACTCAATCCCGAAAGGTGATGTCGCATAGCGACTGCACAATTCGACACCACAGGTGCGAAAACACATTTTGGGTAGGATGTGAAAAATGACAGCTATACTGTTCATGAGGAGGTGTGAAAAAAATGGCAATGTTGAAAATATGGAGTGAAAATATTAAAAATTGGTGAAGTTACGAATGTGCGTAGAAACTGCTCAATGCACACTTGTAATGCAATCATGTTTTGGAATTTTTCCACCAAATTTTCAACATGGGCTTTTTGGGAACTCCTTTTATGAACAGTGCCACTGTGATTTTGTTAATCTGTCCTGAAAGTTAATTTCACAAAGCGACCATGCCATTCTGAGCCACAGGTGCAAAAACACATTTTGTGCAGGATGTGAAAAATGACAGCTGTACTGTTCATAAGGAGGTGTGAAAAAATGGCAATGTTGAAAATCAGGAGTGAAAGTATTAAAAATTGGCAAAGTTACGAGCGTGCATAGAAACTGTGCAATGCACGCTCATAACACAGTCATTTTTTTGGAATTTTTTCACCAAATTTTGCAACATGGTTTTTTTTGTACCCCATCTCATGAACAGTGGCATTGTTGTTTCATTAATTGGTCTCAAAAGGTGATTTGTGTGCCAACCGTGAAATTACCTTCCAGGACCAAGTGACCAAATGACAATGACAGTGTTCATGAGCTGGGGACCCAAGCACCCCAGGCTGAAAATTTCGGGCCAAAATTCCTTAAAATGGCTGAGATATCAACCTAAGTTTAAACCCCCACATTGACTCCCATTATATAGCTTACCATCATTTCTTCAGTTTGCCGGTTGGCTTGGAAGAGTACAGATGTGTTCTGGTCCATAGAAGATCGCTGCTTCAACCTCCAGAGGTAAGTATGGGTGTGTGTGTGTGGGTGGTGGGTTCAGAGGGAGGGTGGAGAGGGGGAATGGGGAGGGAGGAATGGGGAGATGATGAGGGACCATTTTCTTTTTTACAGGGTTAAACAAAAGACTTTGGGGACAGTTTTCATTATTTTACAGGTTACCAAAAATATTTAGGCACACTGGGGTGGGCTCCCAGTGTGCCACAGTGTGTGTGTGTGTGTGTGGGGGGCATGCCAACATGGGGATTGGGCACCCCGATGATGGCACTTGAAATATTCAGACGGGAGGGGGGTCATCTGACACTGGGAGTGGGTATCCTGGTGCTGGAAACATAAATAAAAAATTATTTTGGAACACTGGGTTGGGCTCCCAGTGTGTCACATTAATGGGGGGGGGATATATGCTGACACATGGATTGGGCACCCAGATGTCCGCTTTCTGTGGAGTGTGTGGTGGGTAGCAGGAGCCACCAATGTGGAAAGCTGTGCCTCGGCTTATTTATTTATTTATTGAAATGGTTCACCAGGAAAGGCACACCGAACAAACAAGGAGCTCAGTAGCAGGAGCTGACAAGAACTTTAACTCCGGCCATGTGCATTACTGTGCACTGTAATGCTCATGGCCTGAGTCTTGTCAGCTGCTGCCAACAGAGAGAAGGTATGTCTGTGTGCCTGGTTGCAAGGGAAGGGGAAGTCCCACTGCAATGAGGAAACTGTCCCTCAGTGCAGTGGCAGATTTTTTTCAAGTGCAGTCCTCTCTCTCAAACTGCTATCATAGACAGCCATCCGATTCATTGGTGCCTGAGGGACGAGCCCCATAAAGTCTCAACTCATAATCATCCCTAATTGGAGCAGCAGTTTTCTTTCAAGTGAAGACTGCTTCTCTCAAACTGCTGTCATAGACAGTACACCGATTCATTGGTGCCTGAGGGACAAGCCCCGTAAAGTGTCAACTACATTGGGCAGAAACTCACACATCTCTAAAATGTCATACTGTCCCAAAATGTTTCTTGTGCATGCATGGCTTGCATGCACACAAGTAAGCATAAACATGACAAAACTTGAAAATCAGAGGGTTAACCATATTAAGGCCCCTCGTTTCACTGGGAGGTAGAGGATATTTTTCTTTATCGGATTCAGCTGACTGCCCCACAGGAATTGGAAAAGAGACTATAAAATCTTATTTCCAAGATCTGGGAAGGGGAAACACCATACTAAGGTGTGCGAAGATGGGCAAAAGGAATGTCTTCGCAATCACCAACTTTTTCAATTTAGACTGATGCCACTATTTCAAAAAAATGGACTTTGGCTACACAAGCTGCTATCTTTTCTTCAGTATAAAGAGTTTGGCAAGCTAAACCCCTGCATTTACAATGCAACCTTAATAAAATTAGTGGGGTAGCACCTGGTCTGTGACCAAACAGAAGTATGTAGTTGAAGTACCCTGCTCTCCCCCCCTCCCATTTTGATGCATCAAAGCCTGTAATTTTTTAAAGTAACTCTAATGTTCTTACTTGTCATACATTTCAGAGGGGTTCTTAGTCTCATTATCCAGCTGATCCATGATTAAGCCTGACCACTTTGGCAAAGTGATCACCTCCATTGGTAGGGTAAAAAGCATCACATTTTAACTTGCCATATAAGAGCTGAGGTCTCCTTGCTTTCTCTAATTTTTGCTATCTTTTCTTCCCATTTCAACATGACCATATCCCCTACACCAAAAGTAATGTCCGAAACTTTAAGAGTTGTAGCAGAAACATCTATACCTCCCAAAACATAGAAACATAGACTTTGATGGCAGATAAGGACTTCTTGGCCCACCCAGTCTGCTCATTTCCCTACCTATTGGATAGGCTGCAGATCCTACTTAACCAACAGCCTACTTCCTCCTACCCCTCACTATAAATGACTTATGTGTGTTCCATGCATTCTTGAATTCCCCCACTGTTTTTGACCCCATGACCTCCTCAGGAAGCCCATTCCATGCATCCACCACCCTCTCCATGAAAAAATACTTCCTCACGTTCTCCTGAGCTGTCCCATTCTATCTTCAGATTGTGCCCCCTTGTTCTTGCACATCTCTTGTTCTGAAAGATGTTACTCTCTTGGACTTTGTTGATTCCCTTGAGGTACTTGAAAGCTTCAATCATGTCCCCCCTCTTCCTCCTTTTCTCAAGGGTATACATATTAAGATCCTTTAGTCTCTCTTCATATGACTTCTGGTGCAGACCGTGCACCATTTTAGTTGCCCTCCTCTGGACTGCCTCCATCCTGTCTATGTCCTTGCAGAGATGGGATCTCCAGAACTGCACACAGTACTCCAGATGGGGTCTCACCAACTGTCTGTACAAAGGGATAACAACTTCTTGTTTTCTACTGGTGATGCCTCTCCCTATACATCCCAGTGTCCCCCCAGCATTCCTTGCTGCCTTCTCACATAGCTTGCTTACCTTTAGATCATCTGACATGACTATCCCTAGGTCCCTTTCCATCTTTGTTGTTATTACCCCCCCCCCACATTGAGTACTCTTCACCTGGGTTTTTGTTTCCCAGGTGCATTACTTTGCACTCCTTTGCACTGAATGTAAGCTGCCATACTTTTGACCATTCCTCCAACCTTGCCAAGTCCCTTCTCATCCTTTCCACCCCACCTTGTGTATCAACCCTCTTGCTGATCTTTGTGTCATCTGCAAAGAGGCATACTTTGCCCTCCAGTCCCTCTGTAATTTCACTTATAAAGACATTAAAAAGGACCAGTCCCAGTACTGAACCCTGTGGTACCCCACTAGTAACCCCCCTTTCTTCAGAGTGGGCTCCACTTACTATTACTCTCTGTGTCCTGTTGTCCAGCCAATTTTTAACTCAGGCTACCACCCTGGGATCCACTCCCAGGCTGGCTAATTTGTTTATTAATCTTTTATGTGGGACTGTGTCCAGTGCCTTGATAAAGTCTAGGTAGGCCATGTCCACAGCCCTCTCTGGTCTACTACTTTGGTCACCCAGTCAAAGAAATCTATTAGATTTGTCTGACATGATCTTCCCACTGTGAATCCATGCTGCCTTGGGTTCTGTGCCACACTGACCTCTAGGTACTCAACAATTCTTTCTTTCAGCAGTGATTCCATCATTTTCCTTACCACTGAGGCCAAATTAACAGATATGTAGTTTCCTGCCTCAGCTTTGCTCCCACTTTTGTGAAGGGGAATCACATCCGCCCTCCTCCAGTCCTCAGGTACCACACCACCCTCCCGTGATTTGTTAAAAAGGGTAGTCAGTGGTGTCACTAGTTCTCCCCTTAGTTCTTTTAGAATTCTGGAGTGAATCCCATCAGTCCCCATTGCTTTGTCCACTTTCAGTTTTAGGAGATCTTTCAGAACTCTTTGTTCTGTGAATGGACTGGTATTGCCCCCCCCCCATCAAGAGTGCTTCTATTGATTGGATTAGGTACCTCCCCCACCTCTTCTTTTGTAATACTGAGCAGAAGTAGTCATTCAGTATCCCTGCTTTTTTACTGTCACCCCCTGCCCACCCATCCTTCCCTTTATTAAGCCTCACTATTCCTCCCTTGGTCTTTCTTCACTTCCTAATGTACCTATAAAAAGGTTTTATACCCCTTCTTAACTGAGTTGGCTATCTTTTCCTTAGTTTGGGCCTTTGCTATTCTGATTGCCTTCCCTTCTTCCTTCTGCTTTAACTGGTACAGTTCTCTGTCCTTCTCCTTCTGTGTTTCCTTATACTTCCTGGATGCTATCTTTTTTTCCATAACTTTCCCCACCACCTCTTTTTAGAACCATAGTGTTTTTTTCCTTCATTTTGATTTGTATATTTGCTTCACACAAAGGTTTGTTGTCTCCGTGATGGCAGTTTTGATGTGTCCCCATTGTTCCTTCACCAATTCTTCTTGCCCATTTGCTAGTGCTTTTCTGAGGTACTCTATCATTTTGCCAGTGTCAGCCCTCCTAAAGTCCAGTACCCTCACTTTTGTGTGGCTTGACTCTATGGCTGTGATTATCATGAACCACACTGTTTGGTGGTCACTAGTTCCCAGATGGCTACCCACTTCTGAATCTGAGATCCTCTCTCCGTCCCCGTTTGAGAGTACCGGGTCTAAGTTTACTCCTTCCTGAGAGGGTTCCAACACTAGATGTCTAGGGCATGCCCCCTGTAGGGCAACTAGAATGACCCTGCACTTGGATATGGCTGCAGCAAAGGTGCTCCAGTAAACATCTGGCATATTCAGGTCCCCCATTAACAATATCTCCCCTTTTTCTGCCATCCTAAGGATGCCTTCTATCATTTCCTTGTCCATTTCCTTCCCCTGAGACATGGGTCTGTATACAACACCCATGAGGATTTTGGTGCCATTTCCTGTCTCCAGGGTGATCCAGAGTGCACCCTCTCCTCCCTATTCACCCTTTTCAGTAGTTCCGTTGCTTTGATCCCTTCCCTTACATAGAGAGCTCCTCCTCCTCCTCTTTTACCTTCCCTGTCCATCCTGTAGATTGTGTACCCTGGTATGTTGACATCCCTTTCATGGTTCTCTGGTTACCATGTTTTTGAGACTGCCACAATATCCAGGCATCCCTCTTCCATCAAGGCCACTAGTTCAGGGAACTTGTTACCCAGATTACGGGCATTGCTACTCATTGCCCTCCATTTTTTGATGGCCTTACTCCTTTTAGCCCCATCCCTGTCCTTACTGCCTTGGCATTTTTCTCCATTTAACCCTGCCCTTCTCCCTATACATTTCCTTATCTTGGTGTTTACCCTGCTAACTACCCTGTTTTTCTGAGAGGAGACTGGGACTTCCCTCCTCCTTTTAGGTGCCTCCCCCCTTGGCAAGTTTAAATGCTTGCCAATTAAGCATTTAAACCTATCACCTAGTATCCTGGTTTCCCTCCTGGACAGATGCAGACCATCGCACCAGTATAGGCCTGTGTCCCTCTAGGTGGACCCCCCCCAGTCCCCAATGAAGCTAAAACCCTGAGCTCTGCTCCAGTTTTTCAACTATTGATTAAATCCCATGGTGCAGAGTGCCCTAGCCTCACCCATGCCATAGACAGGCAGCATCTCCAAGAAGGTTACCGTGCATGCTACTTGTCTAAGGCCCCCCCACTTCACAAACTCCTCCTGCACTGCACTGCTGTGATTCAATTCCCAGCCAGGTCATTTGTCCCTAGGTGGACAATGACATCCAGCTCCCTCCCATGTACAGCTGCTCCCGCGATCCTGAGGATTTGCTCTCTGTCTCTCCAAGCCATGGTGCTGGGCAGGCACCTTACCTCCCTCTCCCCTTCTTCCTCCAGTTCTACCCCCTAACAATTGAGTCCCCCACAAGGAGTTGTTTCCTTCCCCTGTGGAGTCCCATGCCACCCTCCTGTGGGTCTCCTTTGTGGAGGTTCCCAGCATCCTCCTTGGTCTCTACTGTGGGTGCCTCCATAGAGCAACCATGCACTGCTAGAATGGCATACAGATTGTGGAGATGTACAACTGGAGGGATGCACCTCTGTTCCACCACTCTCACCCTCCCTGAGCCCACTATGGTCCAACCACTCCTCTTTCTTGGTAAACTCTGAGGCACCAGCCCTGGTGATCCCTGGGTGGGAGAGGAGGTCACCTGAATCATAGCCAACTCAGCTTGAAGATGAGCAACCTCCTCCCTCAGCCCAGAGAGATGCCTGCAGATGGAACAACACTGCATCCTCCAGAACATCTGCTGTAAGACTGCCGCTCCATAGCCACTACACTGCACCACTTCCATTGTGTCTTATTTGTGGCCCCTTGACTGTTGTTTTGTATGCTTTCTCTTTCCTCTCTCTGTTTTACTTTTTTTTTCTTTTTTCTCTCCCTACTTTCCTACTGCCTCTGTGCCCTTACACCTCCTGCCCTTCCTGTTCTGGGATAGGAAGTTCCTGTATTCCTCAGTAGTTTCCTTCTTACTTCCTCAGAGAAAGATGTTCAGCAGCTAGGGGGTGAGGTAGAGCTATTCTTTTCCTTCTGGGATGGTGAGTCTTTTGTGCCTCTGTGATCACTCCCTTCCGCTCCCAAACAGGAAGTTTCTGTTGTCAGTCAAATCCAGTGCATATAAAAGTGGAACTGGCTAATGGTGGGGGAGAGAGAGATATATAGTCCCAGTAATAGAGTAGTAAAGTTCTAGCAGCACCTCCTTCCTCTTGCAGCTCTGTGCCACTCACTGGGGCACACTGGTGTCCAACAGTCATACCTAAGCACTTCTTCAGATTAAGCTGAGCCCCAGAAATGGGAGCGAAGGCATGGAAAAGGTCCAGTGCTCTGTACCTCGATATCTCATCTCTCGCATATATGGTGACATCGTCTGTACAGACCATGACCTTAACATCACAAGTGCCTGTTGCCACCATAATACCATGGATATGTGGATGCTGTTGTATTTTCTGGAGAACTGGATCTATGCAAAATGCATACAGTAACGGACTTAAAGGGCATCCCTGTCATATACCCCATGACATCCAATCCTTTGTCCTAAATGTCCATTAATTAAGGGGAGAATGGAGGCCACTGTATATAGCTGCTGAAGCCAGGTGCTAAAAATAGGGGGGGACACCATAGTGTTTGAGAACCGCAAACAGGTAGTGATGGGACATACGGTCAAATGCCTTTTGCTGATCAAGAGACATCATGTAACCAACCGGGTCCCCAGCCACATCTCTGCCCACAACCTCATGTAACAAAATCATGTTATCCACTGTGTGTCTACCCAGAACTGCACAGATCTCCATGGGGGGATATAACAGAAGTGGACAACACCACCAGTTCATCCTTAAGGCTAATCATCCATATCTTTAAGTCATAATATAAGAGGCACAAAGGCCTCCAGTTGTTCAAATCTGTGTCCCAACCCATCTTATAAATAAGGAATTGCAGGGTGTCAGCAAAACATGTTGGTACCTCCCCCTCCTCCAACATTACATTGTACACCACCAGTAAGATGTCCAGGAAAGGAGTTGAGAAACATTTATAAAATTTAGTTGTAAGACCATCTGGGCCAGGGTCTGTCAGAGTATATAAGTTTGTGATTGCCTTATGTACCTCCAGGGGTGTAACAGGCCCAGTCATACATGACAGATCCTGAAGGGGTATCACTAGGACCTGCACCATAGACAAGAAGGCCTTCATGGATCCGGAGAGACCCACAGTGCCAAACATGTCCCTCAGATATGACTGTATTAGGAACATGATATCCTCTCTCTCTCTGTGTAATGCTCCATTTGGAGTTGCTATTCCAGCATCAGACCCTTTGTTTGCAACTCCCATAGGAGTCACCAATGCCTTTGGACCCCTGTGTCCCAAGCCGGTGTTCTAAAAGAAGGGATCAGGCTCTATAATGCTGTAGAACCTTCATCTGCAGCTTCATAGTCACTATCAATGGTCCATAATCCTCCTTACCAGAGTTCTGTAGTATAATGGCAGTCAATAAGTGAGAATGCATGAAAAGATATTCCATGTAAGTCATTCTCAGTTTAGAATGGGACAATCGGATACAGATGGCTGTGATCTCCAATTTGGTGCTAGTCCACCACTCTCCCAGGTCATCCTCCAGGTAGGCCAGGTATAGACATGCTCAAAGAAGGTCCATCACCTTCTCTCTGTATCCCAAATCCTCCATCAAGGAGTTATTCAATATTCAGTTCCCCTTGCCCATGTCAAAAGTGGGGGCCACACCAAAAGTACCCCCCAGAATAGTTGGTCCGAAATCTCCAATTTATATTTAGTCTATTTTGTTATTCTTTTTTGTTCTGTGAGGTGCCCAGAGTGTCGGATATGGATGCCATACATATAAAGTTGCCTTGCCTTGCCTTGCTTCCACAGGCACCAATTGCATTATCTGCAGTGGTAAGTGTGGAGAGACAAACAAAAAGTCAATTCTGGTGGCCAGAACATGCTTATGGTAAGTATAGCCTCCTGTACGGGCAGGCCAGATTGGCCTAGCAGTCCTTATCTGCCAACAATTTTTATGTATCTATGTATCTGTAGGATATAGACTCATGTACGCTTCCACCAGAGATGTGTCAGTCACCATCTTGACTAAGGCATTTGTATTACAAAAAAAGTTTGGCGGTTTTTGCCCTCCCTATAAGCCCCAGTGAGGTAACAGTTAAAGTCTCCTCCAAAATCCAGGTGAAATGACACATGTAGGTATGGCTGAATTGCCTTAAAAAGGTCCACCCTAGCCTTCTTAGTCTGTGGGGCGTACATATTTATAAGTCATAGTGATGACCCTTGATAGAGGATGTTGAGCAACAAAGCTCTTCCTGGTTCTATGTTACCTAAACATTGAACCTGTATGGAACTGTTGTTATATAAAATCCCCAACCCCATCATACCTGTCTAATCCTAATGACCAAAAGGAGGGGCCCCAGCACCAGTGCCTACTAACTTGAGAAATATCCCCTAAGGTAGTATGTCTGGTTTCCTGAAGGAACGTTATGTCAAACGTCAAATCCCTCAGGAGGGAGAAAAATCCAGATCATCAGAGTGGCATTTGTAATACTATTGGTATTAAAAGTGGCAATGCTAAATGGCGGAATCATGAAACATAATTAGTGTAAAAAAGAAAAAGGGGGAGCATTCCTTCAGGTGCAGTTCATATTTTTGGTAACAGCACTCCCAGTGAGCATTTTGAGTTTTTTCCATTGTTTCTTTTTTGTCAGCTAAGAAACTTTGTCTTCTTCAGTATCCAATATGGCCAACACTTTAGACGATGGAAAGGAGGAGTCATCCCAGAGTATGTCATTATCTCCGGTGGCAGAATCAGTGTTCAAAACATCAAATTTGTTGCTCAAAGGCAAGCTGGAGGGAGTGGGCAGTTTTGAAAGCAACCCCAGCTTGTGTGACCTGAGCGACCTCTTTCTTCTGACTATTATAAATTCAGGAGGGGGCATCTCAGCACCAGTCTGGCAAACTGCATGACCAGGTGCCTCAGTCAGTGCAGGCATGGAAGATGTAAGCACAATATCTGATGTCTCCACATGGACTGTATTCTGCGGATGCTGAGAAGAGTGCAGCAGTTCAGTAGATGTAGAAGGCTCAAAGGTCAAGGCCTGACCAGGGGCTGGTGAGCTAGAAGGGGTGTCCAGGTCTTCCTAATGAGCGAGAGCTACAGCCAGCTCCTTCCTGTGTTTTAATGGACCATCTGTCTCACTTGTTTCAAAAAAATATCCTGCATGAAATTGTCATCCTTATTATGAGTAGTCCACTGACATGTCCTGTAAGAGTGTCCTGATACTTCAGTAAGGTTGCAACATAGAGTGCTGGTACAATTAGAACTGGAATGACCCAGTGCCAGGCATAAATTGTACCATAGAGTGTCACATGCATTACTCAAATAGGAATCAGAGCCACAGCAGAAGCAGGTGTTTAATTGTCCTGGATAATAACACTGAGCTCTGTCTCAGCCCAGAAAAAATACACTTGGGATATGCTGCAACCCTGTGGCAGTGTGTTAGAGTTTTACTTTAAAATGCCAGTATCTGGTCCAGAAAGCTTCCACATCCAGGATAGTTTCAGAGTCTCCCAAAATGTCACACCTCTGGGACAGTCAATAGCGGATATCCTGAATGTTAACCCCTTTGTTTTTGACCATAACCGTAAGTCTGCACACTATGGGTTTCGTTAATGGCATAACCTGAAATGGCAACCATAGCGGTGTGTCTTTGAGCATATTATATGACATACAATATCTATCCAAATACACCGGGGTCAGAAAACTGAGGTCGAAGTAACCGTCTGCTGGAGCATGCAACAAAGCATACAATTCCCACGGTGTGATCTGCAGTGATTCCTTGAGGCAGGTAGATCAGGCAGCTCATCCAAACCCCACTTGTACAAGAGGTGGACTGCATTCTGTCTCTAAGCAGGTACAGGGGATGTGGAAAATGTATCCTTGTTCCGAAATGTAGTCCATCTTTGTGCCGGGGTTTGGTTTGTAACTGTCCCTAAGGGTAATGTGTAGTCTTTGCAGAGATGAGGCTGTTCATGTCCATTCAATCCACCCATGACAAGGGCTCAGAGATTGACACGGGGTACCCACGGCAGGGGTGTCCTTTGACAGCTCGAGTGGCAGGTCTTGTGAATGACAAATTGGGGCGGATAAGAAGCCCAGTGCCACCTGGCGGGTCTATGGATGTAGAGGTTTCCAAACAGTTTGTCTCAGTAGCCAGGTTTACCAGAGAATCTGGCCCCCTTCAGACAATGATGCAGAGAACTGCAACTCTATTTCAGTCTGAGTGTCTCCAGAAGCTAGAGAGACCAGCGAGGTATGACGGGGAGCGGCTGAAGGAGAGTGGTCTACCCCTGTGGTACTGGCCAGGCCAGGACAGTACTGGTCTGCAGGTCTGTAGAAGTGGCATCTGCTTGCACTTCTAAATCGGAATATTTTTTTTTAAATCAAGCTATTTGGTCCCTGTTGTCACCTCCCACCATACTTTGATGACAAGGACACATGAGTAGTGCTGTTGGGTGGCTCCGGTCCCACCCTCGGCAGGGCTCAGTCTCTGGCTCCTGTTCCTCATGCCTGACCCTCCCATCTATCCCCCACAGTTTAGTTCCCCCAGGGCAGGTCTGAGGTTGTCAACCCCCCCCCCGGGAAACCAACATCTAGACTCTGGGGGGCTGGTGCGGGTGCTCAGGGGCCATCATAGAGCCTCCCAGATTCAATTTTCTAAGGTTTCCTCCCCACCCCTTCCTGCAGGTGCCCATACTCATGTGGAGGCATGCGCACACCACAACCCATAGCACCCTCCCTGTTCGAGTCATGAGCAACTGCACTAAAACCGAACCTCCATTCAGGGTCAGCCCTGCAGCAGGAACAGCTGAGTCCCCACCTAAGAGGTGAGAGCTGCCCCACGGCTGCTCAAACCACCCCCCTCCACCAACCCCCGACAACTTGGGCTTGTTCCTAAACCCAGGTCTTTAGCATAGCATGGGGTATGGTGTCCAGCTCCTCAACCCTCAGCACCACTGGGCCAGCTTAAATCTACATCTTGTACACATTCCGGCATCCAGGTATTTTCAGTCAAAGACGTAGTTGTGGAAGGCACGGTTGCACCATCATCTGTACTCAAAATCCCCAATCTCATAGCTCCCAGTGGTGTCGACATGGAAGAGTCAGAGACTGCACATCCCTCAACCACAGTCACTGGCACCACAGCAGACTGTGAATCCTCCATTGAGAAAGATGCTAATGCAAGGCCCCCTATCCAAAGAGAAGGGGAATTTTTTTTTATTGAAAATCACACAAGTCATAAAACAGAACATACAACACATTGTATATTATACAATAATATACATTTCAATGTAGCACATTTGAAAAACTCCTAACCTTTATTTTGTTTAACTTCTCAAATTTTAAGAGAGTCACCTGTTATGTTAACTTAAACTGGAAAGAAAGAAAGCTGAAAGGAAGGAAGACCTAAACTCAAAATAACAAAAAAAAATAAGAAAAAAAATGCAAAGGGGGCACATACGATTTTAAACTAATAAGTAAACCTTTTCTTAAAAACCCAAGGTTAAAGGTTACAGGTGAGACTACAAGGTCATTCCTCTTTATACACCTTAGCATATAACATCATTCTTAGTATTCGAGTTTATTTCAGTAAACAAAACAATCCTTCTTATTGATCACGTAATTGGTGTGTCCGTATCTGTAATCCATGGTAGGTTTCTCCACGTTTTATTCAAAAATGCACTAGTAACTTCAATATCTTGTATAGCCGAGGCTTGTACATAAGTCAAAGTGCACTCAAAAAAAGCGCTGACGCTTATTATTCATCCTTATGTGGAATTTATTGGTTTCACACAACACATCTTTATGGCGGAGGAGCTGGAGGACAGTCTGGTGGCAGATGTTAGGAGACACTGAAGACTGGGCAGAGGAAAGGTGGTGGTGTTAGGGGACTTAAACATGCCAGGAACAGACTGGGAGACTATGACATCCTCTGTGACCAGGGAACAGAGGTTGTTGGATGTCTTTCAAGACGCGTTCCTAACTCAGCAGGTGAGGGAACCGACCAGGGAGGCAATGGTACTGGATGTGGTCCTGGCAGACAGTGACCAGATTGGGGGCCTGGAGGTAAGGGACCCATTGGTGGGAGTGACCATGCCACAGTCTGGTTCTGCCTGGACCTAGGAGGGTAGAAGGCTGCACAAAGACAGAAGTAACCGACTTCAGGGGTGGATTTTAAGGAAATGGGAAGGATCCTTAAGGAGCATTTGGATGGGATTGGGTCAGACATGGACGCTGATAGTAGGTGGGAAATCATCAGGAGAGGGTGCAGGATGCTACCAGCACCTGTGCAAGAGTAAGACAAAATCGGTGGGGCCCAAAACCCTGTTGGTGGACCAGGGAGGTCCAGGAGATGGTGCGGGAAGAAAGCAGCCTATAAGAAATTCAAGTGCTCAAGGAGTGAAAGGGATCGAGGGAGTATGAGCTGTTGGCTAGAAGGGCCACTAGAGTGGTGAGGGTGGCTAAGGCAAGGAAGGAGCTGAACCTGGCCAGGGAAATGGGAGAGGAAAAAGGGTTCTTTAGATACATTGGGAAAGCGAAGGGTGAAGGGCAGATTAGCAGGATTAAATCAGGGGAGAGATGGGCACAAGACCCAGAGGAGCAGGCTGAGTACTAAATAGGTACTTCACCTCCGTTTTCACCAGGAAAATGGGGATGCTGCATCATACATGGGAGGAGACAGAGATAATGAGGAGGGGGGACCCTTACCAATCGGCAGGTCTGGGGAGAAGGGGGGCATCACTGGCAGGTGGGGGGAGGGCTAAGCAGGCAGAAGAGGTACTGGAAGTGGAAATCACAGCAGAGAGAGAGTGAGGGAAGCCCTCAGCTCCCTTAAGACGGAGAAAGCACGGGGCGGATAAATTACATCCTAGAGTGCTGAAGGAACTTGCAGATGTCCTGGCGAAACCCCTGGCAGAGCTTTTCACCATCTCTCTGAGGACAGGGTGGGTGCCCCAAGACTGGAAGGTGGCACATGTAGTGCCTATCCACAAGGGGGGATCAAGGGAGGTGGCAGGGAACTACAGGCCTGTCAGCCTGACATCAGTGGTGGGCAAGGTGATGGAGGGCATTGTCAAGGAGTGGCTAGGGGGGGCCCTGGATAAGTCAGGGTGCCTGGACGATAGACAGCATGGATTCATCCCGGGGAAATCGTGTCAGACAAACCTGGTGGAGTTCTATGACTGGGTGACAAGTGCCTTGGACCTGGGTAGGCCAGTGGATGTCCTCTTTCTTAACTTCAGCAAGGCATTTGACTCTGTTCCTCACGGGGTCCTGTTGGATAAACTAGGAGAAATGGGGGTGGGAAACCAGATGATCCGATGGATAGGCAATTGGCTCCAGGACCGGACCCAGAGGGTCGTAGTTGGTGGGATAATCTCTTCCCAAGGAGGGACATTAGTGGGGTCCCACAGGGATCAGTCCTTGGGCCCCTTCTGTTCAGCGCCACGTATCTGACATAGGACAGGAATCAGGAGTGAGATGAGTCTCTTTGCAGATGACTCGAAACTGGGGCAGTGGTGGATGGGGAGGGTGGAGGTGGCCTGCAGAGGACCTGGAGGCTCTGTAAAGATGGTCTAGAAAGTGGAAGCTGAGGTTTAATGCAGGGAAATGCAGGTACTCACCTGGGGCCAGAAACCCAGGCTAAGTGTACACCCCTGGGGAAATACTACAAGTCTCAATGGATGAGAGGGACCTGGGGGTGGTGGATGTCAAGATGAACAACTCTGAGACTTGTAGGAGGGCAGCAGCCAAGGCCAACAGGATGCTGGGCTGCATCGCTAGGGGGATCACCTCCAGAAGCAGGGAAGTGATACTCCCTCTGTATAACTGCTTGGTGAGGCCGCACCTGGAGTACTGCGTGCAGTTTTGGAGGCCACACTTAAAGAGGGACATTAACCTCCTGGAGAGGGTCCAGAGGAGGAACCAAAATGATTTGGGGCTTGGGGGACAGGACCTATGAGGAGAGGCTCAAAGAGCTAAATATGTACACTTTGGAGAGAGAGGGACCGGGGGACATGATGAGGTCTTCAGGTACATGAAGAGGGTAAATAGGGAGGAACAGTGAGGGTGCTTCGAAGGAAGGCGGAAGGAGCCACTAGAGGGCATGGGTGGAAGCTGGAGGGGGGAAGATTCAGGGGAGAAAGGAGGAGGTGCTACTTCACTGAGAGGGTGGTAGAGCCATGGAATGCACTACCTAGGGGGCTGGTGGAGGCAGAGACAGTGGAGGGGTTCAAGAGGGGGTGGGACAGGTACAGGGGAAGGGTTCAGGAAGCAAAATCCAATGCAGCAAGAATATCCGGAACTGGGAAGGGAGAAGCCAGAGAAGGCGAGGGGGACAGCAAGGTCAGCACCCAGGGTGGGGGCTGACCAAACGAGCAGACACGAAAGACCATTAGGCCTATTCTGCTGGCATTTTAGTATGTTAGTATGTAAGAAATAAAAATGGATTTTCATTTTAGCTGTATAGAATACTACAACACAGACTTATTTCAGAGTTCCCTTTAGTTTTTTCTTTCATAGTGCATTTGCACAGTTCGCTTGGTTTGGCAAAAAATCGATTACAAAAATGCTTATACTTTACGTATTACTCAAGTTCAAAGACGATTTTTCTTGGCTCAGTTGCCTAATCCCTTTCGGGTTGTGAACCCTGTTGCTCACCAAATGAACTTAAGGAGACATTTCAGCAGCCTGTTCTACTTTTACTTTGCTCCATTGCTTCTTCTTTATTCATGCTACTTTCATCTTGGACTATCACCTGTGTGGTACTACCATGAGATTACTAGCTGACGTTTCCAATGTATGACATCTTCATCAGAGCTAGTAACTTTTTGATTCTGCATAATAAGTTGCACTTTATTCAGCTGTAATTTTTTGTAACATTTTAATACGGGAGATGTGTTTTTGCTGCATTGTATATAAACATCTTGAATTCTAGATGAACCATTTAATGCATGTTAAGATTACATACATAGTACTTTTTTCCCACTGATGCCACTGACCATTTAGGTCTCCATAAAGCACTATTTTATGATCTACAGTTGCAAGGCTTCTTTCTTTCCATTGGGTAACAATAAAGTCCCCAAATCCCAAAATATAACTGCATAAGAAAAGTAAATGTTCCATAGTTTCTAGTTGTTGCTGACACCCTGGCCTAGAGCACTGTTACTTTATGAACAGCTTATGTTTTTGGTTAGCCTTCACATTTAGCCACTCATGACAGCATAGTCAATGAGTGTCTCTCATTTTATCTGGGATCCTTGCATTATTTAGTAATTCTAATAGCAAAGATAGTGAGATATCTGAGCAATGGGGAAATACTTGACCTATCTGAAAGTTAAGAGGCCAGAACCTGTTTATACATCAGGTTTCTTGCAGTAGTGAGCACTGTTTGACTTATGTGCCTTGATTTTAATTTTACAAAGACCTTCCTAAGGTATGTTGGTGCTCGCTGAGAAGTCTTCATAATGTGTAGCATACCCCCAGATCACAGTAGGAACCATGTATTACACAGAGGATAATTGCTGGGGTTATGAAGTTTACCACATTGTAAACCCCTCGAGGGGTTGCCAGGCTGATCTTGTAAAACTTGAGAGTGAAGCATGAGAGGTATACCGTCGGCATGGTAACTGCGAGTGGGGTTTTCAACATGGTAAACTTCATAACCCCAGCCATGGTTTTTTATAGTGTATGGGGTTGCAACAGTATTACTTTCAGGACAGGATGCTAAGGCTCTTACTTGCTGCTTGTGGGCTTCAGTTGAACAGTTTAAACCGATCACGGTGGTGCAACCAACATTCGGGTGCTAGAATTTAGCGCACCTGACTGGATTCGATCCTGTAATCTCACCGATCTGATGAAGGCAAGCAAGGTTTATAGAGCTGACATCAGATCGGTGAGATTACAAGATTTTTAAACAGCAGCATGCCATACATAAGGGCTCCCCATACATTATATGTATTTCGATATATTATGTAGGTGTCCAAATTCTGTCAGTAGGCAGCAATAATGGTCTGAGGTTCATGACTGTATATATATATATATATATATATATATATATATATATATATATATATATATATATAAAAAAGCACCAGTGGGTTAATCATATTTAACCCGCCTTGTTTAACTGGTAAATACAATATACTACTTTTTATGGGATTTATCTTGCTCCCCCCCCCCATACTGCTTGAAAGAATATACTTAAAAGAGATGTTTCCAGGACCTTAGGGGGAGGAAACAGAAAACTGATGTCCAAAAAAACTGGAATTAAAAAAGGTTTGATTAAACAGATCAGTTTGGCTTTATTCACGTGCCACCTGTTCCACTGTTGTACAAGATTTCTTCCTTGCTCTATCTTTGGGTCCCAATTAAGTCTATCCAAAGGCTCTTGGCTGAATGTTATTCCTAAAATAGTAATGGGGTCTGCAGTAATCTGTATACCTGCTATTTCTAAAATAGTGAGAACTGAACAGTCCAATTGTTGCCCTAGGCATTTTTTTATATTTAATATGGCACCTGAACTCTTACCGAATACTGTACAGATGTGTAATGCATGTTGTGTTGATTCCTCATCTCTAACTACCTGCGTGACCTCCAGACTAGTCACCTGCAGGATCTTAAGAAATTTTGGGGCCAAATAAACCTCATACTCAAGGGTGCCCCCAATGCTCAGGATGGAGCCTTACTGGATGGAAATACCCTTACCAATGACCCCTCCACTGTAGCTGAGTCATTTAGTGCCTCCTTCTCCAATCCTGATGGACCCCCATCCCTCGTCCTGCCTGATGCTCCCCACTTCAACTGTACCAAGTGGGAACACACTTGGACCAAATTTCACTTGAAACTTGTCACCCCCTCTGAAGTTCTCCCACTCCTGCTCAAAATAAACCCTGATTCCTCCCCGGGACACGACCTGCTCGAACCTAGGCTGCTGAGGGCAGCTGCTCCTGCTATCTCCCTCCCAGTCACCTGGCTCATCAACAGATCCCTCCTTGAGGGAGCAGTTCCTAGCAAATAAAAAGTAGCGACTATAACCCCAGTCCACAAAAAAGGCCCCGGAACAAAGTAGGGAACTATAGGCCTATCTCCATTCTCTGTCCCCTCGGGAAGGTGCCAGAGAGATTGGTCTGCAACCAACTGCAAGACTACGTTGAGAGGCACTCTCTCTCTTGGCCGACTTACAACATGGCTTTAGGAAAGGCCATGGCATGGACATGGCCCTTATCCAGCTCATGTCCTTGATGCTATGGACAGGGGCTCACAGACGGGAGCTCTATTTATTGACCTGTCTGAGGCCTTTCACTTAGTCTGCCATAATCTTCTTCTCAACAAAATCCACCTCCTTGGACTGAATGGGCTCTCCCTCTCCAGGTTCAGGAACTACCTGCTCAATAGAAGTCAGAAAGTTCTCTGGAAAGGAACCCAATCTAGTACCTAACCGGTGGTCTCTGGGGTACCTCGGGGCTCAATCCTGGGCTCCCTGCTCTTCACCCTCTTTGTCAATAACATTGAGAGGATTAGTGGGCTGAGCAAACTTATCCTATATGTGGACAATACTGTTGTCTACTGCAGTGACCCGCTACATAGTGTTATCACTGCCAAGCTGCAAGCCAGCCTCTCAGCACTTGAAGCTTGGTTCTCCTCCAACTCCTTAGTACTGAATGAGGAGAAGACCAAAGAGGTCCTGTTTGGAACCAAACATTTGGGAACCAATAGATGTGACCTGCTCCAAGTCCAAACAGCCCAGGGGAAGAAAGTCGAGGTCCTTGATAGGATTAAGTACCTGGGGAGCCTCCTTGATCAGGAGCTGTCCTATAAGCCTCACATTGACTCCCTAAGACCAACCACCAGAGGACTGGACTCCTCTACCACCTGGGACACTCTCTTTCTGGTGAGGCTCAACGAGCTATCACCCATAGTGCCCTGCTCCCTATCCTCCTCTATGTGGGCCCCCCCTTCATTCCCTTAGTAAAGGTGAGCTATGTCAACTCTCTATGCTCTACCATACAGTGGCACACTTTGCCACCAATGACTCCCCCAGACCTCCACTGGTCCACCCTATGGCACAAATTAGCATACTCCTATATCTGTCTGACCTACAAATTTGCCACCACTGGCCCTCCTCCCTACTTGCGTGGCCTACTCAATCCTAGAGTACACTGCCGTGATATGAGATCCTTAGCTGGCAGTCCCCTGGACATTCCACATGTCCGTAATGACTCAGGCAAGGCAAGCGTTCCTTTAAATATGCTGCCCCACACTTATGGAACACTCTCAGCTAACCTGGTCAATAGGCCTTCTCTCCAAGACTTCAAGTCGGGCTTCAAAGTGTATCTCCTTGAACTCAGCCTTTGTGGCTGTAATCGTTAGCCCCCACTCATTCACCTTTCCATGCAGGTCTCAACCATGACCACTGTGTTCCATGCTTATTTCAATGAATGTATCTACTATGACCACTGCTACTCCACTGTATAGTGCCTAATGTACAAACCATATTATCAACTGTAATTACTGTCACTCTTGTATGTAATAATCCTAACAAATGTATTTTGTCTAATGTATGTAACCATTGCTTTATGTAACTAATCCGAGGTCGCCCCTGAAAAAGGGACCTCTGGTCTCAGACGACCTACCCAATTAGCAAAATTTTAATAAAATAAATAAATAAACTAAGATACATATGTCATCAGCATAGGCCATGGCTGGTACTATGTATGTAGTAATGTGTATGTTTTAATACCTGGAAAGGAATTTAGGCTTCTTAACAAGGGATCTGTACTAAAAACATATAGCAAGGGGCTGAGTGGGCACCCCTGCCTGACACCTCTACAGAATGGTAACATGGGCCCATTCCATCCATTTACCTGGGGTGTGATTGCAGCTGTTTTATACAAACTCTAGAGCCACTTTATAAATGTAACGGGTATCCCATAGTGTTGCAACATTTGCCATAAGTAACTGTAATTAACTCTGTCAAAGGCACACTGCTGATCTATTGAAAGCACAACCCGCACTAAACCATATTCATTATCATGCTCAAAGATCACTCTGAAGAGAATCAGTTGGTCTGTTGTTTTCCTTTCCGGAATAGCACAAGTCTGTGCAGGTGAAATAAGGTAAGTGGTTTTCTGCAGTAACCTTCTATTCAGTACTAACATACATACTATTTGCCAGCAGATTAGGCCTTACGGTCTATCGAGTCTGCTCAAATCTTAGATCCTTAGTTGGGTGCCGAGACCCTCCCATCTCTTGTGCTCCAGAAACCCCTATCATCCATCCCCACCCCCCTGGGACAGGCCATCATCTGATAATCCACTTTCTGTGTCTGTCCCACCCTCTCTTGAAGCCCTCCACTGTAGATCTCTGAACCAGCTCACTAGGCAGTGCATTCCAAGGGTCCACCACCCTCTCAGTGAAAAACCTCCTCCTCTTCCCCCCACCCCTTCCACCTTCCAACTTCAAACCATGCCCTCTGGTGATACCTCCTGCTTTAGTCTAAAGATCCCTCCATGTTTACCCTATTTATTCCTTGGTACTTGAAGACCTCAATCATGTCCCCTCTGTCTCTCCTCTCCTCCAATGAAAACAGGCAGAGCTCCTCAAGTCTGTCCTCATCGTCAAATCCCTAGCCCTCGTATCATCTTTGTTGCCCTCCTCTGTACCCTCTCCAGGAGCTGTATGTTCCTCTTCAAGTGTGGTCTCCAGTACTGTACACAGTACTCAAGGTGTGGTCTAACCAGTCCATTGTACAGTGGCAGAATCACTTCCATGCTCCTAGGGTGATCCACCTTGATGCATCCCAACATCCTGTTTGCCTTGCAGCTGCTCTCCTGCACTGCTCAGAGTTATTCATACATGCATCCACCATGACCCCTAGGTCTTTTCCCCTATTGAGGCCTCCAGCGCCTCCTCCCAGGGTGTACCTGTGTTTGGGTTTCCCGACCAAGATGCAACACCTTGCACTTGGTGATATTGAAATTTAATTTCCATGTGAGCCCAGCTTTCCAGGGTGTCCAGGTCCCCTTGCAGGGCCAACCTCCCTCTTCTCCCTCAACTACTGCTCCCATCTTGGAGTCATCTGCGAAGAGACTCATTTCACACCTATACCCTCCCTGATGTCCGATTGTATGCATTAAACAGGATGGGACCCAGGACCAAACCCTGTGGTGCCCCACTGCCAACCTCTCTAGGGTTCGAGAGCTCCCCACAGACCACTACTCTGAGTGCTTCCAGCTAGCCAGTTTTCAATCCATCTGACCATCAAAGGGCCTACTCCTAACCCCATCAGTTTCTCCACCAGACCATTGTGGGGACAGAGTCAAACGCTTGCTGAAGTCCAAGAATAATACATCCACAGGCTTACCCCTGTCCAGTTCTGATGTTACCATTTATAGAACTCCACAAGGTTGGTTTGACATGATCTACCTGGCACAAACCCATGTTGCTGACTGTCAGACTCCCACCTCCTCCAAGTACACCTCCAATCGTTCCTTTAGTATACTCTCCATTAATTTTCCCACCACGAGGTCAAACTGATGGGTCTATAGTTACCTGGTACTTCCCTGGACCCCCTTTATGGATTGGTACCACATGTGCCTCTTGCCAATCCCTAGGTACCCTCCCTGTCTCAAGTGACCTGCTGAAAAGCTCCGCCAGAGTGCAGCCAGTATGTCCGCCAATTCCATAGTACTCTCGGATGAATGCCATCCGGCCAGGAGATTTGTGTCTTTCTTTAGGGCATGAGATAACCACCCTTTGGTGGAGATAGCATCATCCGTCCCCTCCACCTTACTGGCCTTTTTATCCTTACCCAGATGTGACACCCTAGGTACCTCTCCCTCCCTCTTGCTCCATTTCTGTTGCTCCCCTGATCCCACTTACTGGCCTTCTATCCCCTTCGTGCCTTGCTTTGTAGATATCCATCCCCTCCCCTAGTGAACACAGAGGCAAAGTACTAGTTAAATACCTCTGCCTGGTCCTCGCCTCTTCCACCCACCCTCCTTCTGATCTCAATCTGCTGAGATGGCCCTTAGTTTTCTCCGCTCCCCAATGTACCAGAAGAACCCTTTTCCCTCCATGTATCCCTCTGCCAGCTGCTGCTCTGGGACTTTGCTCCCCTCACCATACGGTGACTTTTCTAGATGCAAGCTGGTACATTTCCTTATCCCTGTCCCCTCTTGTTGTTTTATATTTTTTGTAGGCCGCCTTCTTTCTCTGACTGCTACCTGTACCTCACTGGACCACCAGCATAGTTTATGTGACCTTGCTCCCTTACGTTTCAACTTAGCGCAGAACCTGACTGCCTCATGAAGTCCCGTTTATGACCTCCATCTCCTTTCCACACTTGTCGTTGAGGTAATCCTTCAAGTGATCCTTGAAAATATTTCCCATTCCCATAAAGTCTGCCCCCTGAAGTCCACTGCCAGTGTCCTAGATCTCCCCCCATGCTTATTTGAAACCAGACAGTATTGTGGTCACTCCCAGTCAGGGGTCCTGTACAACCATGTCCCTTACCAGATCCCCATCTGCCAGAACCACATCAGGACATGCCCTCCTTGTGGGCTCCATCACATGCTGTGTTAAGAACACATCCTGGAAGCCATCCAGCAGCCTCTGCTCTTGGCCACCTTAGAGGACATGGTTCTCAGTTTGTACTTGGCATAGTAGGTCCCCATCAACACCACTCCTTCCCCTTTTGGTCCACACTGGGCAATGATGTTGTCCAGCAAACCATCCTCTAGAACATCACTCATCCCGGGGGACCTATATGCTACACCCAGCTTGACCTTATCACCTGCTGGGGATCGTAAGGTGACCCATAAGGCCTCCACGTTTCCCTCTGCCTCTTCTACCATAGCAATTTCTATGTCATCTCTAATGAACATAGCCACTCCACCTTCTCTGCCCTCCTTTCTATCCTTCCTAAGCATAGTGTACCCCCGTACGTTTAGGTCCCAGTCATGGTTTTTGTTGGCTCACGTCTCCGTGACCGCCGCCACATCCACCTCCCCCCCCGAACAGCATGGCCTGGAACTCTGCAACTTGTTTCCCAAGCTCCTGGCATTTACTAACACCAACCCCACCCTTATCCCTGATCCTCTTTGTCGAACCCCACCCAGATTCCTTATACTTCCATCCTCCCCTGCTCCTCCTGAAACCTCCACCTCCAGTCTGTTTCCCCCTCCACCCCTTGGGCTTGAAGGTTACTCCCCTCATCTGGAGGAGAGGGCTTCTGGTCAACCCTCCCTTATCCCTTCCCCCCCTTACAAGTTTAAACCCCACCTTTCTTGTATGTAGTCAGCCATCCCTGTTTAAGGACTTCCTTCCCTAATGGGGCAAGATGAAACCTGTCCTTGGCATATAGTCCCTTATCCTCCCAAACTCCATTCCAGTTCCTAACACCCCAACCTACTCTCTTCACCCCACTTCCTGAGCCAGTCATTAACCTCTGTAGCTTCATTTTTTCTCCACTGAGGCCTTTGGTACTGGCAATATCTCCGAAAAGGAAATGTTGCATCCATTATCCCGACAGACTCTGGCAAGTTCTTGGAACCTTGCTTGGATTTCAAGCGCTATTTCCTCTAGATCATTAGCTCCCAAATGCCAGGAAATCCAGTTTCCCTCCACAATCCTAACCATTTCATACACCATGAACTTTGCTCTGTGCACTGTCAGCCCAGAGATACTCACTACCTTCACCTGGCTATGGCATCCACCCCCCTGTCCCTCCCACTGGATACCCCTAATCATCGAGTCTCCCAATAACAGAACCTTAACACCGCCATCATCCTTATGGTTACCTCCACTATGCCCTCTCAGCCCCCCTTCCCCTCCTTTATTCATGATCTCAATTTCATGGGAGTCTTCCTGCCTTATTAGAGACCCCCTTGTCACCCTTCCCTTTCTGCCTCCCTTGCTATTTTGCCCACTTAACTCAAACCCCCTCTGAATAGGTGTCCCCTTTAACCCTCTCTTATCTGAACCATTTATCCTGGCCCTGATGGTTTCCCCTTCCCACACGCCATCCTCCCCCTTGTAATAGTACCCATGCTCCAGAGGCTCTCTGTGGGTCCCCTTTAGCTAGGGCCCCATCCTGGTACTGACCCCCTGCTGAAGGGGGTCCTCCCACCTCCTTGTCTCCCAGTTTCTCTCAATCATGCTCTCTCCCTCATGTCTGGAATATTTGCATCTCCCCATTTGCTTAACATATATGTTTCCCCTTCTCCCTCTGGGACTATGTCTATCCTTTCCATAGCAGGTCTGTGATGCCCTATGGGTATCTGACTCCCTCCCCGGCCTCTGTATAGTTTCCTCATTTCCACCAACCCTTCCTCCCCCTCTAGGTTGCTTAGTAGCTGAAATTTATTGTGACACTCTATGTCAGCCTCCATCAAGTAACCAGGTTTTCCCTGACTGCATCTAAACTGCCCCTCTTCTTCCCTCTTGCTCTGTTCACCTTAGGAGCTTCCTTCCCACAGTCTGCTGTTTTAGGCTTCCTTAACAGCCCTCCTGACTCTTCCCCTCCAGTCTCTTTGTATTCAGAATGTTCACCCGACGCTTTCCCTTAGCATCACTTCCTATCTCAGGGTCCTCTGTCCCTAATATCCCCCTCCTGCTTGCTGTAACATAACGTCCTGTAATTTCAGAGCATTGCTCCAGCCTCCCCTCAGCCCCACCCTTCTGCTGCCCATATCCACACCCTTATCCTTGGACACCTCCCAGCTCCCCAGCTTACTCCTTAGCAATATACCTCACTCCTGATACAAGATAGCTGTCTGCAGAGTGGGCAGCCTCCCTCTCTCAGGCCCAATTTAGGAATTATTGCCATCCCACAGCCTGTGCAGCCTACAACCCTTCCGAAGATGCCTGCCATGGTGGAATATGGCCACCCTGTTTATCCCCCTCTGTTTATAATAGCACACCCCCTTTTCTCAGTCCCATTCCCCTGGAATACAGTTTCTCTCTATACTGACTGTAGTTATTTACAAACCCAATTTCAACCCCACCAATAAAGTTCCCACATCTCACAAACACACACAGTCCAGTGTGTGTTCGGTCCCACTAACAGTGTGTGTAAGCAGACATCAGGTACCGTATGATGTCACAGGCCCACCAGCTCCTGTTGCTTCAATTTCAGTCCCAAACAGAAATACTCAGCCCTTCAATCCCAACCCCAGTGGCTTTTCAGTATTTAAGAAGCCTACAAAACAGGGTGGGTGGGAGGGCTCTTACCAACACCAGGCAAACAACACATTTAAATTTCCCTCTAATTAATCCTGCCAAACAACTGTCCCCAAGCCTCCAAATTTACAATATCACAGCCCAAGTAACAGTTCTAATTCAAGGTAATAATTTTTAACACATAGAACTAATTTTACTTACAAACTATTCAAATATTTCAGTTAAAACAGAATATAACCCCAGCCTCTGTCCTACCAGCCTGCTGCTTAAGTTCCCAAGTGAACAATGAAGGCCAAGGTAATTCCTGTTTAAAGACAAGGTAATTGCAGCTAATGTCCCCTTCCCCTAACACTAGGCAAACAACACATTTAAATTTCCCTCTAATTAACCCTAACAAACAACTGTCCCCAAGCCTCCAAAGTTACAATATCACAGCCCAAGTAACAGTTCTAATTCAAGGTAATAATTTTTAACACATAGAACTAATTTTACTTACAAACTATTCAAATATTTCAGTTAAAACAGAATATAACCCCAGACCTCTGTCCTACCAGCCTGCTGCTTAAGTTCCCAAGTGAACAATGAAGGCCAAGATAATTCCTGTTTAAAGACAAGGTAATTGCAGCTAATGTCCCCTTCCCCTAACACCAGGCAAACAACGCATTTAAATTTCCCTCTAATTAACCCTGCCAAACAAGTGTCCCCAAGCCTCCAAAGTTACAATATCACAGCCCAAGTAACAGTTCTAATTCAAGGTAATAATTTTTAAAACATAGAACTAATTTCACTTACAAACTATTCAAATATTTCCATTCAAACAGAATATAACCCCGGACCTCTGTCCTACCAGCCTGCTGCTTAAGTTCCCAAGTCTTTAGTTAATATTTTAAAATCTATATTTAAAAGGCTAATAAGCCTCCTGTTTTTAATTTCTTTCCTATCTCCCATCATTTAAAAGCTGAAACGGACAAGTTGGAATGACCAGAGACTGTATAAATGGAGTGGTGGACATATCTGTATTCTTTTGGTCAGAGAAAAGAGATTCTGTATGTCTGGTGATGACGCAAAGTATATTATTCCTGTCAGAGTATTCTATGTTTTCTATATCAATCAGACTGTTTATCTTTTTATTATTTATTCACTCCTTACAGCTGATGAAAAGACAAATTGTGCTTGCATTACCTCTAGTACCAAAGGCCTGTTGTTTTTGCAGGCTATCATGTTGTTTCTGATGGAATCACAACATTTCTTGTTTCACTTTTTGAATTTGGTCAGTACAGTTATGTGTAGTATTCATTGCTAATGTTTGTAATTTCTGTAACTGCTTCCGATTATGTATATATTTAAAAAAATCTTTATTCCTATTATTCCTACTGATTTATTTCAATAAATTTTGTAGGTCTTGTTTTGTGTCTGCCCACCACTGAGCAGGGTTATCATATAAATCTATCACCGACTTTAGTATTGATAAGAATATTCTGAACATAGAAGGGATCTGTTAAGAGAGAATAATTACATTTCCAGTGCCCAGGTCCATATGCCTGTGTAAAAGTGGGGCCGGAGGTTAAGCAAAGTAATTTATGATTAGAAAATTGCACTTCTTATAAGTAGGTTTTACAAGTAGTAATGGTTTTAGATACAAAGAAAAAATCTATTCTAGTTGCTAGAAAGCCTTTTTGGAATGTAGGATCTGGTTGTTGTTTCTAGGAGAGGTAAGCATCAATTAAACTAGCATCCTGGATAATTTGTTTTAATGTAGGCATGTTCCAATATATTTTCTTAGTCTTGGCATTTTTGCCTCTATCCTGTAATGTCAAGCCACAATTAGAATCAGCTCCTAAAATAAATATATGGGAGGAATAAAGGTATGGTTATATGGATCGTAGGAGGGCAATCCTACCTGCCTTCATTTGGGGAGCATAAATGTAGACAAATCTATAATAAGCATTGTTTATTTTAGTTTCCAATATTAATACTCTACCAGAAGCAAGATCCACCAATTTAACTTCTTTTAAAGATAGTGAGGATTTAAACAGAATGCCTACCCTAGAACAAGTATCTAAACCCATTGACCAGTACAATGGACCTGCATACCATTCTTTTGTCACCAAAGTAATTTCAGAAATGGTATGCAGTCTCATATCTTGTAAAAAGATAATGTATAGAGGGCTAGATATTAAATAGGAAAATACTGTTTGTCTCTTTCTGTTACATTTTATACTGTTTACATTAATAGTACTAATAGAGAGGGTGTTTTCCATCAATGTTTATAACAAGGCCCTGTCCCCTTCCCTACTATCTTCAGGAAGGTTTGGATCTATGTCATCTGGACCTCCTCAGCTGTTTCTGAGTCTCCAGTGGGGGTTCTGAAGGGTCTTGTGTAGAGGTAAAGTTTTGAGACTCGGACTCACTGGCTTGCATGTCAGTAGTTTGGTCAGGCTGAGAGGGCCACAGCATGAAACCCTCTGAATCAGCATCTGAGACCTCTGAAACTGTTTGTAAGGCTTCATATCTATTAATGAGAGACAATGCATTTGTTTTTGGAACTCTGGAGCAAGGTAGTCTCTGGAATTGGGTACATTTTAATGTCTTGCACCCCTTTTCTTTAACTACCCCGGGAGGGGGAGTCAGAGAGGAGGCATGACCTCAGATACCAATGGTTGAGATTCAGCCACAGAAACTGGGTGTCGTGGTTCTATTACGTCCATAGTTTCCTCCAGGGGTAACTCCAAGGAAACTTCACATCCAGACCTTGTGTCTTAACATCACCTGTTTGTTCAGGGGTTACTCGAGTACTCGAGTTACCGGGGGAAAAGTAGCTCATTGAGCTATGGTAATCAGTAATCTTTGTTCTGCATCATTGGTAGGGTTAGCCTGGTTGTGGACCACCCACCTGCAGCTTTGGTATGAATGGCCTTGACCATCACACAGGTTACATTTTAACTCGATTGCACAGTGTCCACTGGTATGTCCTATTTCTTGACATAAAGTATACTTGACTTGGTCACATACACTGCTGATGTGACCTGTTGACCCACATATAAAGCAGGCTTTGGGCTGTCCTGCATAGAAGAGGAACCCCTTGTCCCTGCCCAAAAAGAAACAGTTCAGTAAATGAAGTAAACCTGTGTCTGTAGAATGGAGCATCACTTTAATTTTCCAGCCACCTGTCCAAGTATGTTCTGAGTCAAATATTGCCTCAGGATGTCCCAGTACCGTACATCATTGCTTTAGCCAATAAGTTAGGTCTGTCACACTGACCCCCTTATTGCGGAAAAAAACTGTTATAGTTTTATAGACAGGTTTTGTCAATGGAATGGCATCAAAGGTGGCCCATAATGGTGTGTGCTTTAGTTCTTCAAACTTAGTCCAAAACCTTTGTAATTAAGAATTAACTTTAAAACTAACATCAAATGTTGTTTCTCCTGAAACATGAATCAGAGCGTATAGCTCATTAGTGAAACATTGCATGGAGTCTTTCAGTAAGTTTTTAGCCATACTCGATATGGGAGTGTATCCATTCCCCCTTTGTATATCAGTCTCACTGCATTATGGTGTTTGGCCGGAAAGATTGGGTTGTGGAATAAAGATTCATATGGTCTTGGATTTGTGTGGTTAATAGTCTGTAGAGGGGTTGCAGTGGTTGTTGCAGCCATAGCTGAATCATCAGTCACCACAATAGATGTACAAAGGTCTGCATTAATGTTAGGTACTGTAGCTGTGTCCTGTAATGCTGTGAGCTCTGCGGCAGAGGGGAGCATAAGGCTCCTTGTGTTGTTCCCAATATTAAAGGTTGGGTTTTGCGTTAACATTAATTCTGCTGGTAGCTATATTCATGGGGAGTCATCTCCCATTTGGTCAGTTTCTAATGTATTTTCATTCAATGGCAACAGATGGCTGTTGTCTACAGAAGTAGGTAGATTCATACCTTGTTGTTGGTGTCTGGTTTTCATGGTAATTTTGGCATCTCAATAGGAGTAGTGCTTGACATCCATTTCCTGCACCCACTGCACCCATTGCACCCAACCCACTGCTTGTAGCGACAATTCCACTGTCCATCTGACTTGTGGATCATCTCATTCTGTGGTAGCCTTGGGGGTCTCAGCCCAGGTGAAGATGCACTTGCATATGCTATTCCTGGTACCAGGTTAAGACAGTGTGGATAAAATCGCTCATTAAATACAGTGCTGTAAGAAGTGCTAATGGTTCTACAGCTATAGTTTTTTTTCAACATGTGGTAAGAACCATTACTCCATTGCAGTATGCTACCAGTAGAAAATGAAGGATGCCAATGATGAGATGATCCCATGGTGGAGTGGGTAGAGCACCTACCTCCAGCAGCATCAGGGACCCGAGACTGCAGCTCGGTTCTTCCCAGGTCCCACTCTGCTGCGGCTTTTATTTTCATAAAAAATTAAAAATGCTTCCTCTCTGAGTTTGTTTTCCCTGTAAAGTCCATGACCCCCTGGAGCTGATTATAATTAGTCAGGGGGGTGTGGGGGGGAAGCCCCCATGTCAGGGGGTGCAGAGATGTCCCCCCTGCAAAAACAAATACATTCCTCTGGTGTGTGCTTTCTTTGGGGTGGTCAGCATGTTGTGCTTATGTTGTTTTTTCACATGCTGCTTTGTGTGTGGCATTGTTGTGGTGCACAGTTTTGACCATGAGATTATGACCCCATTCCATTATTCCCGACACTGCCCCAGGTTGTTCAACTCCTTCAGGTAAATGTGTTTATGAATCCTCTGCATTTTCCTTATTTGTCCTGTCATCTGTGCCAACCTCCACTGAATATAGTGGCCCTGTTGACTTGATAACAGTACCCACATCTGAGTTTGCCTTTGACATGCTCGCTATGGGTGATGACTGCCTCGCGGTGTCTAATTTCGGGTCCTGTGCAGGGTCTGGGGTGCTAATGGTTTTGGCATCCGTCAGTTCCTTTTGTCAGAGTTTAAAATTGTGTTCTTCTTCCAAGAACAAAACTTGTAGTTTTGCCTGCATTAATGTCAGTTCATGATGCTGTACTACCATGTTTTCTACTGTTGCACCTGAAACTTGGGCTGGTATTACTTCAAAGGTTTGAATCTCCATTCCTACTTTTTCCATACCTTCAATTGTAGGCACTGACATTTTTAAACTTTCTGCTGCTTCAACAGTGTCAAAAAACAAGTCAGCCTCTTGCAGTTACAAGGCAGTGGAGGAGACCTGCTCTCCAGCATCTTGGGAGAAGTCATCTTGGCAAATGCCAGGATGATAAAGGTTCCCCTACTGGTCAATAGGGGAGTTTTATTGAGAAAAAACATCAAAACAACATACAATTTAATTAAGCAAAAACTCATAATAATACCAAAATAGCACAAAATTATCCTCCAAACTGGGGTATAGCATATTCAAAAAATAACCTAAAAGGAAAGGGGGAAAAATTATACTGGAAAGAACAACAGAAATAAAATAAAAAAAATTCATTCAACATATATATTTTTTCCAATATACCTTTTTGTAAATTCCTAACTTCTCTGTTTTCTCAGGGAATATGAGGTAATGTCTCTATTTATATCTATCAGTGCACTAATACAGATAAACTAACTCAGTTGTATTTAATCAAAAAGAAAACCCTTTCCACCATTTAGATACCTTAGATAATGGATGGTGGGACACATCTTTATGATACACCGACATCATAGCATTTTCACATCGGACACTAAAAGTTTCATGTGTCATCATTTTTTGCTTTAAAACCCATTGGCATCTACCTTGCCAGAGAAAAATTTTAGGCAATAAATTAGAACTTCAAGAGTTTCCCTGTGAAAATTATTTGGGAGAGAAGAGTAATTGCCTAAAACTAAAATACCATAAGTCAGGGCAGTTAGCCATGACAGATTCCATTTCCTGGCTAGGTAGTCCCAGAGAGTTTGTATGTGAGTACAGTGGAGCAAGAAGTGTTCCATAGTCTCTTTGATAGCCCAACATGGGGTATAAGGGAAATATATTTCCTCTAGAGACTTGTGCATACTGTTTCCTCTAACATTTAACCTTCCATATTAGGATAACCATAATATTTCCCACATGTTGGGGGGGGGAGTCCTTGTGTTATTAAGTCAAGCTAACACTCTGTTATGGAGATGAGGTGGAAAGTTTTTAAATTCAGCTTCCAAAGCATGGTTGATAGCCATAAATATATTATATAAGTTAAGGGTGGAATTCTGAGTTACTTGGGTTTTGGTCAGACCCCATTTGTGTGATTTCTGAAATACCAGTTTAAAAAAAATCAGACACTGCAAACTGAGGCACACGTTTAGAGGCCTTGTTCTTCCAGGCAGTTAGATATAGGCTGAGATTATTCTTATCCAGTAACAGAAAGGGACATTTGTTGTGATAAAACCTATTTTTATTGTTTGTGTCAGAAAAAGTGAGTGGAAAAATAGGATAAGATCTATCATTCCAATGCCTCCTTTGGGTTTAGACAAGTAAGTATACATTCTTTTGATGGGGTTATGTCTGCTGCCCCACAGCATTTGAAGAAAACAGCTGTAAATTCTAGTTTCAAAAGTTAAAGGGGGGAGGAAAAATCATGACTACATATAGAAAACAGGACACCAACATTTTTTTGTTATCTGGATTCTTTTTAGCTTCAACAGTTTCCATCCTTTCCATTTATGTGACTTAAATTCACAGATTCATAAGATATTTTCCCAGTTCTGTTGAGGTAAATTCTGCTGCCCAAACTGTATCCAAAGAATCTTCATTGGCTCAGAGGAAAAGGGGATTCCATTTATGGAGGTGTCCTGTTGGACCTATGAGCCTAAGAACAATCCAGTGCTTTTTTTCTAAGTTTAATTTGGTATTTGATAATAAGGAATATTGATTCATATTTTCCAAAATAGGTGGGATACAATCAGTATTGCTCAGAAAAAGGTATAGGTCATCAGCATATGCTAAAACTTTGATTTAATCTACTCAACTGGTGCCCAGGAGGCCTGAACATTTGGGGTTGTTTAGCAGAGTCCTAATTATGGGGTCTAAAGAAAAAATATAAAGGAGGGAGCTGAGTGGACAGCCTTGTCAGACTCCTACTGTAAAATGTATTTTTTGGGTGAGCTGGCCCAAAATAAAGGGCTGAACCATTGCTGAGGATTATAAAGTAAATTACCATTTGATAAAAACTGGAGAAACACCATAGGCATGAAGTGTGCTTAATGAGGAGTGACTGGCCCTATCAAATGCTTTGCTTTGATCTAGTGATAACAGTAAGCCTGATTTTTTTTCTTAGAGTTGTAATATTCAAAAATGTCCTTGATTATCATGCATGGATACTATATTTTACACTTAGGAAGGCCACAAAACTGGTGAGGATATATGATAACATGTGCTACCTTCCTTAACCGAATATTAAGCAGCTGTGTTAGAATTTTGTAGCCAGTATTCAAAATACTTATCAGTCTCCAGTTCTGGATTTGCTGTCTATCACCTGATTTGTATATAAAGATTAATAGGCCTGTAAAAAAATATTTAGATGGATGCTCCTGCCTTAGGATGGAAGTATAAACATTTTTAAAAAAAACAGATAAAATGTCTGAAAAGGTTTTGTAGAATGTGTATGGTAATCCATCTATACCAGGAGAGGTACCAAGTTATTTTTGTTTAATGATAGCTTCCATTTCAGCCACAGTTATGGGAATGTCCAATTCTTTGGTGTTACATGATGGAATTGAATTCCTAATTGTTTTTGGACAGGAGGAATTTCCCCACCTGATGGGGGAAGGGGGCTAATAAAATTATTAAGGTGGTCAGTGATAATATTGCATAACTGATTTTTTGAGTGTAATAAACTACCATTTGTATCTTTCAAAGAAGAAAAGGCAGTGGCTTCCTTTCTTTGTTTACAGGCTTCATATGGATCTCCAGTAGAGGTTTTATGGGTAACATAATTTAATTCTGCATTTATTGTTTGGGCTCTGTCATACTGGAATTGTTTCATTTGAGATTTGATGTTATTGATTTGGTCTGAGTAGTCATGTCTGGAAAATGACACTAAGGAAAATAAGTATTGTAGTTGAGTGCGTAGCTTGATATATTGAAAAAAATCATCCTTTTCTTTCATCTTCCCATAGTTCTGAAAAAAAAAATATTTTATATAATTTTTGGTGTCCGACCACCAAGTCCCTATTTCATCATATAGAACAAAAACAGAAGTTTTTGCCTATAAGAGTTTAGTTATTACAGATAAAACAAAAGGGTCTAGTGTATACATACATATATATATATATATATATATATATATATATGTGTGTGTGTGTGTGTGTGTGTACATATATATATATATATATTTGTTTGTTTTGTTTAGCCAGGAGACAAACACTAAGCTGAAGCTTGTTTACTGGTGCAACCTGGGAGCACAAGGAAGTTAAATGACTTGCTTAGGGTCACACAGTATGCAAGTGGGAGCTGTGGGATTCAAACCCAGGTCTCCAGGTTTGCAGTTCAGAGCCTTAAACCACTGCCTCCTTAAATAATGCTGAGATGTTAAGCCTGCACCTATTTTGTTTTGATTTTTCATAAATAGGGTTTTGTATCTGTAATTCTAAAAAGCAAATGGTCAGAAAATTTGCACATTTTTGGATATAGAAATATGGTCTATAGAGATAAATTTGCCTCTTTTATAAGTGAAATTAGAGCCTGATTTCTGAAAATCCTTACTGTTCTGAAGATCTGCTATGAGAATGCATTTTTCTAAAGCATTTGTCACAATACTTTTTTTCCCAGCATTTTCCTTGGCTGTACTTTGGAAACCACAGTTAAAGTCACCTCCTAAAAAAATGTGCTTAGATGTAATGAGGAAAGATTGCAGGCAGGACAGAAGGTCAGCTCTCTCTGCTTTGGTCTGAGGACCATATACCACAATAAATCTGGTGGGGGTGTTGTTCCAATTCCCATCTATGTTTAATAATCCACCCAGGATAACATCCATTAGTTTTGAGAGGTGAAAAAAGGAATTCTGAAAGAGAATGCCCACCCCATCAGCCCTGTCCAGCCTGAAGGACCAGTAGGAGGGGCCCTAAACCCATTCAGCTTTAAACAAATGGATCTGATCTATAGGACACATCCAGGTTTCCTGAAAGAAAATGATAGGAACATGGTAGTCATGAATAAAACTGGAATATCGAATGCCACTTCTTGTTGTTCAAAAGACTGCAAACATTTAAGGATACAAGCCCTAAATTGGTCATTTATTCCTGTGGGGGAAAAAAACATATTACGATATCTTAGTCTTTCTTTTCTTTTTCTTCTCTTTATAATCCAGAGTTTCTGATTGGGGTCCTGGAGTCTCTAAAGGATTTAGAGCAGGGTCAGATTCTTCCATGTCCTTATCTGTTTCTCCCCAGTTTGTTTTGGCCAGTATAGAGAAAGGGTTTTCTTGTTCTACTATTTCATTTTGCTTATTTTTTATGCTTGTAGGCCTGATGAGCAAATTGCCCATTTTCACAGGTGACAAGTAAGAAAAATAAAAAACAAGGGGAAGGTATAATAACATCATTACATTAAATCACAAAGTACAAAATAAATAATCACATAACAAAAGTACAAACAGCATAAATAAACATTACATATACTAATCATACAGTAAAAAAGCTCACTTCTTACAATCACAAAGCTGTTGATCCATTAAGAATAGCATCAGTTCCCTTTTGAAGTTGGTAATAGATCTAAAGTTCAGAAGCTCCCAAGATAAAGTATTCAAGAGTTTAGGGGCTCTAAAAAATATAGATCTCTGTCCTATAAACCTTACAAAACAATGGTAGTTTAAAAGTATACCTATACTGAGATCTAGTACCACAACCATTTATGGATCTGGAAAATAAGCCAGAGTATGGAAGATTCCCCTTAAAAACTTTAAATATAAAAATACCTATTTTACACTGGATTCTATTATTCAAGGACAAATGTTTTGACTGTTGAAAAAGGGAGCAATGATGTGTACAAAAAGGGGCATTTAACATAAACCTAAGTACAGAGTTATACGTAACATGAAGACAATCTAATAGGTTATTGCAAACAGCAAAGTAAACAATCATTCCATAATCTATAACACTAAATAAAAAGCTATGAGCAAGTAATACCCAGAATTCAGGGGTTAAACAACTTCTAACATGATCTAAACCACCCAATGTTTCATGAATTGTTTTTCTAACATTATTTATATGAGTTCCAAAAGAAAATTTAGAACCCAAAGACAACCCCAGATACCTAAAATGATCAACTAACTCAATCAAATTCCCATTTAAATCAAAAACTGATATAAAATCCTCACTATTTCATTTATTACAAAAAACATATATATATTTTTTTAAATTCAGAACCATATGATCCTGATTTAACCAATTCTGAAAGGTGACAAAATCAACCTGGACCTTCTCAAGAGCCTCATTAGGTTGTGCCCTAACCCCAAATATAACTTCATCATCAACATACATAATCATTGATGTCTGTGAACAGACACTAGGTGCAGAATTCATATTTAAAGAGAATACTAGTGGTCCCAGGATAGAGCTCTGGGGCACATCACAAGAAATTTATAGGTATCATAGGTATCCTTGGTAAACCAGAGCACTACAGAGACCAAAGTCCATTTGGCTTGCCTTGTGACTCAACTAATACCCCTTTATATTTTTACTATTTAGGTAACAGTCAAGGGAGTGCTTGAAAGCTAACATTGTTTTGCTTCCAACCACCTCTATAGGTAGTTCATTCCAAATTTTAACCAGTCTTACTGAGAACCAATGCTTTCATACCTGTGTATTAAATTTATCACCCTTTAGCTGGAGGGGGTGGGCTCACATATTATAAATCTGATCTCTAAGATTAAGGCCCAGTAGTTCCCACAGTTGATGATCTGACAGAGCCCGGTAGACAAGGCACATGTCACCTCTTAGCCTGTGATATTCCAAGGAATACAGGTCAAGATTCCTTAGTCTTTCCTCATAATCCAGGCCCCTCACTTCTCTTATTTTTCTTGTTGCCCTTCTCTGTACCCTCTCAAGGACATTTATATCACCCTTGTTATCAGGGGCCCAAAACTGTGCACAGTACTCAGTGTGCGACCACACCAAAGAGGTATAGAGAGGGAGCAAGGCCTCTTTACTTCTACTTCCTTCACTAACTTCAACCTCAAATTGGACAAATGGTTAACTAGATAGGGGTTATTACCAATGATCCACATATGTGGAGGACAATGTTTATGGGCTTTTGGCCCTCTTTTGTCCCTCTGACCAAGTAACCAAGTACTGTTAATATGCCTATGTATGCAACTCAGGATACCACCAGACCTTTTAACCACCTGGTTACAATGCAAGTGAAATTTAAGGTTATTGCTGACCCTAATCCCTAGATTCTGTTCTTCATGTACTACTCTAAGCACCTGCCCTGCCAAAGTGTAATCTACTTCTGGATTATTCTTGCCTAGGTGCATTACTGTACATTTATAGATGTTAAATAAAGCCTTGATCTCCCTTGCCCATGACTCCAGATCACACAATGCTTCCTGTATAATCAATGCATTGGGTTGGCTATTTACTGGGAAACCTATGCGTGTGTTGTCTGCAGATTTGGAGAGCCAGATTTCTGTGTTTGGTTTCATATTTGAAATATAGAGGTTAAACAAACAGGGTCCCAATATGGATCCCTGAGGAACCCCTCTGGTAACTTCTGTCCAGTTAGACAGTTCTCCCAGAACACATACCCTTTGTCTCCACTCAAACAGTCAGCAACTAATCCAATACACAATTTTTGGCTGGGCCTCTAAGTTAGAAAGGTTTTTAATGAGCTGATCATGAGGGACTTTATCAAAAACTTTGGCAAAGTCCAACAATATAACATCGGCCGAATTGCCTTTGTCAACTGCTTTGCTAACTCTCCTGTGAAATTTCAGTAGGTTAGTTTGTCATGATCGACCTTTGATAAATCCATTCTGTGTCTCATCAATATCCCCCTCTAGCTCGACATTATTCATAATCAGATCTTTGATTATACCCTCAAGTATTTTCCCTAGGGCTGAGGTCAGGTTGATAGGCCTATAGTTGCCCTAATAGTTGATCCCTTTTTATATATAGGGATTACTACTGCCTGCCTGCCTCCAAGCCTCAATGACCTGACCTGTCTCCAGGGATTGTTGGAATAATAGTGTAACAGGCCCTGCCAAACTATCTGCCAATTCTTTGAGCATTCTAGGTTGTAAACCGTCTGGTCCCTGTGCCTTATTTTGGTTCAAATTTTGTAACCTAATTCTCACATCTTCGACCTCTATTTTGGGGCCTAATGTCCCTTATAGTGTATTTCCAGGGACCAAGGTTTTTTGGCCAACATTAAAAACAGAGGAGAAATAGGTATTAAATCTATCTGCCATATCCTTGTTCCTTGTTGTCAGATTATCGCTATTATCTTTTAAAGGTCCGACTGTTCTACCTGTTCCCCTTTTATTATTAATGTAGGCATAGAAGGACTTGTAGTTATCCTGTGCTTTTGTGGCCAACTTGAACTCAAATCTCTTTTTAGCCTTAGCCTTTTTTAAACAAAATTTATATATATCCCAAGATCTGGCCTCGCCACTCCGTTTAGCCCTGATGTATGACCTATTCTTTTTTTTTATTACTTTTTTGACCAAGGGTGTCAACTGTGAAGGGACAGCCCTCCTAGAACTGTGATATTTACTACTGGCTGGCACATATTTTTGAACTAGCCCATTTAGTTTAGTACTAAGCTTGTCCCACATTTCATGTACTGTATTGTTTTTTTAGTTTGTGCTTCCAGTTCCATTTGTCCAGTTCCTCTCTTAGAGCACTAAAATCTGTTCTATTATAATCATGCATTACTGTACTTCCGACATTGATTTCACTGACCCCGTTATACTTAAAACCTACCATGGAGTGATTGCTGGTACTCAGGGGAACCTCCACCATACATTTATGGATATTATCTACCATATTACTCAATACTATATCCAAAATATGATTACCCTTGTATTTTCATAAACCAACTGATCTAATCCTGCCACCAGGATTTCCTTTGTGAGAATTTATTACCAATAACCATAATATGAGCTCTGTTACTTAAATAATCTACAAACCAGGCACTAACATCCATAGAAAAATGCAATTTTTTAAATATACCAGAAATCAAACCATGTTCAACCAGATTGAAGGCCTTGGTGAGGTCCACAAAAACAGCTGCAACAGAGTGCCCTCTATCTAGGGCACCCTGTATGCAGCTAGTGAACCCCACCAAGGCCATCTCCATATTATGATTTGGTTTAAAACCATGTTGTTGGGGAGTTAATAAACCATATTTATTCAAAAACTCAAGTATCTGACCTAGAATAATCTTTTCCAATATCTTTGGTAAAGGAGAAAGAAGGGATATGAGATGATAATGTGAAACTTGTGTAGGGTCACCATTCTTAAAGATGTGCTTAATTGTGGCACATTTCCATTGAGATGGAAATAATTCTAATCGTAAAGAAGCATTACAAATAATAGAAGGAGGTAATGCAAACGATTTAACACTTAACTCAATGATTCTAAAGTCAATTCCATCCAGAGATATGGGTGGATGAAGTTCTCCACCTAGAATATATTCAGTAACATCCTCTGGAGAAACTTGTCTGAAATAAAACTTAGGAACTTGATCAGAGTTTATGAGGGAACAATTATCAGTGGCTATGGGAGATCAGAATTTAGACCTATAACTATCAAGATTGCCAAAAAAATTAGTAAAGCGCTCCGAAACAGTGGCTGGGTCACTAGTTAAGATATTGTCATTATACAACAAAATAGAAGGTTGTTTTTTTCCCCTCCCTAATCAATCATTCAAATCCCCCCATGTTTTCTTTGGACCATCAAAATAATTTCTTTGTTCATAAAGGAAATATAAGGCCTTTGTTCTCCTAATTTTGATTTTATATCTATTCCTGAGTGTTTTATAATTCTGCAAAGAAGTAGCATCTCGTAGTTTTCTATAAACTTTTAAACATTTATCTCTGGTTCTCATCAGTTGTAAGAGTTCTGGGGAAACCCATGCACGTTTGTTGGCTCGTATTCTCCTCCTTTTCATCCGGGCAATTTTCTTCATTATGAAGAAAAAACACACTGTGAATTGGCCAAACATATTAGTGGGATCTACTAAGGATTCTAACTACATCCAATCAACCCCTGCAAAGACTACATCTTCAATTTCAGAAGACAGTTGTTTTAAAGTTCTAAAATTAATATACTTGTGGGATTTTTTTCAGCCCTAGTCATCCTACCACATAGGATAGGACAATGGTCACTCAGACTATCTGACATAACCTCAGAAAATGGGATCCTGTGGAGGTGAGTGACAAGAATCCAATCAAAGATTGACCCAGTTCCAGACCTATAATTGTGCCTTGTAACTTCCTCTATTATTTGCTGAAAACCTAGTTCTAATAAAGTTTCCTTAATTTTATTATTTTTTTGTTCAGCTCCCCAATCATAATTTAAAATCTCCCATTACAATCCATTCCCTATTTAGAGACAACTCTTTTTTTAATACTAGTGAGAATATCCAACCCAGAACTAATTTTCCCTGAGGAACATAAATAGACCTAATGTTTAAATGCTTTTTATTACCCATTAGGATCTTAACAGAGACCATATCACAAACATCATTGGTATCAGAGACAAAATATACATTAGATTTTAACCTAGACGAAACATAAATCAGAACCCCCCACCACCACCATTTTTCTCAAATATGTCCTTCCTGAAAAGATTAAAATCAGGTAACATAATTTCATAATCTAAAATATGCTTATTAAGCCATGTTTCAGATAATGTAGTACTATTAAAACTATTCTGACCAAGCAGTAAATTCAGACCACTTACATATTAGGCTTTGAATATTCAAATGTACAATTTTCAGAGATGACACATTTTTCATCTGACACTCCATAGTCACTGTACTACTCTGAAGAAAAGGAGGACCAGGATGGGGATAAGCAACAGTAAAGCTGCATGTTTCCTTATCATGATTTTACTTTCAAAATGAAGCTCCCACTTAGATATCCAAGAGAGCAACCTATTGGGTTTAAAAAAATCAAAACTCAAACTCAGGCCTTTACAATAAACAGGGAAAGGGGGTGGCAATCCAGGGTGCAAATGAGAAGATGCTCCAAAAAAAATGTTATGAAAAAGACATTAACTATTGAGAATAAATTCAGTATCAACCTTGGGAAAATCATCTCCCACATCCGGACATAGTAAGGATAAAGAAGGAGGAATAAACACCCCCCCCCCAGATTAAAAATTAAAAATGCAAAACCCAACAATAAAGACATCCTCACAAAATAAGTCTAAAATGTTAAATACAGTTAATCAAATCTCAGGAAGAGGCACAGTACTAAGACAACATTAATTCAGGTGATGAACGATTTCCTACTAGTGAGGGATCGGAGGACTCATTCGATCTTGGTCCTCCTTGATCTCTCTGTAGCATTCGACACCGTGGATCATGGGATGTTGTTGGAATGCCTGCGGTTAATCTGTGGACTGTCAGGGATGGTCCTCAGATGGTTCCATTCTTTTCTCACAGGCAGGTCTCAGAGGGTGGTGTCTGGGATTTTTTCATCTGCCCCCTTTACCCTGCCTTGTGGGGTTCTGCAGGGTTCTGTACTGTCCCCCATGTTGTTCACTGTGTATTTGATGCTGTTGGAAGACATCATAAGGCAATATGGGCAGAGTTTTCACTGCTATGAAGATGACATTCAGCTCTACCTGTCCTTTGAACCCGAACAGAGTAGTGCTGTCTTGATATTTAACAACTGATTCACCGAGATTCAGGACTGGATGAGTGTTAACTGGTTGAAACTAAATCCAGATAAGACTGAGGTGTTGGTAGTGGACCCTAGTCACTGAGTAGAGAAATTGACCCCTGAGCAACCATCCAGCCTGGTGCCGGGGGTGGCCAGTTGAGACCTTCTGAGAAGGTGTGGAATATGGGGGTTGTGCTTGACAATGAACTGATGCTTAAACCACAAGTGTCAGCTGTTGTCAAGTCCTCATTTTTCCATCTGAGGAACATCACCCAGATAAAGCACCTTGTTCTGCCCGATGACCTTCCTGTGTTGGTTCATGCCTTTGTGTCCTCTTGTCTTGACTACTGCAATGCTCTATTCCTAGGGTTACTGTGGGTGGCTCTCCATCACCTGCAGTTGGTGCAGAATGCAGCAGCCAGGTTGTTGACAGGGCAGTCAAGATCTTGCCATGTCATGCCTGTGCTGCACAAACTGCATTGGCTGCCAGTGTGAGGGAGGATCATCTTCAAGGTCACATTGCTGACCTATAAGACCCTACATGGACAGGGACCAGGTTACTTGCAAGACCTCCTGTGACCTTACTACCCCCTCTGCTCTCTCCGCTCCACTGACAAGGAATTGCTAGAGGTTCCCAGGGTCTGTTTACAGACATCAGGTGTAAGAGCTTTTGCTTTTGTGGCCCCGACCCCGTGGAACTCTCTACCTCCTCGGATTAGGGACTGCCTGTCCACTGAGACATTTAAATCCTTCTTGAAAACTTACTTATTTGATCTAGCCTTTGGGGAGGATATGTAGCCTTATGTATGCTGTCTTTTAATTATGTGTGTTTTAAATGTTTGTTGATTATTTTAAATTGTAAACATACTTTGATTTAAGAAAAGTGCGTTAGAAATAAAGTATGATTTGATTTGATTTGATTTACACTAACAATATGAATAAACAGTCACTGTGAGCTTAACAAAACTAGGTGTAAAGAGTTATCCATTTTAAAGAGCAACTATCATTTTCCACCCAGAGAAGTATAAGGAACCCTTACCTGCCTCCAAATCCAAACCATCTACATTTTTCCTTTTTAGGCGCCCCCATTTAGGAAGGGAAGAGGACGTATTTTTGCTCTGAGGAGCCCCGTGGTGCCGAGCCCTTCCACTTCCTTGTAGCTCTGCAGAGTGCACTCCTCCCTGATCTGCCCCTTCGCTACCACGTTTTGTGACATCAGTATATGAAGATTGTGGTGGCACGTGCCTATAGACATGAATGGGGGCTGTTATTTAAAGTTAAATTTCAGTACTTTAGATAGCCATTCAGAATAAATCATGGCCACTGCTTAACTAACAAAGTCTTTGTTAGTTAAGCAGTGGCCATGATTTATTCTGAATGGCCATCTAAAGTATCAAAATGTAACTTTAAATAACAGCCTTCATTCATGTCTATAGGCGTGCGCGCCCCATGCACCTGATAAACTGATATCACAAAATGTGGTAGCGTGGGGGCAGATTAAGGTTGGAGTGCATTCTGCAGAACTACAAGGAAGTGGAAGGGATTGGCGCCATGGGGTCCCTCAGAGCCAAAATACGATCCTTCCCTTCCTAAATCAGAGCACCTAAAAAAGACAAATTTACATGCTTTGCATTTAGGGGCAGGTAAGGGTTAATTGTGCTTCTTGGAGAGGGCAACGTAACTGTTGCTCTTTAAAGTTCCTGGTAGAGCACCTCAACCATGTTGCAGTAGTCCATTTGTAGGGAGGGGCATACGAGTGGCTTTCCCTGGTCTGTGTGGGGAGGTCCTCATAGCAAACTGTTTGAAGGACAGTGGGGATGTCCTTTGCAGTAATATCCAAAGTTAAGGAGGCTTTTCAACATCCTTTGAAGTTATTTCTGATACTGCCTCCAGTGGTGGCAGGGGGAGCCTCCTGCTCACTTGGTGTGGTTTCAGACTCCAGATTTTCAGGAGTTATAACTGCATCCTGGGCATTTTGGATAAGAGAGTCAGGGTTAATTTTGTTTTGCTTATTTTAGCTGCCCATGGGCATTTTGAGAAATTGTGACCATATTCTTCGCAGAGGTCACAATGGGTGTGATTTTATGCATTGATGGGAGATATGTCCTATTTCACCACAGTTGTCACACCTAGGGTCACATACACTGGACAGGTGAGTACATGCACCACATTTATAGCAAACTCAGGGTTGGCCTGCATAAAAGCAGAACCCCTGATCTCTACCCAGCAAAACTTCAATGCCTGGGTCGATGATGAACTCTTGCTATTTGGTCTGAACTTTCTCCAACTTATACTTTTGTTGGGTTTCACACAGGCAGTTGCCTCTGTGACTCACATTAAAGGCCACTCGTTGGATCTGATTTTCCTCCTGGGGATGGAAACTTCTGACTTGGTGGTGGAACCGGTTGGATGGTCTGATCACCATCCTATAAGGTTCAGTTTCTTTGCTCCCCCTTATAGACCTGCCTCTGTGGAGATGAATAAATACAGCCCTTTGTGGTGAGTGACCCCAGATGGTCTTTTGGTGGGATTGGACCTATTGGGATTACCGGGTACAAGCGAGGGTCCAGAGAACCTTCTACAATCCTATAATCAGGCTGTGAGGGGGGCTCTGGAAGTCTCCTGTCTGGGTTTGCCCTCTCACCCTCCGCCCTTGGTCCCCTTGGTTTGACGGGGTCTTGAGGGAGTTGAGGCAAGAGGGATGAAGGTTAAAAAGTAGCTGACGGAGAACTGGCCTGGATGCCATCAGACTTAGACTGATGGTACATTTTAAAGACTATCAGTCGGCAATCTCCCATAAAAAGGCAGAATTCCTGTCCAGGGAGATGGCTGCAGCTCAGAATCAATCAGCTCAGCTCTTTTATACTGTGGACAGACTGTGCAATCTAGCCTGTCTGTAAGGTCAAAGAGCATTTTCTTATGAAAAGTATCAGGAGTTTTCTCACGTCTTTGCTGATAAGTTTGCCAACATCAGGTCAGAATTCAATTTGGCTCATTCTCTGAAGGGGAACAGTGGTTGACTGAATGTCGCTACACCATGGTTTTGCTGGATGGAGTTCGACCAGCTGGGGATCAAGGATGTCATGCAGATTATCAGGGATATGCACACAACCTGTTGTAGTTTGGATCCAGGCCCTACTAGCCTGCTATTAGGCTATATTGATGTCATCAGCCCAGTCCTTGCAGTGATAGTATGGTGTTCACCAAGATGGGTGAGTTTCCTTGCTCCCTGAAGGAAGCAGTGGTGAATCCCCTTCTCAAGAAATCTTCACTTGACCCAGGCTGCCCCACTAGCTACCGACTGATCTCTAATCTTCCCTTTGTGGGGAAGATTACTGAGAAAGTCATAGCGCTACAGTTGCAGAACCATCTTACCATCCATGACATCTATGATCCTCTCCAGTCTGGATTTTTTAAAAGGTATAGTACTGTGACCACTCTGGTTTGGGTGCTCAATGATCTCCTGATCGTGAGAGACCAGAGATCCTGCATCATCTTGGTATTTCTGGATCTCTCCTCAGCCTTTGACACCGTGGACCATGGGATGCTGCTGGAATGCCTGCATGCCATCTGTGGCCTGTCTGATATAGTCCTGAGATGGTTCAATTCATTCCTCACTGGCAGATCACAGACGGTGGTCTCTGGGATTTATTCCTCTGAGACATTCCCTCTGCCTTATGGGGTGCCGCGGGGCTCTGTGCTGTCCCCCATGTTGTTCATGGTGTATGAGCTGCCATTAGGAGACATTGTGAGGTGGTATGGGCTGAGATTTCACTGTTATGCAGGTGATACACAGCTCTAGCTGTCCTTTGCACCCGACCAGGATAGGGCGATCTCGATCTTTAACAACTGCCTGGCAGAAATCCAGGATTGGATGAATATCAGCTGGCTGAAACTGAATTCTGACAAAACAGAGGTGTTGGTGGTGGATCCTGGTCACCAGATAGAGGGTTCAGGAATGGGTTGCCCCTCAGGGCTTTGGTTTGGGAGGGGGCGCCAGTTATCAACCTCTGAATGGGTGCGAAATCTGGGGGTAATACTTGACGATGATCTGACACTTCATTCTCAGGAGTCGGATGTGGTCAAATCCTCTTTTTTTCTTCTGAGGAATATCACCCGGATTAAACACCTAGTTCTGTCTGGCAACCTTCCAACTTTAATCCATGCCTTTGTGACTTAACACCTGGACTACTGTAATTCCCTGTACCTAGGGCTTCCAAGGACTGATAACTGCCTCTTGCAGCTGGTGTAGAATCCTGCAGCCAGGCTGTTGTCTGGATCATTTCAATCCAGTCATACTACACTGGTGCTGCGTGAACTGCACTGGCTGCCATTTCAGTGACAGATCACCTTCAAGGTCGGCTTGCTGACCTATAAAGCCTCACACGGACTGTGACCAAGCTAGAGGCAAGATCTCCTGCATTCTTATTGCCCACTCCAACCGCTCTGTTCGACTGACAAGGGATTGCTGAAGAATCCCAGGGTACTATTAAAAATATCTGGTTCGAGGGCCTTTTCATTTGTGGCCCCCACCCTGCAGAATTCTGTGCTTCATTGGGTACGGGAGTGCCTGACTGTAGAGATCTTCAAGATTGCCTTAAAAACGTATTTATTTGAGCTTGCTTTTGGTGCTGTTTTGTAATTGGGTTTTTTATTATTGAATTGTAGTATACATTGAATAATGCATTTTAATATTTTCTGGTTTTAATTGCTGTTTATTGTGCAGTGTTCTGATACTTCATGAAGAGTGCTATATAAATAAAGATTATTATTGTTATTATAAGAAAGAGCTTGGTACATGGCATATTCCTTCTGTAGTTTGGTGCAACTTAACTTTAAATTTCCAGCCACCCATCCAAAACATTTCTTCATCCAATATTGCTTCTGGAGAGCTGAGATAAGAACCTCACACTTCTGATTTAACCAGTAAAAAATGTCCTCCACATGAACTCCCTTATTTCTGAACAGTATAGCAACATACTTCATGAAGGGTTTGGTTAGAGGGATGACTAAAAAAGGGGACCACACAGTCCCAGGATGGATCAGGAGTCCTTGTCCCCTTTGTCATTTGCATCCAACCTGACTCACCCAGAGTCTTTTCTGGTGACCACACGGTGTTGTCCCCCAGAAGAGAAGAGATTGAAAAAGCAGCTTGCACAGTTATCCTCGCCAGACACACTGATGAAGGCAAAAACCTCTGCTGGTGAGAAACGCAGTGAACCTTTCATCAAATCTTTACCCGCATACCTTCTATCTGGTCTTTGCTCTGACCCCCTTGTATAGTGGATATGGACGTATTTCTATTGGGGGGGACTTCTTCTTTATGTTTTGAAAATAAGTCAGGCAATGAAGGCCTTGGAGCCTAATCAGGGTCCCCTATAGTTTGGTCTCTGGGCTGATCAGGCCCTTGCATACTTTCCACAATTTGCTCTGAAGGATTGGGGGGGGCAATTCCTGTGCTATCTACATTAGGGTCTGTATTATCAGTGGTACCAGGGTTCAGACCCTTTGCAGTTAAAGGGTTAGCATCAGTGTCCTCGTTTTGTAAGGAAGGGGTTTCGGGAACATTACATATCCCATTCTGTTGTGCACTATCAATAGTGTTAACCTCTTGTAAAATTGCTGCAGCAATGCTATCTATAAAAGGAGGTTGTACCTGTTTATCATCTGATATTTTCCGTTCAGGAGAATGTTGAGATAGTTTAGTCATGTCCCAGGATGGATTGGGAGTCCTTGTCCCGTTTGTCATTTGCATGCAACCTGACTCACCCAGAGTCTTTTCTGGATGCTTTCCAGGCTATACCCTGTTCAGAAAGATGAGGGTGGGAGGGAAAGGAGGGATTGTGGTACTTTATGTGAGGAAGGGCATAAAACAACAGAGATACAAGGAAAATGGGGGGCAGAGGTACTATGGGTCAGCCTTGAGACAGGGAATGAAGTTCTATTTGCACTGTTGTGATCTACTGACCTTCCCAGCATAGGGGGAAGAGTTAGATAAGGTACTGATGGAAGCCATTGGCAAGATGGTAGAAAAAGGGGAGGTGTCTCTGATGAGGGTCTTCAACCATCCAGGTGTAGATTGGAATCTCCCAGCTGCAGCTTCATCTAGAAGCAGAAAAATCCTGGATTCTCTGCAGGGGGTGTTCCTTAGGCAACTAGTCAGTGAATCCAGGTGTGATGGGGCAACACTGGACCTGGTAACTCACCAACAGGGACAATGTTGCAGACGTCAAGGTGGAGGGCCACTTGGGGACCAGCGGTCACCATACAGTGTGGTTCAATATAAGTATGGATGCAAAATCAAACCAAACAAAGGGGAGGGTCCTGGACTTCAGGAGGGCAGATGTTAAAAAGGTGGCTGAATGCCTCAGGGATGACCAGACCGGGGAAGGGAGAGATGATCTGGGTAGGGTGGAGGAACAGTGGGGAAACTAAAAAGGGTCATAGTGAAGGCAACAAATATCTGAGTTGAGCAAGTGAACTAAAGCAAAAGGAAAAAGAGACCACTATGGTTCTCAAAAGAGGTGGCAGAAAAGGTAAAAGCTAAGAGGGTAGCATTCAGAAGGTATGAGGTGATAAATAGGGAAGAAAATGGGGAGATGTATCAGGGGAAACAGAGGGAAGCAGGGAGAGCAGTAAGGAGCACAAAGGGGAAAACTGAAGTGAGGACAGCCAAGGTAGCAACAAAAGAGGACAAGATATTTTTTAGGTATGTAAGAGAAAAGAGGATGACTGGGGTGGGATTGTAAGGCTAAAAAGGGAAGAGAGGGTTGTGCAAAGGAGGAACAGAAAATGGCAGTCATCCTGAACAAATAATTTTGCTCAGTGTTCATAGAGAAAAGAGATGGGGAGGGGTCACAAAAATGTAGCATGAGCACTGTAGGGAAGGAAGTGGACTCTAGTCCTTTTTCAGAGAAGAGAGTCCTGAAGGGATTTTCAAATCTGAAAATGGAAAAAGCAAAAGGGCCAGATAGTGTCTGCCTAAGGCTACTGAGGGAGCTCAGGGAGGTGCTGGTTGCAACTCTGATGGTCCTATTTGACAACTTATTGGAAACAGGAGTGGTCCTGGAGGACTGGAAGAGGACAGGTGTCATCCCACTTCACAAAAGTGGTAGCAAGGAAAAAGCTGGCAGTTAAAGGCCAGTCAGCTTGACTTCAGTGATGGGAAAGTTAATGGAATCACTGCTGTAAGAAATGATTGTGGAATATCTTGAATCCAGTGAGTTATAAGACCTGAGGCAGCAAGGATTCATGGGGGGGGGTGGGGGTTGGAGAAAAGGTCATGTCAGTTGAAGCTGATAGATTTCTTTGACTAGGTGACCAAGGAACTAGATCAGTGGATAATGGATGTAGTCTACCTAGATTTCAGTAAGGCATTTGACACTGTTCTGCATAAAAGACTAGTAAGCAAGCAAGGTAGCATAGGAGTGGGTCCAAAGGTGGTAAACTGGGTAAGAAATTGGATAGGTGATGGGCAGTAGAGGGTGGTGGTAAACAGAGTTCATTCTAGGGAAGGAAGGGTAACCAGCTGGGTGCCTCACGGACCAGTACTGGGACCAGTCCTCTTTATTGTGTTTGTAAGTGACATTGCAGAGGAGCTGGAAGGGAAGGTCTGCCTCTTTGTGGATGCACCAAACTCTGCAATAGGCTGAACACTCCAGGGGTGTGAAAAGGATGAGCAGTGACCTGAGAAAACTCCAGGAGTGGTCAGGGGGTATGGCAGCTTGGTTTCAATGCAAAAAAGTGCAAAATAATGCACTTGAGGTACATAAACCCAGGGGCAGAGTACAAAATGGTGGGTTGGTACTGATAACCACCAAGCAGGAGAGAGACCTGGAGGTGATCATATTGGATGACCTACAGGTGGCCAGCCAGTGCGACAAGGCAGTTCAGAGAGCTAGTGGAATGCTGGAGTGCATAATGAGGGGTATCATCAGCAGAAAGAGTAAAGTGGTGTTGCCTTTGTATAGATCACTGGTAAGCTCTCACCTAGAGTACTGTGTCCAGTTCTGGAGATGACATCTCCAGAAGGACACAGAAAGAGTGGAGACGGTCCAGAGGAGGGCAATTAAAATGGTGCTGGGGCTGCATCAGAAGCCCTATGAGGAGAAAGATTAAGGGATGTGAATATGTATATCCATGAAGAGAGGAGGGAGAGGGAGTAAATGATAGAGATATTTAAATACTTCATAGGGGTAAAGAAGGTGCAGAAAGGAAGGAAGGAAGTATTTTCAGAAAAATGTGAACAAGAATAAGGGGACATGCTATGAAGCTGGAGGGTGGTAAATTCAGTAAACATGTGAGGAAGTACTTCTTCACAGAAAAATCGATAGATTCCTGGAACAGTGTTCCACTAGAGGAGGCTGGAGGTGACAAGAGTGGTGGGGTTCAAGAATGCAGTGGATAGACATAAGGGAATCTTAAGGGCAAGGAAGGGGGGAATGAAAATGGGCTGGAGGTCAAGCAGAATCTGCGGTGTTACTGTGGGTAGGGGGAAAATGGGCAGACTAGGTGGGCCAAATGGTCCTTATCTGCTGGCAAATTCAATGTTTTGTTTTCTTTTCACTACAGATGAGCTCATTCTGAATAAACCAGTATTATAATGCTACAAATGCTTAATATTAACTAAGATTAATGTCTGTAGTATCGTTGGAGCACTTGTAAATGAATGCAACATCTGGGTAGAGCAGAGTTTAAAATGTACAACAGTGGATGGCTAGGGGGTTTATAAATAAAGAGAATAAAGGAAGGCCCAAGATGGAACCCTGAGGAACTCCACTCAAGGCCTCCAAGGGGAGGACAAAATGTTAGAAAGTTTAAGCTCCTGGAGCCTAGAACTAAGTTATCGCTTACTCAAGGTAGGGATAGCTCATCAAAGCACAGACTGTGTAATATAGCCAACAGGATGTCATGCTCTGCTATGTCAAAGGCCCAGTACATATCCACAAATAATTTTAGAATGTTTGTGCTAAATGAATATGAATTTAGTTATAATGCTACTGTCAAGTGCAGGAAACATCATTCATGAACTTGACAAACGCTACTGTCATGTTGCAGTCCTTCCTAAAATTAAAGTCAGGCAAAGAAGCCCAGCAATCAATGCAAAATAATGTCCAACAAAGACTTCAGACAGAAATGACTCAGTTTAAATCCATATTTATTGTCCTGGATACAAAATAAACAGGTTCCTAAACCTATGCTGTTCATTCGCTATGAGGCCATGAGCATCTAAGACTATAGTTGGTTATGTATCATTCTCCCCTGAGTTATGGATAAAATAGGTAAGATAGGAATGGGTCTATAATTTTTCAGAAGCTGTTTGGGCAACCTTCATAAAGTGGAACATTTTAGCTAATTTCCAGCAGTTAGGTATTGCTTTTCAAAGGCATGAGAGATTAAATATTTTTACTGTTGGGGCAGACATAACCAGATCAGCCAATCAAATTGTCTTAAGGGTTCCACCAAGCCATTTCGACAAAGAAGTTGTTGACATCCCCAACAACGACAGGCAAAATGCTGATAGATGGAATTTCACCTGTCAGAAAATCACCATTTTTTTTTTGCTCTGCCCCTGCACCTCCCAATTTTAAAATAACCAACTCTGAGTCAGAGTTGATTCTGAAGGTGGCAAAACACTAGAAAAAGTGGCATCGGTGTACAGTGAGACTATTACAGCGACTACCTCGAATTTCCTCAAAGTTGTTGCTGTAATGATTTTCACTGTAAAACGTGATATTTCGATGGTACACCATCCTATGAAGTGGGGGTATCTGCACTAACCTTATGTCAAACACTTCCATTACAGACATTAGTTTCAGCTGGATTTTTGGGGACAAAGAGATTTGTGATCACAGGATCACTTGTCACAGGCATCAGATTAATGAGAGAGGTTTTGGAGTGATTCAGGTCAAGGTGCTTCAAAATCTCAGGCCATGTTATTCTGATCCCAGGTCAAATTGAAATTTTGTATTCACACCTGACCATACAATTCTTTACTTGGATGGTTCCCATCTCTCCATCATAGATGAATTCAAAGGTCTTGGCATCAGTTTATACCCAGTCCTCAATTTCTCTTACCGTATCTTCCTGATCTGTAAAGCTGTAAACACCAGACTTGGACTTGCTTATCAGGTGCATTACACCCTCATTCCTAAGGTTAAGCTCAACATCCCTCAGGGAGTTCTCCTTCCCGAACACTGATATGGTCAATTGGTCTTCTCACAAGCCCCTAAATCTGTCCTTCATAAGTGGGAAATGACGCACAACAACATCACTCACCATTGCACTCTTAACTGTACTCTGAGCTGGATCACTTATGTACTCTGACTCATCCCAATTCCTAGTTCTCAGATGCTCCTCTAAGATGGGGGAGCACCCTTACAGAAATACAGGTGCGCTCAGTACATGCCGAATGCATGCCACATGCTTAACTGTGCAATGTTTTCATGCAGTTCGCATACACAAATTGATCCTAAGTGAACCAAGTCTAAAAAGCAAATCTGGTTCACATGCTGCAAGCTTGACATGTGCACAGCAGGTAAGCTGGTGTGAACATCTTCTAAAAACTACATTAGGTTCACATGCTGCATGTTTGATATGAGTGCAGCAGTTAGGCTGGTGTAAACATCATTTAAAGCATCACATTAGGTTCACATTCTGCACGCTTGACATGAGTGCAGCACTTAAGCTGGTGTAAACATAATTTAAAACATCACATTAGATTCACATGCTGCACGTTTGACATGTGTGCAGCTGCTAAGCTGGTGCAAATCTCATCTAAAAAAACACATCAGTTTCTATTTCTAATACTACTGCTAGTAATTAGAGTCATTAAGATTCATTTTTATTTGAATTCCCATAAAAATTAGGTAAACTCGTTAATTCTGATCTTTTTGCAAGTTATTTAATGGTGTTTGATTTTTGTCATTAAATCACCATTACTTTGTAAAGTATTGTTTGCTTACTGCATTAAATGCCTAGGATATAGCCAGTCAACACCCCATTCCAGATTTACGAAGAGGGTCCTCTGTGTTGTGAAGCCTAGCCTTTTTGTTTTGGACCATGTAAATCCTTTATGCATATTTAGTGCTACAAATGTGTTTCTCCATGACTGTTTCATCTCACTTACTTTCCCTTTGACATTCTGTATTGAGCATATACACTACAGCTATGCTTAGCACTCTTTGTGCTGAGTAGGGTCAAGGAAGCATGCACCATACCTCACATTTTATCACTGAAATGAGGGACTTGGACATTCAAAATGAGGGATAATGAGGGACACTAACCCACATGATGATCAGGACACATCATGAAACATGGAGATACAGAACCTCAGAACACAGAGGAAGCCATTGCATTAGAACCTGAGAATGAATTTCTACCATTAAGCAGGAGTGCCATTTAGGTAGGGTAGAGGGGGGTAGTCCCCCCCCCCCAGATTTATGCCTAGGCTGTTCTTACGGTGTGGCAATAATGGCATTAAGTTTGGATTTAATCTTTTGCACAATAAGTGCCCACCTAAACTGTGTGTGATCACACTGCAGGTAATCTCCAGACTTGAGTGTATCTGTATTGTGTTGTCCACTCTCTCCAACTATTAGAGGTGGCACAATCACATGTGATGTGGATGAGCTTCAGCCAAGAAAGAGTGCATGAGTCTTGCAAGTGCAATACTGTCTTTCCCACCACAGAGTAGACAGACTGCACACTACAGCTTGGAGGAGTCAGTGAACACTGAACTCTCAATAGCATTGTTGTGGCAGCATATTTTTGTTGGTCTACTCTTAGTGAGTCTCCATCTCTCCTGGTGGCAGAAGGGGCAGAGGGTGAGCTAGAAGCTAACTCAAAACTAGGCTACCTACTTACTCTACTAGACTCACCTTGCAAAAAATCAGCACTGACCCCCACGGCAGCAAGCTAAGCTTAGCAGCAGTGGTGACAGCAGTTTGGGTGGTCTTCATAGGCCTTGATCAGTACAGTGCGGCAGGAGCCACAGCAGCAACTAAGCAAGAAGCAAGCAACCCAAGTTGGGTGGGTTCGGCTGGTGAGGTGACTTGGTCATGGACCACACTGGGGACCTGTGATGGTCACTTCTAGCATCCAGTTTTTGACAGAAGAAGAGAGGGGGAGTGGACTGAAAACTGGGCTGGTTGCATACTGTGCCAGGCTGCAGGTTCTGGCCATATGGCTGGGTAAGTAAAAGTAAATGATTTGTTTTACAGGGGGACTGGGAAAGGACTGAAATATTGATGTGTTTTTCATGTTTCTTCACCTTTGGGTGGCTTCATGACCCATAGGGGATGGGTATTGAATAGAATGCAGTTGGGGACAATAATTGAGACAAAGTTTTTTTGGGGGGCAGAACTTCAGCCTGGAAAAAAATTGGTCAGTAACTGAGTGGGTTTAAGCCCAAATCTGATGCACTCCTCTGGGGTATATACAGATGAATCTTATACATTTGAATGTTTCCTGATTTGCATATCACTTTTCAGTAAAAAAAAAAAAGCTGTACCTTTTAGAGATGTTACAGACATTATAGAGCTGTCACTTGCATTCACACACAGTTGAGTGGTATGATATGCACAGACTATTGGAGCCCCACTATAGTCAAGCTTATTCCTCTTAGTGAAGCTGATCTCCACATCCCCACACTCAGGCACATTATGACAAAGGGCATAGGAGACTGCTGGAGCGTGCACCATTGAAATGAATGTGGGTATTTTTTTATTACTATTTTATACATTATTGATGGAGAGTTGGAGATTAAAGAAGGCCACCGATCGACTAACAAGGGCCTTGTTAGTAGAACAGTGGCCTTAATTATTCTCCAACTCACCATCACAAAGTATAAAATAGTAATAAAATATAACTCCATTTATTTCAAGGTGGTAGGCCCCAGTACTTTGATCCATGGACATTATCTCTTAAAGACTCCTGCCTCTGGCTCTCTAGTACTCAAGTAAGAGACTTTTTACATATAGCTATACTTGGTGCATTGTCTGTAGCAGCATGGCTGTACCCACTACAGTGTGTGTGCATGGGGGGGGGGAGGACTGGCCATGTGGGTGCATGTTGAGTTATTGCTACTTTTGTGTTTGCACCTTAAAGTCTGTTTGCATTGACACATTGAAAACTATGGAGAGAAAATAGTAGGAGTAGAGGCCAGACAGAAATAATTACTGCAAGTGATTTTGTGGATAAGTGTGTGTATTGGGGTGGGAAGAACCACATATATTTCCATTGGTATGTGTGCTACTGTTCATCCTTGAAAATGAGATGGGGGAGAAAAGAAAACTGAAAAGCATAACAGTGGCTACAAGCATACCACATGTGTGCAGATGTATTCAGATACAGTATGTATTGAAGTACAAGTGAGCCATGCGTGTGCAGACAGTATGGCTTAGTGGTTAAAGGCACTGAACTGCAAACCAGGAGACTTGGAAACATGAAGACCTGGGTTTCGAATCTCATCAACCCTCACTTGTGTATGGTGCGATCCTGAGCAAGTCATTTAACTTTTATGTGTGGCAGTTATCAGTGACCACTTGCTTTTTGCATGCATGTCACATGCATGCTGTCTTTCCCAATTTAACATAAAAATCATTGTTTCCACACTTGCTTGCTGCACGCATGCCATATGCATGCAATTGGTTCCAATATAGTATTTAAATCATACTTGCAGCACGCATATCACTTGACTAGTTTTATGTGTGCAGCATGAAAACATTTTATGTAATTATTTCTGTAAGGCAGGCCTTCTCCACCTTCACCCTGAGATTCTGGAACTCTCTCCCACTATGTATTTGTATCCTGCCCTCCAACTCACTTAATCTGGTGGTGAGTCACATGCTTGACAAACATGCGCAGTTAAATAAAAGAAACACCTGACAATGTATGAAATATCATTAGTCACTTCCATCACTTCCCCAAACATGCTGAGCTTGTCTGAAATTACCAACAGAAGCTCGCTGCAGTGGGTTTTGCAGATTTTCTTACAACACCACAAACACCACAGCAGATGCACACCAACTGCACCTGTCACAAGTATACTACAGTAATTAATATTCATTGCTGATCTCAAGGCATTTTTATGTTTACCCCTATTTCTCAACTGCTTTACTCATGCCACTTATTGAAGTAGGAGCCAAATTTTTCAGCCAAATTCTTAATGGTGAATTGAATTTGTGGGCCGCAACTTGAAGCCAAATCAAAGTATCCACTGGCTTACTTTTCCTCACCCTAATTAGAGGGCACATACAAAGGAAGATGGAGCATTAAGCACAAAGAGATTGTTTAGGGTCATGCAATATGAGGTGGTCATGGGATTAAAACCTGGATTCCAGTTCTCCAGGCTCACCGCGTTGTGCTTTAATGATGATTATACAACATAGTGTCAAGGGTACAGGAGATCATTTTTATAGAACTGATGATGTTAACAATGTCCTTGGAGGAAAGTGCAGGGGAAACTAGAGGCATATAACTGATCTCTGTAGTATATGTATCATGATCATGTGTTTGGAGCCCACCTATCACAGAATAGGATTTCTTTTACCCATGTTATAATAAAATAGGCCTAGTTATTAAAATATATTTATAAAACAATCTCATAAATTACTTAATATGCATATTTATATGACTCATATAAAGTTTGTACCAGAAAAAGCATTCAACAACAGTGAAAGCTTGTGCAAGCAGTAGTTTTAGGTTAGTAAACATAACACACTGGATTTCTCATGAGAAATAAACAGTCTCATTTGCAGGACTGAGTCCTATAAACCAGATCTGAAAATCCAATCCATCATACCAAGGTTGAAAATCCCAGCAGCTTGGTATCTTTATTTACAGGATATAACACACATAGGTAGGTGCAGTTCCCCAGTCTGACTTAACAAATGAAAATGTAGGCATCTCTCACATCTGAACATATGCAAGCACAATCTACACTAAGAATATGTCAAACTCATACTAACTTTATTTACAATGATGCTAAAGTAGGAAAAAGAAACTCAATATGTAAGCAAGGATCCTGGACAGCATGCTGATCACTGCCAACATCCCAAGAACCAACATTTCATGTCACAAACGCAATGCCTCATAAGATAGTATCTTTGCTAACAGAACATAATGTATGGGGTACACTCTCATGAGATGGGTGTTAATCCACACCATCCCAACAGTACATATGAAAAGTAACAGAGAGAAATAAGCTGAATATTCATTCTCTTTAGTGGTGTAATGCTACAAAAGATGGAAAGTATATAGTAAGGCTTCGCCCAACAGCTTATGAGGATTTTGCCTTCAGCTGACTGGTAGAACTCAAACCTTTGGAGCTCAAGGGTTCATGGTTCTAAAGAGAATGTCACTTTCTCTTTACATCCTAAAGAGCATTTAACTGGTGAGTCCTCCAAAAAGCAGGATTATAAATAACAGACAGGATATTTCATGTTGCAAATAAAACACCATAAAAATATAATATATGTTGTTAGTTATTTGCTGAGTAAACAATGAATGGTGTATTTCCTTTTGTCAGTGAGCCAAGTTTTGCAACCCTGACAAAAGGCCAAAGATCATGTTTGTGCCAACAGAGATGGAGAGAACGACCAAGCTAAAATCCTTTGTTTTCAGTAAATATGAATGAACAAATATAGTTACACTGTGTAGCCAACAAAATATTTTGGAACTCTTTAATGAAAAGTTCATATATTTAACCATTTTAATAATTTTTAACAGCAAAAGAATATCAAAGATTTGTAGTATTAGGCTTTTATGCATGGCTCCCAAATGTCAATTTACAGTACTTGCAATGGGAAGGTGAGGGAGACTCCAGCAGCATTCACCAATACACACAGCTTTGCCAGCTGTGCAAACGCTATCAAACTCAGTCCTTGCTTTTCATGAAGCTACTGTATATGGGCAGCTGGGTTGAGGAGTGGCTGAGGTAGTGTCAGGGATGTAACCATGGTCCCCAGCATGATATCTGCATGCCTTTTGGTGACTGGGGAGGCACTGAAAATACAAGGAGGGGCACTCTGCATTACACTATCCACATACCCCTGAAAGTAAGGGTGTGGGAAGTGGGCCACATCTACCTGCTATTTAACTTCAGGTTGGAGACAGAATATTTAGTTTGGCTTTGCCAATTCAGCTGAATTCCTTCTGCTGAAAATCCAGTCATTTACATAAGGTAAATTAATAAAACAGACTACAAATGGAGAAGGAGGAGCCTTGAGGTCAGCAATTAATTACTGCCATCCATTGCTGACCTTGGGGAATACACCCACTGTAGTCTCTGACTCTGCACATTCCCTCATGCCAATTGCTATATTTTTCCTTGCAACTCCATAGATTTTACAGTGATATTTCTTACTCTGATCATTTCATATTATTTATTTTTTATTATTTTTGTTATGTATTTTATATATCAGATTATAAAATGTAGTATGATTATGGTAGTAATACATATAAATCTGTTTTTTAAGTGTTGTGTAGTATATGTATATATGTGGATAGATACATGGCTAGATAGATAGATAGATAGATAGATAGACAGACAGACAGACAGATGGATGGACAGACAGACAGACAGATATCAGAAAAGATGATTTCTAAAGGAGCAGGTGATGAGTCATAAAGATGATGAATACTGTAGCACTATGTGAAGGGCCTCAATGTGGATAGATACCCATGCCATAGTACACAGGTGGCTGTGGTGGCAGTGGTCAACCATACTGCACCATTTGCTGTACAATCTGTGGGCATACAACATACAAAAATAGCCAGCAGAAAAAGGCTTTAGGTCTGTCTAGTGTAATTGGGATTGCAGACCCTCCAATATCTATTGAGAGATGTTCCCCCTTCCTTCTATAAACTAATCCCTCCACTTTCATATCCTCCTCCCACTCTCCCCACTCCATGCAATTTTCTTTTTTACTGTGTCCCAGCCTCTTTTGAAGCTGTCCACAGATGTCAGGGAGATGACCTCCTCAGGCAACTCATTCCACTTTACCACCAACCCATCAGTGAAAAGTGTCTCCTCATTTCTTTCTTGAAGCGCTCCCCATTACCAGTTTGAGGCAGTGCCCCTCATGGTCCTGTTGCCACTAAGATTGAAGAGACCCTCAGAGTACTTTGTTGAAACCCCTAAGGTATTAAAACACCCCTCTGCCTTCTACCCTTCAGGGACAACATGTTGGGATCTCTGTTTCTCTCCTTGTAAGGCCTGCCTTATTGGACCTGGATCATAATGGTCACCCTACTCTGTACCATCTCCAGCAAGTTGATGTCTTTCTTTAGATAATGATTCTAATACTGCACACATTACTATAGATATGGCTTAACCAGGGACTTGTACAGTGGCAGGATGACCTCCACCTTCATACTAGTTATACCCCTGGCTAGACATCCCAGCATCTAATTTGCTTTGGTCACTGCTCTGTTGCAGTGTGCTGAGTGCTTCATGTCACTCATAATGATCACACCCAAGTCTTTTGGTTCACTAGGATCTGCAGCTTATCCTGTAGGTAGGGAAATGGGCAGACTAGGTGAGCCAAGCGGTTCTTATCTGATGTCAAAGTCTATGTTTCTATGTTTCTCCTCCACTGACTTGGTGGTGTGCACAAGCCGCAGCCAGTATGTGGTCTCTGGGTTCTTCACCCATAATTGCATTATCTTACACTTTTTGGCACTGAATCCCAGCTGCCATATACTTGACCATCTCTCTGGTTTAGCCAGGTCCTCTCTAATGTCCTGTCTACCTTCTTCTGTGTCCACTCTCCCCACAGAGCTTTGTGTCATCTGCAAAGAAGCATATTTTGCCTTTTATCCCATCTGTAATGTCACTGATGATGATGATGTTGACTAACACTTGGCCAAGCACTGAGCCCTGTGGGACCCAGCTAGTGACTAGTTTAGCATCCAAGAATTCCTCCCCAACCACCATCTTCTGTTTTTTTTTTATCTTGTAGCCAGTGTTTAACCCACTTAGCCAGATTTAACCCTACCACCAAGCTCTCCAGCTCAATAATCAAGCTTCTGTGGGGAACAGAACATATGCAATTTCCACCCATAACTCATTTGAGCATTTAACTAATCTCATTGAGGAAACTGTAGTAATTAGTCCTAAACTTAGTCATACTAATGAGAACAGTCCAATGCAACATATATCATCTAAAAATTTATCCAACGGAGCCCCAACTCTTCTTCCCTCCTTACTCTCCCCTTGTGTACTAGACACATTAGCCACCCACAAAGAAGTTTACATACTTGGTGATTCCATAACAAAATATATTGACCGCATCGTTTGTAACCAGGATAAAGAACATCGTTCTAGTTTGAGCTATCTTGGTGCTAGGATTTCTGATATTACAGCTATGCTCAAACCCATTTTAAACTCTGCAGGAAAAAATCCACTAGTTGTTGTTCACGTGGGAACTAATGATATTACAAAGCAACCTGTGCAAGGGATAAAACAGGACTTTGTTTCCCTTTGTAATCTATTGGTTGAAAGGGCTGTGAGATCTGCCTTTCAGAAATACTTCCTATCCCAAGAGCAAAGGACACCATTAACTCTAAAATCAAAATCATAAATGAATGGTTGAGGAAATGGTGCCTCAGACAGGGTATTCACTGTCTAACCCACTGGGAGGACTTTCATCTTAATCCGACCCTTTATTGTTGGGATGGCCTACACCTCAGCAGAAGAGGAAGTGTCATACTAGGGAAAAAGATTGTTACTCATATAAATACCCGTTTAAACTAATGAATAAGGGGGAGTTTGGACGATCGCCCAAAACTCTTGAAAAAGGGTCTGAATTTGTTAACCTACATTTAAATACTTTATCTCTTAATGCACTATCACTGAATATAACTAAAAAAGCAGAATTGGAATTAAAAGCCCATCTTCTAGATCTGTCACTCATTGCTGTCTCTGAAACCTGGGGAAATTCCAATAGGAACTGGTCATCCGAGATTCTTGGCTATAAACATTTCTTTAAAAATAGGCCAGATACAAAACCAGGGGGAGGAGTCAGTCTTTATGTTAAGGACAACATCCCTCATACCAATCCACGATTGAGCAAAATTCGAGAGAGCATATGGGTATATATCCAACAAAGGTCTCCCCAAATTTTGGTAGGTACTGCTATCATTCCCCATCATTAGATAATGCTCAAAATCTTAACCTATTCGAGGATATTTCTCAGTTCTCCAGTAAGGGACCAGTTCTTCTTTTGGGAGACTTTAATCTCCCAAATATTAACTGGGATACTCTGTGAGTTCAAATAACATTGAAAATAATTTCCTTACAACTATTATTGACTTGGGTTTATACCAACTAGTTAAAGAACCCACAAGGGTAAAAATATTCTTGACCTCGTTATAGCTAGCCAAGATGTACACATAAATAACTTACATATACGGATTCTCTTGGTAATAGTGACCATAATTCTATATTTTTCACCATAATCTCACCTTACTGTTCAGCCCCAGTAAAAAATAATTAAACACTATGAGAGGGCAGATTTTCAAAAAATAGCAGAACATTTAACTAAAATTAATTGGGACTACACTCTAACCCCTAAATACCATTGAGGCATGGGACTTTCTTAAGTCACAAATAGCCTCTATTGAACATAAATATGTCCCAAATAAGCGTACTCACAACTGTAAAGGTAAGATACCCCATGGTTTAATGCTTCCATTAAAAACAAATACAAGCGTAAAAGAAATTATTCCACGTTTAAAAAGAGTAGATATAATACTTTGACTGGTAACAATAAGTTATTGTTACAGTATAGAGAATCAGTAAAATTCTCAAAAATCTATACTAACAGCAAAGCGGAATCTTGAGTTTCATATAGCACATACTAAAGACTACATAAATCCTTATATGCCTATCTAAACAGTAAAAGGTAATAAACAAATAATTGGTCCCTTATGTGACAATAAAACAATAAAATCTGATTTGGCTATAGCATCAACATTAAATAATTACTTTACTTCGGTATTTACTCAAGACTCCCCCCAACCCACTTCAGTTAGACCATTTATAATCACTAATAAACAAATAATTCAACAAAACGATGTCTACAATCTTCTTACAGCTTTGAAGAAAACTACCAGCCCGGGTCCAGATGGTATAAGCCCAAAATTTCTTCTGGGTACACAAAAAACAATTGTAAAGCCATTAACAATGATTTTTAATAAATCTCTTCATGAATCTGTAGTTCCCTTTAATTGGAAAGCTGCAATAATTACCCCCATATATAAGCAGGGTTCCCATTTACAAGTAAATAATTATCGTCCTATTAGTTTAACATCTATTCCGTGCAAATTACTTGAAAAAATTATTAAATCACTTTTGGATAAGGAGATTTATCCTAAAACTCACAGATATTACCCAACATGGGTTTAGATCGGGTTTGTCATTACCACTTATTGACTTTTATAACTTTATTAGCTTAAATTTAGATTTAAATATCCCTTCTGATGTTATTTTGTTGGATTATAGCAAGGCTTTCGACAAAGTATCTCATAGTATCCTTATTTCCAAACTTACTAATTTAGGTTTCTCCGAGATTCTAGTTTCATGGATAAAAAGTTGGTTAACAAATAGATCACAGAGGGTTAGGGTAAATGGCACGCTATCAGACACAGGATGGGTCACAAGTGGGGTGCCACAGGGCTCTGTCCTGGGACCCACATTGTTTAACATCTTCATTAGCGACATGAAATTCATTCTTCTAACATACTTATTAAATTTGCAGACGACACCAAACTGGGTGGTGCTGCTAACAATGCTGAAAACAAACACATCCTACTTAATGATCTTCTATCTATTGAACACTGGGCCTTTACTAATAAAATGGAATTTAATACAACCAAATGTGCTGTTATGCACTTCAGGAAAAACAATCCTAAACAGATTTACACATTGAATAATAACATAATTAAGGCTTCATGCCTAGAAAAAGATCTAGGGATTTTAGTTAATAACAAACTTACACAGGTCTCGCACTGCAACAAGACAGCCAATCTAACAAATTCACTTTTCGTAGAATTAAAGGTACTTTTGTTTCTAGAATCGAGCAATGTATTATACCATTGTATAGATCATACATCCGACCATATCTTGATTATGGTTCACCATTTTAGAGTCCCTACCTTTGTGGAGATGTGGTTAGGTTAGAAAGGATACAAAAAGTTACCAAATCTATACCTCACCTGTGCAGCTGGATTACGAGACAGATTACATAAAAGCAGGGCTGCATTCTCTTAAACTAAGAAGACAGCGTGGGGACTTACTTCAAATTTTAAGATTATTCAAAGTCCAACATTAATGAGGCAGTGTGGTATTTCCTTTGCTAATAGGAAAACTGGACTCAGATTAAACAATAAACAGTTAGATATAGCTAAATGTAAAACAAAAAAAAGACAAAACTTTTTTACAATACGTACACCAAGACTTTGGAATACTCTTCCACAGGATGTTGTTGATGCCCCTTCCTTCACTAACTTCAAACTCAAATTGGACAAATGGTTAACTAGATAGGGGCTATTACCAATGATCCACATATGTGGAGGACAATGTTTATGGGCTTTTGGTCCTCTTTTGTCCCTCTGACGAAGTAACCAAGTAACAGAGTCAAAAGCCTTGCTAAAAGCTAGCTACGGTATGTCCACTTCTTGGCCTTTGTCACTGTCCTTGTTACCCAATCAAAGAATTCAATTAGGTTGGTATGACAAGACCACCCTGACACAAATCCATGCTGCCTATTATCATAGAGTCCACTTTCATCCAGAAGATTTACCAGTCTTCCTTCAAAATGGTTTCCATGAGCATCACCACTATTGAGGTAGACTTACCAGTTAATAATTACCAGGGTCATCCCTCAGCCCACTCTTGTGTAGAGGCACTACATGTGCTGTCCTCCAGTCCAAGGGTACTATGCCAGTTTCTAGGGAGGTGTTAAATAGGTCCATTGGGGGCCCCTTCAGCGCATCTACTAATTTCCTCTGAATGTTTCGCTGTGTACCATCCAGTCCAGGGGACCTATCCTCCTTTGATGCTTTTAAACCCTTTCTTACCCTATCAAATTTGATCTCTCCTTCTGTGACTTCCCCCCCCTCCATATACCTCCCTTTTTCCTCTTGGGAACTGAGCCTTCCTTCCCCTTTGTGAAGACTGAACAGAAGCACTTGTTAAATACCTCTGCAGGGAAAAAGATGGAATCATCCACTCACTGCAGTCATGCATGATGAGGAAAATATGATTCATGGTGGAGGTAGTAGATGAATGATGACATGAAAACCTTATTACTTAATAAACACATGATGAGTCATGAAGATGATAAAAAAAGCCGTACTTATGGTGCCACAAGGCAGACAGGCAGTTGTCAAAACTCAAGGCATACAAGTGGATGTGGTGGCACTGGAGAATCATATTGTATCATTTGCTGAACAGGCAAGGAAGAAGGTGGTGTCACCTATGTGCCACATGTGCCACAGTGGTGCACGATGAGGAGAATGTGATTAATGATGGCGGGAGGGGGATGATAATGAAAAGGAAGTGCAGTTTTCTGAAGACAGAGTCCTTCTATGATTTTTGTTTAGATTTAATTATATTATTATGATGATTATTGTTATTAAAGTTGTCTTTATTTATATGCTGAGAAAACATGACTTTTAATGGCTTTGGGGTGCACTCTGCAAAATGTATGAATGTATGTATGTATTTATTTATGTACCTCGGCTGGAGGGTGTGGGAGGAAGATTATAAATATGATGTGTTGTTTTATGGAAGCAGACATTCTGTTTTTTGTTTAAATGTAATTATTATTACTTTTAGATTTGACTTTATTTATATGCAAAGAAAACATTATTTTAGTAGCTGTGGGGTGCCATCTACAGAATGTATATACAGTAGGTAGTTATTTATGTGGCTTTTATTTACCAGGTTGGTGCACTAGACAAAAAATGCCTATCTTTAGGTAAAACCCAGGAGAGTACAGAATAGCAATCATAACAACACAATTTGCAAGTAAAATAAGGGAGGGTACAGTGAGGTAACAAAATGATAATACTGAGAAAACAGCCAATAACAAGGGGAAGTGCACAAAATAGTAATCACTATAGATTAGAACAAATGGTTTTAAGAGGTTAGGCAGTTACTAGTTAGTCAGCTTAATGAGAGCTGGGTGCAAATAAGAATTCAGCTGCATCAAATTGTTCAAAGGCGGGGACAATGTACAGACAGCAGCAATAATCTTCTCATGTACAATTACAGGCAGAGGTCAAAATATGCATTTTCAATGCTGTTTTGAATATAGATCAAGAGAGTGTCATATTGCACTAAAGAAAGTGAGTTTGAGAACTTTTGAGTGTAAAAAGCAAATGTTTCTTCATCCATACAAGTAGCACATTTAAGTACGTGGAATAAGGATTTCTCTGATGATCTGAGAGGGTAGTGTTAATGGGGCATTCAGAATAGTAGGGCAATAGAAGGACAACAGAAGGCTCTTAGACGTTTGTCCAGAAAACAATCGAGATCAAGCTGAGTTTGCAGCAGAACACAGCCAGCCAAGGGAATAATAAAGAGGGCAATGGTTTATTTATTTTATTTATTTATTTGAATTTTGATAACCAGGTAGGCCCACTGAGACCATGCAGTTCCTTTTTCAGTGACGACCCGGGAGACAATTACAGTACAAAATAACTTGACAAGTACAGGGAATTATTATGTACAAAGAAAATGACAATGAATTCAAGGGATATACAGAGACTTCAAGAGAGTTAAATAAATAACCTAATATTACATTGAGCAAAGTTAAATAAGGTTGAAGTATATATATTTACAGTTTAAATACATTGGAATGTGCATATTTACAGAACACATGAGCAACAAATAATTTTGCATTAAATGAAATGTAACCCAAGCAACTGATGGTGAGGAGAAGGTAATGAATTAGCTAAAACAGCTGCAGTGAGGAGGTTTGAGTCGATATGAAGTAAGCTCTTTTTTGAAGAGAGATAGGGTGGAGCAGGTGAGTAAAGTAAGTGGGAGGGAATTCCAAGCAGAGGTGGCTGAGAAGGCAAATGAGTGCTTCCCAAAAGATGGTGTGGTTTCTGGATAGCTAATGAGGGAAGAGAAGTAGACCTAAGAGGGTGGGCATAGGCTTTGTGATACACTAGTCCCCTGAGTGACAGAGGGCCAAAGAGATTGACTAGTTTGAAACAAAGCATAATGTGTGGAACTGTAGCCTAGAGTCATAATTGGACCATTGGAGAGAATGTAGGGTGTCACAGTGTTGTTGTCTAGGATTAGCTCCTAATGCAAATTGCCCAATCCTATACTAGATTTGATGCAGTTGAGCAGGGGATGAGGATTGAGTGGAGAGTAGGAGCGGAGCACTATATAATAGTATAGGGAGAAGAGATGTAGAAGCAATTTTTTGACACATGCTTGCAGATAATAGTGAGAGCAGGCGGTATAAGAGACCTATCTTTTGGTTAATCGCCTTAGTAAGCTCTGCTACATGAGGTTCTAAAGAAAAGGAGGCATCAAGGACCATTCCAAGATATTTTAAAGTTTTAACTACTTCTATGGTGTCACCGGACAGTGAGAAGATTTTGGGCAGATTGAATAGTTTATGGGAAGGGTCATGAAATAACATAGCTTTGGGTTTTTTCATGTGCCATGGGCCATGCAGTGGATGTCCTGTATCTGGACTTCAGTAAGGCATTCAACTCGGTGCTGCATGGAAGACTGGGAAGTAAGTTAGTAGGCACAGGGGCGGGTGCAAAGCTGGTGAGATGGGTAGGAAACTGGCTTCAGGGAAGGCAACAGAGGGTGGTGGTGGGTAGGGAGCTCTCATACCTAAGGGTAGTGACGAGTGGTGTTCCACAGGGCTTGGTGTTGGGACCAGTGTTGTTTGGGATATTCATTGCAGACATATCATGGGACATCAAGAGCAAGATCAGTCTGTTTGCTGATGATACCAAGGTAGGAGCAGTGGTGGATGACCTAGGGGGATGGCAGGGGTTGCAGAATGATCTGGCAAAGTTTAAAACCTGGTCAGACACCTGGCAACTGGGATTTAATGCCAAAAAGTGCAAGGTGCTGCATTTTGGGATGAAGAACCCAAGGAGGAGTTACCAGCTGGGGGGAGTGCAGCTAGCCCAGACAGAGGAGGAGAAGGATCTGGGGATGCTCATTACAGGGTCAATGAACAACTCAGCACAATGTAGGAAGGCAGCTGTAAAGGCCAACAAAATGCTGGGTTGTATTGCAAAGGGTATATCCTCAAGGAGGGAGGAGGTGATTCTGCCACTGTATAGGTCATTAGTTAGACCGCACCAGGAGTACTGCGTTCAGTACTGGTGCCCGTATCTGAAGAGGGATATTAAGTTACTGGAGGGGGTGCAGCGCAGGGTGACAAAGATGATCAAGGGGCTGGGGGACTTATCATATGAGAGGAGGTTGAGGGAGTTGAACATGTACTCACTGGAGGACAGGAGGGACGGGGGGACATGATTGAAACCTTTAAATACATGAAAGGAATAAACAAGACAGGTATAGAGGGGCTGTTCAAAGTAAGGGAGGGGAGGGACACCAGGGGCCATGATATGAGACTGGAGGAAGGAAGGTGCAGGAGGGAGATGAGGAGACACTTTTTTACAGAGAGGGTGGTGGCTGGGTGGAATGCATTACCTGCAGAAGTGGTATCCAGTAGAACAGTGGACTGCTTCAAAAGGGGATGGGACAGGACAAGTGGGAGGGTTAATGAAGGGGAAGGCTGGAAGGGAGGGGCAGCTGCAGAATAAGGGGTTCTAGCTGCACATTCAAGCAGACTTGATAGACCTCTAGGCCTTTATCTGCTGGCAAATTTCGTATGTTCATATGTTCAAGATTAGGTGGTTAGCTGAGAACCAGGTTGCAAGCAGATTGAAGTCAGAGTTAAGATTTTGGTTAAGCCACTCAATATTGTTTGATGAACAGTACAGTACTGCATCATCCACATATAGTTGCACTGCCACACTGCCACTGAAGTTAGGTAGTTCATTGATGAAAAGTGAAAACAAAATTGGACCAAGTATTGATCCCTGAGGCACCCCAAGCAGAATGTGTCTGAAGGACGAGAGAGCTCCAGACCATTTTTACCCTTTGTGATCTACCGATGAGATAGTCCTTAAACCACATAAGTGCTAGGCAATCAAGGCCAAGTTGATGTAGTTTGCCTAACAGCAGATGATGATTGACGAGATCAAAGGCCTTAGTCAGGTCAACGAACACAGCACTAGTCACTAGGCCCTCATTGCTGGCTTTAAGGATATTAGCCGATACTTTGACCAGGACTGTGGTAGTACTATGACCCCTCCTGAGGCCATGCCAGCAATCTGTGAGAAGCTGATGCATGCTTAAGTAGGATTGTAACCGGTTGTACAAAATCCTCTCTTGGATCTTAGCCAGGGAACATAAAATCGACATACACAGACACACAGAAATGTGATGGCAGAGAAAGGCACCACGGCCCATCTTGTCTGCCCAACACCCTACCCCCCCTTCTGTTATGCTTCCACTCTCTTTTCTCAACCCCTTAAATCTATCCAAAGTCCTCTTGAACCCCTCCACTGTTTCAGCTGCCACTACCTCCTCCGGCAGCTTGTTCCAGGCCTCCACCACCATCTCCATGAAAAACTGCCCCCTGACATTACCTCAGTATTGCCCACCTTCCAGTTTGAGGCTAAATTCCCCTCGTGTTCACTCCCTTCTTCAATTTGAACAAGCTGTTACCCTCTACCTTATTTATTCCCTTCAGATACTTAAAGGTCTCAATCATGTCCCCCCTCTCCCTCCTAGTCTCCAGAGGTTACAAATTCAGCCCTCTCAATCTTCTCTCATAGGGTACATCTTGCATCCCTCGTACCATTTTGGTTGCCCTTCTCTGCACCCTCTCCATCAGCTCAACATCTCTTCATAGGTGAGGCCTCCAGAATTGCACCCCGTACTCCAGATGCGGCCTAACCATGGCTCTGTTTAATGGCATTAGCACCTCCCTCTTCCTGCTATTAAAACCACTCACAATGCAGGCCAACATTCCATTTGCCTTTCCACCGCCTTGTTTAGTTTAGTTTATTGTTCTAGGAACTATTACCTTTGAGCCAATGGCTCTTTTACAAAGGTTCCACATCATCAATGTACAAACAAACAAGACATGTTACATAGAATGGTCAGCAAATTATAAAGGTTTCAATAAGCCAGTATAATACAGTACATCACAGGAAAAAAACAAAACATTAGAGGAATGGTCAAGGTGGGAAGGATAGGAGGACATATGGGGAGGGGAGCAGACTTAGAGTAGTTAGAGGTACTCAGATGCCTTTGTCAAGAAAGGAGCAGAGGAGGAAGAGGAGGAGAATGAAAAACAGTAAAAACACACTTGCTACACTGGCTACCCACCTTGAGGTCAATCGATACCATAATCCCTAGGTCCCTTTCTGTTTCCTTCTCCTTAATCACCAAGCCCATAAAGGAGTAAGTTTCCCTCCTATTCTTCCTCCCCAGGTGCATCAGTGAGCACTTCTGTGTATTAAACTTCAATTTCCAGGTGTCAGACCACCTCTCCAGCCTCTCCAGGTCCTGCCTCATGGCTTGCACCCCACTAGGTGAATTCATCCTATTGCAGACCTTTGTATCATCTGAGAACAGGCACACCTGTCCCTCCAGACCCTCCGCTAGGTCACTAACATAGACGTTAAAGAGTATTGATCCTAGCACTGACCCCTGTGCACCCCACTGGTCACTGCCCGTTCCCTTGAATGTGTCCCATTTACCACCACCATCTGACTCCTTTCCTTCAACCAGTTTTCCACCCACCTGGTGATCCTGTTGTCCACCCCTAGTCTGTCCAGCTTATGTACCATTCCACCATGCGGAATGGTGTCAAAGGCCTTATTGAAATCCAGATAGGCCATGTCCACTGCTCCTCCCTGGTCCACTATCTGTGTCACCCCATCGAAAAACTCTATCAGTTTAGTCTGACAGGACCTTCCCTTGGTGAAGCCATGCTGCCTGTCATCCTGCATGCCATTCATCTCTAAGTATTCTATCAATCTGATCTTAAGTAGTGTTTCCATTACCTTCCCCACCACCGAGGTAAGACTAATAGGATGGTAGTTTTTGACCTCGTCCTTCCACCCTCCCCTTATGTAGTGTGACCACCTCTGCCCTCTTCTAGTCCGTTGGCACCACCCCTGCGACCAAGGACAAGTTAAACAGCCTCGCTAGATGCAGCGCCAGTTCAACCATCACCTCCTTGAGAACCCTTGGGTGTATTCCATCAGGCCCCATTGCTTTGCCTACCCTAATTCTACCCAGCTCTTCCCTTACTCCTTCAGGAGTGAATTCTGCCATAGCCACCTGCCTGTGGCCATCACCCTCCCCACCCCATCCTGGTCCCCTACCCTCCCTTTCCTCCATGAAGATTGAGGCAAAATAGCTGTTTAATGCCTCTGCTTTTTCGAAGTCCACTTCCAGTATTGTTCCACTTTCCCCCCTATCCTTCCAATCCCATGCTGTGCCCTCCTCCTTTCTCCAACGTACCTAAAGAAGGTTTTGTCCCCCCTCCTTGCTTGCTTTGCTGTCATCTCCTCAGTGGCCTCCTTAGTCCTCCTTATCTTTTGCCCAGCCTCTTTTCTTTTTTCCCTGTAGGTTTCCCAGTCCTCATCCTTTTGTGTCCTCCTGTACCTTTTGAATGCTCTAGTCTTCTCCTTGACCCCTAACACCACCTCTCTAGTGAATCATAGAGGTCTTTTCTGTCTTCTATTCTTTCTTCCCCTTCTTATATTCTTATACATGAGTCCATGGCATTAAATACCCCTCTCTTGATGGCTGCCCATAATTCGTCTACCCCCTGCACATCCCCTATCCTCAACATTTCTTCCCCAACTACCTTCCTTGTTCCACGAAAGTCAGCCTTTCTGAAGTCCATTACCTTGGTTCTTGTCCTAACCTTCTCCCTGCCCACTCTCACCCTGAACCTGACAGCCCTGTGGTCACTGGTGCCAAGCTCTTCCCCCACCTCCACCTCCTCCACACTGTCCCAATTTGTGAGCACCACATTCAACAGGTTTACACTCCTAGTGGGCTTACTGACCCTTTGTTTATTGTTTATTGAATAGAATCGGAATTACAATCCTTTGAGTCATAGACTCATTTGCAAAGGCTCCATGTCAAGAAAAGTATAAAATACAGAGAACATACATGAAAACTACATAAACAGGAATTACAACTGTACAATTGCAATGTACTAATACAAGGTCCAAATAGATTAGGATTTAGCTTTTAAAAAGGAATTACATAAGCAGGGAGCACACGTAGGCCTGTGCCAGGGCTATGACAGGACACAATATCATAGGATCCTTAGGGACCCCGAGTCATAGAAATCAGGCAATGGGGACATGGGAGAGGGGGACTGCAGTAGCCTCAAATCTTTCCTAAACAACTGATACCCTGGGATCACTGTCTCCCAGGTGTAGTGCTCATTCCACCAAGTCTCACTCACTGCTACAATGTCTAGGTTCTCCTCCATCATGGTAGCCTCCACATGGGACATGTTGCAGGAATATGCCCTGAAGAGCCACTAAGATGTCCCTGCTTCTTGCAGAGGTTACTGTCTGGGCCTCCCAGTTGATGTCTGGAAGGTTGAAGTCCCCAATTAGCACAACTTCCCCTTTCCATGCCATCCTTGCTACTGATTCTACAAAGTGTCTATCCCCTTCCTCCCCCTGCATTGGTGGCCTCTAGACTACCCCAACATGCAGGTTTTCCCCCGTCCCCTGTCTAGGGTGACCCACATTATCTCTGTTTCCCCCTTCTCATCCTGCCCTTCTATGGCCCTAATCCCTTTCCTAATATATAATACCCCCCTTCCCCTCCCAATCTTTCCTAAACAACTGATACCCTGGGATCACCGTCTCCCAGGTGTAGTGCTCATTCCACCAAGTCTCACTCACTGTTACAATGTATAGGTTCTCCTCCATCATGATGGCCTCCAATTCTTCCATTTTGTTCCCCAGGCTCCTGGCATTTGCAACCAAAGCCCTCCAACATGTAGCCCCATCCCATCCTTCCCTGCTGCTAAGTGTTTCCTTGATGACTGTTGTGACTTGGGAGGGGAGGCTGATAGCCTCTCTGCTCTGCCTCACATAAGGCTGGCCCTGTCCTTAGCCACCCCCCAATTTAGTTTAAATTGAACTTCCTTGCCATGAAGTCCCCCAGTTTACTCTTTAGTGCAGCTGCCACTGTAGAGCTCAGGTGCAGCGTGTCTTGGGCATACAGCCCCTCCTCCTCCCATGTAGAGCCCCAGTCACCTATCCAGTTGAACCCCATCCAACTGCATCAACCTTGTAGCCAATTGTTGAATGCCCTTATCTTCTCCTTTCTGGGTGTGCTCACTCTTGGTACTGGCAACACCTCAGAGAAGGAAATGGAAGGAAAAACAGTGTTGCTCCTACAGAACCTAGCAAGTTCTTTGAACATGGCCTGTACCTCCATCAGACTGTTCCCTTCCAAGTCATTTGTGCTCAGGTGAAACACCAGATGTGTCCTTTCATCCTGCTGCTTACCCCAGGAAGGAATATGATGCCTCACCTCCAGCACCATCACCGCTGGCATGCACTGTACCCATACTGCATTGTTTTTTGCTCCCTTCCTTCCCCATTTCAGCCCCTTAATTATTGAGTCCCCCAAGAGTGCCACTCTACTGTCCCCTGCTTCCTGGGTGTACTTTTAGCCTCTAGCTTTGTGTCACGGGGCTTGGCTCCCTTTGGACTCCTCCTCATGTTCTGTCCTGACTTGGTTTCTGCCCCTGCTCATCTTTTGTTCCCCATCATCTAGCCTATCCTGATTTTTACCCACACCCATCATCTGTACTTCTTCATCCTCTCCCTTTAGCCTTTCATCAGACTCCCCCCTCCTGTACCTCTTCACCCCTTGTACTTCTGCCTGGCTTCCTTCATCCCTGCAGACCCCTCCTGCATCACTGCTTGAGCATGGTCCAATTTCACCTGACCCCCCTCTAACTGCTCCTGGCCTTCCCTCATCTGCATCACTGTGCGAGATTGTGCCAACTGTGCTTGTCCACCTCCAACTGTTCCTGTCCTACCCATCTTTGTAGAGGTTTTGAGCACCATACTCTTCTTCCTTACCACCTGCCCTGTCTGCATATTTCCCCTGTCCTGCACCCTGCCTGGTGCATGCCCCAGCCTCCCACTGCAGCTCCTACCCTGCAGAGTTACCTCCAGTTCATTTTCAGCCTCCCAGGAGCACAACTCCAGCTCTTCCAGTGCTTCCTTCCTGACCCTTTTCTTATGCCACAGTTCCCCTAATGCCACCTTTTGGTGTGTCCCTAATGTGCCCGTCCCCTCCTCCACCCCTTCTCCTGCATGCGATGTGCCTGCCCTCTCCTCCCCCTTCCACTGCACCTGAGATCTTTCCCCCCACGTCCTCCAGCCGCTCTGCACCCCCCTTTCTCTGATGGCCCCTGCTGGACCCCTTCCTCTCCAATGTCCTCGACTAGAATACCTAGGAGGGCAAAACTATTTGTTACTTCCACCCTCTGGCCCATTTCACCTATGCCTGCATTGTCCTTCATACTGGGCATCCATCTGCCTTTTCCTGAGCCTACTGTCTTCCATTCCTCCTGATCCTTGACTGACCCCTTTTCTCTAGCTACAGGCATAATTTTTGTGCCTCTAGACTTCCTGCTGTCAGTTCCCACTGACCCCTTTCCTCCTGTCTGGGGCATCCCTGTCCTAAATCTGGACTTGCTGTTGTCTGTTACCACCTCTGGTCTATCCCCTCTGGATCCCCTTCCATCCTCACCCTCCCAAGCCCTTGACTTCTGGAACAGTGTATCTGATCCTCCAGTGAATCCACTCAGCCCTTCCAACTCCTTCCTTGGCTTATACCATCCCTGTCTCTCTAACCCCTTTCCCCAGCCTCCCCCCATTTAACCCCCACGTTTGCCCCGCCACTTCCTCTCTCAGCTGAGTGAGCTGTTTACACATCATACAACCCCCATCCTCCAAGCCAATTTAAGATCATAGCCATTCCACAGCCACTGCACCTCACCACCCTGCCAAAGATCCCCCTCCGTTGGTCGCCCCTGCCTCTGTGCTGCCCTACTATTTCTTCTGTGATACTTAGATACAGTACTAAAATCACCCTTATGTATTTATTGGGCCCCCGACCCTCACCCCTCCTCAGCCCCAACCCACAGTCAAGACTTTTTAGAAATAATAAAGCATGTGCAAACCATAGGCATCAAGAATTAATAACCATAGCCACCACGTTCAAGTCCAAATCACCAAGTTCAAGTCCAAATCCCCAGCACCTCCAGCGTCAGTAGTCCAAGATCAAGTTCCCGGCACCTCCAGTGTCAGTAGTCTTGACCCAGTTCATTTCACCTTAAATCAAGTCCAAATCCCTAGCACCTCCAGCATCAGTAGTCCAAGATCAAGTTCCCAACATCTCCAGTGTCAGCAGTCTCGACCCAGTTCATGTCACCTCAATTTCAGCTCTTTTGTGAAGGATTTCTTAGTGACTGTGTCAATTTCCCATATCCACTGAAACTGAAGTCCAAGTCCCCATGGAGAAATGCAGGACCCAGTTCCTTTGCTGCAAACCAGCTCCTCACAGTGATTTCTTTAGCTCAGGACATTCCTTGCTCCCACTTTTAGGCCTTCTATCAGTCTGGCTTGCTATTTTTAAAGCCTACCACCTTTGTGCCTCTCTCCCTGATTGTCCTGATCCTACACCACTCTCTGCTGTTGGCCGGCTGTCCCTCCTTCAGTCGCCGGACTGCCACCTGTGCCCCTTGCTTGTTCAGCTCCAAACAGCTCAGCTCTCCTTCTTCTGATCACCAACCTCGACCCTGCTACTGACTGCATCCACAGATCCATGCAGCTCTCCACTCTCATTTCTCTGGTCACTGACAGTGACCTGATCCTCTGCTGCTGACACAGCTAACAAACACAGGAATGCACAGTCCCAATTTCTTTCTGTGCCACCTGTGCTATTGGTACAACTTATGACAGAGGTCACCCAGGGTCACAGCTAGGCAAGGATTGACAAGGGGCTTTAGCTATGCAAGACCTTGCAGGCATGCACTCCCCAGCCCCATTACATTGATAGCCTGGGGTACACTTACTCAAGTACAAGTGCAGGATGTGAAATTCTTTTGTCCTTGTGCTTCCTTTGGTATTTAAAGAGGTTGTTTAAAAGCCCATAAATAGATCCCTTAGGAGCAAGCCAGACAAAAAATGTGGATTCGAGCAGGACCCAGAGTCACTGGAGTTTGTCAGATCTAGTTGCTTGACTTCTGTTTTGCTTGGGATAGCTTCCAAAAAGTTGATTTTAAACTGAAAATGCAAATACCTTGTGGTGATGCTTTGCAGAAATCCAGTCCAGGAGACCTTCACAGATGTAGTGAGCAAGAATGGTGTAGTTACTCCAAGCCAAAAATCTTGTAAATCCCCAAAAATTAAGCTACAGACACAGACAAACACAAACAGGCACCCACACAGAACCAGGAGGTGGAGCTAAAAAAAAAAAAAGGCCTATAGTTTTTGACGGTGTGAGTACCACCCTTGTGGAGGGAGGGACTACTACAGCCACATTCCATAGATTTGGCACAAGGATCTATTTAGAAGACTGCATACAGGTGTGGCAAGTGCTGTAGCCCCTAGTTTGAGAAACTTAGGCTCTAAAGTGTCGTGACAGGGGGAGCTCTCCGCTTTGAGTTTTGATAATAACTTGCACACTTCCCTTGTTGTTATGAGCTTTAAGTGGAAGGCAGAGTGAGGGCCAAGTGTGGCATGGGGCTGAGTAGGGATGGAGAACTCAGGGGTGGGCTTAAGGTGAGCCATATACCTATCAAGGTCAGTGAAAAACTGATTGATTCCTTCTGCAATAGAGGGGGGGATTTTGAAGCAGGTCGTCCCCGGACAGAATGGAACTGAGGCACTGGCTCAACTTAACTTTGATCAAAGAATTAATTTGATTCCAGAATTCTTTAGGCTTGCAGAGTTTATCAGTTTGCAGAGAACGATAATAAGAACACTTGGCACCCTGAATCCTGTTTTTGCACTGGTTTCTCAGCTGCCGATAAGATAACCAATCAGAATGTAGTAGGCTGAGTTTAAAGGATTTCCAGGCAGCTTTGTATTTTTTCATAAGGGACCTGATTTCAGTAGAAAGCTAATGAGCTTTGATGACCTTGGATCTGCACTTTGTTAGTGGGGCATGCCTGTTGATAATGTCTGTGACGGTAACAATGAAGTAGTCTAGGGTCTGGTCTCTGGTGGGGAGGCGAACAAGGGGGCTCCAATCAGTATTATTAATTGATGTTAAAAACTCATATAGGTCAAACTATGTCATGTTTCTGGATTCCTGAATAATGGGGGTGGACAACAAAGTTGTTGTGCTACACGCAGTAGACAGGAGTGTAGTCACTAATGCAGTCTGGCAGTACACTGACTGACTTGATCCTATGAGGGCAATTAGATACAACCCAATCTGTTAGTGTCGAGGTACCTGTCTTGGATTTGCAATGTGTAGGCTCAGTGATATGTTGGATAAAATTAAAGACAGAGACAATAGTGTGTACCCCCTGGTGGAGAGAGAAAAAAAGTGCAAACGGGAAACCAGAAACTTAGAAATTACATGACCCAACTCTGGCTATAAAAGAAAGGCCAGCCAATGGTGGGGAGCCACCACGCAGCGGCGGTGGGAGCTTGACTTATCAGTAAACAGGCAACCATACCTCTGATCCCCTTACTGAATGCAGGTAAGCCCTGGGGAAAAGCTCTGACTGAAACTCTTTGTTCAGCTCTGACTATGAATTTCTTTAAAGTTAGCAGCATGAGCAAACTTCGGCTATGACTGAAACTCTATGTTTAGCTCTGACTGTGAATTTATTTAAATTTAGCAGCACAAGCAAACTTTGGCTCTGACTGAAACTCTACAGTGAGCTTAGCTTTAAGTAAAAAAAAAAAAGCTTTGGACAGTAGCCAAATAATGTTTTTAAATTATCAGAGGAGCTCAAAAATTATAAACAGGGGGATGAGTTTTAGTTCCAAAAGAATGCCTCTGGTGGTCTAAGCCCAGAGAAGCTTTAAAGAAATATTAAATTAACCAGAAATGGACTATACATTCATTTAAAATGTTAAAAAGGAACCCCTACGGATGTAATATGCAGCCAGTATGCTGCTACCTAAAATTAGCAAATGAAATGCAGGCTCCAGAATAGATGCAGTGCTGTCTCTGAAAAAGGCACTAAGTTCAAAAATAAAGCTGAAGATGAGCCACCGAGTCCGAGTTCATTGTGATGCGTACATGATTGGTTATGTGGGTGAGTGGGGTGCTAGCTTAGCAGCTCCTGCTGTGCTTCCAAGGTTACCAGGGGTCTGGGGGGGACTGTGGAGAGAAGGGGGTAATGATTAGTAGATATAATAATGGGGAAAGGTAACAGGTAACAAAGAGGTGAGAGGGAGAGTGGAGCAAGAGTGCAGGAATCAGGTTTCTGGCTACTGAGACAGAGGGTAAACTGAGAGTGGAGACTGAGAGAAAGAAAAGAAGAGTAAAACAGCTAGACTAATTCTTAATTATGGAAAAATGCCTTGCTACAGAAGACTGAAGTAAATTTAGTTACAAATACTTACAATTGAGTAAATATGCAGTCAAAATGCAGTTACATAGAAACATAAAAATGTTCAGTAGGTTCCTGCCTATTCTACCTCCACAGACCCTATCTTGTCTCCAGCAACCCACCCTTCTACCCACCTGTGTTCTAATATACCCCTGTGGTTGTCCCATGCATGCCTCAAGCCCTCCATTGTTCCAACCTCCACTTCTGCTGGAAGTTGTTTCCATGCACCTTCCACCCTTTCAGTGAATAAATATTTTCTCACATCCCTTCTGACCCCCCCAACACACAGCTTCATCTCATGCCCCTTAGTCCTGCAGCTTACCCTCATTTGAAAAAAAGACTCCCTTCCTGCACCCTATTGACCTTTGTGAGGAACTTCTAGGTCTTGATCATGTCACCTCTTGCTCTCCTCTCCTTCAGAGTGTACATGTTGAGATCCCTTAGTCTCCCCATAGGGTTTCCCTTGCAACCTCACACCATTGGTTCTAGGTTATAATAGTGAATGCAAAACCATGACCGCAAAAAGGGTGACAGCCCAATAGAGCCAGCAATGTGGGTGATGGAACAAAATAGCAGCAAGAAAAAGTAGAAACATGGCCCACTATTATAGACACAAAGCACAGTAATGCCAAGCTACCTAAAGACTTCAGTGCTTTATTTGGGGGGCTTCAACACCCGCACTCCTCTACCTATCTAGAACAATCCTCATCTCTGCACCAACCACCACACATGTGGCATCAGGACAGCAGTGCTAATATGCACCAGTGCTCTGATGTCCCAGTCGTTCAGATTCATGTCACCCTTTTGCATTTGCAAAAAAGCATTTGCCATTATTGCGATGCTAATATCACCCAACACCACACCATTTTGGTTGCCCTCTTCTGGACCACCACCAGTCTGTTTTTTTCCTTCCTGAGGTGCAGTTTCCAGAACTGGACACAATACTCTAGATGAGGAGTATCAGAGAGCAATACAGCAACAGCACCACCTCCCTCCTTCTGCTAGTGATGCCTCTCCTTATATATGCCAACATCCCACTATGTACCCTAGCAACCCACTAGCCCTGCCCATGCCTTTTCACACTGGTGTGTCATTTAGTGAGAGGATGATGGAAAGCAATTGTCTCCATTATTAATTTTGATATCATTGCGATTACTGAGACATGGTGATCTAATCATGTGAAGCAATGGGGTACGTATCTAGATGCTTTTAACTTATATACTTTAAATAGTTGGTCTGGAAGAGGAGGGAGAGTTACTCTTTACACTGTACCACTAAATCAATTAAGACTCTTTTGATATTTCTAATAAAATTAAGAAGGAAAGGAAGTAAAACTGAGTCTATATGGATTAAGACCTGTGGGGGAATTGTTAACCCAGTGATATTAGGAGTCATTTATAGACCTCCCAGTAGACACATTGACATCATGGATAACATCATTGCAGAAATTGAATCAGCAGGAGATGAGGGGGATATAATAATATTAGGAAATCTGAATATAGGCAATATAAACTGGGAAAGCATATCAGCAGAAACTACTAGTGGAAAACAATTATTGGCAACCTGTGAAAGTATACACTTAGTACAGCATGTAAAGGAGCCAACCAGAGGAACAAATATATTAGACATCATTCTAAGTACTCAGCATATGAATATCAACTGCAGAGCAGGACCACCATTATGTAACAGTGGTCACAATTCAATCAGTTTCCAAACAGACTGTGAGCTACCTGGTTTACAGAGTTGCACAGAAATATCTATAGATTAAGGCAGATACTGCAAGAATAAAGCCAGAATACCTTAGGTTGGGGACTGATACTGGAGAACAGATCTGTGGAAGAAATCTGGCAACATATAGAATCTGTACTTTTGAGACTTAGTAATGATTACATTCCAAAGATTAAAAAAACAAGTCTAGCAGAAAAAAATCCACAATAGATCAATAAATGTATTAGAAAACTAATAAATAAGAACAGAGTACATATAGACAGCATCTACTAACAAAAAATAAAATACTTTGGGAGAAATTACTACTACTTCAAAAACAGTGTAAGAGGGAGATTAGGAGAGCAAAAAGAGTTAATGAATATAAATTATCACAGGACACTAGAAAGGATAACCATAAAGCCTTCTTCGCATATATAAACTCACTGAAGAACCCTCATTGCTCTGTTGATCCAATAACACAACATGATGAATTAATAAAGGATGGTTTAAAATGGTAACTATCTTCTATATATACTTCTGCTGAGTACATGGAATGAAGAATTAACCAACTGAGAAACTGGATGCTTATAATAGTGAAAGCATAACAATTACATATGATGAGCTAAAAACTAGGATAAATAATTTTAAGGCAAACACGTCTCCTGGCCCTGACAAGATCTCAGCTCACATGCTGAAAATTATGTCAGAATCCTTAGTTACTACATTAAAGATTCTATTTGAAGAAACCTTAAGAACTGGCAAGATATTACTAGAATGGAAGACGGCACATGTGATGCTGATTCACAAGAAAGGGAAGTAAATGTGATGTCAGTAATTACAGACCAAACAGTTTAACCAGTGTGGTTTCTAAGATTTTAGAAGGTATCATGAAGGATAGATTGGAAATGTCACTGGCAATGAACAATCAAGTACAACACAGCTTTACTAAGGGTAGAAGCTGTACAACCAACCTCATATGCTTCTACAAGAAAATAAGTCAATTATTAAATACTGATACTGCGTGCGATATGTATTTGGATTTTAGCAAAGTGGTTGATCTAACCCCACATTGGGAATAATTAAGAAATTATAGACTGCCAAAGTAAATAATAAGATAGTCAATTGAATCATTGATTGGCTCAGTGACAGGCACTAAAGAGTAACTATTAATGGAATTATTTCTGGGAGGGGGTAGTATGACCAGTGGGGTCCCCTAGGGCTCTGAATTGGGACCAGTTCTTTTCCAGGTATTTACATGTATATCTGATTTACCAGAAAATACAACCAGTTTGGTAATGAAATATGCAGATGATACCAAACTTGGGGGACCATTTAAAGATCAAACAGACATTATTTACATTCAAAATCATCGGGTTTATGTAGCCGCTGGGCAATTCGATGGGAGACAAAATTTAATATGCAGAATTGTTGTGTGATGCATCTGGGGAAAAGTAACCCAAAGTATTCATACAAATTTCATTTCATTTCATTTTTTTATTTTACCAGGAAAAGCTCCATTGAGCAAGCTCACTGCCAAGGAGGTCCTGGGTGGGACAGAATGCAGAATTAAAATACAGTAAGACAATACAAGGTAAAAAGAATATTAGATATACAATACAGTCAATAATTACAGATACAGTAGTAAAGCAGAGCAGTATGCAGAAAGGCTGACATCATAGTAAGCAGAGCAATATACCATAGGTTGCCATCAGTATACAGTAGGGTTCATATAAGAGATATTGTTGGCAAATTGGTTGTTCTAGGAATTTGTTTAAGGGGAGTTAAGACAAGTATTGAGCTAATTACATGAACACACTTCAGTACCTAAATTATTAATGAGGTCTTTAAATTGCTTCCGCCCAACCATGGAGCTGAGCTTTAGTGTGCTCTGTAGCTTATTTCAGGCTACCAGTATGATATTACGGATAGCCGATTTTCCATATTGCATAGAGTGTCTAGGTGTGTCTAACAGAAGAATGCTGCTTTTTCTAAGAGCATAAGAGCAAGTGGATTTACTGAAAAGCTCTGTGATATATCCATGTTGATCATTGGTCAGTATCTTGTAAGCCCATGTGTAAAGATTGTGTAATCTCCTTTTGATTAGGGAGGGCCACTCAACTGCTGCATAAAGGTTGTAGTTATGAGTTAATGATGGTAAATTTGTCATGAACCCAGTATTCTGTGATAAAGTACATCAAGTCTATCTAAACATGTAGCAGTGCAGCGACTATAGATTGTCTGCATAGTCCAATATTGATAAAAAGGTTGCTTATACAAGGTGCTTCCTGATGTTCATAGGAAAGCAATGCCAGTTTCTGTAGTAGAATCCAAGTCAGATACATAGTATTTTTTACAGATTGGATCAATGTGTTCAGAGAATGATAGTTTGCTATCGATCCATACTCTTAGGTATTTGTAACTTGACTCTACCTCTAGGTGTTCTCCAAACAGTGTAATTACAGCAGGAACAGGTATTTGTTTTGATGTAGTATTGATGAACCACATTGTCTTTGTTTTGTTGGCATTTAGTAGTAGTTTGGAGTGTAGGTTGACTTGTAGCATGTTGAAAGCTGAGTATGCTGCTGTTATTTTGGGACCTGTGGTGTAAAGCACTGTGTTATCTGCATAACAGTGCAACCTGGCATTTTTGACATTGTCACTCAAATTGTTGGTGTATATCATGAAGAAAAGAGGTCCCAGGACTGAGCCCTGGGTTACGCCTCTGGGTAGAAGGGTACATGTTGAGAGGAGACCTTCGACCTTTAGTTGTTGAATTAGGAGGAGTCCCATTACAGTCAAGCAAAAATGAAAAAGATCTTGGATGTTTGATCTCAAATGACTTGAGTACTTCAATGCAGACAAATGCTGCAGTGGCAACAGCAAACAAGATGATTAGGACAATACAGAGGAATATGATGTCCAGAGATAAGGATGTGTTGTTGACACTCTATAGAGAGTACGATTGTCCACACATGGAGAACGCACTGCAGCTCTGGTACCCTTACAAAAAAACAGATACAGATAGACTGGAGAAGGTGCAAAGGAAGTTTACAAAGCCTATAAAGGGACTGGAACACAGAGAATATAGTGAGCATTTACAGTTGCTAAACTTGTTGTTACTAGAGGCTAGGGTCCAGATATTCAGAAATGCGCTAAAGGCCGGCACAAGTCTGGTGCAGCGCAAATCTGATGCACTGTGGCACAACAGGAGCCATATTCAGAGGCTGTGCTGGCCACACTGCACCAGCACAACCCAGCTAAATATGGCAAAGTTGCACCATGGTGCAACCAGGCTTGTGCCATGGTGCAACCAGAGTTGCGCCATGGCGCAAACACAGTTGCACCATGGCACAGAAAGAGATGCTCCAGTGCAACTGTGGGAGCAGAGCAGCAGATCAACAGAGAGGAGCATGATACAGAGAAGAGACCCAGGGACAGAGCCAGGGAAGCACAGTGACAGGCCACAGGAGGCCACCACCAGCAGGGCACAACAGGGCACACACAAGCACCCAGACACCCTCCAGGACACAACAGTGGCACAGATAGCAGACAACAGGAGGTGCCAATGGCCAAGGGAGGGCCACCAAGGGAGCCCCATCTGCAGGCTACAGGCCGTGCCCCCCACCCACCCAGACCAGAGCAGGCCACACCCAGGACCACACAACCAAGCACACACACATGCCACAAAGGCACACAGGTGGCCCACACAGTAGGCACAGAACGCACTGGGAGGCACACAGTGCGGTAGACCACATGGGACAGGCCACACAACACCAAGCAGGGGACCCAACACAGCGTGCGGCCAGTACCCAACCAAAGACCATGGCTGTGTGCCACCATCACACATACACCCACCACACACCCATGACAGCCATCCCATGGGCACCCCAAGACACAGCCACCAACTGAGAGGAGGGACACCACCACAGTGGGACACACCACAGCACACAGCAGTGAACCACAGAAGCACAACATGTGACCCAACACATGCACACCACACGGACAGACCCTGGGCCTCTGCAGCATGGCTCCTCATGCCACCTGCAAAGCAGACACTGACACAGGCAGGTAAGTCAAAAAATATATTATTCCAAACAAAACTATTTTCAGCAACAAGGGGGTGGGAAAGGGTAGGAAAATGAGGGAAGGGGACAGGGAACAGGGACTGTACAGTGGGATGGGGGACTGTAGGGGGAGGTATAGCAGGGGGAAACAGGGGAATGCTGGGACCAAACTACCAGCGGCCATGACCTGCCACCCCTTGGTGTCCTCGCCACCTCCATTCCTCCAGCACCAGGTGGTGAACCTGCAGGACAGCTTCCATCGTGGTGGATGTTATTAGGATTAGTTGCCAGAGCAGCCTGCAGTAAACGGGCCTCTGACGTCTTCGCTGGACACCTATGACAAGGGACAAAACAGGTGATCAGTGCAATGTCCCAAGGAACCATGCCCACCCACAGCTCGCAATGGGCAGCAGGAAACCCCCCCCCCCAACGGCCACCCACAGGGAGGTAGGCCAACACCTGCTAGCAACACGGCACACCACGACAGTGCACAGAGGTGGTCCCCAATGTACAATGGCCACCTAACTGCACAATGACAGTAACATGGCACAGTACACCAGCAGCACCACAGCAACATCAGTGGCAGCCAGGTGCACACCCACCCCACCAACAGCTGGTATACGTGTCCAATAGATGTGCCACAGTGGCAAGCACCATGCACAGTGTGACACACACACAGCTGTAGTTGGAGGGAGGACGATTCAGAGGAAACATGAGGAAGAATTTCTTCACAGAACGGGTGGTGGACAAGTGGAACACCCTGCCAGAGGAAGTGGTGGGGGCTGAAACAATCACGGGATTTAAGAATGCATGGGATAGACATAAAGGAATTCTAGAGGGCAGGGGTAAGGGGAAACAGACTTCTAGGAAAACAAACTGAACTTACAAGCTCAAATGGGCACACTAGGTGGGCCATAGGCCCTTATCTGCCGACACTGTCTATGTATCTATGTATCTATGTATCTAGCTGCCATGGCACATGGCACAGGTGGCCATGCCCACCCCTACACCGCCGCCACCCCCCATGTATTGTATGCAGGACCATGACAGTGCCTACCTACCCTCTGCAGCCCCGCTGATGATGATGCCACTCCTGCTCCTCCTCCATGGCCCGCTGTGGCCTGCTGTCCTGACGCCGCTGCTGCTGCTGCCACCTGCTCATGCCTGTGATTCTCAAGCCCTGGGAATGCAACATAAACAGGTACACATCAGAAGCCAGCCACAGCAGATGTCCACCACCTCCACCATAGTGCACAGGGTGAGCCCCTGCCCAACACGTTCCGTACCACTGTATTGCAATGCAAATGGCAGCTGGAAATGCCACTCCATGATGTGCATAATGACAGTGCACCACTCTGCAGGGCATGCCAGGCAGCCTAGACAACACCGCAGTACAGCACCAAGGCATACATGCAATACGGGCTGACTTACCTGGCTGTGGCACAGTCCCACACCTGATGCATGCCTCAAGCCTCCTCAGGTGCTCTGGGTCCCTCCTCACTTGGTCACCATACTGGTGGTGTCATTGCTCCCCCATCCTGGCTACCCTGGTCCTTTGCTGCAGTGTGGCAGCAATCACCTGCCACACTACGGCCCTTGGCTGCTGCAGGGGCACCTGGCCTAGTCGTTTGGAGGGTGTGGGGCTGGACACAGGCCACCAGGTTGACTAGCTCAACCTGTGTCCAGTTCTGGATTCTTGGGGCTTGTCTCTGCACCATGCTGTACAGTGAACACGGTGCCCAAACTGGCCGCAGTAACCGTCACGTGTCCACGACATGCACCAGATGCGATGTGAGGAACATGCACTGTGTCCACCCATCACACAGTCCCAGAGATGCGCTGCATGGGCATGGCTAGGCAGGGTCACGGTGTGGGGAGTGACCCTGGGGTCAGGGGTCCAGCAGGGTCAGGGTCACCCACCTCGCGCAGTCTGCTTGTCGCAATAGCAGGCCTGGTGCATCATGCGCTATGCCCCTGCATTGCACTGTCAGCACACAGTGCATGATTGACACTATGATATCATTTGGCACATGCATGCACATTGCACCGCAACTTGCTCCAGAGCAATCTCATAGTGCACGGAGCAAAATCGCGATATTCAGACACCACATGCAAATGAGCTCATCAGCCAATGTGTGGTGCACTGGGTGCATTAGCATGTCATCACTGTTCTGCTAAACCTCATTTGCATGCGTTGCACCATATAAGCGCCACAGAACTGCACAGGCCACGGACCGGTATTGCATCCTTTCGAGGTAAGTTGCACATCCACTGCAGCTCACTGGGAGCAGACAGCACAGCCGGGTGGGACAGAACAGGGTGATGCTGCCACTGACAGACTGTGCTGTCCATGTCCACAGGTAGTGAAATGTCAGAATGAGAGGAGGGTGAGGAGCGTGGGCCTGCTCGCAAATGCAGGCCCAATTTAACTAAAGCAGAGACAGAGGCCCTGTTTGATGTATACCTCAACAGGGAGCCCCTGTTGAGTGGTGCCACGGGCACACCACAGACCAGGGCTGGGGCCTGGGAGGAGGTAGTGGCATATGTCAACCAGCATGGCAGCCACCAGTGGTCAGTGCAGGAGTACTGGAAGAAGGTGGGCACGGACAAGAGACTCATCAAGGAGAAGGTGGCAGCCATTTGTGCATCCCGGAATGCCACCGGAGTGGGACCTGTGGAGGCACCACTGCTCAAGGCACAAGAGAAGTTGGTGGCAGCCACCATGCTCCACAGCACGGTGGAGGGTGTACCTGGTGGCGGCTTCCAGATGGGTGGCAGCCCATCAATGCATGGTAAGTATGTCAACCACGCACAGCTGGTGGGACGGAGGGTGCGGACACAGGCATGCTGGCATGCATGCAGCCAGCATGCATGACATGGGCATGTGTGTGCACCTACGTGCATGCCGTGCTGCAGGACACATGCAGTGGCAGTGTGGGGGGGCACATGTGGGCAATGCCTCACTAACATGCCTCTCTTTCTCTTGCAGCATCAGCACGCCTCCGTGCGGATGATGGGGTGCCGGTGGCAACAGTGGCCATGGATGCAGGAATGGCCCTGGAGGACCAGCCATCCACCTCCACTGGTATCTAGGGACCCAACAGGCAGCAGCTCACCACCACTGTGCAGGCGGATGTCCTGGACCTGTGGTCAGATGAGGCCCTGGATGTGTTCCTGCAGGATGCCAGCCTTGGTGTCCTCTGCGCAGAGACACAGATCAGGATGGGATCTGACACCGATGATGACGTCACACTTATCCTGGACAGCATGGCCACCATTGTGGGTGAGATGCCCTTGCTGGACGCTGACACAGGCAGCACGCCCAGTGCTCTGCCAGTGGTCGAACAGCTGCCCGCCACCACTGCAGGTACAGCGGTGTGCGCTGCCCTGGCTGTGCCCTGCAGTGAAGGTGGTGTGGCCACGTAGGTGCTGTGTGGCATGCAGCAGCTGGATGGGTGACAGCAGAATGCTGCGAGTGCCACCGGGCAGCCAGACACAGGGTCTGCCGCCGGTACGCCTGCCATGCCCAGTCCAACTGCAGACCCCACTGTGCAGCATCCACCAGAGGGGGGTGCTGTGCAGCATGGCCAGTCACCACATGGGGATCGGCATCCAGCCTGGGATCCCCAGGATGCTGACCCACTGGCTGAGCACACCCGTTTGCTGCGGGCATCCGTTCGGCAACAGGTGCTGCTTGCCACCGGGGTGCGCGACCTGCATACAGAGGTGCACCAGTTAGCCGAGCAGCAGCAGAGGGGCACTGCGCAGATTCTGGCAGGGATGCAGCACATGCAGGAGGCCACGACTGCATCCCAGGATCACACTGCCACTGCGATCTTGGGTGACTTTGTGCTGCTGGCTGCCACAGAGCGTGGCCAGGCACAGATGACCTCCATCAGTGTGCTGTCCACCCCGTGGATCTGGCGTCAGGTGACCCCAGTGCAGTCGATGCCAGGCTCTAATGTCGGCATCCCAGGCATGCCTTGGGCTGGCCTATTTAAGCACCTTGACACCCCCGCGTGGACATGGTCATGGTCCCATGATTCAACCCCTGGGGGGGCTGTTGCACACCCACCCATGGCTGATGCACAGCCTGTGGCTGCCGAGGCACAGCTGCCCCCATGGCTGTGGTGGCCACGGTTCTGTGCAGCGGACCTGATGTGTGGACCACCCCACCTGTGGTCTGCAGCTGCTGCCCAGTGCACACATGGGCAGTGTGTGTGTGCCTACCACTAGTGTGATGCCTGTGTGTCACGCCACATACTGCCTGTGTGCATGCTTGCCCGGCCGCTGGGCCATGTGGCATGGGCTTAATGATGGCAGTCTTGCACCGGTTGCACCTGTGCACCAGTGCGATGCATCTGATCCATGCCACAGACCTACACCTGTTTGTGGGTGAATGTGTGTGTGGAGAAGGGCTGTGAGAGGTGCTGCGTGTGGTTGTGTGCCCCGTCTCCCCTACCCCTGCCTCATGCCTCAGAGTGTGCATGCCCATTGTCATGCACGCCCCTGCTTGTGTGCTGTACCTGTTTGTGTGGCCTATGCATGTGTATCACACTACCTACCTGTGTGCACCATAGTGCTCTCGTGCAATGGTGTCCAGGTGTCGCCTCGCCTGTTGCTGCAGCTGGGAATCCCTCCTTCTAGGGGATGGCTGTCCATCTCCTCTGGCCCATTGCCTCTGTCATCCCCACTACTGTCACCCTCATCAGCCTCGACAGCTATCCCACAGTCAATGGCCATGTTGTGCAGTATGCAGCAGGCCAGCAATAGGCCACAGACCTTTGAGAGGCTGTACTGTAGGGCACCACCTGACCTGTCTAGGCAACAGAAATATGCTTTCAGCATGCAAAGTCAGGCTCAATGATGTTTCATGTGCTGGTGTGTGCCTTGTTGTAGCGTTCCTCTGCCAGGGACGACGGGCGCCGGTAGGGGGTGAGCAGCCAGGGCCACAGTGGATAGGCACTGCCCCCTGTGTGGATAATAACATGGTTAGCCCTCTGTTGTTCTATGCTGTGCCCCTTGCCTGTCCCTGGCACCCACGCTACCATGCACACCCTGCCTTCCCCCATCCCACACTCTGCTCTGCCCATTGCCCCTTGCCCATGCTATAGTCACCCACTGGGTGGCCTGTAGGGATGTCTCCATGTTCAAACCTGTGGCATAGCGCAGAGCTGTGCCAGATGAACAGATCATGTGCACTCCCAGGGTGTATGGTGCAGACATTGGTAATTCGCCCCATGGCATCACACATCACCTAGCAGTTGACACTCAGGCTCCCCTTCCTGTTAATGTATGGCACACCCTCGGGGTCAGGTGGCATGTGGATGCCCATGTGAGTGCAGTCAATTTCCCTTTAGGAGCAATCACGCCAGGCATACCTGCTGCTCTGTGGAAGTTCTGCATGTTGAACAAGTGCTTTGAATATCCAGGCCTAGGTGTATTAGGGGACACCTTTTATTTATGTAAGACACAATGCAGGATCCATACTTGCTGATGGAACTAGGAATAATATTAAAACCATGTGTTAAGGAGACAAGAGGACATCCCTTACAAACTGTAGGAAAAAAGTTTAAAAAAAATAAAATAAATTCTTTTATATAATGAAAGTGGTGAACCCATGGAAATCATTGCCATTAGACTGTATTATTAGAAGATCAGAATTTAAAAGCAAATTAACTACACATATTTTATCTGGCAACCTTCATTATTATTATCATGATTGAGCTATAGCAGCGATTTATTTATTTATTTATTTGTTTGGTTTGTGTTTACCAGGTAGGTGTGCTAGACAATAGAATGCCTATTTTCATGCACAACCTGGGAGAGTTACAGACATGGTGTCAGAAATCACAATGGTGACAAAACATTTCATAGCAGAGTTTATGAGGTAGAGGTATACATGACCTTGAAATATGTTAAGGAACAGCATTTAACAATCGTACCGAAGTGCTAAGGCAATACATTATAGAAACAGAGAATTCAGTTGTGGTACAGCTGTAGAGACAGTTAAAAGGATCAAACAATATGATACAATCAGAGCCCAGGGGAGGACAGAAAGACAAAGATGATGAATGGGAGGATAACAAACCAGGCCCAGAGCATACAGGCATAGCACAGGTTCAATATAGTGCACAGCAGTAGAACAGATTTAGCACACTTGTCACATGGAGGGGGGTAAGAGCGAGTATCATAGGGGCAGGGTAGAATCAGCCACATGTGCATTTATCATTGCACATAAGTAGCTCATGGAGTTCCTTCTTAAAGATCATATGTGATGGAGAGAGAGCCTTAGCACTAGAGGGTGAGAGTTCCAGAGTTTGGGAGCAAAGATGGAGAAAGCACTTTCTCCCATTTTTGATGACCATTTGGGTACCACCAAGAAGGACCTGTCATTTGATCTCAGGGTATACGCAAAAGAGGCCAGTTTGAATATGCTGGCCAAGGTAGCTGATATACCAGAGTTTGAGATCTTATTGATAAGGCAGCAAGTGGTGTAGCTCCAAAATGATGAGGGGGAGAGCCATCCTAGACTTGAGTAGAGTGAGCAGTGGTGCATAATTTTGGGTGTAGATAAAGCAAAACGACAGATGTAGCAGATGTTTCATTTGTTCATTAATCCTTCATTCGTCTCCTGACATGCTACTAGCCAGTGAGCAAGGCTTGGATTGGGGGACTTCCTGGGCAATTACTAGTCTGGCAGCTGAGATGAGATTATGCCTGATCTTATAGGAGAGCCCAAGTTTGGAACTGACAGCTTTGGTGACGTTAGATAAGTGTAGCTTGAGATCATGGGCTTGTTGCCTTCTCACTCCTTAAAGTGATTTACCATGTTGTGATAGTCGGCTGTTTGTTTTTGAATCATGCTGTATGTTAATCATTCCTCAACTCTTGTTTTCATCCTGCTGCTCCAGCTTCATAAATAAAACTTTGTTTTCTGAGATGCTAACCAGGAAGTCGGTCACTGTTTACATTTGTTGCTTAATGATTGACCTTTGACACTAATTACCTGTGTTGCATCAGGGTAGGGATTTATGCTGCCTTGCTCTGCAGTCCTGCTTAATGACTGCTCCTAAAGGGAAATTAGAATGACTGCTACTGGAACGAGGATACCACAAAGACTGTATATGTGACCTTACATGAAAAATGGAATTAGACTAGCAAGCATGCTTGGACCAAGCACAGAAATTGGCACACTGACAGTGTGCAGTCTTCCAACTGTAGTCTATGTTTCAGTGCCATATATTTGTTGCTATGCTGCCTGCACAATGAGATATGATAGGTGAAATCCCTATTTTGTGGCATGTGTATGCTCTCTGATAAGAGTCTGTGTATTTCCAAAGTTCTCATAGTAGTCATTCTAATTTCAGTTTTGACTGCTCTCCAAGTGTGCTCATTACTGTGAGACTTTTGCTTCAATCAGTACCAGCTGCCCATAGGAAAGTGTTCATTTTCTCTTTTTTTGGCCACTCCAAGTAAAGTGCACTATCTGGTGTAAACTCATCTGGCTCTACAATGCTGGTTCGACAACACTTTTATCGACCAGCATCACAGTGACAGGATTTATGTCGACTGCAAGTTATGGTCGACATAAATCCTAATTGTCTCCTGGTCTATTTTTTCACCAGGGGGCTTCGCCCCCAAACCCCCATGTGGAGGGCTCTGCCCCCACACCCCCTGCACTATAGATTATCAACTATGAGTCAGACTTGATTCGGGGAGGGGGTGCAGGACTGGGAGACAGTGTGCCCCTGTCTCAGGTACATCAACACAGTTACCTGTCCGCGGAACTGTCGATTTTGTCAACAGGGCTGTAGGTCGCTGTGTTGGTGTCACTAATTGTGGCACATGCCAACTCACCTGGCCAGTGGCGTTCTCCCAAAGTAAGACCCAAAGTAAGACCTAATACTTGTTGCACAGCTGCATGCCCCATCACTGTTCCTGTAATAACATACTAAGTAAGAAGAACAATGTGTAAATGTCATACATTCTTGCATTTATTCCTTGGCTGCTCACAGACAAGTACATCAAGACTGCACATCCAGATAGATTGCTTCTGGGTGGCTGTAGTTCCCCCCCCCCCCCCCCCCCCATAGCTGTAGCTTGACCTGTTGATCCAATTTATGTTTTTGTCCTGCTTATATAACCTCTCAGAGGAGATGGACATATTCTATAATTGGTAAAAAAAAGTACATTTTACCTGAAAAAAAAATCAAGGATTCCACTTATTATGTAGCAGCTTTGAGGTATGGTTAGTTGCTTGGAAAGTCATCCTTGATCAAACCCTTGATCAAACAGCTTTACGTACCTTTGTTGTTTTTTGGGGGGTCTACGACATCCCAAATGCGTCTCATAGTATGTGCCTGTTTAATTGGGAAAAATAGAGGAAACATATAATAGCATGACTGCAATAAATGTGTACGGGCGAATACAAAGAATTGACAGACAGATGCCAAAATGTATAGATTTTGTCCAAGACTTGACTAAGATGCTGCGCTTATGCCTCACCTTCAATATAATTTGCCGCTGTGTCAGTTCAGAGCACACCTCTGTGGATTTGCCTTATGTACAGGTGAAGAAATATTTTCAGTCACTAAAATGACACTTAACACACTCCTGTCTGTTCCCAAACTATGCTGTCCCACACTGAGATCCCATCCGATGTCTCAGCAATCTGTCTTTTTTTGTTATTCCTCTTTGACCCACCACCCCCACCACAAAACTGGTACAGGAGTATGCTATTATCCCTTGGGCATGAATTGATGCATGGTGTGGCTGTCTGTGCTCTATAATGATTGGGATCAGTCTTCTTGTGTGTTGCAAGTGGATGGAATGTTCAGATGACCATGTGGTAGCGTAAATGTCCTGTGAAAGCAGTTAAATATAACTAAATGCAGAAAGTCATCTTGTTGGTGAACTACAGGAAAAAAATGGCTAGGTAGTACACTCAGAAGTATTCAGCCTTATCCTGCAGAGACATTTATCAATCAGCCAAAATCACTGCTCACCCAAAAGCTGAAATCGCCAACTTTGTGTGAAAAAAATGAAACAGCTGCACTGCAATACTTTTACAACACCAAAAAAGACACTTCCATATATTCAGCCTTATCCTGCAGAACAATGTAGCAAAATGCCCAAATCACAGCTCACCCGAAAAATTTATTAGGCAAAAATAGTTGGGGGAAAAAGAAGAATTAAACAGCTGCACTTCAATACTTTAAAAACACAGAGAACAAAGACTGAAATAGAATTATGCACTTGGCTGGTGGAGCTCAGTATAGCATGCAGTAGCGGCATTGTCTTTCAATGAAAGCCATTAGCAATAAGAAATTGTGATATGCACATATTTGGTACACCTTTAAACACAGGTTGTCAGCAAGGGTATTGTCAGGAGTGATTTGTCCTATTTTTGCAAACCTTAAAAATTAACACACCGATTGAGGTAGCCAGAGGCAAACACAGACTGGGACCAGACTGGGTAAACAATAGTGAATGAGGCAACTGCCAGCAGGAAACAACATTTAGCTGCCAATCCATGGTCCATTTGCTGAATAATTGGTGGATATAGGCAGCACCAGACAAAATGCATCAATTAAAATATTGATGTCCACCATGAGCACACAATCGAGATGACAGCTGCTACAAACAGGTATGGGACATAGAATGTGATATTAGGAGCTTCCCAACTGAGCTGTGTCTTTGCTCCCTGTAAGGCTGCTGATGGCTTCACTGATGCGATTTTTTATAAACCGAACACTAATTTTGCAGCACTTTCATTGTTGTCAAGATAGAAATAGCTGTGGACTGTCAAACTGGGCCACTGTTCAGAGCAGGCAACTGTTCAGAGTGCAGTAACTGTTCAGACAACAACTTTTGCCTTCTGAGGACCGTGCGGCATGTGAAAGTACTGCCTCCCTAGGCTGACATCATGGAAGTATGCGGCTGCACTGGGCATGTGCGAAAGTTAAAGAAAAAAAATGCAAGAAACGCCAGCTACATTTTTTGATTCGGCTGTTTTATTATAAAAAAAATGGTGCAGGATTAGTGATTGGGATGGCAATCAACCTTGGGGCTGACTGTGACAAGAAAAATGTGGACATTACAAGCTTGGTAAGTCGCTTTAAACATCCTAGTATGAATACTATTGAAAGTCACAACCTATTTAGCTATAGTAGACTTAGTGGCATGGGCAAAAGATAGAATCCCATATTGTTTACTGAGCAAGGGGAACACCCTAGGCAATAGTAAATTTGGCCTTAGAGATAAGCATGTGTCTAATTCTAAAGGCTGAGCCAAGCTTGGCATTTACAGTCCTGCAGATACAGGAGAGGAGTTTTGTGGGAACAAGTCCAGAATGGGGTTGAGTGTAATGCCAAGGTATTCCAAATCATCAAGAGTGGCAAGGAGGGATCTGTCACTACAAGAGATATCTATAGGCTCAAAGCAAGACTTAAGCTTGTCGCTGGAGCAAAAAAAACAAAACATGGACAGAGGTTTTGTAGCATTTAGTGCCAATTTATTTTCAAAGAGCCAGTTCTGGCTATTATGAACATTACAGCTGAGTAGCTACTTAATGTGACCAGTAGAGTCAGAGAAAATGTACAGAGCAAGGATGTCTGCATACATGAGAGAGCAGAAGGAGGCAGATTCAAGAGGGAGGTGGTTGATAAAAACAGAGAAGAGTACAGGACCGAGGATGGAGCATTACCAGCATTGACAGGAGCCAGATAACAGAGGGACTGATTAAATTTAACAAGCTGGACCTGTTTGAGAGGTAGATTCCAAACCAGAAGACAGCATGGGAGGGAAGGCAGAGGGCAGACAATTTGGTACATAGCTTTTTGTGACTGACCAAATGAAAGGCCTGAGAGATCTCAACAAATACCACTCTGGTTAGCATACCTTTATCCAGAGCTACTTTGATATCACTAGTTAGCTTATGCAAGAAGTGGACATGCTATAGTCTTTAAAAAAAAAACATGTTGTTCTTGGGCAAGCAGGCTGTACTTGTGGATAAAGTCATTTGTTATACACTACTACAGGTATAACCTTCTGCAGGAGTTTGTTTAAAACAGACAGGACAGCAATCCGATGGTAATTGTCAGTATGTTTTGAGTCTGCCTCCTTGAAGATTGGAACAACCCTGGCAATTTTCGAAAGGTCAGGCATGATTCCAGAAATAAGAGCTGGAGCAATGGTCAAGTCAAGGATAGGATAATCAAGTTTAAACACTTTAACTTCCAAATCATCAGCCCAGGGCTAACATTAGGGAGAGAGAATGAAGCAGTTCACAATATTTCTTCAGGCACAAAGGGGTTTGCCTCTTAAAAGGCAGCCTGATTGTCAGGAGTTTCCTGATGAAATGCAAGGGGTGAAGGCAGTGGTTTAGGAGAGGAAGGTAAAGGGGAAGGGAGGGGATGGGGGCAGGAAGATGGTTGAGGGGGACTGAGTGAAGGATTATGGGAGAAGTAGTGGGAAGAAGGTGACTGATCAGAGGGCAAGGCTAAGGGAGGACTCAGAGAAGGGTATAGCAGAGGTTTAGTGCAATGGCAGGCCCAGCTAAATTTGAAGGGTCAGAGAATTGCAGTGCACTGAAAGACTGGACATGTCCACCCACCACGTGGCATATAGGAAAGCCTGATGGAGTGGGCTGTTCTGGACCAGGTGGTATGTCTTTGTTTTGGAGTTTGTTGCTGTAGGAATGGCACCCAGAAGAAAGGTGAACAAAGAGAGAGCTGGCAACTAGAAGCTGATGGAGCAGGCTGCAGAATTAACGGGCCAAGCACAAGCCCTGTTGGCTGAGGTGAGAAAAAAGGAGAAAAGGACAAAAAAGTCAGGGAAGAGGAAGGTGCCAAATGGAGAGGAGGCGAAAGGGAAATGAGAAAAGCAGCCCAACTAGGGAGGGGTGGATGGACCAAAGAAGCCTACGGGTAAGGATATCTGGATGGACTTGATGGTTGATGGGAGCCTGAAGGAATATTTGGCAAGGATCATAGAAGAAAGGGGGGGAAGGGTTAGAGGAGATGGATACAGTACTACAGGAATTAAAAGGAAAAGTGGGGACAAGACAAGGACTGGGGGAAGGGGGTGAAAGGGGGAAGCGAGGGTGGGGTCCCAGACATGACATTGGGGGACCATGTGCCACAATGAATAAAAGAAAAAAATCTGGAAAAGGGAATATGTGGACATGTTTGTGCTGCTAGACAAGGAGATGGCCAAAAAGTATGAGGAGAGGGCAGGGTCGGACTGGCCCACAGGGCTACAGTGAAAATTCCCTGGGGGACCACTCCTTAGGGGGCCCCCATGACTGGCCAGCACTTTTTAATTTCAGTGTAAACCCTAAGTTTCAAGTTTTCCCTGGCCTGTGGGTGACTGGTAGGAAATTAAAAAATAATAGAAAAAAATTATTTGTACACTTTATCTTGGCTTTTTTTATCCCCCCAGCCATGGCCATGCCACAGTACTGTGCCCTAGTCTAATCCCTCACTTTCTCGAGAGTTGTCATCATGCACTTTGTATGTGTGTCACAACACTTACTTCCAGCTTCCCTGGGCATTACCCGAATCACGCATTTGTGCGCTCCCAGCAGCAGTCCTTCTGGCTGAGTAAGTTTTGGCACCTGTTGCCACTGGAGCCACTGGATCTTTGGAGGAGTGCACAGTGGGCTATGGGCTGGCTTCTCTTAATCATTGCGCTAGCTGCTAGCAGACAGTGTCATGACTCGAGTAGTCAATGTCGGATTCGTTCAGAAGGAGTCAGAAGATGAACAGGCCGGGCCTGGGGACTTAGGGAGCTGAGTAGGGAGAAGGATTGTGAAGTGAGATGGTCGGTTGGTTGAAGTGAGGCAGTTGGGGAATTTTTTCAGTATACCCCAGTAGGCCAGGCCCCCAACAGTGACGCTATGACAGCGAGAGGCTCCACTCAAGGAGGCGAGCCAGGCCAGCCATCAGTGGTGCCAGTTCCAAATGATGGCTCATCGGCTCTCCTCTGGGCTCTTCTTTGAATTACACCCTGGCTGGTGGCTTGGTGGCCTACCCTGTTTGCGGACAGTTGGAGGACCGACGGGGAGCATCTTGTGGGAGTGGGACACAACAGCCAGCCCAGGAGGACCCAGGGACTCGGAGTGGGTCAGGGTCAGTCGGAGACATTCTCTCGGTGGCTGACGAAGCCACTTCTACAGCACGCCACACACCCCAGAGGAGTCTGAAGAGTAAAGTAAGTAGACTGCTTTTTAAAGCTAACCCCCCTAAAGAAAGACTTTTAGGGCAATGAACAAATTTTGACAAAAAAATATCTCTGTTCTCACCAGTGGGGGTGGAAAAGGACTGGAAACCAATTAGCCAGCATGGATGCTAGAGCACAGAGCAGGTTAGGGAGAGTGATTGATGCTGCTGACATGGGAATTGAACACAAGTAAAAAAAAAAATCCTGTAATTAAAAAGCATGCTATCTATTGCCACGCATTTAGGGTCTTATCCCTGGCATAATGCACAACTTGGGTAATGAAATTACCCTCGGGGCATTTGCAAATGGCCCTAATGTCAACATGCCAAGCCATTTCCAGGTTGTACTCCGACAGCAATAATCTCTGACTCAGCCCTAATATAAATGTATGGGAGGGAGTAGGCTACCACTGGGTGAATGTGCCCCAGTGGCACTTATAACTGGTCATGGAAAACCATCTGATAAGGGAAAATGTGCATACATATTTGAAAATGGGCAACTTATGGCTACATAGTACAGGTTCAGTATTTTAAATAACTTCTACTTTACAGCCAATAGGTTCTGCAAAATAGGGCATTTTGACATCCCTATATGTATAAGATGTGGAGAGTATGAAGGATCCCTCCTGCATATGTTAAGGGAGTACTCAAAGGTGTGGTCAGTAATTCAAGCAAGCTCAGCCCACTTACTAGAACTGCAAGATGTGTTAACCCTTGAAATCCCTTAAAATGTGTTTGCTAGGGAACTATGGAAACCTCCTGGTTCTTGGTATGCAAAAATACCATGTGGCTATGATGGCAACTGTAGGCAAGCAGAATTCGCAAGATATTGGCTGGACTGAAAGGTCCCCTTGTACAGGTAGTTGCACAATGAAATGCTGGATACTCTGAAAATAGAAACAGTTATTGCCAGTGTCAATAATAGGTACAAGATATATTTTAAAAGATGGGGAGGGTACATATGTTAAGTGGAAAAGTAAGGTAGAGGACCGCCAGTATTAGAAGGGAGATAAACTTCCACTTATTGCACTGAAATTGTATGTAAAATAGTGCTTGGTCTCACCTTTTGGGCTTGGATGTTCAATCTGATGGCTGCTTCCTGTATATTTGAAACTAGAAGTAGCACTGTTGTTTTTTTATGCATTATGCATGAATTAACTGCCTGTAAATCTGCTATCACTGACCTATAATGCAACATTTCGTTATTAGATTATATGTGCTGTGCTGCTGGTATGTTTATATATTTAACATTGCCCTATTCCCTCTAATCTGGAGGTACTGGTAGTGTGCGTGAGGGATGGGGTGCCATACTACGCTAGTATCTTATTTCAAGACAAGCCGCAGATGACCTAGGTAAGCATAGGCTGGTGCTAGCTAGTAGTCTGCTGTGTATTGTTTGTTTTTTTCCTCCTAGCCTATATCATGGTGTGGAGACCAGAGACAGCTGACTGGTTTTTTTTTGATGGGGGGGGGGGGCCTTGTGGGCTTCTTATTGAGTTGTTGCAATTTTAAATAATGTTTATCTTTACAGTTCCTGTTGTTCCTCAGTCCTACTCCCAGGTCAGCACTGACTTTAGTCTTTACTTTAAAATGGCACAGTGTGGCTGGCCCAGTGACATGGAAGGCTGAGGCATTGCTGCCTTACTTCATGCCACACTGGCAACCCGTGTTAGTGGTGCATGCTGGTCACTGGGGGTTGGCTGGGGAGGGGGGAGGATTGAGCAACTGGAGGACAGCCTCCTCTCCCGGGGAAGGTGAGTTGGTTGGCAGTCCCACCGAATGACTGCCCCAGGTGGAGGCCTGTGGGCTGAAAAGGACAGAGATGCCTATAGAAGAGAGGGTGCTGCAGGAGTCTGGGAGTCTGCAATGTGCATGCGCCTCTTAATGCACATGTTGGATTTTTGCGTCTGCCATTGTGAGGGGGCGCCTTGTCTACACCTTCCCTTGGGGCCCTTACATGACCAGTCCGACCCTGGGAGAGGGAGACAGTGGGGAAGTCAGACATGATGGTGGCATTAGCTTTAGTGGGGAAAACAACAGAAGACAAAAGTTTCAGGGGAAAGACCATAGTCACATGGGTGGCATGTTTCACACAGCTCAGTGTGATTCTGCTTCAGAAGCAGCCTGAGCTGACTATACCTCTATTGACGTATTCAGTGATTGTAAGAGATTCATATAAGATGAAAGGAGGTTACGGGTGGCTCAAATACGATGAGAAGTTCAGGCAGAGGATGGCATCACACAAGGATGTTTGGTGGGACACCACATACACTGATTTATGGCTGCAGATGATAACGGGGTACACGGGGGGGTTGAAGGAGCAAAAGGAGTGATGGGTAGTCAAATGAAATCCTGTTGGGGTTATAATAAGGCTACTTGCAATTGGGAAAATTGTAAGTTTAAACACATATGCTCCAAGTGTGCCGGGCAGCATCTGGTAACCCAGTGCAGGGCCATGGGTGACAGGTTTGGAAATCAGGCCTATGGGGGCAGCCCTTTGGGAGACCTTTGGGGGGCAAGGGGGGAAGGATGGGACAAGGAGGAAGGGGGTGGGGTTCACTGGGAGAGGGGCATTTAGTTCAGGAACAGGGGGTTGATAAACTTAGGGAGGGCAAACCAGGGAGAAGGAAGTGTTTTTGTATGGCCCAGATGCTAATCAGGACAGAGGTGCTGATGGATTGGACTGAAGACTATATGGATGGGAAGGCTAGGCAGGAATTAAGGGAAGGATTTATGGAAGGGGAGCAGGAGGGCTATGAAGGCAAGTAACTTAGGATCAGTTAAAGGTAATGAGGAAGTGGTAGGAGAAAGAAAAAGAGGTAGCAGCAGGCAGGGTCGAGGGTCCGTTTGAGGTGCCTCCTTTCCAGGAGCTCAGGGTATCACTGTTGGGCTTGAGGCCCAAAAATCTGCCATGGGAATATTAGCTGATCCACCATTTGTCATACCCAGAAGGGGAATCAGTCAATGATTCAATAGCGGATGAGCAAAGGGTGGTATCCTACGCGATGTTGGATCAGGCAGTAGAAATGATACTTGCAGTGGAAGGGCATGGCTGGCAAAGATGGATAGAGAAGCCGCTTTCCCGTTGCTGCCAATATGGGCAGAGGATTGGGACCTGCTGGGTTTTCAATTTGGGGCAAGTATTACATTGATAAGGTGATGCCCATGGGGTGTTCAGTAGCATGTGCCACCTTCAAGATGTTCAGCACTTGGCAGCAATGGGTGTTTGGGGAAAGATATGGGCATAAGAGGGTGGTGCATTATTTGAATGATTTTCTGTTGACAGGGCAAGGGGCGGATGGTGCAGTAGAGATGCTGTGGGGGTTCCAGGAGATGCGTAATGCCTTAGGTGTGCCTTTAGCAGGGAGGAAGACAGAGGGCCCTCTCGGAAGCTGGAGTTCAATGGAATTGAGGTGGATGCAGAGGAGCAAGTATTCAGGCTATCAGCTAGCAAGGTAGAAAAGTTGAAGGAGCTGATGTCACTGGTGAAGGGTAAATGGAGATTCCCATTGTCATTGGTACAACAGTTGTTGGGGCACCTAATTTTTGCATGCTGTGCAGTTACACCAGGAGGGCTTTTATCTATCAATTAGCTAGGGCCACGGGGATGGTGAGAATGCCGAATCACTGGACAGATATTTCAAAAGGAGTAAGGCAGGATTTAGAGATGTGGGAAAAATCTCTGCAACAGTATAATGGGGTCACATTCTGGCAGGAAGAGTGGTTATTCAATACAGACTTTGAGTTACACACAGATGTGGCGGGGTCTTTGGGATGGGGGCATATTTTAAAGGGAACTGGATATCAGAGAGATGACCAGTGGTATGGGATAAGAAGGGGTTATTGAGAGATATCACATGTTTAGAGATCTTCCCAATATGGGTGGTGGTGACCATTTGAGGGGGGAACAGTTGAATGATCAGAATATAGTATTTTGGTGCGACAACCAAGCAGTGGTGGAAGTGCTGAATAGGCAGCTGGGATCCACAAAGACAGTAATAAGGGGTTCAGGCGGCTGGTGTTAGAAGGTCTGAGGTGGAATCTGTCTTTCAAAGTGAGACATATTGAGAAAGTAAAAAATGAGGTGGCTAACAGCCTTTCCCATCTTCACTTGGACAGATTCAGGTCATTGGTACCATGGACGGCAGCCAGGAGAATGTTGCCCCATCCCACTTATGGGAGATTAGATGGAAAGAGCTCAGTTGCTGTTCAGAAGCTCTTGGTCTGTGAGTACCTTGAGGGCATACAAAGGGGCACGGAAACCATTCCAGGAGATTCAGCAGCATGCAGGGATGAAGGTAAGTAGGCCTGTAACCGAGGGTCAGGTGATGAAGTTCATGGTAAGAAAATGGGAAGGGGGGTGGTGCATTCAATCACGGGGTTACACCTAGTGGGAATCAGTCTGATATGCAATTTAAAAGGGTGGGGGGAGCCCAATAGAGCCCTGATGGTGAGACAGATGTTAGAGGGCTGGAAGAGGTTGCAAGGTAAAAGGTTGGATGTCCAGAGGCTGGTAGCAGGAGAATTTTTGGGTAAGCTATTAAGGACATTAAAATATATCTGTCATTTGGGATATGAGGCTTCTTTGTTCTTCGCAGTTTTCTTAGTTATGTCCCACAATGCAGTCAGGGTAAGTGAGGTGGTAGCGAAAAATAAAAAGGACAGGAGTGCGTTGAGGAGAGGTACAATGGGGGGAGGATAAGATAGTGATATGGCTGCACAGGTCCAAGATGGATCAAGCAGGCCATGGGGAAAAGGTGGTCCTGAAGAGGGGACAAGGAGAGGCATGTATGTGGTGAGGGCATTGGAGGATTGCAAAGTGGTTAGACCAGCAATGGCGGGCAGCTTGTTTGCGCATGGGGATGGGGCCCCGGTCACAAGCTTTCAGTTGACAGCGGTGTTAAAGAAGGGGATGGAGTTTTGGGGTGATGATGCGGACAGGTTCTCATCACATTCATTCCAGATCGGTGCAGCCTCAGAGCTGGTGGCTCAAGGCGGGTCAGTTGCGGAAATCAAGGAAGTGAGCAGATGGAGATGGAACTGCTATAAAAAATATATTACGAAAATGAAGGAATAATGTTTTTTTTTCCCCTCAGATGCAGCTTGCAAGAGGATTGTGTGGATTGTGGGGCATTCATTTGTGTATTAAGCTGAAAGGTGAGCTGAAACAAGGCCTGGTGGGAAACAGCTACAGAGGACAGCAGAGGAAACCAAAGTGCTTTGGAAGGGGATTTGGGGGATGAGATGGGCACAGCTGTTACCACTTTTGGAGGAACTCAGATTGAAATGGCTGAGGCCAGATTTGTTGATGCTGCATTTGGGGGGCAATGACTTGGGGGAATGGCCGTGGGTAGAGTTGTTTCAAGAGCTCAATCAAGATATGGAGATGATTAGGGGTTGGTGGCAGGAAGTGACGATTTGGTGGTCGGAGATGTTAGCAAGGAGAGTATGGAGGCAAGCATGTGATACCAGGGCAATAGAGAAGGCCAGAAAAAGGTTGAATAGAAGGATGGTGGGGCCTATACAAACATATAAAATTGCCAGTAGATACAGGCCATTCAGTCTATCTAGTCTGCTCGAGTGTGCAGCACGCCGTCTATTAGACTGCAGCTGACCCCTTCCCTTGCACCCTCTTTCAGCTTAGTGCCCCCCATTTCTGACTTCACCTCTCTCACCCTTCCCCCAGGTTTGACCCTCCCTTTGACCGTATCCCACACTGTCTTGAAGTTGCCCATCATTTGCAATGCTATCACTTCTTCTGGTAGCACATTCCAAGCAGCCACCAGCCTCTCCATGAAATAATGCCTTCTTATCTCTCTCTCTTGAACCTTCCTTCCTCTAACTTCAGACTGTGATCCCTGGTGTCTCTTCCTCCTTTTAACTTAAACAAGCCCCCTGAATTAACTTTGTTTATGCCCTTTAAGTACTTTAAGGTCTCAATCATGTCCCCTCTTTCCCTTCTTTCTTTTAGGGTGTACATGTTGAGCTCATTCAATTTCTCCTCATATACCCTGTCCCCCATCCTCAAGATCATTTACATTGCCCTATGCTGGACACCCTTCAGTAGCATGATGTCCTTTTTCAAATAAGGGGCACCAAAACTGCACACAGTGCTCCAAGTGAGGCCTCACCAGGGACCTGTACAGGGGCCAAATGACTTCCTCCCTCCTAGAGGTAATCCCCCTGGCTATGCATCCCAGCATTCTGTTTGCCTTTGCTGCTGCCTTCCTGCACTGTGCCGAGTGTTTTATGTCTCCTGTCACCAGCTCTCCCAGATCTTTCTCCTCTGCTGAAGTGGCTAACTGCACTCCCCACAACCAGTAGCTGTACCTTGGGTATTTTGCCCCCAAGTGCAAGACCTTGCATTTTTTGGCATTGAACCCAAGCTGCCATCTGGCTGACCAGCACTCAAGGGTCACCAAATCCTCTTGCAGAATCTTACCCCCTTCATCACTATCTACCTCAGCACCGACCTTAGTGTCATCAGCAAAGAGGCTGATCTTGCTCCTTATCCAGTTTGAAATGTCTGCTATGAACATGTTGAATAGAACCAGTCCTAGCACCGACCCCTGCAAGACCCCGCTGCTTACTTCCCTGGGTGCCAAGAGTTCACCACCAACTACCGCCCTCTGCTACCTGCCCTGTAACCAGTTCATGATCCACCCAACTAGCTTCCTCCCTGCTCCCAGGCTATCTAACTTGCTGGTTAGCCTTCCGTGGGGTACGGAGTCAAATGCCTTACTGAAATCCAGGTATAGGACATCTATTGTGTGGCCCCTGTCTAGTAACCTCATCACACAGTCAAAAAAGTCAACAAGGTTGGTCTGACATGATCTCCCAGATACAAACCCATGTTGCTTGTCATCCTGCAAGCCATTTTCTTCCAGGAACCTCACCAGCCTTTCCTTAAATATAGTCTCCATTAACTTTCCCACAATGGCTGTAAGGCTCAATAGTCTGTAGTTTCCAGGTTCATTTCTGGACTCACTCTTATGAATTGGCACCACATGTGCCATCTTTCAATCCTTGGGCATGCATCCTGTCCTTAGGGAGGTGTTGAATAAATCTGTCAGTGGTCCCACCAGGACCACCGCCAATTCCTTGAGCACCCTAGGATGCACTCCATCCGGACCAGGTGCCTTATCCACCCTTAGGGACCTTAGGCCATCCAACACCCTTTCAACTGGGATCTCTACATCCATCACCACCTTCCCCATCCCCCTCCACAACTCCCTTGAATTATAGGGTCATCTCTCTCCCTGGTAAACACTGACAAAAGTACTCATTTAGTACTTCCACCTGCTCTGCCCCTTGATCTACCCACCCATCCTCCTTCCTAATCCTCACAATCTGGTCCTTGAATTTCATCTTCTCTCCTATGTACCTAAAGAAATCCTTCTCCCCTTCCCTGATCCCCTGCACCAGCCTTAGTTTTCTTCAAAGCCTTGGCTACCCTCACAACTTTGCTCACCTCTGGATTTCTTTACATACTCCTCCCTATCCTTATCTTGGCAGGATCTCTTATGCTTTCAAAAGGCTGCTCTGTTTTCAATCACTCAATCCACTATGTCACCATTCACCCAGCTAGGTCTCTTGTTCCTGGCCTTCTTGCTTTGGCACTTGGTGCAATAGCTAGTGGCCTCTGTCAGACCCTTCTTTACGATGTCCCATTTCTGCTCTGCATTCATGTCTAGGCTGATGTAGCCTAGGTGCCCTTTCAAGATGTTTCTCATCCTGCCAAAGTCTGCCCTCTTAAAATCCACCAGTCTTGTTTTGGTATTGGGCTACTTCTTTCCCTAGGTTGAGGGAGAACCTCACTGTGCGGTGGTCACACCCTGCTAGTGAGTCCTCCACCTCAATGTCTTTGACTAGCTCTCCGCATGTAAGTACCAGATCCAGAATGTTTTCCTGCCTGATGGGCTCCAACACTTTCTGTGTGAGAAAGCTATCTTGGAAGGCCTCCAGGAGGACCTGTTCTCTAGTACTTGAGATGGCTGGGGTGTTCCAATTCACCCATGGCAAGTTGAAGTCCCTGACCACCACTGTGTTGCCCTTATCACTATGCCCCTTAATTTGTTCTCCCAGTTCCTTGTCTATTTCCATACTCTGGGAGAGAGGCCTATACACCACCCCCAATCTCACCTTCCTCCCCTTTGAATGCTGTAGGTGAATGCATAAGACTTCGACCTTGCCCTCCTTGTTTTTCTCGCTGCTGCACACTATCCCCCCTCTCTAACAAATACAGCAACCCCTCCCCCTTTCACTTTGTCCCTGTTCCTAGGTATAGTTTGTACCCAGAGATCGCTAGATCCCGTCCTTGTACTGGGTGGCCCATGTTTCAGTTATGGAGTTATATCCACCTCCACTTCTGCCATCAAAGCCTGCAGTTCTACTATCTTATTACAAAGGCTTCTTGTGTTCAGTGAGATCACCCTCCACTGCAAGCTTTTCCCCTGCTTGCCTAAACTGTCTTTCTTTTCCATCCCCTTATTTTCCGATTGCTTCCCTTCTTTCTGCCTGTCTATGTCGGGGGGGGCCTGATGGACTCCTTAGCCTGGTGGCTCTGTTTGCTGCCCACTCCTCGCTCCCCCCACCTAGTTTAATTTATACTTTTCTGTAATGAACTCTCACAGCTTTTTCTTTAGAATCCCTGAGCCCTCCTTACTCAGGTGCAGCCTATCCTGTGCATACAGGTCTTGGTTCTCCCATGTGCTACCCCACCACCCCCCACCAGTCCATATTCCATGTCCTCGCACCATGTCCCCAGCCATTTATTGAACTCTGTGATTCTTTTTTTGTGTGTGTGCCTCCCTTCCCTGGCTGCCCACCTTCGGGTCTCTAATGCCCTCCTGACTGCCTGCCCCGACTCCCATACCGGCTATCACCTCATATGGCAGTCTCCCGGGTAACCCGACGTAACCCTTCACCGGCGGGTCCCCCTCCTCCGAGGGGGAAGGCACTGGTGGGGTGGCCAGTGCACTTTTCCATTGGCCCGGGGTACTGCTGATGCATGCCGGTCATGGGATTGGCGGCAGCGGAGGACAGAGAGACTGTCATCCTGCCAGCCAGGAAGCATTTTCCTGGTTTTCTGTGGGGAGTGATGTCCTGACGTCAAGGCATACGCCAGACATCTGTCACTCCCCCTTGAACTTAGCACCAGGCGTCACTGCTGTGCCCCAGCCCTCCACCAGGAGTCAGCATGCGCCGTGCGCATCCCCACCCTCCTCCAGAGAACGAGAGCTGTCCCCAGATGCTCCATCCTTTCCCTCTGGCCAGCCCCTTCTGGCGGCCTGAGTCCATTTCCCAACCTGGTCTCCGGCGCCCCGACGGAACAACCACTGCGCCCAACAGGCCAGCGAACTCTGTGATTCTTAGTTTACTGGCCCTACTATCTCTTGGTACTGGGAAAATCTCTGAGAATGCCACTGTCCTCCCCTCTCCACTGAACAATCTTCCTAATTCCTTGAAACTCTCATGCATTTCCTTCAAACTCTTCCCTTCCAGATCATTAGTACCCAGGTGCACCATGATATGAGGCTCCCCCTGCCTCCCCACACAAATCTTACCATGCTGCCCCACTTTTTCCAATATCATACCCAGCATACACTCCACCATATGCTGCTCTTCCTGGATCCTCTTGCCCCATCTGATACCTTTTAGTATGTAGTACCCAGGATGATGACTCTCCCCCTTTATAGTGCTCATTTCCCTGGTGTGACCCCTTCCGCTGGCCACAATCCTGTTCCTCCACCCCAATTTCATCCCTGAGGGCCCCCACCTCACTAGATCCCTATTGTACCCTTGCCAGAGACCCCCTTGCCCCACTCTGATGCTGTCTTTGCCCCTAGAATTCTCTGCCTGCATCCCACCCCCCTTCCTGATTCCGATCCTCTGCTCTGTATTAGCTTCTCCTTACCTGGACTCTAATGCTCCCCAATCCATTCCCTTCCTCTCCACTTGATACTCTCTCTCTTATCCCTCTTGGTACTGCTGCTCTGACTAGGTGCCCCATCTTCTTTTCTGTACCCTTCCCTTTTCTCCCTTCCTTTCCCTAATCCTCTCTGGCCCCCTTCTGCCATCCCACCTCCACTACTCCTGTTACCCTCCCTTGGATTGACCCTGCCTCTAGTCTCACTACTAGTTCCTCTCCAATACTACCATTGTGTTCCTCCTGCTCACCCCCCTCAAGTGTCCCTCTCCCTCATGATGCTCCAGGCTTGCTAGCACCGAGAACCTGTTCCTATACTTCCTCCCATTATACCGAGCTGCCTCATTTCCCTGCCTATGACCTCAGTTCATGTTCTGCTACCTTCCCTCCTTCTTTTCTTGACCCTCCAGTCTGAGGCCTTATGTCCCAAATGCTCCTTTGTGGTAGCCTGGTCTGCCCTCTGAATCATCCCCTTTTATAAGCCCTCTTATTTTCCTTTTGCATCTACTGTGTAGTTTTCTCTATCCTTTGGTGACTGCTGTTCCCCCCTGCTCCACCCTCCTCTCCAGCATGGCTCCCTTCTCAGCCTGCCAACCTCCTCCCTAAGTTGCCCCATCTGTCTACACACCATACAACCCCCTACCCTCCAGGCAGTTCTCAAGAAGATGGCCATCCCACACCCATTGCAGCTTACCACCCTTCCTGGCTTCCCTTCCAGCCTGCCACTGTCACCCATTTCCCAACCCCTTGCACTTCTCCATACCCCACACCTCTCCATTGTACTTAGTCTCACACACTAGTTTGTTCATATCTATGGGAACCCACCCCCAACATCAGCTCACAGTTGCTTCCTTCAGTATCCTTTGCCATCCCTTTTGTTTTGTATTACAGTACCTTGCCCACTGTGGCTTGTGGCCTGCTGTCCTCCCTGCTCATGCTCTACAGATGCCACCTGGTCAGATGCCACACTCCTGCTTCATGGCATTCAAGCTTTGGGGTTGCTTGGCTCCCCTTTGTAATATAAGTGGATCCCAGCCCGCTATTGGCTGAGTCCCATGACCATCCCTCCCTCCTGTGTAGTCTCACCTCTCCTCCCTCCTCAGTCAGCTTCCTTCTCCCAGCCCAAGGTAAAATCATTTGTTTTGCAGTTGCACACTTTAAATGCCACACACATATTGCAATCTCAGTAAATGCTACACACAATACTAAAAAGTAAACAAACAAACAGCACAGATGAAGTACTTCCTTCCTTCAGCTCCTGCCTCTACAGGTCTTATGACAGATACAGTGGGAAAATATGTGTTGCACAGGGGTATGTCATATGAGTGTGCAGGGCACTATAGGCATGATGGCATGAATTTATCAGAGGTAGCGACAGAGTTCTTTAATTTGCAGCTAGAAGAGGTGGAGGAAGAATGGGAGAAAGGAATGGAGCATGGAGGGGGAAGTACATCGTCCATCGCAGGAGCAGGAGATGGGCTAGCGGAAGGAAGAGGAAGAAGATGGAGGGGGGAAGAGGTGCTGGAGAGGACTTAGGGACACAGTGGTTAGGGGTTGGTAAAAAGACAAGGCATGGGCTGGTTCACATCCAGCCGTGTCCGCGCCTCATGTGGTGGTCATCCCAGAGCCCTGAAGCTAGGTGTGGGTAGACATCCAAGCCCAGAAAGACAACGAGATGGAAGAACTGGGTTTTCAGCTAGAAGAAGGGTGTCGGGTACACATCTGAGCCCAGGAAAGACAAGCTAAGGATGGACTGTGTTTGCATAGAAGGAATGTGATCAATAACATAAGAGAAGTTGACATTTGGGTATTTATGTTTATATGAATGTATTTATGATTATATTCACAAGTAAATAATTGTCAATGAAAGTGCAATGATATAAGGACCATGAGCCCTATACATTATGCTAACGCTGTGTAACCAGGGCAGGTTGGGATAGCTACATCCGATGTTGATGTAGTGGGTCCTTGACCCCATGTGGAATTCACTAGGAGGGCACAGAACAGGCTTATCGATGCCCCAGACACATGAACAGCAGTGCTGGGGGCATGTCTGGGGCATGCCCACACTCTAAGCCATTCACAAAGGTGCAGAGTGCTGGGCACAGGGGGTGCACTCTACACCTGGGAACCCCAGCCATAAGTGTTATGTCCCCCCCCCAGGATGCCAGCAGCAGCCAAGAAGTTGAGGTGCTGCACACCCCTGCGACATGCCACCCCCACACATGGGGGCCATGAGGAGGGCCAGGGTGGCTGATTGGTCATCCTGTGCCCAGTGTGGTTGATGCATTGTGCACCAGCAGCCCGCATCCATGCCCAGTGGGAGCAAGGGATCCACTGGCAGACTGGATCTGGGCATCCCATTGGATGCAAGCCCAGTCCGCATAACACCACTCTGTGCACCAGCATGCCAGGGAGACAGGGCCATGGACAGGTGGCCGGCATTAGTGAATGCCAGCACCAGTGCACCTGTCTGCTGGTGCATAGCTCCGCGGGTTGGGTACGCACATTTTGCACATACTCATGCCCCATTCATGATAGGGGGCATTCTGAGGGTTCAGAATGTAAAGGGATGCTGTTTTAATAAGAATAATTGCCAATTGAGCACCCAAGCAGGTTGTATGAGTTTTATTTCATCCCAGTGCAACAATCATCAGAAAAAAATGGTAGTTGAATGCAGGGAAAAAGGAATCTAGTAATGAGGTAAATTGTCTGATTGACCAGGACAAGAGGTAAAGGCTGAGAGGTCCATAAAATGGTCATTAAAAGCATTGGTGACTTTAGTGGAGTTGTTACAATTGACCCCACACAGGTCCATATCAGATTGCTCTTGTATAGTGGAGTTGCCTTAAAAGCTTTTAATATGGTCCCATAATCTCTTTTGTTCCCCAACAGAGGCAAGAAGCTGTTCCTAATATTAAGAGCTTTTGGCCAGATGGCTGACCCACTTGCAGGTATTTCTGTGCTGTCTGTACTCATTTCACCTACTATACTAGTGGATACCTTATTTGTCTCTGGCCTTTAACAAAGAGAGAAGATTGCTATGAAGCCCTTTTGTGGCAGTACTCCAGCTCTCCTCCTAATGATAGGGAGATGTGTATCCTGGAGTGCAGAGGTTAGAGATATAAGGTGGGATGGGGTAGAATTTACCAGCAGATGAGGAGCAGATAGAGGATTAGTCAACAATGACCAGTTCTGTAAGGAAACTTGTAGGGTCAAAATTGGAAAAGTCCCTAAAGGAGATTATCTTAGAGGAAACTTTAGGCAAGCATACCTTCTACTAACAGACTACAGGGGAGTGGTCACTAATGGAGTCAGGCAGGACTCTCAGTAACAGACTGCTGTCTCTTCTGTTGGTGAGTGTCGAGTCTGTAGGGGTAGGAAGATCACCATGGGTACAGGAAGGAATAAGAGCAGAGATAAACTGCACAAGGTTCAGCTTGCTGACTGCTGCTTCAAATGATTTTGAATGGTTGCCTCATTATTTATATATATATATATATATATATATATATATTGTTTATTTATTGAAATGTTTCACCAGGAAAGGAACACTGAACAACAAGTTGCTCATCTCACAGTGTATCCTGGGAGAAGGGGTGATGGGAGAGACACAATTAACAAAATACAAATACATACAAAGGAAACCATCTTACAGCAATGATGAATATAAGGTATTTAACATTTTTGAAAAAGCAGCCAGAGAACTTAAGGAAAGTAAATTTGTAGGAACATGCAATTGACAAAATACACAGAGGTCGGCTCATCTAGCAGGAAATAATAGTTCTAGAAATACACTTCGCAGAAATCGTTATACATCTCTTTTAAGTGCGGTAATAGTAGCCAATCAATCAGTCAAGTCTTTATTTATCCAGGCGAACACCATTGAGCAAGCTCATTTACAAGGTGGACCTGTGACACACAGGGTCAAAGAATAGTACATTTGTGCATAGATAATAAATAGACATAGTTATACAATAACATAAATAAAAAATACACACAGAGCAAAAGCAAATAGGTCCATGAAATGGGTTATCAGGGTTCAGGAGAGAGGTATGAGCAAGGAATTAAAACACTCTCACACAGCACGACGTAACATAGGTCAAGACCTCAGGATATGAAACTGAAGGTGGTGATGGCAAGGAGCAGACATGGGGAGGAATACAGGACAACAGGTGTTTTAAGACGGGTGCTAGGGTAAGGAGTCTGGGACAAATATAAGGTATGGGTCAGAGGGTAAGGAGGGTAACGAATAGCAAAAGGAAAACAGCTGGGATATTAGTTGAGTCAACCAGGGGCTGGGTTTTGTGGTAATGAAAGGGCAGGTAAGCAATAGGTACCCTAATGTACTAAGAGTGGGGGAAACAGTTGCATAGCTCCTTAACAGCCTTTGTCATACAAGGTCTTGAAGATGGTAAGATTAATGGGAAGTCTCAATTTCATAAATTTCTGTAGTTTGTTCCAGAGTGAGGGCAAGACAAAGCCTATGGCCGCCTCCCAAAACATGTATCGCCCTAGGTACCTTCAGTAAAATCAGATAGTAACTTCAAAGCATAGTTGCTCAGCACGCTTAATGTCAGGCAGTCGGAGACGATGGGGTAGTTTGTTGATAATACCTGTAGGTCCAGAGAGCCACATTTCTATTCCATCTGTACTGGAGGGAGTTCACCCACAGCTGTGTATAAGGAACAGTGGTGAGTAGTAAGGGGTAGGCCAGTTATGGATCTCAGAGCTCTGTGGTACAGGGTGTCCAGTTTAGCAAGGCAGGAGATGGTGCACTGACTATAAATGAAGTCAGCATAGTCGATTAGGGATAGGAACGTGGATTGAACTAACTGAATCTTGGCATCTTTGGTCCGGAGGTGGTTTATCCTAAAGAAAAGACCAAGCCTCTGCCTCAGCTTTTCAGCAGATCCTCAACATGATCCATGAAGGAGAGTCTAGCCAGACCCCCAGGTACTTGAATTTTGTGGCAAATTCCAACCTTTCTCCTAATAAGGTGTTTATAGGAGGTAGGAACTGATGATGGCAGGGTACACCATATGAATAGTCGGTGAGAACAGCATTGCTTTTGTGTTTTGCATTGAGTAATAATTTTATTTAGGAGCTGATTTTGCAGCGGGTTGATGCAGCTAATGTAACTTCAGTGACTTATGCACTGAATAAGAGCTAGGAGCTGGGCAAGCCTCAAAAGGAGTTTAGGCACAAGATCAATTAACACAGAGGTAGTTGTGAAGTGCTGCATTTAATGAGGAGGGTGAGGACTGAGTGATGAATCTGTTTCGTAGTGAGTTCTACAGTTTTGGGAAGTGGTATGAGAAGGCAGACTGGCCTGTAGTGGTGGAACGTCAAGGACTATCAGAGTTCTGAAGTCATGAGAAATGAGTGCACAGGCAGGTGGAAGGGGATGGCTAAGGAGGAAATAAGATATGTTGGGAGTGAGCCAAACCAGAATTTTGAAACAAAGTTTGCACAGTGGTGTAAGTGTCTGTTCTCAAGAGAGGGAAATGCCATGGAGCGATACAATTGGCAGTGATGGGTGAGAGGAGGAAAATCAAAAGTGAAGCGACTGAAGGAATTGAAGAGGGTATCCAATCTGGCTAGGAAAGTCATGGGAGTGGCACTGTATATTACGTCACAGTTTTTGAAGATAGGTAGTATCATCTTCTGGACCAGTGTGCGCCTGTAGGGAGAGGGAGGCAGTTCTGGTTCTTGTATAAAGCTCCAAGCTTGGGGCACAACGTTTTCAGGATGGCGTCTACATGGTCAGAGAAGGTGAGATGTTGATCAAGCCAAGCACCCAGATATCTGAATGAGGAGGTTTCCTCAATAGCTGTCCCATAAAGGGTATGGAAGGAGGGCAGGGAAGGGAGCCTTGAGAGTCTCTGCCTAGTGCCAAAGGTCATGGAGACTGTCTTCCTAGCATTAAGGAACAGTTGATGAGTGTGAAACCAGTTCTGGACATTATTAAGTCCAGCTGAAGTCTGTTTGCAAAATCTGAAGGGGACCGGGCCAGAGGTGAAAAGGACTGTATCATCTGCGTACATATGTATAGAAGATGAATTGCAGATGTATGGGAGGTCATTTAGGAAGATGGAGAACAGGATAGGGCCCAACACGAACCCCTGAGGGACACCAGTGTAGATAGGGAGTGAGGGAAACAGAGTCAGCAATCTGACTGATTGGGTCTGTCCAGTTAGGTGCTACTTAAACCAGTTGGTGGCAGAGTTGGACACAACCTGCTGTGAGAGGGAGCTGAGTAAGAGGATATACGAAACTGTGTTGAACGCTTGGCAAGATCGGAAAATATGGCAGATGTGATTTGACCACAGTCCATCCCTGAGAGGATCGAATCAGTAAGCCTAATCAGAGAGGTAGTGGTGGAGAGGTGTTTCTGAAAGCTACATTGAAGGGGTAAAGAAATTAGAGTTAGAGAGGTAAGACAAGAGTTGGATTAGAACCAGATGTTCTTGCAGTTTAGCTAGGGTAGGAGGGAGGGAAATAGGGCGATAGTTCTCTGGTGTAGAGGTATCGCCACTCTTAGGTAAAGGAAGAATGATAGCATGCTTCCAACCAGGAGATGGCAGCCAGGTCAAAAGAGAGGTTGAAAAGAGCAGACAAGGGGACTGAGACAGCCGAGGCTGGAAGGTATAACAGCTTGAGATCCAAACCATCAGGTGAGCTGACTTTGGTAGGATTTCGGGTGTACAAAGCTTCCAACATTTCAGTAGGAGTAATTTTAGAGAAGGAGAAGTTATTTGTTTGTGTGGGTGAGCGAAAGGAGGGGACAGGTGTGACCAGGCTCAAAGCTGGTAAGGTAGCCAGTAGAGCAGAGGCACAAGAGGTGAAGTATGTGTTGAAAGCAGCAGCAACACTAGGGTGGTCAGGAAATCAGGAGTTGTTTATGTTGAGAAGGGAAAGGGAGTGGTAGCCAGAGGAGAGAAGAGAGAGTGAATCACTTCCAAAATTTGGAGGATTATTTAGGTTGTAATGGAAGGTTGAATTGAAGTACTCGGCCTTGGCCAAACATGTGGCTTATGCACTTATTTCTGAGGTAGCGGTAGGCTTCGTAGTCTTTGAGAAGCTTAGAACCTATGTGAATGATGTACTATAGAAACTGTCCCTGGTGTCTAGTGATTCCCCTCACCAATTGCCGTCCCAATGTTACAGTAAATCATTCCCTTGTTTCCAGTGGTCCCTCCCCCGACCCATTCACCCAACTGACACACAGACACTATTTCCAGATGTCCAGTGTATCCTGCCCCTATCCCAATACCCTGTACATGACAGAGAACCCATTTTCTGGTGTCTAGCAGATCCCTCCCTATCCCCTATTCCCTGTCAGTGTACATAATGCCATTCCCAGGCATCTACTGCCCCCAGCTAGTAGTGCCCCACTACTCCCCATCCCAACCCCAACTGTGCCTGTTAGCAACTGGGCACAGCCTTTACCCTCTCACTAGTTTGTTACTAACTGAGCTGTCAGTGAGCAGGTACCTTGTGCAAGTTCATGCTCAATGACAGCTCAGTCAGTGTCTGGCCATGGTGGGAGAACAGAAGGCTGTGCCAGTCACTGGCTCTGGGTCAGGATGGGCAAAGCAAGGTGGTGGGACACTACCTGCTGGAGTGAGGGGCTAGGGGTCTGCTACACACCAGGAAATGGCATTATGTACACCTAAAGGGAATTGGGGATAGGGAGGGGGGTCCACTAGATACCAGGAATAGGTTCTTTGTCATGTACAGGGAATCGGATGGGGTGGGGACACTGAACACCGGAAATTATATCTGTTTGTCGGCTGGGTGATTGGGTGGGGAGGGACCAATGGACACCAGGGAATGATTTCTGCAACATCTGGCCAGCAATCCACGAGGGGGCAGATTAACTGGACATGAGGGACAGTGTCTGTATTACAGCAGGCTGACGATCAGTGAGGGGGGACCACTAGACTCCAGGGACAGTTTCTATATTACATTGGGACAGCTATCAGTGAGGTGAGGTGAGGGACCACTAGACACCAGGGACAGTTTCTATATTACATCAGGCTGGCAATCAGTGAGGGGAGGATCACTAGACACCAGGGACAGTTTCTATATTACATTGGGCCAGCGATCGGCAAGGTGGGACCACTAAGCACCAGGGACAGTTTCTATATTACATTGTGCTGGCGATCAGTGGTGAGAGACCACTAGATACCGGGGGACAGTTTCTATATAACACTGGCTGGCAATTGGTGAGGGGGGGCCACTAGACACCAGGGTCAGTTTCTATATTACCTCAGGGGGAGTACTTCATTTGGCTGATACCCAATTTCCCCGGGTTTCAATATCCCAAAGCCAGCATCCCGAAACACAGTTTCCTGACAGGTGAGGTTTGCCTGCAGTGGAGTTGATTATATAAAGTAAGGGGGGTGGGGGGAAGCCCCCCAAATCATTAAAAAACCACCATCACAGGAAAATTTCACCTGCTGGGCAATCTTGTGTCAGGATGCTGGAGTCGGGACACTGAAAGCCTGGCAACTGGGTTTCAATCTTTTGTAGTATATCCGCATTGGGCTGGCGATCTGCAAGGGGAAACTACTAGACAACAAGAACAGCGTCATATTGCATCAGGCCAGTGACTGGCAGGGGAGTCCAGTACACACCAGGGACAGTTTCTATATTACATCGGGCCAGTGATCAGCGAGGGGGCCCTTAGATACTGAGATAATACTTTGCTTAAACATCAGGCCAGTAGTCGGGGGACCACTAGACACCAGGGACATTTTATTTTGCACTTAAGAAACCCCAAAAGTAAATGGTGATTCTGGCAAATTTCCTATTATACATAAAAACTTCACAAAATGATCCGCGGAAGCAAATTTGGCTACTTCATCAGAAATTCTCCGGTAAATTAAACATTACATTGTGAAGCATTGTAAATGTTTAGCTGAATATTTTAACTCATTTTTCTCACTTGGATATAGGGAAACATGGTAGTTTCAATCATGCAGACATTTTTGTTGTCTGTTTATTTTTTGCATGATTGGTAGGCACATGGTGTTGTTTTTGTGCTGATCTGCTTAAGAAGCTATCTGTAAAAGAAAGTATTTAGAGCAGGGATGTTTCTTCTGCTTTGGATTTGGGGATGATGAAAAAATGTGAGAAAATTAGTATGCAGTGGTTGTGAGATACAGATGACCCAAGTATGCAAATGATCAACTGTGGCTTAACATAGAAAAGCTCTGTTTTATTTCATGAGATGGGTATTTATGTCAACTCGTGCTGTGAGAATTTTTTTTTTTTAAACTGTAATGTTTTGGTTACAACTTTTATTCAAATCAGAAAATATGTTTCATTTTACTAATACAACTGAAAAAAAAAGAAGGATTTTTCTCGGATATATGCTTCTAGTTTTGTGCGGTTTGTAGCAAATTTCTTGTAGAGGAATGTGGGGTTTAAAGCTGGAGAGTGTGCAATCAAAAGTGGTTACAGTCGTTATTGAAGATCGAAGTTGTCATGTTTGATGTGCTGCAAAATGGGGAATAAAGTGTAAGTTGGCCAGTACAAAAGTAATACTGAGATATGCACTGGAAAAAGTGGATTGGTTGTACAACATGATTATTGCTAAAAATGAAAGAAACAGTGACGCAGAGAGCAACGTTTCCTTTTGATTTCTCAGACTGCAAAACCGTAATGGTTTATGCTGCAATTGCTTTTTTTTCCTTTGTGTTACCTGAAACAGGGTGATGTTGGAACAATTTGTGAGTTCCTGATGTAATCAGACTCACTAGCTGTAGTCTGCTGAAAGAGCTAGAAAGAGAGAGAGAAACAGAAGCATGCCACTAATTGGAGCTTTTCACAGTCTGGAGATACAGTATTTTAAAAAATGAATTGTGTCTTTGTTGGTGCTGTTTTTTGGTTTTTCTTGTTAGTTGTTTCACAGTAGGGGAAGATGTACAGGACAGTGTTTACTTCTGAGGCTGCTCTGGATTTTTGGCTCTCTCTGAGACTGGAGTGAATGCTTGTTGGCACATTTGTTTGTGGAATGCTGTACTTTTCTTTGAAGTGCAGGGTTCAGATTGATCTTCATGTGTGGTATGCAGTACATTGCTCTGTTCTTTCCAGTTCATCAAGGAGGGATGCCAGTAGCTCAATATGAACGTTTCAGAGCAGTATCCCATTACAGCCATGATTTCCTTTGTTTTCAGTCCAGCTTTAGAGAGTAATTGTATGACTATACTCCTAATGCTGTGATCGGCATATGAAATGGCTAAACTGACTTTGCAAATCCTTGGCAGCACTGAAGTAGGTAAATTATGCTAAGAGGTTTTTAGTCTACCATATTGTCTGTTTGTCTAAAAAGTCTTGTAGCATGAGTTTTGCTTAGCAATGCAGAGTTGAGGCCTTAGCAGTAATTATCTGAGATATTTTCAAAACTTCTCACTGGCACAGTAGGTCTGTTAGGAGGTCTAAACCTCACTTTCAGGGTCTTGGCAATATTGGAAATGCAAGTAATCATAGACATAAAGTTGTATAAGAGTAATAAACAAGTTTATTACTACCAAAAGGATAAATCACAGTTGCCCTAAGTAGTTCTTACCAATACGAACTGGGAGCCAGTGCTAGCTGCCCTATACCCCGAGGTTTCTCTGTGTCTCCTGGGATCTCCGAGGTACAAGACTAGTGTATTACATTATATACCTATGATAATTACTACTGTTACTGTAAGATATAAACATTTCTAGTTACAGAGATGAGCTCTTTGGGTAAATTAGAGGTGGCTCCACAGTCCAAGATAAGATTATACAATTCTGTATAGTCATCAGTTTATGAACAAAAGAGTTCTTATACAGAGTCTTACATAACTCAGTGTAGTAGTACAAATCACCAAAAGGTGGCAATGCCAACTTACATATCATAATTATTCCAAGGACACAGATGCCATGGCATCTTACAAGTAAGAAATAAACAGAAAATAAGTAGAAGAATATATGTATTAGCAAACAAAGTGTATTACAACAATATGCATTCATATCCTGACATCTACTCTTGTACGGTAGATGCCCTTAGCCCTATATGTTATTATAACATATACCTAAGTGCTAGCTGTCTATGGTGTACCTCTGAGGGTACCAATTAGGGTGCAGGGACCTCGTGTAACCGGTCAGTAGGATATTCAAACAGGAATCTTCTTGTGGATTCCTTATTCACTCAAAAGGTTCCTTCTTATTTTTCATATACATGTATGCCAGAGAAATGTAGCAAAGCTCATTCTCATCATGATAAAAAAAATGAATGACAGCTTTAGCTTATGGATACCTTCCTTTCCACGGTGCACAAAGCATAGCTGTATATCAAGCCACACTTTTCACAAGAGGCCTGAGGCTGTGTTTGGGTTCAAGGCTGAGGAGTTTTTTAATGTTTTTAAGTAATTTATCAAAATAGGAGCGTGATGTTGGGTCACATCTTTACCCTCTCTCCTGAGGTTTTTTATGATTCCAGTGAATTCATTGTTAGGCAAAGTAATAATGGTGTAGTACATCAGAGAAAAACACTGGTTTAATGGTGATTCATTCAAATAGCGATTTAACTCTGCCATAATACCAACATATCTTGTAATACCATTCTACTGACCAGACACATTCCTGCATGTGCCATAAAAGTCCCTAAGTGGTTTGTTTTTATTTTTATTTATTTTCTTTCTGTTAGCCAATTCAGAAGCAAAATCATTCATTGCCAAATACTGGTTTGGTTTTCTACCACCACGCTCTCCTCTCTCCTTTCCCATATAGCTAATTCTGCCTACAGCTTAAACTCCAGAAACTCCAGTACCCTCTCCATCCCTCTTCCTCACTCCTGTTCTTGTCAAGCTGCTTTTTCGCACACTTCCCTGCTCTCCGGAACCAGCTTCCTCTCTGTGACTCTCCCACCCATCTTTCTTTTAAACACCTGCTAGAGCAGAGCCCAGCTGGCATGCAACTGTAACCCACAGCCAGACACGGACAATGTATCTAACTCTCTATGGGATTAGTATGCTGTAACTAATGTTTTACTCTACTTTTTAAACTGCTATCGAATTGTAACCCATTTGTATCTGTACTACTATGAACTGTTCCAAAAATGTACCTCTTCCCCTTGAATGCACCTGGAAATGAGCCTCTGCTCAGTGTGCCTATCCCTGTTAACAAAATTTAAAATAAATAAATAAATAAAATTCATAGCCCAATCTGCTGTTTTGTATTTATTTCTGTTTTGCTCATTTCTATGTTGTTTAATTCATTATCAATTACTATAACATTGAGTTTTTATTAATTGAAATGTGAAAATTTACCTCAGGGAATGATGGAAGTTGAACCATATGTTGTAAGTTTAATGTAGTGGGAAAGTGTGGTGATATTAACATATGTAAACATGCACGTAGCATAGCTGGAATTTTTTGTATGATTATGTGGTGACATTTAGTCACACATTAAGAAGGTTCTTACCCAGTCAGATGCTAGGATTTGTTTTGCTAGTTCATAGTTTATGATAAAATAATATGATCTAATATGCTATATAAGATATTATGAACTGGTGCCCACAAATGGAGGAAGCTGATTAGTCAAGAGGTCTTTGAAGTCGTGATGATATCGGGCTACATCATCACGGCTTCAAAAAAACTCCAGCCACCAGCCTCCTCACTGAGCCATGTCATCAAACTCCTCTGACTGAAACGCTTGCCGCATTGCCGATGTAGCAGCGGTGAACTCGCAGTTTAGACAGGAGCAAGTAAGTCGCTCCTCCAAAGCCTAACAAAATGTCCAGTCTTTTTTTAAAACTATCTGCTATTTAAACTCAAGTTCAGTGCTTTACACAGTGCCCTGCCAACATGTTTCTCAAATGCTGAAGCACACGCCATTTCAAACGGCAGCGGCAGCGCTCATTCACTTACTGAACTCGCCCTCAGTTGTTGCTTCCAAATCTTGTGTTACTGATTCCATTGTCTTAATTTTTGTACAGTTTACTGAACCTGACTGCTCCATCGCTCAGTACTGCAATTATGGGAGAGGAGGGGACCACAGATGACAGACAGAGACAGTACATGCCATGGCAGAGTAGGAGCTTTACAGACTGACAGAGATCAGTCATCACGTAGCAGCAGCACCACCTGCTGGGGAATGCAGAAACTGTGGACTTTTTAATCAAAATATATACTTCCACATCACAAATTTAATGAAAAAAAGTATTTTAATACAGTTTTTTTTTAAATAAATGAACTGAAACTTTAAGCCAGTTCATATTATAATACGTATTCAGGTGTGGTATATCATGGATATCATCACTTCTTGGGTCATTGACGACTCAGTCTGGGCCTCGTACCAAACCAGCTGAGGCATGATGATATCTCATGATATACCACACCCCTGTCATGCATTATTGATTAAATATATAATGTATGATACTATAATATAATCTAATATATGTGAGCATTTAATCTAATCTAATAAAATATGATATGTGTATATGGTAAAATAATATATTTTGATCTGATAAAATAGAGAAGATAATATGATCTGATATATGATATATGATAATAAAGAAATATGCAGATGATAGGGTGTATGTGGCTGATAACGCCACACCTGGGGTTGGCACGACGTCAAGAGTAATGAAAGTGCATTCAATGCCCCAGGCATGGAGTTATCCCAAACGACACACACCCTGGAATGCATTTTTCCTATTATATAATGACTTGTTCTCATATAAAATAAAAATAATTTTAAAGAATGTTTTTATTAGTGTGGAAAATATTTTTGTTTCTTAAGAGGAGATGCAAAAAAGCTCTAGCTCCAAAAATCATCTAGAGGTTTACAGTGAGGCTGAGACTAGACCTGTGGCGTTGTGCTGGGATAACACCATGGGTCCAGCCCCAAACTGACCAATCACAGTCCAAGATTTTTTCTTGCCATTGTATAATATAAGCTAAAATAATATGATAATGTATATGAAATTATTTATTTTAAAGGGACATTATCAACCCTTTTGCATCATATCATTTCAAATTGAAAACCCACATTTTATGATTGCTTACTATCTCTAAAATTCACTGACTTTGCTGGTTGGGGATATCAACTTCTTTTTTTAGTAGAACTTAGATGCATGCTAATGGTGTAATTATATCCAACCTTATTTTGTTTCTAATATTTCATCTACTCATATTACATACTTCCCGAACATTAGGAATGCCCCGCACCCCCCCAAACAATTTTTTTTTTTTTTTTTGAAATTTAAGTTTATTGGTTTCAAACAATACAACCAAGACAGAAAAGCAGCAAAAAACAAAACCAGAGAGACATAACAAAACCAAACCCCGTCCCCCATTAAACAAATGTACAGGATATCAGGAAATGCTTAAAAGAAGTAAAGAAAATATGAATACATATCCTGCAGCCAAGCTTCAGAAAATACATAATCCCCCACACCTCCCCCTCCCTCCCTCCCCAAGGGTGCACCAGCAAAAGACCGCAAACACAAAAACCTGAAATCTGGATATCACAGCCTATTTACAGAGTAACTTAACAACCTAAGACAGTTTAAATTACTGACAAAAGAAAGGAACAGGTCTAGGATCCACAATAACACAAAAGAAAACTAAAACACTATATATGCTATATGAGGCCAAGGATCGGGTCGTCAGACCTTACTATTAAGGCAAACATAGGGACTGAAGTTTACCCCATCTCTTATGAAATAAATCCATATGATCCTTATAACTGGCAATTAAGTTTTCCGATTGGAGATATGACATTAACTCCTTTAACCAGTCAGCATATGATAAAACCAACTGGTCCTTCCAATGTCTTAAAACCAGTTTCTTGACTGCCATAGATACTAAGGCCATATGGTATCTGCGCTCCACACTATCTATATGAGAGAAATCACCCAGCACACAGATTTCGGGCAGAAAACCTACTCAGACCCAGAAGGGGATCCAGATTGTCCCGGATCAAGGACCACAGTGGAGCAACTTTAGGACATTCCCAAAAAATGTGAATTAGGTTGCCCTCGGCTTGTAAACACCTGAAACAATCTGAGACAAAGACCAGTTTACGCTGAAAAAGTTTAACGGGAGTATAGTAAAGGTTATTAACAATATTATATTGTACTAACCGAAACCTATCTTGGGTATGATATCTATGTAAATTAGGCCAAAAATTACTCCAGAGCGGAACATCTTCAGGAAGAAGACGTGTCCAGACCAGAGGACCCCCAACATCCTCCTGTGAATTAAAACTCAGGAGATAGGAATAAATCAGTGAGGTGGAATGAGGCTGAGAAGCCAGGCTAATAATGTTAGATAGAAAGGTGTACAACCTAATGTTTGACCGTAGTACCAAATTTGTTACCCACCAGTGCCGGAGTTGGAACACCTTAAAATACCTTTGGTTGATATATCAAACCTGGTTAAAATATCATCTGATGTAAGGAGCGAATCTTGACCAAACAAGTGTTCCACCCTAGAATCTTTGAGTTGTGGGAGCCAACTTGGTCCTATCCAAGAATTCCCAATCTAATATTGGGATTGAGAACTATCGGCTGCCCTAGATCCGTGAGATTGGAGATCCGAAAAACTTGAGACATTGTGCCCACAATCTAAGAGAAACTGCCACCGATCGCCAGAGACCAGCTGTGAGAGGGCTTGGGGTCTGTAGAATAAAGCGGACATATCAACTCTAAGTTCGGAGAGAAAAGCCTTCTCCAACTGAGGTCAGATTGGGCAAGAGCTCTCAGTATTCAGAAAACCATTTCCCTAACTTAGACAAGTGGGCCTAATAGTACAGAAGAAAGTTAGAAGTCTCAGGCCACCTCTTTCCTTAGGGAGCGATAAGGTGCAGGAGCATGCACCCCCTTCCCCCGCCAAATAAAAGTGGAAACAGTCGGTGAAGCTGTTGAAAGTAAGGAAAGAGGGACCCAGAGATTGGTAAGATTCAACGGATAGAAAACCGGGAAGAACATTCATTTTGATAATATTAATTCTGCCCCACAGTGAAATAGGGAGGGCTGACCAACGTTGTAGGTCCTGGCTAATCGAGTCTCTGACTCTAATCAAATTTAATTTTTAAGAAGGAGGGGCAGTGAAAGTAAATTCTAAGGTATTTAATTGATCTGGGGTCCACCTCATTCCAAAGGGAAGGAAATCTTGCTTAAACGATAATTGTTTAAGGAAAAATTCACATTTGGAGATGTTTAATTTGTAACCAGAGAAGGAGCTAAACTGCCTCATTAATATCGAGGGCTGCCTCTAAGGATGTTACCGGATCTACTAGATGCAGTAAGACATCATCTGCATACGCAGACAGAACTAATTCCGCTTTTGAGTTTGATACCTTCACACGGGAGAGGACTTGAGTTTAATCAGTAAAGGCTCCAAATATAAATTAAACAACAAGGGAGAAAGGGACAACCCTGCCTGGTACCAGCAAAAGACAGAAAGAGGGCCCCCAAACAATGCAGTTACTCATGATGCAATTGCCCTCTCAGCTTACTGCATAATAAGTGGCTAGACTGTGTTGGATGTGCTCCCAAGTTCATGAAAGATGTAGAAGTTGATCAAGGACTGCAAACCAACATGTTTTTGTGTGGTAACACCAGTATTGTTGACAACCTGTTTTGTACTTTTTAAAAAAGTAATCAGAATCAAACTACCAGGTAATTACATAATCACTACAGAATGTGACCAGTCATTACATGTTTTTTTTAAACAAGAGACACTTGATATCTATGAGAGTTGACAGCATCCTTTTAATTTATGATCAATTTATAATGTTTTGTATTTATTGTTTTTATTTACATCAGCTGCAGCACCAGATCTGCCCCATTTCTAAATAAACAATAAATACTGTATGTATTACCAAGACAAAGTTTACTGTTCCATGTCTGAAGCTTCAGAAATGCGCACAAAAGGAATGTGACTAAATCATAGGAAAGGTCCTAGCAATTTATTATTCAATTGCTGACCAACTCAATGTTTTGCTAAAACCAGCTTATTTATGAGAAGGTCTTGGATAGTTTTCTTGCAATTGCCTCATTCATGCATTGATAACTTAATTTTAATTTCTGTAGTCTACTGCTCCCAAGTCGGCTGTAAAACTGATTCTTTAAACCTTTACTTCTAACATCTGAGTTTGGTGTCTGATGCTACAGTTTGGTGCATGATGTTACTCCTGTAAGTCAGTATTTATGTGCAAAGAAAATATGAATCATGAAACTGAATTGGGCTTGATGTTTGCTACTTAACTTCATGCTTCTTTCCAGAAGCCACTATTGACAATGAGGGTTTGACTTTAAAGAGCAGCTGACGCCTTTGGAAAAACATTGGAATGCATGATATTTAGATACAGTTTAGCTTGAATTTCATATATCTTTATAGATTTCTCCTTGTCATTATTTATTAGTGAAAAATCCCACAAAACAAGATCATTATCCTCAGCATTCATCAGCCTCAGTAGCGTATTCCCTACTTTAAATTATAATTCTCTGTTGTGACATCACAGTCTGTTGCTATGGGAATAACTGTGATGTCCCAAGCAGAGAATTATTGCATCAGGTTGGGAAGAAGCAATAGGAGGTGATGAACTCTGGGAATATATGTCTGTTTTCATGCATATGATCTCAGTAATAAAGGAATGGTGATGAAAAATACAGAGTAAGTGAGAAATATTAGCTGCTTTGTCTCCAAATATTATGTTTTTTAAAGTTCCTCTTATGGCATTGGTGGCTTTTAAGGAACTGGGCAGCAAACGCATGATGATTTTTTTTTCTTGGAATTAGAACTTCCATGTCTGGATGGATCACTTCTCTTCCAAGTATGGAGGTGGAATGAAAAAGGAAGAGGAGGAAACTGGTATACCTCCTGATTGATTGGGATGGTTTCATCACCAGATACTGTATTTATTTATTTTATTTAGTTTTTGTTGACCAGGTAGGGTGCACTAGGCATACATTTGCCTATTTTCAGGCATAATGACCCGAGAGGATACAAAGGTAGGATTTTACAATACTAAGAGAGAAACAGTAACAAGCACCAGGAGTAGTGCAGTATACATATATGCTGGATGACCAGCAGGGAAGGCTGCTTGCACCACAATGGGATGGAACCAACAAACTTTGGGGAACTAATGAACTATGGTTTATTTGGCTGTACCATCATGCATTCTGTGCCCTTGACCTTCAAGCCCCATGACTATCATTCCCACCCAGTCCCTTTTCCAGCATGACCATTTCCAGTCTCCATCACTGCTGCTTTTAGAACTTTTACTTGCTGGAACTGGCATAGCAGAACATTTATCTGCTCCTTTCCTCCACTGCATCCTTTTCTCCTCCTGTTCTTCTCTTCATGCTTTCTACATACATTGACAACACACGCATAAAAGATGCTAGCATGACCAAGCTGCCATTGGATGCTAACAGTGATGACTCAGAATAGTTGCTGATGATTCTTAGATACTCATATGACATGCACACCACATGCAGAGTGCATGGACAATTCCAGTGTGTATGACTTGTGAAGTATAGGGCAGAGTGACACCACTAGCCCTCCCCATGCACCACACACAATCCTACTAAGAGGTCTTGTGCTCTTGTGTCTCACAGTAGTCCACTTTATTCCTCACTCACTGGCTGGCAGACTCAGAGTACACATAAGTAAATAATAAAAGATGAATCACAGCTCTGGTGCACCACCAATAATGAGAAAAATGTTAGTCAAATAAACCCTTCAAAATCCTTGTGCACCTTTCCCAGTCTGCTACATTATAGCCAATATAATCTGCTCCTGATGCAGGTAGGGGATAACATAAATATGGATTTCTGTGCCCTCTACTGTCACACCAGCCCTCAGTGAAAAAAAAATTGTCAAGCCACCTGCACCTCTTTCCAGTCTACTAAATTCACTCTGCCTGTCCCTGCTGCAGGGTGTCCAGTTTCCAGTGCAGGCTTATACTGCATCTTTCTCCTCTCTCCTCAGCAGCATGATTTCACAAGCCCGCCAGCCTAAAACTACAGTTAATTTAAGTTAAAATTAGCTGACAACAATGATAATGAACATTTCTGTGATGATTTTGAAAGTTTCTCATCCAAATATCTCTTTATTACAGAAAATGAGATTTTTGCCACATGTACTTCCCTTTAAGAAAGAGCAGGAACTAGCACTGAGATGCACACACCTTAAGGAGTTCTCGATCTCCAGTGTCACTGACTGGTTGCTGTTGGTCACATGGCTTGCCAGCAATTTAGATATGCTCATTGTTTTCTCACTGTGAAAGTGCTGCATCATGACATCTCGAAGTACCAAAATGCGAAGGAAAACAAGTTCATTCTGACTTGCTTCCTGGTGTCCAAAATGTAGGATTTTGGCATGTTTACCAAATGCAAATTCAGCAATGACTCACCCTTACAGGGATGGAACTAGCCCCAGTGTTGGATGCTCGCTCATGCCATGTTCTCCACTTTACCATGGCAAGTTGTGTGGCATAGAATCAGAGACTGATCTACTTTATTCATATATTTGTAATAGTGTCTGTCGTCCACATGTATGCAGAAGTCTGGCCATGGACAGCAAATTCCTATGACCCCCTACTGCTGGAGAGTAGGGAAATTTCCTTGTTGTCATGTCTGGTAGAATTTAGCTGCCTGGGCTACCCCTACCCACCTTGTGGTGTATCACACGCATACTGTTGAGATAGTACTGAATGCTGTGAGTGTGGCGTGCATGCAGAACAACTTCTCAGTGCAAAGCTTCACAGTCTGGTCAAGCTGAATCACATGTTCATTAGTCCCTCTTAAGAATAGGGCACCCTAGACTAGTGCTAGAATGGATGAGAATGTCTGAAAAAGTTTGTATCAAGAAAGAACATTCTTAAAGTAGGGTAGCCCCAAACCATTAAATCCAGAGTTAGGAGAGGGGTCATCATTTTTCATTTTGATCAGAAAACCCAGCAGCATTGTGGAATCTGGACTGTCTGCACACTGGTCAAACAAAAACATTTAAGGAATTTGACATTTTAGCCTGTGATGATGGTGATGGTGATTGAGTGTTTTCAAAAAGGGTGACTCAATAACAACGCCTGTGCACAGGGCTACCAGGCAGGGAGGGTGACCAGATAGGGGGTTCAGTAAATACAGTGACAGGATATTGCTATGTACACATGCACACGGGGAGGGGAGGGACCACGCTGTGCAATGGGCTTAAGGGGAAGGGAGGAAGGGTTTGTGGGGTGTAGTGCAGCTGTGGACTGTCAAGCTGGCCATGTGGCATGGTGGGTGGTGGCAGGCTGGGGTTGGGGAGGTGCCAGGTTCAGTTCTGGGCCTCGTGGTTTTGCACCGGCGGTTTTTTTTGTTTAACTTGGAATTGAGAATCCTTCAGCAGGTTATGTGGGGACAATGCCCCAGGATAAAAAAAGAAAGCCTAAGTCTCCAGTGTCCTTTGATGTTCGACATGAGTGTTCATGGCTGAAATTAATTTTCAGTGATGTACACTCACCCAAACGGCAATCGCTTTCTGTGATCGCCATATCACATGGAACCTTTATACCAGATCTGCGAATCTACAGAACTTGCATTTTTCTTTAAATTACTATTTTTATTTTGCTTTATTTACTTTATTTAAAGGGAAGGTCCCATAAACCATTTTGTCAAAAACAATGCAGCCTGTAGGCTTGAACAATGAACACATCTATCTCACCTTCCAATTTTAATGTAGATATCAAGTTACTAAACTCCATTCTGTGCTACTGTGAAAACCTGCCTGGCTTCATTAGATGTCATCATGACTCTACCCTCGCAATGCATCATGGGAGTTGATGCTTTAGAGCTCAAAGTGCTGTAGTTCTGCTTCATCTCTGCAGTGTCTCCTCTGTGCTTTGTTAATGTTGGCTAACAAAATTCAAGGAAGCTACTGTTTTCTGTGGTTGAAGTGTTTCAGAGTCGAAAGAAAGTTCTCAAAAGGAGTCTGTCACCTGTGAAGTGTTAATTCTCTTTTGACATGTTAATTGGATTATGTGCTGCAAGCTGTTTTTTTTCCTGCAGTCTATCAGAAAATAAGTTATTTTGCAGGAGAGGAGTTTACCAACTTCTGCAGTCACAGTGTGAAAGTGTTTAGTTTAGGGGATATGCATTTTTTTCCAGGTACAATAAGCACACGATGACAAAATCCCTTAAACAGGAGCAAATGATAAATACAGGTTATTCAGTGTAGGAGGCATGTATTTAGTTAGTTAGTAAATTAACTAGTTGCTTAGTTATTTATGTATGCATGTATGTATTCATGCATGTATGTATGTATGTATGCATGTATGTATTTATTTATTGTTCTTGTCCAGGTAAGCACATAGTGACAAAATCCCTTTCATTGTAGCAAATGGCTGTGCTACATACCATGTAGCAGAGTAAAAATACTTGCAAATTAACAGAATATTTCAAATAGCATAGAGTCAGTCATTTCCTGGTGATCCACCACAATCTCATGTGGTCCAACAATTTAAATCTATTTGCCGAATAGCAGCTGGAAGGGATTTTGTCACAATGTGCTTATCTTGAAAACAAACAAAAAATAAATAAATGTCTCCTATCAGGGTTCAACCTTAACTTTTTTTTTGTTTGCATGAACAAGCAAGACAAATTGATTCAAAATCACTCTATCGTGCAGATGGTTACACTTGTCCGCAATTGCAATGGTGAATTTTGGTCTCTTATAGAGGAAAACAGCATTTGTCAATGTTGAATGTTCACTTGCGTGGTGTTCTACCAGATTTTGCTTTTAAACAGTGGTTCGTTAAACATCACTCAGTTTTACTTTCATAAATATTTTCACAGATGTAAAGAGAGTGGCAGAGGATGCAAGCTTTTGGGCTTTTTTCTAATTTATGTTTTTTTCAATTTCAAATATATATAGTTCCCTACAGAGGTAAGCATTTTTTTTTATTTTCACTCCGTTCCATCCCTGATTGCTGCTCCCAACCATACTCCATGAGTATGCTGCAAACCACATCTCTTGCATTGAGTAATGTTATAATTCTGACCAGTGTTCAGTTCCAACATGAGAACATTTTTGCCAAGCTTACTTTTTTAATTACTCATGGTTGGTAGGAGGGTCCTGTGCAAATTGTTTCATTTCACCTCATCTCCTAAACCCATTGTGGAAAACTTTTTCTAAATTGTTTCTTTTTTCTTTAGGAGCTGGCACTACACCCCTCAAACCATGACAAACCAACTGGTACCCAGCAAACCAGATCCCACCCACGCACAAACTGGGCAGCCATTTATAATCTCAAACCCCCTGACCAACACACCCACTAGCCCAACTGCCCTCCTGCCCCAGCCCTAAAATGGAAACATCATTGACTTTAGTGCCAGAGGGTCGGGAACAGAGCAGATGGTCCTACAGCAGAGCAGCTCACTAGTGTTTGTTTCCAAAGGACTGAATAAAAAGATGGCAGAAAAGCATCCAATCATGTGTTGCTATGGCAGGCTGACATCCATTCATTCAAGACAAGTGATCTACTCAGCCGCAGGACCATCTGTTCTCATTCACTTTCGACCCTGAAAGAAATGTAAACAGTGGCCACTTGTGGCATTGTGTAGTAGCCAGATCTGGTGGCAGAAAAAGAAATGCATGAGATGTGCAAGCAGATACAAGTGAGCACAAGGAAATGTGAATGAGCACAACTGTATGTCAAGTGGCGCTGTTTGGTGGCATGTCCTATGAAAAGTGGTACCCATGCTCATCTCCCCTTTTCAGAAATACCCCCTTTCCTTGTTCCTGACCCCAAATTTTACACCCCTAAAATATGAAGACAAAGAGACAGTAATATCACTACGTACCCACTTTTGCATAAAAGTGAGGTGGTACATAATAGGTTTTCCATTAAACAGGCATGATAATATTCTGCAATGCAATACTCAGCCCTCTAACTGGTAGCTGTCCACAGGTGGGCTGCTGTATTGCAAGGTACAACACAACATCCACCAGCCCCTGGGTGGCTACCCCCCAAGTGCCATGTTCACTGTCCGTACAGTGCACACAGAGCACTGGTGGTCTAGTGGTATCCCATCCCACTATGTACCCTCAATCTCCATAGTAGAATCCTTTTATTGTCCCTGGTAGTCTAGCAGTACCCCCCATCCCACATGAAACTCTGATCATTGTTACGACTTGAAATCCCCATCCATGGTGGTTTAGTGGTACCCTCCCAACCCCCTACCCCCACAGGACCCCCATCACACCCCGCTCCCCCGCAGGTCATTGGCGGGCAGCTAACCCACCCACTCACCTCCACAGCTGCCCACCAAATGACAGCTTACAGTAATACCTGCAAGCCCATTGGGCCACATTGTCGACCAATGGGCTTGCAGTGTATATTGTAATAGTCATTCACAACTTTGTGAATGAACATTAAGGCAAGATACCTCAGCCCTCCACACCACTGGGCTGACTACTGCACCCATATTTTGATATATTCAGACGAGATGCGCCATCACTCATCTCTTTTCAATGTATCCCTTTTTGTTGCTCCAGTGTAATTCAGTTGTGCTGATCAACAACTTGCGCCATTGCCAAGCACACTTTTAAATCTCTAGCCCCAGATTAATACTGCAACACATCCGGGCACTAGATGTAGGGAGAACATGAAGGTGATTTGTTAGATAGGCTAGTTGTTCATGCAATTATTAATCAGTTTGCACAACTGCAAGAAAACACAAAAGGGATTGCTTTGTAAGGATAGTTAGTTTTTTAGATAGGGGCATTTGTCTGGGTATTCCCAGCAATGACAGTAGCAGCAGGGGATCTGGGAAGGGAATTAGGACGGAGAGCCTTGCTTCCGTATATTTTCAATGTATGTATTACAGGTCTGTACCTTTTCTCCTATATACTTGATTTCCAGACGTCTGAACCTGTCTGAACTCTTTGATCTGCTGAGCTGGGTGAGGACAGAGGCTTCAGGCAGGAAGGATTGATAAGAAAAGCCTGTCAAACACAAGGTCAGAGTCGTTTTTTACAACGTGGCCTGAGACATAGTAAAACAACATTACATATTATTCATTAGCGAGCACAAGCAGAACAAAGATAAAGAAATGCCAGGTATATAATCACACTGCTACACTTAACAGAGCAAGAGATCTTTGTGCTGTAATTAAAAGCATCAGAAGTAATGATTCATAAGGGTCTGGGATTAAATATTAACTAAAGGTGTAACTGGTACCATAACTGACGACAGAATATTACCCCACTAAATTACTCAGAACTAAGAAAAAATATTTTATTACAATAAAAGTGTTTTTTTAATTCACCCCACATGACCTTTGACAACAAACAATATGTATGCATCTCAGAGAAAAAGTATGCCTTCAATTACAGAAGGCAGGCAGAGGAGCATTTGAAGAAAGATCCTAAATGATTGCTTTTTCCTATGAATGAAATTACAAGAAGTAGCAGGAGGGCCACAGAAGGGTGTTCTTTATCTGAAGGTAATTACCGCTGCATACAGGATGCTACTGGAACTCATTGATACAAAATTCAAAAACAGCCTATGTGTAAACAAATCAATAAGTGATTTGTGTCCCTGTTTTGAATCACTTGCAGCTCGCTCTGGGGTCTTGCTAACTTGATTTGGGCAACTATGCTTAAAACTGGGGCTAAAAAGATTCTTACTTTCCCTGAGTAAACTTAATTTGGTATTGGCAAACCTAAAGCTACCAACAGTCCCTATTTTCCCAGGACAGTCCCTATTTTATGCAGCATGTCCCAGTGTCACCACAAGTTTTGCAAAATGTCACTTTTGTCCCAGTTTTTGCTTACTTGTCCCAGTTTTGTCCCTTTTTTTGCCAACTGCTAATCCATGAGTGACAGTTATTTCAGCACCACTGTGGCACTGCTTAGGCTGGACAGCAGTTTGCAACTTCAACCTCTGTGCCTGTGTTGCACTGCAAGTATGTCAGTGGGAGCACAGTGAAGCATGTTCCTTCCTGGTAGATTAGAATGGGTAGTAGTGCAAACAAGCACATGTGGACGTCTGCTTGCCAGCAGCTGAGAGGGACTCCAGACAGAGAAGAGACCAGCAGCAGGGAACTATGGTACCCGAACCTGATCAGCTGTAAGAAAGTGTGTGCAAACAATCTGGTGTGATGGTGGGAGTCACTGAAGGTGAAGTTTGTTCAGCAAATGAGGTGAGTGTAAGTGGGTTGGATGGGGCTGTCAGGAGGAGTCACAGATGCAGCTCGACTGTCTGATCACAATTTAAGGCAGGTTTGCTTCTAATGAACTTTCTGTACATCATGGTTTGGAACTTGCTACTGCAAAATGATGTATTGTTTTAATCTGAATGTTTGCCACTGGTGTTACTGTGGGGCGGCATGGCCAGAGCAAGCAGCAAAATTTAACTGATTGTGTGCAGCGTTGTCTGCGGTGGTGCCCGTGGGAGTGACATGGTGGGGGGGGGGGTCATGGTCAGGATGAACTGTCCCAGTTTTAGACCTCAAAAAGTTGGTAGCTTTAGGCAAACCCTGTATTTATTTATTTATTTATTTATTTATTATTTACTGAAGTCTTGGAATTACAACTCTTTGAGTCAAAAACTCTTTTGCAAAGGGTCCACATCAGATTTACAAACAGACAGGTTACAAAAAAATTACAGGAGATTAATACAGTACAGTATACATAGGATATGGTTATACTAATAATACAGTGCATTATACATAAGTGAATCATAAACGAGGATGGAGTACATGGCAAAGAAGCAAACATGGTGAGTAGATTTAAAACAGACAGGATACAAACATTTCAGGAAATTAATAATAGCACATAATACAAAGGATAAGAGTATGCAAGTAATGCAGTGCATTATACATAACTGCATCATAACTGAGGGCGGAGTACATGATAATGAAACAAACATGGTGCAGGCAATGTAATTAACTGTGTAAATAGATAGGAAATTAAACAAAAGAAAAGAGACCAGAAGGAAGTCAGTTAAGGAGAGTTGTGAGACAGCGGGGGGTGAGGTAGGAGAAATGTTGAGTAGAGGGGTGTAAGGTGTAGAGAAGGAGGAATAGGAAAGAGTGCAGGTAAAGGATGAGTAAAGGGCAGGAGGTGAACAGAGTGGAGGGAGAAATTAGTCCAAGATAAAAGTGAGAAGAGGGAAATTGTGGACAAGCTTACAAGCAGTCCCAGATTGACCAGTAAAGCTAGGAGCAGTCACAGCTATTCACAGAGAGTAGGTGCTGGTGAAGTTTAGTTTTAAAGGGGCCCAATTTAACTGTAGAGGAAACCAGAGGAGGCAGGCCATTGAGCAGGACAGGGGCCCTGTGGAAGAATGCTCGCTGCCCTAGGGATGTCTTACAGAAAGGGACTCAGTAAAGGGCCTTATTAGAGCTCCTAGTAGAATGAGGGGTAGGGGCAGGGGAGATGAGCTGCTGGACCAAGGGAGGGGAGAGTCAGGTGGTAAGCTTCTTGGCCAACAGGCATGTGACAGTCAAGCCTACCCTAAAAGTTTAGCCAGTTCACTTGACTGTAAAGATCACAGGTATGGGTTACCTTTGGTGCTCCTGTTATGAGGTGACATGCTTTATTGAGGGAGAGCATTATTCTTTTAAGAGCAGTGTCAGATGCAGATCCATAGATTACTATACCATAATCCACTAGGGATAGAATGGAACTAGTGACAGCCAGGCAGAGGGCATCATTTGTCAGGCAGCTCCTATGCCTGTAGAGGAGGCTGATTCTGGTATTTACTGCTTTGCAAACCAGATTAGTATGTTCTTGGTAGGAAAGGGAGGAGTCTAAGGTGATCCTGAGGTATTTAAAACTCCTAACATGCTCAAGTGATGAGAGTTGCCTATTTTGGCTTTTTAGTGACACTTCTTTATGTTTACTCTGGTGGTTTGCAAACAGCATTACTTTGGTCTTATTTTAATTGATGATAAGTTTATGAAAGGAGAACCAGGACTCGATTTGTGTAAAGCTATTTTGCAGGCATTGTTCAAGCATAAGGGGGTTCAAGGTTACTAGAGAAAATAACTGCATCATCTGCGTAGAGGAGTAGGTTGCCAGAGCAGGCTTGGGAAAGGGTATTTAGAAAAACACTAAACAGGTGCAGGCCATAAACTGAACCCTGTTGAACCCCTGAGGGAACTGGCTTACTGGAAGAGAGGGTATCTAAGATTTCAACCCTCTGGGACCTCCCAGAGAGGTAATTATCAAACCAGGTAGTAGCATCAGAGGACAGGCCCAACCCTAAGAGGGAGGCAGAGAAAATGCCATAGTGGACCATGTCAAACGCTTTTGTTAGGTCTATGTACACAGACCCAACCAAGTGACTCCGGTCCAGAGCTTTATGTATAAAGCTAATGAACTCCAGGAGGGCTGTAGAAGTACTGTGGTCCTTCCTGAAGCTGTGTTGTTGGCTACACTGCAGATTATACTTGGCAAGATATTTAGAGATTTGATCATTCATTTTTCTTTCAAGGGCTTTAGAAATAGGGGGAAGGAGAGAGATGGGGCCATAGTTACCAGGGGCAGTTCTGTCACCACTCTTGTGAACAGGGGTGACTATCGTAGATTTCTACTGGGAGGGAAACTGACTGAGACAGAGAGAAAGATTAAGAGTTTTGGTGAGGGGCGGGAGTACTGCATCAAATGTTAACTGAAGTAATTTTAGATCAAGAGAGTCACCACTGAATCTGGACTTGCCCAAGACTCGTGAAAGGTAGGATCTAGCTTCCTTGGAGATATTACTCTGAAACTAAAGGGGGGGATGCCGATAGGAGCAGGTGATGGAGGGGGAATAGAGGGGTTAGTGGGGTCACTGAATAAATCCAGAGGGAGAACAGTACTTGGATCGGTAAAAGCATTATTGAATGTATCTGCAATGAGCAGTGGGTCTTGGGTAGTAACTCCATTGATATTTAATGGGGGGAGATGTTTGTTTTACGCATTAGGTAAAAGCCTATTATATTAGCCTTTTAGTAGCTATGTTTGGGCTCTGTAGTCCAGCAAAAAGGTGCATTATTGTTGTTTCTGTGTTTGCTGCTAATCATTTTTATTAAAACTACAAAACATGTTGTATATAGCATTTTGAATATTTAGCTGTAAAGGTTAAAGAGAAATCCATTTTTTTCAGCATACAGCCATTCATAATTTAATTTTATTTGTTCTTGCACCGAACCACGACTTTTCACATTCAAAAACATTCTAATCCTCACCCACATCTTTCAAAGCCAAATATATCCTATTTTAATAATAAATATTAAAATGTTCATTTATACTGAACAATTTTTGAAAACTTTTATTTTATTGTCAAATTGCCATCTTACCATTTCCCATTCACCTACATTTTAATGTACGTCAGAAACTCTACTGCAAAGCATCTGTAAGCAAAATATAATACAGATATTCCTTATCAATATTAATTAGCCTCTAGGTTTATGAATTGCTAGCTTGGAATAAAATGTATAAAGTATTTCCAGGGACAGAGAGATGCAATTTATTTTTTTAAATTAAATGGTAAAGAATGAAAGTAAGCCAAAAGTTGATCTAGACTATAACAAATGGGCAGATTTCAGACGAGTAGTGCATGCCCTGGGTGTGTAGTACAGCTTTGATATGGCCAGTTCAGATTAAGAGGGACTCTACTGAGAAAACACAAAGTGAGGGAGAAGTTGTAAATTGAGGCTTTTCAGGCAGAGCCATTAATAACACAGATCAGGCTAGGGGGTGCCACAAAAAAAAACACACTACCATATGTTGCATTTTTACATATCTTTTTTCCTACATTCACTACAATCTTCTGTCATTGAAATGTGGTATACTGACACTTGGGGAAAATGTGGGATTCTGGTCCTCAAAATGTAGGCACATTCTCTTCAAACACAGAGCTATAGCCCATTATGTTTATTTGTGCAAGCAATGTTGAAAACAAGTAATTTATTCTGGCACCACCGGCATCCCATTTAGTATCCAAAGCACCAATGCTTCAACCCACACAGGGCCCCATACTAAACGGGACTCCAGTGATGCCAGAATAAATTACTTTTCAACACTGCTACATGCCACGAGTGCAGAGCCCTCCTTTTATTTGCATATAAATAAGAGCCAGAGCTACATATCTGAAACAGAGTCAGCTTGGATGTCAGTCAGGTGGTGTCCTAAGAGTGCAGCCCCCAGTGGTCCAGATACCAGAGAGTGCTTATTACAGTCCACATCATTACGTCTCACATCTCAAAGGAAGTCCCCACTTAAACAATGACTATCTGATACTTAAACCTCCCATGAGCTAACAGTCCAGCCAATAGGCATACAGGAGCCTCCATGGGGGCACACGACCCCCCCAGCCCACACTGTAGCTCCACTTCTGGATTGCTCACTCAGTACAATACTCTGAGGTGGGGGAGGAGAGAGATCTGCTGGACTGTATGCTTAAACTGGTGTTTGAACTGCACCAAAGACAGGCCACAGCAGCTTCAAAAAGGCTGGTAAAAGTGTGGGTGTGGTAGCACCATGTGCTCCAGCTTCCAACATCCTTAGGAGCTGACTGGTTTGCCATTGTTGGGGGCAGCTGGTTTTAGTTCCTAAAATTAAAAAAACAATAGAGAAACGTTTTAATAAGGAGGAGAGGATGACTCACTGGATGTTTTATATTATGCAAATGAAAGGAGCCAGCCACTCTCTGAATGGAGCTGTTGACTCCTTCCAACTACCCGAAGTCGATGCCCCAAAATGTAAACACTAATCAGGAACAGCCTTGTTAATCATTGGGCTGTCAATGGCGTGTCCATTGCAGTGTGAATTGCATTTGTCTTGACAGAGACACACCTCTCAAATGCTGTTTACTGTAACAAAATGTTCCTTGTGCATGCGAAAGTGAACATTAAAATGCAAGCCTATAAATACTTTGTTTATTGCACATTTATCCTGCTTCCACACTGCTTCCTGTCCCAGCAAAGACTGGCATGCAATCACACACAGCATGCCCCCTATTGTTCTCTATCATGGCCCCCTTTCTTTCTCTTTCTGTACCCACCATCCTGTCCAAACCAAGGGATCCCATAGCAGTAAACGTATGACTGAATGACAGTTGCATACTGTAACTGCAGCAGTAGATTTAAGCTGTGTTCACACAGCTGTTTTCAGTCCCACTGCAGTCAGTGTCAGCGGCGCTGCCTGACTTCTAGAGGTAATTTCTTTTTGCATTTATATGGCCGCTATCAGCGCTGATGCAAGATGTACTGGAGAGGGGCTGTGAGTCAAAGGGTGGTTGACAATCTTTAGAAGAGGATGTTAAGAGGCACTGGAGCTATGTCAGAGTGAGCAATGCAGCCTGTCCATATGGCTGCTTATACTGCTCATTCCAGCCTGTATTCCTGGGATTGCAGTGACTCTCAAGGCCATACAGTGAATGACTGAACATAATCATGTGTCCACACAGCTGCTTTTGCACCGGAGCAACCCCAGCACTGAGGTTTCTGCAATGCAAAAGTGACTGTATAAATGGCCCTAAGATCTCAAATAAAGTAACTTTTTTGATAGATTGTATGCTCAAGCAGAAAACAGAGAGCTTGCAGCATTTAATATATTTAACCTGTAAGAGGACAATTAGCACTTTACAGACTGCAGACCACTTTTAAAGCAATTGCTTGTAAATCTGAAGCACTTCAGCCCCCCAAAAAGCAGTTTCCATGAAGATTATTAGCTGACATGAGCAAAGAAACAGCAAAGACACTGTAGAGATGAAGCAGAACTACAGAACTTTGAGCTCTAAAGCATCATCAAGTTTCATAATGCATTGCAAGAGTAGGGTCATGACTGCTGTATTAGGGTGTGTGGAAAAAAAGTGGAATTTCAGCAAAAGTGCGACTTTTGCTTCTGCGAATGCTTGAAAATCATTTTCACAACTTTCATGGAAATTCCACATTAAAACTGCAGAATAAATGTACAGACTGTGGGTTAATTTATTAAACTGCGGAAAAAAAACTGCAGAACGGATCACTGCCAGTGGTCAGTTCTGCGGCTTTTTTTAACTGCAGTTTAAGTCATTAATCCACACCCCCCACACTGATCAGGGGTCCCAGTAAATAAATAAATTTAAAGAATCTTTGATCCCTCCCTCAGACCCTCTGGGTGTCTAGTGGCCCCTTCCCCACTGATCGTGGGTCCCAAATAAAAAATGCCTGATCCCTTGTGTCTAGTGGTTCCCACCTCCCCCACCCAGGGATCATGGCATGTGGGTCCTGGTAAAGAAGAAAAAAATACTCCAATCCCTCCCTGGTGTCTAGTGCCTGCTCCCCACTCACCAATTGTGGTCCCTAAAATGTTTCATTTCCCTGGTGTCTAACGGACCCCCCCTCCCTATCCTGGATTTCCTTAATCCACAAAAAACAAACCTGCAGTCCACCTACTCATCCCCCTCTATTCCCAGTATTCCCTGGTGTCTAGTGGACTCCCCCCATATCCAATCCCTTATAACAAAATGTAATCCCAATTGGACCCCCCCATCCACAACAGTTTATCTGCCACCACCTCATTCCCCCCTACCCTGCCCCTGAGTGGGCCACTGGTGCAGCCCTCCTCTCTCCTCCACTATTGGTGGCCCACTGAACTGTCAGTGAATGACCGCATGGTTGTACAAGCTTGCGCTCATTCACTGACAGGTCATTAAACTGTGGATAGAATAAATTCCACAGTATATGCATTATTCCACAGTTCACAAAAAAGTCTGCAGAATCTAGTGAAAATCTGTGGAAAATCCCAGTTTTGCCAATGGCGAAAGTTCCAAAATTTCCACAAAATTTCCAAAATTTCTTGCAAGTTCGGTGAAAGCGTAATTAACAACTTTCGCCCATCCCCACATAATGAAGCCTAACCAGTTTTCACAGGAGTGTGGAAGGGAGTCCAGTAGCTTTAAATCCAGATTAAATTTAGAGGATGTGATATAGGCATTCCATGTTCAACTCTGCAGACTGCATTGCTTTAAAGAAAAAAATGTTTATTCCGTTTTATTATTAAGCCTTCTTTTATTCTGATTATTTGTACACATACTAAAAGACTGGCAGCAGAATTCCAGTAAATCCCACAAATTAGACTAGCAGTCATTGGTGCAATCCCAGAATTACAAATCTTGAAAATGGAATTTCATTGCTTGAATCTCCATTAGTCAAAAGCAGCAAATCCCCAATACGCATAATTACTAGAACTGAGTAATATTGTCTCTTACATTTTCATGGAATTATTTCCACAAAAATCACAAATTCCATTAAAAGCAACTATTTTCAGGAAAACAAACTGTGCAAAGAAATTTCAATTTTCAGATACATAAACACTTGTCCTTTATGTACAAAAATTATGTTTTGGCAAAATTGTTCCATACAAAATGACATTTTCATGCATACATTGTGATTTTCATGTGACTTTCACTTGTTTTTGCCATTTGTGTGAAAATGATCAAATCCAGTGATGTTTGTAGAAACACAAATTGCACAAAAACAGTTTTTCATGTGAATTATCCCCACAAAAACAACATTTTATCCAGCCCTAATCATTACATTTCTTACACCAGAAGAAGGCCTTGTCTATCTAGTCTAACACGTTATCTCAGAGTTGCACCATTAAATTCCCTTTGAACCCAGGAAGACATCCAGTTTATTCTTGAAATGCGCTACTGTACCTGCCTTTATCCACTATCTGTCTGACTATTCTACAGCCTGGTAATTCTGTTAGTGAAGAAATGTTTCCTCAATCCAGTCAAACATTCTCTAACAAATTCCATTTAATCTCACACCAACATGTTCTCCCACTTTCCATGATTTCCTGTAAAACCACACTATTTCGTTTAATTTCTCCATTCAAAATATTTTTTATTTAGTTTTTATTGACTAGGTAAGCATACTAGACAAATAAATGCCTATTTTCAAGTATGATTCAGGAGATTACAAGCCATGCAGGCATACCATTTTAACAGTGAGAAGACATTATATACTGTTATCATTTTACCTCTCAGTCAGTTGTGCTCTAGCAAAAATTAATTCATTTCTGCCATTATTTCCTGGTATTTTGTTATCCTTCTGGATCAGATTGCCTGTGAATGCCAGCTAGTTAAACTTTTGCTAGGTGACACAAAACCTCTTCTTATTGGTTGTGCCTATACCCCCACACACACACACCTGCCAGAGCTGCCTTTGATGACTTTACTGCCTCCATGGGAGCCCTCACACTAGAAGAGTTAATAATATTTGTTGATTTTTAACCTAAATTGAATCAGTGGTGGCCTCTGCAGCTTTAAATCCACCCTCCAAGATATTCACCTCAGCCAAATTATTAATGAAACCACTCAACATAATGCTAAAACAGGTCATTACTCAAACCTGCACTAGATACTTGTCAGGAAAAATGAAAGAAATCAGGTCAGCAGGAATACTAGCTGTCTTGCTCAGTGATCACTCTCCAGTTTATTATACTTAGAGCAATAACTTCAACCCCACCCCCACACAGAACAATCATGATCAGGGATGACTCTCGACTTGATGAGGGTGCCTTCCTTGAGGAGCTTGCCAGTGCCAATTGGGGTGATCTTAGAAGGTTTACAAATACTAATGCTGTCCTTGACTTTCTGGTAAACTCCCTTCTTAGTGTGTTTAACAAACATGCCCTGTGGTTCAGAGCAGAGTCAAGGGCCAAACTCAAAATGACTCACATACAACAACTGATGAAGCATAGGGATGTGGCCTAAGGTACATTGAGGCCCATTCACTGCTAAATGATGCCCAACATGGCTTCATGAAGAACAATGGAATGGACATGGCCTTGGTCTGGCTCACGACAGACCTCCTCAATGTCCAGTAGACTGGTTAACATACTGGTGCCATCTTCACTGACTGGACTAAGGTGTTTGACTTAGTAAATCATAAACTGCTCTTCTGCAAAGTTAAAGGGCTAGGTCTAGATCAAATGTCTTGTTCCTGGTTCTGGTACTATCCGTCAAGCCACAAGCAATTGGTCAAAATGGGAGGCTGCTGGCCTACAATGAGTGAACTCAAAAATTTAGTTCCCCAGGACTCAATCTTGAGCCCTCTGTTCTTCTCTCTGTCCATCACTGATCTACCTAAACACTGAGGTGGCAAAAATCCCTGCTTTATGCAGACGATGATGTGTTGCACAGATGCCACTTGAGCACTGAGTTGATTGAGTCCAGTCTGAAGCCTGATTTCCACCTATTGGAATCCTGGTTCAAGATAAATAAGCTCCTACTGAATTCTAAGAAAGCTAAGCTGGTACTCTTTGGTTCCTGGCATTTCAATTAAGATTGGAGTCATCTACAGTATTAAGGGTCTATACATCGAAGGGTGACATTACTGCAACTGTTAATTCTGTTTAATACTTAGGCATTCTACTGGATCAGGAACTCTCCCTTAAGTCACGTATTGAACAGGTGACTAAATTGCTCAGTCAAAAACTATGTCTACTATAATAACTTAACCCATACCTCATAAATGAGGCCAGGCTATCTATACAAGTAGCATTCTGCTACCTGTCATACTGTATGGAGCACCTGTCCTATCATCACTCAAAGATACTGAAGTTACACTCGCTCCCAGGTCTCTTTGACTCTCTGCTGCCTCCATTTACTTATTTCAGTTTATACTGTCTTCTTTTATTGTTATAACCAAAGTGCAGAATCCTAAATTCTCTAACTTCCATTTTCAAACTTTCATCATTATTGTTTAACCTATTTAGGTCCTCCTACCATCTGATGACTTCTTCATCTGCACCCAAATATGGCCAGTCTTTGTGTCATCTGTGAACTTGGTCACCCAGCAGTGTAGTCCTCTGTGTAGATCAGATATGTACAACTTGAATAATGTGGACCCAATACTGATTCATGTGGGTCTCCACATTCTACTATAGTCCATCTTGATGTCTTCCTAACCATGCATACCCTTTGCTCCCTCCCATATAGTCACTCTTGTACACAGCTCCTCAGATACAATATAACCCCCATCATTACTAATTTTGTCATGAACTTTTTAGGATATACCATGTTAAATGCCTTATTGAAATCTGATTATGCCACATCTACAGGCTTTCTCATGTCCACTGCCATTTTAAATCTTGTTGAAAAATGTCAGTATGATTGTCTGACAGGACCTACTTTCCCTGAATCTATGCTGGCTATCCTCATTGTGCCCTTGTTGTTTAATAAATATGTTTAGTTGTTCACTTAATAGCCTTTTAATATTTTACATATCAGTGATGTCAGGCTCTATTGTTCCCCGGGTTATCTCTCCTACCAATTTTGTAAATGGGGACCACATTAGCTCTTCTCTAGTCCTCTGGCACCTCAGCATACCTAATTGAAATTAAATATCAAAGTCAGTGGCAGCATTATTTCATCAGCTTATTCCTTTAACACCCATGGTTGTATACCATCAGACCTTGGCAATTCATTTTCATTCAGCCCTTTAAGGTAGATATTAAACCATTTTATTTCTATACCCACCTCATTTACAAAAGGACACTCACGTTAATTGTTATCCCTACCTCTACTTTTCCCTCTACTAAATAGTAACAAAGTATTGCTAAAAGCAGCAGTATTTGTTAGTCAGCAAAAATAAAAATCATCATATAGTTATTTTTAGCAGAAATGTATTTCTGACATCCTCAGATTCATCCTCAGCATATTTGTGTAGATGTTCTTAAAACAGCTTTTGTAGCAAATTGTGTAATTAAGGATTCAGATCATTAAAGATGGCTATCACTCGCAAGTCTTAAAAATCTCTTCCGTTGAGGTTAACCTGTTGAATGTGCATACTAGATTCATATTGCAGATATATAAGGAGAGTTTTACCACATAATTTTGATGGTAAAGAGCACAGCACTGTATCAAGATATTCATTTTTTTCATGGTGGGCATGGCAGAATAGCGGGAACTTTTTAAACCCTCAAAATCCTGTATCTCAGTTCAGGAATGAAGGAAAATGAAAATAATCAAAGTACCAGTGGTTCTAAAGGTACCAAGTAAGGTCTGTAAAGTGTCAAATAAGTATGTACTAAAATCCAATATACTGTACCTAGATTCAAACCACTGATCCTTTGGCTGTTAAGTAAACACACATCCAGTGACCCACTGAGCTGCAGGTATGGGTATTGCAGTTCCTGTGGTGTAGATGTTAAGTCACAACCTGCAAAACAGGTGAATGGGGATCTAATCCCAGCAGGCAAGTTACCTTCACAAACTTTAGCTCTTAGCCAAATTTAATTGTCATATAGCTTACTATTTCACTCTCCACCGCCATGAATCACCGCTAAAGAGAGTTTCCTCTTACAAAAATTTGAAAAAAAATGTTTTAAGTCCCTGCCAGGATTTCAACCTCCGATCCTTTGCCTGCTAAGCAAACACAAATTCAGTGTGCCAATGAGCTGCAAGAAAGTTAGTCGCAGTTCCTGTGGTGTAGAGGTATGTCACAACCTGCAAAACAGGCAACTGTGAATCTAATCCCAGCAGGCAGTACCTCTTCACAAATTGTTCTTAGCTGAATGTACTTCTTATATAATTTACTATTCCAGCTCCACAGCATAATGACTTGCCACTCAAGTGAGTTTCCATTTTACAAAGAACAATTGAAACAAATGTGTAAGTCCCTGCCAGGATTTGAACTACTGGGGACCGATTCTCAAAAAAACCTTAGATCACCACAAGTTATGTCAATCTAGGGCTACAGCAAATTCCTGGTGTGCCAGGGACCCTGCACCTGATTCTATAGAAAATAGGGTCCTGGAGCTAAACTCCTTGGGTTTGCCACATGTTGCTCTTCGTGCCATATAGTTAGTGCACCTGCAGGGCTTGCCGTTGAGATCAGCCACCCTGCCCAGCAACACTAGCAGGGCCAGGATGGTGTAGGGGGGAGAAGCACTGAACAGGAGGGGACTGGATTCAAAAATGGCACAGGAGGTGACATAGGGAGATTTGGGGGGGGACAGCTGGGCAGTAATGGGAATGATGGCACCCAGCAGGGTACATCTGCAGTATTATGTATTGACTGTAAAGGTCTTTTATTCTGTATATTTATCTTCCCTGGTGGTCTAGTGCCCATTTGATTCCCAATGTCTTTCTGAATTATTGATCAATCTTCCCTGGTAGTCTAGCGGACTCCCTTCTCAATCCCTGATGTCCCTCTGAAGTATTGATCAATCATTCCTGGTAGTCAAGTGCCCCCTCTCCCTGACACTTGATCTCCTGCAAATACATTTAAGTTCATGCCATGTGGTCCAGTGTTCCTCCAACCCCCTCACTCTCAGGCAGTGCCTGATCACATTTCACCCCCTATCCCAACCACAAGTTGGCACCAGCATAGCCCTCCTCTCACCATCACAGTTATCCACTGACTGAACTGTCACTGAGCTTGTACTGTATGCAGTACATGCTCATTGATTGACAGCTCACTCTGAGCTGTCAATCAATGAGTGCGTACTGTACACAGTATACACTAAGTGACAGATCAGTCAGCATCTGGCCGTGGTGGCAAGAGGATGGTTGTGCCAGTCACTGGCTCAGGGTTTGGGATGGGGGGAGTGGGGTGGTTGGACACTGCCTCCCAGGGTGGGGGTGGGGGCAACACAAGACCACCATGGCATGAACTTCAACAGATTTGCAGGAGATCAGGGATCAGGGAAAATTGCTAGACTACCAGGGACAATTGCTTAATAATTCAGTGGGACATCAGGGATTGGGTTGGGGATCACTAGACTACCAGGGATGGCTGATCAATACTTCAGAGGGAGTGGGGAATGCTAGACTACCAGGGATGTTCACTGTATGGATATTCTACAAAATACTGAAACTCTGTTCCCCGAGTTTCAGTAACTTGATGCCAGCAGCCCAAAACATGGTTGCCCAACAGACAACGTTTTCCCGCAGCGGAGATTTTTTTATTGTTTCAGGTGGCTTCGCCTCCTGCACCTTCCTAACTTTATATAACAAACTCCGCCATGAGCAGACTTTGCGTGTTGGGCAACCTTGTATTGGGCACACGGTGTTGGACTAATGAAACTCAGGGAACCGAGTTTCAGTCAAATGCAATACTTACCACTGTACTGTACATACAGTACATGTACTATACTGTGCATCATGTACACTGCAAATGCAAACCACCAGATGCCATTACTATTGTTGCTGCCCAGCTGAACCCCCCATGACACTGTGCCCCTCTGCAGCCAGCGGCATATTGTGAGATCTCCTCCCACTGGAGAAAGTTACTTAGACAAGCTCCTGGCTGGTCTAAGTGGTGCCACTTACTACATCCACAGCAGGACTTGCTGAATCCAAAACAAGGGGATGTTGCAACCCAACCATGGCACATGCCCCCTTGCAACCTGGTGCATATGGTTGTTTGCCACAAGCATGGCACAAGGGGGCTTTGGTGCAGCAGCCTTAGAATTGACATAGGCTGCTTTATAGAATCACATTTGAAGTAAGTTGTGATGCAAGTGACCACTTGCATCAAACTCTTCTGATGTAAGTCCCTTGCTTCAGTCTAAAGGTTTTGAAAATTGTGCCCCTGGTCCTTTGCCTTCTAAGAGGGCACACATTCAGTGTGCCACTGAGCTGCACATAAGCATATTGCAGTTCCTATGGTGTAAAAGTTACGCCACAACCTGCAAAATAGGCGCAGGTGATTTACCTTTCCAAATTGTTATTCTTTGCTGAATTTACTTCTTGTATAATTTACTACTACAACTTCACATTGCCATGAATCACCACTGAAGGGAATTTCCATCTTAAAAAATAAAATGGTAAAACATATTTAAATTCCTGCCTGGAATTGGACCACTAATTCTTTGCCTGCTACACAAACACACATGTAGTGTGTCACAGAGGTACAGGTAAGTAAGTTGCAGTTCTATGATTGTGGTTATGTCACACATGCAAAACAAGTGACTGGGGATATAATCCCAGCAGGCAATTTATCTTCACAAATTGTTCTACTTTTCTAAATCTACTTCTCATATAATTTATTATTACATTTCCACACCACCATGAATCATCACTCAACTGAGTTTCCAGCTTATAAAAAAATTATGTTCCTGCAAGGATTTAAACCACTGATCCCAGGCCTACTAAGCAAAGACACATTCAGTATGCCACTGAGCTGCTGGTAAAGGATTTGCAGTCCCTATGATGTAGAGGCTATGTTACAACCTGTAAAACAGGCAACTGGGGATCTAATCTCAGCAGGCAATTTACCTTCACAAATTGTTGTTATTAGCTAAATTTACTTCTCATATAATTTACTTTCCAAGTCCACACCACCATGAATTGCCACTCAAGTGAGTTTCCAGCTTACAAAAAAAAGGAGATTGACCAGGCTTTAGGCCTGTTTAACAGATTTTCTTTCAACTGGTAGCTCTCCAAGCATGTTGTGCTGTGATACTGACTCACCTGCTGCACTGTGCATGTGTGCTGTGTGCACATGATGCAGGTTGCTATAAGGGCTGTGTGTGGCATGGCAGGAACTGTCACGGCCAATCAAGAGGAAACAAACAAAAAAAAATCACTCTGCGCATGTACCAGCATGGCTGGGATTTGTCCAGCCAGATTGCTGGGGAAAAAAGATGGCAAAACACAGGAAAAACAAAAAAAGGACCATGCTTAATCTCTCATGTGGCGAGGCTAAACTTGTCCCTCCAGGTGCTCCACCCCCAAAAAAAAGACAGTGAAAAAGGGTCACTTTGGTTTTGGACATAGGATGTCTCATAAAAAAATATTTTTCTTTCCTCTCGGGGTGGTGTGCCATTATTTGGGGAGGCCACATGTCCCCACCCCCGGCCCCATGGGCATAATATCACTGGTAACAACTGTCTTGTCAATATCAAAGCTAGGATACAATTAATTAGCACAACGTTTCAGGCAGTACTTTACTATGGACATGTTATCTATCAAATTGCTGCAAACTTGCAAACCTTGATATGTTATAGCACAGTGCTGTCCAGTTTTTTACAGGAAATTCATCAGACACATATTTGTAACCTAAATCCTTTGTCAAACTGGCCCTCTTTAGCCAAAAGGTGATTTCATCATTAATTTATTTTCAAAAATGTGGCTTTGTAGGACAGGCTTGATCCTATTTTTTAGACCTGCTTTCTTTGTCCTCTGTTACTTATCAGTTGTGCTCATCAAACATACTTCTTTTTAAAGAATACAAGGCCTAGGTCTAAGCTGTAGCAGTTCTAGCTACTATTGGTTACCAGGGCACAGGTGAGGCACAACAGATGGCAGCAAGGGCACTGATATATTGTTACTATGGGGGAAGCCCTGCACCATATGGGGCACTGACCGGGGCTCACCATTTGTTTACCAGGGCATGTGCCCTGGTGTAAAGTCGCCACTGGATCTAAGATGAGTCCATCCGCATTTGTAATGCAACACCATCTCATTAGAACAACCTGCAGAAATTCTCTAGGTTACAAGCTGTTGTCTCTGTCAGGCGTTTTAAATTCTTACTTAATGAACTCTCTACCTGTGTTTGCAATTGTTTGATATAAAGTTATAGGATATAAATTTGCTTATTTTTCAATTTTAAAAGGTTGCAATTGCAACTGAAAGATCACTTGCAATTGTTAACAATAACAAAATGATAAAATGATGGCGAATAGTTAATCAGGCTAGAAGCCAGTGTTCTAATTCTTTATGTTTCTGCCTCTTCACAGAATACTTTCCCCTTGCACCTCTCCACTTTAAAGGGACACTGCCAAGTTTGGAGCTGATTTTATTGCCCCTGTATAGCAGTCACATATAGGGAGCTGTGAGGTTGCAGAAAACATTAATGCTAATTAATTGTGAAGTACCTGCAAGATATGGCATTTTTTTGTAACCAAGTATATTAAAGTCGGTCCGCTGTACATCCCCGATGTGCACTTCAGCAAGCAGGAATGGCGCTGAGCCACGGGTGAGCTCGATGAAATGCGGATGCCCGGAAGTGCAAGTTCCACATGTATGAAGTGAATAACACAAGACTGAGCGCTCTGTTTGCTTTTTGAAACATATTAAAGGCATTTGTGGCTCAGGGAGTATGTTTCTCAACATTTAGCTATTACATGACCAAAAATCATGAACTCGATCATGAACGAGCAGGTTTGTTTACATTCCTTGATCAGCTCCCACTGCATCTTTCCTGGACTTGGGAACATCCACAACATAGTCTCACCACTCATGATGCAGTGTGAGTTTAGGAGGCTATTGCATCATAAATGACTGCACTGCTTAAAGGGTGTTTCTAATGTTCAGGAAGTATTTAGTAAGAATAGTTACAGGATTCGAAACAAACCAAAGGTGTTTATAAATATACATTAGCATACATTTCAGCTCTACTAAACAACCAGACAGACAAAACAAACAACAACATCAAAACATTTTGGAGAAGGTAAACAATCATAAAATATGGGGTTTTAAATAGAAATAATATGATGCAAAATAGGTTGACAGTGTCCCTTTAAGCTACGCTGTTGACTTTCCTGTGTGTCTCACTTCAGTGGAAGAGCTCACTACTCTCAGACCTAGGTGCCAGAAACCAGGATTTGCTTGGACCAAGAAGATTCCATCCAACTGTTGGGAGGTCTCCTGGAAGTCAGACGGTTAGAGGATTTCTTTTTTCTAACTGTTCGTATAAAGAGAATGTGTACTTTTCTATTTTCATGTTTTCCTAGGTCTCCCTCCTACACATTGTTATACTCATTTAACCCATTGTCCATATCCACCTGAGGGTATGGCTGCCCGTCTGTGCTGTTTACTGACATCCATGCCTGCACCATGCTGTTATCTACCTTATGTCTGTAATGTACATGTCTGACGTTACCTGGTTAACAAAAGCAAATAAATAAATAAATAATTTCCTCCTCCCCAGAATGCCAGGATGTTTAAGAGGTCATGACAGCATGTGTCCACAAGCATTGCTTTTTCAACCACTCACTCCTATATGTTATGTTCACACACTGCTGACAGTACAAAAGGTCTATAAGGATCCTCTGAAAATAGAAAGAGTGGTCTCGATTCCAAAATGGGTTACGCCTGCTGCAAGGTGACTTGCGCCAAACCCAATGATGCAAGTCACCCTTTGAGACATGTGTTATGCCGTTGGTATTCCAGGAAGCAGCCTGCATCATGACACGGGCAGCCTGTGCCCAATCGGACCTCCACTGGCCACAGCCCCTATGACATGGCAAAAAGGGGGGTTATAGCAGCAACTGTGCCCTGTTCTGAAAGGTTGGCTGCCGTAACCCCTGTATGCGATTCCAAGTCACACTATCGCACTGCAGGGTTAGACCAGCAATTAGCTAGTCTAAGGGGCATCCGTCCTGGCAAAACAATGGTTGCCCACCCCACAGCACTGCAACACACAGACAGCCGTGCCCCATGGACCCCCCAACACAGTGTGGCCCCCTCCCCCTGCAAGTCTGGGTGTCACATGGGCCATTTTTTGGGGGGCCTCCCATGCCCCTGTGCCACACTGCCTAACCTCCCATGGCCCCCAGGGGATTGTGGGCTTGTTTGGGAGCAGGGCAGCTTGGAGGAGCTGTTCCTTGTGGTCTCCAGCTTGAGTCAGCCAGGACTGTTGCGCCATTCCCGGGGCACAACCCTGCAGCTGCCAAAAGTCGCAGGACATAGGTGGTGGGGACCCTGCTTGTCCTGGAATAGGGCACAGGGTCCCTGGCATAGCAGCACATGGTGCAACTCGCATACACCCACGAGTTGTGCCATGCATTTTGGAATTGGGCCCAGTGTGTCCCCACCCCATTTCAGGGTTTCATTCATTAGGAAACAGCCAGCCAAGGTTGGGGAGGGGGCATTAAACTTGTAGATTGCCAGTGGACATAATGTAGCCTTTTTTGGGAGGGAGGATGCTAGTGGGTGCCAGAGGATGGGGTTTCATATATTTAACTGGGTTTGGGTGAGGGAAGGAGAGTGGGTTTAGTAATATAAGAGGCACCGTGCTTCAGTTGTTAGAGTGCTGGCTTAGGAATGGGAAGATTGCAGGTTCAAATCCTGCTAGAACTATAGTGTGGCCTTTGGCAAGTCACTTAACCTCTAAGTGTTTCAGTCTACCCAGCTTCAGAAATGAGTAGAAGTAGAACCCAACTGAAAATGAGATGTTGCAGCTCAGCTCTGCTATCTTGAGTAAATAAATTGTAAAAAACAGTTTTTTTTTTTTTTTTTATGGACATTGCATGGGGGTATTTCCACTGGCATTGCTGGGGGGGGTGGGCATGGGTACTATATCTCTCTCCCTCGTTCCCTGAAATAGGAAGTAAGAGCAGCAGGACCCTACTGAGTACTAGTCACAGGAATCAGGTGACTGAAGGTAGCACACAAAAGGAGACTGCTAGAGCAATCAGGTAAGGAAGAAATGTACTGTAAATGTATTTTTTTAATTAGGGTGAGTGTTTTTTGAGGGGGGGCTGGTAGCATGGATTGATGGCAGGGGTTGCAGTAGTGGCTATGGGCAGGGGCTGTAAGGGTGTTCAGTGCATGGGGCTGCTGGGGGTATGGAGGCATACCATCCAGTGCTGGGGAGAGGTTCAGTGTGTGAAGGGTCTGGGAGCTCTAGGGGTAGCAATGTGGAGGGGCCTGGTGACTGCATCAGGAAAGCATGTAGGGTGCTAGTGTGAGGGGCCCTGTGTAGAAAACATGCTATAGATCTAAACCTGTGTGCTAGGCCCCATGCTTTGTTAATGACACATAGGGCAATTCACAAAGCATGCAATAGGCCTGAGCCAGTGTGAGGGACCGGTTGCATTCATAAATCCTGCTATAGGCCGAGCCAGTGTGAGGGGCTCCATAAGACCCCATTAGGCCAAACACCAACCATTAAAAATACTGATAATGCTGGATAAAAGCTTGGCAATGTCAGCACAAAATTGTGAATAGTGGTTGTTAACTTTTTTTTTTAAAGTAAGGAAATTCATCACAAAAAGACTACATTAAAGTATTAGTAAGGGTTAAAGCACAAAACATCAAAAGTAGGAACATGCAATGTTTGGGTCAAAAGTTATCTGAGTCTTGTTGAATCTGTGGCATGGCAGTCTTTGAGGTTTGAATGATTGTCCAATGCAGAGTTGGCATTGCCCTAGCTTTAGCACTATTTCACCAAGCATTGGTATCTGACTTGTTTATCTGCCTGGATAGACAGTGGCAAAGTTAGAGTAATACCAGCGCTGTGCGGTATGATAATTTATACCTCAAGGAATGACATACAGTATCACAAAATTAACAAGGCTCAGTGTACCTTTTACCTCAGTGCTGCATTTTCCTATTTCTGATGTTTTTTTATTTTTTATTTTGAGCCTGTATGATTTTCCTTTGAACTCCTTACTCCCTGAGCAAGTCACCTTCAGCAGACCCAAGGCATACTTCAATCCCTCATGCCTCTTTCCCCAGTCTTACCAGCCTCCATCATGCTCTAGATAGATAGCCCCAGCTGGGGTCAGGTTTGAAAGGAATATGCCCTGACAGCATGCTTGTGTCAGGTGGTAAGCTGGTGGAGGTGTGGGACCCAGATGAACTGGAATCCACTGACTATAGAAAATGCGACCACTTTCCCATTTTCTCCCCTCCCTAAAAGAAGTCAGCAATGGCTAATGCCATGTGCATGCCCACTCACCAAGTGTGTGGCTCTGTTGCATCAACTTGCTTCCTTCCCACCCCTAATGGTCAGCGATGCCTGTAATGTCACCTGTGGTCACCCCGGTGGTGCTGTCATGATAGTTTCACACAGCCTGCATCCCTGAAGTGGGACAGCATCCTCCGCAATGCTCAATCTCTCTCCCCCTTGGCAGGCCCCCAATGATCTGAGCCCATTCCTGAACCCCTGTAACCACTGACTCAAGAAATAGCCTTACTACTGCACTGATGGGCCAGCCTCTACTTGTGACACTGTGCTTCAGTCCCAACTAATGCTTTAATGTAGTTCTTTTCAGTAAATTAAAGCAAATCTAAAAGTCATTTCTGGAGTCTTTGGTCCCATGCACTCTTTAGCTTAAATCAAAGGGTTAATACACAGAACCACATCAGGGTAAGTCTAACACCTGGGACCCAACTTTCCCTGTCTAAGACCTTTCTGAATTAACGAATCAAAATGTTCTAGAAATACAAGCTGAATTGTTCTAGTTACTGACATAGCCCTAGATTGCATATTTAGATAAGCTTATCTATTCAGTATAGCCTTAGAGCATGCATGCCTGTTTAAAACCGGGCTCTGTCCCATGCCATATGTGGAGCAACTGAAATTCCATGAGGAATCTTGCCCTTGGGCAACCTACAGTTTGGCTTAAAAACTGTAATTTATCTGTGTCAATACTGCCTCCTGTTTACACATTCAAAAGCAGCAGCATGTTTAGCAGGTACAATACAGTAACTTGCTGGTTTAAGTGATATATTCAGCTGTTTCCCTAAAAAAAGATTTGAATCTGTCCCAGGACTGACAGTGTGTACAGTGCTGCATAATGAACTACTACCATCACTATTTGTTACAGTTAAACATTTGTTTATTTACAGATTAGTTTATTATGTATTTTATGGCTACCATTTGTATTTCAAATGTACTACTGAACCTGTTAACAGTGTGCACCGCTGCTCTTCTGTACATGTCTTTTTTGTATAGTTATACTCTATGCCACAGTATGTGGCCCAGGTCATGCCTGAAAATGGTCCCTGGGATCAGTGCACCTACCCGGTTACCAAAGTCGTAAATAAAAATAAATAAATAAAATGTTGTCCTGGAAAGGCACACTAAGACAAACCTAATTTCCAGGGGTGTCATAGGAAAGGGGTTCAAGTAGGGTTATGACATAGATGAAATAACAGTTGCAAGGACCAGTTTCATTGGAAAGACATACACATTATATCAATATTAAAAGTGTATGTAGTATGCACAGAGAGCAGTTGTGGATACAACAAAATAACACCAGAAACAACTCTCCACAGAAATATTGAAACACAGAACTTGTTGCCAAATAAGGACCTCTTGGGCCACCCAGTCTGCCCCTTGTTTCCTGCTTATAATAACCTTGTTGTCACTATCTGATCTCCAACTACCTCCCTCCACCTTCCTTTGTATCTATCCCATGCATGCTTGAAGCCCACCACTGTTTTATCTTCACTACCTACTCTGAAAGACTGTTCCAGGCATCCATCATTCTTTCAGTAAAGAAGTACTTCTTAAAATCCCTCCTAAAAGTCCCCCTTTGAGCTTCATTGCATGTCCTTTTGTTCTCATGCACCTTCACATTGTCCTTTCATTTTCTGATAAGGGTCGTAGGGTTTTACTCCAATACCTGAAGTTTTTGAGTTTGCCAGTGGGAAAAGGCCCTCCTGCATGTAAGAAATATAGCTTCTCATAAAGAGACTCCACCCTGTTTCATCTTATTTCTTAAGTGATGGGGTGTTGTGGTGTGGCCTGGATGGTGGACAGAAGAAGTTGATTGGCTCTGTTGTTGTATTCCAGGAGGGCCTGACTGCAGACTAAGGGAAATACATCTTTCTACATGTCTTTGTGTGGTCATTGACAGGGTGGGAGGGCTAGGTGAGGACTATTGCTGCTTCGCATACGATCGGTGCCTGTGACCCTTTGGCTGCAGTGAATCTCAATCTTAGCCCAACTAAAATAAAGACCTGGTAGTGGGAGCTTTGGCTGTTTATTTTTGTGGGTCACAAAGTCTCAATTCTCTGTAATGAGTTAGCTCCCTACTTGGCCTTCATACACTGTAACAGTGTACTGGGGACTGAATATAGCACTGGGAAGGTGCATTTATGATCCCCCCACTGAATTAAGTTTATTGGTTTTAACCCTTAGACTGCCGACAGATTTAGAACATATTGGAGTTCTGGACTGGTCTGGTGAGAGTGGACCAGTGCATAAACAAAAAACTAGTTCAGCTACATTGGGGATTGGGGTCCCACCTGGAGGGATAGAGGCCTATACAGGGGAGATGGCCTGAATCCATCTGGGAGGGAAACCATATTCCTTAATGAATGGTTTAAATTTTACACTGGTGGACATTTAAACAAGCTGAGGAGGGTGGCGGAAGGAGACAGGGAGACATAACCCCCCCAAAACTGAAGTAGGCAGTAGGGAGAGACCTAAGGGAAAGAAATCCCCAAAGATATCCAACAAAAAAGGAAACAAAGTGGTAGAAGTGAAGAAAGATGGGACCGAGAGCAGACGGGATAAGAAGAGACAGCAAAAAGGGACAGGAGATGATAACATGTAGGATAGCGCATGGGGAACAGTTGACAACAGGCTATCTTTCACCGAGTTGGCACTATGATGACGGATTACCTCGAGAGCGCATGTGGTAGTGTGGGTCCCAATAAACAGATCATACAACCAGATAGGATGCATAAAAAATGCATGTGTCTGCATTTATCATTTTATTCAAGAAGAAGAAAAAAAAATAAAATAAAAATACTAAATTTAATATATACAGAAAGGAAAAATAAATGGTGTTAATCCGTCACTCTTCAAACATCAGGAGATAATTCTTGCAAAAAAAAATTACTCTACAGAATTCCTGAGTTCTTTCCTCTCTCAAACAATGTGGAAACTTGCACAATTACTTCTTAGAACCTTCTCTCTCCTTGGCCAGAACCTTACTGACCACCTATCTCTTTTGTTTCTCCTAGAGGAACCTTTTATAATGCCACAGGGTGACCTCATCAATCATGTGATACCTTAATTAAGATGAACAATGGCATTTTCAAGCTTATATATATATATATATATATATATATATATATATTAAACCAACTAGTATCATTCTAGCACTTCGAGGGTTTACCCATAAAAACATTTATTTCCTCACAAGGTCCTAAAACAAAAATATAGACTTAATTATAGGACTATGATGTCAGAGCATTAGCTTAGCTCCTCCCCCCTTCTGACATCACTCCTCCTTGAGACCATATAAGCAGCCATTTCATGAGTTGCCTGCCCTATAGAAGGACCTCTGCAACTAACATGGGCACTCAGATAACAGTTTATTTTAGTACAATACCTTTTTTTTCCAGTTTCTCTTAGTTTTACAGCCACTGCTTCTTAACTTACTAGCTGAAGCTGCAGCAGATACTTGTTTCACAACTCAGCCCTCTGCTGTTTAGAGGCTGTTTTGTTTACAAATGAAACAGCTCCTTCTTGACATTTGTTTTGGGACACTGAGCTTGTTGGACTGCTTCTCCCAGTAGCCACTGAAGGTTTGCTGAGCATAGTTTTTTCAATATATATACATATATTTTATTTTAACAAGATGCAATTAAGTAGTGACAGAAAAGGGACAGTAAAGGATAGATAGAAGATTGCCAGGTTGGCCATCCTGACAAGAAAGTATAGGATAGATATTGAAATATAATAGAGGATAGGATAGAGTGAAAAGAAATAATGGGGGGTTATTGCATCTTTAAGTGATTGGTTATACTTCACAACAGGACCCCTGTTACACTCCTCCCACCACAAGAAGGCAACATAATGTTTGTTGTGTTGACTGAAACCCCTCACCCTGTGAAGGGTTGGAACTTCTGCCCACCCACTCCAGAAGTTCCCCCCAGGGACCCTTAAAAATAAACAGTATTCAAAACACTACTCAAAATCAGACAATACTGTTTACAAGTCATACTTTTCCTGGGGTTGTGCCATCTTGGCACTTTGTGATACATGCAATTCCATTATCTGTATCTGGAACAGAGTTACTAGCTGGATCAGCACCAAAGCGTGATAAAAAATCAGCGTTCTGATGCTGAGAACCAGCTCTATGTTGTACAGTAAACTTATAAGGTTGTAATGATAAATACCACCTTAAAATACGGGCATTTTTATCTTTCATCAAATTTAGCCAGCATAAGGGATTATGATCTGTTATAATTGTAAACTGATTTCCCCAAAGATAATATCTCAGGGCTTCTACTGCCCACTTGATGGCCAGATATTCTTTCTCCACTGTAGAATATCTTCTCTCTCTTTCATGTAATTTCCTGCTGAGGTATAATATGGGGTGTTCCTTTCCCTGGCTATGCTGGGTCAGTACTGCCCCTATGCCTGTATCAGAGGCATCCATCTGTAATTCAAATGGTTTAGTGAAATCAGGGCTACATAACACCGGAGCTGAGCATAGGATGGCCTTGATTTGGTTAAATGCCTCATCACAGGCGGGACTCCACTTTACTTTATTGGGAAAATGGTTTTTGGTCAGATCTGTGAGAGGAGTAGCAATGGTGGAAAAATCCGGGATGAAGCGTCTATAATAACTTGCCAGACCAAGGAAAGACCTGACATGGCGCTTTGTCATGGGTAGGGGACTGTTAGCCACAGCTTCAATTTTATCTACTTCTGGCTTAATCCTCCCATGTCCAATAATGAACCCCAGATAGCATGTTTCTGTCTTAGCTATAGCACATTTGGATGGGTTAATGGTCATTCCAGCATCCTGGATGCTTTGTATCACAGCACTAAGCTGTAATAGATGAGTCTCCCAATCGGGCTATAGATGACCACATCATCCAAATAAGCAGCACTATAGCCTTGTGAGGTCTCAAGACATGATCCATGTACCGTTGAAAGGTAGCGGGCTCCATGTAGGCGAGCGGCATCATAGTGAACTGATATAGACCAAAAGGTACAGAAGGCAGTTAATTCTTGGGTTTTGGGGTCAATGGAATCTGCCAATACCCTTTGTTAAATCTAAGGTGCTTATGTATCTTGCAGACCCAATCTGATCTAGGAGATCATCGATGCGTGGCATCGGATACCCATCAAACTCAGATACTTCATTAATTTTCCTAAAATCTAAGCATAACCTGATGCCCCCTTCCTTTTTATGCATGACCACTAATGGAGAGGACCAAGGACTGCGTGAAGGAACTATTACTCCTGCTTGTTCCATTTGTTTTATCTCAGCCACTACTTCTGGCCTGATCCTTTCTGGTAATCTATCTGGCTTCTGATGAATTGGTTTGGTTTGGGTAACTCTGATCTCATGGACTACGCCTTTGGCTCTCCCTGGATTCTTTGTGAATGTGCATGCGGAATACTCCAAGAGATGATCAATCTCTAATCTCTGTGCAGGGTTTAAGTCAGGATTGATATGCACTTTAGTGTTAGTAACAGATTTATCAATCCTGTCATATACTATATCTAGCTCTGCTCTATCAGGATCGGTCTGGATATACAACACTGGATTTCTGTTTTTCTACCCATTTTCTCAGCAGGTTGGCATGGTAAATTCTTTTACGGTCTATGCCCTGGCATCACAATGGCATAGTTTACCTTGCCTACCTGGTGTAAGATCACATATGGTCCTTGCCAACGCATGAGCAATTTATTTTCAGTGGAGGGTAACAATAGCAACACTTTTTCCCCAGGTTCAAATGCTTTATGCTTTAAGCACATATCATAATGTTCTTTCTGTTTTAGTTGTTTCTGGTCAACATTTTGATGGGCTATAGTCACATATTTCACTAGCCTTTTCCTCAATGCAGTCATGTATTCAAGTATATTTTTGCATGCTACATTAGACCCCTGTTCCCAATGCTCCTTTACCACATCTAAGGGACCCCTAGGGTTACGCCCATATAACATGGTAAAGGGGGATAACCCTGTAGTAGCCTGAGGCACCTCTCTATAGGCAAACAGCAAATAGGGCAAAAACTTATCCCAGTCCCGGCCTTCCTCCTGCACATACTTCTGAAGCATACATTTCATTGTCTTGTTAAATCTTTCCACTAACCCATCAGTTTGGGGATGGTATGGGGATGTTCTAACAGCAGATACCCCTAGCAATTTGTATAGTTCTTGCAGCATGATGGAGGAAAAATTACTACCACGGTCTGTCAGGATAACCTTGGGTATTCCCATCCTGCTGAAGACTTTTGCCAGTTCTTCTGCAATACTAGGGGCAGTAACCGTCCTCATTGGTATTGCTTCTGGGTACCTGGTTGTGTAGTCACAAATGACTAAAATATACTGATTCCCCTTAGAACTTTTAATAAGGGTCCCACCACATCCATTGCCACCCTGTCAAATGGAGTAGTTACATATGGTATAGGTTGTAGGGTACCGTATCTTTCTTCCTCCTTAGCAACCAATTGGCACTGAGGACAGGACCTACAATAGCACGCAACATCCTGGTGGACCCTGGCTAACTGAATCGAGATAGAATACTTGTACTGTCCGGTCTCTACCTTCATGACCAGCCATGGGAATATCATGTGCCAAGTGCATTATTTGTTCCCTATATTTACTGGGTACCACTAACTGTTCAAGTTCCTCATTTGTACCAGGCTCTACAACAACTCTATACAGGATATTGTTTCTGATAATAAATCGAGATTGTCCAGGATGTCCAACCTTGTCCACCTGTAAAAATAAAGATGTTAAAGATTCATCGCATTTTTGGTCCTGTACAATATCTTGCACTAGAGTCTCTGGGATATTAAGTTGACCTTTAGCCTGATGATTTTCATTCCAAGTCTTTTTTCTTCACTAGCCTTCTTGGACTTTTTGTCCTTACTGACAGTCTCAAAATAACCATTATCAAAGGAAAGACCTCCTGTAAGTCTTGTGTTTTGGCCTGGGACCTAGTAACCACATTAACAGTTCCGTAGAAGTCTTCTGCTGCTGCATTAAAGGTCAAAATGAGGAAAGTCTTGCCCAGCAATGACAGGTACTGGGAGTCGTGGGACAAGGCCTACCAACATGTCATGGCTTTCTGTATTTACAGTTATATTAAGACATGCTGTAGGGTATCGGTGTATGTCTTCATGTACACACTGCACAGTAGTACTTGGATCACTCTGGAGCATATTCAGTGCTAGATCAGCCCTGATCAAAGTTTGTATACTGCCTGAGTCCAGCAAACCCAAAGTCTGTTATTCCCCAATACCCACAGAGGTCACATACCCAAAATTTGCTAGGGCAAGATGTGCTAAATCAGATCTTTTATTTGGGCAGTTCCTTACAATATGCCCTTTTCCAAGACAACCATGGCATATTATTTCTGCATATGGAACTCTCCCACCTCTCTCCCTTTGATAGAAGTGTCTCTGGTTAGTAGAAGCATTAAAAGGTGGTCTTACCAGCGCATTAGATGGTCCTGGATTGCCCTGGTCACCTCTGGCTTGGGTGCTTCTTGCTGCTAGGTAATCTTCTGCCAACTTAATGGTGTCTTTGGCTGTCTCGGGTTTATGTTCTTTTACCCATAATTGCACTTCCACAGGTAATATCTGGATGAATTGTTCAATTATTATCAGTTCCATGATTTGGTCTACAGTTTTGGTGGTGGGTTGTATCCATTTTCCACAATAGTCCTTCAAACGGGCATAGGTTTCTCTTGGGGCATCCAAACTTGCCATTTTCTGAGACCAAAATCGTTGCCTGTTTGTCTCCATGCTGATATTATATCTGCGAAGAATTTCTTTTTTAACTCTGTCATAATTTGAGCTATCAGCTCCATTTAGCTGGCTGTAAACTAGTTGTGCCCATCCTGAGAGGTATGGGACCAAACAAATCACCCATTGGTCTCTGGGCCAGTTGCAGGTTTGGGGCCACCCTCTCGAAAGTTGTCAAATAGGCCTCAATATCATCCACCTCTGTCAACTTAGTTAATTTAATGTCTCTAGGAACAGATCTCTCCATCTGCCCCTGGGTCATGTCCTGGATAGCTTTTAAGGTTGCCATCCATTTTTCGTCTTGTCTCTGTCTCTCTTCTGACTGTATCCTCTGGTCTTCATCCCTCTGTCTCTGGTCTTCTTCTCTCTGGCGCTCCATCTCAAGTTGGCGTAAACAAAGCCATTTCAGTAGTTCACTTGGATCCTCCCGGTGCTGGGGTCATCTGGCTTTCCTCCTTCTTTGGATTACCAGCCGCAGCTGTGGCTCCTTCTTCCATCTTTCTTTGTCTGGTAGCAGGTTCAATCCCTGGCAACAACTGGACACCAGTCTTCAATCTGACAGACCTGGTCAGATGTAATGCATCCAACTCCACTTGTTCTGGTTGTTGCATCTGCTAGGGTATTTTCAGCGCAACACCCCCTCTGGAGTACCTTCTGACACCCCAGAGGTTGGAATCCCACTTCTGACACCAGTTGTGGTAGTGTGGGTCCCAATAAACAGATCATACAACCAGATAGGATGCATAAAAAATGCATATGTCTGCATTTATCATTTTATTCAAAAAGAAGAAAAATAAAATAAATAAAATACTAAATTTAATATATACAGAAAGGAAAAATAAATGGTGTTAATCCGTCACACCTCTTCAAACATCAGGAGATAATTCAAAAAAATTACTCTACAGAATTCCTGAGTTCTTTCCTTCTCTCATACAATGTGGAAACTTGCACGATTACTTCTTAGAACCTTTCTCTCCTTGGCCAGAACCTTACTGACCACCTATCTCTTTTGTTTCTCCTAGAGGACCTTTTATAATGCCACAGGGTGACCTCATCAATCATGTGATACCTTAATTAAGATGAACAATGGCATTTTCAAGCTTATACCTATCAGGTACATCTGACCAGGTCTGTCAGATTGAAGACTGGTGTCCAGTTGTTGCTTAAATGTCAACTGGCTCAGCCCTCCTCCTCCTCTACCCGAGACTCCTTTTCTGCAATAGATCTAACGCAACTAGTTACCCACCCTACCAGGACTAACCCCAAGAAAGGCTCCAGTACCCTGCTTGATGTGGTACTCACCAACCGCTCCTAATCGATCCCCAATGTACAAGTCCTCCCAGACCTTCCAGCGATCACTCCCCATTCTATTCCACTGGTCAACCTCAGTCCCCAAACCCATAGCACAGTCCACATGCCGGCGGCATCTAATACCTGGTGGACTGATAAAACTAAGGAACTTCTGTCCCAAATTGACTGGTCTCCTATATAGGCAACTCCTGACATTGACACAGCTCTCTCCTTCTTTACCCAAACTTTTAATAATGCCTGTGATATCTTTGCCCCAGTGTTGACCCGCCATTCTAAAAGGAAGAATGCCCCCTGGGTTACCCCAGCTTTGATCCACCAGCTCAAACATAGGGACAACCTATGGCAAAATGCCATTGAGACTGGCCGGCCCAATGACAGGCGGTTATGCTGCCGCCTGAAACAAGTGCACTCAGGCCATCAGAAAGGCCAAGTCTGAGCACTATTGGTCCTCACTCACTGCCTCATGTGGGAATCCCAGAACCTTCTGGGATAACATTAAACAGTTAAATGGGAGTGCACACTCCCCCACCCACCCAGATCAACATTAATGGTGTGATCTCCTCAGACCCAGCCCTCATAGCCAACCACCTCAACACCTCATTCACTGACCTTAGCCCTATCCTCCCTACAAATTTTTTTGACCCTCCTCCCCCAGCACCTGCCGTAAATCTTTCTCGCCCTTATTTTCTCCTCTGCCGTGTTTCTGCCCAAGAACTTAGGCCGCACCTTGTCACTGCCCTCAAGAGTAATAGTACAGACAGTGACACCCTGGATCCGTGTATCCTACGGCTGGTCTTAGACACAGTCCTTACCCCAATCACATGCCTCATCAACCACTTTCTTTGCCTGGGAAGGTTCCAACTGCCTGGAAAGTTGCCACTGTCACCCCTATCTTTAAAGGTGGTGATAGGACTGTGGCTGGAAACTATCGACCGATCTCCATTCTCTCTCCTCTCTCCAAGGCCTTGGAAAAGTGGTGGCAGCTCAAATCTCTGACTACTTCTCCACCTACAATGTCCTTTGTCCTGAGCAGCATGGCTTCCGGCGGGCCACAGTACCAATGACAGCCTCCTAGAGTTCTCCAACTTTCTCCACCTCCTTAGACACTGGTTCTCTGGCTGGTGCTGTCTTCATTGACCTCTCGAAAGCTTTGACACTGTTTCCCACCTCCCTTCTTGATGCCCTTAGTCTCTCTGATTTTGCTGCTGGGCCTATCTCCTGGTGCACCAGTTATCGTCTGACTGCTCACAGCATGAAAAATTAATGGGACCTACTCAAACATCTGTCCCATCTTTTCTGGGGTTCCCCAGGGCTCCATTCTGGGCCCCTTACTATTCTCCCTTTACCTTAACACCCTTCCACGCTCTTGCTCCGGGAACATTCTATTGTACACTGATGATGCAGTCATCTTTGCCTCAAGTCGTAACCCTACTGCCCTCCAGGACTCGCTGCAGAAGTCCTTCACTGAAGCCGAGGGCTGGTTCAAGGAACACAGATTGGTGATAAATCTTAAAAAAACCAAAACCATGTTCTTCACTCATCCCAAAACAAGTCCTGCAACTTCATCCTCATTCACTCTGGGTCCTCATTCCCACTGAACAAGTTTGCTCCTATAAATACCTAGGGATCCATTTTGACCCCTCCTCTCCTTCCATGGACACATCGCTGCCCTAGCCACTGCCACTAATATCCGATTGGGCATCTTACATCGGTATAAACACTGCCTCCCGGAGGCTCTTGACTCGCAGTCACCTCCTCTATCCTGTCCCTAGTGGACTATGGACTGCCGGTGTATGGTGCTGCTGATCAGACCGCACTCCATAAAATTGCATCACTCTGAATAAGGCCTGCAGGTTAATTACTGGAGCACCTGGAGACACACATCTGTTCACTGTATGCTAAAGCGCTGGTACTTGATCTCGACGAGCGCCTCAAATATCTTACCTGTACCCTTACAAAAAAGACCCTCCTTGGGCTTTCCCACCAGGATTGACCACCACCATGCGCTCTGTCCCACTAGTTCATACTGGACCTCTGGGAAAACTCTCTTGTTATCCCTAGAGCTAGGACCTCTCACGCCAAAGAGCCTTCAGCTTTAGGGCCCCTCCTGGTTCAACACACTGCCCCTCCATCTCCAAAGCTCCAACTATATCACGCTCAAAACTTCCTTACGTAACCACCTTATTAACACCCGATGCTGTAACTGCCACTAGTCAAAGCCGTACTCAATACTTATGACAAAGCTTATTACTAAGCTGCTAAGGACGACATAACTCTGGTATTGTTTGCATCCATCCTACCTGTACCAGCTTGTTTGTATCTATGTCTTAATTTTACTGTTATACTTATGTGTTGTACTGCTATACTGTGTATTTTGGTTTGTCTTACTGTGACAAGGTACCTTTGTAAATGAGCCTGTGGCTCAAAGGTTTTCAAACTGCTGTTTAAATAAAATAAAAATAAAAAAATATATATATATATATATATATATATTAAACCAACTAGTATCATTCTAGCACTTGAGGGTTTACCAAAAAATTTATTTCCTCACAAGGTCCTAAAACAAAAATATAGACTTAATTATAGGACTATGATGTCAGAGCATTAGCTTAGCTCCTCCCCCTTCTGACATCACTCCTCCTTGAGACCATATAAGCTGCCATTTCATGAGTTGCCTGCCCTATAGAAGGACCTCTGCAACTAACATGGGCACTCAGGTAACAGTTTATTTTAGTACAATACATTTTTTTTTTCCAATTTCTCTTAGTTTTACAGCCACTGCTTCTTAACTTACTAGCTGAAGTTGCAGCAGATACTTGTTTCACAACTCAGCCCTCTGCTGTTTAGAGGCTGTTTTGTTTACAAATGAAACAGCTCCTTCTTGACATTTGTTTTGGGACACTGAGCTTGTTGGACTGCTTCTCCCAGTAGCCACTGAAGGTTTGCTGAACATAGCTTTTCAATATATATACATATATTTTTTTTAACAAGATGCAATTAAGTAGTGACAGAAAAAGGGACAGTAAAGGATAGATAGAAGATTGCCAGGTTGGCCACCCTGACAAGAAAGTATAGGATAGATATTGAAATATAATAGAGGATAGGATAAAGTGAAAAGAAATAATGGGGGGTTATTGCATCTTTAAGTGATTGGTTATACTTCACAACAGGACCCCTGTTACAGCGCAGCTCGAGAGGTAATCCTCATCATAGTGCCAACGAGGTGAAAGATGCCCTGTTGTCAACTGTTCCCCATGCACTTTTCTTTATAGTGTATGGTGGAACATCGTTTTTTGAGAAAAAAAACACTACAGCATGTTTCTGCTTCCAAACATTTTTCCTGGGTTACTAGAAGGAAAAAAGAACTTTACGTTTTGAACGTGTTCACGCTTGACATTTTAACTGTTTCAGAACTTTACATTTTGAACGTTTTAAAGCTAAACATTAGTACTGCCACCAACATTGCTGCTTTCCTATGTGTCCTTTCTATGGAGTGAGCCCTAACTGTCAAATGCTGTTCGAGAGGTAGACGCTGCAGAGCAGTAGAAAAATCCTTCTGCTGCACTGCTAACGCCACTAGTGTGTGATTACAAGGTTTTGACAATGATGGATTTCGGTGGAGAACGACATTCCACCATACACTATAAACAGGTTGATAGCACATTCTGGAAGGCTATGTGTGCAGATGCTCAAAGTCTGTGAAACAAAATCTGGGACCTGGAGGCCATCATGGCAGAGGCTGACCTGGACATTTTCGCTGTTACCGAGTCATGGTGCAATAAGAACTATGACTGGAATATAGCCATACCAGGCTACACTCTGTTCAGAAAGGCCAGAGTGGGAAAAAATCTTTTTGTGAGGGATAGCATAAAGGCTACTGAGATACAGGGAAATCAGGAAGAGGTGGAGATACTATAGGTACCACTAGAAACAAGGAAAGGAGACTCTATTCACACTTGTGTGATCTACAGACCTCCAACATAGTGGGGGGGTGGAGTAGGATAAGGTTCTAGTGGAAGCCATCCAAAAGATGGTAAACAAGGGAGAGGTGCTGCTCATGGGGGACTTCAACCTGCCGGCTGTAGAATGGAGCATCCCAGCTGCAGCTTCAGCTAGGAGCAGGGACATAATGGACTCCCTGCAGGGGGCATTCCTCAGGCAACTAGTAAAAGACTGCACTTGTAAAGGGGCAGTACCAGACCTTGTACTCACCAATGGGGATAGTGTTGTAGACATCACAGTGGGTGGCCACAGGCGGATCAGGGATCACCGTACAGTGTAGTTCAATGTAAATTCTGTGGCAGGATCGAACCACACAAAGGCGAGGGTCCTGCACTTCAGGAGAGCCGATCTTAAAAAGATGGAGGAATGCCTCAGGGATGCCCTGGCAGGGGGCAGAGGGCTTGGGAGGAGTGGAAGAACAGTGGGTAAATCTAAAAGGATGGATAGAGAAGGCAACAAACTCCTGCATCAGACAAGTAAGCAAAAGCAGGAGGAGAAAGACTGCTATGGTTCTCAAAAGAGTAGCGGGAAGGTAAGGGCAAAAAGTTAACATTCAGAAGGTATAAGGAGACATACAGAGAGAAGACAGAGAGGTGTATCAAGAGAAACAGAGAGAGTCAGGAAAGCAGTTAGGAGTACAAAGGCATAGGCGGAGGAGAAAATAGCCCAGGCAGTGCAGAAAGGGGCAAGGTATTTTTCAGGTATGTTAGCAAGAAGAGAAAGACCAGGAGGGATAGTAAAGCTTAGGAAGTAAAGAGGAGTGCATGGAGGGACCAGGATAAAGCTGACATCTTGAAGAAATACTTTTGTTCAGTGTTCACAGAGGAAGGGGAAGGAGCGGGACCACAGATAAGGGCCATAGGCATTGAAGGAAGGGAGGCAGACATTAGTCCATTTACAGAGGAGTGGATTCTGTGGGAACTCACAAATCTGAAAGTGGATAAGACAATGAGGCCAGAAGATGTGCATCCTAGGATATCGAGGGAGCTCAGGGAGGTGCTAGCTGCACATCTGGCAGCCCAGTTCAACCACTTACTGGAGACAAGAATGGCTCCAGAGGACTGGAGGAGGGCAGATGTAGTCCCACTTCACAAAAGAGGACACAAAGAGGAGGCTGACAACTACATGCCAGTCAGCCTGCCTGCAGTGGTGGGGAAAGTAATGCAATTACTACTAAAGGTGAGTATTCTGGAGTATCTGGAATCCAGTGGCCATCAGGATCCAAGGCAGGGTTCTCTAGGGTGAGATCATGCCAAACAAATCTGATAGATTTCTTTGACTGGGTAACCAGGGAATTGGATCAGGGTGAAGCAGTGGATGTGGCCTACCTAGATTTCATAAAGGTGTTTGATACCATTCCACATAGGAGACTCATAAACAAGCTCAGCAGCCTAGGAGGGCCCTAGGGTGGTACAGTGGGTGAGAAATTGGTTGGGAAACAGGAGACAGAAGGTAGTGGTAAACAGAGTTCACTCTGAAGAAGGGAGGGTGACAAGCAGGGTGCCACAGGGATCAGTACTGGGACATGTTCTCTTTAAAGTCTTTATTAGTGACATTGCAGAGGGGCTAGAAGGGAATGTATGCCTCTTTGCAGATGACATTTAAATATGTAATAGAGTAGACACTCTGGGTGTGTGTGAAAAAAATGAATTGGGATCTAGGAAAACTTGAGGAGTGGTCAACAGTGTTGCAGCTAGGTTTCAATGCGAAGAAGTGCAAAATCATGCACTTGGGGCACAGAAACCCTGGGCAGAGTACAAAATGGGTGAGTAGTATTACCCACCACCAAGTAGGAAAGGGACCTGGGGGTAATCATATCTGATGACCTGAAAGTGGCCAGACAGTGTGACAAGGCAGTGGGGAGAGCTAGTGGGATGCTAGGGTGCATAGGGAGGGTATCACAAATAGAAAGAAAGAGGTGGTGTTACCACTATATAGATCACGGGTCAGACCTCACGAAGAGTACTGTGTCCAGTTCTGGAGACCACATCTCTGGAAGGACATAAACAGGGTACAGACTGTCTAGAAGAGGGCAACCAAAATGGTGCAGGATCTGTATCACAAGCCCTATGAGGAGAGACTGAAGGACCTCAATATGTACACCCTGGAGGAAAGGAGGAGGGGGTATTTGATAGAAACATACAAATACCTCACGGGTATAAAAGTTCAAGAGAAAAGCATTTTCAGAAAAAAGATGGTCAAGAATAAGGGGACATGCACTGAAGCTGGAGAGGGGGAGACACGGGGAAAATGTGAGGAAGTGCTTCTTCACAGAAAGAGCGGTGGATGCCTTGAACAACCTCCCAGCAGAGGTGGTGGGGTCAAAAATGGCAGCAGGCTTCAAGAATGCATGGGATAGGCAAAAGAGAACTTTAGAGGTAGGGCAAGGGGTCGAGGTGAAACTGGAGATCAAATAGGGTCTACAGTGTTACAGTAGCTAAGGAAAATGGGCAGACTGGATGGGCCAGGCAGTCCTTATCTGCCATCAATATCTATGTTCCCATGTATATTTCTATATTTCTAAACTATGGATTCATTGTCTATTTAACTGTGTTTCCTATTGAGACTGTGACTTGAAATAAGAACAAATTCTCCCCCTACAGTGGCAGTGATTGGGGAGTTACAAATTGACTGCTGAACATCAATTTCCATTTATTTGAGCTTTCCCTCAAGGCAACTGTTTTGCATATTTTTCTTTTTTCCCCCTTCCCTTTTATTTTTTTTTTTTGAAATATTTTTTGTATTGGCTGAGTATGTCAGGGTGTGAAGGGTTGTTTGTGTTATTGGTATTGATTGAGAGAGTTAGGGTGTGAATGTTTTCCTTTGGGAGGGTGGTTTTGGATCATCAGTTGTTGATGGGGTGTGGGTTTATTTTTTATTGGGGGTGGGGTGTTGGATACCTCTGGAAGTTATGCTTAGTGCTGGGGGTGCAGTATGTGAAAGGCAGGGGAGCAGACGGGTTCATGTACTCCAGTGGCCACCTTAGCAGTTTTGTCCTTTTAGAGGAACCCTATTAATTTTCCCTGCAGAGGTTCTCAGCCACTGCAGGGGACTGTGGATTCTTCAAGGGTGGGGAAACATGTGCAGTTGAAATCCTGAGTATGATGTTTGGTGGGGGACATTGGAGCAGTGAGATCCAGGAGATGCCCTTGAAGGATATTGAAACAGGATCAGGGTCCACCCTATCTGATTCCCCTCCCCAGGGCCCTGCCAAATGTCACCAAGCAGGAAGTAGTCTGTACAGCCAATTGTACTCCACCCTCTGTGCTGTTCTGTGTAGCGCAAGGTTACTGAGGAATAAAACAGCAGTGATGGTGTGCTTCATCATGAATTCCTCAGCTAACCTTGTTTACATTATAGAGATTTGACTGGGCAGTGACTCTAGACCTCTACTGCAGGCATCTATCCCACTAGGTTATTCTGTGGTGCATTGACCGAGAGAGAAATGTGGAGGGGTGGGGTGACCATTTGCCTTAAATCCACTTTGGGACTCACTGCACTCCCTATGGAACTTTTAGGTCTTTAAATATGTGGCAGTTAAATGCGCTCTGTGTTAGTGGTAAGATCATTCTCGTATACTGTCCCCAGGGTATAAGAGTGATATCTTGCAGGAGCTGGCAGACTTTATGGTCGAACAAGTGTTGGATGCCCTAGATTGTTAGTGCTGGTCCTTACTGAATCCTCATATGTTGGCCAAAACTCATCCAGCTGATGTCTTTACTGGAACTAGCACAGGCAGTTGCCTCTGGAACACATTAACATGGCCACACTATGGACCCGATCTTCTCACTGGGACTTGACATTAGTGTGGTCAGGCTGATCCATTCTTTTGGTCAGATTATCATGCAGTATCATTCCTTGGTGGGGTCCCTGTTTTAATACCCCTTCTGTGGACAATATTAGAGAACATACTCCAGCAATACCAGTTACTCTGTGGAGAGGGGGATAGGGAATTAAGGCAAATAATTTGAGACACAAAAAGTGCGCTCAAGAAATTGATGTACTGGAAGAGCCAACAAACATTACAATATCTAAACTTGACACATTATGAAGGGGCTTACAGGACTCCCACTGAACTATACACCAGACACCAAAAGAAATTCAAATGGTACAAAGGCTGAAAGTACTGAGAAGTTTAAACACATGAAACAGTGGCTGTAAGCGGGAGTCAAACCTGAAAATTAGTACATTACAAGAGGATATATATAATGAACTGAAATCAAAATAGTAAACCAGTTTTCCTGATGAAGGGTTTACCCGAAACATTTATTGTTATTGTTTAAACTGGAAAGTTACATGATTAAATCTTTTCTGTTTTACAAAGAATATTGTGATTCATTTATTTATGGTCAGTGGGCCTTATTACCCAGTATCAGTTTTTAGTAATTTAGCATCAGCTTTATACTGGTGTTATAGGACTCTCCCCAGGATAAGTTACTAACACTTGTTCTATGAATATTTTTGTTTGAGGAACTTGGCTGTACTGGATGAGTCTTTCTTCAGGAAATGCATGCCCTTGTGCATAAACTTCGGATGCATAAAATACCTCCACAATATTAAAAAATCAGACAACTTGATTCCAATTTACTGACACATAGAGAGGATGAAATTTGTAATACTTTTGCATCCTATTATCAAACCCTTTACAAGGCTGATTAAGAGTCTACCCTGAAGGCTGAAAGGGAATTTTTATCTAAATTAAATCTCCCGTGGTTGAAAGAAATGCAAAGGCAGGCATTAGAGAGGCAGATAAGAGCAGATGAAATCCTTTCCATATACAAGAAACAAAGATCAATAAGTGCTCTGGACCAGACGGGTTTGGTTCGGAATGATATAAAAAATGTATTAAATAATTATTACCCATGTTGCTTTCAACTTTTTGAGGGGTGGCAGAGGATGAGGTTCCCCCGTCGTCATGCACATATGCGGTCATAGCCCCAGTCCCCGAAACCGGAGAGGGATGAAATGAACCCGGCCTCATATCTCTCAATCTCCATTCTCAATGCAGATTACAACATTTTTCTAGCAATCTGGGTCACTAGACTAGAAAAAATTGTACAGTTCCTAATCCATCCTGACCAGTCTGGGTTTATTAAAAACCGAAATACCATGGATAATGTTCGACGAACACTATAATTAGCAGAATATGTTCAGACAAGACAAACACCTGCTGTCTTCCATAGCCTGAATGCTTAGAAGGTGTTCAACAGGGTGTCCTAGAATTTTTTGTGGGACACCCTGTTGATCCTCCATTTTCTTGATGCATTCATGAAATGGCTGCAGAACATTTATTCTGAACCTTGGGCTTATGTAAGAGTTAATGGAATAATAACATCACCAACAGCTCTCCAGCAGGGAACTAGACAGGACTATCCACTCCCCCAACCCCCTTGTTTGCCCTTTACATTGAATCTTTGGCAGCAGTGATTCATAGGGAACTGGCGTTTGATGGGATCCGATTGGGACAGATAGAATATAAATTGGCATTATTTGCAGATGATGGTCTTCTTACAGTAAGCTCCCCTGAGGAATCTGACCTAGCTGCATTGTCTATTCTTGATCAATATGAGAGAGTGGCAGGATTTAAACTAAACAGGACAAAAACTGAAATACTCACTTTTAATTTTGTCCCATCGATAGGTTGAAGAAGACCTTTCCATCTTGATGGAATAGGTTATCTATTAAGTACTTGGGGATTCAAATCCCCAAGGACTTAAATAACTTAGAACTATTTAATTATGAACCTATTACACAAATGCTACAGCTAGATCTAAAACAATGGGGCAATTTGCAGTTAAAATTATTCCAAAAAGTAGAGACTCTATGAATAAATATTCTCCCTCGTCTACTTTACTTCTACCAGTCCATCCCGTACTTCCTGGAAAAATTTTACTTTAAATCTTGGATTACAATGTTATCCAGTTTTGTATGGAAGGGTCAACATCCAAGGATTCATATGTCTATTCTCGAGTTGCCCTTGGCACAGGGAGGGACAAAATCACCGATCTTAGAGTGGTACACCACGGCAACTTTTCTTAAGATAGCCCTGCAGTGGTTATCAGAATCCTACCGATCACCTTGGAAGGATATCAAATTTGTGAATGATTTATATGACACAGCCCATATATTGTTTTTGACAGAAGGGGTTGCTCCCCCTCTCAGACATTTTACAGTCATAACTTCCGAGTCTTAAAAATATGATTTCAACTCGTAAGCACCCAAAATTTAAGGATATCTTTTTATGCATCTATTGAGTGCTGATGGGAGTTTTTACCAAACCAAATGGATATTACATTCAAACAATGGCCCTATGTAGGTTTACAGTTTATTCACCAGTTTATGGATAGGGAAGGAATGATCCCTTTTGAAGTATTACAATGAACTTATGGGCTACTCCCAAGAAATTATTATCACTACACACAAGTAAAAAGACATATACAACAACATTCAGAACAAAATACTAAGCTCCTAACTCAAACCCCCCCTTCTTAAACTAATAATTCAACATAGTGATAGGCACATAGGAATTCACTTAATAGGACAGTTGTATAAAATATTAAGAGACATGCTGGGGGACTCCACATCCTCAATTCTTGATAGCTGGAATGTTACTCTGGAGTTGCAAATTCCTTTGGAGGTGTTGAATGAATCGGCACTTGCTGCACTTAAAAGTACAAATTTGGTACTGTAGCGAGAATTTGCATAAAAATATAGAAATAGATATTTTAGGGCCCCGGCGATCTTGACCAAATGTTTACCAGCCCAATATGAACATTGTTGGAGAGGTTGCCATTGTTGGCTGGCTGATTTGACACATGTCTTTTGGTCCTGCCCTCTTTTGACCCCATTTTGGTGCTCACTCCAGAATGGTGTAAAGAACTGCCTGAGAGACAATGTAGAACTTATAGATGAAATGGTTTTGTTAATGATTATACCCCTGCATTCCCCTCCATGGCATAAGACATTGTTACTGGTTCTTTTGTTGGCAGCAAAGAAGGCAGTGGCAAGGCATTGGATGAAACCTGTAACCACAGTGTCAGACTAGAGATCAATAGAACAATCCATTTACCAATTACAGCAGTTATTTGCAGGTTTGTCTGATAGCCTGCAGGCCTTTACCACTAGATGGCAGAAATGGGTGTGTATATGGCCCAGGTTAATTCTACATTTGTCCTAAAAGTATACTGGGGAAGTTGGGGGGGGGGAGGCTGCTCCAGCTGGGATTGCTAAGGAAGAAAGATAACATTGGGCCCTATGCACTAATGGGCAGGTAATATGCACTGGAGGCATGTTACCTACCCGTGGAGCTCTGCACCTGTGGACAGGTGCACACCGGTGGCATTCACAACTGCAGGCCACCTGTCTTTGGCCCCGCCCCCCCGATGCGCAGGACTCTGCAATGCAGCCAGGGGCAGGATCACAGGTCCGGCTGACTCAGCGGATTCCCTATACAGAGGGGTGCACATTGGCAGTGCACCCCATGGATGTTTGACAGCCAGCAGCAGAGGGGGCCAGAGAGGAGGGCAGTGCAACCGGCTATTCCTAGGGCACCGCCATACGTGACTGTGGTCTGGGGGAGTGGAGAGTGGGATGGTGCCACAGGCATGGAGAGAGGGGTGTACAGTCCTCCACAGGAACTACAGGGAACAGGGCACCAGGCTGCCAGATGTTGGTGTGGGGTGGGGTGTACGGGATCTGATCAGGGGTCTAGAATGATAGCTCAGGTGGTGCTTGCCAGCACCATGTTTGGGGATGCTGTGCAGGGGGTGGGGGTGCTTCCAGACATATGGGAAGGGGGCTGCCATGTATGCACAGGTGCATAGGGGGCTCACGGCTGGGTTCTCCTAGGCATACCCTGCACACCCTCCACACACCCGTGGCCAGCACTGTGCACCTTTGTGCATGGCGCACAGTGCTGGCATGCCCCCAGCCCACCCCTGGTGTGGTGCAGTCTGTGGACTCGGAGGATTGGGTGCGATGATCCTGCAGGCCCCCCATTGGTGCATCCCGCATGGGGGGCACAGTGGGTGCGGAGTGACTATGCACCCCAGATACACGCGCATAGCCACTCTTTCGGGATCGTGCATAGGGCCCATTGAGAACAGCAGATGCATTCATTTGATTATGTGTAACCCACTTAAAAAGCAGATTGTGAGAATGTCTTTTGTTATTTTATTAGTCAAGAAACTGAGATTGAGACACTTTCTTTTCTTTGAGAATGAATGAATAAGAACAAAGCAAGATCAATAACAAAGATGTGTCTGTGACCAATTTAATACTGCCAAACTGTATTTATATTGTCTCATAATAAAAATGAAATTAAAAAAAAAAGTGTCTGAAACTTGTGTGGTCACCAGAGTAGTGTGTTAGGGTGTTTCTTCAAGTGTTGATTATTTGAAACAACAATAGCTTTTAAAATATTAATGTAAGCAGGCTTTTGAGTGTCATGAAAATGAGGCCTGTTTTTGTAACTTGCAAACATATTTTCATGAGGTACAACATCCGTTTGTTTGTTTTGATTTGTCTCCATGTTTGGGTTTACTTCTTTCTACAAACTCACCTAATTCATGTGACCATCAGCACTTCCCACTTCACTAGTATCAGTCATTCCCTGTTCCTTAATGTGTTATTTGACTACTATTTAATTGTTCTTTGTCAGTTCCATTATTTACTGTACAGTAACTTACTGATTGTCAATTTATTCTTAGCATTATTGTCCTGTTTATTTTGACATACTTATTTCCATCCTATGTGTTTTATATTCTATATTTTGCTTCTCTTCTCTTCTCTTCTCTTCTCTTCTCTTCTCTTCTCTTCTCTTCTCTTCTCTTCCTGTCCCCCCAGGATGCATCTGGAAATGAGCTGATACCAGCTCAGTGTGTCTTTCCTGGTGAAACCTTTGAAATAAATAAAGCAAATAAATGTTTGTGAGACCAAATCCACAACAAGGGTGCCACGATTCCAATGGTGCAGGGATGGTGCTACGGAAGAGGGAGGACAACCTAAAACCATACAGACTATACATTTCAAGGCTGGCCTCATGGTGCCAGGCCAGTAGGTACGGGGCCATAGTTGCATCTTGTAAGCCTGAGTTCACACCCAAAACCCATGATTGTAGGAGAATGGGTTATAAGAGAGGATGGAAAAAGAAAGTTATAAGGTGGTGCTGTGGCAGCTCCAGACATTTGTATTGACTTGAACATAGCCAGGGTCTAGAAATCTGATATGGGGCCCCATAACTATTGGCACCATAGAGGCAGCCTTGAAATGTGTAGTTTTTGATGATCAGTTGGCACCCTGCAGATTACAACAATGAGCTGTGAACAAAGTTGGTTCATCCAGCAGAACTGGTTTTGATTCCAATATGCCCTGCTTGCACATTGTGTGACCCTGAGCAAATCACGTATCCTCCCTGTGCTCCCATAACACACTTGGAAACAAGTTTCAGATCAGTGTTCCTTTCTTGGACAAAGATTGTTAAAACAAATCTGTAAACATTGCTATGATTCAGTAAATATTATTCTCTTTCAATCCAGATTTGACTCGAAAAGAAAAGATAGGGCACAATTATTTATTAACTGAAAAACACATAGGTGAACAACAGTGTTAAAACACATATAACTTGAAATGTGTTATTAAAGAGTATCTTATTTCTCTTTATAAAGTTAAAAGTGTGGCAGATTCTTACTGAAATATTCTGGACTGACTAGTCGTGGTACAGTATTTTCTAACATAAGAATATCAGAATAGTATCAGATTATTTATTTATTTATTGTCTTGGGTAACAACCTTTGAGCTTGGAGCTCATTTACAAAGGTTCCATATCAGTAACAGAGAAACATACATCAAAGAAAAACAAAGACAAGTGCTATATACAGAAGGAATTCAAAATCGCTACTAACATAAATACATGATTATTAACAAAGCATTTACAGGGGATCTTCATTAAACTAACTGGAATGTACAATCTAATAATAGGGGAGAAAAGATAGATAGCAAGAAGCAAAGATGGGAAGAGTGGTATGCAGCCAGGATTTAGCTTTGTCAAAGGGCAGTGGTGTGGAGCCTGGAGACAGTAAGGAGGTAGGTATTTGGAGTGGGCAGAGAGAGATAGGAGAGGATTTAGCTTTGTCAAAGATCAGTAGTATAGAACAGGGAGACAGTAAGGAGGTAGGGTACATGGAAGGGGGAGAGAGATTGGAGAGGGGGAGAGTAGAGGTAGAAAGGTAATTGTCTGGAAAGGAAGGAGGTAGAGGGACAAGTAAAGAGAGGAGGGTAGGTGTAGATAAGTTTTTGTCAGGAGAGGAAGGTGTAGGAGTTTGGTAGTGGGGGGGTTGATCATGGAGCTAGGTGTCGAGCTGAGGGGCAGAGAGGGAGGGGGAGAGAGGTGAATAGGTTGAGAGGAGTGGAACAACAGGAGTTAGTCCGAGTAGTCGCACATAACTAGGGCAGATAGGTATTGTTTGAGTTCTTTTTTAAATGGCCCAAGCTTTGGGGAATTGGTAATGCTTGTTGGGAGCTCACTGAGCCAAAGTAGAGCCTAATAGGAGAAAGATTGTTGGGCAAGTGCCGTGTGGTGAAAAGAGATGTGTAGGGCATTTCTCAACTTTCTTCTGGTCAGATGTGAATTTAAGGTTGGTTTGAGGAGCCTCTGAAAGGATGTTGGAGTGAAGCCTAGAAGCTTTTTTTTCCTAGGGGGCAAACTTAATACTTTATTCTCCCCTGGAGGTTGAGTCATTTTATCTTGGCATAAAGGTCACAGGTATGTGTGAGGTGGCATGCAGCTAGAACCAGCCTGCAGTCCTTGTTTAGCACTATTCTAACTCTTTTCAAGACAGTATTAGTAGCTGTGCTGTACAGAACAAGGCCATAGTCAATGATGGAAAGTATTGAACTATTAACTGCCAGTGACAGGGCTTCCGCTATCATGTAGTAATGGTGTCTATAGAGTAAACCGATTCTGGTGTTGACTGTTTTTACTACATGATCTATGTGCTGGGAGTAGGCAAGGGAGCTGTCAAGGGTGATGCCTAGGTACTTGAAGGTGCCTATTTGGTCAAGTGGCTCATGCCTACTATTAAAGGTTGCCAGATTGCTGGACTTGTTTTTGTTTTGCGGGTGGGAGAACAGCATTGTTTTTTTTTTTTTTGATAGTTTAGAAGTAGTTTGTTTTACTTGAGCCTTTCCTCAACTATAGTGAAACTCTCTTGTAGATTATTCTCGAGCTGGTTTAGATGGTGACGACTAGAAAAGATTGCTGCATCATCCATGTATAGAAGGTTTTTGGCCTGGCAGATCTCAAGAAGAGAGTTGAGAAACAGGCTGAACAAGAGGGGTCCCAGGACATAGCCCTGGGGGATGCCAGTGACATCATCCTGATAGCTGAGAGTGTATTATTTATTTTTACCTGCTGTGTTCTAAGGGCTAGGTAGCTCTGAAACCACAGAATGGCATCTGGTGATATCCCAAGAGCAGTTATTCCTTTTAGTAGAATGTGGTGATTGACTGTGTCAAAGGCTTTTGTGAGGTCAATATATGAATATATGTAGACCCCACTAGGTGGCCAGTATCTAGTGCCTCATGGATGTAGTCTTTGTGTTCTAGTAGAGCAGTAGTAGTATTGTGTGCCTTGTGAAAAACGTGTTGTTGTGGGCACTGGATGTTATATTTATTCAGGTAGTCCACAAGTTGATCTGAGACTATACATTCTAGGGCCTTGGACAAAGGGGGTAGAATGGATATGGGCCTGTAGTTAGAGTGGATTGCATGGTCTCCACTTTTATGAACAGGTGTTACTACTGCTGCTTTCCACCTCATGTGGAATTGTGCTTCTTTAAGGGATAAGTTAAGAATTTATGTGATTTGTAGGACTTCTTCTTTAAGTGTGATGTGAGAGCTATCATTTTCAAATCTAGAGTGTCATTGCTGTTCCGTGTTTTTCCCAGGGTTCGCTGAAGGTATTTTTTGGCTTCAGTAGGGGTGATCTGCTTGAAGTAGAAAGGAGGGGTACCAGGTGGGGGCAGTGTATGAGCAGTCAGAGTACTGTCCAGGTTGCCTGCTTTGACACCTTTTTTTATTTTTATATTTTATTAGCAGTTTAAAATGTAAAGCTGATAACTCACTAGTTTCATTGTGCTTACAAAACAGTCATTATAAATGTAGAAAATGTTGTAATGACACCATAAACCACACTTTTTTCAGTTTAATATGCTTCATTAATGTTCTCAACAAGCAAAAATTCAAACAACAGTCAAAAACATAGGCCAAGAAAGAATACAGGTAACAATACCAAAAACAATAACAGCACTACACCCCCCCACATCAAGACCTCTCCATCCCAAAAATCACTCACCTCGCCTCACCCCTCCCCAGTTATCCAAAACCCCTGAGCACTGCCCAGATGTAAGGGAGAACCATGATGACAAGGAAAATGGCACTTGGGCATTAACATAGCGAGCCAATGGTGCACAATCTAGGTAAGGGGGTGCCCAGTTAATTGGAAACAAGGGCTTCCAAAGGTCCCCAAAATCCCTGTATTTCTGCAACCATTCCTGACATGTTGCACTATGTTTCTCAAGGTATCCTGTGATATGGACAGACCGCAAGTGGGCTCCTGCCGAAATGGTGACCCACTTCCACCGACTGCCCCAATGTTGAGGGTGTGGGGTTGGTGACTGGATGGGTAGGGTCAAGAAAAGGTGATAGGATGTCACGCATATATACACACACAGGGGGGAGCGAGCCCACCGAACATGGGGTGGGAGGGTTTGTGAGAGGTGGTGCTGAGGGTTGCTGGCGCGCTGGTGTCATAGCATGGTGGGGTGGGTGGTGGACTGGGGTGGCAGGGATGCAGGGTTTGGGACTGGGCACTGGTAGTTTTTGTTGCGCCCAGCCCAAGACAGTGTTTTTTTAATTTTGTATGCGATATGCACCCTCCCGACATGCACCCCCCTGGAGTTGAGAATCTTAATTTAGATGGGTGCAGGGGGTTGGGGTGCAATAAAACTATTTGTTTTGGGCCGCTTTCTCTGGTGCTGGATTTCTACATCACCAAAATTCAATTTTGCTGATGTGGAGTTCGATAAGGGCATTCGGCATTCCAAATTTGTCCTTATCACATGGGACCGTTTCTCAACTGCCAAAGCTTGAAGAATCTCCTGTCGCCATTCCAAAACAGATGGGAGTGTATCATCCATCCCATGGCACAAAATTACCAACTTGGCAGTGATCAAAATAAGAGAAATATATGCCTTATGCGGCCCCAAAAGATCTCCCAGTAGGTGACCCACCCGAAAGATCGCAGCAGTGAAATAAGGGGTCAAGGACAGGAAGGGGTCAAGCAAATCTCGGATGTTAGCCCAGAAAGGAGTGACCTTAGGACAGTCCCACAATATGTGTTTGAGGGGAACTGATACCTGTTCCACAACCCTAAAACACACTTAATAAAATAGCCAACTTCCCATTTAACCTACTGGATTTATCTGCAGTCAAAGCAAAGCCAACATGGCGGTGACATCATCCACTAACAGAAGTCTAAAACACATAGCTGCCGCCACCCCTTAATTACAGGTGGATTTACATATGGATAACTCTGTACTGCTAAGACTCACAGGTAAGCACAATAGGTCACTCAAAGTTGCCTTTTATGTGATTTTAAACATTAAGAAACCCAGAAGATGGAGGGGAAGGGGCACTGTGAAACCTGAGTGAGAAGGACACTGAATTGCAGAGCTCTGCAGTAAACTATATAAAATTGCAGAACTAAAGTTAAAATCATTTCTCAACTGGACAAACTAACTCTGTGGATAGAAGACACCCTACTGAACATAATGGGCAAAACTAAGAACACTCAAGTGGCAACAGAAAGTAAAAACAGCAGTCCCAGTCCAGGACATCTGGGCCAAGCACCCGAACAACTCCACATGATGGAGCAGCAGAAATGGCACAGGAAGAGACCCTTCAATCATTGGGGGCCAAGATGCAACAACTCCTGGCATCAGTCTCAGCCATGAACAATAAACTCGATTCTCTTACCTCCCGAATGGGGACTATGGAGACTACAATGAACACTGTCAAAAAGGAGGTAGATGATGTTAGGAAGCAGTCAGACTCATGCAGTAATGCTGCAGCTCAATACGCTAAGGATTCCAAAGGTACCCAAAGATGGCTGGAAATCTTATAAAATCAAGTTTGTTCAGCCACTGTACATTTTTTGGGAATCCTGGAAGGAGCAGAGGAGGATCAACTGCCATTTTTCCTCAGGGCATGGCTGAAAGACCAACTAAAAGATTTCCCTGGACCTGCAGAATGGCCCATACTGAAAGCATATAGGATCCAACCATGAGGGAGGCAAGATGGTGACATTCCTCACATTGTTATGGCAGTGCTGGACTCCATGGCTACATGGGACCAGTTGCTGCAATTAGCTAGATGGCATCATCCTTTGCTGTATGAGGGCAATCCTGTTCTCCTTTTTCCTGACATCTCGTTTGTCACTTGACAACACTGGAAAAACTTTGATGTGGTTTGGAGAATCCTTAGGGACGTGTCTGTCCCACACGCATTTCTGTTTCCAGCAAAACTCCAGATAATATATCAGGACAAGGTCTATGTATTTCTGGACCTGTTGGATGCAGGAGTAGGGGTGATGAAGCTTCAGACCTCACAGCAACATCAAGATCAGGCAGGGGAGAAGGATGATATTCCCGATGAGCAGGACGAAGGCTAAATGAATCGTGGGTCCTGTTTTCTTGCCTATTAATTTAGTAGAGGAGTGCCTGACTTTTCTTTCCTCTCTAAGCTGAGAAAGCTACAGGATTAATAATGTCCTTTCTATAATGTTTTACATAACAGCAAATATAAAAGATTTTGCAGTTAACGCTGGTACAGTAAATATTACTGTGATTGGCTGGGGTGACAACTGTTTACTGTTATAAGTACTACTTAAATGTTTTTAAAAAGGGGAATATTGGAATTTTCTACTGTTACAACATGTAGTTAATCACCGGGGGTCTTACTAGAAATTAACATCTGTTCAACTTTCATAGTATACCCTTATCCACATATATTAGCATTAGAATTTATTGATTGGGGCCCTAGTATTTTGAACTTACAATTGAATTTTTAATTGAAGATTTCCACGTGGTTGAATCTATATGTTTAGTTTAAATGTAGCCCCAGTTCACAAGTGTTGACTTTGTTTAGTGGTAGACGGCAGTTACAGTAGTCTCCATAATTCTTTTGTTAGAACTGTTTTAAAACACTAGTTATATGCATGGCACCAAGCCCTTTCCAGGGCAGGCGATTTTGGACAACATGGTGGGATTATAACCTGTTTAGAAATTAGCCATGTGCTCTTGGGCTGCTAACCCACAGCATAACTTGTTAATATTTTGTTGTATTTAAAATTTCAGATTCCCCTCCCTTTTGAGCAAAGTTGGGAAATACAAATATCCTGAATAGTGTGTTATATTTTGTAACGACTGTATTATGTTTCCTAACCAGAAGTGATGCTTTGGTTTATCATGTCAAAATGAATAAAATATAAGTTTAAGAAAAAAGAAATCCTGAAGATGAGAGTTTACCTTTAAGAATTTTTATGTATATTCACATGTTGTCTGCAAAGAGGAATCAACATGAGATCTGGAGCCAGCCATTAGTAAGAAATAAAGACAGAACCTAGAGGGAAGGGAGAAAAAACAAAAAGTGTGAGCAGCATGGCCCAGTGGCACTGAGGGTTGAGGCACTGGATACCACACCTCACGCCATGCTGGTGACCCTGGTTCGGGAACTGATTCAGGATGCTGGTGGCTGACAGGGGACGGAGAGGATAGAGCACCCTTAGGACTGCTCTCTTTTCTTGGGGTGGCTTGTGGGGGTAGCCTCAATCTGTAGTGGCCCTTGGTGGAGACTGAGAGAACTACAAGGGTGGCACAGCAGAGGGAAATGAGAAAAGTGTGAAATGACATGCATATCATCTGGATGAAAGCAGCCCCACCTCCCCACGCTGCTCAACTGGGATGCCTCTGTGGCTGTATTTCCATGTCCCACATAGATGTAAGGAGTCCCATGCACTCCAGTCCCCTCCCGATGACCCCGGACAGGTAAAGGGGACCCCTAGTGAAGGTACATGTCCAGTACAATGGAGGTGTTAGAGCTGCAGAACGGCTAACCAGAGTGGTAATGGAAGACAGACCACCTGAAGGAGAGGATGACTGTGTGCACAAAGGAGGAGGTAAAAAAGAATATGCAAAAAACAGATTGTGAGCAAAGCATATCATTATAACATCAGAAAACAATGCAAATGACATATTATTTGCATATAGCACCATTAGAAAAAGGGTTTAAAGTCCCACTGATCATTGGGACCATTAGATTTCACACTTTGCAGCTTAAAAATCCAATTGCTTTCATTTCTAAGGAGGAAATGTAACCTATCTCTTCCTCTCTTGGGTGGGGGTACCCACTAGTCTGCAACCCCATATATTTAATAGCTTTTGCATTAGACCCATGAGGCCTGATTCCAAAAGGACCCCTTGGAGCTATGCAAGTTGCGCCACTCCAAGGGCTACAGCAATACTGGTTGCACCAGGAACCCTGCACCATATTCTGAAAGAAAGCAGGATCCCTGTGCCAAACTCCCCAGGATTGCTGTAAGTGCAGTATAGCACCCAACCAGCGGGGCATCTGCGACACATACCACAAGGATCTGGCACCCCTCCTGCCGGCACAACACAGGACGGGCAGCACTAGTGGTGGTGAGGGGGGTACACACATACCCTGCAGGTGTTAGGGGGCAGGAGGATACATAAGGTGGATTGATGTGCCAGAAGGGAGGTCAGGTATTGCTTCAGTATCTGGCAGGGTGTATATGCCCATGACCTATATATACGGAGACATATGCACCCCCCCGGGTGCCAAAGCAAATCCTTACATCCTGGCTGCCACACCAACCCTCCCTATGCCCCTCTGTGCCCCTCCTGCCCATGGACCCACTGGTAGCCCACCCAAAATAGTGTCCCACTCAGTCATAAGGGGCTTAGACCACCTCCAGGCAGGTCTAAGTGGAGCCCCTTGCGATGGCCACAGAGGGCTTTTGGAATCTGAAATGTGAGCCCCACCATGGCACAAGCCCCCTTGTGACCTGGCGTAGCCAGAGGCAGGTTGCAAGGGGGACACAGTGCCCCTTCAGCACAGCAGATTCCTTCACTGCTGCAGATCACATTCCAGAATGGAGAATGCCACAAATAATGATGCAAGGTGCAACTTGCATCATTGCTGTTTGGTGAAAGCACCTTCCATCTGCACAGAACCCTTCCAGAATTAGGACCATGATGTTTAGAGAAATTTGTCCTTAAAGGACCGTCATACCTGTCATTACCAATTGATCTAATATGCTCCTGTATCCGGTCTTACATTGTCTTAAGGTATGCCCCACATGTATTAGATTACACTTACACAAAAGCCTATATACCATAAATGTGGTATCACATGTTTTAAATCACAAATTATCACCTTGTACTCAAGTCTCCAGGGTGTACAAAGTCAGTCCCTGACTGTGTAAACCTGCAGATATTGCATCTAAAACTTTGTGGAAACCACTGGGTCTCTGTGGAAGCCTGTTATGGTGTTTCTTCTGGTCCAGTATGGTGTCTGACCTGCTGAGGACCAATTTATTCCTTAGGCTGGTAGCCCTACTGAAGGTCACCCCATGGTTTTTCACCCACAGCTGCTGCTGCATGACTTCCACGTCCCCCAATAGAACAGCCCCTTTACGATGAATTATATTCCAAATTAAGCCACATCAGTTGTTAAACTCTGTGATTAACGTATTAGGACCATGCTTGGTACCACTGTTGCTTTTACAGTTCTCAAAGCAATTCCTGCCTGTCTAAGCAACATTCCTTCTGTTTAGATCTTTCAAGTAACTTGTTGTCATAATCCCTTGCCAGAAATCTATTTTCCATATTTATAGCTTGATAATTAAAAGCCTTTATGGTGCTACAATTCCTTCTGAGTCTTAAGAACTGACTACAGTGAACTGAATTTTTGAGGGCTGTGGGTGGGCACTGTTAGCACATAGTACTGATTTGGTGGCTGTCTGATTAGTCTCACATTTGGTCTCTATTGTGCCATTACTGTAGTTACAGTACTACTCATCAGTGTACTATCCAGTTAAGGACTCCTTACTAGCTGTGTGGGTGAATTTCAGATTTAAATCATTATCCAGTAACCAGTCTCTGAATCCCTGTATGTCAGACAGATATCCATCCCACACAAACGTTATCACTAAAGTGAAACCAAAATTTGATTTTATCAAAATAAGTACCAGTTTCAGATTGAGAACACACAATTCTTCCCACATACCTAAAAGAAAGTTTGCATTGAAAGGGGGCATGGCTGCCCCCATGGCAGTGCTAAAGGTGAAGTAATACTGGTAGGGGACTTCAACCTACCAGATATTAAAGGGGAACTGTCATCAACAGGGTTTCTTAATGTCTGAAAGACCATAAAAAGCTAATTTGAGTGAGCCATTGTATTTGTCTGTGAGTCTTTGCAGACAAGAGTTATTCATATGTAATGTAAATCGGTCTGTAATTAAGGGCTGGGGGAGCCATATGTTTTAGACTCCTGACAGAAAATGATGTCACTGAGGGATCTTGGCCCTCCATTGACTGTAGGTTAAATAGAAAATCATCTGTTTTATTAAGCGTGTTTTAAGGTATTATTACAACACTTTCTACATTTATAAAAATTGTTTTGTATGTGCATTGAAACTAGTGAGTCATCAGCCTTACATTTCAAACTGTTAGTAAAAAATAATCCATCTTTAGGATTGCTTTAACCTCTAGGCTATACTGCCAGCCAATTATTAAAAACTACACATCTCAATGCTGGCTCTGTGGTGCCAATAGGTATTGGCGCCCCATACTATATCAGGATTTCTAAACCCTGGCTGGGTTCAGGTCAGTGCAGATTTATGGGGCTGCCACAGCACTAACTTCTGTCTTATTCCATTCCCTCTGTTACTCCTTTTCTCTTACAATTTTGGGTGTGAACTCAGGTTTCCAAGATACAAATGTGGCTATGTACCTACTGGTCTGGCATCATGGGGCCCAGCCTTGAAATGTGTAGTTTTTCATTAACAGCTGGCAGTACAACCTAGAGGTTAAAGCAAAGACCTGTGAACAAGCTTCATTCATCCAGCAGAATGGGGTTTGATTCCAACATGCTCTACTTGTATATTGTGTGATCAGAGTAAGTCACCTAACCTCCCTGTGCTCCAAAACACACCAGAAACAAACTGTAGCTGTGTGCCTTTCCTGAACAAAGACAGTAAAACAACCTGAGCATGTCTTATGATTCTGAAAATATTATGCTCTTTCTATCCAGATTTGACTTGAAAAGAAAAAAATAGGACACCATTAATTGTTTATTAATTGCAAAACACATGGATGGACAACATTGTTTAAAAAGCATAATCTGAACTCATTATTAAAATATACAGTAGAATAATATATGAGTGTGTGTGTGTAATCAAATTTAACACACCCAGGGTGTGGGATGCTATATTATCTAATGGCAAGCCTTATATGCTTTATAAAAGCATCCCACACTGAGGTGTGTGCAAAATTCAGTATTTTATACCCACCCACCCACCCATATATCATTTTATTTAATTAATGGTGATAATTGTTTTCCCTTTCAGCACAGTTCAGTTAGTGCAGCACTTCTGTCAGAGATATACACACACACTTCACGCACATACACACACACACACACACACACACACACACACACAGATCCTGTTTCTCCTTTGTTTTGTTTTTTTTTTTCTTTCTTTTTTAAAATTACAGTGGGAATGGCATTCTGGAAAGTTGTGGTCCATTGGCATAGCTACAGAATGTAAGACACACTTGAAGGGTATGGGTGGCAGGATTAACTAGATTGATTTATTTTTCCATTACAATAGACAATCCCATTCCATCCAAAGTATTTTCTTAAGAAACTGTTATACTTTTAACTTTATCAAAAGAAATAAAATACTCTTTTAATAATGAATTTCAGGTTGTGCATGTTTTAACTGTGTTGTTCATCTATGTGTTTTTGCAATTAATAAACAAGTAATTTGGATAGAAAGAGCATAATATTTTCAGAATAATAACACATGCTCAGATTGTTTTTACTGTCTTTGTCCAGGAAAGGCACACTGCTACACCTTGTTCCTGGGTGTGTTTTGGAAGCACAGGGAGGTTAAGTGACTTGCTCTGGTCACACAATATACAAGTAGAGCATGATGGAATCAAAGCCCATTCTGCTGGATGAATGAAGATGGTTCACTTTTCTTTGCTTTAACTCTAGGCTGTACTGCCAGCTAATAATAAAAAACTTCATTTCAAATGGCCCCATGATGCCAGGCCAGTAGGTACATAACCACATTTGCATCTTGTAGACGGAGTTCACACCAAAATTATAAGAGAAAAGGTTGTAAAGAGGAATGAAAAATACAGACGTTGGTGCTGTGGCAGCCCCAGAAATCCATGAACACAGACAAGGTTTAGAAATCCTGATATGAGGCCCCAGTACCTGTTGGCTACTAGAGACAGCCTTGAGATATGTAGTTTTTGATGATCAGCTGACAGTATAGCCTAGATGTTAAAGCAACCCTAAAGATGGATTATTTTTACTAACAGTTTGAAATGTAAAGGTGATAACTCACTAATTTCAATGCATATACTAAACAAGTATTATAAATGTAGAAAGTGTTGTAATAACACCTTAAAACTCACTTAATAAAACAGACTATTTCCTATTTAACCTACAGTCAATGGAGAGCCAAGATCCTTGGTGACATCATTTCCTGCCAGGAGCCTAAAACATATGGCTGCCCCAGCCCTTAATTATAGGCTGATTTACATATGAATAACTCTGACTGCAAAGACTCACAGATAAACACAATGGCTCACTCAGATTTACTGTTTATGGTCTTTCAGATATTAAGAAACCCTGCTGATGACAGTTCCTCTTTAACTGGAGCACACTAATGCAACAACAACAAGAAGTGAGGGCTTCTTATTGTCACTACAAGGCGGAACTGTGCCAACTTGTTAAAACCCAACAAGGGAGATGCCATTCTCAATGTTGTCCTCACAAACTCAGAAAGGATCAAGCACGTCAAAGTGGGATGTCATATGGGCAACAGCGACCATCGCAAGGTAAGCTATAAGGTAAACATAACGCAGGACACCAGCCACTCAAAGATAAATGTGCTAGATTTCAGAAAGGCTGACTTCCAAAAAATGAGGAACAACATAAGTAAGCAGTTAATGGAAATAGAGGTTGAGGAGGTGGAGGTGGAGGTCATGTGGGGGGGACTCAAGAGAGCAATAAAGACTGCCACAGATCAATGTGCCAGATGGGTCAACAATGCAAAAATAAAAAGAAATCCTCTATGGTTTTCCAAGGAAGTGGCTACCACAGTCAAAGAAAAAAAGAAGGTGTACAGTATATATCAGGAAACCAAAACTGAGAAAGACTGGGTGTCATACAAGGAAAAATGAGTGAGTCAAACAAACACATTAGAAAGGTCCAGACAGAGAAAAAGATAGCAGAAGGGCAAGAGAGGAGACAAATATTTTTAGATACATTAGGAACGTAGGAAGACAAAGGGGGAATAGTAAAGATTGCTACTGACGAAGGAAAATGCACCAAACATGACCCAGAAAAGCCAAAATCCTCAACAAATACTTCTGCTCGGTGTTTACCAAAGAGAACCCAGGGGATGGCCCAACCTTGAAAAAACACAACACTCCAGGACCTGGGGTAGACACGAGTCCCTTTACAGAAGCCAAAGTATGGGATGCACTAAATAAACTAAAAGCAGACAAAGCCATGGGACCAGATGAGATGCACCCCAGAATCCTTAAGGAAGTGTGGGCAGAATTAGCAGCCCCTCTGGCACTTTTATTCACAAAATCCTTGAAGAGCGGCGTGGTACCCGAAGATTGGAAAAAGGCAATAGTGGTTCCACTTCACAAATCAGGCAGTTGCAAAGAAGCTAGCAATTACAATTTGGTGAGCCTCATGTCTATAGTAGGGAAACTAATGGAGACACTACTCAAATAGAGGATCATAGCATTCCTCAAAACTAGTGGCCAACAAGACCCTAAACAGCATGGTTTTACAGCAGGTAGGTCATGCCAGACAAATCTGCTCGAGTTTTTTGACTATGCTACAAAAATAGTGGATGACGGTGGGGCAGTGGATGTGGTCTACCTAGACTTTAGTAAGGCCTTCGACTTGGTTCCACACAGAAGGCTGGTAAAGAAGCTTGACCATATAGGGGTTGGTCCAAAAGTAGTCAGATGGGTACAAAACTGGTTACAAGGCAGAGCACAGAGGGTACAGGTTAATGGAGCACAATCGACAGAAGGCAGGGTGACCAGTGGGGTGCCCCAGGGCTCAGTGCTAGGGCCTGTGCTCTTCAATGTTTTTATAGCAGACATCACTGATGGACTGGAAGGGAAGGTGTGTCTTTTTGCAGATGACACCAAGATATGTAACAGGGTAGACACCCCAGGAGTGAGCAAGATGGAAGTTGACCTCAAGAAACTAGAAGAATGGTCTGGAGTGTGCCAGTTGAGATTTGTTGCCAAAAAGTGCAAGGTCATACACATACACATGCACATAGGAAAGAAAAATCAGAGAAAGGAGTATTACCTAGGAGGAGAAAGACTGGCAGCCTCAATCCAGGAATGAGATCTGGGAATCATATTCTCAGATGTCTTGAAGGTTAGTAAGCAGTGTGAGAAAGCAACAATGAAGACCAACAGAATGCTGGGCTACATTGGGAGGGGAATCAAGCAGGAAGAGAGAGGTGGTACTACCACTGTATAGATCGCTGGTCAGGCTCACCCGAAATATGAAGTCCAATTCTGAGGCCTCACCTCAGGAAGGACATTGACCAGGTGGATACAGTACAGAGAAAGGTGACAGAAATGATTCAGGGTCTGCAGTACATAGTCCTACAAGGAAAGACTTAGGGAACTGAATATGTATTCCCTGGAGCAGAGAAAAGAAAGAAAGGGGACATGATTGAAACATTCAAGTACATAAAAGGCATTAACAAGGTACAGGCACAGGAACTTTTCTCTTCAAGAAGAGCTCCAGGACTAGGGGACATGACCTCAGGCTGCAAGGAGGAAGGTTCTCTACCAACACTCTCCTACAACAAGCTCCTCTCTATATCCCTGGACGTAAACTGCTATGGGTGCATGAGCTTCTCTTACGCTGCCCCAAGTATTGGAATTCTATCCCTCAAGCCATCGCTTAGCACCTACCCATGTTGGTTTCAAGAACTTCCACCGTGAATATTTACAAGCATCAAATCCCTGCACCTGCTTCCAGCCACCTTAAGTTCTTTATCTCCCCCAGCTCTTATCCTCACTATACTACATTCCACTTTCTACCCTTCCTCCTCCTGCTTTCATCCTCCCCCATTTGTACCCTCTGCCTCTATATCTCCCCTTCCTCCTCCTCTCTACTGTTTCTATGTGCATAGTCCTCGTAACAGCACTTACAGTATGCAGTACTTTACATCCCTGTATTTCTTGCACTCGTTTGCTCTGAATATCCCAATGTATTGTTTATATTTTGACCTGTTCCAACTATGTACTTCACTGATTCACTAAGTTGATTGTATTCCTGACTCCTTCACTTTGTATTCACCTATGTTTTGTGCTGTGTCACATTGTTGTTGCTAATTGTATTCAACTTGTATCCTCTTGGGTCGTGCCTGAAAATAGGCATCCTTATGCCTAGTGTACTCACCTTGGTTACCAAAAGCAAATAAATAAATAAACACCAGGAAATTGTTCTTCACAGAAAGAGTGGTGGACACTTGAAACAGCCTGCAACAAGAGGTTGTGGGCTCAACACTGTGTGGGGATTCGAGAATACGTGAATAGAACAAGAGAGCCCTGACTACAAAGGGCAATTAGAGTGTCAAAATAGGTCTAAAACAAACGAGCAGACTAGATGGACCTAGTGGTCTCCTTCTGCCATCAACTTCTACATTTCTATGTAAAGTTCTTCAGGAAATATTTTCTTCCAAAATCAAAAGAGTTCTGCGTTAGTACGAATTGCAGTGCTGCCAGTATAAAATTGACTGGTATTTGTTCCTTCCTGGGGTGTCAGTCTAAAAAGTACTTACAGGCCCTGATGCCCTGTTGATGATTGATGGACAGATAAAGGGCCTCAACATCAATACAAGCCAAACATAATTCTCTTTCCAGGTGATGCTAGTAGATTTAATGAGCACATCTGAGGTTTCTTTAAGGTGTGAGTTGGAGTGTGTACACAATCTTGTAGAACAAATCAGTAAATTTACCAAGGTTTTCAGTAAGAGATTGACCTCCCAACACTATGGGTCTACCATGTGGCTTTGGGGTTCATTTATGTATTTAGGTAAGATATAAAAGCTTGATGTTACAGGAAATTCCCTCCAAATGTATTTAAATGTATTTTGTCATAGACCCAGTAGTCATGGTCTGCTCTAAAAGCTAATACATCTCTTTCTTATATACTGGTGTGGGGTTTGAGGTTAATTCCCTGTAGTTATTAGTGTTACCCAGTAATAACATCACAGTCTCCCTGCAGTGTTCTTTTTCTAGTACAACTATCTTCCCTCCCTTGTCTGCTGGTTTCATCACAAGTTCCTTATATTCTGAGAATTGTTTGAGAGCAGTGTATTATGCTACAGTGAGATTCTGAAACCTTGATTGTTCACTCTGTCCTAACCATTCCTATATTTATTTAATAACTAAGGTGCTAAATTTGATTCTGGCAGAAATTGTAAATTTGGAAAATGTAAGAGGATCACAGGAAGGATAGGAGTCTTGCAGGTCCATCAGCACAGTGGTAGTGGTGTTGCTCCTGACACCAGTGACCCAGGTTCGAGAATGATCCAAGGTTATCAGGAATTGGCCATAGGGAGGGGGATCGAGTGTCCTGGAAGATGTTCTCTTCCTCCAAGGATGGAAGGAAAAAGTGCTCCTATTGTGCATGAGCTAGCACTGCCACTGGTGGAAGCACGGCCAGTGGTCATGGACTCACGGAGTCAGGAGGGGAGGATGCTGGTAGGTGCTTGGCTACAGGGTGCATCAGCACCTTGCTAACCTAGACATATGTCCTTTGTGCTGGCACCCTCTTGGGTTGGGACTAACAGGAAAAACCTGCATAAATCCCTGGCATTGAGTAACATGACGCTGGGATCCCAGTACACTGAGACCCAGCTGTGAGTGTTGGAGATCATGCACGCCACGACACAGCTGAGAAATTTCAGGAGTATATCCCTAAAGCCAAAAACAAAAAGAAAGGCTAAGAGTCAAACATCAAGAAAGGGGACTCAAACCTGGAACCTTGTGGACCAAATTAACTTTCACTGGAGTGTTTTTTGAACAGAATCAGAATAATCATGATTCATATTCCAGGAGAGAGGAATCAAACCTAAGACCTAATGAACTGGATATACAAAACTTAGAGGAAGCACAGCTTGGGGCAACGTGAGGAAGTATTTTTTCACAGAGAGGGTGGTGGACGTATGGAACGGCCTTCCTGATGAGGTAATGGGGTCAAAAATAGTGAGGGAAATAAAGAATGCATGGGACAGATATAAGGCAATTCTAGTTGGGGTTAGGAGGAAGTAGGCTGTTGGTTAACTAGGATCTGCAGCTTATCCAATAGGTAGTAAATGGGCAGACTGGTTGGGCCAAGCAGTCCTTATCTGCTGTCAGAGTCTATGTTTCTATGTTTCTAATGTAGAATTCTAATTTAGAGTATCTGCTTGAACTTAATTTGTAACAAAATGAAAGTGTTACTGACAGACTTGATCTTTATGTGGACATTGTAGCAAGTAAAGACACGCGGGTAGTAATGTACATTATACAATGGCAAGAAAATTTCCTGGTCTCTGATTGGTCAATCTTGGGCTGGACCTGTGATATTATCCCAGTACAACATCACGGGTCTAGTCTCAGCCTCACTGTGAACCTGTAGATGAGCTACATGATGAGCTAGATTACCTCTTTTTTTGCATCTCCTCTTAAGAAACAAAAATATTTTTCCACACTAAAAAACATTCTTTAAAATTATTGTTTTATTTTATATATAACGACGAGCCATTGTATAATAGCAATAATACCCTCCAGGGTGTGTGACGTTTGGGATAACATCACGCCTCAGTTGTTGGACGCACTCGGCCTGCGGCCTTGTGCCCAACCTCCTGAGGTGTGACGTTATCCCAGCACGACACGCACCCTGTTGGGCATTATTGCTTGCCATTACATAGACATGATACTAAAACAAAGGAAATACAATTAAAGGAAGAATCCACTTTTCACTACATGTTTAACCCTGCTATATCCACATTTGAAAATGTACTTACTAAGCAAGTACAAGAACTGTTAGCACAGAGTGAAAAACCAAAACAAAGTCAAGTCAGGCCAACCCTGCTTCCCTTGAAACACAAATGCAGACTAGCTTCTCAGATGTAGAATCATGGTTTCTAAACCACAAGCTTCTTCTAAACTACAAGACTAAGACAATGTGTTTTGCCACTCCACAAAATAGACACAGATCCTATCAACTACAAATATGCAACAATCTTAACGAAGTGCCTGAAATGGTCCTTACCTTCAAATACCTTGGGGTCACCTTAGACTGCTCCCTTTCCTACACACAACACATCAATCTGGTTGCAAAGACTGTTAACTCTAGACTTGGCCTGCTCTACAAACACAAGCACTAACTGATGAAGCTCTTAGACTTGCAGTGACCAGCTCAGTTCTGTCGGTTATCAACTATGGACTAGTAGCCTATGGAGCAGCTACAGACACAGCTCTACAAAGAATCAAAACAGCCCTTAATAAACCCTGATAGCTTATCTTAGGAGCCCACTGACTAATGTATACTTGTGAGCTCTACTCCCATGCTGGGTGGCTCAACCTGGAAAATAGGATGCAGTACCAAGTTTGCCTTCTAGCCAAAAAGACCACTCAAGGTTTCACTACCCCAGGGGTACTTGGCCTCCTCCAATCTAATAACAGCAAAAGGAATACTAGGAGCGCTTGCTGTCAGTCACTAAAAGTACCCTTCCATTGGACCTCTCAAGGTCAATGATCTTTTGGATATAGAATCCCCAAATGGTTAAACTCCCTTAGTACGGACCTGTACTAAACTTGGTCAATTTAAGTCAAACCTGAAGACTCACTTGGTGGTTAACAACTCTAAAAGTAACTGTGGTATCTAATTTCCCAGTTGCTCACTACCTTGGAGCTCTAGCTCACATTCATGCACATACTAGCTGACCATTAGCACATTATCTCCCTCTCTTTAACTGATTTACTACACTCCCCCCCAACTACCCCCCCTCCTCACTTTCCCTCGACAAGGCTTGTTTGAGCTGCTCCTCTGCCCCCCCCAGCCTCTCCCAGTACTTCTGTTTGTCAGCCTGCTGTCTCTTCCTCCCTCTCTCTGTTTTCTCTTCTAATCTCTGCTAACTCCTCAATTCCTCTGACCCCTGCTCTGACCCTTTATCCTGCTATGTTAGTAGATGTCTATGACCACTATTTTTTAAGTTACTATTACTTTCAGTTTATACAGATATTACTTACTGAATGTAATTAATCCTTAAGTTTTATGCACACTGTGATTATGTTATGTAAGTTTGACTCTCTTTGACGTGGGACCTCTATAAATGAGCTTTTAGCTCAAAGGTATCAAAATCCTAGTACTCACTAAATAAATAAACCAAGGCTTCAGAATCTCACTGTAGGAGAATGCACTGCTCTCAAACAGTTCTCTGAATGTGAGGAACTTGTGAGGAAACCAGCAGATAAGGGAAGGAACATACTGTACTTTTATTAGATAAAGAACACTGCAGGGATATTGTGATGCAACTGGGGAGCCTTTTTTCCCATAGGGAAAACTGGTGGGTTATAACTGCGAACATGAGCTGGGTTTCCCTTGCTTCACACATGCATCAGTTGTGATCCTCACTTTCTCTGGGCTGACCCTGCTCCTCAGCTCTGCAGGGTTAGCCACCACTCAGTCAGTGGTAGTGGTGTGCGAAGTGGCCATAATTCACTCCTCAGAGTGGTTTGCGGAGTATGCGGAATCTGTGAAGTAATCCATAACGCGAAGTGGAGTACTTTGCTTCATAATGAGGAACGTGACGTCCATTCAAACCATTGACTTCATGTTATTCCGCCTTCCCCCAACCGCTTCTCCACCAATTTTAATGCAAAGTACATAGAGATCAATGTACTTCACATCACTTCACCTTGTTATTGAGCTCCAAGGCAAATTTTGCGTGGTTCATGGGATTGCAGGTCACATGGGCTCTAGACTGTTCTGCACAGCCTCAGTTCTGGGTAGTGTATGTAGGCAGCTGTAGGAGACAGTTTGCTCTGAGAGCTCTCTGCAATTAAAACTCTCTAAAAGCTGTTAAAAGAGCCTTTTTGAGACATTTTTGTTTTCTCAAAATTTAGTGATCTATTGTAGGAAACCCTCATGTGCTCATATAATTGAGTGTTTATTGTTTGTGTGTGGATTTTGAAAGTTAATTTAGAACATTCAGTCTGTGTACTGACAGACACTAGAAGTGTGCTTTGGGGGAAGGGCATATCTGTGGTGTAGGTAGATTAACTTGGAGAAAAAGACAGTAGTTTCCCTTTTGGTGATATTTTTCTTGTATAACTGTGTTAATGTACACACAGTAACATTTTCAATAATTCTTGACATTTTTTTGCTGATTGTTGTGGTGCAGCAGTGCATAATTTCAGTTTGTTTAAAACACATGGTTATATTACTGAAGTTTTCAATTTGCTACACCTTACCTGTAGTATGTGTATGAGTGTGTGTGCGACACATGCCATCGAATCAGACACCTTTTATTGTGCCACAGAGTGACTGCAGCAGTGTGAACCTGCTACCCTCTGCACCTGCATGATTTTTGTACTGCTTTGTGATATCTTGGTTTTGGATTGTTACTGCAGTGCTTCCCCCCAACCGGCAAAAGTTATTCTTTGTTGTGAGCACTGGTTAGTTAAGGTGTTGTTGTGACTTTGCATCTACATCTCTTCTTGAAGCTACAGTTGTTGTTTTTTGGCTTCACATCCAGCGGCCCAGACTGAAAGTTCCAAAATCTAAATTTGTTTAGAATTTTCCTGGTGATCCTCCAAAATGCCCGCAAAGAGACGTGGAAGCAAAGCTGTTTCTGTCCATGGCACTGCTGCTAGTGGTAAGATTGTCTGTGGATGTGGTAGTATGCAGGCATTGCTGATGTGAGGAAAGGATTACTCCTTCAATGTCTTTTACAGCGTAATCGGTAGCTTCACTAATAGTTGGAGGAGATGATGTATCAGCAGGTGGTGTTAGTGCAGTTGCTGGTGGTATGAGTTTTGCTGCCTCAAGATCCACTTCTAACCAGTTGACCATGTCCAAAAACATAGTTGAGTCTAAAGCAGTGAGTGACAGTGTAGATGATGTTGTACTCCCCAATAACATCCCCATGGTAACTTGAACATGATTCTGATCATCATGCCAACGATAACACACAATGTGACATTTCTTCTACTGCGGTTCAGAGCGTGTGTTTGTCATGCAATGATTCACAGTGTGGTTCAAAAATATCAGGTGATGGTGGTGATGATGAGGTTGCTTTGGTTGCAACATGCAGTCCACATGCCAGCATCCAAGCAGAAGATGTGGATGTGGATGATGTTGATGAATATGATGATGATGTCAGTGACCCCTGTTGGGAACCAGAGAAAAAGAAAGTCAAGGTGGCTGTGTCTGGGTCTGTTTGCATCACCCCCCTCTGTAAAAAGTTGTGATTTAGCAGTTTCAGTTGATGATGATGATGATGATGATGACCCAGTAATAATGATAGGTAGTCAGTTGCAGTCCAAGTGTGTCCTGCCTGAAAAATCATGTAGCACCCCCCCATTTCAGGTCTTAAAAAAATGGAGTCCAATGAGCAGCATCAGGGACATGTTGAAAGTAGGGGATCACAATCCCTTGTATGTGATTTTTTTGTGCAAGATGCAAATGATGAGTCAGTTGCAATCTGCCAGCTTTGCCTCGTGCGTGTGAGTTGAGGTAAAAAGGGGAGCCATCTGGGAACAGGGGGACAGCATACACATGGCAGTGTGGACCCAGCACATGATGGCAGCTAATACCAGAGTTGGACATTCAGTCTCATTATCAAACGTAATGAACATTTTATCCCCTTCCATGACTGTAAGATCAAGTAGGAATGTGTGCAGTAGGGATGAAATAACAGCACAGGATTACTACAGGCATGATGAGGTGGAGGAGCATAATGATTTTGAAATCTTGTCCAGTGGTGGTGAGAGTAGCAGTTTTGGTGGTGGTGGTGGTGGTCAATGCAGTACATCTAGTGCAAGTGATACATCAACCCCTGTTCATAAATCTGCAAAAATAATTTCATTTGTGGATTTTTCATCACCTGTGCAACGGTCTTCATCACATGTCCCCACTCCATCCCTGGCCATTCACAGAGCAGAGCCATTTGTCATCACATCCCGTGCAAAACATTTAAGCCAGCCCATGTTGCAGACTGTTTTTGCCCATAAGCTGAAGTACCCACCCAATCATACAGTGTTATGTGAACTTAATGCTGCTGTAGCTGAACTACTGACAATTGATCTGTTGCCCTTCTCCTTCATGGAGAATTCCGGGTTCTGGCAGTTTGTGGCACGTGCCTGTCCAAAATGGAAAGTCCCATCCAGGACATACTTTTCTACCCGTGCTGTCCCCGAGTTATATCGTACTGTGTCCGACTCTGTAAGACATGCCCTTCAACATTCCTCCTCTCCATTCATCCATTTAAGTATGGATATGTTGACAAGTGGCAAAACAGCAGGGAGTTCATATTTGTGTATAACTGCACATTGGGCGCAGGTGCCTGGTGTTGTTTGCACTGTTGGTAGTGTGAATAATCAGTGTAGTAAGGTGGAGTGTCATGGTAGCAATCTTCCAGGATTTCGACAGCATGCAGTGATTGCTATGCACAATGTGACCTGTTCACACACTGGTGAAAACATGCTGGACTTGGTACTGACTGAAACTGACATGTGGCTGAAACCCCTGTCCCTGATAGCCGGGCTCATAGCAAGTGACAATGGGTTAAATGTGGCTAAATGCATCACAGATGGTGGCTTTGTTCGGGTTCCATGCATGGCCCACTGTTTAAATCTTGTGGTGCAGGAGTTTCAGCAGCACCCTGATATAAAGGAAATACTGGCAGTTGCACACCGTATCTGTTCTCACTTTTCATGCTCTGCAAAGGCCCGTGACCAACTTTGTCAGTTGCAGATCCAAAAACAACCTCACATAGCACCACCTGAAGCTGGAAATTGTCACCCGGTGGAACTCCACTTTATACATGGCAGGGAGGTTGTATGAACAATCAAAAACCATCTCAGATTATCTTGTCATGCACACTAGCCATGACACTTCCAGGGTCTCCATGTCTATGACGACTGAAGAGTGGCACCTTATGGACTCTGTAGTAACAATTTTGAGGCCTTTCGAACATGCCACACAGACTTGAGTGATGAGTCTGCCTCCATTAGCCAATCAGTTCCACTGTTGCAGATGTTGGCAGATGTTGGTGAATCTACAGCATAGTCTTGATGTTGTCGGAGACTGTGCTAGCAGTGTGTTGCTGATACACATACTGACAGCATTCAACCAGAATTGGCACATCTTGAACATTCAGCATAATGACAGCTTTGCAATAGCAACAATGCTGGACCCACGATACAAACGTAGAATTGCCTCACTACTGGGGGGTGGGCCTGAACAGGTAAAAAATGTCAGTGAGCAACTGGTGCGCTTGGTTCATGGGCACAGAAGTCACGTGCCAAGATCAGCAAACCTCAGCAGCATAATCAGGCTGAAGGTCAGTCCGGAGTAGTATCAAGCATATCGTGTAAGGGGAAGTGGACTACAGTTCCAGGTGGTCTGTCATCCAAACCAGTCGGCATTAACCCACTTTGGGGTGCTTTGTCCCAAGTGGGGATTTGTGACATAAATGATTCCGGAGAACAGGATGATGCATCAACCACTGGACTTAGTGCAGCACAGTGAATGATTGACTCATATTAAACTGAAAACAGGCATCTTATCAATAACTGATGATCCTCTTTTATACTGGAGTGGAAAGGTCAGTGAATGGCCAGAGCTGACTGCAGTAGCACTGAAGTACCTGACATGCCCATCCTCTAGTGTAAGTGTCAAGAGGGTATTCAGCTCAGTGGGTGCAATAGTTCAGGCTTGTCGTACAAACCTCTTTCCTGCAAATTTCAGTTTGATGACATTATAATAGTAATAATAATAATAACATTTATTTATTATAGTGCCTTTCACGTATCAAAGCACTGTACATTCAAGATAAAAACAGAATACAATAAATACAATAAAATCAAGAAAATACAGAATAGGCTTTTCCCCACAAAAAAGTCTTGAGACATTCATAAAAATGAATGAGGGGCACATACCAGCTCAGACTGCAACCTCAGTATTCATACCCTGGCATAGTCATGTTTTTGCCGATGTTGTAGAAATAGACCATCCTGGTGGCACTGGCAGCATGAAATGGCCTATCATTGAGGTAGATGATGACACAGTGGAGAAAGAATTTCCCAGTGGGCAGAGTTCAGACATTGATGACTACGAGGGCAGCTTTCTGTATGAGGATGATGATAAGGTTGATGTTGGTAGGTTTTAAGTTAAGTGGTTAAAAGGCTGTCATGTTTTTTGTATGGTACATATTTTGTTTTTCATAACGTTAAATCAGTGTTCCACTCAGAGTGACTCAAATCCCAAATGTCACATCACATTTTTAACACAGAGCACAATATATCCTGCCTGCCACCCACCTGTTTGCATCTGACATTGATAGTAAATGTGTTGCAGCATGCTGCAGCTGTTCCCAATCTGCACTGCCACCAGATGCAGGAAGATGTGAGAGGGAGTGTCATTGTGGGCCCCCGGGACCAACACCATAAAACCGTTGTTAGCCACTGCCACCAGATGAAGGAAGATGTGAGAGGGAGTGTCATTGTGTGCCCCCCCCGGACTACCACTAGAAAATCGCTATTAGCCACTGCCACCAGATGCAGGAAGATGTGAGAGGGAGTGTCATCATGTGCCCCCGGACCACCACTAGAAAATCGCTGTTAGCCACTGCCACCAGATGCAGGAAGATGTGAGAGAGAGTCATCATGTGCCCCCGGACCACCACTAGAAAATCGCTGTTAGCCACTGCCACCAGATGCAGGAAGATGTGAGAGGAGTGTCATTGTGTGCCTATGACCAGCACCCTCCCCACCACCACCACTATTCTGCTGATGTTTTCCATTACATGTCCTGCCTATGCCAAGGCACAGGGAGTTGGAGAGGAGAACATTCATAAGCCACAGGCACAAGGCTTCTTACTATCAGTACTTTAAAGTGAGTTTGTGTACTAATGTTTTTCATGCTATTCAACTTCCTTTAGCTGTGTTTTGTTTCCTATTGTTTTCTGAGCTGCAGTGGTTAAACGCATATGGTTAACTTTTTTTGTTCTTTACAGATTAAGAAATGACTGTCCTTCACTGAAGGTCTGTATGGTACAGCATTACTGTCTACAGCAACCTACGGGATATCCATTTCCATACTGGTAAGTATATGAGTTTTATTTCATCTGTTCCTTTTTTTGTTCTTAATTTTTTCATAACAGTGCAAATCCGACTGGTGATTCATATAAAGTACGTGACATGTACCATGTCACATAATATTTGTCCAACACATCACATACTGTATTGCAGGCAGCTGCAGCCATGCCAGAATTGAAAAAAGTTTGACCCAGGTCATGACAGGTCATGACTTGACAAGAAGTGGTTTTAAAATGTAACTTGAGTTAAGACACAGGGACACTGACACAGTGTATTGGTTATAGCCTGATGGTACAAAATCTGTTATGTGAAGATTTGGTCTTCATGTGGCTGCAGTGGGACAGCTTGCTATCTGTTAATCATCATATATGATGGGGTGGAACAGCCTCAGCTTAAACATAATGTGTTACTGCTGAAATCAAGTTGTAATAAGTCCTTCATTTCTTTTTGTAGGAAACTTCCTGATGCTTTGTAGTGTCATAGTTGCCTTATCCAAATAACTTGTTCAACATCATACCCCCCAGGCTGGCAGACATGCAACAAGTAGTATGAATCGAACATGACCATGACCATCATTACTGGACTGAAGAAGGATGTAGATAAAATCTGTGAAGAATTAACAAAATAATAAACTCTAATGAGACCTTGCAAATGAAAATGGGAGGAGGGATTCCCAGCTGCAGCAGCAGGCAAGATGACACCAGGACACCATTGCATGGGAGCACTATGGTGCACACAGTTAGGTGGTGTGATGTAAATGCATAGGTCACACAAACAGGTACAGCACACAAGCAGGGGTGTGCATGGCAATGGGCATGTACACACTGAGGCGTGAGGCAAGGGTAGGGGAGACGGGGCACACAACCACACACAGCACCTCTCACAGCACCCCCCCCCACACACACACACATACCCACACACATAGGCGTAGGTCTGTGGCGTAGATCAGATGCATCGCACCGGTGCACAGGTGCAACTGGTGCAAGACTGCCATCATCAAGCCCTCACCACACGGCCTAGTGGCTGGGCAAGCACACACACAGACAGCATGTGGCATAACACACAGGTGCCACACAAGTGGTAGGCACACACACTGCCCATGTGTGCATTGGGTAGCAGCTGCAGACCACAGGCAGGGCGGCCCGCACATCAGGTCTGCTGCATGGAACCATAGCCACCACGGCCATTGGGACAGCTGTGCCTGGGCTGATCGGCAGCCACAGGCTGTGCATCAGCCATGGGGAGGTGTGCAACAGCCCCTCAGGGGTTAAACTGTTGGGCCGTAACCATGTCCACGCGGGGGTGTCAAGGCACTTAAACAGGCCAGCCCCGGGCATGCCTGGGATGCCGACATCAGAGCCTGGCATCGACTGCACTTGTGTCAGCTGACGCCGGGTACACAGGATGGACAGCGCACTGAGGGGGGTCATCTGTTCCTGGCCGCACCCTGTGACAGCCAGCAGTGCAAAGCCATCTGAGATCGCAGTGACAATGGAGGAGTGCGCACATGTGAGGGGCGTGGCCGGTTCATCAGGGATGCAGTCGTGGCCTCCTCCATGCACTGCATCCCCGCCAGGATCCATGCAGTGCCCCTCTCCTGCTGCTTGGCTAACTGGCGCACCTCTGCACACAGTGCGAGCACCCCAGTGGCAAGCAGCACCTGTTGCTGAACGGATGCCCATAGCAAACGGGTGTGCTCAGCCAGGGGGTCAGCATCCTGGGGCTCCCGGGCTGGATGCTTATCCCCATGTGGTGACCGGCCACACTGCACAGACCACCTCTCTTGTGAATGCTGCACAGTGGGGTCTGCAGGGGGATTGGGCACAGCAGGCACACTGGCGGTGGACCCTGTGTCTGGCTGCCCAGGGGCCCAGGCACATCCTGCTCCAGATCAGCTGGAGCTAGTGCTGGAGCTGGTGTTGGAGGTGGTGGTGGTGGTGGTACAACTGCCTGAGGAGGTGTTGGTCCTGCTTCGGGAGGGGACCCAAGATTTTGTATGGTCCAAAATGAACCGCCACGCCCCCACACATGCTCACTCCTCCATTGTCATGCCTATGACTTGGTCCCAGAACTGCCCCCGCCCCAGACATTCCCTGACCCAGGTCCATCTCTGCTCCACCCACTCAACTCACTCGACTGCCCTCCCTCCGTCCTCCCGAGCAACAACACAAAACACTCACACACAACATAGGCATACACACAGTCAGACACAGACAAACAACAAGTTATAAAAGTAAGAAAAAAAGAAATTCACAGCAAGAACAAATTAAGTACAAAAACAGTCTACACATAACACAAAAAAATTAGCTTTTAAAAAAGCTGTTGGGTCTCTGTTTACTAGATCTCCTCCTAACTACTGTAGTCTCGCACACTCTCTGCCTCCTCTCTCTCCCTCTGCACAGGAGAAAATGAAACTGTTTCCTTGCATAAGGCACTTCCTGCTTGCCTGGCTAAAGCATGTGGCTTACAGTACTGTAAGTCATGTGATGTGTGTGTGTGGGGGGGGGGCTGCCAAATCCAAAACGTGAAGTGGATCATTTCGCATCATAATGAGGAGCGTGAAGTCCATTGAATCAATGACTTTGCATTACTTTGCGTTGTACCACAAGGCGAAGTGCATTGATATCAATGTACTTCGCATCACTTTGCCTTGTTATTGAGCTCCAAGACTATTTTTGCAGTGGTTCATCATGGGATTGCAGGTCACGTGGACTCTAAATTTTTATGCACAGCTTCAGTTCTGGCCTGGGGGTAGTGTCTGTAGGTAGAAGTAGGAGACAGTTTGCTCTCAGAGCTACTGTGATTCAAACCCACTAAAAGCTGTTAAAAAAGCATTTTTGAGCCTTTTTATGGGCTCAAAATTTAGTGCAATGATTGTAAGAAACCCTCCTGAGCTAATATCATCGAGTGTTTATTGTTTGTGTGTGGATTTTGAATGTTAATTTTGAACATTCAGTCTGTGTACAGACAGACACTGTAAGTGTGTTTTGGGGGAGGGGCGTATGTGTGGTGTAACCTTTGGTAGATTAACTGGAAGAAAAAGGCAGTCTTTTTCTTTTGGTTATATTTTTGTTGAATAAATAACTGTGTTAATGTACACACAGTAATATTTTCAATAATTCTAGATTTTTTTTTTGCTGATTGTTGTGGTGCAGCAGTGTATAATTTCAGTGTGTTTAAAGATTTGGTTATATTAATGATGTTTTCAATTTGCCTCTTTACTTGCAGTGTGTGTGTCAGTGTCTGGGCGACGTGTGCCATGATCAAATCAAACCCATTTTATTGTGCCACACAGTAATTGCAGCAGTGAGAACCTGCTATCCACTGCACCTGTGTGATTTTTTGTACTGCTTTCTGGTATCTTTACTGGTAGTAGTGGACTGTTACTGCAGACAGTACACTGCCCCCCTCCCCTGCCCCAACCGGCAAAGATATTCTTTTCCAGATCTGAATTTCTGACAGTGAGCACTGGTTAGGTGTTGTTGTGCCTTTGCATCTGCATCTCTTCAATGCACAGTGTAATCTTAATCTGTCAGTGCATTTGTATCTCTTTAGGGCCCAATCTCCATCTGTAACGTAAATCACAGTTGTTTTATTGACAAAGAACCTCTGTGCGCAAACACTGAGGCAAGGGTTACCCCAAAGGGCATTTGGCTGGGAAGCCAAGTTTCAAGAAAATACAAAATCACACATGCCCACACGTAGCAAAGCATCAAGGGCTGCATATGCAAATCACCACAGAATGTTATGCTGGTCCAACTTTAAGCAGAATGGCACCAAGCAATTCTACTTAAAAGTTGGACCATCTTCTCGATGACCTATACACTATGATACTTTGCATTGTCAACGAACATATCTTCAACCAATACAATGAAAATATCTCTCATGCTCTTGAAATTCTTCATCTTCATCAGATTTTTTATTTTAATGGGTTCACCACAACATATCCAACACACACTGTCTTAGGGTAGCTGGTCCATTCCACTGGGGTGTCAAACAGACGAGGCATACTGATGAGTCCTGGTAGAGACGTAAACACGGTTCATACTCTCTGTTAGCACCCTTTGCAAACTGCAGAGGCCTTTCAACACCATGCAATTCTGCTTAAAGTTGACCAGCATAACATTCTGTGGTGATTTGCATATCAGCCCATGATGCTTTGCATTGTGTGGGCATGTGTGATTTTGTATTTTGTTGTTTTATTGGCTTCCTTCAGAGTACTGGTGTGGTGCATATTTCTGCATGAACATTGTACTCATTAATATATGTTTTTAACTCAGGGCCATCATCAGGAGTCACATAATATAAATCACGTTCTTCATCATCATGGTCACGAATGCAGTCACGATTCACGATCGCGTCACAAATCACAAAATTTATTTTTTCACTAGTTACTTGCATGTAAGCCTGTTTTGTAGTGTCTCTCCAGACTTCACCACTGTAGCCATTGATATGAGTTTTCAAATTGGGGAGTTTGTGATACAGGTCATTTAGGAAGTACAGCAATAGGCATTCACGTTCCCATACAGTTTCATATAATTGGTTATCTCACACCAGACACTGATCAACTCCAACTCTGAGAAAAATAAATTCATGTTCTTCATCATCATGGTCACGAATGCAGTCACAATTCACAATCACGTCATGAATCACAAAATTTCTTTTTTTACTAGTTACTTGCATGTAAGCCTGTTTTGTGCTATCTCTCCAGGCTTCACCACTGTAGTCATTGATATGAGTTTTCAGATTGGGGAGTTTTGTGATTCAGGTCATTGGGGAAGTACAGCCATAGGCATTCAAATTCCTGTACAGCACGTGAGTTACAGTGCTGTAAGCCATGTTATGTGTGGGGGCCCAGGGGCTGCCAATATTGTTGTCACTCCACTATACTTCGCGTTAAGGCAGAATGACAATACGAAGTCAAAATAACAAGGTGAAGTAGGCATTTCATGCTGGCCACTCCGCATAGCGGAGTGACAATGCAAAGTGCCCATTTCATGGGCACTTTGGCGGTGGAATTTAAATTCACTGCATTACTAGTCGGCAGTAAATTATTTGAAAAAAAAAACATTAACTGGGCTAAAAAACTTGTATACTGGCTGTAAAAAAAACAAAAAAAAGGAAAAAGAAATGTAGGTTTCTTTCTTGAGCCGCTATGGACCATGGTGAAACTTGACCGGTTCATGACTCTGTTGGGATGTCTTTTTATTTTATATAATTACTGTGGCAAAAAAAACGATCCCCAGCAATGATATAAAATAAAGGCTGGGTAGGTGCGTAAAACCCTAATTTTAAACACACCCTTCATGTGGGATGCCTTTACAAACCCCTCGAGTTTCACTCTTGGGGTTTATGTGGCATTCCACACCTCAGATTATGTAAAATTCTCATTATGACCACCTACCCAGCTGCATCATTCTATGTGCTATTACTGGGTAATACTAATAACTGTGGTGAATTGACCCCAAACAGTATGGAGGTAGTATAGAGCAGTGGTTTAAGGCTCTGAGCTGCAAATCTGAGACCTGGGTTTGAATCCCACAGCCCCACTTTGCATACTGCATACCTGAGCAAGTCACTCAACTTGTGCTCTCAGGTCGCACCTATAAACAAGCTTTCAGCTCAGTGTGTTTCTCCTGGTAAAAAAATGCCAGTATTTAAAGGGACACTATAGACCCCCTTAGGCCTCAAAGAGTCCCTAGATAAAAAAAGCATTTGTCAATGCCGAATGTTGGCTTGCTGGTGCTGGCATTGGTAGTGCAGGAGTTAGAGAGATGCATAATAGGACTGGCAGTGAAGTAAAGAACTGACGCTGACCCCAGCCACACCATGCAGAGAGTGACAGGCACTGGGGTGTGCCTTTCGGTCATTGGCCATAACGCTCATGCCATTTCACCTCACCCTACCCCGCAGAGACCGACAAGTGCCACAATGTGCCTTGGGGTCTTCGGGCCTTACGCTCACCCCAGTCCATAAGGGAATATACTGTCATGGGCGCAATGTTGGAGAATGGGGTGAACACTGGGGCTGAAAAGTCTAAGGTACATCTCTACACCTGTCATTGGCTGCAGGGTGAGGGGGGTGGAATGGCATGAGCATTTCAGCCAACAATGCTAACTTACACCCCTGATGCCTGTCAGTCTGTACAGGGGTGGGACATTGCAGTTGGAAACCCTAATGCCAAGGGCATTTGTTGGTATTTTCACTCCAAGTTTTCAACATGGGCTGTTTGTAACCCCACCTCATGAACAGTGGCATTATGAGTTTGTTTGCTGAAAGGTGATTTTGTGCAGTGATTGTGCATTTTGATGGCACAGGTGCAAAAACACAGTTCGGGCAGGATGTGAAAAATGAAAGCTGCACTGTTCATAAGGGAGTGTAAAAAAATGGCATTGTTGAAAATCTGGATTGAAAATATGGAAAATTGGTGGCATCACGAGCATGGTAGAAACGCACAATGCACAGCCATAATGCAATTATTTGGGGGATTTGTTCAACCAAATTTTCAGCATAGGCATTTCTGGAACTCCGGGCATGAACAGTGTCACTGTGATTTTGTTAATCTGGCCCGAACATTGATTTTCCACAACAACTGCGCCATTGTGTGACATGTGCGAAAACACATTTCGGGCAGGATGTGAAAAATGACAGCTGTACTATTCAAAAGGAGGTGTACAAAAATGACAGTGGTGAAAATCTGGAGTGAAAATATGAAAACTTGGTGAAGTCATGAGCATGCATAGAAACTGCGCAATGCACGCCTGTAGTGCAATTATTCTGGGTATTTGTTTTACAAAATTTTCAAAATAGGCATTTTAGGACCTCCACTCATATACAGTCTCACTGTGATTTTGTTAATGTGTCCAGACAACTGATTTCACACAGTGACTGTGCCATTGTGCGCCACATGCGCATAAACACGTTTTAGCCAGGATGTGTAAAACCATAGCTGTACTTTTCATAAGGAGGTATGGGAAAATGCCAATGTTGAAAATCTGGAGTGAAAATATTACAGATTCGCAAAGTTACGAGAGTACGTGGAAACTGCACAACGATGTTTGTAAAACAGTCATTTTTTGGATTTTTTTCACCAAATTTGCAACATACACTTTTTGAGAGCCCACCTCATGAACAGTGGCACTGTCATTTCATTATCAGTCCAGAAAGGTGATTCCACACAGACTGCAAAAATCACCTTTCGGGACTGAATAAGGCCATGACAGTGACTGAATTCATGAGGGGCTCTCCCAATAACACCATGTTGAAAATGTGGTGCCAAATTCCCAAAATGCCCGAGATATGCACCAAAGTTGAGAAACCCTATTTATGTCATTATACAGCTTATCGACATTTCTTCAGTTCTGGTTGGCTTTGAAGAATGCAGATGTGTTCTCGGTTCACTGAAGATCATTGCTCTGGGTTCTGAGGTAAGTATGGTATAAGGGGTGGTGTGGGAGGTAGAGTACACAGAGGGTGGGCACAGGTTGGGGGAGAGGCACCAGAACACTTCAAGGGACCGTTTCCTCGTTTTACAGGAAAAAAAATGGACAACACAGGTCGTTTTCCTCTTTTTGCAGGTGTGCTTGGTACACTGGGGTGGGATCCCAGTGTACCATCTGCATTTGTAGGGAGGGGGACCAAAGTTGACAGGGATTGGTCCCCCCATTGGCACACAAATGTGGGGGGGCTCGTGATGCCGTGGGGGATTGGGCACCCCCTTGGCATACAATTGAAATGGATGGGAGGCATTTTGCTGATGGGGAGTGGGCTCCCCCATCGGCAAATGAACTGGGTCAGGGCATGCCAACAGGGGGATTGGGCACCTCTGAAGTTGGCATTGTGCGACAGGTGGCAGTGGCACTCACTGCCACCATGTTTATTGAAATACTTCAGTGGTGACCACTTTACATATTGCTGGTGTCAGCACCTGCATACTGGCTTATTGGGGAATGAGGGACACACCTACTGATGTGTGTCCTGCATTCGCCCACAGTGGCCGCACCTCCAAATCTGCTACTACATCAAGATGTTGGCTGGTGCGCAAGCACGAGCCAACATTTAAAAAAAAAGGTTCACCTATGTTGGTGTGACAACCTTTTTGTCAACACCGACATGGACACAGGGAACCTGCTGCCTGACTTCACAGCACTAGGCAGTACAACTCCCTGACAGCAGAGCACCAAACCACTCTGCAAGGAAAACATTTTTATTTTCCAGGGGGCTACTCCCCCTTGCAGCTCCTGGACTTTATATAACAAACTCCAGTGGGTGCATGTCATGTAAAAGAGCAAAATGCATGGGGGAGGGGGGCCAAAGTTGACATGACAGTGTGCAGCAAGAGATCAAAGTTGCCCCTGTCAGTGTTAGTAAAAGTGAGTCACCGTAATTGCTGCAACATAAATATGTCGCTGTTGTAGAGGTATACCAAATAAAACATGCTATGATTGTTTACATTCTGAAGTCATTTCTGATGTAGCTGGTAGTTTACTTCTGTTAATTTTTTTTTTAAAGTGAAAAACAGGTTGCCCACCATACTGGTGTTTCCACACAAAAACATGTTTGTTAATATTCCTTGATCAACTCCCACTGTCTCTTTCCTAGACTTAGGAAGACCCCCAACACAATCTAGCCACTAGTTGTACAGCAGAAGAAGAGGAGAATATTGCATCATGAGTAACTGCACTGTTTGGGGGGGGGTTCTACTGTTCATGAAGTACACCTTAAGAGTAGATCAGGGATTTGAAACAAAATAAGATTGGTTATAGCTAAACATTGCATGCATTTCAGTTCTACTAAGCAAGGAGGCAGATAAAACAACCAGCAACATCAATCAATTTTAGAGATGGTAAGCAATCCTAAAATGTGGGTTTCAAAGGAGAAATAATATGCATTGCATCCATTCAAGGGCACCAACAGCAGTGCACCATCATTAGGGCACAAATAGTGAAATTCGTCCTCTTCAAGTCCATCCCCTGAGTTGTTATATTTAGAAAGGGGTGGTGAGGCCACAGCCCCCACAAAAAGAAGGGTCGGTGACTTTGGGACTTGGCACCCTAATTACTGGGGAACTAGCCTCGGCACCTGAATGGATGGAACCAATAATATGATGCTAAAGGTTGACAGTGGCCCTTTAAGAATGAGTTTTACCAGCTTTTGGAGCAGGTCACTACTACTGGATCTATAACAGATGATAAATTTAAATACATTTGGAGGGACTCTCCTATAATGTTAGGCTTTTACATCCTTCCCAAAATACTTGAATGCACCCCAAAACCACCTGGTAGACCCACAGTGTTGAGAGTTGGGTGATTCTCTGAAAACCTTGGTAAATTTGAAGATTTTCTACAAGACTGAGTGTACACTCTAAGCTCATACCTTACAGATACCTCAGATGTGCTCAGGAAATCTTTGAATATCACCTGGAAAGAGAAATACATCTGGCTGGTACTGATGTGTAGTCCCTTTTATACCTCCATTAATCATCATCAGAGCATCAGGGCCTGTAAGTACTTTTTTGATTAACACCCCAGAAAGGAACAAATACCAGTCAATTTTATACTGGCTGCACTGGAATTCATACTAACACCTAACTCTTTTGAGTTTGAAGGAAAATATTTCCTACAGATCTGTTGTACTGCCATGGAGGCAGCCATTGTCCTTTTTTACACAAACCATTTTTAGGCACGTGGGAAGAGCTGTATGTTCTCAGTCCTGAAACCAATCTCATTTTGATAATAGATGACATTTGTGTGGGAGGGAGATTAGTTTGACATACAGGAGTTCACGTACCGGTTACAGGTTAATGATCTCCTAAATGTGAAAGTCACCCACACAGCTAGTAAAGAGTCCCTTAACTTTCTGATATTAATGTGGAGAGTAGCAACTATAGTAGCAGCACAATAGAGACCAAATGGTACAGGAAGCAGACAGCCACCAAATCAGTGCTACATGCTGACAAGGCCTAATCTACATCCCTTAAACATTTAGTCCATTACAGACAGTTCTTATGACTCAGAAGGAATTGTAACACCATAAAAGCTTTTAATTATCAAACTATAAATCCTGAAAATTGATTTCTTGTAAGGGGTTATGACAAAAGGTTACTTGCTAGATATAAAGAAAAGGCATTGTGCCTAGACAGGCAGGAACTGCTTAAAGAGAAATATAAAAACAACAGGGGTACTAACCATGGTCCTAAAAATTCGACACAGAGTATAACAACTGGTTGGGAAAAATTGGGAATTTAGTTCACTGTAATTGGTCTATTCTGTTGGAGGATGTAGAGGCCATGCAGCAGTGGCTGAATAACCCAGGGTGACCTTCAGTAGGGCTACCAGTCTAAGGGATAAATTGGCCCACAGAAGGTAGGACCCCACGCCAACCCAAGGATGCACCTTAACTGGCTCCCACAGAGACCCAGTAGCATCCACAAATGTCTTAGATGCAATATATGCAGGTTCACACAGTCAGGGATTGAGCTTGTATACCCTGGAGACATGAGGTGGCAGTTTGTGAGTATGCAACATGTGATACAACATTTGTGGTATATGTGCTGTAGTGTACATGTAACCTAGTGCATTGGGGGTGTGCCAATGGACAATTTAAGACCCAGATACAGAAGTACAGCAGATCAATAGTTAATGGTAAGCAGGACAATAATGAAGGATTAATTTCTCTGAACTTCAGGGACTCAATTCTCAAAACTCGAAGCTGAAGCAAAGTGCTTTAAAGAGGTGATGCAAGGGCACCTTGCATCAAAACAGGCAGACACCCCAATTCAGGAAGGCCCCCTGCACCAAACCAGGACCCTGTGCACCAGACCAGCCCTACACTAGGTCTGCTCCAAGCTGATGGGTGCACCACGGTGCTCTGGGGTTTGCGGCAGCCGCAAGCTGCCATATCCCAACATTGGGATTCAGGAAACCCTCTCAGAGGGTACATGGTCTGGGACAGTTAGTCCAGCCAGGGCTGGTCTAACAATCTATGGGCCATCCCAGAGCCCTCCCTGGGCAGGAGAGAACAGGTGCCGCCACTCGCCTGCAGTCTCCCATGCCCCAACAACATCATTGTATTTGCATTGGCATTGTATTTGTCTAGTGCACCAACCTGATAAACAAAAACTAACTAAAGAAATAAATCTGGACCCCTTTGTAGTGCAGTGCCTGCAGTGCCCACCCATGGTGCCCAGCATGCGGGTGCCCCCCAACACACTGGCATGGCAGTGGCCTTTCTAAAACCCCATCAAAGTTCTGGTGCTACCCCACCCATCACCAATCTGTGTCCCACCAGCCCTTTCCATGCACTGCCCCATCCTCCATGTCCCCAGCAGCCTCCCGGTATGTCTCTGACCCTGGATGCAGATACCACCTGGATGTCCTGCAGCTTGCAGCAAACCTCTCAGGTGCACCATCTTTTTGCTGCACAACCACATTTGTGGGAAGCTATGGGACGTTGGTGCAGGGAGCCTATCTGATAGTGAATTGGGCACAGAGTCCCTGATGCACCAGCAATCGGCACAAGCCGCCATTGACGTGGCTTGTGCCAGTCTTTGAGAATTGAGTCCCACAGGTCTAAATCAGAAGCTTTGAAATTTATGGGGTTGGAGTGGGTGCCCACACCCAAGAGAGGAGGAGATAAGCTAAATCTTCTCCTTAGAAAGGAAAGCAATTGGATTTTCTAGTTGCAAATTGTGAGACCGAATGGTCTCACAATCAGTGGGACTTGAAACTCTTTCCCTAATTGTGCAATATTCAGATATTATTATGTACTTTGCATTGTTTTCTGATGTAATAATTATATGCTTTGCTCAGTTTTTTTTTTCTCCCTTTTACTCTAGGTTCTGTCTTTGTCGCTCACTGATGCCTGACTCCAGATCTCACGTAGCTCCCATTCACAGACAATGTGAATATACACTTGAAAATTCTTATAAAGAAATTGCATGATCTTTTCCAGGCAATTCTGCCTTTTACTACCAGCTATGAAGTGTCCTGTTTAAAGCAGCCAGCAAACAGTAAGTATTCTACTTAATTGATTTATTCTTGCATATGCTTATAATGAACTTTTTGTACTGATTAGTTTCTTGCCGAGCTTGCTGCTTTTGTTCTAAAATGTGTTTATTATTTTATTACTGTTTTATTATGCACTTTTGTATTGGTTTCACTACTGGTGTTTGAATTAGGTACTTTTTAGAACTGTGTGATGTCACTGCATTGCCACTAGTCAGTCAGTGATGCTCTTTTCTAGCCAAGCCCCTGACAAATACTCTGACAAGTTGAAGCACCAGGAACTCTGGCAGCAGCTCAGGCCTCTCCTTGTTGGCTATTTTGTATCATTTGGAATGTATCACTTTACTTTGTTTTCTGGCAGTTTGATGAAGTAAGCATCATTCTTTTCTCACTGCTTGGCACACTGTGAGCTGAATTGTTATTGCTACTTCTCAGGTGCCACAGATTTTTGCCTGCATGTTTCTGAGACTTAGTCAGAAGAGTGGGTACAATATAAATGGCTTCAGCAAGCTATAGTCTGGGAGTGTACCTGATGTGGCACCTTACTTTGTGTATGGCCCATAGGACCATATGCAAAGCAAGCTACAAATCTGAGACCATGCCCAGTTGTTTAGCTGATTTACATATAGCTCACAAAATCCCCCCGATTTCCTGGCTTCATGACCCAAGGTTAAGTTATAGGTCTGGGCTGTGCTCCATAGATGCCTTATCTGATGTGGGGCCAAATGCAAAGTAGCAGAGCCATTTGGCATGTCCCTGGAACTGCTGCTTGCTTTGTGCAGAGCTCTGCAGATCCTCACACAAAGCCACACATCAACAGAGTATGGCCCTGGACCTATAGCTTGCATGGAGCAGGACTGGCAGGTTCCTGAACTAAGCAGTAGACCCATGGTGCAGGACCTCATACCTATGGCATAGTTTACACAGTGAAAAAAAAGAGACAGAAATAAGTGCCTTAGCTGCCACTTGAACCCAGCCCACTCAGAATACCGTAACAGTTGCACTACCAGCTGTACCACCTAGGAAACTGAAAACTGGGATGTCCAGAGGCACATTACTCTTTCTCTAATGCACAACCAGGTGCTGTACAGATAATTACATTTTGAATCACAAGAGTGCAGTGTGCACATTTATGGAACCCACACAAACAGAAAAAAGAAAGAAATAAGTGCCTTGCGATTGAAAATGTAATTATCTGTGCAGCACCAGGTTGTGCATCAGAGAAAGAGTAAGATGCCTCAGGACATCCCCGTTTCCAGTTGCCTAGCTGGTGCAGCCAGTAGCACAACTGGTATGGTATTCTGTGTGGCTTGGATTCAAGTCCCAGCTAAGGCACTTATTTCTTTCTGTCTTCCGTTTGTATGGGTTCCATAAATGTGCACACTGCACCTCTTGTGATTGACAGTACTTCACACAATGCCCTTGGGCCCTAATGGAAGCAGCAGATCTATGTGGCACAGTCCTGGACCTGTAGTTTGGCCTTAGAAGATACAGGATGGATTCTAGAATTCTGGAAGCAGCAGAGCCTGTGTTTGTGAGGAGTTCCTGAGCTATGTGCTATTTACATAGAAAATACTGGATGGGCAACCCATGGAGAACCAGTGTGTTCTGCTACAGAGGGATTCTGATTCCCTCTGACCTCGAGAGGAAACTCGAGAGGTCCATAGGAATCTGAATCCCGAGGTGGCAAAGCACACTGGTTGTGCATAGAGTTGCTCATCTTGTATTTTTTATAGTGTATAGTACTGTGTGAAAAATGTGTTGTGTGAGTTCTTTTGCTTTCAAAATGAAACTGGCTCATGCAGTCTCTAGAAGTTCTAGAGTGCTGTTCTACCACAGTAGGGTAGAACAGCATTCCATGACCTTGGAACTGTGGTAGAACAGCATTTTGAAAGGGATGGAATTCTATACAGAACAACACTCCACTATACACTATAACATTTTTCATATTTAAAATATGTTTCTTTGATGTCAGTTGTGGTGATTGTGAAAGAGGACACTGTTGTCACCAGGAAGGCTTAAAATGCATTTGACAGATGTTGGATGGGAGACAGGGCAGTGATCACATTTCTTTTGATTGCTTAAATCTGATGTAGTTCATTTTATTATATATTTTAACATTTCTGTGAGTGCCTTTAGTGGTGTCTGATCTTGAGAACCTATATGTCATTTCTGGGCATTGTGAATGCTTTGGTGACTGTTTTTTTTTTTGGGGGGTGTTAAATATTACGTTTTTCTAGTGATGTATGCCTAATATATAATAGTATATCAGATTTTATTGAGCCGTCTCTGATTTTTTATGTGTCGTGTCTTTTGAATTTGCTGATCTTCTGTGGCAGTCTGTGAATGGTGTCTTGCTGTGGTCTTGTCTGTCATTTAAGGAGCTTTCTGAGCTGCTAATTTCTACTTTTTTATTTCTAGTTGTTTTTTCTCTGTGTTTGTTTTTGTAAGGCAACATCATAAGTGCATTTTTTGCCAGCTGTTGACAGTTGCTAATAGCAACTGTTTCAACATTGTGTTCTGGTTCTGTGATAGAATCAAAAGTAGCAGCACACTGAGTTGTTTGATTTCACTCACTCCACTGAGTTCTAGAATACCGGGAATAAACTTCTAGAATACTAAGGGCCTTAAAATGATGCATGGTGCCTGCATCAGATATAAATGATGCAAGTGGCACCTTGCATCAAACAATATGCCCTGAGTTGTTCTGAAAAGCAGCCTGCTTCAAACACAGGCAGCCATACACCAAAGGGGTGCGCCAGCCTTACAACTAAACTGGCTGTAGCATGGCATTAGGGGCATCACGGAAGACCCAGCTACACATCCCTATATCATGATTATAAAACTGTCCCAAAGGGCACATTTCTAATACATTAGACCAGCTAGGGCTGGCCTGGTATGTAGAATATGTCCCTCTGGGACAGTTGAACAATTGTCATAATCATGCATGGTCTCCCTCACGATCCCTGATGTTGCCCCTAATAATGCTTAAAAACTTCACTGGTGGTCTAGTGTCCCCTGATCCCTGATGTTGCTATTATAATAATTAATAAATCCCCACCCCCACCCACACCATCAGGTAGTTCACTACCGCCTCCCCATCCTGAAACAGGCCAGTGGCTGGCACAGCCCTCCTCACCTCCACAGCCAGCCATCAACTGAACTGTCACTGAGCACATACTGTAGTGTAAGCCATTGACTGAATCTTTAGGGATGGAGAGTGGGGGTGGTGGGCACCAACCTGCTGGGTGGCAGGATGGGGTCCACTAGACCACAAGGAAAGGGTTTTTACTATTATTATTAGGGATGACAGCAGAGATCAGGGGGCCATTAGACCACCAGGGAAGGGTTTTTATTAATTATTATTAGGGATGACATTGGAAAAAGGGAGGGTGGCCACTAGAACACAGGGATGGGAATTAATTTATTTTATCAGGGGATCAGAATGGGGGATTGCTAGCCTTTGCTGCATGGAGCCTGCAGCAAACTCCTCCAGTGCACCTTGTGTTTGTCACATGGGAGAGGCTGCGGCATGTGTGGGGGCTTAGGTGCCGGGATCCCTCCCATACCAGAATCTGGTGCAGCATCCCTGGTGTATCAGGCATCAATGCAAGCTGCAGCTTGTGCCGATCTATGCACTCTTTGAGAATTGAGCCCTAAGTGTTTTGTTAGTCTTAAGAAGAAAATGTTACTTGTAATTTCTTATAACATTTAAATTAATGATGGTTAAGGAAGTAAGTAGGGAGGTATAAGAAGTATGTGTGTGAATAAGTGTATTATAGTTGTAGCTAGGTCTTACATCTACACCCTATTTCAGTGAGCACCATGAGTTAATTTCATGCTTGTGTATAGTTAAATCTTACAGCTACACTCTACCTAGGTGTAGCTTTTTTTCCCAATTCTTTAACCAGGTGAGACACACTAAGCTGAAAGCTTGTTTACAGGTGCAACCTGGGAGCAAAAGGAAGTTAAGTGAATTGCTCAGGGTCACACAGTATGCAAGTGGGGGCTGCGGGATTCAAACCCAGGTCTCCAGATTTGCAACTCAGAGCCTAACACCACTGTGCCATACTGCCTCCTAGCTGTATGAGTTAATTTAATACTTGTGTTATAGTTGGGTATTACAGCTACACCCTAGCTGGGTGAGCACTACAAGGTAATGTTTATCCCTGTTTCCTGTGCTATTGCTGAGTTTAACAGCTGCACCCTATCCAGTTGACCTCTATGAGCTGACTTAGTATTTTGTGAACTGTGAACCTGTTGTTGGAAATCCACACCAGTTAGACTTAACCTTAATGTCCTGAAATGGGTATAAAAAATCTGTGAGTTCCAGGCGCTGATGGCAAATGCTGAGGTGGACCTAGTGGCCCTCACAGAAACAAGAGCTATGGAAATTAATGACTGGGACCAGACGGTCATGGGTACTCATTGTTTAGGAGGGATAAAGGAAGAGGTAGAGGGGGGAGCAGCCCTTTTTATCAAGGAGGGCATTGAGGAGGCAGAAGGTGGGTGTGCCAGGGATGGTAATGGAGATCCTGAGTTGCTAAGCATTCAGTGGTGCCTCAGGCAAGAGACTGAGCTTGGCAGTGATTTATAGACCTCCAGGACAAGAGGAAGAGAGAGACAGAGAGCTCAGGGAAGAACTTGAAAGAGAGGTGGCAAAGGGGGAAGTAGCTGTGGTGGGTGATCTGAACCTGCAAGACATCAAATGGCATATTTCAGTGCCCAAGAGCATCAGAAGTCAAGCCTTGCTGAACAACTTCCAGGATTGTCTGCTGGTACAGCTAGTTAAGGAACCCACCAGGCAGACTACAATTCTCAATGTGGTGCTCATCAACTCAAAGGTGATTAGAGCTGTGAGAACAGGGAAGCCACGGGAGAATAGTAACCTTAACTCCATTTGGTTTGAACTTTACCTTGGGTCTATGCATGTTTGAATTCCCCCACTGTTTTAGACCCAACAACCTGCCCAGGAAGGCGGTTCCATGCATCCACCACTCTCTCCTTGAAAAAAAATTTCCTCACATTACCCCTGAGCCGTCCCCCCTCTATCTTTAAATTGTGCCCCCTTGTTCTTACACATCTCTTTTTCTGGAGGTAGCATCTTTCAGAAAAGAGATGTGTAAGAACAAGGGTACAATTTAAGATAGAGGGATGGCTCGGGGTAATGTGAAAATTTTTTTCAGGAGAGAGTGGTAGATGCATGGAACCGCCTTCCTGGGGAGGTTGTTGGGGCTAAAACAGTGGGGGAATTCAAACATGCATGGGACAGACATAAGGCAATTGTAGTGGGGGGTTGCAGGAAGTAGGGTGTTGGTTAACTAGAATCTGCAGCTTATCCAATAGGAAGGGAAATGGGCAGACTGGGTGGGCCAAGTGGTCCTTATCTGCCGTCAAAGTCTATGTTTCTATGTTTCTATGTATAGAAAACCCCAATTGAGAGCTGAAGTCCTGGATTTCAGAAGGGTGGACTTCAACAAGCTGAGGGAGCTGATCCGGGAAAAGTGTGAGAAATGGGAACTCAAACCCTTCCTTAAAGAATAAGGAATCAACCTGTAAACCCAGTATTAGTTATTTTGCTGTTTAGTTTTTTTATTATTTTGTTTTTCTTTGCTTGTTGAACCTCTATTTGAGAAAGTGTTAATCAATTTAAGACATGACACATTTTTTGCGTTCACAACATTAATTTTCTTTCTTTTTATGCTCTCTACTTTTTATAACAGGGTATCAGTTGAACCCAGATCTTCAGATTGGCTGTCACCAGGAATTTATAATTGTGCAATAAATGTGCTTGAATAGGAATGATAACTGGGTCCTGATGCCAAATATTAGGTTTATAAGTCTATAAGTCTATAAATTATTTAAATTTAATTTTGCTATTGATTTTGGGTTCTTTACTGCTAATTTAAATGTTTGAATTTGGTGTGACATATCACTTTAAATTTTGAAGCTACATGGCTGTTACATATTAACCAGTTCAGCATTTAAAAGCACTCAGATGCTAGGATGTGTTACCCCCTTTGAAGACTCGCGAGAGTCGAGGTGCTAGGGGTGTTTGTTTTACTTGTGGAAGTTCCGACACACCATTTTGCTACATGTTTACTTTTTACTGTGTAAGACTTTGTATTGAATAAATTGCAGTCCTCTGCCTAATTTTGAGATGCTCATCTTATGGACTGTGTTCTGTCTTCACAGCTGACCTCTTTACTTTTGGGTGTATGAGGTCTTGTTGCGCTCTTCCTTCTTGTGGATGTTTTCAGGGAAAAGTTAGCTGGGGTGGACAACATGGGGGTGGAAGAGAAATGGGGGTGTAATTAAGTGAGCCATTCTCGAGGCATCTAAGTTATGCATGAGGAAGGTAACCAAAAACAACAGGTTCAAGAGACTGTTATGGTTCTCAGCAAGAGTCCAGGAAGTGGTGAGAGCAAAGAAAAAGGCCATCTAAAACTATGAAGAAAGGCAGGGGAAGGAGAATGGGGAGAATACATACTGAAAAAATAGGGAAGAAAACAAGGTGGTTTGGGAGGCACAAGCAGACACAGAGCTGCATACTGTAAAGGGGATCAAAAGCAGAGAAAAACAGTTCTTCTGCTATAATAGGGAAAAAAAGAAGAAAGAAGGGGGAATCATAAGGTTAGCAGAGGGGAGTAGGGTGCTAGAGAAGGATGGGCAAAAGGCTGTCATCCTTACTTATTGCCTTAGCTCAGTTTTCCCTAAGAAGAATGGTGGACACTTGCCAGAGAGTGGCATTAAAACAATCACTAAGGAGTCCGGAGATGAGGCAGTCACTGTTTACAAGCAAAAGATCCAGAAAGGCTGGCAGCATAAGAACTAGTTAAGGCCCTAGGACCAGATGGGTTGCATCCAAGGTTACTTAGGGAGCTAGCAGTAGAAATTGCTGAACCCTTGGTAGGTCTGTTGAATGGCTATCTAAGGATGGGGTAGTTTCAAAGGATTGGAAGGTGGCAGACATAGTTCCACCTCATAGTTTTCTTTGACCAGGTGATGAAGGAATTAGCTAGGGACCACCCTGTGGATTTGCTCTACTTTGAGTTCATTAAGACTTTTGACTTGATGCCTCACAGATGCTTGTCGTAGAAGAAGGAAGATCTCTGTATAGCTGAGGTCATAGTAAACTGGGCAGGTAACTGGCTAAAGGGGAGGCAGCAAAGGGTTGTAGTCAATGGAGTCAAGTCAGCAGAGATGGAGGTCATGAGTGGTGTACCACAGGGATTTGTCCTGGGACTGGCCTCATCACAGATTACACTAAACTCAATGGGATAGTAGATAGTGATGAGGAAATGAGGAGTGATGAGGCCCTGTGGGTCCTACACAAAGTAGCAGACCTGTGAGGCAGGCAACCCCCCTTGTAACTTGCTTCCTGCAGGCGCTGCCAGCCCCTACATGAAACAGCAGACCAACTGGATATGGGCTTAACCTGTAACTTGTTTCATGCAGGACCCATGGTCCATATGTGCAGTCAAACACCGCCAGGCAGAGCACCATACCTGACTCTTGTTTTGTAGGGCCTATATGCCCTACAAAAGCAGCAGACCAACTGGGAACAGGGCTGGACCCTTTGTAAAGCAAGAGACCCATTGAGCATAGTGCCACAGCTATAGGTTTATTTGCACAAGCCCTGTAGCCCCTACATGTAGCACCAGACACATAGAGATTGGTGCTTGATCTGTAGCATGCTTTACACCCTACACAAAGTAGAAGACGTGTCAGGCAGGTCTGAAAGTTGCCACTTGGATGGTCATGAGTGGGAAGTCATTGGCGCATCCCTAAAATATTGTCTACAATTGTTAGAAAATGTTAGTCAAGAGTCATAGAAAGAAACAGGAAAATACATCTACAGCAAGGTCCAGCTCATGCGCAGTTCATAGAAACATAGAAACATAGAATTTGATGGCAGATAAGGACCACTTGGCCCACCTAGTCTGCCCATTTAATACCTAACAGATAAGCTGCAGATTCTAGTTAACAACAGCTTACTTCCTCCTACCCCCAGTAGGACTGTCTTATGTCTGTCCATGCATTCCCCACTGTTTTGACTCCACAACCTCCTCGGGGGGGGGCTGTTCCATGCATTCACAACCCTCTCCGTGAAAAAATACTACCTCACATTACCTCTGAGCCATCCCCCCTCTATCTTCAAATTGTGCCCCCTCGTTCTTGCACATCTCTTTTCTGAAAGGTGCTACCCTCTTGGACTTTGTTGATTCCCTTGAGGTACTTGAAAGTTTCTATCATGTCCCCTCTCTCCCTTCTTTCCTCAAGGGTATACATATTAAGCTCCTTTAGTCTTTCTTTGTATGTCTTCTGGTGCAGACCCTGCACCATTTTGGTTGCTGTTCTCTGGACAGCCTCCACTCTGCCTATGTCTTTGCAGAGATGGGGTCACCAGAACTGCACACAGTACTCCAGATGGGGTCTTACCAACTGTCTGTACAGAGGGATAACAACTTCCTGTTTTCTACTATTGATGTCTCTCCCTATGCATCCCAGTATCCCCCAGCCTTCCTTACTGCCTTCTCACATTGCACTCATTTGATATTTTTACACAGGCTCCTGAAACTGGAATTAAACATTAATATTAAAAAGAAAAGTACTAATTTTTTCATCAAAACTTGAACCACTTATCTCAGTATATTAATAATGAAAAAGTTGAAATTGTGAAAAATTGTAAATATTTGGGAGGCACATTGGCAGGCAACCTAATCTAGAATCCTCACTTTGAAATAGCTAAACACAAAAGTAATAAAGGTGTTATGGATATTAAAGATTTATACTTAAGTATGCAATAGATGCTTATGCTGATATGAAAATAACAATTGATGCAAAAGTGAAAAGCAGCTTATTGTATGGAGCAGAAGTGTGTGGGCTCCATAATAAAACTGAAACCCTAGAGGTATTACAAAATAAATTCTTGAGATTTATGTGAGGAGTGGGGGAGTATATCCCAGCTGCACACTTATGGGTGGAAATGGGAACACTTAACTTAAAAATATAAAATTTCTTAGGTAACTTAACTGTTTCATCAGTCTTTTCTATGTCATTAGACATAATTCCAAAACAGATTCTTCTTGAAACATATAATAATTCCATCACTGGTAAAGATTCATATGGTTGGTTACACAGACTAAACCAAAGAATAATATGTTTGGGGTGTTTTGACTTGTTTAAACAAAATCTAGACAATGGCACTGAAATAAGAAATCTGTAGGTTAATGTTCACAGATGAACTGTTGATGCCACAATGCAGCAAGATAATTATGCACTTTTTAAATCAGAATGGGGGTCAGAAAGATCTCTCCGATGTTGTCTTAACTCAGCACACAAAAGAAACCTGGTAAAATTTAGGTTTCAGATATTCACAGATCAAAAGGGGTGGCATGTAGGTAAACTAAATATTTGTAAATGTGGCACTACATATTCTTCAGTAGGTCTGCATTGTTCTGTTTTACACCTCAGCAGAATTACTGTAAGAGGATAAATCGGTTATTACAAAACAGAAAATATGTCAGTCAGAACAAGAATTTTATCTGGCTTTTGCCTCCTCAGAAAGGTACAATTACTTTTGCTCTGGGGACTTTTATAACAAATGCAATAAGAAATGTTATATGATACAGAATTACAATTAGTGGAATCTGTTTTAAAAACGTTAGCATTACGAATACCTTTTCCTCTAAACTGGATAAATAGTATGTCTGTGTATTCATTTGGTGTCATAGTATTAAATTTTGTACTAATTTCTTTATGTATTTATTACTTTATTTATTTGGTAACTAAGCAGTCCCCCTCCCTCCCTGAGGAGGAGAGTGTTCTGAGGGACACTTAGTCTTTCTCTCCCTGGCTGGCTCTCCGATAACTCAGGCCCATTCCCAAACCGAGGTCACTGGCATTGTGAGTGATAGGGCTACCACTGTGCTGATGAGCTAACTCCTTGTTAAGCAAACACAAGTGGGATTACATTACTCCTAACCTTCATGACCTACAATGGCTTCCTGTCCTTTTATGCATTCATTACAAGGTTGCCTTTCAGCCATTTAAATCCTTCCATGGTTAGGCACTTACTTATCTTGCTGGTTTGATCTCCAGTTATGTTCCCAATATTACTTTTACTCTGAACAGTTTAACAAATTATGGATTGTTTTCAGTGCGTTGAATCTGAACCATGCCAAAAAGGAGTTGCTACCATTGGGAATTACTGACCTAAGGTGATCTGTGAAGGATAGCCTCATGCTACCCTACACAGATAAAGTCTAGCTTGCTCCTAGACAACTGGTATGCAATGCAGAAGTCACTCTGAACACCAAACTGACCTTGGATGTCCTGGTGTCTGCATTCAGTCCAGACTGGCTGCTATTATCTTAACATACGAACATATGAAATTTGCCGGCAGACAAAGGCCTAGAGGTCTATAAAGTCTGCTCAAATGTGCAGCTAGCACCCCTTATTCTGCAGCTGCCCCTCCCTTCCACCCTTCCCATCCATTGACCCTCCCCCTTGTCCTGTCCTGTCCCATCCCCTTTTGAAGCAGTCCACTGTTCTACTGGATACCACTTCTGCAGGTAAGGCATTCCACCCAGCTATCACCCTCTCTGTAAAAAAGTGTCTCCACATCTCCCTCCTGAACCTTCCTCCCTTCAGTCTCATATCATGGCCCCTGGTGTCCCTTCCCTCCCTTACTTTGAACAGCCCCTCTGTACCTGTCTTGTTTATTCCTTTCATGTACTTAAATGTTTCAGTCATGTCCCCCCTGTCCCTCCTCTCCTCCAGCGAGTACATGTTCAACTCCCTCAGCCTCCTCTCGTATGATGAGTCCCCCAGCCCCTTGATCATCTTTTTTGCCCTGCACTGTACCCCCTCTAGTAACTTAATGTCCCTCTTCAGATATGGGTGCCAGTAATGCATGCAGTACTACAGGTGCGGTCTAACTAATGACCTATACAGTGGCAAATCAACTTCTCCCTCCTCAAAGATATACCCTTGCAATGCAACCCAGCATTTTGTTGGCATTGCAGCTGCCTCCCTACACTGTGCCGAGTTGTTCATTGACCTGTAATGAGCACCCCAGATCCTTCTCCTCCTCTGTCAGGGACTAGTTGCACTCCCCAGCTGGTAACTCCTCCTGGGTTCTTCACCCCAAAATGCAGCACCTTGCACTTTTTGGCATTAAACCCCAGTTTCCAGGTGTCTGACCAGGATTCAAACTTTGCCAGATCATACTGTAACCCCTGCCATCCCCCCAGGTCATCCACCACTGCTCCCATCTTGGTACCATCAGCAAACAGACTGATCTTGCTCTTGATGTCCAATGATATATCTGCAAAGAATATCCCAAACAGCACTGGTCCCAACACCGAGCCCTGCAGAACACCGCTCGTCACTACCCTTGGGTGTGAGAGCTCCCCCCCACCACCACCCTCTGTTGCCTTTCCTGAAGCCAGTTCCCTACCCATCTCACCAGCTTTGCACCCACCCCTGTGCCATCTAACTTACTTCCCAGCCTCCCATGTGGCACCGAGTCGAATGCCTTACTGAAGTCCAGATACAGGACATCCACTGCATGGCCCTTGTCCAGTTGCCAGGTTACCCAGTCATAGAACTCCACCAGGTTGGTTTGGCAGGATCTACCATATGTGAAACCATGCTATCTGCTGTTCTGTAGTCCTTTGGCCTCTAGGCTGGCCACCAGGCTCTCCTTCAGGATAGCCTCCATCAGCTTATCCACGATGGATGTGAGGCTCACCGGTCTGTAGTTCCCCAGTTCATCCTTGGGGCCACTCTTGTGGAGGGGCACCACATGAGCCATCCTCCAGTGCTGAGGTACACACCCTGAGTGCAGTGAGACATTAAATAGGTCTGCCAAAGGTCCTGCAAGGACCTCTGCCAGCTCCTTCAGTACCCTGGGGTGGATGCCATCTGGGCCTGGGCCTTGTCCACCCTCAGTGCCTTCAAACCCTCCTGAGCTCTGCCTTCCATGATTTCCCCATCTGTTACCCCCGTTTCTGCCATCCCTCCACCCTTGGGTATCACCCCCCTTCTCCTTAGTAAATACCGAGCAGAAGTAATCATTTAGCGCTTCTACCTTATCGCACCCTGCTTCCACCCAACCCCCCTCCTTCCTAATCCTTACTATGTGGTTCTTACAACTCCTTTTATCCTTGATGTACCAAAGAAGTCCTTCTCCCCTTCTTAATGCCTTGTGCCAGCCTGAGTTCCATAGATGCCTTGGCTCCCTTACTGCCTGTGTCACCTGCTCCGATTCTGTCAGGTACTCCTCCCTGTCCTCTCCCCTCCCTGTTTTTTTGTACCTTCTAAAGGCAGCTCTTTTCCTCCTTACCTTTTCCATGACATCCTTGCTCAACCAGCTTGGTTTCTTAGCCCTAGCCTTCTTGCTCTGGGCCTTGCAACAGGTTTTGGTTGCCTCCACTGTCCCCAGCTTTATGAGCTCCCATCTCTGGTTAGTGTCCATACTAGGTTGAATTCTGGCCAGGTACCCTTTTACCACTTCCTCCATCCTCCCAATATTGCCAAGTTGCAGTCCTTACTTGACCAGGGTGAATCTATTACACTGGAGCATGTTTTCATGATCTCACATCTTGATCATTGCAATGTGCTCTACCAAGGCCTTCCTGCATATCTTATTAGCTGCTTGCAGCCAATGCAAAATGTGGCAGCATATTTATTGACCTTCACCAAGTGGTTTGGTCATATAACCCCTGTGTTCCACTCTCTGCACTGGCTACTGGTTGAAGTGGATAGATTATAAGGTTCCTTTGCTAATATAGGAGACCATGAACAGTCTGGGCCTTCTGTAACTGTATGACCTACTGACCACTTATAAGGATGTCAGGGAGTTGCATTCCATGGATTAAAACTTGTTGGAAGTCCTGGCATCATATCTAAAATCTACCAAGGATACAGAATTATCAATAGCAGCTCCTACCTAATTTGTGAAACTCTTACTTGTTATCCAGATTGACCCCACTGTCTTTTCGGACATGCTTTTTCTGGACTGCTGCTATAGGTTATGTTGGATATATCAAATTATTGTTTGGTTTAGTCTAATGAAAACTGAACTTCAGTCTTTGAAAATGATTCAGAAGTTGTATGTGATCATGTTTTGTACTTGTTAATATATTGTGATTTTTTTGTTTTGTTTTTCATTTTTACTTTCTAAAGAAACTAAGTTATGGATTTCCTAAGAAAGGTTTGCAAAATATGGAAAATACTAAAAGAAAGGAGGTAATTATAGGATTTAGAGTAGTAGTTATTCTCAGAATAAGTGGAAGGGAAGTGCACACATACAAGTAATCCTGACAGACTAACTGAAACTGCTGTGTTAATGATGATTTAACCAATTTTAGAAATCATTGAGAAATGTGCAGTGATGCTTAAGAGACTATAAAGGGGCTTACCATCCAAGTTAGTTTGTGAGCAAATGTCATACTAAGAGGACATTATAGACAGCACATTTTATAAATCATATGGACTAGCTATCTCATTGAGATTAAGGGATTACTATCTTAAAGGGGAACTGTCATCAACAGGGTTTCTTAGTGTCTGCAAGCCCATCAAAAGCTAATTTAAGTGAGTCATTGTGTTTATCTGTGAGTCTTTGCAGTCCAGAGTTATTCATATGTAAATCATCCTGTAATTAAGGACTGGGGGCGGCCATATGTTTTAGGCTTATGGCAGGAAATGATATCACCGAGGGTCTTTGCCGTCCATTTACTGTAGGCGAAATAGGAAATTGTCTGTTTTATTAAGTGTGTTTCAAGGTGTTATTACAACACTTTCCACATGTATAATAATTGTTTCATATGTGCATTGAAACTGGTCAGTTAACACCTTTACATTTTGAACTGTTAGTAAAAATAATCCATTTTCAGGATTGCTTCAACCTCTAGGATATACTGCCAGCAGATCATCAAAAACTACACATCTCAAAGCTGGATCTGTGGTGCCAACAGGTATTGGGGCCCCATATCAGGATTTCTAAACCCTGGCTGTGTTCATGTCAGTACAGATTTCTGGGGCTGCCACAGCACCAACTTCCTTCTTTTTCCATTCGCTCTCTTACAGCCTTTACTCTTAAAATTTTAGGTGAGAACTCAGGTCTACAAATGCAAATGTGACTGCATACCTATTGGCCTGGCATCATGGGGCCAGCCTTGAAATGTGTAGTTTTTGATTATCAGCTGGTAGTACAGCCTAGAGGTTAAAGCAAAGAGCTGTGAAAAAGCTTTGTTCATCCAGCAGAATGGGTTTTGATTCCAACATTCTCTACTTGTATATTGTGTGACCAGAGCAAGTCACTTAACCTCCCTGTGCTCCAAAAACACACCTGGGAACAAGCTGTAGTGTATACCTTTCCTGAACAAAGACAGTAAAAACAATCTGAGCATGTGTTATGTTTTTGAAAATATTATGCTCTTTCCATGCAGATTTGACTTGAAAAGAAAAAAAAGAGGACACCAATACTTGTTTATTAATTGCAAAAAAACATAGATGGACAACACAGTTAAAACACGCATAATCTGAAATGCATTATTAAAAGAGTATTTTATTTCTTTTGATGAAGTTAAAAGTATATCAGTTTCTTACTGAAATACTTTGGCTGGAATAGGATTTTCTGCTGTAAAGGAAAAAATCTATCTGGTTGATCTGCCGCTCATACCCTTCGAGCATGTCTTATACTCTACAGCTATGCCGATGGACTGCAACTTTCCAGAATGCCATTCCCACTGTAATGTAAAAACAGTAAGGGAAAAAAGGGACAGACATGGTGTGTGTGTGTGTGTGTGTGTGTGTGTGTGTGTGTGTGTGTGTGTGTGTGTGTGTGTGTGAATGAAGTGTGGTGTGTGTGTCTGTGTGTGTGTGAAGTGTGTCTTTATTTCCGAGAGAAGTGATGCACTAACTGAACTGTGCTGAAAGGGAAAAATTATCACCATTAATTAAATAAAATAATATATGGGTGGGTGTAAAAAGCAGAATTTTCACACACCCTTGGTGTGGGATGCCTTATAAACTCCTTGGACTTTGCCCTCTGGGTGTATAGCATCCCACACCTCGGGTGTGTGTAAACATCTGTTACATACACCCACCCATATATTATTCTATATTTTAATAATACAGTTCAGATTATGAATGTTTTAACAAAGTTGTCCATCTATATGTTTTGATTTAATAAACAATTAATGGTGTCCATTTTTTTATTTTGAAGTCAAGTCTGGATAGAAAGAGCATAATATTTTCAGAATCATAACTCATGCTCAGATTGTTTTTACTGTCTTTGTCTGGGAAAGGCACATGGCTACAACTTGTTTTGGGTGTGTTTTGGGTGCACAGGGAGGTTAAGTGACTTGTTCTGGTCAAACAATATACAAGCAGAGCATGTTGAATCAAACCCATTCTGCTGGATGAATGAAGTTTGTTTACAGCTCTTTGCTTTAACCACTAGGCTGTACTGCCAGTTGTTAATCAAACACACATTTCAAGGCTGACCCCATGATGCCAGGCCAGTAGGTACATAGCCACATCTGCATCTTGTAGACCTGAGTTTACACCCACAATTGTAAGAGAAAATGCAATAAGAGATGGAATGGAATAAGACAGAAGTTGAGTGCTGTGAAGCCTAGAAATCTGTTACTGACATGAACACAGCCAGGGTTTAGAAATCCTGATATAGGGCCCCAATACCTGTTGGCACCACAGAGCTAGCTTTGAGATGTGAAGTTTTTAATGATCAGATGTATGGATTATTATACTAACAGTTTGAAATGTAAAGATGATAACTCTCTAGTTTCAATGCACATACAAAACAAGTATTATAAATGTAGAAAATGTTGTAATAACACCTTAAAACATGCTTAACAAAACAGACAATTTCCTATTTAACCTATAATCAATGGAGGGCCAAGACCCTTGGTGACATTATTTCCTGTCATGACCCTAAAACATATGGCTGCCCCAGCTTTTAATTACAGGCCAATTTACATATGAATAACTCTGGACTGCAAAGACTCACAGATAAACACAAGGGGCCATATTTTCAAAGGCCTGAGAATGATGCAAGGTGCTTGCATCAAACAAGTCTGATGCAACAGGTACCTTCACCAAGGGTAGCACCCCAAGCAATTTTGAAAGACAGCCTGTGTCAGTCTGCAGGCTTCTTGTGACAAAGTGTGCTAGTACCAGCCTTGCACCACAAAAGTGGCTACGGCATGGCGCTAGGGTGCTTGCGGCAGACCTTGACTGCCACAGCCCTGAAATCCTGAATTTCAAAGCCCTCTACAGGAATAAAGTGTTAAGTAAACTTAGACCAACAAAGGCCTGGTCTAATGATACTTAGATATTTCCTGGGAGGGTCGTCCAGTATGCTGCACTGTGTGGCCTGCTGATCCATCCCAATAGTTGCTTCCTGGTGATCTAGTACCCCCCACTGACCCATTGCACCCTGACACCGTCCATCCTGTATTCACCATGGTGATCTAGTGGTCGAGCCCTCCCCACCTGTTGCACCCCGACAGTGATGGTCCTTGAAATTATCCTCCCTGGTGTTCTAGTGGCCCCCCCCAGCACATAGTTCCCACAACCCCGCATCCCCAATCCATACCCCAGATTCGTGGACCAGCACAACCCTCTTCACACCACCATGGCCACCAGTAAGGAGCCTGCTTCATTTTAATACTTGTTATGGGGACCATACACTATAAAATATAATGCATGGTCCCTGTATTGGTAACTGGTTTGTTAACCGTCAAGAGGTTTACCCGGTCACCCTGGCAACCTCTTGACGGTTAATAATCATTTACCAATAGAGAACCATACATTATCCTTTATTTTACTGGTTGGATCTGAAGACATTTTACTCCATTGGAACATATTTGGAAGAACTTTTTAATTTATTTACTTTTTTTATTTAGTTTTTGTTCACCGGGTAAGTGCACTAGACAAATCCTGCCTATTTTCAGACACGACCCGGGGGAGGGGGATACAGATGAATGCCAACTGACCTTAAACTAGATTAAGCTGTTTGTATGTATGTTACTGTGGCTGTTTTTGTTTACGGCTTTCTTAACATTGTCATGACTTTAAAAGCCGATCAATAAACTTGAAATTTGAACTTTATTTTATAAAGCAAGTTGAAGAATGAAAAGGCCTTTTTTTCAAATAGATTATCAATTGTTATCAATGATGCAGTAACCTCTCCCTCTCTACTCTAACCTGTCAGCAATCAGTGGTCAGTCTTTTCTCTGTTGTGCACTGAACAGATAGAATGATCTTCCCCAGAAATTTGATCTAGTTGCTCCCTTACCTAATTCAAGTTCTTTTTTACGAACATAAGAAATTTGCCAGCAGATAAAAGCCTAGAGGTCTATCAAGTCTGCTCGAATGTGCAGCTAGCACCCCTTATTCTGCAGCTGCCTCTCCCTTCCACCCTTCCCCTTCATTAACCCTCCCCCTTGTCCTGTCCCATCCCCTTTTGAAGCAGTCTACTGTTCTACTGCATACCACTTCTGCAGGTAACGATTCCACCCAGCCACCACCCTCTGTAAAAAAGTGTCTCCTCATCTCCCTCCTGAACCTTCCTCCCTCCAGTCTCATATCATGGCCCCTGGTGGACCTCCCCTCCCTTACTTTGAACAGCCCCTCTGTACCCGTCTTGTTTATTCCTTTCATGTATTTAAAGGTTTCAATCATGTCACCCCTGTCCCTCCTCTCCTCCAGTGAGTACATGTTCAGATCCTTCAACCTCCTCTCATATGATAAGTCTCCCAGCCCCTTAATCATCTTTGTTGCCCTGCGCTGCACCCCCTCCAGTAACTTAATGTCCCTCTTCAGATACTGGCACCAGTACTGCATGCAGTACTCCAGGTGTGGTCTAACTAATGACCTATACAGTGGCAGAATCACCTCCTCCCTCCTTGAGGATATACCCTTTGCAATACAACCCAGCATTTTGTTGGCCTTTGCAGCTGCCTTCCTACATTGTGCCGAGTTGTTCATTGACTCTGTAATGAGCACACCCAGATCCTTCTCCTCCTCTGTCTCGGCTAGCTGCACTCCCCCAGCTGGTAACTCCTCCTTGGGTTCTTCATCCCAAAATGCAGCACCTTGCATTTTTGGCATTAAACCCCAGTTGCCAGGTGTCTGACCAGGTTTCAAGCTTTGCCAGATCATCCTGCAACCCCTGCCATCCCCCTAGGTCATCCACCGCACCTACCTTGGTATCATCAGCAAACAGACTGATCTTGCTCTTGATGTCCCATTATATGTCTGCAATGAATATCCCAAACAACACTGGTCCCAACACCGAGCCCTGTGGAACACCACTCATCACTGACCTTGGTGTGAGAGCTCCCGCCCACCACCACCTCTGTTGCCTTCCCTGAGCCAGTTTCCTACCCATCTCACCAGCTTTGCACCCGCCCTGCTTACTAACTTCCTTCCCAGCCTTCCATGCGGCACTGAGTCGAATGCCTTACTGAAGTCCAGATACAAGACATCCACTGCATGGCCCCTGTCCAGTTGCCTAGTTACCCAGTCATAGAACTCCACCAGGTTGGTTTGGCAGGATCTGCCATGCAATATGAAGCCATGCTGTCTGCTGTCCTGTAGTCCTTTGACCTCTGGAGGGCCACCAGCCTCTCCTTCAGGATAGTCTCCATTAGCTTACCCACGATGGATGTGAGGTTCACTGGTCTGTAGTTTCCTGGTTCATCCTTGGGGCCACTCTTGTGGAGGCACCACATGAGCCATCCTCCAGTCCTGAGGTACACACCTGAATGTAGTGAGGCATTAAATAGGTCTGCCAAAGGTCCTGCAAGGACCTCTGTCAGCTCCTTCAGTACCCTGGGTGGATGCCATCTGGGCCTGGGCCTTGTCCACCTCAGTGCCTTCAAACCTCTCGAACTCTGCCCTCCATGGTTTCCCCATCTGTCACCACTTCCCACCCTGCTTCTGCCATTTCTCTGACCTTGGGTGTCACCCCCCCTCTTCTCTTTAGTAAATACTGAGCAGAAGTACTCATTTAGTGCTTCTGCCTTATCGGACCCTGCTTCCACCCAACCCTCCTCCTTCCTAATCCTTACTATGTGGTCCTTACAGCTCCTTTTCTCCCTGATGTACTTAAAGAAGTCCTTCTCCCCTTTCTTAATGCCTTGTGCCAGCCTGAGTTCTGTAGATGCTTTGGCTCCCCTTACTGCCCCTGTCACCTCCTTCAATTCTGTCAAGTACTGCTCCCTGTCCTTCCCCCTTCCTGTTTTCTTGTACTTCCTAAAGGCAGCTCTTTTCCTCCTTACCTTTTCCATGACCTCCTTGCTCAACCAGCTCAGTTTCTTAGCCCTAGCCTTCTTGCTCTGGGCTTTGCAGCAGGTTTTGGTTGCCTCCACTATCCCCAGCTTTATGACCTCCCACCTCTGGTTAGTGTCCATACAAGATTGAATTCTGGCCAGGTACCCTGTTACCACTTCTCCCATCCTCCCAAAGTTGGCCCTCCTGAAGTCCAGCACTCTTGTGCCAGATTCTACTCCTTCCTTGCCCATATCCAATGTGAGCCATACTGAGTGGTGGTCACTCCCTGACAGCGGTTCCTCCACTGTAAGTTCTCTCACAAAGTCCCATTTCCAGCACAAGGTCAAGGGTATTCCCTAACCTGCTTGCTCCACTGACCATTTGCAACAGGAAGCTGTCCTGGAAGGCATCCAGCAGTACCTGCTCCCTTCTGTTCCTGGTTGTTGGGGTGCTCCATTCCACTCCTGGCATGTTGAAGTCCCCCACAATCACCACACTACCTTTCTCACAGGTCCTCCTGATCTGTCCCGCTAGTTCCCTGTCTAACTCCTTCGTCTGAAATGGTGGCATGTACAGCACTCCTATTCTAAGAATCCTATTCTTGGAATCCTGGATTTGCATCCAAAGTGACTCTGTACTACCCTCCTCCCCTTCCTCCCTTACACACTTCAGTCCTTCCTTCACATATAGTGCCACCCCCCTCCTTTCCCAATCACCCTGTCCCTACAAAATAACCTGTACCCTGGTACAGACAGGTCCCAGTCATTGTATTGGGTGGCCCATGTTTCTGTGATGGCTGCAATGTCCACCTCTCCCTCTGCCATGAGAACCTGTAACTCTGCAGTTTTCCTCCCAAGGCTCCTAGCATTAAGGGTAACCACCTTCCACCCTCCCCTCCCATCCTGCCCTCCTTTCTTAGCATCACCAACAGTACTTGCCATTTGTCCTTTGTCACTGTTATGGGGGGTAAGCTCATATGGTTTCCCAACCTGTGGTCTCTGCATATCTCTTCCCCAACTGCCACCCCCCACTCCTAGTTTAAATTCCCAACTTCCTCTATGTACTCCTCCATCCTCTGTTTCAACACTTTCTTTCCTCCTCACTCAAGTGTAGTCTGTCTTAGGCATAGAGACTACTGTCCTCCCAGGTCCTCCCACCCCCCCAATAGCTCATACCCTTTAGCACAACACCAGGTTCATAGCCATCCATTAAATTCCTCTATTCTCAGCTTTCTTGTTGTGCTTGCTTTTGGCACCGGAAGTATCTATGAAAAAGTAACTGATTTTCCTGCCCCCTCACATAATTGTGCTAGTTTCTCAAACCTCCTCTGGACTATATCTACTGTCTTGTCAGCCAGGTCATTTGTCCTAAGATGTATAATTAAATGAGGCTTGTCCCTACCCCTTCTAGCATATTTCAGAACAGATTGTCCCACCCTTTCCGCTGTCATTCCTGGCATGGCCTCCACCTAAATGCGACTATGCCTCTCCCCCTTGCTACCCCACCTGACTCCTCTTAGTATTGAGTCCACCAGCACTAAGATTCCACCCATCTTACTCCCTGCTTGCTTCCATTCATCTCCCTCTCTCATTTCCAGCTCCTCTTCTTCCTCCTGCACATTATTTCCCCCTTTTACCCCTGTTGCAATTCTCCTAGCAGAACTTCCCCCGCTCCAGTTTGGTCCAGGCATTTATCAATTACTCCTCTAATTTCATCATTTCCCTCCTCCACCTTCTTACTCTAGCAGTGCAAAACTATTTTCTGAAGGCCCTTCACAAATGCCCGCTCCCTCTCTCTTCATAGTAACCTGTTCTCTCCTTTCCACTCCATGACTTTTGCCACTTCTTCACCTCCCCTCACAAGTCCCTATCTCCTCCTTCCATTTGTCTTTTGTCTCCTGACCTGGTTTCCCGGGCAATCGTTCTTCCTGGCCTGGGCCCCTTTGTCTCTGCTTCCCTTCTTCTGACCCTCTCTTCACCACTGTTGGTTTAAATCACCCTCCCTCATCTCCCCTTCTTCCTCCCTCCAGTATTGGACTAAACCCACCCCCAATCTGCCTTGCCTGTCTTAGTTCCTCCTGCAGACCCTCCATCTCCTTTCTAAGTTTTTCTATGTGGTTGCACTAAACATCCTCCCACACTCCAGGCAATGTTTAGAAAGATTGGTGCACCGAGTTGTTGCAGCCTACCACCCTACCCATTGCTGTCATTGCCCACCAATGACCACCAACCCTTCCAGATGCAGGATACCAAACACTCCCCCAAGTCTCCCCTCTCCCCCCTCTATCAGTGCAAAACATTTTCTTTATTTCCCTCACCTCCTTTGTTGCATACGTTTAGATATATTGAGCAACTGCTTTTTATATTCTTATCCTTCCTATCCACACTCAAAAAGAGACTTTAAGTAGCCATTGCACAACCTTCTTCAAACTCCTAACTCTCCTTTTCCCAATGCAATATCAATGCAAAGAAGTAATAATGAAAGCTCCTAGATTTGCATTTACTTCCCTTCCACTGAGATAGCAGTCACCTCTTCACTTGCTGCTGTTCCTTTCCCGGATGTCTGCTTCTGCTATGACAGGTGCATATCCTTTGCCTGTTTGAGAAGTGATGTCAGAACCCTGGTACAAAATAATGGACCAGGGGTGGGTGGGTGAGGGGTTTGGGGGTGGGACCAGCCCAAGTCTTTCAGAAACAATCAGGTAGCTGAGGCCTCTGGTCAGACCATTAGTACCTTCCCCTACTCTACACTAAAACTTTGCAGCTAGTGAAGCCAGCAACAATGAATCACAATTCTACTCAAAGCCCCAAAGTAGGTTTGCTACCCAAAGAAACAGGACTCCAATTCAAACAGCTTCACCAACAACACATCAAAATAGGCTTGGAATTATAAGATATAGGTCTCCAATTCAAAGAACAGACCCAGTTAAATCACACAATTATGTTTTAAAACAGAAGAAATAGGTCTCTACAAATGCAGCCTGCCACACAGTGAATCAAACAAATGAGCCCACTTATAGCTACAAAACAGGTTTCAAAATTCCAACGGCCCCAAACAATACCCTGCTAGCCTTAGTAGTAAGAAAGAAAAGAAATAACCTTCTACCAAGTAGAATCCACAAGAAATAATGTAAAACAACAGAAGCTACTGTACTGTAGATCTGATCCTTTCCCCTTCTAGTTCTTTTTTGTTGCTTATAACTGCTGAGACTGGCACTTTATTTTTCTGTGCTATTTTAGGTGGCTATACCACTGGAAGTACCACTGGTGATTCTGTAATGGATCTTGAACTGTTTAGTCCATTGTCATCATTTTACCTGGAAAGTGTTTTTGGTATACAATATGAAAGAAAAATTCAGTCTTGGGCACACTGCAGAGACAGAGCTCAGCAACAGTCAAAAGTGAGTCAACTTGCTACCTCCATTAAAAACCACATGGGCCAGCCTTCAAATAACAAAGCAGTCCTTTATTAACATGATCCCTTTTAGGCCAGTCCCCCACCACAGTCACAGTGCTGCTCCTTGTGACACTAGCAACCTGGGTTCATGTCCTGAGGCCAGTTTGGTGGATGGATGGTAAGGGGGAGGATTGAGCAGTGCATAAAATGCTCTCCACCTCTGGGGTGGTTGAACCATGTAGCTCACTGCAACACTGCCACCTCAGTGGCCGGGTGTCCAGTGCAAGTGTACTCTCCTGAACATATAAGGGAGGGGTAACATGAGGAGATCAGAGCATCTAGCACGCTGGCAGCTCCTGACCACAATGTAAGACATTCTCTCTGAGAGAGAGAGAAAAACAGAAAAGTGGAGTGACCACCAGTTGAATAGATGAAGCTCCACCAGATCCTCACTTCCCCCTCCACTTCCCTTGCCAGACTGGACACCCTCTGCAGCTCATTCTGCTACTTGTGTACAAACTCCCCTTGTACTCACCACTGTTCCCTCTACTCCTCCCTTTCCATTCTCCCTCCACCCTCATGTCACCAGGCTCACTGTACTTCCTTCACATCCAAATACTGGTTTGGTTCCCTCCTACCTCTCCTCTCTTTTCTCCCAATTACCCATGCTCCCTGCTCCCTCCATTCCAGCGATCATTGCACTTTCTCCATTCCACATCCCTAGTCTTCTGCGGGCAATCTGCCTTCTCCTATCCATTCCCTTACTCTGGAACAAACTCCCTCCTCCCTCTGCCTCTCTGCTTCCTTGGCTACCTAAGGCACCAGTTGAAACTCCAGCTATACCCCCACCTGCTCCTGTTACCCTTACTCCTAACTCCCTCAGACCTTACCTCGACCATCATTGGCTGGGTCTCCAGCAGGGTCTCCGCTACCTGTTTACTGACTGCACTTCCTCACCACCAGGGCTCTTCCACCTGTACAGGGTTAGGATTAAGTGCATTTTCCGGTCTCTTGCCTCTGTCAATTAATGACTGCACATCATATTTTGTTGTTTTGCCTTGCACTTGAATCTGGTGTCTCATTTTGTGCTGTGACTACACTCCAAGTGTCTATATAATTTTTATTTTTGTACCTACTCATTTTTGTACCAATTTAATTACCAAATGTTGCTCTATTGTCTTGTGTCATGTATTGTACTGTGATTCTCCTGTTTCCCTTCCCCCGGGTAACACTTGGAAATAAGCCTCAGCTCAGTGTGCCTCTCCCAATTACCAATTTTCAAATAAATAAATAATGACTTAGTGAGCTTTTAAAAACATTGAATTTGGGCAGAGCGGCTGGCCAATAGTAGTGGCGCTCACGATGCAGCATCTGGGTTCAGGGACAGACCCAGGATGTTGGAGGGCCAGACAGGTGAAATGGACTAAATGTCCCCTTTGGATGCTGTCCATCCACCTTAGGGAGGGTGGGGTTGCCCTGGTGATCATGGGAGGTACTGCCACAGGGAGGCTGGATATGAGGGATGTCATTAACATGGGAGCATGTGCAGTGACTGGCACAGCTGACCACAAGATGCTGCTGGGGATGGAGATGAAAATGGAGGAAAAATAAAGAAGGCCCCAGCAGGATGATGTCTGCCTCATGACACAAGCCTACACTGACAATCGTGACACTCTCCCAACAACTGAACAAGAGTTCCACCGGGAGAATGGGGTCCCACCAGCCCCACTTTGGGGGAGAAGCCAGGAAGGACTATGCAGGAGAAAGGTAAGTCCTGAATAAGGCAGGTGACAGGGCTGGGCCTGGGGCCAGTACAATGGGGAGCAGGTCCTGGGGCAGGGAAGAAAGTAGAGTAAGTAAAAAACTTGAATTTGATTGGTCCCTCAGAGCCATAGAGCTGTCACTCAAGCAGTAAAAACTTGGGTTCTGGAATGAACCTGGAGCATCAAGGGCCAGCTGGGGGATGGAGGCTGAACATCTGAGCGTATGCAGTTCTCGGGGGAAGGTGGGTCACTGGCTCCACTGCAACATACCACCCGGATGATACACAAGGGGAAGTGCAATTGGAGTTGTGAGTGGGGGGGAGCACAAACAGACTCCAGTATGCTGACACACTAGAATTCCAGGCTGGAATTGCTGACAAAGAGGAGAGTAAGCACCCACCTTAGACATAGAGATATAAATATACATTTTCTCTCCATACTTAAAGTAGCAGTTTAAGTGGGCTGGTGGAGCAAAGAGATTTTTGGTCAGAGTTTTGGGGCATTTTGAGATTTTTCTTTAAATGTGTAACATGTAGTATGGGGAACAGCTCAGGAAATTAATCTTGGGAGTGAGTAGATTAAGAAAGTGCTGTGAATCAAGTGTGTGATTGGGAGGGGCTGCCAGATGCCTGGGGGGGGGGACAGGCAATCAGGGAACACCAGGAAGCTGGAAGGGGAGATAAAAGGAGTAACACCTAGCATGTCCCATCGTATGAGTGGACCATCGACCATAGGGACATCTGTAGAGAGTCTGCAGTCCACAGGACACTCTGCAGGTGGGACATCAGACCAAGGTAAGGAGGTAACACATTACTTTGTACAGTTTACTGGAATAACCAGCTATTGGGTGCAGTCATGTAACAAGTGGATAAGGAGTAATAGACACCCAGGATAAGGTAGGAACAAGTAGGATGGATAGAAAAGAGAAAACAGAAGACACCTTATCTTGCTTAGGGTAGTAAAGTACAGTATAGCAGGTATATTTCGTGTTCCATTTAATTTCGCTATATTCACTATTGGCATTGAAACAGCGAATGTAACCAGAACACAATTATTACCTGCTTTTAAACCTCATCAACTTGCCGCCTGGAATGAGAGATTAAAAGACGCAGTTTCAGCATATGCGCGGGGGGGGGGTGAACAATAACTCCTTTAATTACACCCATTCACGCCCTTTTCTCAATCAGACACATTCAGCAGACTGCATTTTTAATGTCACTCAGTGAGTAAATAAGCTATTCATAGCCATTCACAGATCTTTCAGCAGTAATTTTACAGTAACTCATCAACACTGTAAGACGCCTGCGACATTACTGCAGTGTCATGTTTTATTTAAGTGAACAGACAAGCAAATTAAATAAAATAAAGAGATACGAAAAGTACTAGCACGTTGGCAGTTCAAACCCCTTAATCATTCTGTGGCTCTTGCGCAGTTCCAACCTCTTGTGCTCAGCTCTTATTAGCAGTTTGGTATACCAAGTTACCGTACTCAAGGGAGGGTAAGATTAGTTGTGTAGTTATGGTTTTCCTGGCTGTTTTTTTTTTTTTTTTTTTTTAGGCGCTTAGTGGTGTGTCTTAAAGCCCCTATTTTTTCATTTACATTACTAACGAGTGAAGTAATATGTCCTATAAATGATAAGTCTGAATCAAAAATGACACCCGGGTAATGATATTCACTAACCTGTTCAACTAATTCACCTGCATCAGTATATATGTGCATCTGTTTTTTTTTTTCTTAGATCTAAAATGGATCAGCTCAGCTTTCTTAACATTCATTATGAGCCTTGACCTGGTGAACCACTTCCATACACTATTGAAATATGCCTGTAATTTATTCTTAAGATCTGACATATCCCTCCTATAGTAATCAAAGCAGAATCATCTGCATACAGTCTTAAAGAAAAACTGTACTACCTGGGGAAGGACATTATTAAAAAGCTAGAGTAAGAGGGGTCCCGAGATGTATCCTTGAGACACCCCTCAAATTATATCTTTCTTTGAGGAAAGGGCCTTGGATACTGACATCCTTTGGGATAAGTTTGATAAATAGGATCTAATCTAGTCCCAAGGACCATCACTTATCCTCAGAGCCTTTATTCTGTCTAGTAGCATGGAGTGGTCCACCAGGTCAAACACCTTGGACAAGTCTGTAAAAATGATCGCTGTTTCCAGACTGGAATATAAGGAGAATGACACTAAGTCATTAAATTCTAACAAAGCCGTAGTAGTAGAGTGACCCCTCCTGAAACCAGACTGGAAGGTGTCAAAAGATCATATTTCTCCAAGTATTCAAACAATTGCAAGTGAACATGCATTTCCAAACATTTAGATAACACATATAATAATGCTATTGGTCGATAGTTCCCCAGATCCAAGGCATCACCTCTTTAAAAATGGGAATTACCTTGCTTTCTTTCCATATTGAAGGAAACTGTCCTGCGCTTAAACTCAAATTAAAATAGAAAGTAGTAATAATAAGGGTTATTGGTCATCTACCAATTTTAAAATTTACCTTCAAGTTACAAGTTTATTGTTTGACATTTAGTCATTGCAATTTTAGTTATTACATGTGCAAATAGATACATACATAAATTAGTTAGAATAAATAAAATATCATACAATATCATATGTAATACATACTAGCTAAAAATGCATCAGGCCTAGAACGTTCTAGGTCTCTAATCCATCCTTTTTATATTCATCTCCATCATTAATATTTATACAGTTCCAAACTTATTTCACTTCTTGTTTCTAAACCTACTAGAATTCACAATTTAAATAATCTCACTCCTTTTGTATGTGAAATTACTAGCCATAATTTCTATATTTACTCTTATTATTATGACTATCAGTTCATTTTCATAAATTCAGTGCCTGTAAAAATGTAACTAAACAGTTCAGCACCAGTTTATCCTTGTGCTCAGACAAGATTAAAATAAGTTGGTCTGAGAGAAGGCTGTCGTGGAAATTTCCTACTTGTCATACAGAGACAAAGAAACAGTCTTGTGCAGAGTTCAAACCATTTATTCACATATGCATACCGAGAGCCAGCTCCCCATGTTGTTATTGCATAGCTCCGATTACAATAGTAAGCCTCCTTCTCTTATACACTTGCTTAGTCACATAACAGTGTCATGGCACAATTTCATTGGACAGTAAACTTCATACAATACTGCTGTTAGTTGCTGATTGGTTGTGCTAATACTATGTTAAATACAATACTGCTGCCACTTACTGACTGGTTATGCTAATTATTATGCTAACTTACTTTAGCCACATCATCTATAAGGCATGCATACATTACTACAAGGAAATGTCCACCAAGGACATGTCTTGCTATGGAATTTTCCACATCCACCATTTCATGTAGATTGTTTCAGTTCTGCAGCCATTTTAGGTGCTTTCTGCACAGTTACATTGTGCAGCATTAGGTCTTTATAAAATTTTCCTCTACACCCCTTTTGATACTCTGTATCAACTGCTAAAATTCAATATCACAGTTATAGTAAGGCAATTCTTAGCATTTTGTTTTATTATGTCATAATTATGTATCACAGGTGATTGTACAGTTGGTGTAGGTGGGTTACAGGCTGTGTTACACATTTTGTAAGCAGCAGCTTTACACAAATCCTACGAGCCATATACATAACAAGGCGATAATGCCAGCGGCAACATATGTCATTATTATCGATCCCCATTAAAATACATTTGTAATCCATCCCCATGGATTCCAGTCACCCTCAGACTTATTTTCGCCACAATTTTATTCTGTAGTTGCTGTACTTGGTGCAAAACTTCTGTCATGTTATCAGCTACATTTGGTACATAGGTACAACATTCTTCTCCAATTATTGCACATACCCCGTCCTGGGCCGCTAGTACATAATCAAGAGCGACCCAATTTTGTAATGCTACTAGTCTTAATGCTTTAGTTTCAGCACTTAGCAGGGTGAGCCCCTCATTTGTGAGGTTTACCAGAGCCTCAAGTTTGTAACTTAGTTGATCAATATAATGCATAGCTTGTTGTGCTCCCCAGAATGGAAAAAATCCTGTAGCTAGCTTTTCAGACCAGGGTGTCCTATGGTGTGCCTGGGGCACCCCGGACCCACCCATGCCTATTGCGCATTTCTTTCGGGACAACTTACCATTGTTATTGTCATTGTTAAGCTTATATACCTGTAGAGCTGAGTGGAGTGTGGCCAAGTAGCAACACCCAATCCATCCCGTTGGTAAGAACACATAAGCTTTGTCCCCACATACCCAATACAGGCCGGACAGACCACCTACAGCCCCCCTGTCCCTTCTGTGAGTGTAATTTGAGGCACAGCAGGACTTAAACAACATTTAAGCTACCTTATGGCGCACAGACAATTAGCGGCACAGGTGGAGTATCAATGTTCTAGGTGTAGGGCAGGACAATGTGTTTTGTTTGGGGGTTGATATACCTGGAGAATAGGTGGCCCCTAAACAGATTGGTCTTATTTAATATCCTTTGTTGAAAAGAGGTATCAGTGTCGTTTGGCCACAAGGTTTCTAAACCTCCCGTCAATCTGTAAGTGTCATTGCCAACAGGCTTGGGCCGTAAATGCAGTCCCAAGGCAGCAGAAAATGGGGAATGTGCACACATAACAATCACTTAGGTTAGTGTTAGTAACATGTAGCTTCATTAGAGTCCACCAGGTGTTAGTGGTGTGTAGGGGTTCAAGACTGCGGCTGCATCTCACAGTCTTGTGGTTTACTTTAATACTTATCAGAGTCAGAAGAACCACAGCGGCTCCCAGCATGCATGCCACCCCTGCAGTCAATAAAACAGTTTTTTTCTTCATCTGTCCTCGGGGGCCATCACCAACCGACAGTGGGATGTTTGGATCCATGTGTCTCTCTCAGCGATCTTCATGGCTGTTGGTGTCATATGGAGCACTTGGAAAGGACCTCGCCACCGGGGATCACTCCACTTCTTTCACCGAAAGTCCTTTATCACCCCAAAGTCTCCGGGCTGTATGCAGTGTAGCTCTGCTTCCGGATTTGGCACAGGCAAGGTCACCTTTACTCTAGGGTAAAAAGATCTCAACACAGCATTAAGGGATAAACAATAGGCAATCATTTCATTATCTATACCATGCAACGTTAACCTGCTTTGGGGAAAAGGTGCATTAGTCACTCTCAGAGGCCTACCCATCAGAATCTCGTGTGGTGACATACCCATCCGCGTTGGTCTACCTCTCATACTCATTAAGGCCAAAGGCAGGGCCTTCACCCAATTAAGTCCTGTTTCTGCCATCAGTTTGGTTAACTTTACCTTTAAGGTTTGGTTTGCCCTTTCCACAGCCCCGCCAGACTGTGGATGGTAGGCACAATGAGTTCTTAAATCAATATTCAAAACCTCACATAGGCACTTGATAACTTCGTTTACAAAATGAGTACCATTGTCACTAGATATACGTGAGGGTAGGCCCCAACGGGGTATAATATCCTTCAATAGGGCCTTTGCCACCACACAAGCAGTGCTTCTTCGAGCAGGGAAGGCCTCTACCCACTTAGAGAACATATCCACTATTACCAAACAATACCTGTAGCCCTCACAAGGGCTTAGTTCAATAAAGTCCATCATTATGTGTTCAAAAGGTCCTGTAGGAGAAGGATGGGCAGAGGGGGTTACTTGGAGTCCTCTGCCGATATTATTTTGCATACATATAATACATTTTTTACAAAAGTTTTCAGCATACAAAGAGAAACCTACAACATACCAATATTTATTTACAAAAGCCACCATCCCCCCTTTTGACACATGGTCGGCTCCATGAGCCAACTTGGCCAAAAGGGAACGTGACTGCTGGCGGTAAAGTCTGCATCGGGCGCCACCCATAGCCTTTGCAGTGGCGCCATAGGGTGTAACATGTTTGCCAGTTCTTTTTCTCCTTTTTTTTCAGCAGATCGCTGTATTTCAGCTACATCACTGGCAGAAAAAGATTTACTGGTTTTACTTTGAGAAAGCATGCATTGTAGTGGACAACATCAAGGAGAGCTGTTTCTTTCGCAGCTGCATCAGCTTGGGCGCTTCTCTTTGATACAAAGTCAGAAGCAGATGTGTGCGCTTGGCATTTCACGACTGCGATAGCCCTAGGCATTTGAATGGCCATCAACAGGTTTTCTACTAGTTTCGCATGCGCAATGGGCTTTCCTGATGAAGTCAGGAACCCCCTGTTTTTCCATAGTGTTCCAAAATCATGCACTACTCCAAAAGCATACCTGCTATCCGTGTAAATGTTAACGGTTTGTTTTTTTGCTAAAACACAAGCCCAGGTTAATGTCAATAGCTCAGCGGCCTGGGCTGACAAGTGGGACGACAGCTTATGGCTCTCTAGAGTAGTGCTGTCAGTCCATATGGTGTATGCCACAATTGGACGACCCTGCCCATCTCGTTGAGCCGAGCCATCCACAAACAGTTCCAAGTCTGCATTAGTCAGCGGTACATCAGTCAAATCCGGTCGAGGTCTGCAGTCCGAGTCAATTACTTCTCCACAGTCATGTACGTCACCATCCTCCGGGGTAGGGATGAGGGTAGCCGGGTTCAAGGTAGTACAGCGCTTAAGGGTAACATTTGACATGGTTAGTAACACATTCTGATATTGCAGTAAGCGAGCAGGAGTTAGATAGGCGGTGCGGGCCTGCAGTATAATTGAGTGTACTGCATGTGGCACATGTACAACTAGAGGGGAAAACCCCACCAAATCAGAACAGGCCAGCACCGCCGTAACAGCGGCAACAGACTGTAGACATGACACCATTCCTCTGATTACTGAGTCTAAATGCTTAGAGTAGTAAGCCACCAGCCTTCTTGCATCCCCATGCAATTGTGTTAGTACAGCAGACATAAACCCATGCCTTCCATCCATAGAGGTCAAATGGCTTGTTAAAGTCAGGCAGCCCTAGACAAGGTGCTGACGCTAAAGCCAATTTTAATTGTGTGAAGTTTTCCGTTAATTTGTTTGTCCACTTGACCTCATCTTTCATTTGCATACCCTTGCTGTGGATGGCATCTTGCAAGGGCTGTGCCAAGAAGGCATAATCCTTCAGCCAGGCTCTGCAGTAGCCCGCCATGCCCAAAAAGGACATCATTTGTTGTTTTGTTATTGGATGGGGCAATTTAGTAATGGCCTCAATTCATTCTGGGGCTAGGGTGCGCCCTTGTGCCCACAGTGTATGACCTAAGTACTTTACCTGTTCTGTGCACAGCTGTAGTTTACTTTTTGATACCTTGTGCCCATTTTTGGCCAAAAAGAGTAACAGTGCCTTTGAGTCCTGCTCACATGCTTCCCGCGAGGGGGAGGCAAGTAGCAGATCATCAACGTACTGTATCAACACACTCCCACCGGGGGGCACAAAGGCAGATAAATTGTCACTCATTTGGGCTGAGAACACAGCTGGGAATTCAACATACCCTTGGGGCATCCGAGTCCATGTCCACTTTTTCCCTTTATACGTAAACGCAAACCATTCTTGGCTCTCGGGCTCCACGGGAATGCTGAAAAAGGCATTTGCTAAATCTATAACTGTAAAGAAACAACTATTTGTAGGTACCTGAAACAGAACAATGACAGGGTTCGGGACCACAAGCATTCTGGCATGTACAGCAGCATTTACCAGTCGCAGATCTTGCACAAACGGTAGGTGCCATCTGGCTTTTTCACCGAGAATAGGAGTGTTTACACGTAGCATTGGGACATGGTACGATAACCCCCTCTACCAATGCTGCATGCACAGGTGCAATTCCTCTTCTGCTTCCCTTCCAAGTGGGTATTGGTGTTTGTGGGGCCTATAGGAGGACTTTGTGTGACTGATAAAGGTTGTGCATTTTTTATTAATCCTACATCGGTCTTGGAAGTGGCCCATAGACTATCTGGCAGCTCATCTAGCCAAAGGGGTAACCTATCATTTAGTTTACTTTCTTTTTCCCTTGTAACCTGTCCAATTGCCTTTATCTCTAGTTGCACTGACACTTGCTCACATAGAACATACTTATAACACCCTGTCAATGGCAGCACCCATCTGTCACCTTCTTGCTCCCAGTCGCTTAGTATTCTCATTTGTACCACCCACGACCCCAAATCCTTCCACTGTACCCCTTTTCCCTTTGCAAGTGAGATGTGAGGGGCTGCCCCTTCCACTACATAGGTTTGTTGTTGCTCAGCAGTAAGTTCTACAGCTGCAGCGCAGCGGTCATGTGCTGCATATAGGTCTTTTACTTGTAACTCATCTAGCACTGGCTGAGTACTCCATCTACTTGTCTCGTACCAAAAATCCCTCTCACCTTTTGCATAGTGAGCAGTACAGTGGAGATAGTACTGTAGTTCCTGCGCACCCCCTGTCAATTTAGCAGCCCATTCTATTAATGAGCCCACTTGCTCCTCACCTATAAGCTTCCAACAGTACAGCCAGTCACTTGCAGTCACTGTCAAGGGAAAAATACCAGCTCTGGCCAAGGTCACAGAGAGTCCCTCATTACTTATACCTATAGTCATGTTTAGCTTAGCCAATAAGTCTCTACCTAGTAAGTTTACAGGGCAAGTCTCACTATACAAGAATTTGTGTTGTATCGTCAGCTTATTTCACTGCACAGTCAGGGGCTGGGTCAGATGCTCGTACATAGGTATGCCTGAGGCACCCACGGTTTCCACAGTGTCACTGGGATGCAGGTACAGTTCACAGGTTAAGTATCACAGACAATGATGCACGGTGTCTACCAAAAGGAAACATTCTTGTTGTCAACAGTTAGTGTCAATTCGGTATTTTAATGGGGTCAGGGGTGAGGGAGAGCATTGCTTGATGTTGTCCCACTATTTCCTAGTGATTAACGGAGCTCAATATGTATACCCTTGAGCAAAAGGAGGAGAGAGGTGATATGATCGAGACATTTAAACACCTTAAGGGCATAAACAAGGTGAAAGAGTCTAACATGTTTAAATATAAGAAAAATAGCAGGACAAGAGGACACAGCATGAGATTAGAGGGAGGCCGATTAAGGGGAATGTGAAATTCTTTTCACAGAAGAAGTGGTAGATGCATGGAATGGCTTACCACAAGAAGTGGTGGCTATGAATACAGTGCAGGGCTTCAAACAGGCATGGGATAGGCATAAGGGAGCAATACAAATGACTATGAATAGATAGGTCACTGACAGAGCAAAGGCCGATGGCACATTTATAAGGTAGAAAAAGAAATGGGCAGACTGGATGGGCCTTGCGGTCCTTATCTGCCATCAACTTCTATGTTTCTATGTTTCTATTGTACGTTGGCAGTTGCATTTCATACAAAGGGTTGTGCACAGAAAAGTCAGCAGTGGGAGGGGGTAGTTCATACTGGGCAGCTCCCCCTTCCTGGGGACAGTTTCTGGTGATGTAGCCCATTTGGTTATAGTGGTAGCAGCAGTACTGGCTATGAACACCCTCCTCGCTCTGCCTGGGGACTGCCTCTTCCTCGCCCTCTCCCACTGCCTCTTCCCTGCCCTACCTCCTTCATAGTACATTAGCTGCACCTTTACTAGTTTCTTCTGATCTTTTTCTTCATTCCCCTCTGTTGTCTCTCAGAGTGTTCAGCATATGGCAAAATCTCAGCTAATGATTTTGTCTCCCATCCAATACAAGCAGTTGTAACTCCTTTTTTTATCTCAGGCAAAAGTCCACTACAAAAAGCATGCCCCAACAAATTTCCATACACTGTATCACCAGGCTTCACCCCCAAGTGCTGTTTAAATATGGTTTCCAGTCTCTCTCTCTGTATTCCTGCACTGTCTCACCTGTTTTCTGCTTTGTAGCATGGATGCAGGGCCAATCAGTAGTTTTCTTAAACTTAGTCTGCACTGCCATCCAAACTGCTTGCAGTTGGTTTGCTCTATCGTCTCTTGCAGCATCCATATTCCAATTTCCCTTGCACTCATTCCAATGGAATTTTAAAGTTCTCCTGAAACACTCAGTCATTTCTTGAGTGGACAGGTCATACATTGCAAATAGGGCTTGCATCTCCTCTATGCATGCATCTACATCTTTCCCAGGGGGCAGTATACCCTTAACTGCGTCAGTCAGTTCGTCAGGGCTCCAAGGTCTCTCTACTCCTATCCGGGGTGGGCTACATCAGCCGGGTTAGGGTTGGGGTAATATACTAGTGGCATATTAACTACAGGGTCCTCCTCTTAGCCCTTAATCTGGTCTTTCGTAACCCACTGGAGACCAGACTTCTTGTTCTTACCACTATCTGGGCCCATTTCCCCACTAGTTGTATCGGGCTGTACCTATGCCTCGGCCGGCATCTGTCTAATGTCCCCGGGATACCCTGGGGCCACCAGTCCCCCTCCCACCGCCCCCTGATCTGGCGGTGGGGTGGTTGGTTGAGGAGCCGGTGCCGCCACAGCAGGCGAGGGCTGGTAGGGGGGTGGCGTATCATTTCTTTTTGGCTTTCTTATTCTTTCCTCCTCCTCTGTTTCTTGCTTTACCATTATGCCCTTCACTGACCTTTCATACCTACTTTCTACTTCTCTTTTCCATCTATTGAACTTTGTCCAATCTATTACTACTTTCTTTTGTTTGCTTTCTACCTTTTCTAGAATGCTCCTTGCTTCTCGTGAAGACATCCAGGCTAAATGTTCCTGTTAGGGTAATAATCCATCTGTTCTCAGGTTCTATTCTGGGACCTCACTAATTGAGTTGTTCCATATTTATCAGCCATACATTTACTGGTCCATGCAGGGGATCAGACAACTTTCCCTTGCTTTGTTTCGCCCCCATGTCACTGTCTTGTGTTTAGTTTATGTATTATTTTATTTTTTATTTATTTTTTAGTTGTTTAACCAGGTATAGCACACTAAGCTGAAAGCTTTTTTACAGGAATGACCTGGGAGCACATGGAGGTTAAGTGACTTGCTCAGGGTCACACAGTATGCAAGTGGAAGCTGTGGGATTCAAACCCAGGTCTGGTCTGCTGGATGTCACCAGATTTGCAGCTCAGAGCCTTAGACCACTGCGCTATACTGCCTCCACTTTACACCCTTCTTGCTTAGCTCTGTTCCCGGGTTAGCATCACAGTTAAAACTCAAACCCCCTTATAGTTACTTTTGTCCCAACAGTTCAGGTCCTGGACTACTTTTGATACAAAAGTTCAAACCTATGTTTTGGTTACTTTTGCCCTGGCAACTCAAGCCTTCTGACCACTTTTACTAAAAGGACTCAAACTTGTCTGAGGTTAGTTTTGTTTTAACAGCCTAAATCTCTAGAGTTTTACATCACTGTTTTACCACTTTATGTATATGCTACTTTAAACTACTTTTACTTAGTTTGGAGTCAACACAAGAACTTTCTTACTTTTTTTGTCGATCTGCGCCGTCCTGGTTGGTGCGTCCTCGCCCGAACAGCCCGAAGCGGGTCCTTGCCTCATCTTTTGAGGTGGTCTCTGCAATGTCCCTGGACATCCACCAGCTGCATTTCAGGTCTTATTCCAGCTAAGACTCCACCAAATAGAGCCGCAGATCCTGCCGACTACGCCAAGATTGTTGTGGAAATTTCCTACTTGTTATACAGAGACAAAGAAACAGTCTTGAGCAGAGTTCAAACCACTTATTCACGTATGCATACAGAGAGCCAGCTCCCCATGTTGTTATTGCATAGCTCCGACTACAATAGTAAGCCTCCTTCTCTTATACACTTGCTTAGTCACATAACAGTGTCATGGCACAATTTCATTGGATAGTAAACTTCATACAATACTGCTGTTAGTTGCTGATTGGTTATGCTAATACTATGTTAAATACAATACTGCTGCCACTTACTGACTGGTTATGCTAATTATTATGCTAACTTACTTTAGCCACATCATCTATAAGGCACGCATACATTTCTACAAGGAAATGTCCACCAAGGACATGCTTGCTATGGAATTTTCCACTATCCACTATTTCATGAAGATTGTTTCAGTTCTGCAGCCATTTAGTGGTGCTTTCTGCACAGTTACATTGTGCAGCATTAGGTCTGTTATAAAATTTTCCTCTACAAGGCCAAGGGTAGCCAGAATTGGTTCCAACCAAAATTTTCTCTTTCTTTGAAATCTTGGACAATGTAAAACTATAAGTTTTAGGTCATTTTCAATATTCAGTCCACAAGTGCAATATCTGTTTGTAATTATGTTCCATTTTGACAATTGTATATATAGTTTGCTGCATACAATTCCATACAATATATGGTTATTAATCTACAGTCCTCTGGATTTTCCAACATTTTGAAATATGGTTCCAAGGAATGTTCTTTTTCAGTAGTTTAAACCATCTAAAGTGCTTTAAACTTGTGACTGGTATTCAATCTTTTGTTATTGCTGTGTCTCTCAGCCTAATTTTAATTTGCATTATTTCTTGTAATGGTCTATAGTAAGCATCATAAAGAAAATTACCCAATCCATCAGTAATATATAATTTCTGATGTTCATAATTATAGGAAAACAAAACCTCTGCTATTACAATCAATCGTTTCTTCTAAGCACGCTCCTTGGAGGTGACTTTCTGGGAAAAGAAGTGTCAATATAAATACAAAAATATACTCAAGAGTTAACGTTTCTAATGAGAATTGACCCAATTCTATTCTCATAATCTCCACATGGACTGACTGTTGTACTCTCAAAATACATCTGTACATTTTATTAAGTATTACTTTTAATGGTTTAAGATTATCTTATGCCCAAATTTTCACTGCATAGTGTATGCTTGATTTTATTTTTGCATTGATCACATTAACTACCCCACTAATGGTACCACTTCCCAGTTTTGCATGAAATCTTTAAACATGTTGAATGATGTTAAATGTTTTGTCTTCATACAGTCTATATGAGGGTGGGGTCCATGTTGAATTCTCATCATATCTTATTCCTAAGCAGTCATAATGTTTAACTGTTTTTATTTTAACCTTATCAATATATAATGAAGGTACATTTTTCTTTTTAATACCAAATATGTCTAGATTTGTCTTATCCTTATTGATAATTAATTTATTATCCTTACATTGTTTAGAAAATTGGTTTAACTTTTGCTGTAAGCCAATGAGTGAAGTGGATACAAGTATCAAGTCATCAGCATATGCTAAACAAGGGATTTTTTATAATAATTTTTGGTGAATGATAATCTGGATGCTCAGTATTTTCTATTACTGTGTTTATACAGATTAAAAAGTGTTGGTCCTAAAATGCAGCCTTGTCTGACTCCTGGGTTTGTCTTTATTGGTATAGATATATTTCCATCTTGGTTATATTGGACCCTGAGCCATGTATCCTGGTATAATGTATAATATATATATATATATATATATATATATATATATATATATATGTGTGTATGTGTGTATATATATATATATATATATATATATATATATATATATATATATATAAATAAATAACTAATATATCTAACTGAATATGGTCTATGTTATATGCTTGTAATTTTTCCCAAAGAAGGAGTCAGCTGATACAATCAAAGGCAATCTTTAAATCAATAAAACAGCAAAATAATTGCATATTCTTTATCGTGACATACTTCCATATTAAATGTGATAAAGTAAAACAATGTTGCATGGTTGATCTATTTATTCTAAATCTGTTTTGCCATTCACTTAAAAGTTTACTATCATCTATTCAGTTTTGTAAACAGTTCAATATTATCCTAGTAAATAATTTTTATGATGAGTCTAATAGACTTATCAGTCTATACATGGATGGATCATTAATATATCCCTTATTGAAAATAGGGCATACAATGCTGCCTTTCCAAGAAATTGGGAATTGCTCTCCCTGTACATATTGGATAAATAGGATATGGAGAATAGGCAGCCACCATTGTGGGAAGGCTCTATATATAACAGCTATTATATTATCAGGCCCTGGTGCTTTATTTGCAGTCACTTTGTTTACAGCAAACAGAATATCTTGCTTATCAATATGAAATGGCCTCAGAAAACTTTCACTAGCTTGATTCACCTCTATATAACAGGTCTTCTCAGAGGGGATAAAATATAGCAAGCTAACATTCTCTTCCCATATCTTGCGGGTTATTGAAGTTTCCATTTTCCTAGAATATTGACTATGATCTTGACTTACTAGGACCCACAATTGTTTAACATTTTTATTTATGACTGTCTTTCTTAGTTTACCCCACATGAAGATTTCAAACTTCTTCTTTTCACCTTCTAGTATTATTTTATATTTTTTTCCTGGCTTTATTTATTATATTCAGGTTCCTTCTGTCAGGATATCTTTTATGATGCCAGAGTAATGTATTAAGTTTTGTTTTTGCTTGTTTACATGTTTTATTGCACCAGTCCTAAAATCACTGTCAGTAATAATCCCCTCCACCTCAACCACCACCATGCCCTCTCCTTTCTATTTCAGAGCCATAGGGCACAAAGACACAATTAAACTCTTGAAGTCTCTCCTGGCCAAAGGAAGCCCTGGCAGTGATGGACTATACCCTGCCTTCCTAAAACTTATCTTCCCTGCAATTGTCAAACTTCTCACTTTCATTTTCAATCTTGACCTTACCACATCTGCTGTTCTTGACTCATGAAACATGCAAATGTGGTGCCGATCTTCAAATCTGGTCACATACCCCTGACAAGTACAGGTTCATCTCTACTCCCCACCTAAGTAAACTGCTTGAAAAATATGTTCACTTCCAGTTATCAGAGCATCTAGAAAAATACAATCTCTTATGTTCCATCCAACATGGCTTCCACAAGTGCCACAGTACCTCTTCTACTTTGGCCCTTTTTTCTGATCATGTTCTAAGAAACATGGACCAGGGTAATGTCAAGGTGCTGTCTTTGTAGGTCAATCAAAGGCATCTGACTTGTTTGACCATCACTTCCTCCAATCAACCTTGTTTCTTTTTGGCTGCTCCACTGGAACTGCTGCATGGTTCCACAGCTACTTCTCCAACAGGTCTCAGTCTGTTGTCATTGGTAAATCATCCTCTGCTTCCCTAACTGTACACAGTGGTGTCCCCAGGGCTCCATACTTGGACCCCTGCTTTTCTCCATAGAAACATAGAATCTGATGGCAGATACGGACTGCTTGGCCCACCTAGTCTACCCATTTCCCTACCTAACGTATAAGCTGCAGATCCTAGTTAACCAACAGCCTACTTCCACTTACCGGGGGAGGGCATTAATGAACCCTGCATGTTCATTAATGCCATCCCCAGTGATGGTCTTAGTTGTAAAGCACTTATTTATGCAGATGATCTGGTCCTCTATCATAGTGATAAATCAATTGAGTCCATTTCCTCCATCCTCATGTAAAACTACAGCTCTGCCCACCAATGGTTCCTCTCTAACAAGCTCCTAGTCAACAAAAAAAGACTAAATCCACGCTTTTGGCTCTAAACCTTTCCTCACCAAAGCCACCAAATCCAAATCCACCCTTCTAATAATAGCCCAGAAGGCTCCCCCCATTGATAATGTTCTGTCTTTAAATACCTAAGAGTTACTCTTGACCCTTTCCTTTCTTTCACTGAGCATGTCAATAACACCATGCAGAGAATCCACCAAAAATTAGGTGCTGCATTCTGACTAAAGAATCTTTTGTCTGCTGGAAGCATGCCTTGCCATTGCCATGGTAACCTGCTGCCCCTCCTGGACTATTGTTTTAATCTAATCCTTGTATCCTCCACCTTGCACTCATGGCTAACCACAACATACAACTCAATTTGTCGGTTCATCAGCTAAGCACCTCACTGTACCCACCACTGCTCACTCTACCAGTTCCTAGGTTGGTTCCCTCTTCAAGGATGATTCAATTATGCTATGGGCTGCCTAGTGGACAACTCACTCAGAAACCAGGACCTGTCCCCTGCTCACAACTCCTGATGAAAAGAGTGGTTTCAAGATCTCTTAGGGCATCCTCAGTCCCCCTGCTGGAAGTACTCCATGTCTCCACTGCCATGGGAATTAGAGCTTTCTCCACCTCACCCCCCCGTGGAACAAAATCCCTCTGTCTGTCCACTCATAACCTACCCACCTGGCTTTCAAACAGGATCTGAAAGCCAGGCTCCTGACTACTTCCAACTGTCATTGTTCCCAAAAATAACTTAGACCTCAGAACCTCCTTTTTTCTATAATGTGTAGGATCTTTTATTTCCTCTGGCTTCCCAGCCACTCTTCTATCACCTCTATCTTCCTTTTGCCTAAACCCCCGACTTTTTATAACTAGGGTTGGCAGTTTTCGATTTGTATTTTTTTATAATTTCGATGGAAAATATTGATTTTTATTTTTAAACCTTTTTCCTGAGTTTTATCAATTTAAACTTTACCAGTTGCACACAATTATGGGTTTTTAAGCATTTATTTTGATTTGTATCGATTTAATTTTCACTGTTGCAGTTAATGACAGCAAATGCTGAGGATTTACAAACTGATAAAACCACAAATTGTTATCTTCACATGTCAAAATAGCAACATAACTTACTTTTTCTATCTGTAAGTTTAGATTATTATCAATGGAAATATTTTTTCATCTATTTGTGTGTGTGCAGTGAAATCGACATTTATCTACATTTACCGATTTAAATCTATTACTGCCAAGCCTATTTATAACCCACAAACTCTTGAACGTCTTTGACCCCAAAGAGTTGACAAAATGTTACTGTCTTAACCTGCTCAACTATTGCTACTAGTATTGGCCTAGAAATTGTTACTGGTGTTGGCCTAGAAACTGATTTATAATATCCTACTATTGTATATATAAATAACTTGGACTATAGATTTGTCACATTGTCCCTAGACAACTCTAATGTATAGTAATGGATTTCTTGACATACTTGCTATTGTATATAAAATCTGCTCAACATCTCTGTCAAATTTGTCCCTAGCCTAACTCATCTGTATTGTTTAAAATGCACTATCTACTGTATATTTTTTGTTTTAAACACCACCTCATGTTCGGGGTATGTATTTACTGCTCTGTGTGTATTGTTGTTTTTCCATGTTGCTGATGCCTCATGGCCTGGATCATGCCTGAAAACAGTCTTTTAGATCAATGCACCTACCCGGTTACCAAAGACATAAACAAATAAATGCTCACCTGTTTGTGAACACATATAATTTTGTTTGAATAAGAGTTTAATGAAACCACGGATTTCATCCCAGTTTTCAACTGTCAAGTGTAAATCCAGGCTCAATATGATGTCCTGTCTGAGAGCCTGAGAGCTGTTAAATAAACTGAATTAAGGATCTCAGTAACTTTTACTACTGATTGATATTGCCATCTAATTCTGTATGAATTTATTATCTCCAAATTATGAGATCTATAATTTTTCCTGATGGCCTTACCAACCAATTAAAGGTGTGTGTGCGTATATATATATATATATATATATATATATGTGTGTGTATATATATATATATATATATATATATATATAGTATATAAATATATATATATATATATATATATATATATATATATATATATATTTATATTAAATGGGTAGGAAAAATGATCTCTGCTGGTTGGCTGAAACACATCACATGACCGTGCATATCACAGCATGACCATACACCCGCACTTCCACTTCCCTCCAAAACAATTTTGCCATTTTATAAGATAGATAACCCACTCTAGGATGTGCAGTCGCACTCTGATATATACATATGCCTTGGGTGGCTGATGTACTCAGCTTGCGGCCCAGTGCGTAACAACGCACACCAAGGCGTGCGTATATCAGATCATGTACACACCTTAGAGTGGGTTATCTATTACACATATAGATAGATAGATAGATAGATAGATAGATAGATAGATAGATAGATAGATAGATAGATGTAAGTTATATTGGGAGTGTGTTGACTCTGGTCAATCCAATATCTTCAACTCTGTAATGTGTTTTATATCATCTAGGTTTGCCAATACTAGGTCTATAATAGATGAGCTCCTTGGTCCTATGAAAGTAAAATTTCCCTCCATATCCCTGTGACCTCCCATTTAATAGTCAAAATTAAAATTTCCCATAATGTTTGTTAATAATTTCCCTCGAGTATCTGTTATTTTATCTTTTGATTTATGGGTTGGGTTATTCTTTGATTTATAATATTGATTCCTTAACAAAATCATTTTGTAGTGAGAATGACATTGTTTCACTACAGACCCTTGCAATAAAATCACCCATAATAAATAGTGGGAGAGTTTCATATTTATTAATTATGACTTCCAGTAATCTTTAAAATGTTCCCATTATGGGGTGAAGCTGTAGAGTTCCTAAGCAGGGATATAAATGTTTAATATAATACATTCAAGCATTTAATTTCTTAACAATAAAGGTAGGAGAAAAGTCATAGGACATTTTAATTGTGTAACATTTATGTTTAATGAAGTCTGATATATGTACTGTAGCTAAGCTACCTCTCACTCTGACACTTTTGAAATTTGCTCTGCTGGGCTTGCACAACCTGGTATCATTGATAAATTCTTGTCCACTAGCCAGGTTTCTTTTGCATGCATATTGTAGCCCAGATATTCAAAGGGGTTGCACTTGGTGCAACTGAGTTACACCAGCAGTGCAGCCCCAGACATGTGCCCGGCAATATTCAAAGGAGGACTTGCACAGCGCCAAGTCCTAATGCACTAGAGCACAGTTAATGTAAGCAGTGCATCCCAGGGATGTGCCCATACATGTGGCACATCCCGATATTCAGCCCAGGATGTGTCGTGCACATGCTGGCACAACCCCAAGATGCGCCACATACCAGGGCACACAGTTAAGCCTGAAAAAAATGGCTCAAATGATAGCCACCCACAGGTGGGTCACTGTAGTGCAGGGCACAACACAGTGGCCGCCTGCCGTGGGAGGCTTCCACCCCAGAACACCATCCACAAGCACCCACATATCACCTTGGTGGTCCAATGGTACCCTCCTCTCTGCCCATAATCTCAGTCGCCTGACGGAATGAAAATAAATGAATCCCTGGTAATTTGGTGGTACCCCACCTCATCTGTAACCCAATTGCAGGTGAATCCTCATGTTATATACCCTGGTGGTCCATGGCACCCCTCACTGGGACCCCTTGCCCACCAGCTGCCCCATCTTCAGCGGGCAGCATCAAACCATTCACATATTGCATGGCTGCCCACTGAATGACAACACAGTATCAACTGTAAGTCTAGTTAGTCACACTGTGGGCCAATGGGTTTGCAGTTCATACTGTAATAGTCATTCACAAAAATGTGATGAAGTCACTCATTCACATTTATGTGACTGACTATTACAGTATGAACTGCAAGCCCATTGGTCCACAGTGTGGACCAATGACTACAGCTGATACTGTAAAGCTGTCATTGCAGGTAACTGGGTGGTATGTGGGTGGATTTGATGCTGCCTGCTGATGAGGGGCCTGGATGGGCAGGGGGTCCTGTGTGGAGTGGGAGGTGGGGCTGCCACTGGACTACCAAGTTCATTTATTTTCATTCTGTCAGGTGATTGGTGTTACAGGTGGGAGGGGGTTACCACTGGACTACCAGAGTCATTTCATTACAGTAGTACCAGCAATCACAGCTACAGAGAGGAAGGGGTACCACTAGACTACTAGGGCATCATTTAGTTTCATTGTGCCAGACAATCGCCGCTACGGGGAGGGTGAGGGTGCCACTAGCCCCCTCTGGCATTATCACTCACTGTGCAGGGTGCCATGTGCATTTGACTGGCCAGCCCTGCACAACTCATGCCAATGGGGCCATAATGACATGCAAATGGCCCCGTTTGTGCCTTGCATACATTATGGCCCCATGTGCATGCTGCTGGCTGAATATCCAGAATTTGAGCACAGCATAACTCTTTTGCACTGGTGCAGTTCCCATTCCTGGTATTCAGCCCTGTCTGGGGGGGATGCATCAGTGCATGGTATTTGCGCAGTGCACATTACCTGTTATAGTCAGAGGAGATGTGCCATTGCTAATCTCCTTTGAATATATCACTGTTTATGCCAGGTGCCTATATCTATAGTGCACCAAAAATGCTTTACCTCATGATCTGCTAATCTGATTCTCAAACCTTCTGTATTCCAAGATAATTTGTTTTGCATATGCTGATTTTCTGTAAGGATTTACTTTGCCATTCTTGTTTGTCCATTTATTGGTATCGACCTCCTTGAGGTAAATAAATTGCTGTCAGTTCCCAATGAAGGTACCTGTTTATTATTAATCCATTCCCTGCTCTTAATATCCTGTGGTTTTATATCTGTTAAATGTATTCCCATTGAGTCTATTTCAGCTGCTGCTCCAAAATCAGAGCCGCCAATTTACTACTTTTAAAAAGAGATCCATCTGAGGATCATTTTATATTTCTTTGTGAACTTTAATTTGTTCAATAAGATTATGACTGATGTTCATCTTGAGAGCACATGAGAGGAAAGTTGTAATTTCCCTTTTTGTATGCCCTAAAGACTGCCCTTTTGGGACTTCCCATCCAAACAATGATAGTGTTTTGTTTTCCCAGGTAATTGTTAAGTTTGTATTATAATCATCAGTTACCTCAGATACCCTACTTATCCATTCATCCTCTACTACCTTATCCTTATTTGGAACAATTTCTAGTTTTGAAGTAGGGCTGGCACTTTTGGCGGGGTAGAATAGAAATCCCTTCTGTTTTAAGTCTCCCTCTTGTTCCCATATCCTTTTTGCAGTTTGCTGAGATTTGCAGTATAGTAACACACAATCTGAAAATTTATTGTGTGATGGTCATGAGACATTTATACTGTTTATAGCTTCTGATAAATGTAAGAGCTACATTAACCAATCTGTTAATGTTGTTGCCGTTTCTTGGTACAATCTGTTAATACCATATATTTCTATTAACTATTCTGTTGGTTCTCTTACTGCTTGATCTTTGGGACAATCATCTAAAGGTGTTACCTCTAAACCAATAGTTCTTAGACTTTCTCACAGTGAGCCTCCCCAAATCCATGGAAAAGATTCTGAGCCTCCCCCAAAAACTGAAATAATCTTGGTCCTCCCCAAAGAAAAATAACATACTGTACTTTGCACAGTACACCATGAATAAATTGAAACCCCTTTGAGTACTTGGCTCACATTCAGTTCTTTCATTCAGTTCTTTGTCTTATACTGATGTGGAACCTTTGAAAAAGAGCTCCTGTGCCCCCTACTCTTGTACCACTTGTTACAATGGATTACATATCTGCATATCCTTAATAATGTACTGCATTGTACAGGAAGTATTAATGTTATGTATTTACATAAAATCTATAAATAAAAAGTTAAAAAAGAGTGCCTGTGCTCAAGGTGTTATCTGAATAACAAATAAATAAAATATTATTATTCAGCTTATTGTAACCCCCCAACACACACACAAACACACAGACCAGCATACTTGCTCCGCTGTTTTCATTCTTGAACCATTGTTACCCCTTGTTGCAGTACCTTCATGGGTCAGACTACTTTCTCTGTTTCCTTTCTATATGAAATAACCTTCCTACATACTTTGCCTCTCCCCTCCTTCCCTGCTTCTAAGCAACTTCTCTGGGATTACTTTGCTCCTTCCTACTATTGCTCTGAGCACTTCTATGCTCAACCCTTGCATCTGAGCTGTTCTGCCATCAGTCTACAAATTGATCAATTACCACCATTCATTATTAGTTTATTGTTCATATTTGTTTGCACTATTGTTCATTGTGTATTTCTTGATTGTTTTGCAGTTACCTTTTGAAATGTAGTCACTACCTACCCTTCCCCGAGTACACCTGAAATGAGCCTTGGCTAATTCACCTTCCTTGTCACCTATTAGTAAATAAATACATAAAATTCCCTACTATTATCCTCTTTCAGTTTGCTTAATCTCTTCACACAAAATACATAAAACTCAAAATTTAAATATGGTACTTTTCAGACTTGCTTGAGCCTCCCCTGGAACAGGTTGGGGCCTCCCCAAGGAGGCTGGCCTCACCATTTGAGAACCCCTGCTCTAAACTGTTGGGAGACAATCCCGATTGGGAATTTTGAATCATTCTCTCAGTGAGACCCTGACTTACAATAGTAGCCTATGAACCCTGATTATTTTGTGATTCAGGATGTTGAGATATAGCTATCTGTGTGTCTGTATTTCCTAAAGTCAAAGGTATCTCATCTAAACCTTTTAAGGGTGTTTCTTGTTCCATTATTTCTACTGAGGGGATATATGAGTTTATACTCATTATGCTCCTACCTTTGATCCCTTCATTAATGTTGTAACTTTGTCTAACGTATCCTCCTTCCTTGCAAGGAGTTTCCTGTTTCTCTTAGATCTTTTCTTTTGATGCCTCTTATTTTTTGAGACCTTTTCCTATTGTGATCTTCTATAAGATCTATTAGTTATGTTATCTCCTCCTGTCCTGTCTGGAAAGGTGGAGGTAGCCGAACTTGTATGGCTTTATTTTGTTTTGTTATTCCCTTAATCTGATCCTCCTCTTCTTTCATATCTGACTCCTGTTTTCTCATCTGGTCTAACAGAATTTTGTTATACAGTACATCGCTTCTTAAGTTTGCTATTTCCTCTTTAACTACCCATAGATTTTCCAAGATAACGATGTTGGCATAATAAGAGTTTTTAATTATTTTCAATATTTGTGTAGACAAAGATGTAGATGAAGTAAAGTCATCCTCATCTGTAAAAAAATATTTGTTGTAAATTATTTGACTTCCTCATAATAGTTGTCTGTGTCTCCTAGATAGGTGGTTGCAAGGGAAAAATCTTGGACAGTGTCTCAGTGGTGACCCCTGCATCTCCTTCTGCTTCTCTACATCACCTTTTAGATCTATGCTAACATAATTAGTGGCTATTCTTTTAAACCCTTCAATGGGATCCTAGGTGACAGGTTTAAATGCTTGATTGGCAAGCATTTAAACTAGCCAAGGGAGGAGGCACTAAAAGGAGTAGGGAAATCCCAGCCTCCTCACCAAACACAGTAGTTAGAGAGGTAAACACCAAGGTAGAGAAATCAGTAGGAGCAGGACAGGGATAAATGCAGAAAAGGCAGTAAGGACAGGGATGGGGCTAAAAGAGGTAAGGCCATAAAAAATAAATGGAAGGTGATGAGTACCAATGCCCACAGTCTGTGCAATGAGCTCCCTGAACTAGTGGCCTTGATGGAAGAGGGATGCCTGGATATTGTGGCAGTCACTGAAACATGGTACTCAGAGAACCATGACTGGGATGTCAACATACCAGGATACACAGTCTACAGGAGGGACAGGGTGGGTAAAAGAGGTGGAGGAGTAGCTCTCTATATAAGGAAAGGGAATAAAGCAACAGAACTAAAGAGTAAACAGGAAGTTGATGAGTCACTATGGGTCACCTGGAGACAGAAAATGGCACCACAATCCGCATGGGGTTGTGTACAGACCCGCATCTCAGGGGGAGGAAATGGACAAGGAAATGATAGAAGGCATTCTTAGAATGGCAGAAAAGTGGAAGATATTGTTGATGGGGGACATGAATATGACAGATGTTAACTTGAGTACCTTTGCTGCAGGCACATCCAAGAGCAGGGTCATTCTTGATGCTCCCACGGGGCATGCCTCAGACTGCTAGTGTTGAAACCCACTCAGGAGGGAGCAATCTTAGACCTGGTATTCTCAAATGGGGAAGGAGAAAGGATCTCAGATTTAGAAGTGGGTAGCCATCTGGGAACAAGTGACCACCAAACAGTGTGGTTCACAAAAAACACAGCCATAGAGTCAAGCCATACAAAAACAAGAGTATTGGACTTTAGGAAGGCTGACTTTGGGAAAATGAGAGAGTGCCTCACACAAACACTAGCAAACGGGCAAGAAGGAGGGGTGGAGGAACAATGGGGAATAATCAAAACACCATCGCAGAGGCAACAAGCCTTTGTGTGAAGCAAATCAACAAAACAAAATGAAGGAAAAAACCACTATGGTTCTCAAAAGAGGTGGCAGTGACGGTTAAGGAGAAAAGGATAGCATTCAGGAAATATAAGGAAACACAGAAGGAGCAGGACAGAGAACTTTTTCAGTTAAAGCAAAAGGAGGCAGGGAAGGCAGTCAGAATAGCAAAGGCACAAACTGAGGAAAAGATAGCCAACTCTGTTAAGAAGGGGGATAAAACCTTTTATAGGTACATTAGTGAGCGAAGAATGACCAAGGGAGGTATACAGAGACTTAATAAAGGAGAGGAATGTGGGCAGAGGGTGACAGTGAAAATGCAGGGATACTGAATGAATATTTCTGCTCAGTATTCACAACGGAAGAGGAGGGGGAGGTACCTAAACCAGACAAGAGAGAAACTCTGAATAGGGGGGTCTACACCAGTCCATTCACAGAAGAAAGGGGTTTGAAAGAATGCTTGAAACTGAGGGAGGACAAAACAATGGGGCCTGATGAGATTCACCCATGACTTCTAAAAGAACTAAGGGTAGAACTAGTAACACCACTGACTACTCTCTTTAACAAATCATGGGAGGATGGGGTGGTACCTGAGGACTGGAGGAGGGAAAATGTGATTCCACTTCACAAAAGTGGGAGCAGGGCGCAGGCAGGAAACTACAGACCAGTTAATTTGACTTCAGTGGTAGGGAAAATGATGGAATCATTTCTGTAGGAAAGAATTGTTGAGTACCTAGAGGCCAGTGGGGCATAGGACCCAAGGCAGCATGGTTTCACAGCAGAAAGGTCATGTCAGATGAACCTAATAAATTTTTTTGACTGGGTGACCAAAGTAGTAGACCAGGGAGGGGCTGTGGATATGGCATACCTAGATTTTAGCAAGGCATTTGACACAGTCTCACACAAAAGATTAATATACAAGTTAGCCGGCCTTGGAGTGGGTCCCAAGGTGGTAGCCTGGATAAAAGACTGTCTGGACAACAGGACGCAAAGTGTAATAGTAAACAGAGTCCACAGTGAAGAAAGGAGGGTAACTAGCGGGGTACCACAGGGCTCAGTACTGGGACCAGTCCTCATTAATGTCTTTATAAGTGACATTGGAGAGCCCCTGGAAGGAAAGATATGTCTCTTTTCAGGTGACACAAAGATCTGCAACAGGATTGATACACAAGGTGGGGTGGAAAGAATGAAAAGGGACTTGGCAAGGTTGGAGGAATGGTCAAATATGTGGCAGCTCAGATTCAATGCAAAGAAGTGCAGGGTAATGCATCTGGGAAACAGAAACTCGGGAAGAGTACACAATGGGGGGGGGTGAGTTAATAACAACAACAAAAATTGAAAGAGACCTAGGAGTAATTATATCAGATGACCTAAAGGTGGGAAAGCAATGTGAGAAGGCAGTAAGGAGGGCTGGGAGATACTGGGATGCATAGGGAGAGGCATCAACAGTAGAAAACAGGAAGTTGTTATCCCTCTGTACAGAGAGTTAGTGAGACCCCATCTGGAGTACTGCTTGCAATTCTGGAGACCCTATCTCTGCAAAGACATAGACAGAATGGAGGCTGTTCAGAGGAAGGCAACCAAAATGGTGCAGGGTCTACACCAGAAGACATACGAGGAGAGACTAAAGCAGCTTAATATGTATACCCTTGAGGAAAGGAGGGGGGGACATGAAAAAACTTCAAGTATCTCTAGGAATTAACAAAGTACAAGTGGGTAGTATCTTTCAGAAGAAGAGATGTGCAAGAACAAGGGGCACAATTTGAAGATGGGGGGACGGCTCAGAGGTAATGTTAGAAAGTATTTTTTCACAGAGAGGGTTGTGGATGCGTGGAACAGCCTTCCTGAGGAGGTTGTGAAGTCAGGAACAGTGGGAGAATTCAAAAATGCACGGGACAGACATAAGGCAATTCTAGTGGGGGGGTAGGAGGAAGTAAACTGTTGATTAACTAGAATCTGCACCTAATCCATCAGGTAGGGAAATGGGCAGACTATGTGGGCCAAGCGGTCCTTATCTGCCGTCAAATTCTATGTTTCTGTGTAATGGTCTGATTCAAATCCTGTATGACTAAAGGAAGATTGTCTGCCTGTAGACATCTTTGTTGGACTATATTCTGCTCTCCTTCATAAGTATGAAAGGAGATAGGTTCAGAAGGTACAGTAAGTGTTGGAGGCATAATCCTGTCTGGGACTGATTTCCTTCTCTCCAATCCCTTAATTTCTGTACTTATTTCTAAATATGATTCATCAAAAGGGTCAGAAATGGAACTGAGAAAAACACTAGAGTCATATGACTTGTATGAATTGTGTGATGCAAAAGAAATAGCTTCCATATAAGATTCAGTTAATCATGGAGAATCTATCTTAGTTAATACCTTCTTTACATGAGGGGATGGTCTATCTTTGTAGCATCATAGGGTCTCTAAACTGGATAGGTCCACTGGCCTTCCTCCTTATCTTACTCTTGGCTGATCAATTTATTGCTGTTTCTATACATCTCCCCCCCCCCCCGCAATTACGTTAGGTCCCCTCCTCCTCATCTGACAACCCCTCAATCACACTTTGCGTTGCTGTACATCCCTTGTGTGCAACAAAATGATGCTATTCTACTCAGGTACTGGCTGTACAAACGTCTCCGTACCCCCCTCCCCATCGGTGTTACCCTGGACATCATTACTTCTTATATCTTTTCTGGGGTTCAGCTCTCTGTGCTCCTCCTCTTAGTCCACTCTGAGGATATTGAGACTAATCCTGGGCTTCCCTGCCCGCCCCCTGCTAGTGACGCCCCCCCAATATCCAACATTCTCCAAAATGCCTAAAAGTGGCTCATATTAATATGTAGCCTTTGTTCTAAAATGGTGGAACTTGGGCGTGGGCACTGCAAATATCCCCAGATGTCCTGTGCATAATTGAAACATGGCTCAAGCCGGCAATTAAACAGCATGAAGTGGCACTACCAGGCTTCAACTGCTTTAGGAATGACAGAGTGGGGAAAAAGGGGTCGAGGAGTTATAATATACACCCGGTCTACTCTAGATGCTGTTGAAATCCCTGCAAGTACAGTAGTCCTGGCCTTTCTCCCATGGAACCTATATTTCTTACAATTACCCTTGGCACTGTCAAAAAACTTAACATTGGGTGTGCCTATCTCCTGCCTACCAAGGCCACCCTTGGTCTTCAATCCCTCCTTAACTGCATAGCTACCCTACCTCACCATGTTCTCTTACTTAGTGGTGATTTTAATATTGACTGGCTCTACCCTGGTGCCACCCAGGTGCTGAACTCTCTTGCTGACTCTAACCTTGTACAAATCATCCAGAAGCCAACGCGTCTCAATACAAAGTCGGGTAAACATACCCTTCTTGACTGGATGATCACTAACTGCCTGCTGAAGATTAAGTCTGTGTCTGTTCTACCAGACTGCATAGTGACCATTCCTTACATACCGCGCCTAGAGAAATAATTGTCCTAATTCCTCCCCATTTTATCCCTGGTTAGGGACATGTCCAAACTTGATGTCAGCAAGTTTCTCACTTCTATTGATAACACTGACTGAAGCCCAATTAGATTCCTGCTAGATATAAACCTAGCCCTAGACTTTTTTATCTCTACCTTCACCAAAATAGCTGACTACCACACCCCTCCGAAAAAATGTAGGTCAAAGGGTAAAAAAGCTCCTTGGCTAACTAAGGATGCACAGTTTCTCATGTCTCTCCTGGATAAGGCCTGGCGGGTCTTTAAAAACTGTGGTCTGCAATCTGATTGGCAGGTGTACAGGCAGCTTAGGAATCAGTCAAAACTTCTCTTCATAAGGCTAAATGTCTGTGCTTTAAATCTCTACAAACAGAACACTTATCTAACCCCAAGGAGTTCTGGCATCAGATAAATTATCTAATGAAGGAAAGGGTGCTGAAGTCCCTAGTACTATCATCTCCAGTGGCACTGCCTTAGCTGACCCCTTATCCATTGCCACTAGGTTTAACGATTTATTATGGATCTCCACAAATACACCTCTTCCTCTGATATTGCTTCCCTCCTCCCTTGTTCCCACCTCTGGGCAGTCCTGGGCCTAGGCCTGCATTTCATTTGAAAATGGCCTCTCTAAAAGAGGTCCAGAGGCTCCTCTCCCAACTAAAAGTGCACAGCTCCCCTGGCATGACTCGCTGGAACCAAAATTTCTCAAACTATGTGCCCCTGTCCTTGCCTGCCCTGTCCATGATCTAATTAATCGCTTGTTCCTCTCTGGTGTTGTCCCTGACAAGTGGAAAGTAACTGTTGTTGTCCTGGTTCATTAGGGTGGACCCAACACTAACATTGAAAATTTCTGTCCCATCTCTATCCTCTGCCCCTTGGCAAAAATCCTAAAGAAATTGTATATAATAACCTGCAGAACTACCTAGAACTCCATGGTCTGTTATCCCCCTTACAGCATGGATTTGGGAGGAATCACAGTACTCTTACTGCACTGATAAAAGTTACCTCTGACATTTACCAGGCTATGGACCATGGGTCCACCACTGGAGCCATCTTTGTGGAACTTACTAAAGTGTTTGACATGGTGAATCATGGCCTTCTACTTTATCAGCTCCATGCTCTTGGTTTTGACTTCAGTGCCTTAATCTGGATTGAAAACTACCTTTCCTGCTGCTCACAAAGTGTCAAATGGTCTGGCTCTGTCTCTAATCCTAAACCAATAATCCATGGTGGTCCTACACCATTTTCATTGTTTATCAACAACCTACCCAACTTCTGTGGAGGGGCATCTGTTCATTTATATGCAGATGATGCAATCATCTACTGCTCCTCCCCTGACACTGGCTGGATTAATAGTGCCTTGTCTTCTGACTTCTTCTCCCTGGAGGGTTGGTTCTGTGGTGAGCACCTTGTCCTTAATTCAAAAAAAAAAAAAAAAGTGAATGCTCTTCTTCCATCTCTCACCAGCCAAGCGCTCTCACCCGCCTCTCACTATCACCTCCCTTAGTGATGATATCTTGGAGTGCATCCACTCCTTTAAATACCTAGGCATCGCACTGGACCCTTCTCTCTCCCTTAAGTTGCATGCATCCAATGTATCTAAAGGGCTCAACCAGCAGCCTGGCCTCGTCTATAGGATTCATCCATTGCTATCCTTGGCCTCCTGCCCCAAGATTGTAACCTCTTCCCTTATACCTCTTATAACTTATGGAGCTCCTTTGCTGGCCCCTGCAAACTCTTTGACCCTATCCATACTCTCCCAGGCCTACCACAGGATCGGTAGGTTTGCTCTGGGGGTCGACTCCCGGCAACATCACTGCGATGTCCTCTCCTCCTTGGGATGGTTACCTTATTTGTCCAGACTGAGATACTACTCTCTTAGCCTCTTGTTTAAACTGGTAAATATATCTATCCCACTTCCTTAGTTGGGCTAATCTGTCTAAAACAAGCCCCACATTCTCTCTTTTCAGCATCACTTCCCCCTTCTTATCAAGCCTAGCCTGCATCTTGCTACCGCTTGTAAGTCCTTCTCCTACGCTGGTCCTTCTGTTTGGAACTCACTGTCTCGCGCTGTCCTGTCTTGCTCCACTCTCCATAAGTTCCAATCCTCCTTGCTCACCTCCCTTACTGCCTCTGCAGCATGCACTTGCTTTGGTTAAAGTCCTACTACTCTGCCTCCAGTGTCTCAGGCTGCAGTACCTATCTGTCTGTATGTCTTTAATGTTCTATGTATACCATACAAACTGCTATTAACTTTCGTTACATTGTACTGACTACCTTATATTCCTTGCCAATTGTACATAATATGTATATATGATGTAAAAAACAGAAACAAGGCGCTGCATCAGCATGTGGTCTAAAAGCAAAACAAAATGGTTATATTAAATGCAGGCTGAAAATAGAAATAGAGTTAAAAATCTACATTTTGACCTTAGGTCTTCTTCAGGAAACATCTAAAAGAGAAAAAAAAAACAAAGTTAGTGTAGATGGGAGGTAAAATGAGGGATATATATGTGGGGAAAGAAGAAAGGGGAGGGTCAGGGAGAAGAAGTGATAAATGGTAAGATTAAGAGAGAATATGTGAAACAAAAAGGTGATGATGGGAAAGATAAAGCATAATAGGAGTGAAAGAGCTAGGGAAGTTCCCAGGTGGGGACTAATTCACAGAGGCCTAGTAAGAAGGCTGAAAGGTGACAAATATGTGGGAAGGAGACAGAGATGGGGACTTATGGTGAAAATGAAAAGAAATTAAATGAGTACAAAAAAATAGACTTTAGGAAAAAAGAGGTGGCTGAAAGATGTCAGTGGAAATAAGTCTATAGAAACATAGAAACAGAGACTTTGACAGCAGATAAGGACGCTTGGCCCACCTAGTCTGCCCATTCCTACCTACAGAATAGGCCGAGATCCTAGTTAACCAACAGCCTATTTCTTCCTACCCCCACAAGAACTGCCTTATGTCTGTCCCATGCATTCTTGAATTCTCCCACAGTTTTAGACCCCACAACCTCCTCAGGAAGGCTGTTCCATGCATCCACTACCTCTCTGTGAAAAAATACTTCCTCCATTGCCCGGAACTGCCCCCATCTTTAAATTGTGTCCCTTGTTCTTGCGTCTCTTTTCTGAAAGATGTTACCCTCTTGAACTTTGTTGATTCCACTGAGGTACTTAAAAGTTTCTATTATGTCCCCCCTCTCCCTTCTTTCTTCAAGGGTATACATATTAAGCTCCTTTAGTCTCTCCTCGTACGGCTTCTCTTGCAGACCCTGCACCATTTTAGTTGCCCTCCTCTGGACTGCCTCTATCCTGTCTATGTCCTTGCGGAGATGGGGTCTCCAGAACTGGATGCAGTACTCCAGATGGGGTCTCACCAACTGTCTGTACAGAGGGATAACAACTTCCTGTTTTCTGCTGGTGATGCCTCTCCTATGCATCTCAGTATCCCCCAGCCCTCCTACTGCCTTCTCACATTGCTTGCTAACCTTAAGGTCATCTGATATGATTACCCCAGTTCCCTTTCCTTTTTGTTGTTGTTACTACCTCCCCCCATTGTGTAATCTTCCCTGGGTTCTTGCTTCCCAGGTGCATTATTTGCACTTCTTTGCATTGAATCCTAGCTGCCATACTTCTGACCATTCCTCCAACCTTCCAAGTCCTTCTCATCCTTTCACGCCTCCTTGTGTATCAACCCTGTTGCAGATCTTTGTGTCATCTGCAAAGGGCATACTTTTCCTTCAGTCCCTCTGCAAAGTCACTTATAAAGACATTAAAAGACTGGACCCAGTACTGAACTCCTGGGTACCCCACTAGTAACCCCTCTTTCTTCAGAGTGGACTCCATTTACAATTATCTTCTGTGTCCTGTTGTCCAGCCAATGTTTTCCAGGCTATCACCCTGGGACCCACTCCCAGGCTGGTTAATTTGACTATTAATCTTTTGTGGGACTGTGTCAAATGCCTTGCTAAAGTCTAGGTAGGCTATGTCCACAGCCCCTCCCTGGTCTATTACTTTGGTCACCCAGTCAAAGAAATCAATAGATTAGTCTGACATGACCTTCCCTGTGAACCCATGCTGCCTTGTGTCCTGTGCCCCACTGGCCTCAAGGTACTCAACAATTCTTTCCTTCAGAAGTGACTCCATCACTTTCCCTACCACAGAGGTCAAACTGACAGGTCTGTAGTTTCCTACCCCTGTCTTGGTCCCACTTTTGTGAAAGGGAATCACATCCACCTTCCTCCAGTCCTCGGGAACCACACCATCCTCTCATGATTTATTAAAAAGAGTAGTCTGTGGTTTCACTAGTTCCCCCCTTAATTCTTTAAGAATTCTGGGTTGAATTCCATCAGGCCCCATTGCTTTATTCACCTTCAGTTTTAGGAGTTCTTGCAGAATCCTTTCTTCTTTGAAAAGGCTGGGATCGACCCCCCTATCAAGAGTGCTTCTGTTAATTGGATTAGGTACTTCCCCTTGCTCTATTGTGAATACTGAGCAGAAATAGTCATTCAGTATCCCTGCTTTTTCACTATCCTCCTCTGCCCACCCACCTTTCATTCTATACAGCCTCACTATCCCTCCCTCCCTTTGTCTTTCTACGCTCTCTGGTGTACCTATAAAGGTTTATCCCTCTTCTTAACCTGAGTTGGCTATCTTTTCCTCAGTTTGGGCCTTTGCTATTCTGACTTCCTCCTGCTTCCTTCTGCCTTAACTGGTACAGCTCTCTGTCTTGCTCCTTCTGTGTTTCCTATACTTTCTGAATGCTACCTTTTCTCCCTGACTTTCCCAGCCACCCTTTTGAGAACCATAGTGGCTTTTCTTCATTTTGATTTGTTTATTTGCTTCCACACAAAGCTTGTTGCCTCTGTGATGGAAGTTTGATGATTCCCATTGTTGCTCCACCCTCCTTCTAGACTGTTTGCTATTTGCTTTTCTGAGGCACTGTCATTTAAACCAGAGGACTGCTGGGAGCCAAGGTGGATGATCAGCTTGGCTTCCATGTTTTTCTATGGTCAGGATCCCAGAAGCCCTGCTGAAGGACACAAACAGAAAGGCCATTAACACTGTGGTCCCTGGAGATAAAGTGGGATACAATGGGTTTAGCAGTTCACCATTCCTGACTGCTCTGTAATGTTCCCTGAAATGGTCAGCAAAGCGCCTACCAGTCTCTCCAATGTAAAGAGCTGTACACTTCCTGCAAAGAATACAATACACCACATTAGTGGAGGTGCATGAGAACTCCTTGGTGATGTGAAAAACACCTGTAGGCCCCCGAATTTCAGTCACATTGGAAATAAATTTGCAGGTGTAGCAGCAAGTCCTGTTGCAAGGTTTGGTACCTGGGAGGGAGGAACTGTTAGGAGTAGGTAGGCTGCTTTTAACCAGGAGGTTCCACAGGTTAGGTGGCCAGTGGTAGGAGGCAGTAGGTGGTTCTGTAAAGGAAGCACCAATGTTAGGGTCAGTTTGCAAAATGGGAAAGTTACTGGCAATGATCCTGTGAAGAGAAGGTGTGCTCTGATGGAAAGGAAGCACTAGTGGAATTCGCCGTTGTTCTTGTGTGACAGTATTCTTCCTGCGGGGGTCAAGGTTACGGGGCATGTTGCTGACCCGGGAGAGTGCTCTGTCCACTGTGCTTTTAGGGTATCCCCTGTTGATAAAAAAACTATGCATTGTTTGGGTTTGCTCAGCAAAATCATCCTCTTCACTGCATAACCTGCGAAGTCTAAGAAACTTGGACTTTCTGTCAGCCTGGTTTTGTATAAGATGTGGTCACACTGCTTTTTTGTATCTTTCTTATTTGTTACAATGTGTAATGCACTCTGTAATTCTTGCTACCCGGGTCGACCCTGAAAAAGGGACTGTACTTGTCTCAGTGGACTTACCCGGTCACCAAAACTCAAATAAATAAATAAATAAATTACCGCACTGTATAACAGGCATAGAACAAACCTTTTCTGAGTGCTCTACATAGAAACATAGAGGTTGACGGCAGATAAGGGCCGTAAGGCCCATCCAGTCTGCCCATTTTTTCTACCTTATGAATGTGCCATGCACTTTTATACTGTCAGTGACCTATCTATCCATATTCATCTGTATTGTTCCCTTATGCCTATCCCATGCCTGTTTGAAGCCCTGCACTGTATTCATAGCCACCACTTCCTGAGGTAGGCTGTTCCATGCATCCACCACTCTTTCTGTGAAAAAGAATTTCCTCACATTCCCCCGTAATCGGCCTCCCTCTATTCTCATGCTGTGTCCTCTTGTCCTGCTATTTTTCTTATATTTAAACATGTTAGACTCTTTCACATTGTTAATGCCCTTAAGGTGTTTGAATGTTTTGATCATATCACCTCTCTCCCTCCTTTGCTCAAGGGTATACATATTGAGCTCCATTAACCTGTCCTCATATGTCTTCTGATGCAGTCCCTGCACCATTTTGTTTGCTCTTCTCTGGACTTCCTCAATTTGGTTAATGTCCTTGTGAAGGTGTGGCCTCCAGTACTGCACGCAGTACTCCAAATGGGGCCTAACCAGTGTCTTGCAAAGAGGAATTATTACCTCCCTCTTACGACCTGTGATACCCCTACTAATACACCCTAACATCCTCTTAGCCTTACCTACTGCTTTAGAGGTCTGCTTGGATGATTTCAGGTCATCCGTGATGATGATGTCCAAGTCTCTTTCTTCCTTTGTGACTGCCAGCAACTCCCCTCCCAGCCTATAGGTGGCTTCAGGGTTTCGTCCCTATGTGCATGATCTTGCACTTCTTTGCATTAAATCCAGTTGCCACTCTTCTGACCATTTTGCTAGTTTATCCAAATCTCTTCTCATTCTGCCCACCCCATCTGGATCATCTGCTCTATTTTGGTTAAGAAATCTGTTATCCTGGATTGATTTGTATCCATACTATGTTGTGTCTCTTGCAAACTATTTCCCTGTTTACTAGACTTCATTCTCCTTTAATTGTTTATTCTGTTGTCTCGGGTGAACAGACTATGCCACTTCTTGTACTAACCATTGTGTTCTAGAAATCCCACCTGCACATGCACCTTTTTTCCTTTTCTTGCCTTACCCCAACAATACCTATATATGATTTTGTTAGAACCTTATCCAGTCTTTTGGATTAAAGTTAGAACAATTAGTTCAAACTCTTAAAATTTTTCAATGCAATAAATGAATATAACAATATAGGAATAATGTAGGAATATAGTAGGAAAGCAAGCAATTAAGTTTTTAAATATAGAACATCATTGCTATTAGTCCTTTTAAAGTTATTAAATGTCACCCTTGTTCATATATCATGTGTTTCCTTCTATCCCTGGTGATCCTGGAGCTCTTTCTTTGCGCTCATGTTTCTGTTTTCTGACTGAGCATTCTGTTCGTCTCCTTTAATGCAGCCTCCTGAATTTGAATGATCAAAAGCTAGGCTAGGCTAGGCTCCTCTTATTTTTGTGAGGTTTCCAGATCTTCAAGTAAATACAGATAGAAGAATCCTCTAGGCTACCAATCATTGGGATCTCTCCTTAGCTAGTATTTCACACCTGGTGGTAAAATATAGAGCCATAAACAGGGCTAGTGATGTCATATAATGTCTTTCTAACTGTCTCCCCAACCCCTAGTTTGCATCATACAAACGCTTTATTTTTATTATATTCGAACTTCTGATATCAATTTATGAAGTTAAATGTGCTTCTGTCAGTTTATTTTTAAACTTGATTACTGCATAAATATACCATATGGGAGTATAGGTAAATTACACTTGATCAGTTTAACCTCAGTAATTGTAAATCGCTAAGTTCAATATTTAACAAACAAAAACGAGTTCAATTAATAATTCCCAGAGTTTATATCCTAGTTTAATGTCTAAGCTAATGCGTCATCGGTGCCTTACCAAATTCCCAACTGTTGATTAAAGTTCCATAAATCATGTTACATATTACTGCAAATACTGAAGTTAGTTGTTTCTAATCCTCTCTTTATTCTAAATTCACCCACCAAGACTTCCAGTTTCAAGGTAATAGAAACAGCTATATCAAAATAGTATTATTTAGTTGAAATATAAGATGTACTAATTTCTGAGAGAGAACTTTTATTCCTCTAAACTGCTTCGTCAACAAAAAAAAGAGGGGGGGCAAGCAGCTTTGGGTGATTTTATGTCGAATGGAGGCTGCAAAATGTGTTTGACCAGCAGTGGGAGACCAGATCATTCTTTCCCTAGAAATGAGAAAATATTGCTATCAATCCAAAATAACCTTAATATTATAAATTTATTTGGTGTGCTGGAATTCACCAAAAAAAAAAAACCCTCAAAAGCTTACCATTATCTCAAAAGGACACAAAGGTGTAAGCTGTAGATTATCACCCAAGGTGGATCTGTGCTGCTCTAACTTGATCTGTGATGTGGGATTGGATCTAAAATGGTGCTGCTACTCTAAAGACACCATGCATGCATATTTATGGTCAACTGTTCTCAATGCCACGTCACCCCCATTTCCCTACATAACTCTTCAGGCACGAAAATTCAAATTTAAAAAGTCTAATATAATTTCTTCAAAAATCTATATTGTTATTTTTTATCTTTGTTTTCTTAACCCTTGCTGTGCCACCGGCGTGTATACACATTCTAAAAGCCTATACATTCTAAATCTTCTGGCAACCTAAGGGTTAACTTAATCTAAGACAACCTAGTTAATACTTCAATAAAAGCAACTTGAAGCTCGAAACCTCTTGAAACCTCTCTAAACCTATTTATATGTTTTTATGTGTCTTTAGTACTCATTAAAATAAAATGAAATAAAAAGACTTCCTTTAAAACTTGTGATAAGTAAGGTATTGTTATTGTAAAGTAAGGTATTGTTAAAAACAGTAGAAAAACAGAAAAGTGGGAGGTTCAGGGAATCAAGAATGAAAACTCCAAACAAAGAAATCCAATCAAGTTAATTTCCTCTGAGCTTTCCTCAGTTTGAAATCTCTCTGCAGTGCTTAGCCTTAACCCGCTGTGGGGTTTACTGATGCCCCGGAAGTGAGAGGGCTCCTGCCACCTCAAAATTCCTTACTTCTCATCTCTCGAGCTCAGAGCAAAAGCAACTATGGAAAGAGATCAGAAAGACACAGAGGCACAAGACAGCCTGGAAAGGTTAAGCAATTTATAGCCACCAGCTATAAAGCAATCCTTAAAACTGAAGCACAGGCAATGGTGGCATACCTGTTGTTGCTAAAAAAATGCTTTGCTGAACTCTTGCTATCACTGCCACTCCTCAGCAGTGCAGCATTGCATTGCTAGTTCAGCTCCCTTCCTGTCTCTCTTCTATCCAACCTTACCTCCCTTTTGCTTGGCCTCCTGCCTCCCTCTCCTTCTCTATCTCTCTCCTGTCTTAATCCCCCTTACAGACTCTCCCTGGATCCATCAGTTGCTGCCTCGGCCTTGGCCAGGTGCCAGTCCCTCCTGATGTAGTCTGGTTAACTTCACCGTCCCTGTAATTATCTTACTAATCAGGTACTCTCCAGTGAACTTGCCAGCTACATCCACTTTTCGACCTATCCATTGAAAAGGCCACTCTGCTCAATGTTAATGAATATATCTTGATTATATGTCTGAATGATTCTTTTCTGTACACATGTATATTTTTACTTCTCTGTTTGATACTGCACCTTGTTTTACTGTGTTACTGTAACATGATTTTGTTATGACCGGGTCCATCTTGCAAATGAGCCTTGCTCAATGGTGCCCACCTGGATAAATAAAGATTTGATAGATTGATTGATTGATTGATTGATTGAGTCCTCATTCTCTCAAACCAAAAGAGGCTGACTTGAAAGTTGACCAGCCTAAGGGTGGGATTCATAGTCAAAAAAAATGTTTGCCTTCAATTCCATCAGGCCCAGAAGATTTATGTATGTTGATAGACATATAAACTAAACAAAGGAAGTAAACATCATGGGGGTGGTGCAGTGCAATAGTTGTGGGGCCAAAGTCTTTCATGACACCTTCTGGAGACTGAGATGCTGCCCCATCTGTACTCACCTTGCTGGGTTGTGGGCAGAGGTTGCTGGACTCAAGGCCAAACTGGCAGAATATACCCACCAGGGGCCATGAAGTCTACCACCACTCCTCCATGACTAGGCAGGGGTAGAACAGATGGATGTTGGTGGACTTGGGAGCATGCGGTTGGTGAAAAGGGTGCACACTCTTCCACCTATACCACTGCATAATTACTTCACTATACTGGCAAGATTGGGCCGCTGAGGGAGGCACACATTGATGTGGGAAGGAAGGAGGGAGATGAGATGGAGGCCCCAGGAGGCGAGTGGGAGGCCCCAGCCCCAAAGAAGCAGCTGCTGGTGAGGGATACATTTGGGAACATGGGTGGGAAGGATTGGGAGTGAAGAGTCTGAGCAGTGCCTCAGCTAGAAGGAGGAAGACTGTATCCAGAGGATTGCCAGGGCAGCAGGAGCTGGGGAGCTAGACATCCTTGACCATATGGGGAAGGAAAGACCTGGCAAAGGATAAGGTAGGATTAGTGCAGAGTAATTTCAGGGTGTTGGGGAGGGGCTTTAAGTAGGTGACAGGTTTGGTGACATTTTCCACAGTGCTACTTGTGTATGGCCAGGGAGATGCAAAGATACTCTGCAGTACCAGGGCATTTAATGACTGGTTGAAGGCATGACGCATAGAGGAGGGTTTCAGCTACATCAAGGACCAGGGGCTAGCCTTGGAGGATATAGGTATCTATGCAGGGGAACAGCCTGCATCCTTCCAGGAAGGGGAATGCAATCCTTGGTGGGAGGTTTAAATGCTTCTTGGATGAGCATTTAAGCTGCCAGGGGGAATCAGTAAAACAAAAGGAGGCACCAGACTGAGCTGGACAGGATCTTTCCTTTCCTCCCTTTATCCTTCTTTTGGTTCTATGGATTTTAATATATATGTGATCATCTGTAGATTGGAAATTTTATATTTTGTAATTTATAATGGACTCCTTGTTGTGCGGCATCCAGAGCCTCTGGGATTGGGTGTCTGATAAATGGAATTTGCCTTGCCTTGCCTTTCCAACATTCCCCCCCTCCCCGGATGATGGAACAGCAGAGAATGAGGGAGGGCTTCAGGGAGAAAGCTTCCCTAGGGTAGTGGAGAAGGAAGGTATGGATGGGGACAGGACAAGGCAGAAGAAAAGGGGGGTCAAACTTCAGGTAACTGAGAGTAGAAGTTTGAAGGAGAGAAGGAAGCAGGCAGAGGGAAGAAAGGAATAAGAGCCATGTGCTCCAGTGAAAGAAGTCTTGGAAAAAAAATTCCAGACCTGAAAGCCATCATGGCAGGGCTAACCTGAATTTGGTGGCCACAATAGAGTTGTGGTACACTGAGCACTACAACTGGGACATGGCATACTCAGCTACTCAGTGTTGAGTAGAGACAGGGCAGGGAGGAGGTGTTGTTTTATATGAGAGGGAGAGAAGCATGGCCATGGAGGTACAGGAGCACCATGAGGAAAAGGCAGGGCTGGAGGTGCTGTGGGTCACCCTGGAGAGAGGCTCCTGGGCTTTCATTTACACCAGGGTACTTTACAGACCACCAGCACAAGGCGAAGAGTTGGGTAAGGTACTTGGATAAGCCATTATCAGAACTGCAATAAAGGGGAAGATGCTGCTAATTGATGATGTCAATCTGCCAGGCATGGAGTGGAGACTTCCAACTGTAGCTTTGCAAGGAGCAGGGTTTTCTTAAATCCCTACAAGGGGCTTTTCTCAGGCAGCTAGTCAAGACCCCACTAGGGATGGGGTAGTACTAGATCTGGTGATTACAAACAGAGACAGCATTGCATAAGTCACAGTGGGTGGGCAGTTCCTTGTCTACCAGTGATCACTGTACAGTGTGGTTTAAAATTAAGGCAGGAACATAGGCTAACACGCGGGAGGACAAATGTCCTGGACCTTAGGAAGGTGGATTTTAAAAAATGGGGAACTGCCTCAGAAACTGCATTAAGGAAGGGATTACAAGATGGGTGGAGGCACAGTAGAGAAAATATGCCTGGGTATAATTAAAGCAACCAATCTCTGTGTGAAGAATCTGCTGCTTACAAACAGGGATGGCACTGAAGATATCACAGTGGGCAGTCTAACTACCAGTAATCACTGTACAGAGTGGTTTAACAATTAAGTCCAGAACAAAGGCAACCCACATGAGGATGAGGTCCAGGGCTTTAGGAGGGTGGATTTTAAAGAAACTGGAGACTGCCTCAGAAACTGCCTTGTGAGATGAGGGGGAGTGGAGGCACAGTAGTGAAAAACAAGGGAGGGCAGAAGTAAGGCAACCAGCCTCTACATGAAAGAAGTAAGTAAAAGCAGAAGGAAAAAAGAGACCATTGTGATTCTCTATGGATGTGTCTGGCAAAGGTAATGAAGGAAAAAAGGGTGACATTCAGGAGATATAAGGAAACACAGAGAGAAGAGGACAGGAAGGTATGCCTAGTAAAGCAGAGGGAAGCAGGCAAGGTGGTAAAAGGAGCAAAGGCACAGACAGGAAAATCACCAATGGAGTCACTAGGGGATAAAACTTTCTTCAGATACATAAGTGAGAAGAAGAAAGCAAGGAGGGGATAGTGAGGATTAGAAGGGCAAAGGGGGAGACTGTGCAGAAGAGGGCTAAGAAAAGGCAGACATACTGAACAGGTACTTCTGCTCAGTCAACACAGAAACATAGAAACATGGAATCTGTTGGCAGAAAAGGACCACTTGGCCCATCCAGTGTGCCCAGATGGTCCCTGCCTAGTCTGTCTCCACAGACCCTAACTGGTTTCTGGCAACCCTCCCTTTCCCATCCTATTTACTGTTATTCCCGTATGTCCATCCTACACATGCTTGAAGCCCCTGCTATCTTTGCCTCCACCACTTCCTCGCATCCTTCTTAACACCCCCCCCCACTCCACTGCATGCAATCTGGTCCTGGTGCTTTTTCTTATCTGCAAGAGTCTCCCCTTTCGCACTCTGTTCACCCCTGTGAAGAACTTGTAGGTCTTTATCATGTCTCCTCTTGCTCTCCTCTCTTCTAGCATGTGCATGTTGAGATCCTCAGCATCTCTTCTTAGCAGCTTTTGATACAACCCCTGCCCAATTTTAGTTGCCCTCCACTGGACTGCCTCCCCCCCTGTCTATGTCTTTTCTGAGGTATGACCTCCAGGACTGGACACAATACTCCACGTGGGGTCTCACAAGTGAGATGTTCAATGGCAACACCACCTCCCTCTCCTGCTAGAGGCACCTCTTCCTATGTAGTCCAGCATCCCACTGGCTTCACTGCTTTGTCACACTGCCCTGCCACTTTGATGTCATCATATATGATAACCTCAAGGCTCTCTTAGTGCTTAGTGACTCTCTGTACCTATCACCCCCATCCCATACTCAGATCCTGGGTTCCTATACCCTAGGTGCATGATTTTCTGCTTTTTGGCATTGAACCACAACTGTCATATTCTTGATCACACCTTGAGTTTCTCAAGGTCCCTACACATTCTCTCCACCCCCTCCTGAGCACCCATCCTATTACAGATTTAAGTGTCATCTGCAAAAAGGCAACCCTTCTCTTCCAGTTCTTTTGCAATTTCACTAATGAAGACATTGAAAAGGACCATTCCAATTACTGAGCCCTGCAGAGTCCTCCATTGGTCACTCTTCCCTCATTAGAGTGAGGACTATTAACCACCACCCTCAGTCGCCTATCCATTAACCAGTTTGCAGCCAATTTCACCACTTTGAATCCACCTCTAGGCTGCTCAGTTTATTTATCAGTCTCCTGTGTGGCACAGTGTTGAAGGCCATGCTAAAGTACATACAGATAGGCCACATCCACTGCCCTCCCCTAATCTGTTATTTCTCTGGTCAGCCAGTCAAAGAAATCAGTCAGATTTGTCTGGCATGACCCCCCCTTCCCCCACCATACTTCTCAACCTTTCTTCACCAAAATGTATGACAAGATGTGTGACAAATGAGCAAAATGTGTGACATATCATGAAATACAGTACTGCAAGCTCATAACACTACGGCTATCAGTGCACTAGTGTTCATAATGTTTGCTAATAATTGAGCACAATAGATAATTATAATTTCTGCTTTAAAACCTCTGTGAAATGTGGAATATCATTACCTTCATGTGGGACAAAGGACTTCTGAGGGTTAAAATGAGTGATGTTCCTCGTAATGTGTGACAGTTGAGAGGTATGCCCCCACCACCACCACCCTGATGAATCCATGTTGCATTTGGTCTTGTAGCCCACTGGATTCACAATACTCTGTCAACATTTCCTTTAACAGCATTTCCATTACCACCAATGTGAGACTGTCTGATTTACTGTTGCTAGTCTCCTCCTTTCTGTTGTTCTTATGGGTGGGACCACATCTGCTCTTCTCCAGTCCTCTGGAATCACACCTGTTTTCAGTGAGCTGTTGAATAAGACCATCGGTGTGGCAGCTAGCACCTCCTGACTTCCTATAGTACCTTTGGGTGTATCCCATCTGGTCCCTATATTGCCCACTTTCAGAACTGCAAGTCCCTTCAGGACTCTCCTCTGAAAATGTACTTGTGCCCCCCTTTCCAGCTGCTCCTGGTGATCCATACCCTCCTCCACTGTGAAGACTGAGGAAAAGTACCTGTTCAGGATGTCTGTTTTCTCTGATCCTTTTCTGAACAGACTCCACCTGCTACCCTCCTAATCCTCTGTTCCTCTCCTCGATTTCCTTTTTCTCAGTTATGTACCTGAAGAAAGTCTTATCCCTTATCTGCCCTTGTCTATCCTTTCCTCTATCTGTGCCTTTACTCCCTTTACTGTTTTTCCTGCTTCCCTCTTTTTCACATGGTATACCTTTCTGTCTTCCTCCCTCCACATTTCCTTATACCTCCAGAATGCCACCCTTTTTCCCTCACCACTTTGGTCACTTTCCTAGAGAACCTTTAGTCTCTTTTACCTTCTGCTTTTACTCACTTCCTTCACACAGAGGCTGGTTACCTTAATTATCCCCTTTTACTTTTCCCCACTGTGCCTATACTCCTTCCTAGCAGTCCCCCTAAGAGGCAGTTTCTGAGGCAGTCTCCGATTTCTTTAAAATCTGCCCTACTAAAGTCCAGGACCCTCATCCTTAGTGGTTTGCCTCTTCCCATCATAATGTCAGACCATACTGTATGGTGATCACTGGTACATAGGGGACTGTGCACTGTTACATCTGCAATGCCATCCCAGTTTGTAAGTACCATGTCTAGCACTGTACTGTTCCAAGGGAGTTCCATGACTAGCTGCTTGAGAAAAGTCCCTTGTAAGGAGTCAAGGATGGCCCTGCTCCTTGCCCAAGCTGCAGTTGAAAGTCTCCAGTCCACATCTGATGCACTGAAGTCAACATCTAGCAGCACCTCCCCATTACTTGCCGTCTTGATGATGACTATCCCAAGTGCCTTATCCAATTCTTCTGCCTGTGCTGGAGGTCTACATACCATCCCTGTATGGATAGTGCCACCAGGAGCTGTCTCCAGGATGACCCTCAGTACCTCCAGCCCTTCCTTTTCCATATGGTGCCCCTGTACTTTCCTGGCCTTAGTCTGTCTCCCCCATATAGTACAACCTCCTCCCTTGTATGTCACTCCTAAATAGAGAGTAGCCAGGTGGCCATGCTCCAATCAAGGCTTTGGTGCACCACAACTCCATAATGGCCACCAAATCCAGGGTAGCTTCCACCATGATAGTCTCTAGGTCCAGAACCTCTATTTCTCAGACTCTTGCATTGGTGCAAGGCTCTTCATACATTATATCCTCCTGCCTGCTTCCCTGTTCCACCCCATGCTATTACCTGAAGAGCCCCTGACACCCCTTTTCCCTTGTTGCCTTCTCTGTTACCTGTCGCCTTTACTCCTTTCTTCTTGCTTTCCTGATTTATATCCCCTTGTCCTCTGCCTTGTCCCTGCCCCTGTCTTCTTGCTTCCCTGCCGTGGAAGCTCTTCCTCCCTACTGTTTCATAATCTGGGGACAATTGTTGCCTCCTTGGCTTTACAGTCCTCCCCAGCTAGTGTAACTGCTCATCCAAGTAGTATTTAAACCTCCATTTAACACTGTGTTCTCCCTCCTGAAAAGATGCAGGAAATGTCTCCCACAGAGGCCCATATCTACCCAGGTTGGCCCCATCCCCATGTTGCGAAGCCCTCCTCCATGCACCATGCATTCAACCAGTTGTTAAAAGCTGTGATGCAGCATGTCCTGTCTTCTCCTTGTATACAGGTAACACTTTCACAAAAGCCACTGTACATGCCACCTGCTTGGGGCCTCTCCAAAATGCTCTGAAATTTCCCTACACTACCAAGAAACAGCAGTTGCCCATGTTATAAGATGAAAGAGGATTTTAGACTCTGCAGGTTATCTTTATTCCCAATTCACTGAAAGCTTTACTTTATATTTCACTGGTACAGTATTGTGTAACAAACTCTAAATTTGGGAAGACCTAGGAAACTACAGGGCCCTTATCTTGAACTCTGTAGTTAGAGATGTGCGAAACTGGCAAATTTCATTTTGCAAAATATTTGGTGGAATTCCTCATTTCACAAACCTCTTCATGGAAGCAAAATTCAAATTTCACCTGTGTAATGCAAAATTTCATCTGCAGAATTTGGAATTTTGCCTCTGAATGAGTACACCAGCAGAATGTAAAATTTTGCCTCTGGAAGCTGGAATTTTACCACAGAAAGCAAATTTGCCTTAGCTGCAAAATTTCACCTCTTTGATGATGAAATTTTGTATTTAGCAGGCGAAATTCCACATTTCACACCTGGCTAAATATTTTCCATAATGGGCAAATTTCGCAAAATATTTTGCATGGCAAAATTGACAATTTTGCTGGAATTTCACCTGCAAAATACAATTTTGCAACATCTCTGTCTATAGTGGGGCAGCTTCTGGGGACTATCATATTAAAAGAACAATGTCACATGTTGGTGATGAAACTTATAAAACTATCTGAAGTGTCCCTTTAGGTCCAATTCTATAATCATTAGTCAATATGACTATGTTGTGGTATTTTTACTGTCTTAATTTTTTGTTATATAAAATTGTAAAATGAGCAGTCTACACCTACCTCTGCATGCCTCACCCCTTTGCAGCTGATTCTATCATCTGCATACTGGTACAAACAGCCCGAAGTACTGTACTGCAGATGAGTACAAGCCTGAATACAGTAATGGTGCCTCATCTCTAGAACCGAGCTGCATGCATAATATAGTCAACATTACATGAATTCATTTACTTTCTTGTCTCACTTGGATCACTTAACTAAGGCAGAGATCTATTTTTTGTTAAAATAGAGCCTCAGAATGCAGAAAATTGCAATTTGTATAAGCTGCCCAGTACAGGATGTGAGCAGCACGTCAGGCAAGAGGGCATGCATGTTTGATTACCCATATGGCACTGTGTCTCATCAGCATCCAATACAGCATGAACAGAGGGTCAGAATAAACATTTCTACTGACGTATGTGGGCTGGAAGTGTACAGGATATCTAAGGCATTCAGCTATTTATTTGTAAAATGAAGGGTTGTAACTTTATTAATGAGCTGTTTCTAAATGGGAACTGTGGACGTGAGTGTGCATGCTCATATTCATGTCCACAGTTCCAATTTAAAATGGCTCATATTCCACCACTAGAGGGCACTAGTTAGTGTTCTTTTTAAAGGTCTCTAATGGGACAGCATATACCTGAAGTGGAGGGGCCACATTAAACAGTTAAAAAGCAGTGCAGTAAGTGATTGTCCACAAAACAAAATCTTTCAGTCAAGCAGTAGGTGTTTATTTAACACAGTACAGGGTGTGCTCTCTGCCTGGTCCTAGGTATGGGGGCAGATACAGCTAAACTAACACAGACTCTTGGGAGATTAAAGACCCCAAGATGGTGGCCTAAATGAATTCATAAACTTCAGCCCTGCTGTTACATTGACATCAGTAACTGTAATCATACAGTTGCTTAACATAACCTTGCTAGTTGTTTCACAGGAACTTTATAAATAGCACTCTGAAGAGAAGGGTCCTGGCACAAACCTGATCAGTTTCCACTGAGGTGGGACCAACTGTGACCCTCAATGAAGGGTAGTTGTGGGAGAAATGACAGATCAAACATTTTCTAATTGTTCATGTACTGGCACTGTTTTGTGACTTTTCACACAATCTGCACATTCAGTACAGTATATTTAAAGTAAAAGTTTCACATTCAGCAATGTGGTTGAAAAAACTGCATTCTTGTTTAACTTGTGCAAGGTGAATAGCACTAAAAGGATCAGATGCAGTCAAACAATATGGTATATATTTTGTGAGCACCATGTGGATTTTTGTCTAAAATGAATGCAACTACACAATGTTAAAGGTGTAGGCTTCTGGACACATTCAAACATGCACAATATTCACATACTGCAAAAGAACTATCACAGTGTAACCTAATAGCCCTTTTGGGCTGAGGGGGTTTCCCCCATGATTTCTAGTTATCTTACACTGAGCATGCTCAAGTCTCAGTCAGCCATCTCTGTGCAGTTGAGAGTGAGAGAGAGAGAGAGAGAGAAAGAGAGAGAGATGTCTGTCTTGCTAGACCTGCAGAGTTGCAATGTAGATCAATCCTTGAAAAAACAAACCTGGAAATCTATTTTTGCAATCTGCCAGATACGACTTTAACCAATTCATAGTGCTATTTATTCAGTGCCTTAACTGCTTTTCTTTTTATCTGTTAAAATTAGCATACGATCCCTAAGGAGACCTTTAATCTTGCACAGCCTGGTATGCATGCAGTGCTATAATTCAAATGCACCAGCACAGGTGTTTACTATACAGCAGTAGTGGCAGCTGAAATTGTGCAAGGAAATTGTACTAGCAGCTGTATATTAAAATAAAAACAAGGTTTCTTTGTGATCAGCCCAAAGTAGTGTGAGTGCACCACGTGAGTGGGGGGTCCAGTAGCATGTGCAGCAGTACAGTATACATGCATTGCTGTGATTCATAGAAACATAAACACACAGAAAGGTGATGGCAGGAGAGCAATGGTCCATCTAGTCTGTCCGTTGGTTTGCAGGAACCCCTACTGGGCCCTTGAGACTGTCACTTTAGAATTAGTGTTTTAGGTGAAGCCCCTCCCATGATCCTATGTTGCACGTAAGTCCTGCCCCATCCTAGTTCAAATGAGGTGACTGTTTTGGGCTCCACTACTTCAGAGGGCAAACCGTTCCAAGGTACTACCACTCACTCTGAGAAAAAGTGTTATTTGATATTGCGTTTGAAATCCCCCCCCCCCCCTTGAGCTTCCAGTTGTGCCCCTCACATTAGTATTATTGGACCCTAGTAAACAATTTTGAGTAGGGAACTTTGTTGATGCCTTTTAGGTACTTGAATTAGGGTTACCACCTGTCCCTATTTTCGCAGGACAGTCCTGATTTGGGCAGTTGTCTCCTGCATAAAAACATGAAAAATACTACATGTCCTGACTTTGTAGTAGTAAAAATATTTTCTAATTTTCCACTAAATGTTGCAGAAATCTATCATTTCTTAACTAAAATACCTTAAAATGATAAGAAACAATAGAAGCAACTAAGAAACTACAATACTTAGCCTTAATTCTGATTATATAGCGAAAACACATCTGTTGTATTGGTCCAGGTTAGGTACTATCCTAAGAAAATCTTGTTTTGGTAAGAAATGTCCCACTTTGTGCTTCTTAAAGGTGATAACCCTAACCTGAATGTCTCGATCATGTCCCCCCTCTCTCTTCCAAACTCAAGTGAGAACAGATTCAGCTCCTTCAAATGTTTGTTATATGGCATGTTGTGTAATCCTGGTATCATCTTGTTGGCCCTTCTCTGGACTGTCTTCAGTTTATTGACGTTCTTCCTAAGGTGTGTTCCCCAAAACTGGACATAGTACTCCATGTGAGGTCTCACCAGTGATTTATAAAGAGGCAGGATGACGTTTCCGTTCCTAAGGTTCATACTAAGATTGGAGTTTGGAACAAGAAGGCCTGAGAGCCCATTAATGCTCCATTCTTTATACAAAGTGCCTTAAATTTCCTCCAGCTAGTATAAGTTTGTCTAAGTTTGACTTGAAATCTTTCTTACTATTTGCCAAAATTACTTTATAAGGAAGCATATTCCATAAATTTACAATTCTGTTTGTGAAAAGTATTTCCTGGTATTAGTATGGAATTTCTTCCTTTAATCTGTAAGGATTACCTCTTGTCTCAATTCCTATATTCTTAAATTCAGTTTCTAAGTCACACATCAATTTGGGGTCTTGTATAGAAACATGGAAACATAGAAACTGTTGGCAGATAAGAACTGCTAGGTCCATCCAGTCTCCCATAGGCCCTATACATTGTATGTGGTCACTAACCCTATGTGATCAATGGCTTTTCATCACTTCCTCCCGCTCAAGTTTCACTTGTGCCTGTCCCAGGCATCTTAAACCCCTCCACTGGGCTTGCCCCACCTCCTGTGGCAGACTATTCCAAAGCGTAGACTACCGTTCTGTGAAGAAAAACTTCCTCACATTACCTCTTAATCTACCCCTTCCAATTTCATATTGTGCCCCTTATTCTAGTACTTTTCTACATTTGAAAAGGTCCCCCACCTGCCACCTTGTTTATGCCTTTGAGGTACTTGAAAGTTTCAATCATGTCCCCCACTTTCTCCTCTCCTCCAGTGAGTACATACTAACATACTAAAATGCCAGCAGAATAGGTCTAATGGTCTTTCGTGTCTGCTCATTTGGTCAGCCCCCATCCTGGGAGCTGAGCGTGCTGCCCCTCTTCCTCTCTGGCTTCTGCCTTCCCACTCCCGGATATTCTCACTGCACTGGTTTTTGCTTCCAGAACCCTTCCCCTGTACCTGTCCCACCCCCTCTTGAACCTCTCCACCGTTTCTGCCTCCACCAGCCCCCTGGACAGCACATTCCATGGCTCCACCACCCTCTCAGTGAAGTAGCACCTCCTCCTTTCTCCCTGAATCCCCCCTCCAGCTTCCACCCATGCCCTCTAGTTGGCCCCCTTCCTTTGGAGCACCCTGATTGCTCCTCCCCATTACCTTCAAGTACCTGAAGGCCTCCATCATGTCCCCCCCAGTCCCTTCTCTCTTTCAATGTGTACATATTTAGCTCTTCGAGCCTCTCCCAATAGGTCCTATCCCCCAAGCCCCAAATCATTTTGGTTGCCCTCCTCTGGACCCTCTTCAGGAGTTCAATGTCCCTATTTAAATGTGGCCTCCAAAACTGCACGCAGTACTCGAGGCATGGCCCCACCAAGCAGTTATACAGTGGGAGTATCACTTCCCTCCTTCTGGAGGTGATCCCCCTAACGATGCATCTGAGCATCCATTGGCCTTGCCCTGCCCTCCTACAAGTCTCCGAGTTGTTCATCTTGATATACACCACCTCTCGGTCCCTTTCAGCCATCAAGACTTGTAGCATTCCCCCAGGGTGTACACTTGGCCCAGGTTTCTGGCTCCCAGGTGCAGTACCTTGCATTTTCCTGCATTGAACCTCAGCTTCCGCTTTCTAGACCACCTTTCCAGAGCCTCCAGATCCCCCTGTAGGGCCACCCCCCTCCTCCCCATCCACCACCACCCCCAGTTTTGAGTCACCTGCAAAGAGACTCATCTCACTCCTGATACCCTTCCTTATGTCAGAGACATAGGCATTGAACAGGAGGGGCCCAAGGACCGATCCCTGAGGGACTCCACTAATGACCCTCCTTGGGGATGAGACTATCCCTCCAACCACGACCCTCTGGGTCCGGTTCTGGAGCCAATTTCCTATCCATCTGATCATCTGATTCCCGCCCCCATTTCTCTCAGATTATCCAACAGGCCCCCATGAGGAACAGAGTCAAACACCTTGCTGAAGTCAAGAAAGAGGACGTCCACTGGTCTACCCAGGTCCAAGGCACTCATCACCTAGTCATAGAACTCCACAAGGTTTGTCTGACATGATTTCCTCAGGATGAATCCATGCTGTCTATCATCCAGGCACCCCAACTTTTCCAGGTCCCCCCCCAGTCTCTCCTTGACAATGCCCTCCATCACTTTGCCCACCACCAATGTCAGGCTGACAGGCCTGTAGATCTCTGCCACCTCCTTTGATCCCCCCTTGTGGACAGACACTATATGTGCCACCTTCCAGTCCTGGGGCACCCACCCTGTCCTCAGAGAGATGCTGAAGAGCTCCGCCAGGGTTTTTGCCAGGACATCCTCCAGTTCCTTCAGCACTCTGGGATGTAATTTATCCAGCCCTGGTGCTTTCTCCATCTTAAGGGACCTGAGGGCTTTCCTCACTCTCTCTGCCATGATTTCCACCTCCGCTACCTCGTCCCCCTGTTTTGCCTTCCCCCCACCTGCCAGTGATGCCCCACTCCCCAGATCCGCCAATCAGTAAGGGTCCTCTCCTTCCTCAGTTTCACCGTCTTCTCCCATGTATGATGCAACCCCCCCATTTTCCATGGTGAAAACTGAGGTGAAGTACTCATTTAATACCTCAGCCTACTCCCACAGGTCTTGTGCCCATCCCTTCCCTGTTTTAATCCTGCTAATCTGCCACTTCACGCTTCGTTTTTCCCCAGTGCATCTAAATAACCCCTTGTTCCCTCTCCTAATTTCCCTGGTCAGGTTCTGCTCCTTCCTTGCCTTAACCACCCTCACCACCCTAGTTGGCTCTTCTGGCCATCAGCTCGTGCTCCCCTCGGGTCCCTTTCACTCCTTGAGCACTTGAATTGCCTATGGGCACCTTCTTTCCTCACAACCTCCTGAACCTCCCTGCTCTACCAGCAGGGTTTTTGAACCCTACCTCATTTTCATCTTACTCTTGTGCAGGTGCTGGTAGCATCCTGAACCCCCTCCTGATGATTTCCCACCTACAGTCAGCGTTCATGTCTGACCCAATCCCATCCAAGTGCTCCTTAAGGATCCTTCCCATTTCCTTGAAATCTGCCCCCCTGAAGTCAGTTACCTCCGTCTTTGTGCAGCCTTCTACCCCTCCTAGGCTCAGGCAGAACCAGACCATGGCATGGTCGCTCCCCGCCAATGGGTCCCTTACCTCCAGGCCCCCAATCTGGTCACTGTCTGCCAGGACCACATCCAGTATCTGCTCCTCCCTGGTCGGTTCCCCCACCTGCTGAGTTAGGAACGCGTCCTGAAAGACATCAAACAACCTCTGTTCCCTGGCCACTGAGGATGTCATAGTCTCCCAGTCTGTTCCCTGCATGTTTAAGTCCCCCAACACCACCACCCTTCCCCTTCCCAATCTGCAGTGTCTCCCATCCTCTGCCACCAGACTCTCCTCCAGCTCCTCCACTAGTGCACGGGGTATATATACCACTACTATTTTTACTCTCTAGCCCCCCCCTTTTTATCAAGGTGACCCAAATCGCCTCCACAGTTCCCTCCACCTCCTCCACTCCTCCTATGGCAATGCAGTTTTTGACTATTATTGCTACCTCCTCCCTTCCCTCCCCCCTGTCCTTCCTGAGCGTGGTGTAACCCTCCAGGTTCAGGTCCCAGTGTGCCCTGTGGTGGCCCAGGTCTCAGTGACTGCTACCACATCCATCTCTCCCTCAGTTAGCATCATCTGGAGCTCGGGCAATTTATTGCCCAAGCTCCTGGCATTTAGCAGGACTACCTTCCACCCTTTCCCTATACTTCCATTTCCCCTGCTCATGTTCCTGTGGGGATTCTGTCTACCCCTGGTCCGCACCTTACCAGTCGGCCTTTTCCTGCATTCCTCCAGCTCCCCAGGGTGGAGACAGAGTCCCTCCTTTATCGGACCCCCCTCGACAGCCTTTTCTCCCATCCCTCCCCCTTCACAAGTTTAAACCCCACTTTTCACCAATGAACCCCTCTATTTTCAACTTCAGGATTTCCTTCCCCTCCGAATTGAAATGGAGCCTAACTCTAGCATACAGCCCCTTATCCTCCCTGGTTCCCCCATTCCCCATCAACCAATACCTTCTGGCCCCACCACTCCCTGAGCCACTGGTTTCTCACCCTAATCTTCCTCTTGTGTTCCCCCACCTAGCCCTTGGCACCGGCAGGATTTCTGAGAAGAATTGTGCATCCTATATCACGACAGACCTAGCCAAGCTCCTGAATCTTGCCTGTATCTCTAGCTCACTATTCCCTCAATGTCATTGGTACCCAGGTGGAGCAGTATGTCCAGAGAACCTCCACAATCCTTTGCCAGTTGATATACCTCATGCTTGGCCTGTGCACCGTTAGTCAGAGAAGCATTTTGTTTTAACATATTGAGGTCCCTTAGTCTCGCCTCATATGCTTTGTGGTGCAAGCCCTGCATCATCTTTGTTGCCCCTCTCTGGATAGTCTCTACCTTATCTTGTATGACATCATACATAAATAATAAATCTCCACAATCTCAACATGTTTCAAGGGACATGAGATTTAAGGAGTTTAACGTATGCTCATGTGCTTTATCCTCGTGATCTTTTACCATCATCGTAAACCTTCATTGCACTCTCTCCAGTTTCTTTCTGTCTCCTAACTTGTATGGGTTCCATATTTGTGAAGAATATTCCAGGTGTGGGCATATATATGATCTGTACAGTGGCATCAAAACATCACTTGACCTAGATACAATATTTCTTTTTATTGACTATATTATTTTGTTTGCTCGATTTGTTGTATCCACTATTTGTTCTGATGAACCCATATCCTTCATAATATTAATTCCCAGATCTCTTTCGCATTCCATATTTTCAAGAAGATACTCATCAATCATATAGTTATACCCTTTGTTTTTTCTACCTAAATGCATCACTTTGCATTTATTTAGGTTGGGGTACTGCCATTTAGTCCCCGAACAAAACGTTGCAGAATTGTAGTAGCAGACTAATGGTCGCCAGGATAATTTGTGGTTACCGCTGTCATCGTGTGGACTAAATGTAGCAGTATCACTCGTTGCCACAGACTTTAGAGATACTCGTCACTGCAGACTTTAGGGAAGGCCACCAAACAACCTGACAACGGGGCACAGAGTGCAGGATTTACACTCAGGACACTAGTACATACATGCACTGAGGTCACAGCTGGGCATAGTTTAGCTTTTTGACTGAGAACCCACAAGTGAGAGCCACAATCTCAGACACAGTGATACTTGGAATTGTGCTGTAAGACTGTCATAGGGTGCAGTTTCCACATCTTCCATAGCAGTGCGGTGATTCATGTTAGTGCAAGCAGCAGTGCAGAACAGTGAATCATGGAGCACAAAAAGGCAAACTGACTTTAGAGATGCTCGTCGCAGCAGACTTTAGGGAAGGATAGATTTTTGCTTATGTGGCAATTGAAGGGAATCAGGCAGACTTTATGGAAGGATTCAGAAAACAACATCATTAATTAAAAATGGTTCCTTTATTTAATTCGTGAACACTATGCATATGTGACTTATGTGGTGATTGTAGGGAATGAGGCAGACTTTAAACATCAGCATTTTTTACAACCGTTCCTTTCTTTATTTCAGGGAACTCTGTGCTTATGTGACTAGTGCGACCTGGACAGAGCACTGTAAAACTATATGAAAATACAGACATTCCCTGTTTACTAACACCTCAGTTAATACATGACCGCAACTACTATGCTGGTGACTAATGTGATCCACTACATTTTCTCCGTGCCGAAATAAACTGTGACTATTAGTCCATAAACCATTTTGGTTTAATGTCATATCTCATTTCTTAGTCCATTCCACTACTTTTTCCAAGTCTTGTTGTATTCTAATATAATCGTCTCTGGTGTTACACAGGCTACCAATTTTGGTATCATCTGCATGTTTGATGCTCCATGAATTAAGGTTCAAGGCCATATCAGAAATAAAGATGTGAAAGAAAAACGAACCCAGAACCAATCCCTGGAGCACACCACTTAGTAAATTCCCAACCATAGAAACATGACCATTCACTATCACACTCTGCTTTCTATTAGTTGGCCATTCTATAAGCCAGTCAAGCAGAGACATAGCGATCTTATGAAGTTGTAACTTTTCAATTATATCGCAGTGTGGAGTAAGGTCAAAGGCCTTGCAAAATCTAAATAGATAACATCACAGGGGATATTTCTGTCTAGATGTCTGTCTGTCTCTGTCTCTGCCTTCTCATGTTCTTAGGTCACTCTCTGTTCTTGAGCGCCATTTATTGCCATCCCCATGCCTACCTTCACCATTCCCCTACCCTCACTGTATCGTTCTTCTTAATAGCTTATACCTCCTATCCTCTTACCTATGACTCCTCAACCTCTTGTTTTGTCTTTTTCTGTTCTTACTCCCCGCTTTGAACTCATCTCGCTACTATGTACCTCTGGGTGCCAGTTGGATCATCCTTACTTGCGCTTACTGTACCTACTGTCTGAATGTATGTTTTGCATTTCTGTCTGTGCTGTACACATTGCCTGTTTGTAAAATAATGTTGTACATTAATCTGCACTTTTACTTAAATTTGTATTGCCTATGCCCAATTGCTGTACAATGAAATTGTATTTGTATTGTTGTTCTTTACCAAAATTGTATCTACCTATTTGTATGTCCCAGGTCCAGCTCGAAAATGAGCTTGCCCAATCGTGTCCGCCTGGTTAAATAAAGATTTTGATTAATTGATTGATTGATTGACTGAGATGTTGACTAATCTTTTCATAGAAGGTTAACAAATTAGTGGTGCAACTTCTACCTTTGTGAAAATGTGCTGCAAGGATCAATATCACTTAATGAAATTAATATTTTGTCCTTTATTAAACTTTCTAATATTTTGCCTATTACACTGATAAGGCTGATTAGACGATAATTCTGCATTTGATCTTTATTTCCTTTGTACTACATGTACCAGTTTCCAGTCATCAGACACTGTAGCTGTCCTAACTGAATGCTCAAATAAGAGCTTTAGGCATAACAACTAATGTCATGACATGATCTGTAATAGTCTGGGTGAGATTTTATCTGGCCCTGGAGATGCGTTTCTTTTTAATTTGCTTATCTTGTCATTGATTTCCTCTGTTGTTATTTCTATTTGGAAATCAGAATTAACCTTTTCCCATTTGATTTTTTCCTTGCCCTGTTTATAAATGCTACAAAAATATGAATTAAAAGCTTCTGTCATTTGTTTATCAGTTATTAGGGTTGAGTTATGATTAATAGGACCAGCTTCATTGGTTGGTTTATTTAGGGAATTTATGTATGCATAAAATTGCTTGTAATTTGTTTTATTTGCATTAATAGCCAGGTTTGTTTCAGCATGCCTCTTGGACTTCCTGATTTTAGCATTGCATTGTTTTTTGTACTGTTTTATAAGCCTCTAGTGCAAAGTTAGTACTGGTTCTCATGTACCTATTATGTAGTCTATTTTTGTTTCCTAATCAACCTACTGTAATTATTCCTCTGTTCATCCATTTAGGCTATTTTTGGTTCTTGACTTTTTTGATTGTAGCGATATTCTCTTTTGCCATAGTATGTGTAATATTTTGGATAATTTCCACATCTCTTTTGTAGTTTTATTATGTAGCAATTCTTCCATGGGATATTTTCATGGTGTTATTAATCCTGTCATAACTGGTTTTGTTAAAGAGGTATGTTGTGGTATTACTTTTCTAGGGTTATATGAGCTAATTAGCAGTAAATCTAATAGTATTATGATCACTGTTTACTATCGGGAACTATGATACACTTATTAATAGAAATGGGGTAGAAGCCAAACTAAATCCAAAATCTTCTGACCCTTGTTGATTCTTTGACACATTGAATTAAATTCACCTTATTCCGGTGTGAAGAAGTAGTGTACCCAGCCTGGTATTTGAGTTATTTTCTATCCAATTTATATCAGGGATGTTAAAGTCATCCATTGTAATGATGTCCCCATTTCACCTGCAGAGCATATCTCTTCCAATATTTGTTTTGTAAATTCCATTCTGGTGGTCTGTGTGTGCATCCAACTATTATAGCCTTACTGATACCCCCATTTATTTGAACCCATAGTGATTCAATACCAACATTAGTTTTGATTCTGTCAGTAATATTGGTTGATATAATGTCTTGTTGTATATAAATGCAACTCCTCCACCTTTTTAAATTGTCTTTTGTTTCATAGAACATATAACCATCAATATTTTCCCCATGAGTCCCAATCATCTTTTCTCCAAGTCTCAGTGACAGCTATTATGTAGGGTTTGTATCTAGGTGTGCTATTAAATCATCCATTTTATTATTTAGACTATGTGCATTAAACATCATTATTCTTAATTTGACTCTATGTATGAACACGCTCCTTTGTAGTTTTAATATACGGCTATGACAGCTACCTCCCCACCCCATCTGTTAGTTTAAAGTATTAGGTCATTACCTCCTTAATGTTTGAAGCCAACAACCTTTCCCATGTTTACTTACATGAAGTCCATCTTTCCCATATAGATTTTTTTTTTATTATAGAGATTAGGCCAGTTATCTATAAGTGCAATCCCATTGTCCTTACATAAGTTTGATAGTCTGGCATTGACCCTTCAATTGTTAAGTTAAGTTCTTTTCATTGAGTGCTCTTAGAATGGGTAAGATATTAGATATAATTACCCTATGTCCGTTATTTTTAATGCCATCCCCAATGCTGTTAATTCATGGCATATATCTTCTTCATGTTCCTTTCCTATGTCATTCATCCCCACATGAAGGGTAATAGTGAGCCACATGGGATGTTAATTTTTTAGGATTCTTTAATGTCCTTAATATGTGCACTAGGGTAGCATGATACCATTGTATGTTCCTGGTCTCTTCCACAAATATAGGTATCAGTGAATCTTATAATGGAATCCTGAGTATTAGTTTATATGACTTTTCACCAGTTCAGTTTAAACACATGCTTTGGGGATTAGGGTTTCTCTGAGATGTGTCGGTGGGTCCTGAATTATCCCTGTTCAAATTTTAACACATGTTTAGTGTGCTAGTGGGTTGCTCATTAGTGGGTTTGTCATATGTCAGGTTGTTACTAATGCAAGGCTGCTCATCATTTTTGTAAAGGCAAAAATCTATTAGATGTATCAATGTTAAAAGATTCCTCCACCCTGTTCTCTTTTGATTTCAGTTTTCTCCTTACAGTGACCTGTGGTCTGTCCAATAGGGGGTTGTTGTTGCTGCTGTCGAAGAGTCTGCTGATGCACTCCAACGTTTTGCTGGCCTTGCTGTATGCAGAGTTACACTGATTGGCTACTTTAATGGTTTTTGAGATTAACACTTCTAAGTCCATTTCTTCAGATGAGGTAATGAGTTTGACTCCATTTAACCAATGTTCAGTTTGGTTTTTTTTTTTGCCTAAGTGCATAACCTTAACGCTTCTTTGCATTAAAGTTTAGCTGCCATTCTGTGGACCATGTTTCAAGCTTTTTTAGGTCAGCCTGAAGACTTCTGATAGGCTCTTCAGTGTCCACTCTGCCTCCCAATTTTGTGTCATCTGCAAAGAGTGCTAATCTACCATTTATATCCTCCCCAATGTTGCTGATGAAGATGTTGAATAGTACATGACGGAAGACGGAACTCCAGCCTCTTCCTTGCTCCCACTCTTGTGCAGCGGAATCACGTCCTGTGGTTTTCCAGTCTTCAGGCACTGTTCTAGTCAGGAGTGAGAGGTTGAATAGCATGGACAAGGGTTCTGCTAATTCCTTGGCTAATTCCTTCAAGATCCTAGGGTGTATGCCATCAAGTCCAGATGGTTTATCTTGGTTTAGTCTCTCAAGGGATTCCAGTAATCTCTTAGTGGTAAAAGTAGAAGGAGCCATTGCTTGAGCTTCTTTTATAAGAGATCTAATACCACTAACCTACATGGGTCCATCCTGTTCTCTAGTACAGGCCAATCAAAATAATTTGTTCAGTACATCCACCTTTTGTCTATCATCTTGTATTATTAAATCCATTTCCTTAATTCTAACCACCCCTTCTGTTTTCTTCCTCTTCTCTTGGATGTACTACAAAAACTGCTTGCTGCCTGATTTGATGTTACTAGCTATGCTGAGTTCTGTGCTTGGCTTGGCTTCTCTGATCATTTTTATGTTTGCTTGCACACATGTGCAAGAAACATAGTGCCATTATCCGAGTTTTTCAGAGGTGTGTCAGCCTCTTCCAATTCAGTCAGTGTGTTTGCAGGCGCGGTCGCAGTGTGCCAATCACTGCTCCAGCTGTCTATGACAGCTGAAAATGCAGTGGCATACAGTTGAAAGGGAGAGCTCCGCTTGAGTGAGCAGAGCTCCCCCCACACACACACATCGCCAGCATGCATGCACGCACACTGCGTGCTCATGCACCTTCCCTCCCCCCATGACTTTGTATGGTCATGGGGGTGCCCAATCCCCCATCAGCTGCATGCCCCCCAAAGCATCCAGGTGCCACGCTGGGAGCCCACCCCAGCATGGCAAAATGTTTAATGGGCAATGGGGGTGCCCAATCCCCCATCGCCTCCTGCCCCCCACCAACACCCTTCCAGCTGCTACGCTGGGAGCCCACCCCAGCGTGGCAAACATCCCGCGTCATCTTAATTTAAAAAAAACCTATAAATAAAAAACAGTCCCTCGCAGTCTCCCTGCCCCCACCCGCACCCACCCACTGCGCACTCCTGCCTCCCCCACACCCCCCACCCCATACTTACCTCCGAGCTCAGCGACAATCTTCAGCGGACTGGAACACGCCTGCACTCTTCAAAGCCAACCGAGAACCGAGGAAATGCCAGTAAGCTGTATAATGGAATAAATAGGTTTTTTCAACTTTATTGCATATCTCAGGCATTTTTTGGAATTTTTGCACCACATTTTCAACATGGGGTTTTTGGGACCCCTTCTCATGAATGCTGTCACTGTCATGGCGTTACTCGGGCCTGAAGGGTGATTTCGCAGCCACTGTGTGAAATCACCTTTCCAGAATGATTAACAAAATGACACTGCCAGTGTTCATAAGGTGGGCTCTCAAAAAGCCTATTTTGAAAATTTGGTGGAAAAATTCCTAAAAATGACTGTTTTACAAGCATGCATTGAGCAGTTCTTACGCACGCTCATAAGTTCACGAATTTTCAATATTTTCACTCCAGATTTTCAACATTGCCATTTTACCACACCTTCTTATGAGCAGTTTAGCTGTCATTTTTCACATCTCACCCAAAATGTGTTTCCACCCATGTAGATTCACAATGGCGCAGTCGAAAGCGAAATCAATGTATGGGACACGTTAAGAAAATCACAGTGACACTGGTCATGAGCAGAGGTGTTAAAATGGCTATGTTGAAAATTTGTGAAAAATTCCCAAAATGACTGTTTTAGGAGCGCACGCTAGCAGTTCCTATGCACACTGGCAAGTTTGATGATTTGTAACATTTGCACACCAATTTTCAATAGTGCCATTTTACCGCACTTCCTTATGAGCAGTGCAGCTACCATTTTTCACATCTCACCTAAATGCTTTCCGCACATGTAAGCGCACAATGGTACAGTCGGTGTGCAAAACAATGTTTGGGACAGATTAAGAAAATTACAGTGACACTGGCCATGAGCAGAGGTCTTAAAATGGCTATGTTGAAAATTTGGTGACAACTCCATAAATGACTGTGTTATGAGTGAGCATTGCGCAGTTTCCATGCACCCTCGTAAGTTCATGAATTTGTAATATTTTCAGTCCAGATTTTCACAAGTGGCATTTTTCCACACCTCCTTATGAACAGTACAGCTGTCATTTTCCACAACATGGCCGAAATGTGTTTTCACACTTTCAGCACAGAAATGTGTGGTCACTGTAGGAAATCATTGTTCAGGACAGATAAAGAAAATCACACTGACACTGTTCATGATCGGAGGTCCCAAAATGCCTATGTTAACAATCTGCTATAAAAAAAATCCCCAAACTAGTTACATTACGGGTGTGCGTTGCACAGTTTCTATGCACACTCGTGACTTCACCAGTTTTTTTAAGATTTTCACAGCAGATTTTCAACATTGCCATTTTTTACACCTCCCCATGAACAGTACCGCTGTCATTTTTCACATCCTGTTCGGAATGTGTTTTTGCACCTGTGGTGCCAAATGCCGTAGTCACTGTGCAAAAGCAGTTTTCCGCTAACAAACTGATATTGCCACTGTTCATGAGGTGGGGGTCACAAAAAACATGTTGAAAATTTGGAGTGAAAATACTAACGACGCCTGAGGCGTTATGGTTTCTGACTATAACGCCCACCTGAGACATGACAGGCATCAGGGTGTGACTTGGGATTCTTGCCTGTCATGCTCATACCATTCCACCCCCACCCACACCCTGCAGCCAGTGAGAGGCATCAAGGTGTGCCTCGGACTCTTCGGGCCCAAACTTCACCCCATTCTCCTATACCACACCCATCTCACTGTATTTCCTGATGGAATGGGGTGCGCATAAGGGCCAAAGACCCCAAGGCACACCGTGACACTTTTCAGTGTCTGCAGGGTAGGTTCTGGTGAAATGACATGGTCGTTATGCCAGACGACCCAAAGGCACACCCCAATGCCTGTCACTCTCTGCAGCGTGGTGGTGAGGTTGGCTTCAGTTCAATACTTTGCTGCCATTCCTATTATGCAGTTCTGTAACTTCTACACTACCAATGCCAATGCCAGCAAGCAAACGTTCGGCATTGACAAATGCTTGTTTTTAGTTATTTTTCTCCTTTCTAAATACTTTTCCCACAAGTTTTTGACAGGTTTTTTTTGTGTTTGAGAAAGGTCTTGCTTGTCTCTGATAGCTGTACTGACTTGGGTGTTGAACCATATAGGGTTTTCTGGTTTGTTCTTTTCAGTTGATGTCTTCACATAGGTCATTGTGGCTTCCATGAGTACTTGGTTGATTTCCAGCCAAAGTTTATTGACACTGGAGTGTTGCTTGATTTCTTCTAAGTCTTATGGTGAACTCCTCATCTTGATGAAGTTTGTCCCTTTGAAAGAGAGTACCATAGTTTTGGATTGGGAATAAGAAGTCTGATGTGTACAGAGAACCATACCGTGTTGTGGTCACTGTTTGCAAGGGTTTCCTGACTAATGTAGGGCTCACCAGGACTGAATTGGTAAGAACTACATCTAGGATGGCCTTAAGTCTAGTGGGTTCATCTACCAACTGCTTAAGGTGACAGTTCAGCACAGCCTCTATAATGGTTTTGTTCCTGCAGGATTTGGCTACTGGGATAGACCAGTCAACATCTGGCATATTGCGATCCCCCATTATAACAGTATCCCCGTTAGACATGACACCCTTGATTTCATCAATAAGGTAGTTGTCCAGAGCCTTTGATTGTCCAGGAGGTCTAAAGATTACCCCTCTATAGACCTTCCTACCAGAGAGAGTGTCAGTTTGGACCCATAGGGATTCAACATCTTCTTTCTGGAAGAGATCGAATGATGTTGCCCTTAAATCTCCTTCTATGTATAGTGCAACCCCCCCAAGCCTTTTCTGTCTATTCTAAAGAGTGAATATACAGGTAGGGTGAGATCCCATGTATTAGAATCAGAGGCCCAGGTTTCTGTGATTGCCACTATGTCCAGCTCAGACTCAGCTACCAGTGCCTGGAGCTCACTGACCTTGTTTCCCAAGCTCCTGGCATTAATACTAAACACCTTCCATTCATCCTTGATTCCCTTTGTGGATTGCGGAATTGCTTCCTTTCTCCTAGGTGCATTGGTAATTACAGATCTTGGTGATCTGTTTATTTTAGATGCTATTTGTGGTGTTGTATTCTTTTCTAGGGGAGCTCTGACTAAGGACCATCTGATGAGAGGGGCAAGATGGGTGTCTCTGTTTCTTGCCCCCCCCCCAGTTTAAGTAGCCGATATACATGTTGATTTGCTGACCAAGAGCACTTACACCTTCTTTGGAGAGATGCAGACAATCTATTCTAAATAGCCTTCTCTCCCAGAAGTCTTCCAGTGCCCAATGATGTAGAAGCACTTCTCCTGGCACCAAGAGTGGAGACATGCATTAAACTCCTGATCTCTTCAGATCTGACCATGGAGTTGCCATTGCCCTTTCCCCATACCGGCATGACTTTTGAAAAGGAATAGTGGCTATCTTGGTCTCTAGCTGCTCACCTAATTTCCTAAAGTTTCCTTTTACCTCCTCTATGGTCTGGCTTGCAGATCATTTGTTCTGATGTGGATTACCAAGTGGACAATTGGTGTATTTGCTAATGATCCTATTATTACAATTTGTGTCCCTCCCACAATATACCAGATGGAAATTGAACAATCGGCATTGTTAGATAAGTGACAGCCAGTGTCCCTAATCATTGAGTCCCCCAGTATGATTGTACACTTGCACTTTTGGGTCTTTAGAATGAGCCTGCTCTACTAGTAGCATAGGTAACATCCTTGACTTCTGGTGTTGTAGTTGTGGCTGAAACCCCATCAGGGGTAGGCTTTGTTGTGACTCCAGAGGCGCATACCTGTTTTTGGTTGGTAGAAGTTCTGATACCTGTGTATCCCTACATGTTTTAGGATGCTTATTCCTACCTCTCCTACCCACCACTTCCCAACCACCACTGAAAACTGCCCTTTGAGGCAGTGGGGTTGGGATGAGTGGTGGAGGAGTGTACTCACCTACATGTTGCTTAAGAGAAATAATTTCCTCTCTGGCCTCAGCCAGCTGGTTCCTATGTCTGGCTAACTGTCTTCATACTAGACAATAGCCTCCATACTGGAAGGAGTTGTGAAAAGTGAGTGACCCACCGACTTGGCAGCTCACCACATCCATATCAAAGTGTTCTTGTTTTTAGTTTGGGAAAACAAAAATGTTTTATGATTTTTTTCTTTTTTTTTCTTTTATAATTTTTTTGTTTTGTTTTGCTTTTTGTATTTTTTTGTACCACTATATAACAACTAAGTCCTTCCCCTACCTTCCCCTAGGCAGGAAGTAGGTACTGGGGTCTGAGTCTATATAAGGTGATGTGCCTGGGGGGTGTGTGATTGTGGGGGGGAGGGCAGGAGCTTCCCCTGCTGCAAAGGAGAGAAATGACCTTATCCAGAAAAGCAATCAGCTGTAATACTGGCTTTACCTACCACAGCCCCCCAAATTTCCAAAAAGATAGGGTATGCCTGTGTTTAGGCAGGGAAAAAATACACGTACAGTAAACAGCAATTCCTGAAAGCAACCTTGTTGTTTGAATATGAAGGGAGAAAGCAAAAATAGTTACAGAGTAGAGCAGCCTTGAAAAAACAACCCGTTGTTTCAATATGGTACATGTACCTCTGGCAAACAGCGTTTAAATATGTAGAGAAAATAGTTACAGTGTAGCGCAGTCTTTGAGAACAACCTGCTGTTTAAATATGTAATTCAAGTACCTTTAGCAAGAAACAACTGAGTGCCAATGCTGCGTGTGCACTGTAATAAAATGGAGACATTTATGGTTTGTCCTGTGTTTCCATGTGATTGTGGTGCCACCTCCCATCTGGTTGCAGTTCCCAAGTGAGTTCCCTGAAGGTGAGCAGCTCTAAGCACAGAGGTAGAGCAGCGGGAGACCTCTGATACAGATGGTCGATGAGGAAGGGGATCTGCACAAAACTAGTCTCTGTCCCCTCTTCAGTCCTGGCTGTCTACTGCACTGTAAACAAGAAACTCTGCATCTGTTATTTAAGGACAGAAGTCCTTTGTTTGTATCTGGTGCCAGTTTTGGAGAATCCTATTGACTACCAGATGCCCACGCCACCGATGGAACAAACCTGTGATCACTGATGTAAGCCTCACCTCTCTGTAGCTTCCCTCCTGCAAAGGAGAGAAACGACCTTATCCAGAAAAACAATCAACTGTAATAGTGGTTCTACTACTACAGACCCCTAAACTGCCAAAAGGTAGAGTATATTTGATGCTTAGGTTGGAAAAAACACACAGTAAAGAGCAATTCTGACAGCAACCCTGTTGATTGAATATGTAGGAAGAAAGCAAAAATAGTTAGTTTAGAGCAGCCTTGAAAACAACCAGCTGTTTCAATATGCAGTACACGTATCTCTTGAAAGGAGCTGTTTAAATATGTAGGAAAAAATAGTTACAGTGTAGAGCAGACTTGGAGAACAACCTGCTGTTTAAATATGTAGTTAAGTACCTTTAGCAAGGAGCAACTGTGTGCCAATGCCATGGATGAGCACTTTAATAAAATGGAGAAAGGGATGGTTGATTCAGTGTTTCCACACAATTGCAGTGCCCTTCCCGTCAGGTCGTGGTTCTCAAGTAAGTTCACTGAAGGCAAGCTGCTGTAAGCCACAGAGGTAGAGCAGTGGAAGACCTCCGATGCAGACAGTCAGTGAGGGAGGGAGATCTGCAAAAAGCTAGTCTCTGTCCCCTCTTCAATCCTGGCCGTCTGCTGCACTGCCAGACTTTCATGCTGAAATCACCATATAGTAAAAACACTAGCTGAATTTGTACAGGGAAATTGTGCTAGCATCTGTGCATTAAAAGGAAAACTATTATTTTTTTAATCAGTCAGTAACAGCACAAGCACACCACTCAAGCAGGGGTTCCCCATGTGCAGCATTACTGTATGCAAACAGTGCTGTAACCCCATGCGTCATCACTGAAATTCATCATACAGCAGTACAATCAGCATGTATTGAACAGAGAAATTGTGCTAGCAGATGTATATTAAAAGAAAAACATGACCTTTGTTTTTGTGCACAGCCAGTAGCATTTCAAGCACCCCATCAACACAGCAGTCCAGAATGATGTGTAACAGCAGAGTACCTATGCAGTGCTGTCATTCCCAGTCATCAGTACTGAAATGTCATATACTGTAGCAGTAGCACAGAAGCACCTGCATAAATTGTAAAGCGCAATTGTACTAGCAGCTCTATATTAAAGGAATAATGCACTCAGGGTGTGTGTCGTGATGGGATAACATCATGCCTGGGGTGGGTGGACACGAGGCTGCAGACCAAGTGCATCCAACACCCCAGAAGTGATGTTATCCCAGCACGACACACACCCTGGAGTGCATTATTCCTGTTATACAATGGCTGATGTTTAAGTAAAAGGAAAAAAAGGAAAAAGAAATATTTTTGTAAAAGTGTTTTACTTGTTTTTTTGTGAGTGGAAGTGTATTTATAGAAAAAGAAGTTCCTTTTTATGTCTATCCAACAGGTGGCACTGTCTGTACAGTAATTGAATGTTGTTCTGTTTTGTATGCTTGCTGGTTCCATGTGTGATTTCCTTTCATTTGGTCTGTGGCACCCCCACCACCCCCAAACTGTATCTTGGTTGCAGTTCTCCCAGTACAGTTTGCTATTTAATGTTGTACCGGGAGATTATCTCAGTGGATAAAATCTGTGCTTAGGGCTCCTGCTCTGTTACCCTCCTGCCACCCTCTGTCTGCCACCACTCTCTAGAGATCCCACACCATTAACCTCCAGCCAGCATCTGTCTGTAGTCACTAATGTATTTTTAAAGAAAAGAATCCTGACAACATTTAAAAACAAGCATTTGTCAATGCTGAATGTTTGCTTGCTGGTATTAGCATTGGAAATGCAGGAGGTAGACAGATGCAGAATAGGAATGGCAGTGAAGTATTGAACTTCACGCCAACCCTACCTCCATCCTGTAGAGATGGACAGGCATTGGGGTAAGTGTTTAGGTCATTGCCCATGATGTTCATGCTATGTCACCTCACCCTATTCTGCAGACATCAATACGTGTTGAGGTGTGTCTTGGGGTGTTTGGCTTTACAGTCACCCCATTCCATAAGGACATACACTGAAATGGGTACAGCATAGGAGAATGGGGTGAACTGTGGGGCTGAAGAGTCCAAGGTACATCTCGATGCCTGTCACTGGGTGGAGGGGGTGGGATGGCATGAGCAGTACAGTTGGCAATCCAAAGACACACCCCAATGCCTGTCAGTCTGTACAGGGTGGGACATTATGGTTAGAAACCCTAATGCCCCGAGCGTTTGTTAGTATTTGCACTACAAATTTTCAACATGGCCTTTTTGTGACCACCACCTCATGAAAGCATTTGGGACCTCTTCTCAGGAAGAGTGGCAGTGTGATTTTGTCAATGTGTCTCGAACTTTGACTTCAAACAGCGACCGTGCCATTCTAGCCATGTGCAAACACAGACTGGGCAAGATAATGAAGAATGACAGTTGTACCATCCATAGGGAGGTGTGAAGAGATGGCAATGTTGAACATCTGTAGTGGAATAGTAAAATGCTCGCACTTCCAAGCATACGTGGAAACTGCGCAAAGCATACACATAACACAGTCATTTTATGGACATTCATCACCAAATTTTCAACATAGGCATTTTAGGATCTCTGATCATGAACAGTGTCACTGTGATTTTCTTAATGTGTCCCGAACACTGATTTCCCACAGCGACAGTGCTATTCTGCACCAGAAGTGCAAAAACACGTTGGCCCAGATATTCAAACTGTGCCAGGCTGTGGCGCAAGCTGGGGCACAGCTCAACTTGGCTGCACAGGGGTGTGGACTGGGCAATATTCAACGGAGCTGTGCCATGGCTCAGCAGCATTGAATATCGCACCCTGGCCACCCCCAGTGTGCATGGCGCAGTGGCACTGCACCAGCGCAAGTGGCCAGAGTGGAGCATGGAGATGCGCTAGCACAAGTTCCATTGCTCCATACACAAAAGTTGACATGCAAATGGGGCCATAATGTATGCAAGGCACACATGGGGCCATTTGCATGTCATTATGGCCACATTTGCATGCAAGTGTGCCAATCCCCGATGACTTGCGCCTAGCGCCCTGCCAGGCAGCAGCCATCGGGGACCGATGCCCCCTGCAGCCCAATTGCAGACATTTGTAGTAAAGAAAAAAAATATTTCATGCTATATCCCTGGTGGTCCAGTGGACCGCTATCTGCCCAATCGCGGACATTTGTTTAAAAAAAAAAGATCCCATCAAATATCCCTGGTGGTCCAGTGGACCAGCTCTCTGCCCGATCATGGGCATTTGTTTAAAAAAAAAGATCCCATCCAATATCCCTGGTGGTCCAGTGGACCAGCTATCTGCCTGATCATGGGCATTTGTTTAAAAAAAAGATCCCATCCAATATCCCTGGTGGTCCAGTGGACCAGCTATCTACCCAATTGCGGGCATTTGTTTAAAAAAAAAAGATCCCCTCCAGTATGCCTGGTGGTCCAGTGGACCAGCTATCTACCCAATCGCCGGCATTTGTTTAAAAAAAAAAGATCCCCTTCAATATCCCTGGTGGTCCAGTGGACCAGCTATCTGCCCGATCACGGGCATTTGCTTAAAACAAAAGATCCCCTTCAATATCTCTGGTGGTCCAGTGGATCAGCTATCTGCCTGATCACAGGCATCTGTATGTAAAAATAGGCATAAGTCCAATATCCCTGGTGGTCTAGGGTACCCCCTCCCACCTGCCACTGGCCCCACCACCCTGCTCCCCGGTCCAGCCAGCGGGTGGCAGCTCCCACCTGCCTGCCGCCCACCGATTGACTACTGTCAGTGGGGCTGTCGCACATTGGTTCTGGCGTGAGCCAATGGGTGTGCAACCACGTACTACATACATTCCAGATATGTGAATGATTCATTCACATATCTGAATGTGTAGTACGGCACGGGTTGCACGCCCATTGGCTCACACTGTGAACCATGGGTATACAGCCCTACCGGACGTGTGTCAGTTGGCGGGTGGTGGGGCAGCAGGCAGGTGGGGAGCTGCCACCACCAGCTGACCAGAGGGGAGCGGCGGTGGGGCTCAGTGGGCAGGTGGGGAGGGGGGTACCTCTAGACCACCAGGGATATTGGACTTATGCCTATTTTACACAGATGCCCACGATCGGCAGATAGCAGTCCACTGACCACCAGGGATATTGACTTATGCCTATTTTTACATACAGATGCCCAGACAGCAGATAGCTGGTCCACTGGACCACCAGGATATTGAGGATCTTTTTAAACAAATGCCCGTGATCGGGCAGATAGCGGTCCACTGGACAACCAGGGATATTGGACTAATTATTCTATTTTTTACAAATGCCCATGATCGGCAAGGAGGGCACCACCAGGTGCAGCCAGAACTTGGTGGCTACCCACAGATGGCAGCTGCCGTGTTGCACCCTGAAATGCGGCAGCTCACCTGTGGGTGGCCATCAGTTGTTCCTTTTTTTTGGGGAGCGTAACTTTGTGCTGGTGCAGGTAGGGGTTGCGCATGCATGGCTCTGCACATCCTGGGCTGAATATCGGGCTGTGCAGGTTATGCATGGGCACACACCCCCACCTGTGCCTGCATACATTACTGATGCGCTCCGGCGCATTGGGATTTGTGCCGCACACTTTTCCTTTTTGAATATAGTGTCAAGCATATCAGTGGGTTGCATGCGCAACACTGTTAAGTCCTGTGCAACCCTTTTGAATATCTGGGCCATTTTGTCCAGGATATGAGAAATGACAGCTGTACTGTTCATAAGGAGGTGTGGAAAATGGCAATGTTGAAAATATGGAGTGAAAATATTGCAAATAGGCAAAGTTACAAGCGTGCATAGCAACTGTGCAATGCATGCTCATAAAACAGATTATTTTGGATTTTCCACCAAATTTGCAACATAGACTTTTAGAGCCCACCTCATGAACACTGGCATTGTCATTTCATTAATCAGTCCAGAAAGATGATTCCACGCAGTGACCACGAAATCACCTTTTGGGACCAAATAACACCATGACAGTGGCTGAATTCATGAGGAGGGGCAAATAACCCCATGTTGAAAATTTGGTGCCAAAATTCCCAAAATGCCGAGATATGCATCAAACTTGAAAAACCCTAGTTATGCCAGTATACAGCTTACCGGCACTTCCTCAGTTCGTGGTCAGCTTTGAAGAGTGCAGACGTGTTCCCAGTCCACTGAAGAGCATCATGCTGGGCTCTGGAGATAAGTATGGGGTGAGGGAGTTGGAAGGTGGGTGTGCAGAGGCGGTGTGGGTGGGGAGGGCCACAGGACTCGATGAGGACCATTTTCTGCATTGCAAGTTAAAAAATAAATAAATTGCGGGATGGTTTTCTTTTACAGGGTCATTTGGCATGCTGGGGTGGGCTCCCATCATGCCACCTGAGTGATTTTTTTTTGGGGACTGTAGCCAACGGGGATTGGGCACCCGCTGCACATGGGGGCAAAAGCCAGTGGATTGGGCATCCCTCAGCACAAACCAAATGTTTGGGGGAACCATTTATGCTGACAGGAAGTGGGCTCCCCCATTGGAAAATTACATGGGGGGGTGAATGAAGCCGACGGGGATTGAACCCTCATCAGCAAAACATTTTTCTTTTCTTGGGTTCACATGATGCTGAGGGGGATTGGGCACCCCCTCGGTACAGGGGGTGTAATATTGTTTGTGAACGTGGCAGGAGCTTGCTGCCACATTCACAAACAATATTACAATAGGCAACGTTCTGCCCAGCAATGATGGGTCGCTCCCTCATTGCAGCGGAATGGCTGACGTTGCAATGACGAAGCAGCCCCTGATTGCTGCAGCGAAAACTTTTCTACTTGGTGGCACTTTAGAGACCAGTGTCATCAGCACACTATGCCTCCATTGGTCCACCAGTGCCAAGCCCCAAAGGTAGTGCCTCCATTAGCTGCTACAGTGCGAGCCTCCACAACCCGCTTCTCTCCTAAGCTGCCACATAATGTTTCTTGCGTATGTCAGCAAGCAAACATAAAGATGGATGCGAGCTGAAAAGCAAGCGAGGAGAGCAGCTGCTCAGTGACTGTTCGCAGATGTGGTTTCCCGCTCAAACGCTTGGTCTGTTATCACCACGATTTTCTGTTACTGTGTTTTTCTATATTTTGTTTGTGGGGGCAAATTATAAATCTCACCAGCCTAATTAACCAGTCACTCTGCCTGGGACAATTTCCCACAGCTTGGAAAACAGCCATTATCACACCAATTCATAAAGGGGGCGACAGGTCATCAGCCAACAACTACCGGCCAATCTCCATCCCCCCCCATCGCTAAAGCCCTGGAGAAAGTGGTGGCCATTCAAATCACTGATTATCTGGCTAAGCATAACATCTTATGCCCAGAGCAACATGGCTTCCGTGCTGGTCACAGTACCAGCACTGCCCTAATTGAATTCTCCAACTTTCTACACTCCTCCTTGGATGTCAGCTCCCTAGCTGGTGCAGTGTTCATCAATCTCTCAAAGGCTTTCGACACCATCTCCCATCCACTTCTGCTGAATGCACTCTGCCACACTGGTCTCTCGGCTGGCCCCCTAGCATGGTGCACAAGCTATCTTGACGCTCGATCACAGTGTGTAAAAATCAATAGCACACTCTCTGATACCCATCCCATTCACTCTGGGGTCCCCCAAGGCTCCATCCTGGGCCCCCTTCTCTTCTCGCTCTATCTGAACACCCTGCTCAGTGCATGCCCTGGCAAAATTCTACTGTATGCAGATGATGCTGTCCTTTTTGCCACCCACCGCAATCCCGTCTCCCTCCAGGACACCCTACAGCAGTCTTTCAACAGTGCCAAAGCTTGGTTTAAGGAGCGCAGACTCATCATCAATCTTAAAAAGACCAAAGCTATGCTCTTTTCCCACCCCCAAAACAAAGCTAGCAACCACCCACTCTATATCCTTCCAAGTACCAATCGGCCACTGGAACAAGTCTGCTCCTACAAATACCTTGGGGTTACCTTTGACTCAGCCCTCACATTTCACAACCACATCGATGCCCTAACATCTGCCACTAACACACGGCTTGGCATCCTCTTCCACCATAAAACCTGCCTTCCCCAAAATGCTCTCCGGCTCGCTGTTACATCATCCGTTTCTGTCCCTTGTAGACTATGGTTCACAGTCTATGGTGCTGCCGACACCACTGCACTCACAAAAATTCACTTAACCCTGAATAAAGCCTGCAGATTGATTTCTGGTGCCCCAGGCTCACACACACCTAGTCAGCTGTATGTCGAGGCTAAACTGCTTACCCTGGATGAACGGCTCTGCTACAAACCTGTCTTCTCACAAAACCCCTACTCGGCTCTCTCTCGGTAATGGCATCCATCCACCAGAGCCCTCCCACTATTGCAACACGGTCATCCAACAAGACCACTCTAATGGTCCCCAGATCAAGAACCAGCCGTGGCCAGAGGTCCTTCTGCTATAGAGCCCCAACCTGGTTTAACTCTCTCCGTGCCCCCATCACTAATGCCACCACCATCTCCAAGTTCAAAACCACCCTTCGAAATCACATCGTCAACACTCGTAACTGCTCCTGTCTCTGAAAGTAGCCTCCACCTCTACTTCTTATGACAACGCCCTCTGGGCGGCTCTCCACCTAGAACCTGGCCAGTGCCAGCTGTTTCAGTGTTTACCTATTAGATTGCTCACTATTGATACCAACTTGTGTAACACCTGTTCTCATCATATGACCCTGTAACCTAAATGTATTTGTCTGATCACAATGTGACGTGGCGCCTCTGTTGAACGCCTATTGTTTTGCAAACCTATGCTATGTAACCAAAACACTATGTATGTCTTTATGTGACGAAGTACCTTTTGAAACGAGCCTCTGGCTCAAAGGTTGTAAACTGATTTTACAAATAAATTGAAAAAAATAAATCTGACTGTGGCTGCTGATCAAGGTAGTTGGCAGGCGTGTCAATTGTACAATTTGGTGAGTAGGGTACAGTTAGTACAGCAGGCTGCTTTCTGTGGTGGCGTGTTGCTTTTCTGAATGGGATGGGGTGGGATTGTCAGCAGAGTGGCAAAGCAGGGACCGCTGAAGCTGCCTGTAGGCAGTGGAGCATTGTATTTTTTATTTGAATGTGGTCAGTGTGTTGGGACTTAGAGCCATGATGTCATGCCAGGATAATATCATGGGTCCAGTCCCAGACTGACCAATTGAGACCTAGATTCTTTCTTGCCATTGTATAATAAAAGTATTGTTTATGTTTTTGTGACCAGCCAGTGGCATTATACTGTGAATCATACTACAGATTTTAAGAGCTGAAAGAGGCATAGGTGTTTGTATCAACAGCTCCTCATTATTTCAGTGGTAATACTTTAAATATCCTGTTTCTTTGATGAATGTATTGGTTTTTATCTTTGAACTCCTTATTTGCTGAAACTTCACATTTTTAAAGATGCACAATTTGGTAAAAAATGGTGCTAGATGCAAAAGTTGTGCTTTTTTAAAACCTCAGATTTAAAAAAATATGCAATCAAAGATGAGCAATTTGGGAAAAAATGAGAATGCGAACTTACACTGAATTTTAACACAATTTGTGAAACATCGCACCAAAGCAAGATTGTCTATTTTACAAGCGTAATAAAAATTTCACCTGGCATTCACACACTCCACCCAAACTTGGTGGTGTACATGAATAACATGAAAGCAATATTACATGGCGACCTCTTAAGAGGAGCCATTAAACAAACTGTACTATGATTTCTAGGAAGTTTGTTAACCTTGCTCCTTCTGCAGTGGATGCACTCTGCTGTTTTCTTATGTCTCTGGACTTGGCTACATCCAGCACTGTCTCCCAGTGTTTAAGCCCCAGAGGGTTTCTGGGTTCTGGCCTCCACCACTTTAGCATTCTAATTTCTGGGCTCAGATTTAGATCCAGAAGAGGAAAGCAGATTCTAGATCACCAGGAGCCTTCTATACAGACACCCCTTTTCTTTAATTTGTCTTTATTCTCCTGAATTGGAAAAGAGGACTGGAGAGCCACCCACACTGACTGCTCACAAAGGTACCACTATCAACCATATTAACAGCACCACTGGATAAGATAAAATAAAAAAGTAAGCACACACACTATTGAAGGGCCAAATAGTTTATTTACACACTCACAGGAACAGTCATGCTGGCGTAGTGCCTAGTCTCTAGGTGGGTCTAGTATGTTTTCCGACTCTTATCCTCCCATCACACAAGTCCCCAACCCAGTTTCCCATTTTGTTTTTGCCTGCCTGTACAATTTTACTGGTGATTCAAGTTCCCGGAGTTATGTTTACCCAACTCAATCTGCCTGTAATGTTTCAGGTTGCTGCTTTACACCAGTAGTTTTTTTGACAGACTTATTTATTAAGCAAAAATCCTGAGACTTTTGGACATATGTTCACAACTGTTGGTAGCGCTAACATCTGTATCATAAACAGAAAGTTTACCAGTGCTGCACACAGGATAATGATGTATACACCCCCTTTGAACCCTGCGTGCAGTACTGGAGGCCACACCTTCACAAGGACATTAACCAAATTGAGGCAGTCCAGAGAAGGGCAACCAAAATGGTGCAGGGACTGCATCAGAAAACATATGAGGACAGATTAACTGAGCTCAGTATGTATACCATAGAGCAAAGGAGGGAGAGAGGTAAAATGATTGAAGCATTCAAACACCTTAAGGGCATTAACAAGGTGAAAGAGTCTAACATGTTTCAGTATAATAGGATAGGAAGCCAGAGTCGGGAATAAGGGTGTCGGGCACTCATGTGTCAGGCGATCGACCGGATCCCCTTTAGGCTTTATCCTGAACTGCCCTACCTTGGCCCCTATCTGCTCAGCAGTCACCTAACATCAACACCCACCCAGACACCAGGAAACTTCCCATGGGAAACCTTTCCACAGTAGGACCATTGAGAGGGCAGCTATACCCTCTCTGGATGTTGCCAACTGTGGTGGCAGGGGCTTCCTTCATGCCGAGTGGGTGGTGCAGACCCCATGCAATGCTGGCAGATCCTGTCATGGCTGTTTCTTTTTCCTGTTTACCTGCCCAAAGAAGCTTAGTTGTGAACATGAGACATGTGCAATGCAACAGGCATGCTGGCATCAAGAAATTAGTGCATTTCCCTCACTGTTGTCCCTGAGTGGTTTGCTTCTCCTGGGCACCCCTAGGAGGTGCTCATGCAGCATGAATTGGATTTCCACCCACCAGAGGAGGAAAGCACCCTGTGGGATGCTCAGCCTTCCTCCCCCACCAGGCCTTCATTGCCCCAGGCTTGCTCCTGAATGTGGGTTGCTGGTGTCGCAAGAATCAACCCTGCCACTGTGCATGTGGGTGGGCATACAGGCAGGGCCGGTTTTAGGACTTTGGGGGCCTCCAGCAAACTCTATGACTGGGGCTTCACAGACGGGGTGGGCCCCCCCCCCCAGTAATCTTTCTACATAGTATTTAAATTTCATAAGATATATGCCAGTGCATACTTTAGTCTAAGCTAGCGTCCCGACAGGCCTAGCACAGACCACATATGTACCAGCCATTCTAAATGCTTCACAAATAGTCCAGATCACCTTATCACAGAACTGTTCACTTTGTTCATGTATTAGGCTTACATAATAAAACACTCATTACAATGAAAAGTATGCAGCAAGCCTGTCTGGGGTGGAGAGAGATGAGGGCAGAGTGCACAAAATCATAAAAATCCGAAACCAGCAGATTTTCAACTCTCGAGTCCCAGACTGCTGAAGGACTGTAAATGCACCTTGGTGGAGCACTCTTTTTTTTAAATGCTCACCCCCTCAGATAAGCATACCACCAGTAGCTTGTGCATCCTGTTATCACAGATAATCCTTAATGTACAGAGCTCTGAGCCACAGGGACGCGGGGCTTTATAAATTAAGTTTGCATTGCCTTTTGGGAGTGCAGGTTCAGTGTATGACCCACAATTCAGGACATGGTAATAATGTGCTTTGATGAACAGCCTGTGCCGCGTAACCTGGAGAATCATTTTCACAAGTAGCCACATAAAATTGCCTCAACAGTGATCAGTGGGAATACTGCCTTGCCCCGCCTTTCCACAGACCCCACCACACTGAAGGGGAACAAGGATTAGCCAGCTCTGCCTAAAAACGAGACTATTGGACATAAAAAACTATCCACAAACCAGGCAGTCAGACCACCACCCCCGCAACCAGTACTCCCTCAATGAAGTCAGATTTATTTCTGGTATAACAAAAAAAGATACAGGTTAACATGCAAGTGAGAAGTGAAATTCTTTGCAATTTGTAAAAAGGACGGCTCCTGTCACTCATGTTTTCAAAGCCCAAGATAACATTTACCCAAACTCCAGCGTTACCTAAACTGGCTTGGACCCCAGAGGAATCTACTCTCCCCTTACACAATTATTATCAGAGTTCCTGTGCCTCCAAGACCTTTCTTCACTGGAACATTATTTGGGGGACATACAGCCTGCTGCTTTTATAACTTGACACAACGTCAGAAACCGAGACTTACAACAAACTTTACTTTTTGTATGTTCACGTTTACACTAGATTATTCAATCGCCACCTTTCTGCGTGGGGTCCTCTAGTCCAGGTCACACTGCATTCATTCCATGTGCTAAGAAAACTAAATTAGAATTGGGACTTACTGAATTTAGGAGGATATCTGTAGACCGAATTAGAAGGGATATCCAGCTCTTCCAAGATCAGGAACCGGTAGTTGGCTTCAGAGTGTGGTCTCTGGTCTTCTCTCTCTCAACACTGTCCTCCAGGCTCAGCTCAAGTTAGCAACTCGCCGACTCACAACAGGATTCCCTCGGCTGAATAGTTCCAAGCGCGGAGGATCTTTATGGGACAGGACCTGAGTGGGGACCAAATGTTTCAGGTCCGGAGGGAGGTGCAAAACAGCAAGGGACTGAGTAGAGCACTGTGATTGGCTCCAACAGCACCTCCACGTCACCATGATGTGCAGCACAATAGGGGACCGTGTGGAAGCAAACGCCCTTGTTGCAGTCTCAGTGGGACAGCGTGGATGTGCTGGCGGGCAGCCTGAGTGAGAAAGATTGGCAGGGCCCCTGACTCTTTATGAGTGTTTGCAGATGCATGCGGGCCATGCGGCGGAGTGACCTTGCGGCTGGTCGGTTCCCTACAAACTACTTGCCAGACTAGTCTATGCCTAGGGTCAGGGAAAGGAAATCAGGTGGGCGGGCAGGCGGTCGGAGGTCCCAGTGGCGGCCAGGCAGCATGAATGGTGACCTAGCGAGGCTGTACATTATAGGACCAGACGAATACGAAAAAAATGTATAAATGAAGGAAAGGATTGGAAGGTATGTAATGCTGTGCTGGGCTGCTGCTTTTCAATTTAAAAATGAACGTTTTGTGTGTGTATTTTTTTCATATGTGGGACTTGGGAGTGCAGCAGGGATTTGGGAAGAGTCACCTCTTTGTCCTTACATGTGGGGGGTCGGCGGGGGCCTCCCACGGCCGCGGGGTTTGCGGGTGCCTAACGCCGGCCCTGCATACAGGCTGCTCTTTGTCTGTGACATCTGGACTTCCAGAACTGTCTAGAAATGGCTCCACCCCCTTTTAAAACCTACTGACAATGTGCTCTGACATACAACATGAGGGGGGTGGGCCAATCTACCAACATCTTCCTAACATGTGAGTAGTATGAGTGTGTGTGTGTGTGTGTGTGTGTGTGTGTGTACATATATATATATATATATTATGGTAGCACGGTAGTGCTACCATAGTTAGGGTTGAGGAGCCATTTACATGTTAAACCTAAAATTTTGCACCTTAATAACTACGCAACTGTTCAACGGATTTGCCTAAAATTTGGACTACATGATCAAGACCCATATGTCTTGGGATCTGCCAAGTTCCATACCAGTTGGATATATGGTTGCAGAGTTATTAAGCGTGATCTGCGCGTGCGTTTATGCTTTTTTTTAATTCTACGGTCACGCCTACAGGTCGCACGGTTTGCGCAACAGCTCCAAAATCTTCAGGGAACGTGAGGCCAGGGTCCCCGATGTGCATTTTGAACAGTTCGTGAAAAAATAATAAATGGTTCAAAAGTTATTCAAAAAACAAGTTCCCATTATAAGTCAAAGGGAAAAGTTAACAAAAAGTTCGACAGTGTTGCAAATGCAGTTTTTACTTTCACAAATGGCCCTTTTACTGTCGCAAAATCCACCATTTTATTTTCGGTTGGTGATCAGAAAAATGCTTGGCATTTAAATTTGGGACCCTCTAGCAACCTAATTATTTTTGTATTCATCTAGTCGGACCCTGGGGATGCTAGTCATGTCTTTATTTTGGGGTAAAACACCCCAGAAATATGTTTTTCACATTTCTGGAAAAAGTACTTTCGCAAAGTACTTCTGCACTTGCGACACTGTCGAATGAATTTGCGAAAGCTTTTGCAAATTGTGACAGTACTTTTCTAGGCTGTGGGAAAATGACAGCAATTCTTTGGTACCCCACTGCAAAAGAACTGTTTGGTGTTTTGGGCTGAAATTTGGAGGGAGCGCAGTCGACATCTCACAGATGTGCCTTTCAGTGCTTTGTTGAAAAAATATTACACTGCGGCAAAGTTACGGCACTCCAGAGTTGACACTTTTTCCCATAGGATAACATTACGGCGTCCAACGCAATGCAGCAATTCTTTGGCGCCCTGCTGCAAAATAACGCTTTGGTCTCTTGGGCTGAAATTTGGAGGGAAGACAGCCAACATCCCATAGATGTGCCTTTTAGTGGTTTGGTGAAAAATTATTACAGGGAGCCAAAGTTATGGCACTCCGAACTTCTCTTTTTTTTCTCATAGGATAACATTACGGCATTTGCTGTGCCTTTCAGGACTCGTATCGCAGAAACGGATCGAGATACGGACTTTTCATCAGAAAAATAGTTAGCCCCCTAACAGGGGCTAAGTACAAAACTAGCCAGGAAAGTCATAAATCATATGACTTTTAAATTGTTTTTCTACATCGTACAGTTCCTGAGATATAAGCAATTTAGTATTCCAACTCCTCATTTTCTGCTCCGAGACCCATTATTATGCATACATTCTTTGTACTCACTGTCTTTCTCTATGATGCTTTTGGGGAAAACCAGCCTGTGTGCTTACATTACTGTTACCGTTGCCCTTTCCACTTGCGGTTCTGTACCCGTTTCACTTACATTCACGTCTCATACATGTGTGTTTATCCTTTGCGTTTCCATTTAGCGCTTGCATTTCTGTTATTTTACCATTTGTGTCTACAGTACTGTTTCTCTTTCTGTTTCGCTTTGTGTCACCATGCCCATTACCATTTGCGCTTATGGGCACCATGTTACAATGTGACAAGACATCACGAGCGGACTGTTCCCGCCTACGCCACCGTGTGCATTACCCTTTCTGTTCTCATTCGCTATGCTACTAATGTGTGCCACTGTTAGTGCTTCTGTTTGTGTTGCTGTTCCTGTTACTATGTCACAAGACATCACGTGGCGGAGCTTCTCGTTATCATTCTCAAAAGAAGGGAAATTAGAGGCAAAAAATCCATTTAATGCATCAGTTAGGGTTGTTCCACAGTGACAAAAGTGAGGAAATTCGGTGTTAGGGTTGAAAACCCCTTGGACCCAACCCACCCCAACCGGCATCGGGGTGCACGTTGGGGTCTTCGGTCCTAACTCTCACCCCATTCTCCTATACCTCTGCTTCTTTACACATATGATGGGGTGAGAGTTAGGGCGTATCGATCCCAATGCACACCCCAATGCTGGTTGGGGTGGGCTAGGGGTCCAAGGGCGGTTTTCAATCCTAACACCGAATTTCCTACTTTTGTTGTTTGTTGTCAATGAAAATATCAAAGCTACAGAAATTCAGAATACACATAAGGAGCCAGAAGAACTGTGGGTCACCCTGGAAACAGGAAATGGGACAGCCATAAGAACTGGGGTTGTCTACAGGCCCCCAGACCAGGGGGAGGACATAGACACATTACTGTTAGAAGATATACAAAACATGACAGCTAAAGGGGAGGTTCTGATAATGGGAGACTTCAACCTGCCGGATACAGATTGGTCAATACCAGCAGGAACATCTGCCAGAACTAGACACATAGTGGATTCCCTGCAGGGGGAGGGCCTCAAACAACTGGTACAGCAACCCACGAGAGACAGGGCTATCCTAGATCTAGTACTGACTAACAAGGAAGGGATCACAGATCTCCAGGTAGAAGGTCACCTGGGGGCCAGTAACCGTCACATGGTATGGTTCAATTTGGCTACTACATCTAAATCATCCCATTCCAAGGCAAAAATATGGGACTTCAGAGGAGCTGACTTTGATAATATGGCCAACAGAGTTAAGCTAGCCCTGGCAAAAAGAAACACAGGTGAGGGGTACAGGCAAAGTGGGCAAGCATTAAGGATGCAATACTTGAAGCAACATCCCATTGTGTTAGACAGAAAAGAAAGTGCAAAAGAAGAAGGAAACCACTTTGGTTCTCAAATACAGTAGCAGAAAAGGTCAGAGCCAAAAGGCTGGCCTTCAGGAAATATAAGGGAACACAGCGGGATGAAGATAGGAGGCATACCAAACTGCCCTAAGGGAAGCAGGAAGGCAGTAAGGCAGGCAAAGTCCCAAACTGAGGAAAAACTAGCACGAACAGTAAAAGAAGGTGACAAGACTTTCTATAGATACATTAGTGAAGGAGAAAGTCCAGAGGGGTATTGCTAAGCTTAATAGAGAAAAGGGAGCATGTGAGGAGGAGGACCCTGTAAAGGCATCTATCCTAAATAGATACTTTTGTTCAGTATTTACTGAAGAGAAGGTAGGGCAGGGCCCGCAGCTCAGCATCATGGACACGGGGGGAGGGAGGTAAGCATTACTCCCTTCACAAAAGAAAGGGTCCTACAAGAGCTTGCTAAGATCAGGGTGGATAAGGCAATGGGACCTGATGGCATACATCCCAGGGTACTTAAGGAGCTAAAGGTGGAACTAGCAGAGCCATTAGCAGAACTGTTTAGTGAGTCTCTGAGCACAGGAGAGGTCCCAGAAGACTGGAGAAGGGCTCATGTGATCCCACTTCACAAGAGTGGTAGCAGGGAGGAGGCGGGGAACTACAGACCAGTCAGTCTTACCTCAGCAGTGGGCAAGATTATGGAGGCACTCCTTAAGGAAAGGATAGTGCAACACCTGGAATCCATAGGGGCACAGGATCCAAGACAGCATGGGTTTACAAAAGGAAGGTCCTGTCAAACCAATCTCATAGATTTCTTTGACTGGGTAACCAGAGTGGTGGACCAAGGGGAGCAGCTGATGTTACCTACCTTGACTTCAGCAAAGCTTTTGACACTGTTCCACATAGAAGATTGATAAATAAGCTGGGTAGGCTCGGGGTGGGTCAGAAGTTGGTCAACTGGGTGGCAAACTGGTTGATGGGCAGAAAACAGAGAGTGGTGGTAAATGGTATACAGTCAGAAGAGATGCAAGTCACAAGTGGGTACCTCAGGGATCAGTCCTGGGGCAGTCCTCTTCAACATCTTCATTAGTGACCTTGCAGATGGACTAGAGGGTAAGGCTTGTCTGTTTGCAGATGACACCAAGATCTGCAACAGAGTAGATGATCCAGATGGGGTGGGCAGAATGAGAAGAGATCTGGATAAACTAGCAAAATGGTCAGAAGAGTGGCAACTGGGATTTAATGCAAAGAAGTGCAAGATCATGCACATAGGGAAGAGAAACCCTGAAGCCATCTATAGGCTGGGAGAGGAGTTGCTAGCAGTCACAAAGGAAGAAAGAGACTTGGGCATCATCATCACTGATGGCCTGAAATCATCCAAGCAGACCTCTAAAGAAGTAGGTAAGGCTAGGGGTGTTAGGGTGTATTAGAAGGGTATCACAAGTCGTAAGAGGGACGTAATAATCCCTCTTTACAAGACACTGGTTAGGCCCCATCTGGAGTACTGCGTGCAGTACTGGAGGCCACACCTTCACAAGGACATTAACCAAATTGAGGCAGTCCAGAGAAGGGCAACCAAAATGGTGCAGGGACTGCATCAGAAGACATATGAGGACAGATTAACAGAGCTCAATATGTATACCCTTGAGCAAAGGAGGGAGAGAGGTGATATGATCGAGGCATTCAAACACCTTAAGGGCATTAACAAAGTGAAAGAGTCCAACATGTTTAAATATAAGAAAAATAGCAGGACAAGAGGACACAGCATGAGATTAGAGGGGGGGCCGATTAAGGGTGAATGTGAGGAAATTCTTTTTCACAGAAAGGGTGGTGGATGCATGGAATGGCTTACCACAAGAAGTGGTGGCTATGAATACAGTGCAGGGCTTCAAAGAGGCATGGGATAGGCATAAGGGAGCAATACAAATGACTATGAATAGATAGGCCACTGACAGAGCAAAGGCCGATGGCACATTTATAAGGTAGAAAGAAGAAATGGGCAGACTGGATGGGCCTTGCGGTCCTTATCTGCCGTCAACTTCTATGTTTCTATGTTTCTATGTTACTAGTGCCCAGATTCAAGAAGACTGTAGCAGACATGCTTGTTCCTTCTTAAACCTGTCTAATTGGAACAAACCACCAGTCTCCATCAATCTAACCTCTCACCATACCATTTTTTGAATGCTGATGTCAAGGAACATTAGCTCAAACACCTCTATATCTGTTCAAGTAAGTAACACCACTCACTAACACACCCTAGCTTCTTTCACTCACCCTCCAGGTAGTTTGCCATATTTACTCCTGTCACACTTCGGGCCTACTAAGCCACATATGAGGCAATGGCCCTCCTCTTACTACCCTCCCCCATAACTGTAACTAAGGAAACACCAGTCCCTGCTAGCTGGATTATTTATTTGTTTATTGTATTTATTGAAAACTTCAGATTACGTTTGAGCACAAGTGCTTATTTACAAAGGTTCCACAACAAATACACAGTCACAGAAAAACATTACAAGTAAAATAAACAGTTCTTGAGGAAATGCATATGTCAGGCTCAAAGCACTTAAGACAAAACAATTACATACAGTTTTGATAATCAGAAATCATCTCTCTGTAACCATAGTTTGCCTAAGTGTTCACCACTGTAAACTGTAGCCATGCACCTCACTGTATTTCACCGCAGCTTACGCACTTTGTATTTGTACCAAAGAACCCTGTGAAAATGGAACACTGCACGTCATGGAGCCTTGCAGGCATCTGTATGATACAAATTTCTAAATATAAAATACACACGTCGCCCTAATAGTACATGTTGATTTCTATTATGGGACATCACCACCACACACCCCTTGTGCTGAGCACTCCCAAGGATGTGGTGAGGCTACCAAAGTGACTACATGCTGCTAAGTGTTGATAACACCCTTTTCCGTACCCCTACTGCAGTCTGTTTCCCCTTCATAAAGCACTTCACTGCCAAAGATTCAGTCGAATTATGTATTTTTTAAAACTATTTTTGAATGCAGAAGGGACATGACCTCTGTTTACAGTACTTCATTTTAGATTTGCCATAGCATGGGTCCTATTTTTATAAGTGTTGCATTCTCAGAAAAATGTGTCACATTTTCCTGCAGTTTGGCCACAGATAACTTGAGAAACTTTCCTGCAATTGCTGTTCCTCTTTTGGTCTTATTACGAGTACAATACATTGCCTTTTCACAAAGCCTTGGCTAGACAAGCATTTGTGGAAGCAAAGGCAGGTAGGGTAAAATAATAATATAGTAAGTTAAGTTCAGGAGGGGCAATAGGTCCATTATGTTCACCCCCTGTTTCATATGCAGGGATAAATAAATATGCTATGCAAACATGTACTGCCTTATAAGGCTTTGTATACCCCTCTGCTACCCAGCTGTATCCCGAGATTCCCTTGGTAAGCAGAAATGAAAGCCCCTTGAGTATGAAGAAGACTAAGATCATGTCTACTTTAAGCCCTCTTGTCTCTAAGGTGAGCATATTAAGGGCCACCATCTTCTCCTCATAGCTGTTGTCCTACGAAAACTTTAATCATTTTGGTGGCTCTGCACCCTCTCAGTTCTCATTATCCTTTTTGTATTAAGGAGTCCAGGGCTGCACACAGTAGTCCAGCTGTGGTCTGACCAGGGCCTTGTAAAAGGGCAGGATTACTTCTCTTCCCTACTGATCACCCTCCCTTCAATGTACCCAACATTCTGCTGGGCTCTGTTAATTCTTTAGCCCCTTTTCTAGCATAAACCCAGACTGTTTTTCTCCTGAACTGCAACAACAGTGTAGTTGTAGGCCCTACCTCTGTTTTTTCCAACCCAATGTGATACCTTGCAATCAGCTACATCTAGGATTCCAGGGGCCTGATATTCAAAAGTTTGCCTGGGTGCAAATCCTAGTTTGCATACACAAACCGTGGTTTGCTAGGATTTCCTATATTCAAAAGCCTGGTTAGCATGGGCAAACAGGGAGGCACAATGCAAATGAATGAGCAGGGACCTAAATATTGGTGCAGTCCAATATTCAGAGTATTTGTGCAGCACAAGTGTGTTTTGCTTGGTTCCCTCGCATGATGCAAATACCGCTGATTTAGGCCATGACTTGCTCCCATGCAGCCTTAGCAATTGGCAGAGGAAGTGTGGTGCCCTCCTTCCTTTTCACAAGTTTCAGTCCAAAAAAACTGTGTTCTAGTCTTTAGTGGTCCCACCACCACCACCACCCCTACCCAAACCCATGCCTGATATCCCACGCAGAATTCCCTAGTGTCCAGCGGTCCCTTCCCACACCAAATCCCTGTCCCATGCACAACCGTAATATTCCTGATGTCCAGTGGTCCCTCCTCCTCCCAATCACCCATCAGATGTACAATATTAATATTCCTTGGTGCTCAGTGGCCCCTCAGGGTTCCCTACAAATAAGCAACTCAATCCCTGCTCCTGTCAGATGGCGGGCAGCTGAGGCAGTGTGTGGAGGACTGTGTTGCTTGTTATCCAATAACTGCGGCACTGATAGTCAGGCAGGGAGGACTGGGGGGTGGTTGTCAATGCCATGGGTTGGGGGACCACTTACCACCACTTAGGGATGGGCTGTGGGGGATCACAGATCACTGTTAGGGAATGGTGCCAGGGCTTTGTTGAGGGGGAAGGACTTCCTTGCAAAAGGCAATTTCTTATTCATATCGAACAGGGATTGATCAGGTGGGGGGAGGGACCACTAGACACCAGGGAATGGTATTATTGAACATCAGGTGGACATCGCGTGGAGGGAGAGATCACTGGACACTAGAAAATGGGTGTCTGACTACTGGACATAGGTGCGTATGGGAAAGGAACCACCAGACACCAGGGAATTATATATATGGGACCTACCAGGTAGCATCGGAGGGGGGGAGCTACTAGCACCAGGGATAGCTACTCTGGGACTGGGCAACTGGAGAGTGGCACAGCGCAAAGCAGACTCACTCACTATGCAAATGAGTCCATAATGGGCATGCAAATGGCCCCTTAGTGCCTTGCATACCCAAATGGGCCTTGCCTAAGTCCATTTGAATATCTAAATTTAACGCAGGCACATGCCATTGTGGCCACCTATTTTAGAAGCCATGTCAGCGCAGTGCTAAGTGGCTTAGCACTGGGCCAACATGACCCTAAATTCAGTCAAATAGCACAAGTGCATTATTCCACTGAAAATAGCATCTTTGGGCACTCAGGCTATTGCAAGGCAGAGCGCAAGTTTTTGTGCTCCACTTTGTGCATTTTTGAATATTGGGCCCCAGAAGTTCAACCAGTTACACCACTTCTTCAGGTCTTCCTGATGTTTGTCCCCAACCCCAACTCACTCACCGCCCTGGCCAGCTTTGTGTAATCAGTGTGTTTATGCAGACTGCTAGAGATCCCAGCTTTCAAATTATCGATCAAAATGCTGAACAGCTGACCCCAGCACTAGTCTATGGGGATGCTGCTGAGTATCTCTTTCGACTCAGAGTAGTATCTGTCCAACACAACTTTTATAGCCAAAACACTTTCAGTGGTGGTAGAGCCTACCAAAAGAGTGCTGGTCATAATTATATAGGGTACAGTCATGCAGCCCGTCTGCCCTGGCACTAGAACCACAGTTGCCACTTTGAATATATTTCAGTCAACATGCAATTTATAGGCTTTAATCCACAACTCTTCATGATTATAAAGCAGTGGAACTGCCTCCACCAGTCAGGGACAGCACTACTGTACCTCTTATTCATCATATAGTTGCTGCCTTGCGCTCCTCTGTACAGCTGATTCCTGCCCTGGTGACACTGACTCGTCATACAGTTCTTGTCAGAATGGCTGCAGCAGAATCAGCTGTGAGAGGAATCCTGCTTTAAAAAAAGCAGACTGTTTTTTCTAGATCTTGCAGCAGCAGCAGCACGGCTTGGATATGGCTATGTATTCTCCTAAAGCGACAAGGGGCACTGTGGCAGACATCGAAAGTACTCTCACATATATAAACCAGATACAGTAGTTAACATATCTCAAAGTGCTGCTGACCTGTAAAGTAAAATAAATCCCAAATCTCTTTTCCACAGCAGTGATGCCCTGACTATCAAACTGTTCATACCTGAGGCTAACAAGTCTCGTTTCATTTTATCCCTCTGTTACAGCTGATAGTAAAGCAGTTAGGCCCCGATGCCACCATTACGTCGATGTCTAGTAATGACTTCTCATGGAAGGTACCACAACTGCATCAAAAGAGGAGGGAGACCAGCAATTAGGGTACAAATAACTGGGACATTGTCAGTGAAACGTCTATTCTAAAGTGTTGTTTTGGGTTGAAGCAGTTCCACTACTTCATAGTATATTAATATGTATTGTGAGGGGTGTCTTTTTGGGACAAGAAGGTTATCTCATGCTGTTTTGGACTGACAGAACTGCTTAGGTTTGCTTTGTGATCCTCTCACCCAAAACAGCATGAGATAACCATCTTATCCTGCAAGAAACACCCCTCACTATATGCAGCAATATATCATAATCCACAGTTTATTGAGAGAAATGTGTGTAGAGCCCCTCCCAATGTCTAGGGGTGTGATGGAGAAGTTCATGGGGAGAGAGGCCACAAGCACAGAAACCACCAGATAGCTGTGTCACCTGGTTCTTGATTTAGCAGAAGGGGTGCCCAAGACAGGGACACAGCAGCCACAGGGAGAAATGGGGGTTAATCACTGCTACACTGGTTGAATAAATAATTCCATTGTCCAAACGGCGTTAAAAGTTCATAAAAGTCCATTTAATAGAGAACTTGGAGAAATAACGGTCACTCCATGGAGTGAAGGGGTTACAGACAGAAGAATTAATCTCAGGCACTCAAGTACCCAACCAGTGGCTAAATGTGGAAATGAAAACCTCCACTGAAAATGTCCTGAAGCCAAATCAGGCTTCCAATTGGGCAGGTGGCAGCAGTATGACAAATGTGGCTGAATAAGGCTGGATTACCCTGAGTGGCTCAAACTGTCTTCTCTGCCCCCCTCCTGCACACTTTCAGTTCCAAATAACACAGATCCCAAAACTCAAATGCATAGATGTCACCCCACTCCTCTGCCTCCGAGATTGATGGATAGTGCTAAGGAGGCTCGAACCTCTGACTGCTGCACTTCAGGCTGTTTCACTCTGCCACTGAGACGTAGGCAGATGTCAACATGGGCACACCAAGACACATGGTGGGGACATACCCATAATGGGAAGCTTGCAGAAAATTACACCGGGGCTCCCCATGCTATCTGCCTTTACCCATCTGCTCCACCCATGACTGGATAGCAGCACACTCACCAGATGGGTGAGGCAGGCTCTTACCACTGCTATGCAGGGACCAGGGCAGGCTCTCACCACTGCCCCAGGCCCTTCTCACTCCAAGCCAGCCTTAACTTCTACAGGAGGCCTGCAACATCCACAGCATGTTTCCCAGATCACACAGACCGCTGCTACTTCCACATACCAACCGCACCATGAAGACAGTCCAGGGGGCCAGGGGGCAATCACCCCATCTTGGCCCCTCTTCCCAAGTCCTTAACCAAGGCTGGACCTCTCCTTTTTGCACCCAAACTCCAAATTTAAAGGCTTCTGCACCCACCTGGACTGCTCTCTGTCAAGCAGCTCCAGGTAATGTCAGAAAATAACCCTGTATGTTCTAATAAGCCCCGCAGGTGGGCTTACACTCTCCCTTCACACAAACACTCACCCTCTGGTGAGTGCTCTCCCAAGTTACACGGCATGGTCCCCAAGGAGGGGTTATGTGCACTCTGCCCCACACAGGTACCACCCAGCACTGCTAGTGGCACTACCAAAATGTTAATAACCAACTAAACCAATCCTAACTCCATTACTCCGCTATCTACTCCCAAAACTACACTGACTAATGGACCTGGTGACCCACCTAACATGCTACGGTTGGCAGCAGTGTCACACCCCCTTCCTAACTCACATTTTCCAACCTCCCCTTTCTCCCAATGCTGCTGCCAACAGACAGACCCCCTCAAAGAACACAACAGTCTGTGGCCCAAACAGGAGCGCCAAATCACTTAGCACAAACAGTTTGTTAAACAGGAAATGGTTAAAACACATTACTGCAGGGCTAGTGTATAACCCCACCCAGTCACTTTCCGCATGAACACTCACACACCATACCCAGCTGCACTAACACTACACACCCACGTAGGGCATACACACATACTACAGTAGAATTTCTCCCTACCACACTGCTTAACTATAGCAGCACAGAGGTGCTTAATTTTGTGATGGCAGATGTCTGTAAAGCAGTCCCAACACAAAGTCCATAGGCTGCTGGAACAGGCACAGAGCCCATAAAGTCCATCTGCAGGAGACCTACCCTATTACTATAACTATAACAGCAACAGAAACAATTAACACAATAAACAAAAAGGGTTGGTCTGACCCAATATTAGGAGGGCTTAGCAGTCTTTAAATTAGAGTTCATACACAGGGGCTTCACAGTTCACAACACACAGTCCTGCAGGTTTGTTGGGCACTAAGGGGAGCTGGAACTTAAGACTTGTCACCTCCATTGGCATAGTAGAACTGGGGGTCTGGCTTGGTCACCTCTTATCCAAAGGAGTCCTGGCTGATGGTATAGTACTTGGTGCATATCCACTCGATATCTTGGATAACAGCGAATGTCTTAGACAGGTTGATACTAGTATATGCATACATGTCACACATAGCCCGTGCACGATGTTGGGCTTCCCGAAGCTTTATTCCTGGACCGGTAGGGCTAAGGAGCTGTTTGGTGTAAACCTTGTCAAGCATGGTATATAGAAAACCCAGTTGGCATGGTTCTCTTCAATTATTTCTCACAAGCACTCAAGAAGATATGGGTAGCATTTGTCAGAGTACTCCTTGTGAATTCAATGCCTGATAAACCTTTCTACTTGGAACCAGTCTGGAATGCTACAGACACTGGTCCAGGGAGCCTATATCTCTGGGAGCCACACTCTGGTTCAGTACTCCAGGACCCTGGGGTCAGTGGGTCTGAACTGGTTCATCCATTCTCCGAGGTCAGGCCTATGGAAAGTGGGAACCTTGTCAGAGAAATGGAACATGGAAAACTGGTAAAGTTTTGGAATATCTCTCTCCAGAATCTGGCCATCAAAGATAACTTATTGGCTAGATTGGCTATAAGGGCTCCCAAATCTTTCTCCTCTTCCCACAGTTCCAATCTGGAGCTGTTCCCTTTCCTCCACAACCTCTTTGATGACAACTTGGCTGCTCTTCACTTTTGTGGCAAGCCCTTTAGCTGGCTCCTTGGATGCATGTACAGGATTGGAGGGTGGCAGCTTTTAGACAATGGGGCCCCATGGCCAAAGCTTCTCCCTCACAACAGAAGAACCAGAACCCCAAGCAGGAGTAGGGCTGGGAAGATGGCTAACACCCTTCCTCCGGGCTACTTCAGTGCTGGAATCCACTGGTACTTCCTTCCACACTTCAGTGCCAGATGTCTTGGAACTAAGGGAGGTAAATCATTCAGGCCAATCCCATAGAGGAATATACAGGGGCAGGCCCTCAGCAGGCTTAGTAGTCCATAGGAGCACATGTAGCAAAGCGGCAGATCTAAAATCTGGAGCATTGGTACTTGCACAGGACACACTGTCTTCATCCTTAGCTTCTCCATCATCTCCCACAACTACCACAACATAATGGCAGGAACAGTCACTTCCTTGACCATCAGCTATGGTGCTTGGGCCATCCTGACATTAGTACAGGAGATCTTCTCAGCTCTAGACTGCGGGACACAATTTCAGCTGCGTAGGATTTGCTTTCTCTTCTGTTCCTCCTGCACATTCCCACAAGGCCTGCCACAACCTCTGACTTCTGCTACTAGACTCTCTAGCAACTAGTCTCAGCCAATCACTGCTGTAACTGGGGCATTAGCATACCCCTTTGCTGAAGGCTGCAGTTTGTTCTTGTTTCCCCTCTGAGCACATGGATGGCTCCCATATGTCATTTCCCAAGATGCAAATTCTCACAGATCGCAAAAAGGCAGGAGGTGAACCACAAAGTCCATTCCACTCACCACAGCACCCACCAACAGTCCAGTACATGGGCACCCAAAACAGCATCCTGGATGAGCCCCACATTGTAGACCCCCCTCCCTGGTTTCTGGGTTGTGATAGAGAAGTCCATGGGGAGGGGGGCCACAAGAACAGAAACCACCAGATGGTAGCATTACCTAGTTCTTGATTTAGCAAAGGGGGTGCCTAAGACAGGGCCACAGCAGTCAAGGGTGAAATGGGGCTAATCACTGTTAAACTGGCTGAATAAATAAGTCCATTGTCCAAACAGGGTTAAAAGTTTATAAAAGTCCATTTAATTGAGAACTTGGAAAAACAATGGCCACTCCATGGAGCGAGGGAGTTATAGACTGAAGAATTAATCTCAGGCATACAAGTACCTCAACCAGTGGCTAAATATGGTGTGAAGACCTCCACTGAAAATGTCCTGAAGCCTAATCAAGCTTCAAATTGGTCTGGTGGCAGCACGACAAATCTGGGTGAATAAGGCCTGCTGGATTACCATGGCTGGCTAAAACTTTCTTCTTTGTCCTCCTCCTGCACACTTTCAGTTCCAAGTATCACAGTTCCCAAAACTCAAGTGCACAGACAACTCCCCTCACCTCTGCCTCTGAGATTAATGAATAGCTTACTGGGACTCGAACCTCTGACTGCTACACTTCAGATGACAAATTCAGGCCAGACCTCCACACCACTTCTTCAGGCTGTTTTACTCTGCCACTGAGACCTAGGCAGACGCCAAAATGGGCACCACCTGGACACACAGCGGGGACATACACCGTAATGGTGGGCTGCTTGCAGAGACTTACACCAGGGCTAACTGCCCATTCCATCCACTCCATCCATGAAAGAACAGCAGCACATTCACAGGAGGGTTGAGGCAGGCTCTCATAACTGCCCCAGGCCCTGCTTCCTCCATAGCTGGGCTAAACTTCCACAGGAGGCCCACAACACCATCAGCATGTTTCCCAGACCAAACAGACCACCATCACTTCCACATACTGACACCACCAAGAGAACGGCCCGGGGCATCAGAGGGCAATCATTCCCACCCAACCCCTCTTCCCTGGTCTTTGCCCAGACCGAACTCCACCTTTTCATGCCAAAACTCCCTTTAAAGGCTTCTCACCCACTGAACCGTCCTGTGACAAAGCAGCCCCAGGTGACATCAGAAATTAACCCTGACCCCTTCCCACACCACTAAGCTCACTCGTGCATCTGTTAACCATCTTCTCCTTGTCCCCAGATGCCGGACAACACAAGGCCAGTGATTCTTTGCCGACAGAGCTACTTTATGGTTCAATTCCATGGACTTTGATGGCTCAGCTTTGCAAAAACTGGGCCTTTTCAAGGCACAGCTCAGACAATACCTTGTAGCTAACTGCTCCTGTGACTGCTTCATCTAATGTCTGCCCACAAACCCATTTTGGGATTCCTGTGGCTTGCCATGTCTGCCTGTTATTCTAATGATACCTTAGGTCTACATCTCTACCATGCTTACTGCCTATTTCCCTATCCTTCCCCTTGCCCCTAGTTTTTCCTATGTTATATTCCCCCCTCCCTCCCCTCTTCCCCTTGTTGCCCCTCTTCCCTCTCTTCCTCTCCTAGTTGTCCCCTTTCTGATACTCCCCCCACCTCTCCTGAGCTAAGCAAGACAAGGCCTATGGCTGCTCCCCTCTACCTTCTTATTACTTTCTCCCTGGTCTTCCTTTCCCTTACTTTTTCCTCTCTAGACTTTATCATCTTTTTCAATATGAATTGTATACATCTAATCACGACTGAATCCATTTTTAGTATATAGATAAAAACTGTTACTGTCATTTTTATGCTGTCTTGTGCTTGCGCAAGCAACATTTTGTGATAGTAGGAGAAATGCAGAGGTGTGTCAGTGTTGGCAAATGCAGGGCACGCTTTTGTAGGTGCATTCCTCATTCCCCAATTAGCCAGCATGCTAGCGCTGACACAAGAATTATGTAAAGTGGACACTGCTTTAAGAAATGTGCTGCTGCAATCAGAGACAAGCTCGTTATGCAGTGGCAGAGATGACACACCTCCCATACGTGCCTTTCCTGGTGAAACATTTCAATAAACATGGCAGCTCCTGCCATCCACCACACAATCCCCAGAAAGCCGACCTCAGGGGTGCCCAATCCCCCTGTTGGCATGCTGCTCAATCCCCATTGGCATAATGTACCACCCCATGCCTAATTTGTTTGCCAACGAGGGTGCCCAATCCCCGTCAGCTTCAGTCCCTCCCAAAACTCATGTGGTACACTGGGAGCCCAATTTTGTCCCTGTAAAAAAGAAAATGGTTCCTTGTCGTCAGGATGCCCCTCCTCCCCAACCCGCACCACCATCTGCGTACCCTAGCTACCTGCAACCCCCAATCACCCCATACTTACCTCTGGAGGTCTGGTGCAGCAGTCTTCAGTGGAGTAGAAGAAGTCTGAACTCTTCAAAAGCCAACCATGAACTGAAGAAATCATGGTAAGCTGTTATTATGGCATCAATGGGGGGTTTCAACTTAGGTGGATACCTCAGCTTTTCTTTTGAATTTTGGCTCCAAATTTTCAACATGGGGTTCTAGGGACCCCAACTCATGAACATATGCACTGTCATTTCATTATTCAGTCCCGAAAGGTGATTTTGTGGTCACTGCACGGAATCACCTTTCAGGACTGATTAATGAAATGACAGTGGTACTGTTCATGAGGTGGGGTCCCAAAAAGCCTATGTTGCGAATCTGGTGAAAAAATTACTGTGTTATGACAATTTTTAATATTTTCACTCCAGATTTTCAACATTGCCATTTTTTCACACCTCCTTGTCAACAGTACAGCTGCCATTTTTCACATCCTGTCCTAAATGTGTTTTCCACATCTGGCACACAATGGCACAATCACTGTGGGAAATCAACTTTTGGGATAGATTAACAAAATTGTAGTGCCACTGTTCATGAGCGGAGGTCCTAAAATGCCTATGTTGAAAATTTGGTTAAAAAAATCCCCATGTGATCAGTAATTGTTCACCGTTGCAGTCACAACATAAAAAAGTTAAAAATGTAGTTTCTCCAGTCAGATGCAACCCCCTTTCTCTTCCCCATGGTAGGAACCTTAATATTCTCCTGGAACCTTTGTAATTTTGCACTTTAGAATCACGTTTATGCAAATGTAACATGAGGAAGAGAAACATGTAGAAAGAGTGATGAACCCTTTCTCTCCCCCGTGTTACAAGAGGATTAACCCACTCCCGAGAATGTGTCTCTTAGGGATTAATGTATGGCTGGGTGGTTGGAACAACTCGGCCTTTGGCCTCACGGTCCAATCCCCCCCCCAAGCCATACATTAATCTCTGAGAGACCCACGCTCTGTCATAGGTTAATCCTTACTTGACAAATATTTGTTTAGATTTCCTGTTAGTCTTCCCTTGTCTATATGTAAGCCTTCCCACTAATGTAGAACCTTTGTAAATGAGCACCTGTGTTTAAAGGTGTCAATCCTAGACCTTAATAAATAAATAACCCTGTAGCTTCTAGTAAGCCATACGAGGGGACTTACCTATGGATTATTCATGCTGATTATCAAAGCAGAACAGGGTTAGGATATGAAATGTAGAGAGTTGAAAGCGGAAAGAAAGCTTAAATAACTACTTTGCAAAATGAAACCCACTAAATAATGTCAAGGTTCTTTTCAAAAATATACTTTATTCTGCCCAGATTCTCTGTACATATTGAGGATGAAAACACTTAAAATCCATCTACCTGCTGTCCCCATAGAACATCCAACATCATCTTTTCTTTCAAATTAATGCTGCTTCATTGACTGAAACAAAACAAAGACTGAAATGTGTGTGTGTGGGGGGTTTGTCAAAATCCATTGGATGACCTCAACTCCAAGAGTGAGGGGGTCTCCTGACCTCTCTGATCCCCAGGTTTTGCTGTCTATTTTCACATGTAACATAAACCTTGCTTCACTGCTGTAGCTGTGAGGTTCTTGCCTTTTAAATTTCTTACCACTTTTGGCCTTATCAGGACCCAAACCATTACCATCATTTGGCTGGTCAACCTCATATCCTGTGCTGAAGAAACAGCTATAGCACACATAAGTCATAACGAGGATAAACATGTGTCTGTGGTTATGTGTCTTTATTCTTTGAAGATTGTTTGTGAGGCCTTTTGAGGCCCTGCATGAAATATGTTTGGACTCACATCCTGCTTCGCATGGGCAAAAAAATTTAGCACTCATCTGTTGTTGCACTCAGGATCCAAAGGACCCTGCTGAAAACAAACTATAACTCTGCTTTCCAAAAGGTAAGGACATTCATTGTAATAAAGAAAAAAATGAATGCATCATTGGAGTTCGAAGTCACAAAAATAAGGAAATGTGGCATTAGGGTTTTTAGCCACATTACCCATCCCCTGTTCCAGCCCCTAGCCTTGTGACTCAAAGTTAAGCTACAGGTCCAAGGCCATGCCCCATGGGTCTGCTGTTTTAAGCTACAGGTCCAAGGCCATGCCCCATGGCTCTGCTGTTTTAACCTACAGGTCTGAGGCCATGCCCCATAGGTTTTCTGTTTTAAGCTACAGGTCCGAGGCCATGCCCCATGGGTCTGCTGTTTTAAGCTACAGGTCTGAGACCATGCCCCATGGGTTTGCTGTTTTAAGCTACAGGTCTGAGGCCATGCCCCATGGGTCTCTTCTGTTTTAAGCTACAGATCTGGGGCCCTGTGCAAAAAAAAGTCATAACCAATCTTCTTTCTCAGGAAGGGTCCACAGGGCCCTGCATGAAGAAAATTATGAATGATGATGTGGGGCTTATGGGAAGCAAGCACCAGATTTCTGGGGCATGGCTCAGGACTGGTAGTTTGAAGCAGCATATCCATATGTCTTGCCCCTGTACCTGTAACTTGGATTTGGGTTACAAGGTTAGGGAATATGGCAGCAGTAGGAAATAGGGTTAAAAAACACCACATGTAACTGCTTTTTGGATTTGGAACCCTAATGATGCATTAATGTAAATGTTTGCAATATATATATATATATATATATATATATATACAGATATTCTTTGTAAAAGCTATGTTAATGCATGTTTGGTTGAGGATAAAGCAACCAACTTATGTAAATATGACATTAGGGTCTCAACCCTAAGCCCCTGCCCCACCCCTAAAGTGAATGAGGGGTGGAGTCTTCCTTGGGGTTGTCAAGCTTAACACTCACCTAATTGCAGTAAGAGAACAACTAAGATATGATTAAGACAGCTGTGTATGTTTCATGAGTGCAAAGAATGGGGTGAGTGTTAAGGTTGACAACTTCAAGGAAGATTCCACCCCTTATTCATTTCAGAGGCCGGGCAGGGATTTTAGGGTTAGAAACCTTAATGTCATATTTCCCTACATTTGTTACTTTCTCCTGAACCTTAACTGATGCATTAACGTAGTTTTTTGCAAAAACATTCCTTAAGTTTTTAGATAGTGTAATCATAGCTTTATTTGCCTGTGAGAGTGCAGGGCCCTCCCACCCATCCATAGTTTTTGAGATAGTGTAATCATATCCTTATTTGCCTGTGGGAGTGCAGGGCCCTTGGGGCCCTGTGCTCCCTACCCCCCATAGATGTGCATATGTATGTTGCTGTGGAAGAGCCCTGCACTTCCATTTATAGGATTACAGTGACCAAACTGTCAGCATTGCCATCTTATAATCCCACATCATGTACCCAATACAGAAAATTTTTAAATCCCTGCCAAAATGCAATTCCACCATTCCATGCCACAGGTGCAAAAACATATTTGGCCAAGATTTTAAAAATGACAGCTGTGACATGCAGATGTGTCGAGCCAGGATGAAGTGCAGAAATGCTGCAGAATATCACAGAATGCTACAATTTAATGCAGGGTCCATTGTAAGTCAAAAGCAATTAAGACCTTTTGTCATACAGGATTTTGTGACATGTCATTACTGCAAATTACTGCACATCATCATGGCTGGCATATCTGTAGATAAGGTGGGGTAATAAGAAGGCTCTGTTGAAAATTTGGGGTTAAAATATTTAAAATTTCCAAAGTTATGAGTTTGTGTAGCAAAATTGCAACAAATGGTCATAAATTTGCCATTTTTTACATATTTGACCCCACATTTTGAACATAGCCTTCTTATGATCCTATCTCATGAACAAGTGCAGGAAAATGTCCAAATTCTGCCTGAAAGGTGAATTTGCAAAGCAACCATGAAATTACCATTTGAGCAGGAGTTGCGTAATGTCACTCATATTGTTCATGAGGTGGGGTCCCTAAAAGGTGTTGTTGAAACTTTAGTGTAAAAATGTCAAAAAAAGAACTAATTTATGCATCAGAGTTGAAAAACCCATTGAAGTACATTGAACCACATTTACCTGAGTTTCTCATATTGCAGTCACAAGACGTGTCTTCCATCAAAGATGGGAATCTCAAACCTGGAAACTGTTCTGGTGAGTGAGGGTGGTGTGGGGTGTGCTGGGTGCTGAGGGAGGTGGGGTGGGGCTGATCAGTGAGGGACCATTTTTTGCAGGGGAAAAAATACATAGAGGGAACATGAGAACCAAGACACCAAAGAAGTAGTGTGGGCCAAGAAGTCGGGGGCTTCTCTTGAAAGTTTAAAACCATTTCGTTAATGCAAAATCAGAAAATTTAAAGGATTTCTCATTCAGAGTTGTGATTGAAATTTTACCCAAAAATAATTTTTTGGGTGCTTTGATTTTACCAAAAAGTGAGTGGATCTCTTTTTCTCCATATGCAACATATTCTATATTGAGGTTTTGGAGCTTGATCCTCCCCACCCCACCCCCAAGATTTCATTTACCTTACAGCCATTGGGTGGGTCACATTGCCCCTTGTGGTTTACTGACAGTTTTATTACTGCTGTGGACACTGATGGGGGTGTGGAGGAAGCAACCAGACCAGGGACATATAATGGCGGCATGGGGATGTTGATCGGAGAACAGGGAAGGGACCACTGGACTACCAATGAATTTATTATTTAATATGGGGACGGTAATCAGAGAATGGTGGAGGGACCACTGGACTACCAGGAAATCTATAATTTCAGGACGGGATGGATGGTGATTGGAGAATGGGGCAGGACCACTGGATGACCATAGAATATATATTTTATATGGTGACAGTGATTAGAGATCGGGGGAGGGACCATTGGACTACGAGAAAATATATATTTTATACAGGAACAGCAGTCAGAAAACAGAGGAGGGGGAAGAACCACTGGACTATCATGGAATATATTAAATTTATACTGGGACAGTGTCATCGAGGCACAGATCAGGAAGCATATTAAAAACCAGGAGCAGTTGTAAAATTCACAACAAGAATTTTATTAGTACTAACAGTAACATAAAATAATAAAATTGTTTAGTATAACTATTTACAAAGGTCAAATAAACAGAAAAAGTCCAACTGAGTTTTCTTTCAATCTCTGTGTCCCTTTAATTCAAGTAATTGCAGCTCTGTCTTTTATAAGCCCTTCCAACCCCTTCTTAACAAGCATCCTGTTTTTCTAAGTAAGCAATAATACCCGACAGGGTGGGTGGTATTAGGCATGCGGACCGCCGTGGGCGTAGTGGGGCTGATGCCACAGGCAGAGGGCCTTATAGCCCCTGGAAGGTCCAGTATAGCCCAATACCGCCCACCCTGGAAGGTATTATTGCACTTAGAAAATGGGGTATTTGCAATAGTTTTATCAAATATTTTCACAATATAAAGAGAGTCCTTCAAAATTAATAAAAAATACATACAGATGCATTATGCTGTAAAGTAGTCCCTCAACTGGTGCTGTTGCAAGTAAAGGATGCTGCTGTGTTTAACCTACTTTATTTATTTGCTTACATATTTTTTAATGCATCTGTCTACATGCTTCCTGGGAGATAGATATATATATATATATATATATTTTTTTTTTTTTACACTGAGACGTATGCTCTGCTACCTGGTGCAATTCAGTTCAAACTGACAGCAATGCATGCAGCAGTTGAGAAGGCTGCAGGATCTCATTAAAACATTGACTTTTTTCTCCCCTTCGTGGTTCCTTGTGCCATAAGTGCAGCTTCAAAAGAAAATGAATTATTCTTACTGTTATTCTAACACTTTAACTTCTTTGTTGAGCACTGTTGGTGACTCGGGATTCAGACTCGGGAAGCAGACTCGCGGTCTATAACTTGCTGGTTTCTTGAGCGTTAACAGAAAACCTTTATTAATGTGGCAGACAGCGCAAACTTCTCGTGGATGTTTAACTCCATTTTTAAAATGAAACAGAACAAAAGTGTTGGCAGTATGAGGTATGGGGTATTGACGCTGGGAGTCAAGCTGAGGAGCGGGTGGGCAGGGAAGAGAGATCGCTATCTCTGGCAGCTAGTATCATGAGAGGAGCGTCATTTCTTCATTTTATCAGACTTAGTTATGGAAAATGAGGAAAATACCGCTGCTGTCATGTGTAGTAGCGCTACCAGAGATAGCGCTCTCTCTCTCTCTCTCTCAGCTGATTAGTAGTGACTGTTGTTTTCGTTGATTCTTTTAATGTGTTCCTACTTTTTTTTAAATTTATTTTACTAAAAATAATGGGGAGCAGCCTCAAACTCGCCCGCCAAGCAAGAGGAAAGAAAAATGGTGGCAGGTCAAAACTGAACATTCTGACCCCTTGATTTTAGAGATCGGGTCAGTTGGGACTGGCACTTTTTCAGACCTGGGCTCTGTTGTCTGATAGATGCCCACCTTGGCAGGGCTATCAGCCAATCAGAACCCAAGAATTAATAAGCCATTTTCTAATATGTTCTAGTATATTTCAGGAAGGTGTTGTAAGAACACAATGTACCAGAACTGAGGCCCCTTTTCCATGGCTCTTCTGCAAAAGGCCTAAAAATTGTACTTAGATACCCTCATGAGTTTTCAATACCTTTTGCAATCATCTCAGACTACATATACATTTCAAAACTAACACTATATCATGTCTAAACAAAGGGATCCCAATGTCAGTTACAATTCCACATAATGATTTATATATATTTTATATGAGCAGATATGCAAGGGAGGTAAAGACAGAACAGCAAGGGAAGACTAAGAGATAGCAAGAGGCAAAAATTGTGAGACTGTCGGGTTGATCAAATCCTAGGTCTCACAAGAAATTTGGTTGTGTAACCAGATGGACAAGAGACAGGAAAGGGAAGAACAGAACAGACCCTGCATTCAAGCTCTCCATAACAACTGGGGCAGGGTCCTATTCCACCCTGTCACATACACCTCTCGAGGAACCTGTTTTAATAAACAGGTTTCCAACACTTTCTATTAATTCTCTAATAATATTAGCTTTTAACTTTCAGACATTAAGCACATGTAGTATCCTTTTTCTATTACAGTACAGCACACAGTAAAGTTTAAGCTCATACATTTGTTTTTCAACCTTCAGAACTCCCTATTCTTGATCCATATATTGACAGAAAATCAGCATTGCTATTCTCTTTACCAGATTTGTGTATCACCTTGAATTTAAATGGCTGTAGTGCCAGGTACCACCTTGTGATTCTGGAATTTTTATCTATAATTTGGTTAAGCCAACAGAGAGAATTGTGGTGTGTTACAAGCACAAGGTCAGTTCCTAGCAAATAAAACTTAAGGGACTCACTTTGCTGTTAAATACTTAGGCTGCCACGACAAGATATCTTGTTCTAAAAACCTATGCTCTAAATCTTCTGGCAGCCTAAGGGTTATTAATGCTGGAGTACTCTTTTCTCTGTCATGCAACTTTCTACTTATGTACAGACTAGGATGTTCTGCCCCATCTACATTTTGACTCAGTACTGCACCTAGGCCTACCTCTGATGCAGCTGTTTGTAACAAAAATGGTTGCTCAGTGTCTGGGCTCCTTAAAACAGGGCTGAACATAATGTAGCCTAAATGGCTTGAAAAGCTTCATCACACTCTGTGGTCAATTTCACATTATTTGGGTATCCTTTTTTGTGAGTTCAGCGAGGGGAGTAGCTAACTCAGCAAAGTTGGGAACAAATCTCCAATAATAACCAGCCAGCCCTAAAAATGACCTGACATGTTTCTTTGTTTTAGGGACAGGGCTGTTAGCAACAGCTTCTATTTTAGAAATTTCTGGCTTAACTTCTCCATTTCCCAACACATAGCCCAAATATCTGGTTTCCTGCATGCCCAATGCACATTTGGTAGGATTATTAGTCAGACCTGCATTTTTGATAGCTTGGATAACTGCTTGTTGGTGTTCCAAGTGGCTTTTCCAGTCTGGACTATACATCACAACATCATCCAGGTATGCAGTACAATAACCAGTGTGAGGGGGTAAAATTGCATCCATGTATGACTGAATGTAGCTAGTGCACCATGTAAACCAAATGGCATGGTGGTGAACTGATAGAATCCATACCTTTCTATGCTTTCTTGGTACTAGGTCCAGTACCCATGCACAAAACTCCTGGCTTAGAGTATGCATGGCATAAATCGATTTAGGCTGACACCATCTGTCATCGAGGCACAGGTCAAGAAGCATAGGAAAAACCAGGAGCAGTCATAAAATTCGCAACAAGAGTTTTATTAGTACTAACAGTAGCATAAAAAAATTAAATTGTTCAGCATAACTATTTACAAAGGCCAAATAAACAGGAAAAGTCCATCTGAGTTTTCCTTCAATCTCTGTGTCCCTTTTTCCAAGCAATTGCAGCTCTGTCTTTTATAAGTCCTTCCAACCCTCCTTCTTAACAAGCATCCAGTTTTTCTAATATGTTCTAGTATATTTCAGGCAGGTGCTGCAAGAACACAATGTCCCAGAACTGAGACCCCTTTTACACAGCTCTTCTGCAAAGGCTTTAAAATTGCACTCAAGTAACCTCATGAGTTTCCAATAGCTTTTGTAATCATCTCAAACTATATATACATTTCAAAAATTATCACAAAGTAATTTCTAAACAAAGGGATCCCAATATCAGTTACATTTCCACATAATGATTTACATATATTTTTATATGAGCAGATATGCAAGGGAGGTAAAGACAGAACAGCAAGGGAAGACTAAGAGATAGCGAGAGGCAAACAATTGTGAGACTGTCGGGGTGATCAAATCCTAGGCCTCATGAGAAATTTGGTTGTGCAACCAGACAGACAAGAGACAGGAAAGGGAAGAACAGAACAGAACAGATCTCTGCATTCAAACTCTCCATAACAACTGTGATAGAGTCCTATTCTACCCTGGCTCAGACAGCAATCAGAGAATGGGGAAGGGAACTGACCACTAGACTACAAGGGAATATATTTTATTTATATGGGGAGGATGATGGCAGAATGGGAGAGGCAGGATGGACCAATGGACTACCAGGGACATATTCATTCAGGGAATGGAAGTCGGCAGGTAGTGGGTGCCACTAGACACCAGGGAACCATAACGGTTTGAACTGTCATGGACCTTTACTGTTTGCAGTCTTTTCAGTTCAAGCAGTAAAGTTCAAACTGTAAAGAACTGTGAATGGTTATTTTTTGATCAAACCATCCTTACCTAAGCAAGTGATGAGTGAAATCATTCTCACCGCACTAACTGATATTTGCAGTGTTCATTTTAAAATAGTAATAAAAGAATCCAACAAAGTATGCAAAAGAGGCCTAATTACAGATCTTGTTCATTAGTTACCAGGCAGTACTTGGGTAGAAAAACATTGTTAAAACAGAAAAAAAAATCAAGATGGCTAAGATCACAAATTGTATTTCTCTGAGCATGAACAGTAAATACTTAACAATTAACAGTTCAAATGGTTTTCATTTACCTGCCTGTCTGGCAGCTGTCACAAACATCATTATAATTTAAAAATGGTAACATATTTTTTCACTAAACCATTCAAAGGCACACCCTTGGCACAGATCCCATCATCCCTGAAAATTTCAGAAAAGAATTTTATTTCATCTGGTCTGCAGATGACGAAAAATATCCAATCTTAACCAATGGTGAAAAAGTGGAGTTTTTTTTCTGTTTTTTTACCACTTTATATCTCAAAAACTATACAAGATGCCATCACAAAACTTTTCACATCTTGAGACTCTTGCAGAATGACTGTGCATGCCACTTATTGGGCTATTTCATTAACGTACGCCAAAGTTATTAAGGGGCAAAATTTAGGATTTAACATTGAAGTGCTGTACCAACTCAAAATATATGGGTGCTACTGCACCAGTATAACATATATGTAATAAGACATGAAGAGCTGTGTATGTTGCTCGTACAGTACACACCTGGGGGCATAGTGAGACATAACACCACAGGTAAAGTGCCTTCAGATTCTGGAAGTGCATTGTGCCAGCACAATGCTCATTTTGAAGTGTCTTATTGCCCTTATAAAATGGGCAAACTGAAAATAAAAAGTCAACTCTTTTAATAAGTTTATAGGTCTGTTTAGAGGGCCTCTTATGAATATGAGTGTTGCCTCATGCGTTCGTTGGACCAGAGGACTGCAAGATGAAGGTGAGCAGTTCTGTGGTCCTAAGGATGCGGAGGCAACATTTATATTCATAAAATGCCTCCAAACAGACCCAATTATTATAGATCACTAACTTTATTAAATAAAAAACTTTTTCAATACAGTTAACAGCATAAGCAATCAGCATGAAGCCCTTACAGTGGCTCAGTGCATGAAGTACTCTTCGGTAATAAGAGTACCTCATGCACAACTGCAGAGAGGAGCTGTGAATGGTCGGTGATGCTCCTGCAATCTATAATATTAAAACCAACTATTTCCTTTGCTAGAAGTAACTAGTGAAATGTAATTCCTCCCCAGCTGTCAAGCATCTGTCTATCCACATATTCAACAGAATGTTTTTTTAAATCTTGAATCCAGGAATTCAAATTTTTGCGGCTCTACTGGTTGAATGTTCACCTCTCCCAACAGTAAGACTCTTCAGCAATAACATTTTAAAAATGGAATAAGACTTATTGTGCTGCAGTAGCCACACTACAGATGAAATCAAATTAATCTCACTAACGTTTTGAAAATGTGTTAAAGCCTAGCCTTCAGCAGGGTATCTAAAATCAGAGTAAACTGCACTTGTAGTGTGGAGACTAACTGTGCTACAGAGACTTTAAACAATTTAAGCTCCTTCAACCATTTTAAGCCCTGTAGTCTGTAAAGAGCTAAACACACACACAACAAAAGGCCTCAGTAAACTCAGGAATCAGTTGGTAACCGAAGCAGGGTAAGGCAAAAGATTTTTCTGGTAGGCAGATAAGGACACATGGTGGGGGCTCCATGGTCAGAAAAGAAGCTCCAAAAATAAAACACTGAGTTGCACCTTATTTTAAGTTGCATATGCATGTAAGGAGGGGACTATAAAGGAAAATAACATTTGATCAGTTTGTTCTTTTTTTTTGAGAGAGTTTTATTATTATTATGGCATAGGTGATTTTTATTTTTTGGAGTGAGTAAAGGTGGCAGCCATGTTTGTAAGGGCAGACAGGAATTAAAAAAAGGCTTTAATATTGTTAGCATGTTGTGTCTCGATTGCAGGACTTTTTTTTTACCCATGCATTGTGCTTTCTCAATGCACACGTCCTTGCCAATCAGAGTTCAGTATTTTCCCTACCTGTTTTATAAATACACCCAACACACATATTATGTAATTGTCTGAAACTTAATTTTCTGTTTAGACTTTACACCTCTTGGCTTGGTCACCTTTATAAATGAGAGCATGTCAGTGTTCTTTCTTCTAATCTGTTTAAATAGCGAATTGAGCTTGCCACCTTTCACCGTGTAGAAGCTGCTGCATCTATTTTAAACTTGTTGGTTTGGGCAGCAGCTTCTAAAAGGGGGCAGCTTTAGTTTGTAACACCATCCTCCATGCAGTGCTCTCCCTGATGTTCTCCAAATTCTTTCTGCACAGTGCAGCTAAATAGCACCCCTTAACTTAAACAGCCCTCAGCATAATCTAAGAGAGACATGCCTGTAGATTCAGCCTAACTAAAGAAACAGCAAACAGTAGATTGAAGAATGGTCACTGAGCGACAATGTAGTGGATGGCATCCAGAAAACACCAAATGGAGAACAGTAACAGAGGAACAAGTCAGGGAATTAAGCTGGCTGTTATGGTGCTGGTATTTGGAAAATAAACTGGAAGAAAATTGGTCCTCAGTGAAAGTCTAGTTTAAATTTAGTTTAATAATCTGTACCTATAGCACCATGATAGATTGTAAGTGAATAGGTGCATATAACTACGCATAAGCATATGTGCATTTCTGCAATATGGGAATCTGCAGCAGTTGCTTGTGGAAGTTTAGGGAGGCTTAATTGGCATAATTGCTTGTAGCACTTCATGGAGACTGTGAGGGTCTGTGCTCTCAGGTCATCGGAGAGTGGTGAAGGCATACAGTATTCACAAGTTCACCATTTTGCTAGCCTGATCCCTTTAGAAACTATGGCTACAAATGAGGTTGGCTTCTATTAAGAACTTTTTTTTAGATATGGTATTTTTTCAGGGGCAGCATCAAAATGATGAAATATGGTAACGGAAATATTGCATGTTTCACCCTGTTTTGCAAACAAATGTGACATGATTCCTTTTTATATCACTCTGTAACTTTTGCAACATTTTGTAATACTTTGAGTTACGACTGTGTATGTATGTATATGTGAATGACTGCACCCTGTGCCTTGACTTGTACCAGCCCCCAGGACCCACCTGAAAATGAGATGCTCCACGCAGGACTCTATCCTGGTAGAGAAAATTATAATAAATATTTGGGGCATGTAGGAAGATGGGAAACTACCTGTAAGAGCTAACAGAGAACAGGGGTGTATTTCAAAACAGGAAGAGACAATTTTCTGTTTTGGTCATTACAGCAATGAAATATTATCTCTAGAAAGCAGTTAAAAGAAAAGACAACAAGCATTTGTCAATGTCGAACGTTCGCTTGCAGGTATTTGCAGTGGTGTTTGGCACGTCTGGTGCTTTACCCTAATGCCCTGTGCGATTGCTGGTATTTGCACAATAAATTTTCAGCATGACCTTTTGTTATCCCCATTGTGCGCTACATAGCGGAAACACATTTTGGGCAGGATGTGAAAATGACAGCTGTACTGCTCATAGAGGTGTGGTAAAATGGCAATGTTGAAAATCTGGAGTGGAAATATTGAAAATTGCGAACTTACGCCGCAGGGTGGAACTGTGCAACGACGTCAGAAACAGTCATTGTTAGGAATTTTTTACCAAATTTCGACATTGGCATTTTAAAACCTCTGCTAATGAACAGTGTCACTATGATTTTCTTACTGTGTCCCATACATTGATTTCGCACACCAACTGCGCCATTGTGCACTAGATGGGCGGAAACACGTTTTGGGCAGGATGTGAAAAATGACAGCTGTACTGCTCATAAGGAGGTGTGGTAAAATGGCAATGTTGAAAATGTGGAGTGAAAATATTGAAAATTCGCAAACTTACAAGTTTGAATAGGAGCTGCGCCATGAACACTGATAAAACAGTCATTTTTAGCAATTTTTTCACCAAATTTTCAACACAGCCATTTTAAGACCTCTGCTCATGATCAGTGTCTCTGTGATTTTCTTAATGTGTCCCATACATTGAGTTCACATACCGACTGAGCCATTGTGCGCTACATGGGCGGAAACACGTTTTGGGCAGGATGTGAAAAATGACAGCTGTACTGCTCATGAGGAGGTGTGGTAAAATGGCAATGTTGAAAATCTGGAGTGCAAATATTGAAAATTCGCAAACGTACAAGCGTGCGTAGGAACTGCTGCACGCACGCTTGTAAAACAGTCATTTTTAGGAATTTTTTCACCAAATTTTCAACATAGCCATTTTAAGACCTCTGCTCATGAACAGTGTCACTGTGATTTTCTTAATGTGTCCCATACATTGATTTCGCACACCAACTGTGCCATTGTGCGCTACATGGGCGGAAACACGTTTTGGGTGAGATGTGAAAAATGACAGCTGTACTGCTCATAAGAAGGTGTGGTAAAATGGCAATGTTGAAAATCTTAAGTGGAAATATTGAAAATTTGCAAACCTTCTGACGTGCACATAGAACTGCGCAACACACGCTCGTAAAACAGTCATTTTTAGGAATTTTTTCACCAAATTTTCAACATAGCCATTTTAAGACCTCTGCTAATGAACAGTGTCACAGTGATTTTCTTAATGTGTCCCATACATTGATTTCACACACCGACTGTGCCATTGTGCGCTACATGGGTGGAAACACGTTTTGGGCAGGATGTGAAAAATGACAGCTGTACTGCTCATAAGGAGGTGTGGTAAAATGGCAATGTTGAAAATCTGAGTGAAAATATTGAAAATTCGCGAAACTTACGAGCCTGCGAGGAACTGCGCAATGCACTATAAACAAACATGGATGAGACCACCAACATGGAGCGGGATCCTTTTCAGGATGATACCGCCATCATAGAGCCTGTTCAGCAGATTTCAATGCAGTGACAGTGATCATGTAAATCACCTTAGGGTCCTAATAACGCCATGACAGTGACATCATTCATGAGAAGGGTCCCAAAAACACCATGTTGAAAATTTGGTGCAAAATTCCAAAAATGCCTGAGATATGCATAAAGTTGAAAACCCCCATCTAGCCCATTATACAGCTTACTCGGCATTTCCTCAGTTCGCGGTCAGCTTTGAAGAGTGCAGACGTGTTCCCAGTCCAGCGATGATCATCGCTCCGAGCTCCAGAGGTAAGTATGGGGTGGGGTGTGGGGACGGGTGCGAGTGGGTGGGTGCAGTTGGGGGAGGGGGGCTGGAGACTCAAGGGACCGTTTTTGCTTTTCAGGGTGAAAAAAAAAAAGACGACGGGGACGCTTGCCACGCTTGGGTGGGCTCCCAGCATGGCACCAAAGCTTTGGGGGGCATTTGGGGACGTGGAGCCGATGGGGATTGGGCACCCCCGCCAGCAGACGACGTGGGACATTTGCCACGCTGGGGTGGGCTCCCAGCGTGGCGGCAAAGCTTTGGGGGGGTCTTTGGGGGGACGTGCAGCCGACGGGGGATTGGCACCCCCGTCAACAGAGGACTCAGGATGTTTGCCATGCTGAGGTGGGCTCCCAGAGTGGCACCAAAGCTTTGGAGGGGGGCGTGAGGCCTACCACGCTGTGTATAACAGTGGTGATTTTCTTTGAAGCGAATACCACCGCTGTCATATACAGCTCCTGCACCCATTGGTGTAGGACCGACACGCCTGCTCAACAGAGCAGTGGATTGAACGGGTGAGGCACACCTCCAAAGTGTGCTACTCTCCCAAAACGTTCCTTGTGCATGCGTGCAAGCGAACGTAAAAACAACTGCAACCAGAGTGAAATAGCAGAGCACAGGAAATCAGATTGATGAGTTGCAATATTTAACACATGCATAATGAGACTGCTGAAGGAAGCTTGTAACATAGGCACTATGGGCTAAATTCACTATTATGCATATTGTGTGCTAGAGCCTGGTGCACACAGTGAGGTGTGTGTGCCAAAACACTGCAACCACATGATGCACAGAATACTGACTGCTGGTAGCACCAGCACTGACTGCTGATTCAAAACAGTGCAGTCTGCAAAGCCAAATGGAACCGACAACCAGGCCGCATATTATTACCATAACCTGCATATGAGGCATGCCCCCAAAGACACACAACTTGCAAGTCATTATGCTTGCAGTATGTGGATGCTTAGAACATAGGGGGAAGTTGGTCAGGGGCAGCCACTAAGAAGGAGTTGGACAAGAACACCCATCAATGATAACTTTGCACACCCCTGCCCACAAAGTAAAAGGTAATGGACACCTCACAATGATTGTCTCTTTCCCAATCTAACAATTCAGTGCTATAGCTCCTAATGAGAGGATAAGCACTGTCAGGAACAAGAAAGATGCTGGCCATGGAGAGACCGAGCAGAAGACAGTATGCTCATGTAAATAAAACTACAATAGCTATGTTTTGCACTTCCTACATAGTCTGTTGCAATAGCAAATTCTATCACCCGGAAACTGATCACCCTGAAAGCTAGGCTGCCCCCTGCCTCCTCTTGTCTTTCACTGTTTCATTTATTGCTTTTGTTTTCTATCTTTTGACTTCTCCTTCTTCTTTACACAAGCCCCAAATGAGCATACATGAAGACCCTGATATTTATAACCACCAAGTAAATAAGAACCCTTAGAAAAAAGGGAACTCCTGCTTTGCTTTTAATTATAGCCTTGATAATGTCCTTAGAAAGACTGTTATGGAAAAAAGGCTGCCTTTGTAGCACAGTTAAATTAGTTAGTATTGTTGCAAAGATAAATAAACAGAAATAAAAATGCATTACTGTTAATGTTGCCACAGCTGAACAGTCATGTTGTGAATACATCTTTTTCTACCCCCCACCCTCCTTGGTCCACTGCCATCACTGTTCGTGCCGTCTGGTGTTAGAAAAGGAATGGGACTGCATGTGCAGTTCCAAAAAAAGTGCACTGAAATAACTACCACACATTTCAAAATATCTTCAAGAATGGGAAATCATTAGCAAGAAGTCAAAAGAGATTGCAAAACAATGACAAGGAGAAAAACATAGAGTAGCACTGGGTACTAACAGGCAAATGTTTTAAGTGTGCAGGGCACAAAACATTTCCTATAACATTCAGTTCTTCCTAGGTTTTCATCCCATTTGCACCTTCTCCTTCAAGAATACTGGCTTGATATTTATGGTTTCAAAAGGGAATGCTTCCAGTGTTCTGGGTTTCAGTTTGCTGAAAGATGTGTTCACACCCATCTAATCTCGTTTAACTAGTGATTCAGGTTTGAGGCACTTCCAGTATTAGTACAGTAACGTCCATTCCTGGTCAATAAATGATATGCATACCTCTGCTTTTGATGTTCTTCAGAATTGTTTGTTTCTGTTTTGTTAAAGAAAAAGGCCATATGGGGCATCTATATTCTAAGGCTTGATGTACCATCCATAGATATATACACAGAGCCTGATTCCAGAAGCGATATGCCCAACACAAGGTGCTTGTGTCACTCAGCAAAGACACAAGTTGCATCTCGTGTCATTAACTGCAGCATTCCCTATTCCAGTACACGATCTGCGCCCAGAGGGAATCCACTGTGCCCCCTTTGCGACTTGCATCTGGGCACACCAGGTCAGTTGTTGGAAGCTGCACAGCAGAGCTCACATTTCCAATTCCAAAAGCTCCTGTTGTGGCCATCGAAGGGGCTCCACTTAGACCTGCCAGGAGGTGGTCTAAGCCCCTTCGACAGACTGGGACACTGTTTTGGGTGGGCTTCATGTGGGTTGGTGGGCAGGAGGGGCACAGGGAGCATAGGGAGGGTTGTTGTGTCAGCAGGGCAGTAAGGATTATGTTGGCACCGGCAGGGTGCATATGCCTCTGTATATGTTATACATAGGCAAATGCATCCCGTCAGGTGCCAATGCACTCCCTTACTTCCCTGCTGACACAACAACCCTCCCTATGCCTATTTGTGCCCCTTCTGTCCCCCTTCTGGCATGGGTTACTCCCCCTCATCACTACCACCATCTATGTTGGCCCATCCTGTGTTGCGCCATTGGGAGAGGATCCAGGTCCATGCAGCATGTACCGCTGCTGCACCCTGGTTGGGCACTGTGCCACACTTGTGGCAATCCCAGGAGATTTTGGTGCTGAAACCCTGCTTCTTTGTAGAATACGGCAGGGTCCCTAGCGCACCAGAGTATCGCTTCAGCCCTGGAGGATGCAACTTGCATCACCCAAGGGCACCTTTTGAATCTGGCCCATAGTCACTAAGTCATCAGCACTGACTCCAGCCCTTTAAGCACAATTAGGTAACATGCATAATTAGGTATAATAACTTCTTCTTTGCTCTGACAGCCATTGCATGGATATGTTTTACCCATTTCAATGATGTGAGGTCGTTATACCAAACGGGCAGACAGGATGACTAATGAGTCTTTATCTGCCATTAGAATCTACATAACTGTGTACCTGAGAGGACCATCTGGTCCACCCTCTGAACTTTCACTCCTTCTTCAAACATCGGAGGTAAGTTAGGTGGATCACCCTACTAAAAAAAACAAAATGCCTTGGTCTTGGAACAATTAATTATCATTCCAGCAGACTTACACTTCTCTGCTGCCAGATGACTCCCCCCCCTATTTGGAACCATTTGTAAAAAGATGACATCCAGGTTGTGTAATCTTAAGAATGCCTCTGCAGTCAGCATGGAGCAACTGCAAGTCAGGGAAAAACTGCCCTTAGAAAGCTTGAAGGGGGGGTTGCATTTTTAATGTCTCAAGCAAGGATAGCTTTGGTGACACCATTCCTGCTTGGATCACCTGATTCTAATTGACTGGGCTGTACCCTGATAACTTCATGATATCATGATGATATGGCGATCTCACAGTGGAAGTGTTTACCCATTCAGTAGTGTCTCCTGTATGTTTTTTCAATTTGGCACATTAAGTACACTCAATTTAGTAACACTTAAACTTCTCAAGCTGATGATGTATACTAGCTCCATCTGGGACCCAACATGAGTGAGAGGCCCTTAGTGGCTGTTGGGATTACTGCTGTCTTAGGCTGGCTGGTGTCTTCTACTTGCATAAAATGGGAATGGCAGGACTGAGACATTTGTAGTGTATACACAGTCAGTAAACAGACAATGCAAATTGCCATCAGGTGGTGAAAGTTGAGACTGCAACATAAAAAGAACAAGAGCTCAGTCTAACAGCCTGGAGAACTAGAAATTTTCCATTAGCTGACTGGTTTAGAGTTGCTGCCTCTGAGACTAGGGATGTAAGAATAAATGCCAGGGTCTGGCATTTACTCTTTCAGACTTATGACTCAGTTTACAAAATATGTCCCTCCCCGACAAGCTGCAGCCTGGAGAGACGACATCACAACACTTTTGTGCTGTAGCAATGTAGGGACAGTGCTCTGCTGGAGAACAGATGTAGGGCCCTTGAGTCCAGGAGGATGAAATCCACAGAACAAGATGTACATGCCTAAACTCACACTAAGATGCTTGAAAGGGGGAAGGATGGCACAGGCGAGCCAGAGTTGGGAGATGGGGCTGTTTTATAACAAATTAGACAGAAGTGTGGGTGTTTTAACAGTGGGAAATCATGGAATGGCAATTTAGAATAGCACAAACCATGCCATAGACATGGTTGATTTGCATACCCTGTAGACTGTTTTGTGGTTCAGCCTACAAGGGCCAGAATATCAGAATTTGGGTGACCCACACAAAAGAATCAGTTCATGCCTGAATTACAGACAAGGTGGCATAGTTCCACAAGGGAAATCATCATAATGAAGGGTCCCAAATGCCACCATCAATGTGTGGATGGCCTGGTGTTTATAAAACTCTAAGGGAATTCCTTCGGGACAGTGACGTTTACCTGCAGAAGTGTTGACTATGGCTAGCAGGATCTCCTCCCACAGTATTGGCTGGAGGAGATCTTCCACCTGCTGGGTTGACAGTGCTGGGAGGGGTAGATTTCAAAGGTATGTGGTAATGTGAGCTACCAGGGCTAGATGGTCTTTCCAGTAAAGCTGAGAACAATAATCTATCAAGATTTCCTGTATTCTATGAGTCTGGTGTTCCAAGGTTCTTGTCTATGGATTCCTAAGTTGACAGACACAAGATTGTTTTTTAGAGGCCCTCAACCTCTTAACTGAGTAACAGGTACCTGTGACCCCTCCCTCATAGTATTTGTGGAGTAGGTAAAACAGGGAATGCTGCACTGTTTGGTCCAGAATCTCTTGAATAGCAGCCTTTAACTACAATATGTGTGGGTGGATCTATGACAGTCGACAATTTTGTTGTCGACCGATGTTACAGCGACTCATTTATGTCGACCGCATTTGTGGCTGGCATAAAGGAGTCACATCAACTTTATTTTCTTCAGGAGGGGCTTCACCCTGCAAACCCATGTGCAGGGGCTCTGCTCCCGCTATTTAAATAATCAACTTCAAGTCGGAGTTGCTTCTGGAAGGGGTGCAATATCCCCAGAAAGCAGTGCTGGGGTCCCATGCTGATAATACTGTGACCTGAGGCTGTTGTCGCTGTAGTGTCAGTCACAGTAAAGTTATTGAGGTAGTGTCGGTATACTCATGTGGGGTAAACAGAATGATCTCTCTGCATATGGAACTTTTGTAAGGTGGATAAAGAGGCCTGGAGCTTTCCTTTACTTTCTTATTCCTTTCCTTATGAAGGGAGGAAGTATAAGCAGTGATTCCCACCTTAGGATGGCCTAACAGTACCCCAGAGAATGTCCAGAGCCACGTCCTGAGATGTGTTATCCTGAAGTATCTGAGCGATCTGTTACTCCAGGTAATTAAGAAAGGCCACATTCTGGAGATAACCCAAATGTAACTTCCATTGAGTGGTTTTATGGCTGACACAAGGAAAACAAGGAGACAAGAGAACAATGATCAGATAAGTGAAAGACACCATGGAAAACACCCATTGGGGTTTCTAAATGTTCAACCATTGCAAACATGTAGTCAAGCCCAGCGTAACTATTATGGTGGGGCAAAAAGTGGGTGTCTTCTATTTTGTGGGGGTTGAAATGCTGCTAGGTGTCCACCAGCCCAAGATGTGCCGGGGTGGCCTTCACATACTGCTGTGCTTATGAGAGTCAGGATCTCCTTTAGGAAGAAGAATCTAGTTCTGGGTGAAGGATCAGCCTCCAGTTCTCCCCAAATCAATCCTCTGCAAAGACATAGACAGAATGGAGGCTGTTCAGAGGAAGGCAACCAAATGGTGCAGGGTCTACACCAGAAGACATACGAGGAGAGACTAAAGCAGCTTAATATGTATACCCTTGAGGAAAGGAGGGGGGGACATGAAAAAACTTCAAGTATCTCTGGAATTAACAAAGTACAAGTGGGTAGTATCTTTCAGAAGAAGAGTGTGCAAGAACAAGGGGCACAATTTGAAGATGGGGGGACGGCTCAGAGGTAATGTTAGAAAGTATTTTTTCACAGAGAGGGTTGTGGATGCGTGGAACAGCCTTCCTGAGGAGGTTGTGAAGTCAGGAACAGTGGAGAATTCAAATGCACGGACAGACATAAGGCAATTCTAGTGGGGGTAGGAGGAAGTAAACTGTTGATTAACTAGAATCTGCACCTAATCCATCAGGTAGGAAATGGGCAGACTATGGGCCAAGCGGTCCTTATCTGCCGTCAAATTCTATGTTTCGTGTAATGGTCTGATTCAAATCCTGTATGACTAAAGGAAGATTGTCTGCCTGTAGACATCTTTGTTGGACTATATTCTGCTCTCCTTCATAAGTATGAAAGGAGATAGGTTCAGAAAGGTACAGTAAGTGTTGGAGGCATAATCCTGTCTGGGACTGATTTCCTTCTCTCCAATCCCTTAATTTCTGTACTTATTTCTAAATATGATTCATCAAAAGGGTCAGAAATGGAACTGAGAAAAACACTAGAGTCATATGACTTGTATGAATTGTGTGATGCAAAAGAAATAGCTTCCATATAAGATTCAGTTAATCATGGAGAATCTATCTTAGTTAATACCTTCTTTACATGAGGGGATGGTCTATCTTTGTAGCATCATAGGGTCTCTAAACTGGATAGGTCCACTGGCCTTCCTCCTTATCTTACTCTTGGCTGATCAATTTATTGCTGTTTCTATACATCTCCCCCGCAATTCGTTAGGGTCCCTCCTCCTCATCTGACAACCCTCAATCACACTTTGCGTTGCTGTACATCCCTTGTGTGCAACAAAATGATGCTATTCTACTCAGGTACTGGCTGTACAAACGTCTCCGTACCCTCCCCATCGGTGTTACCCTGGACATCATTACTTATATCTTTTCTGGGGTTCAGCTCTCTGTGCTCCTCCTCTTAGTCCACTCTGAGGATATTGAGACTAATCCTGGGCTTCCCTGCCCGCCCCTGCTAGTGACGCCCCAATATCCAACATTCTCCAAAATGCCTAAAAGTGGCTCATATTAATATGTAGCCTTTGTTCTAAAATGGTGGAACTTGAGGCGTGGGCACTGCAAATATCCCCAGATGTCCTGTGCATAATTGAAACATGGCTCAAGCCGGCAATTAAACAGCATGAAGTGGCACTACCAGGCTTCAACTGCTTTAGGAATGACAGAGTGGGGAAAAAGGGGTCGAGGAGTTATAATATACACCCGGTCTACTCTAGATGCTGTTGAAATCCCTGCAAGTACAGTAGTCCTGGCCTTTCTCCCATGGAACCTATATTTCTTACAATTACCCTTGGCACTGTCAAAAAACTTAACATTGGGTGTGCCTATCTCCTGCCTACCAAGGCCACCCTTGGTCTTCAATCCCTCCTTAACTGCATAGCTACCCTACCTCACCATGTTCTCTTACTTAGTGGTGATTTTAATATTGACTGGCTCTACCCTGGTGCCACCCAGGTGCTGAACTCTCTTGCTGACTCTAACCTTGTACAAATCATCCAGAAGCCAACGCGTCTCAATACAAAGTCGGGTAAACATACCCTTCTTGACTGGATGATCACTAACTGCCTGCTGAAGATTAAGTCTGTGTCTGTTCTACCAGACTGCATAAGTGACCATTCCCTTACATACTGCGTCTAGAGAAATAATTGTCCTAATTCCTTCCCCCATTTTATCCCTGGTTAGGGACATGTCCAAACTTGATGTCAGCAAGTTTCTCACTTCTATTGATAACACTGACTGAAGCCCAATTAGATTCCTGCTAGATATAAACCTAGCCCTAGACTTTTTTATCTCTACCTTCACCAAAATAGCTGACTACCACACCCCTCCGAAAAAATGTAGGTCAAAGGGTAAAAAAGCTCCTTGGCTAACTAAGGATGCACAGTTTCTCATGTCTCTCCTGGATAAGGCCTGCAGGTCTTTAAAACTGTGGTCTGCAATCTGATTGGCAGGTGTACAGGCAGCTTAGGAATCAGTCAAAACTTCTCTTCATAAGGCTAAATGTCTGTGCTTTAAATCTCTACAAACAGAACACTTATCTAACCCCAAGGAGTTCTGGCATCAGATAAATTATCTAATGAAGGGAAAGGGTGCTGAAGTCCCTAGTACTATCATCTCCAGTGGCACTGCCTTAGCTGACCCCTTATCCATTGCCACTAGGTTTAACGATTTATTTATGGATCTCCACAAATACACCTCTTCCTCTGATATTGCTTCCCCCCTCCTCCCCTTGTTCCCCACCTCTGGGCAGTCCTGGGCCTAGGCCTGCATTTCATTTGAAAATGGCCTCTCGCAAAGAGGTCCAGAGGCTCCTCTCCCAACTAAAAGTGCACAGCTCCCCTGGCATGACTCGCTGGAACCAAAATTTCTCAAACTATGTGCCCCTGTCCTTGCCTGCCCTGTCCATGATCTAATTAATCGCTTGTTCCTCTCTGGTGTTGTCCCTGACAAGTGGAAAGTAACTGTTGTTGTCCTGGTTCATTAGGGTGGACCCAACACTAACATTGAAAATTTCTGTCCCATCTCTATCCTCTGCCCCTTGGCAAAAAATCCTAAAGAGAATTGTATATAATAACCTGCAGAACTACCTAGAACTCCATGGTCTGTTATCCCCCTTACAGCATGGATTTAGGAGGAATCACAGTACTCTTACTGCACTGATAAAAGTTACCTCTGACATTTACCAGGCTATGGACCATGGGTCCACCACTGGAGCCATCTTTGTGGAACTTACTAAAGTGTTTGACATGGTGAATCATGGCCTTCTACTTTATCAGCTCCATGCTCTTGGTTTTGACTTCAGTGCCTTAATCTGGATTGAAAACTACCTTTCCTGCTGCTCACAAAGTGTCAAATGGTCTGGCTCTGTCTCTAATCCTAAACCAATAATCCATGGTGGTCCTACACCATTTTCATTGTTTATCAACAACCTACCCAACTTCTGTGGAGGGGCATCTGTTCATTTATATGCAGATGATGCAATCATCTACTGCTCCTCCCCTGACACTGGCTGGATTAATAGTGCCTTGTCTTCTGACTTCTTCTCCCTGGAGGGTTGGTTCTGTGGTGAGCACCTTGTCCTTAATTCAAAAAAAAAAAAAAAAAGTGAATGCTCTTCTTCCATCTCTCACCAGCCAAGCGCTCTCACCGCTCTCACTATCACCTCCCTTAGTGATGATATCTTGGAGTGCATCCACTCCTTTAAATACCTAGGCATCGCACTGGACCCTTCTCTCTCCCTTAAGTTGCATGCATCCAATGTATCTAAAGGGCTCAACCAGCAGCCTGGCCTCGTCTATAGGATTCATCCATTGCTATCCTTGGCCTCCTGCCCCAAGATTGTAACCTCTTCCTTATACCTCTTATAACTTATGGAGCTCCTTTGCTGGCCCTGCAAACTCTTTGACCCTATCCATACTCTCCCAGGCCTACCACAGGATCGGTAGGTTTGCTCTGGGGTCGACTCCGGCAACATCACTGGATGTCCTCTCCTCCTTGGGATGGTTACCTTATTTGTCCAGACTGAGATACTACTCTCTTAGCCTCTTGTTTAAACTGGTAAATATATCTATCCCACTTCCTTAGTTGGGCTAATCTGTCTAAAACAAGCCCCACATTCTCTCTTTTCAGCATCACTTCCCCCTTCTTATCAAGCCTAGCCTGCATCTTGCTACCGCTTGTAAGTCCTTCTCCTACGCTGGTCCTTCTGTTTGGAACTCACTGTCTCGCGCTGTCCTGTCTTGCTCCACTCTCCATAAGTTCCAATCCTCCTTGCTCACCTCCCTTACTGCCTCTGCAGCATGCACTTGCTTTGGTTAAAGTCCTACTACTCTGCCTCCAGTGTCTCAGGCTGCAGTACCTATCTGTCTGTATGTCTTTAATGTTCTATGTATACCATACAAACTGCTATTAACTTCGTTACATTGTACTGACTACCTTATATTCCTTGCCAATTGTACATAATATATATATGATGTAAAAACAGAAACAAGGCGCTGCATCAGCATGTGGTCTAAAAGCAAAACAAAATGGTTATATTAAATGCAGGCTGAAAATAGAAATAGAGTTAAAATCTACATTTTGACCTTAGGTCTTCTTCAGGAAACATCTAAAGAGAAAAAAAACAAAGTTAGTGTAGATGGGAGGTAAAATGAGGATATATATGGGGAAAGAAGAAAGGGAGGTCAGGAGAAGAAGTGATAAATGGTAAGATTAAGAGAGAATATGTGAAACAAAAAGGTGATGATGGGAAAGATAAAGCATAATAGGAGTGAAAGAGCTAGGAAGTTCCCAGGTGGGGACTAATTCACAGGGCCTAGTAAGAAGGCTGAAAGGTGACAAATATGTGGGAAGGAGACAGAGATGGGGACTTATGGTGAAAATGAAAAAGAAATTAAATGAGTACAAAAAAAAATAGACTTTAGGAAAAAAAGAGGTGGCTGAAAGATGTCAGTGGAAAATAAGTCTATAGAAACATAGAAACAGAGACTTTGACGGCAGATAAGGACCGCTTGGCCCACCTAGTCTGCCCATTTCCCTACCTACAGAATAGGCCGCAGATCCTAGTTAACCAACAGCCTATTTCTTCCTACCCCCACAAGAACTGCCTTATGTCTGTCCCATGCATTCTTGAATTCTCCCACAGTTTTAGACCCCACAACCTCTCAGGAAGGCTGTTCCATGCATCCACTACCTCTCTCTGTGAAAAAATACTTCCTCACATTGCCCGAACTGCCCCCATCTTTAAATTGTGTCCCTTGTTCTTGCACGTCTCTTTTCTGAAAGATGTTACCCTCTTGAACTTTGTTGATTCCACTGAGGTACTTAAAAGTTTCTATTATGTCCCCTCCCTTCTTTCTTCAAGTGTATACATATTAAGCTCCTTTAGTCTCTCTTCATCTGGCTTCTCTTGCAGACCCTGCACCATTTTAGTTACCCTCCTCTGGACTGCCTCTATCCTGTCTATGTCCTTGCGGAGATGGAGTCTCCAGAACTGGATGCAGTACTCCAGATGGGGTCTCACCAACTGTCTATACAGAGGATAACACTTCCTGTTTTCTGCTGGTGATGCCTCTCCCTATGCATCTCAGTATCCCCCAGCCCTCCTACTGCCTTCTCACATTGCTTGCTAACCTTAAGGTCATCTGATATGATTACCCCAGTTCCCTTCCTTTTGTTGTTGTTACTACCTCCCCCATTGTGTAATCTTCCCTGGGTTCTTGCTTCCCAGGTGCATTATTTGCACTTCTTTGCATTGAATCCTAGCTGCCATACTTCTGACCATTCCTCCAACCTTGCCAAGTCCTTCTCATCCTTTCCACGACTCCTTGTGTATCAACCCGATTGCAGATCTTTGTGTCAACTGCAAAGAGGCATACTTTTCCTTCCAGTCCCTCTGCAGTCACTTATAAAGACATTAAAAAGGACTGGACCCAGTACTGAACCCTGCGGTACCCCACTAGTAACCCCTCTTTCTTCAGAGTGGACTCCATTTACAATTACCTTCTGTGTCCTGTTGTCCAGCCAATGTTTTACCAGGCTATCACCCTGGACCCACTCCCAGGCTGGTTAATTTGACTATTAATCTTTTGTGTGGGACTGTGTCAAATGCCTTGCTAAAGTCTAGGTAGGCTATGTCCACAGCCCCTCCTGGTCTATTACTTTGGTCACCCAGTCAAAGAAATCTATTGGATCTGTCTGACATGACCTTCCCATGTGAACCCATGCTGCCTTGTGTCCTGTGCCCCACTGGCCTCAAGGGTACTCAACAATTCTTTCCTTCAGAAGTGACTCCATCACTTTCCCTACCACAGAGGTCAAACTGACAGGTCTGTAGTTTCTACCCCTGTCTTGGTCCCACTTTTGTGAAAGGAATCACATCCACCTTCCTCCAGTCCTGGGAACCACACCATCCTCTCATGATTTATTAAAAGAGTAGTCTGTGGTTTCACTGGTTCCCCTAATTCTTTAAGAATTCTGGGTTGAATTCCATCAGGCCCCATTGCTTTATTCACCTTCAGTTTAGGAGTTCTTGCAGAACCCTTTCTTCTTTAGAAAAGGCTGGGATCGACCCCCTATCAAGAGTGCTTCTGTTAATTGGATTAGGTACTTCCCTTGCTCTATTGTGAATACTGAGCAGAAATAGTCATTCAGTATCCTGCTTTTCACTATCCTCCTCTGCCCACCTTCTTTCATTCTATACAGCCTCACTATCCCTCCTCCCTTTGTCTTTCTCGCTCTCTGGTGTACCTGTAAAGGTTTATCCCTCTTCTTAACCGAGTTGGCTATCTTTTCCTCAGTTTGGGCCTTTGCTATTCTGACTTCCTCCTGCTTCCTTCTGCCTTAACTGGTACAGCTCTCTGTCTTGCTCCTTCTGTGTTTCCCTATACTTTCTGAATGCTACCTTTTTCTCCCTGACTTTCCCAGCCACCTCTTTTGAGAACCATAGTGGCTTTTTCTTTCATTTTGATTTGTTTATTTGCTTCACACAAAGCTTGTTGCCTCTGTGATGGAAGTTTTGATGATTCCCCATTGTTGCTCCACCCCTCCTTCTAGACTGTTTGCTATTGCTTTTCTGAGGCACTGTCATTTAAACCAGAGGACTGCTGGGAGCCAAGGTGGATGATCAGCTTGGCTTCCATGTTTTTTCTATGGTCAGGATCCCAGAAGCCCTGCTGAAGGACACAAACAGAAAGGCCATTAACACTGTGGTCCCTGGAGATAAAGTGGGATACAATGGGTTTAGCAGTGTCACCATTCCTGACTGCTCTGTAATGTTCCCTGAAATGGTCAGCAAGGCGCCTACCAGTCTCTCCAATGTAAAGAGCTGTACACTTCCTGCAAAGAATACAATACACCACATTAGTGGAGGTGCATGAGAACTCCTTGGTGATGTGAAAAACACCTGTAGGCCCCCGAATTTCAGTCACATTGGAAATAAATTTGCAGGTGTAGCAGCAAGTCCTGTTGCAAGGTTTGGTACCTGGGAGGGAGGAACTGTTAGGAGTAGGTAGGCTGCTTTTAACCAGGAGGTTCCACAGGTTAGGTGGCCAGTGGTAGGAGGCAGTAGGTGGTTCTGTAAAGGAAGCACCAATGTTAGGGTCAGTTTGCAAAATGGGAAAGTTACTGGCAATGATCCTGTGAAGAGAAGGTGTGCTCTGATGGAAAGGAAGCACTAGTGGAATTCGCCGTTGTTCTTGTGTGACAGTATTCTTCCTGCGGGGGTCAAGGTTACGGGCATGTTGCTGACCCGGAGAGTGCTCTGTCCACTGTGCTTTTAGGGTATCCCTGTTGATAAAAAACTATGCATTGTTTGGGTTTGCTCAGCAAAATCATCCTCTTCACTGCATAACCTGCAAGTCTAAGAAATGGGACTTTCTGTCAGCCTGGTTTTGTATAAGATGTGGGTCACACTGCTTTTTGTATCTTTCTTATTTGTTACAATGTGTAATGCACTCTGTAATTCTTGCTACCGGGTCGACCCTGAAAAAGGGACTGTACTTGTCTCAGTGGACTTACCCGTCACCAAAACTCAAATAAATAAATAAATAAATTACCGCACTGTATAACAGGCATAGAACAAACCTTTTCTGAGTGCTCTACATAGAAACATAGAGGTTGACGGCAGATAAGGGCCGAGGCCCATCCAGTCTGCCCATTTTTTCTACCTTATGAATGTGCCATGCACTTTTATACTGTCAGTGACCTATCTATCCATATTCATCTGTATTGTTCCCTTATGCCTATCCCATGCCTGTTTGAAGCCCTGCACTGTATTCATAGCCACTTCCTGAGGTAGGCTGTTCCATGCATCCACCACTCTTTCTGTGAAAAAGAATTTCCTCACATTCCCCCTTAATCGGCCTCCCTCTATTCTCATGCTGTGTCCTCTTGTCCTGCTATTTTTCTTATATTTAAACATGTTAGACTCTTTCACATTGTTAATGCCCTTAAGGTGTTTGAATGTTTTGATCATATCACCTCTCTCCTCCTTTGCTCAAGGGTATACATATTGAGCTCCATTAACCTGTCCTCATATGTCTTCTGATGCAGTCCCTGCACCATTTTGTTTGCTCTTTCTGGACTTCCTCAATTTTGGTTAATGTCCTTGTGAAGGTGTGGCCTCCAGTAGCATGCGCAGTACTCAAATGGGGCCTAACCAGTGTCTTGCAAAGAGGAATATTACCTCCCTCTTACGACCTGTGATACCCTCTACTAATACACCCTAACATCCTCTTAGCCTTACCTACTGCTTTAGAGGTCTGCTTGGATGATTTCAGGTCATCCGTGATGATGATGTCCAAGTCTCTTTCTTCCTTTGTGACTGCCAGCAACTCCCCTCCCAGCCTATAGGTGGCTTCAGGGTTTCTCGTCCCTATGTGCATGATCTTGCACTTCTTTGCATTAAATCCAGTTGCCACTCTTCTGACCATTTTGCTAGTTTATCCAAATCTCTTCTCATTCTGCCCACCCCATCTGGATCATCTGCTCTATTTTGGTTAAGAAATCTGTTATCCTGGATTGATTTGTATCCATACTATGTTGTGTCTCTTGCAAACTATTTCCCTGTTTACTAGACTTCATTCTCCTTTTAATTGTTTATTCTGTTGTCTCGGGGTGAACAGACTATGCCACTTCTTGTACTAACCATTGTGTTCTAGAAATCCCACCTGCACATGCACCTTTTTTTTCCTTTTTCTTGCCTTACCCCAACAATACCTATATATGATTTTTGTTAGAACCTTATCCAGTCTTTTGGATTAAAGTTAGAACAATTAGTTCAAACTCTTAAAATTTTTCAATGCAATAAATGAATATAACAATATAGGAATAATGTAGGAATATAGTAGGAAAGCAAGCAATTAAGTTTTTAAATATAGAACATCATTGCTATTAGTCCTTTTAAAGTTATTAAATGTCACCCTTGTTCATATATCATGTGTTTCCTTCTATCCCTGGTGATCCTGGAGCTCTTTCTTTGCGCTCATGTTTCTGTTTTCTGACTGAGCATTCTGTTCGTCTCCTTTAATGCAGCCTCCTGAATTTGAATGATCAAAAGCTAGGCTAGGCTAGGCTCCTCTTATTTTTGTGAGGTTTCCAGATCTTCAAGTAAATACAGATAGAAGAATCCTCTAGGCTACCAATCATTGGGATCTCTCCTTAGCTAGTATTTCACACCTGGTGGTAAAATATAGAGCCATAAACAGGGCTAGTGATGTCATATAATGTCTTTCTAACTGTCTCCCCAACCCCTAGTTTGCATCATACAAACGCTTTATTTTTATTATATTCGAACTTCTGATATCAATTTATGAAGTTAAATGTGCTTCTGTCAGTTTATTTTAAACTTGATTACTGCATAAATATACCATATGGGAGTATAGGTAAATTACACTTGATCAGTTTAACCTCAGTAATTGTAAATCGCTAAGTTCAATATTTAACAAACAAAACGAGTTCAATTAATAATTCCTAGAGTTTATATCCTAGTTTAATGTCTAAGCTAATGCGTCATCGGTGCCTTACCAAATTCCTAACTGTTGATTAAAGTTCCATAAATCATGTTACATATTACTGCAAATACTGAAGTTAGTTGTTTCTAATCCTCTCTTTATTCTAAATTCACCCACCAAGACTTCCAGTTTCAAGGTAATAGAAACAGCTATATCAAAATAGTATTATTTAGTTGAAATATAAGATGTACTAATTTCTGAGAGAGAACTTTTATTCCTCTAAACTGCTTCGTCAACAAAAAAAAGAGGGGGCAAGCAGCTTTGGGTGATTTTATGTCGAATGGAGGCTGCAAAATGTGTTTGACCAGCAGTGGGAGACCAGATCATTCTTTCCCTAGAAATGAGAAAATATTGCTATCAATCCAAAATAACCTTAATATTATAAATTTATTTGGTGTGCTGAATTACACAAAAAACCCTCAAAAGCTTACCATTATCTCAAAAGGACACAAAGGTGTAAGCTGTAGATTATCACCCAAGGTGGATCTGTGCTGCTCTAACTTGATCTGTGATGTGGGATTGGATCTAAAATGGTGCTGCTACTCTAAAGACACCATGCATGCATATTTATGGTCAACTGTTCTCAATGCCACGCCACCCCATTTCCTACATAACTCTTCAGGCACGAAAATTCAAATTTAAAAAGTCTAATATAATTTCTTCAAAAATCTATATTGTTATTTTTATCTTTGTTTTCTTAACCTTTTGCTAGCACCATGTATACACATTCTAAAAGCCTATACATTCTAAATCTTCTGGCAACCTAAGGTTAACTTAATCTAAGACAACCTAGTTAATACTTCAATAAAAGCAACTTGAAGCTCGAAACCTCTTGAAACCTCTCTAAACCTATTTATATGTTTTTATGTGTCTTTAGTACTCATTAAAATGAAATGAAAAAAAGACTTCCTTTAAAACTTGTGATAAGTAAGGTATTGTTATTGTAGTAAGGTATTGTTAAAAACAGTAGAAAAACAGAAAAGTGGGAGGTTCAGGGAATCAAGAATGAAAACTCCAAACAAAGAAATCCAATCAAGTTAATTTCTCTGAGCTTTCTCAGTTTGAAATCTCTCTGCAGTGCTTAGCCTTAACCCGCTGTGGGGTTTACTGATGCCCGGAGTGAGAGGGCTCCTGCCACCTCAAAATTCCTTACTTCTCATCTCTCGAGCTCAGAGCAAAAGCAACTATGGAAAGAGATCAGAAAGACACAGAGGCACAAGACAGCCTGGAAAGGTTAAGCAATTTATAGCCACCAGCTATAAAGCAATCCTTAAAACTGAAGCACAGGCAATGGTGGCATACCTGTTGTTGCTAAAAAAATGCTTTGCTGAACTCTTGCTATCACTGCCACTCCTCAGCAGTGCAGCATTGCATTGCTAGTTCAGCTCCCTTCCTGTCTCTCTTCTATCCAACCTTACCTCCCTTTTGCTTGGCCTCCTGCCTCCCTCTCCTTCTCTATCTCTCCTGTCTTAATCCCCTTACAGACTCTCCCTGGATCCATCAGTTGCTGCCTCGGCCTTGGCCAGGTGCCAGTCCCTTCCCTGATGTAGTCTGGTTAACTTCACCGTCCCTGTAATTATCTTACTAATCAGGTACTCTCCAGTGAACTTGCCAGCTACATCCACTTTTCGAGCCTATCCATTGAAAAGGCCACTCTGCTCAATGTTAATGAATATATCTTGATTATATGTCTGAATGATTCTTTTCTGTACACATGTATATTTTTACTTCTCTGTTTGATACTGCACCTTGTTTTACTGTGTTACTGTAACATGATTTTGTTATGACCGGTCCATCTTGCAAATGAGCCTTGCTCAATGGTGCCCACCTGGATAAATAAAGATTTGATAGATTGATTGATTGATTGATTGATTGAGTCCTCATTCTCTCAAACCAAAAGAGGCTGACTTGAAAGTTGACCAGCCTAAGGGTGGGATTCATAGTCAAAAATGTTTGCCTTCAATTCCATCAGGCCCAGAAGATTTATGTATGTTGATAGACATATAAACTAAACAAAGGAAGTAAACATCATGGGGGTGGTGCAGTGCAATAGTTGTGGGGCCAAAGTCTTTCATGACACCTTCTGGAGACTGAGATGCTGCCCCATCTGTACTCACCTTGCTGGGTTGTGGGCAGAGGTTGCTGGACTCAAGGCCAAACTGGCAAGAATATACCCACCCAGGGGCCATGAAGTCTACCACCACTCCTCCATGACTAGGCAGGGGGTAGAACAGATGGATGTTGGTGGACTTTGGGAGCATGCGGTTGGTGAAAAGGGTGCACACTCTTCCACCTATACCACTGCATAATTACTTCACTATACTGGCAAGATTGGGCCGCTGAGAGGAGGCACACATTGATGTGGGAAGGAAGGAGGGAGATGAGATGGAGGCCCCAGGAGCGAGTAGGAGGCCCCAGCCCCAAAAGAAGCAGCTGCTGGTGAGGGATACATTTGGGAACATGGGTGGGAAGGATTGGGAGGTGAAGAGTCTGAGCAGTGCCTCAGCTAGAAGGAGGAAGACTGTATCCAGAGGGATTGCCAGGGCAGCAGGAGCTGGGAGGAGCTAGACATCCTTGACCATATGGGGAAGGAAAGACCTGGCAAAGGATAAGGTAGGATTAGTGCAGAGTAATTTCAGGGTGTTGGGGAGGGGCTTTAAGTAGGTGACAGGTTTGGTGACATTTTCCACAGTGCTACTTGTGTATGGCCAGGGAGATGCAAAGATACTCTGCAGTACCAGGGCATTTAATGACTGGTTGAAGGCATGACGCATAGAGGAGGGTTTCAGCTACATCAAGGACCAGGGGCTAGCCTTGGAGGATATAGGTATCTATGCAGGGGAACAGCCTGCATCCTTCCAGGAAGGGAATGCAATCCTTGGTGGAGGTTTAAATGCTTCTTGGATGAGCATTTAAGCTGCCAGGGGATCAGTAAAAAAAAGGAGGCACCAGACTGAGCTGACAGGATCTTTCCTTTCCTCCTTTATCCTTCTTTTGGTTCTATGGATTTTAATATATATGTGATCATCTGTAGATTGAAATTTTATATTTTGTAATTTATAATGGACTCCTTGTTAGCGGCATCCAGAGCCTCTGGGATTGGGTGTCTGATAAATGGAATTTGCCTTGCCTTGCCTTTCCAACATTCCCCCCTCCCGGATGATGGAACAGCAGAGAATGAGGGAGGGCTTCAGGAGAAAGCTTCCTAGGTAGTGGAGAAGGAAGGTATGGATGGGGACAGGACAAGGCAGAAGAAAAGGGGGGTCAAACTTCAGGTAACTGAGAGTAGAAGTTTGAAGGAGAGAAGGAAGCAGGCAGAGGGAAGAAAGGAATAAGAGCCATGTGCTCCAGTGAAAGAAGTCTTGGAAAAAAAATTCCAGACCTGAAAGCCATCATGGCAGGGGCTAACCTGAATTTAGTGGCCACAATAGAGTTGTGGTACACTGAGCACTACAACTGGGACATGGCCATACTCAGCTACTCAGTGTTGAGTAGAGACAGGGCAGGGAGGAGGTGTTGTTTTATATGAGAGGGAGAGAAGCATGGCCATGGAGGTACAGGAGCACCATGAGGAAAAGGCAGGGCTGGAGGTGCTGTGGGTCACCCTGGAGAGAGGCTCCTGGGCTTTCATTTACACCAGGGTACTTTACAGACCACCAGCACAAGGCGAAGAGTTGTAAGGTACTTGGATAAGCCATTATCAGAACTGCAATAAAGGGAAGATGCTGCTAATTGATGATGTCAATCTGCCAGGCATGGAGTGGAGACTTCCAACTGTAGCTTTGCAAGGAGCAGGGTTTTCCTTAAATCCCTACAAGGGCTTTTCTCAGGCAGCTAGTCAAAGACCCCACTAGGGATGGGGTAGTACTAGATCTGGTGATTACAAACAGAGACAGCATTGCATAAGTCACAGTGGGTGGGCAGTTCCTTGTCTACCAGTGATCACTGTACAGTGTGGTTTAAAATTAAGGCAGGAACATAGGCTAACCGAGGAGGACAAATGTCCTGGACCTTAGGAAGGTGGATTTTAAAAAATGGGGAACTGCCTCAGAAACTGCATTAAGGAAGGGATTACAAGATGGGTGGAGGCACAGTAGAGAAAATATGCCTGGGTATAATTAAAGCAACCAATCTCTGTGTGAAGAATCTGCTGCTTACAAACAGGGATGGCACTGAAGATATCACAGTGGGCAGTCTAACTACCAGTAATCACTACAGAGTGGTTTAACATTAAGTCCAGAACAAAGGCAACCCACATGAGGATGAGGGTCCAGGGCTTTAGGAGGGTGGATTTTAAAGAAACTGGAGACTGCCTCAGAAACTGCCTTGTGAGATGAGGGGAGGAGGCAGTAGTAGAAAAACAAGGAGGGCAGAAGTAAGGCAACCAGCCTCTACATGAAAGAAGTAAGTAAAGCAGAAGGAAAAAGAGACCATTGTGATTCTCTATGGATGTGTCTGGCAAAGGTAATGAAGGAAAAAGGGTGACATTCAGGAGATATAAGGAAACACAGAGAGAAGAGGACAGGAAGGTATGCCTAGTAAAGCAGAGGGAAGCAGGCAAGGTGGTAAAAGGAGCAAAGGCACAGACAGGAAAATCACCAATGGAGTCACTGAGGGATAAAACTTTCTTCAGATACATAAGTGAGAAGAAGAAAGCAAGGAGGGATAGTGAGGATTAGAGGGCAAAGGGAGACTGTGCAGAAGAGGGCTAAGAAAAGGCAGACATACTGAACAGGTACTTCTGCTCAGTCAACACAGAAACATAGAAACATGGAATCTGTTGGCAGAAAGGACCACTTGGCCCATCCAGTGTGCCCAGATGGTCCCTGCCTAGTCTGTCTCCACAGACCCTAACTGGTTTCTGGCAACCCTCCCTTTCCCATCCTATTTACTGTTATTCCGTATGTCCATCCTACACATGCTTGAAGCCCCTGCTATCTTTGCCTCCACCACTTCCTCGCATCCTTCTTAACACCCCCACTCCACTGCATGCAATCTGGTCCTGGTGCTTTTCTTATCTGCAAGAGTCTCCCTTTCGACTCTGTTCACCCCTGTGAAGAACTTGTAGGTCTTTATCATGTCTCCTCTTGCTCTCCTCTCTTCTAGCATGTGCATGTTGAGATCCTCAGCATCTCTTCTTAGCAGCTTTGATACAACCCCTGCCCAATTTTAGTTGCCCTCCACTGGACTGCCTCCCCCTGTCTATGTCTTTTCTGAGGTATGACCTCCAGGACTGGACACAATACTACGTGGGGTCTCACAAGTGAGATGTTCAATGGCAACACCACCTCCTCTCCTGCTAGAGGCACCTCTTCCTATGTAGTCCAGCATCCCACTGGCTTCACTGCTTTGTCACACTGTTCTGCCACTTTGATGTCATCACATATGATAACCTCAAGGCTCTCTTAGTGCTTAGTGACTCTCTGTACCTATCACCCCCATCCCATACTCAGATCCTGGGTTCCTATACCCTAGGTGCATGATTTTCTGCTTTTGGCATTGAACCACAACTGTCATATTCTTGATCACACCTTGAGTTTCTCAAGGTCCCTACACATTCTCTCCACCCCTCCTGAGCACCCATCCTATTACAGATTTAAGTGTCATCTGCAAAGGCAACCCTTCTCTTCCAGTTCTTTTGCATTTCACTAATGAAGACATTGAGAAAGGACCATTCCAATTACTGGAGCCCCTGCAGAGTCCTCCATTGGTCACTCTTCCCTCATTAGAGTGAGGACTATTAACCACCACCCTCAGTCGCCTATCCATTAACCAGTTTGCAGCCAATTTCACCACTTTGAATCCACCTCTAGGCTGCTCAGTTTTATTTATCAGTCTCCTGTGTGGCACAGTGTTGAAGGCCATGCTAAAGTACATACAGATAGGCCACATCCACTGCCTCTCCCTAATCTGTTATTTCTCTGGTCAGCCAGTCAAAGAAATCAGTCAGATTTGTCTGGCATGACCCCCTCCCCCACCATACTTCTCAACCTTTCTTCACCAAAATGTATGACAAGATGTGTGACAAATGAGCAAAATGTGTGACATATCATGAAATACAGTACTGCAAACTCATAACTACTGACTATCAGTGCACTAGTGTTCATAATGTTTGCTAATAATTGAGCACAATAGATAATTATAATTTCTGCTTTAAAACCTCTGTGAAATGTGGAATATCATTACCTTCATGTGGGACAAAGGACTTCTGAGGGTTAAAATGAGTGATGTTCCTCGTAATGTGTGACAGTTGAGAGGTATGCCCCCACAACACCACCCTGATGAATCCATGTTGCATTTGGTCTTGTAGCCCACTGGATTCACAATACCTGTCAACATTTCCTTAACAGCATTTCCATTACCACCAATGTGAGACTGTCTGATTTACTGTTGCTAGTCTCCTCCTTTCTGTTGTTCTTATGGGTGGGACCACATCTGCTCTTCTCCAGTCCTCTGGAATCACACCTGTTTTCAGTGAGCTGTTGAATAAGACCATCGTGTGGCAGCTAGCACCTCCTGACTTCCTATAGTACCTTTGGGTGTATCCCATCTGGTCCCTATATTGCCCACTTTCAGAACTGCAAGTCCCTTCAGGACTCTCCTCTGAAAATGTACTTGTGCCCCCCTTTCCAGCTGCTCCTGGTGATCCTACCCTCCTCCACTGTGAAGACTGAGGAAGAAGTACCTGTTCAGGATGTCTGTTTTTTCTTGATCCTTTTCTGAACAGACTCCACCTGCTACCCTCCTAATCCTCTGTTCCTCTCCTCGATTTCCTTTTCTCAGTTATGTACCTGAAGAAAGTCTTATCCCCTTATCTGCCCCTTTGTCTATCCTTTCCTCTATCTGTGCCTTTACTCCCTTTACTGTTTTTCCTGCTTCCTCTTTTCACATGGTATACCTTTCTGTCTTCCTCCCTCCACATTTCCTTATACCTCCAGAATGCCACCCTTTTTCCCTCACCACTTTGGTCACTTTCCTAGAGAACCTTTAGTCTCTTTTACCTTCTGCTTTTACTCACTTCCTTCACACAGAGGCTGGTTACCTTAATTATCCCCTTTTACTTTTCCCCACTGTGCCTATACTCCTTCCTAGCAGTCCCCCTAAGAGGCAGTTTCTGAGGCAGTCTCCGATTTCTTTAAAATCTGCCCTACTAAAGTCCAGGACCCTCATCCTTAGTGGTTTGCCTCTTCCCATCATAATGTCAGACCATACTGTATGGTGATCACTGGTACATAGGGACTGTGCACTGTTACATCTGCAATGCCATCCCAGTTTGTAAGTACCATGTCTAGCACTGTACTGTTCCAAGGGAGTTCCATGACTAGCTGCTTGAGAAAAGTCCCTTGTAAGGAGTCAAGGATGGCCTTGCTCCTTGCCCAAGCTGCAGTTGAAAGTCTCCAGTCCACATCTGATGCACTGAAGTCAACATCTAGCAGCACCTCCCCATTACTTGCCGTCTTGATGATGACTATCCCAAGTGCCTTATCCAATTCTTCTGCCTGTGCTGGAGGTCTACATACCATCCCTGTATGGATAGTGCCACCAGGAGCTGTCTCCAGGATGACCCTCAGTACCTCCAGCCCTTCCTTTTTCCATATGGTGCCCCTGTACTTTCCTGGCCTTGAGTCTGTCTCTCCCATATAGTACAACCCCTCCTCCCTTGTATGTCACTCCTAAATAGAGAGTAGCCAGGTATGGCCATGCTCCAATCAAGGCTGTCAGTGCACCACAACTCCATAATGGCCACCAAATCCAGGGTAGCTTCCACCATGATAGTCTCTAGGTCCAGAACTCTATTTCTCAGACTCCTTGCATTGGTGCACAAGGCTCTTCATACATTATATCCTCCCTGCCTGCTTCCCTGTTCCACCCCCATGCTATTACCTGAAGAGCCCCTGACACCCCTTTTCCCTTGTTGCCTTCTCTGTTACCTGTCGCCTTTACTCCTTTCTTCTTGCTTTCCTGATTTATATCCCCTTGTCCTCTGCCTTGTCCCTGCCCCTGTCTTCTTGCTTCCCTGCCGTGGGGAAGCTCTTCCTCCCTACTGTTTCATAATCTGGGGGGACAATTGTTGCCTCCCTTGGCTTTACAGTCCCTCCCCAGCTAGTGTAACTGCTCATCCAAGTAGTATTTAAACCTCCATTTAACACTGTGTTCTCCCTCCTGAAAAGATGCAGGAAATGTCTCCCACAGAGGCCCATATCTACCCAGGTTGGCCCCCCCATCCCCCATGTTGCCGAAGCCCTCCTCCATGCACCATGCATTCAACCAGTTGTTAAAAGCTGTGATGCAGCATGTCCTGTCTTCTCCTTGTATACAGGTAACACTTTCACAAAAGCCACTGTACATGCCACCTGCTTGGGGCCTCTCCAAAATGCTCTGAAATTTCCCTACACTACCAAGAAACAGCAGTTGCCCATGTTATAAGATGAAAGAGGATTTTAGACTCTGCAGGTTATCTTTATTCCCAATTCACTGAAAGCTTTACTTTATATTTCACTGGTACAGTATTGTGTAACAAACTCTAAATTTGGGAAGACCTAGGAAACTACAGGGCCCTTATCTTGAACTCTGTAGTTAGAGATTGCTAAACTGGCAAATTTCATTTTGAAAATATTTGGTGGAATTCACTCATTTCACAAACCTCTTCATGGAAGCAAAATTCAAATTTCCCTGTGTAATGCAAAATTTCATCTGCAGAATTTGGAATTTTGCCTGCTGAATGAGTACACCAGCAGAATGTAAAATTTTGCCTCTGGAAGCTGGAATTTTACCCACAGAAGCAAATTTGCCCTTCGCTGGCAAAATTTTCACCTCTTGATGATGAAATTTTGTATTTAGCAGGCTAAATTCACATTTCACACCTGGCTAAATATTTTCCATAATGGGCAAATTTCGCAAAATATTTTGCATGGCAAAATTGACAATTTTGTTGAATTTCACCTGCAAAATACAATTTTGCAAACATCTCTGTCTATAGTGGGGCAGCTTCTGGGGACTATCATATTAAAAGAACAATGTCACATGTTGGTGATGAAACTTATAAAACTATCTGAAGTGTCCCTTTAGGTCCAATTCTATAATCATTAGTCAATATGACTATGTTGTGGTATTTTACTGTCTTAATTTTTGTTATATAAAATTGTAAAATGAGCAGTCTACACCTACCTCTGCATGCCTCACCCCCTTTGCAGCTGATTCTATCATCTGCATACTGGTACAAGCAGCCCAGAAGTACTGTACTGCAGATGAGTACAAGCCTGAATACAGTAATGGTGCCTCATCTCTAGAACCGGAGCTGCATGCATAATATAGTCAACATTACATGAATTCATTTTACTTTCTTGTCTCACTTAGGATCACTTAACTAAGGCAGAGATCTATTTTTTTTGTTAAAAAATGAGCCTCAGAATGCAGAAAATTGCAATTTGTATAAGCTGCCCAGTACAGGATGTGAACGCACGTCAGGCAAGAGGGCATGCATGTTTGATTACCCATATGGCACTGTGTCTCATCAGCATCCAATACAGCATGAACAGAGGGTCAGAATAAACATTTCTACTGACGTATGTGGGCTGGAAGTGTACAGGATATCTAAGGCATTCAGCTATTTATTTGTAAAAATGAAGGTTGTAACTTTATTAATGAGCTGTTTCTAAATGGGAACTGTGGACGTGAGTGTGCATGCTCATATTCATGTCCACAGTTCCAATTTAGAAATGGCTCATATATCCACCACTAGAGGGCACTAGTTAGTGTTCTTTTTTAAAGGTCTCTAATGGGACAGCATATACCTGAAGTGGAGGGGCCACATTAAACAGTTAAAAAGCAGTGCAGTAAGTGATTGTCCACAAAACAAAATCTTTCAGTCAAGCAGTAGGTGTTTATTTAACACAGTACAGGGTGTGCTCTCTGCCTGGTCCTAGGTATGGGGGCAGATACAGCTAAACTAACACAGACTCTTGGGAGATTAAAGACCCCAAGATGGTGGCCTAAATGACATAAACTTCAGCCCTGCTGTTACATTGACATCAGTAACTGTAATCATACAGTTGCTTAACATAACCTTGCTAGTTGTTTCACAGGAACTTTATAAATAGCACTCTGAAGAGAAGGGTCCTGGCACAAACCTGATCAGTTTCCACTGAGGTGGGACCAACTGTGACCCTCAATGAAGGGTAGTTGTGGGAGAAATGACAGATCAAACATTTTTCTAATTGTTCATGTACTGGCACTGTTTTGTGACTTTTCACACAATCTGCACATTCAGTACAGTATATTTAAAAGTAAAAGTTTCACATTCAGCAATGTGGTTGAAAAAAACTGCATTCTTGTTTAACTTGTGCAAGGTGAATAGCACTAAAAGGATCAGATGCAGTCAAACAATATGGTATATATTTTGTGAGCACCATGTGGATTTTTGTCTAAAATGAATGCAACTACACAATGTTAAAGGTGTAGGCTTCTGGACACATTCAAACATGCACAATATTCACATACTGCAAAAGAACTATCACAGTGTAACCTAATAGCCCTTTTGGGCTGAGGAGGTTTCCCATGATTTCTAGTTATCTTACACTGAGCATGCTCAAGTCTCAGTCAGCCACTCTGTGCAGTTGAGAGGAGAGAGAGAGAGAGAGAGAGAGAGATGTCTGTCTTGCTAGACCTGCAGAGTTGCAATGTAGATCAATCCTTGAAAAAACAAACCTGGAAATCTATTTTTGCAATCTGCCAGATACGACTTTAACCAATTCATAGTGCTATTTATTCAGTGCCTTAACTGCTTTTCTTTTTATCTGTTAAAATTAGCATACGATCCCTAAGGAGACCTTTAATCTTGCACAGCCTGGTATGCATGCAGTGCTATAATTCAAATGCACCAGCACAGGTGTTTACTATACAGCAGTAGTGGCAGCTGAAATTGTGCAAGGAAATTGTACTAGCAGCTGTATATTAAAATAAAAACAAGGTTTCTTTGTGATCAGCCCAAAGTAGTGTGAGTGCACCGCGTGAGTGGGGTCCAGTAGCATGTGCAGCAGTACAGTATACATGCATTGCTGTGATTCATAGAAACATAAACACACAGAAAGGTGATGGCAGGAGAGCAATGGTCCATCTAGTCTGTCCGTTGGTTTGCAGGAACCCCTACTGGGCCCTTGAGACTGTCACTTTAGAATTAGTGTTTTAGGTGAAGCCCTCCCATGATCCTATGTTGCACGTAAGTCCTGCCCCATCCTAGTTCAAATGAGGTGACTACTTTTGGGCTCCACTACTAGAGGGCAAACTGCTCCAAGGTACTACCACCACTCTGAGAAAAGTGTTATTTGATATTGCGTTTGAAATCCCCCTTGAGCTTCCAGTTGTGCCCTCACATTAGTATTATTGGACCTAGTAAACAATTTTGAGTAGGGAACTTTGTTGATGCCTTTTAGGTACTTGAATTAGGGTTACCACCTGTCCCTATTTTCGAGGACAGTCCTGATTTGGGCAGTTGTCTCCTGCATAAAACATGAAAAATACTACATGTCCTGACTTTGTAGTAGTAAAATATTTTCTAATTTTCCACTAAATGTTGCAGAAATCTATCATTTCTTAACTAAAATACCTTAAAATGATAAGAAACAATAGAAGCAACTAAGAAACTACAATACTTAGCCTTAATTCTGATTATATAAGCTAAAACACATCTGTTGTATTGGTCCAGGTTAGGTACTGTCCTAAAAATCTTGTTTTGGTAAGAAATGTCCCACTTTGTGCTTCTTAAAAGGTGATAACCCTAACCTGAATGTCTCGATCATGTCCCCCCTCTCTCTTCCAAACTCAAGTGAGAACAGATTCAGCTCCTTCAAATGTTTGTTATATGGCATGTTGTGTAATCCTGGTATCATCTTGTTGGCCCTTCTCTGGACTGTCTTCAGTTTATTGACGTTCTTCCTAAGGTGTGTTCCCCAAAACTGGACATAGTACTCCATGTGAGGTCTCACCAGTGATTTATAAAGAGGCAGGATGACGTTTCCGTTCCTAAGGTTCATACTAAGATTGGAGTTTGGAACAAGAAGGCCTGAGAGCCCATTAATGCTCCATTCTTTATACAAAGTGCCTTAAATTTCCTCCAGCTAGTATAAGTTTGTCTAAGTTTGACTTGAAATCTTTCTTACTATTTGCCAAAATTACTTTATAAGGAAGCATATTCCATAAATTTACAATTCTGTTTGTGAAAAAGTATTTCCTGGTATTAGTATGGAATTTCTTTCCTTTAATCTGTAAGGGATTACCTCTTGTCTCAATTCCTATATTCTTAAATTCAGTTTCTAAGTCACACATCAATTTGGGGTCTTGTATAGAAACATGGAAACATAGAAACTGTTGGCAGATAAGAACTGCTAGGTCCATCCAGTCTGCCCATAGGCCCTATACATTGTATGTGGTCACTAACCCTATGTGATCAATGGCTTTTCATCACTTCCTCCCCGCTCAAGTTTCACTTGTGCCTGTCCCAGGCATGCTTAAACCCCTCCACTGGGCTTGCCCCCACTACCTCCTGTGGCAGACTATTCCAAGCGTAGACTACCCGTTCTGTGAAGAAAAACTTCCTCACATTACCTCTTAATCTACCCCCTTCCAATTTCATATTGTGCCCCCTTATTCTAGTACTTTTTCTACATTTGAAAAGGTCCCCCCCACCTGCACCTTGTTTATGCCTTTGAGGTACTTGAAAGTTTCAATCATGTCCCCCCACTTTCTCCTCTCCTCCAGTGAGTACATACTAACATACTAAAATGCCAGCAGAATAGGTCTAATGGTCTTTCGTGTCTGCTCATTTGGTCAGCCCCCATCCTGGGAGCTGAACGTGCTGCCCCCCTCTTCCTCTCTGGCTTCTGCCTTCCCACTCCCGGATATTCTCACTGCACTGGTTTTTGCTTCCAGAACCCTTCCCCTGTACCTATCCCACCCCCTCTTGAACCTCTCCACCGTTTCTGCCTCCACCAGCCCCCTGGACAGCACATTCCATGGCTCCACCACCCTCTCAGTGAAGTAGCACCTCCTCCTTTCTCCCCTGAATCTCCTCCAGCTTCCACCCATGCCCTCTAGTTGGCCCCTTCCTTTGGAGCACCCTGATTGCTCCTCCCCATTACTCCCCTTCAAGTACCTGAAGGCCTCCATCATGTCCCCCAGTCCCTTCTCTCTTTCAATGTACATATTTAGCTCTTGAGCCTCCCAATAGGTCCTATCCCCAAGCCCCAAATCATTTTGGTTGCCCTCCTCTGGACCCTCTTCAGGAGTTCAATGTCCCTATTTAAATGTGGCCTCCAAAACTGCACGCAGTACTCGAGGCATGGCCCCACCAAGCAGTTATACAGTGGGAGTATCACTTCCCTCCTTCTGGAGGTGATCCCCCTAACGATGCATCTGAGCATCCCATTGGCCTTTGCCACTGCCCTCCTACAAGTCTCCGAGTTGTTCATCTTGATATCCACCACTATCCCCAGGTCCCTTTCAGCCATCAAGACTTGTAGCATTCCCCCCCCCCCCAGGGTGTACACTTGGCCCAGGTTTCTGGCTCCCAGGTGCAGTACCTTGCATTTTCCTGCATTGAACCTCAGCTTCCGCTTTCTAGACCACCTTTCCAGAGCCTCCAGATCCCCCTGTAGGGCCACCTTCCCCTCCTCCCCATCCACCACCACCCCCAGTTTTGAGTCACCTGCAAAGAGACTCATCTCACTCCTGATACCCTTCCTTATGTCAGAGACATAGGCATTGAACAGGAGGGGCCCAAGGACCGATCCCTGAGGGACTCCACTAATGACCCTCCTTGGGGATGAGACTATCCTCCAACCACGACCCTCTGGGTCCGGTTCTGGAGCCAATTTCCTATCCATCTGATCATCTGATTCCGCCCCCATTTCTCTCAGATTATCCAACAGGCCCCATATGAGGAACAGAGTCAAACACCTTGCTGAAGTCAAGAAAGAGGACGCCCACTGGTCTACCCAGGTCCAAGGCACTCATCACCTAGTCATAGAACTCCACAAGGTTTGTCTGACATGATTTCCTCAGGATGAATCCATGCTGTCTCATCATCCAGGCACCCCAACTTTCCAGGTCCCCCAGTCTCTCCTTGACAATGCCCTCCATCACTTTGCCCACCACCAATGTCAGGCTGACAGGCCTGTAGATCTCTCCACCTCCTTTGATCCCCCCTTGTGGACAGACACTATATGTGCCACCTTCCAGTCCTGGGGCACCCACCCTGTCCTCAGAGAGATGCTGAAGAGCTCCGCCAGGGTTTTTGCCAGGACATCCTCCAGTTCCTTCAGCACTCTGGGATGTAATTTATCCAGCCCTGGTGCTTTCTCCATCTTAAGGGACCTGAGGGCTTTCCTCACTCTCTCTGCCATGATTTCCACCTCCGCTACCTCGTCCCCCTGTTTTGCCTTCCCCCCACCTGCCAGTGATGCCCCTCCCCAGATCCGCCAATCAGTAAGGGTCCTCTCCTTCCTCAGTTTCACCGTCTTCTCCCATGTATGATGCAACCTCCATTTTCCATGGTGAAACTGAGAAGTACTCATTTAATACCTCAGCCTACTCCCACAGGTCTTGTGCCCATCCTCCCTGTTTTAATCCTGCTAATCTGCACTTCACGCCTGTTTTCCCCAGTGCATCTAAATAACCCCTTGTTCCTCTCCTCTAATTTCCCTGGTCAGGTTCTGCTCCTTCCTTGCCTTAACCACCTCACCACCCTAGTGGCTCTTCTGGCCATCAGCTGTTGCTCCCCTCGGTCCTTTCACTCCTTGAGCACTTGAATTGCCTATGGGCCGCCTTCTTTCCTCACAACCTCCTGAACCTCCCTGCTCTACCAACAGGGTTTTTGAACCCTACCTCATTTTCATCTTACTCTTGTGCAGGTGCTGGTAGCATCCTGAACCCCCTCCTGATGATTTCCCACCTCACAGTCAGCGCTCATGTCTGACCAATCCCATCCAAGTGCTCCTTAAGGATCCTTCCCATTTCCTTGAAATCTGCCCCTGAAGTCAGTTACCTCCGTCTTTGTGCAGCCTTCTACCCTCCTAGGCTCAGGCAGAACCAGACCATGGCATGGTCGCTCCCCGCCAATGGGTCCCTTACCTCCAGGCCCCCAATCTGGTCACTGTCTGCCAGGACCACATCCAGTATCTGCTCCTCCTGGTCGGTTCCCCCACCTGCTGAGTTAGGAACGCTGGCCCTGAAAGACATCAAACAACCTCTGTTCCCTGGCCACTGAGGATGTCATAGTCTCCCAGTCTGTTCCTGCATGTTTAAGTCCCCAACACCACCACCCTTCCCTTCCCAATCTGCAGTGTCTCCCATCCTCTGCCACCAGACCTCCTCCAGCTCCTCCACTAGTGCACGGGTATATATCCACTACTATTTTTACTCTCTCTAGCCCCCTTTTTATCAAGGTGACCCAAATCGCCTCCACAGTTCCTCCACCTCCTCCACTCCTCCTATGGCAATGCAGTTTTGACTATTATTGCTACCCTCCCTTCCCTCCCCTGTCCTTCCTGAACGTGGTGTAACCCTCCAGGTTCAGGTCCCAGTGTGCCCTGTGGTGGCCCAGGTCTCAGTGACTGCTACCACATCCATCTCTCCTCAGTTAGCATCATCTGGAGCTCGGGCAATTTATTGCCCAAGCTCCTGGCATTTAGCAGGACTACCTTCCACCCTTTCCCTATACTTCCATTTCCCCTGCTCATGTTCCTGTGGGGATTCTGTCTACCCCTGGTCCGCACCTTACCAGTCGGCCTTTTCCTGCATTCCTCCAGCTCCCCAGGGGTGGAGACAGAGTCCCTCCTTTATCGGACCCCCCTCGACAGCCTTTTCTCCCATCCCTCCCCCTTCACAAGTTTAAACCCCACTTTTCACCAATGAACCCCTCTATTTTCAACTTCAGGATTTCCTTCCCCTCCGAATTGAAATGGAGCCTAACTCTAGCATACAGCCCCTTATCCTCCCTGGTTCCCCCCATTCCCCCATCAACCAATACCTTCTGGCCCCACACCACTCCCTGAGCCACTGGTTTCTCACCCTAATCTTCCTCTTGTGTTCCCCACTAGCCCTTGGCACCGGCAGGATTTCTGAGAAGAATTGTGCATCCTATATCACGACAGACCCTGCCGAAGCTCCTGAATCTTGCCTGTATCTCTAGCTCACTATTTCCCTCAATGTCATTGGTACCCAGGTGGAGCAGTATGTCCAGAGAACCTCCACAATCCTTTGCCAGTTGATATACCTCATGCTTGGCCCTGTGCACGTTAGTCCAGAGAAGCATTTTGTTTTAACATATTGGGGTCCTTAGTCTCGCCTCATATGCTTTGTGGTGCAAGCCCTGCATCATCTTTGTTGCCCCTCTCTGGATAGTCTCTACCTTATCTTGTATGACATCATACATAAATAATAAATCTCCACAATCTCAACATGTTTCAAGGGACATGAGATTTAAGGAGTTTAACGTATGCTCATGTGCTTTATCCTCGTGATCTTTTACCATCATCGTAAACCTTCATTGCACTCTCTCCAGTTTCTTTCTGTCTCCTAACTTGTATGGGTTCCATATTTGTGAAGAATATTCCAGGTGTGGGCATATATATGATCTGTACAGTGGCATCAAAACATCACTTGACCTAGATACAATATTTCTTTTTATTGACTATATTATTTTGTTTGCTCGATTTGTTGTATCCACTATTTGTTCTGATGAACCCATATCCTTCATAATATTAATTCCCAGATCTCTTCGCATTCCATATTTTCAAGAAGATACTCATCAATCATATAGTTATACCCTTTGTTTTTCTACCTAAATGCATCACTTTGCATTTATTTAGGTTAGGGTACTGCCATTTGAGTCCCCGAACAAGCGTTGCAGAATTGTAGTAGCAGATAATGGTCGCCAGGATAATTTGTGGTTACCGCTGTCATCGTGTGGACTAAATGTAGCAGTATCACTGCTCACAGACTAGAGATACTCACACTGCAGACTTTAGGGAAGGCCACCAAACAACCTGACAACGGGCACAGAGTGCAGGATTTACACTCAGGACACTAGTACATACATGCACTGAGGTCACAGCTGGGCATAGTTTAGCTTTTTGACTGAGAACCCACAAGTGAGAGCCACAATCTCAGACACAGTGATACTTGGAATTGTGCTGTAAGACTGTCATAGGGTGCAGTTTCCACATCTTCCATAGCAGTGCGGTGATTCATGTTAGTGCAAGCAGCAGAGTGCAGAACAGTGAATCATGGAGCACAAAGGCAAACTGACTTTAGAGATGCTCGTCGCAGCAGACTTTAGGGAAGGATAGATTTTTGCTTATGTGGCAATTGAAGGAATCAGGCAGACTTTATGGTTCAGAAAACAACATCATTAATTAAAAATGGTTCCTTTATTTAATTCGTGAACACTATGCATATGTGACTTATGTGGTGATTGTAGGAATGAGGCAGACTTTAAACATCAGCATTTTTACAACCGTTCCTTTCTTTATTTCAGGGAACTCTGTGCTTATGTGACTAGTGCGACCTGGACAGAGCACTGTAAAACTATATGAAAATACAGACATTCCCTGTTTACTAACACCTCAGTTAATACATGACCGCAACTACTATGCTGGTGACTAATGTGATCCACTACATTTTCTCCGTGCCGAAATAAACTGTGACTATTAGTCCATAAACCATTTTGGTTTAATGTCATATCTCATTTCTTAGTCCATTCCACTACTTTTTCCAAGTCTTGTTGTATTCTAATATAATCGTCTCTGGTGTTACACAGGCTACCAATTTTGGTATCATCTGCATGTTTGATGCTCCATGAATTAAGGTTCAAGGCCATATCAGAAATAAAGATGTGAAAGAAAAACGAACCCAGAACCAATCCCTGGAGCACACCACTTAGTAAATTCCCAACCATAGAAACATGACCATTCACTATCACACTCTGCTTTCTATTAGTTGGCCATTCTATAAGCCAGTCAAGCAGAGACATAGCGATCTTATGAAGTTGTAACTTTTCAATTATATCGCAGTGTGGAGTAAGGTCAAAGGCCTTTGCAAAATCTAAATAGATAACATCACAGGGGATATTTCTGTCTAGATGTCTGTCTGTCTCTGTCTCTGCCTTCTCATGTTCTTAGGTCACTCTCTGTTCTTAGACGCCATTTATTGCCATCCCCATGCCTACCTTCACCATTCCCCTACCCTCACTGTATCGTTCTTCTTAATAGCTTATACCTCCTATCCTCTTACCTATGACTCCTCAACCTCTTGTTTTGTCTTTTTTTCTGTTCTTACTCCCCGCTTTGAACTCATCTCGCTACTATGTACCTCTGGGTGCCAGTTGGATCATCCTTACTTGCGCTTACTCTGTACCTACTGTCTGAATGTATGTTTTTGCATTTCTGTCTGTGCTGTACACATTGCCTGTTTGTAAAATAATGTTGTACATTAATCTGCACTTTTTACTTAAATTTGTATTGCCTATGCCCAATTGCTGTACACGAAATTGTATTTGTATTGTTGTTCTTTACCAAAATTGTATCTACCTATTTGTATGTCCCAGGTCCAGCTCGAAAATGAGCTTGCCCAATCGTGTCCGCCTGGTTAAATAAAGATTTTGATTAATTGATTGATTGATTGACTGAGATGTTGACTAATCTTTTCATAGAAGGTTAACAAATTAGTGGTGCAACTTCTACCTTTTGTGAAAATGTGCTGCAAGGGATCAATATCACTTAATGAAATTAATATTTTGTCCTTTATTAAACTTTCTAATATTTTGCCTATTACACTGATAAGGCTGATTAGACGATAATTCTGCATTTGATCTTTATTTCCTTTGTACTACATGTACCAGTTTCCAGTCATCAGACACTGTAGCTGTCCTAACTGAATGCTCAAATAAGAGCTTTAGGCATAACAACTAATGTCATGACATGATCTGTAATAGTCTGGGTGAGATTTTATCTGGCCCTGGAGATGCGTTTCTTTTTAATTTGCTTATCTTGTCATTGATTTCCTCTGTTGTTATTTCTATTTGGAAATCAGAATTAACCTTTTCCCATTTGATTTTTTCCTTGCCCTGTTTATAAATGCTACAAAAATATGAATTAAAAGCTTCTGTCATTTGTTTATCAGTTATTAGGGTTGAGTTATGATTAATAGGACCAGCTTCATTGGTTGGTTTATTTAGGGAATTTATGTATGCATAAAATTGCTTGTAATTTGTTTTATTTGCATTAATAGCCAGGTTTGTTTCAGCATGCCTCTTGGACTTCCTGATTTTAGCATTGCATTGTTTTTTGTACTGTTTTATAAGCCTCTAGTGCAAAGTTAGTACTGGTTCTCATGTACCTATTATGTAGTCTATTTTTGTTTCCTAATCAACCTACTGTAATTATTCCTCTGTTCATCCATTTAGGCAATTTTTGGTTCTTGACTTTTTTGATTGTAGCGATATTCTCTTTTGCCATAGTATGTGTAATATTTTGGATAATTTCCCACATCTCTTTTGTAGTTTTATTATGTAGCAATTCTTCCCATGGGATATTTTTCATGGTGTTATTAATCCTGTCATAACTGGTTTTGTTAAAGAGGTATGTTGTGGTATTACTTTTTCTAGGGTTATATGGCTAATTAGCAGTAAATCTAATAGTATTATGATCACTGTTTACTATCGGGGGAACTATGATACACTTATTAATAGAAATGGGGGTAGAAGCCAAAACTAAATCCAAAATCTTCTGACCCCTTGTTGATTCTTTGACACATTGAATTAAATTCACCTTATTCCGGGTGTGAAGAAGTAGTGTACCCAGCCTGGTATTTGAGTTATTTTCTATCCAATTTATATCAGGGATGTTAAAGTCATCCATTGTAATGATGTCCCCATTTCACCTGCAGAGCATATCTCTTCCAATATTTGTTTTGTAAATTCCATTCTGGTGGTCTGTGTGTGCATCCAACTATTATAGCCTTACTGATACCCCCATTTATTTGAACCCATAGTGATTCAATACCAACATTAGTTTTGATTCTGTCAGTAATATTGGTTGATATAATGTCTTGTTGTATATAAAATGCAACTCCTCCACCTTTTTTAAATTGTCTTTTTGTTTCATAGAACATATAACCATCAATATTTTCCCCCATGAGTCCCAATCATCTTTTCTCCAAGTCTCAGTGACAGCTATTATGTAGGGTTTGTATCTAGGTGTGCTATTAAATCATCCATTTTATTATTTAGACTATGTGCATTAAACATCATTATTCTTAATTTGACTCTATGTATGACACGTCTCTTTGTAGTTTTAATATCCGGGCTATGACAGCTACCTCCCCACCCCATCTGTTAGTTTAAAGTATTAGGTCGCATTACCTCCTTAATGTTTGAAGCCAACAACCTTTCCCCATGTTTACTTACATGAAGTCCATCTTTCCCATATAGATTTTTTTTTTATTATAGAGATTAGGCCAGTTATCTATAAGTGCAATCCCATTGTCCTTACATAAGTTTGATAGTCTGGCATTGACCCTTTCAATTGTTAAGTTAAGTTCTTTTCATTGAGTGCTCTTAGAATGGGTAAGATATTAGATATAATTACCCTATGTCCGTTATTTTTAATGCCATCCCCAATGCTGTTAATTCATGGCATATATCTTCTTCATGTTCCTTTCCTATGTCATTCATCCCCACATGAAGGGTAATAGTGGAGCCACATGGGATGTTAATTTTTTTAGGCATTCTTTAATGTCCTTAATATGTGCACTAGGGTAGCATGATACCATTGTATGTTCCTGGTCTCTTCCACAAATATAGGTATCAGTGAATCTTATAATGGAATCCCTGAGTATTAGTTTATATGACTTTTCACCAGTTCAGTTTAAACACATGCTTTGGGGATTAGGGTTTCTCTGAGATGTGTCGGTGGGTCCTGAATTATCCCTGTTCAAATTTTAACACATGTTTAGTGTGCTAGTGGGTTGCTCATTAGTGGGTTTGTCATATGTCAGGTTGTTACTAATGCAAGGCTGCTCATCATTTTGTAAAGGCAAAAATCTATTAGATGTATCAATGTTAAAAGATTCCTCCACCCTGTTCTCTTTTGATTTCAGTTTTCTCCTTACAGTGACCTGTGGTCTGTCCAATAGGGGGTTGTTGTTGCTGCTGTCGAAGAGTCTGCTGATGCACTCCAACGTTTTGCTGGCCTTGCTGTATGCAGAGTTACACTGATTGGCTACTTTAATGGTTTTTGAGATTAACACTTCTAAGTCCATTTCTTCAGATGAGGTAATGAGTTTGACTCCATTTAACCAATGTTCAGTTTGGTTTTTTGCCTAAGTGCATAACCTTAACGCTTCTTTGCATTAAAGTTTAGCTGCCATTCTGTGGACCATGTTTCAAGCTTTTTAGGTCAGCCTGAAGACTTCTGATAGGCTCTTCAGTGTCCACTCTGCCTCCCAATTTTGTGTCATCTGCAAAGAGTGCTAATCTACCATTTATATCCTCCCCAATGTTGCTGATGAAGATGTTGAATAGTACATGACGGAAGACGGAACCCAGCCTCTTCCTTGCTCCCACTCTTGTGCAGCGGAATCACGTCTGTGGTTTTCCAGTCTTCAGGCACTGTTCTAGTCAGGAGTGAGAGGTTGAATAGCATGGACAAGGGTTCTGCTAATTCCTTGGCTAATTCCTTCAAGATCCTAGGGTGTATGCCATCAAGTCCAGATGGTTTATCTTGGTTTAGTCTCTCAAGGGATTCCAGTAATCTCTTAGTGGTAAAAGTAGAAGGAGCCATTGCTTGAGCTTCTTTTATAAGAGATCTAATACCACTAACCTACATGGGTCCATCCTGTTCTCTAGTACAGGCCAATCAAAATAATTTGTTCAGTACATCCACCTTTTGTCTATCATCTTGTATTATTAAATCCATTTCCTTAATTCTAACCACCCTTCTGTTTTCTTCCTCTTCTCTTGGATGTACTACAAAACTGCTTGCTGCCTGATTTGATGTTACTAGCTATGCTGAGTTCTGTGCTTGGCTTCTCTGATCATTTTATGTTTGCTTGCACAATGTGCAAGAAACATAGTGCCATTATCCGAGTTTTTCAGAGGTGTGTCAGCCTCTTCCAATTCAGTCAGTGTGTTTGCAGGCGCGGTCGCAGTGTGCCAATCACTGCTCCAGCTGTCTATGACAGCTGAAAATGCAGTGGCATACAGTTGAAAGGGAGAGCTCCGCTTGAGTGAGCAGAGCTCCCCCCACACACACACACACGCGCGCATGCATGCACGCACACTGCGTGCTCATGCACCTTCCCTCCCCACACTGTATGGCCGATGGGGGTGCCCAATCCCCATCAGCTGCATGCCCCCCAAAGATTCAGGTGCCACGCTGGGAGCCCACCCCAGCATGGCAAAATGTTTAATGGGCAATGGGGTGCCCAATCCCCCATCGCCTCCTGCCCCCACCAACACCTCTTCCAGCTGCTCACGCTGGGAGCCCACCCCAGCGTGGCAAACATCCCGTCATCTTAATTTAAAAAACCTATAAATAAAAACAGTCCCTCATGATCTCCCCTGCCCCCCACCCACCCACCCACTGCGCACCCTGCCTCCCACACCCCCCTCACCCCATACTTACCTCCGGAGCTCGGCGCGACGATCTTCGGCGGACCGGGAACACGTCTGCACTCTTCAAAGCCGACCGCGAACTGAGGAAATGCCAGTAAGCTGTATAATGGAATAAATAGGTTTTTTTCAACTTTATTGCATATCTCAGGCATTTTTTGGAATTTTTGCACCACATTTTCAACATGGGGTTTTTGGGACCCCTTCTCATGAATGCTGTCACTGTCATGGCGTTACTCGGGCCTGAAGGGTGATTTCGCAGCCACTGTGTGAAATCACCTTTCCAGAATGATTAACAAAATGACACTGCCAGTGTTCATAAGGTGGGCTCTCAAAAAGCCTATTTTGAAAATTTGGTGGAAAAATTCCTAAAAATGACTGTTTTACAAGCATGCATTGAGCAGTTCTTACGCACGCTCATAAGTTCACGAATTTTCAATATTTTCACTCCAGATTTTCAACATTGCCATTTTACCACACCTTCTTATGAGCAGTTTAGCTGTCATTTTTCACATCTCACCCAAAATGTGTTTCCACCCATGTAGCACAATGGCGCAGTCGATGTGCGAAATCAATGTATGGGACACGTTAAGAAAATCACAGTGACACTGGTCATGAGCAGAGGTGTTAAAATGGCTATGTTGAAAATTTGGTGAAAAAATTCCCAAAAATGACTGTTTTAGGAGCGCACGTTGCGCAGTTCCTATGCACACTGGCAAGTTTGCGAATTTGTAACATTTGCACACAAATTTTCAACAGTGCCATTTTACCGCACTTCCTTATGAGCAGTGCAGCTACCATTTTTCACATCTCACCCAAAATGCGTTTCCGCACATGTAGCGCACAATGGTACAGTCGGTGTGCAAAAACAATGTTTGGGACAGATTAAGAAAATTACAGTGACACTGGCCATGAGCAGAGGTCTTAAAATGGCTATGTTGAAAATTTGGTGACAAAACTCCATAAAATGACTGTGTTATGAGTGAGCATTGCGCAGTTTCCATGCACCCTCGTAAGTTCATGAATTTGTAATATTTTCAGTCCAGATTTTCAACAGTGGCATTTTTCCACACCTCCTTATGAACAGTACAGCTGTCATTTTCCACAACATGGCCGAAATGTGTTTTCACACTTTCAGCACAGAAATGTGTGGTCACTGTAGGAAATCATTGTTCAGGACAGATAAAGAAAATCACACTGACACTGTTCATGATCGGAGGTCCCAAAATACCCTATGTTAACAATCTGCTATAAAAAAAATCCCAAATAGTTACATTAGGGTGTGCGCTTGCACAGTTTCTATGCACACGCGTGACTTCACCAGTTTTTTAAGATTTTCACAGCAGATTTTCAACATTGCCATTTTTACACCTCCCATGAACAGTACCGCTGTCATTTTCACATCCTGTTCGAATGTGTTTTGCACCTGTGGTGCCAAATGTCGTAGTCACTGTGCAAAAGCAGTTTTCCGCTAACAAACTGATATTGCCACTGTTCATGAGGTGGGGTCACAAAAAAAACATGTTGAAAATTTGGAGTGAAAATACCAACGAACGCCTGAGGCGTTATGGTTTCTGACCATAACGCCCCACCCTGTAGAGCATGACAGGCATCAGGGGTGTGACTTGGGATTCTTGCCTGTCATGCTCATACCATTCCACCCCCACCCACACCCTGCAGCCAGTGAGAGGCATCAAGGTGTGCCTCGGACTCTTCGGGCCCAAACTTCACCCCATTCTCCTATACCACACCCATCTCACTGTATTTCCTGATGGAATGGGGTGCGCATAAGGGCCAAAGACCCCAAGGCACACCGTGACACTTTTCAGTGTCTGCAGGGTAGGTTCTGGTGAAATGACATGGTCGTTATGCCAGACGACCAAAGCACACCCCAATGCCTGTCACTCTCTGCAGCGTGGTGGTGAGGTTGGCTTCAGTTCAATACTTTGCTGCCATTCCTATTATGCAGTTCTGTAACTTCTACACTACCAATGCCAATGCCAGCAAGCAAACGTTCGGCATTGACAAATGCTTGTTTTTAGTTATTTTTCTCCTTTCTAAATACTTTTCCCACAAGTTTTTGACAGGTTTTTTTTGTGTTTGAGAAAGGTCTTGCGCTTGTCTCTGATAGCTGTACTGACTTGGGTGTTGAACCATATAGGGTTTTCTGGTTTGTTCTTTTCAGTTGATGTCTTCACATAGGTCATTGTGGCTTCCATGAGTACTTGGTTGATTTCCAGCCAAAGTTTATTGACACTGGAGTGTTGCTTGATTTCTTCTAAGCTCTTATGGGTGAACTCCCTCATCTTGATGAAGTTTGTCCCTTTGAAAGAGAGTACCATAGTTTTGGATTGGGAATAAGAAGCTCCGATGTGTACAGAGAACCATACCGTGTTGTGGTCACTGTTTGCAAGGGGTTTCCTGACTAATGTAGGGCTCACCAGGACTGAATTGGTAAGAACTACATCTAGGATGGCCTTAAGTCTAGTGGGTTCATCTACCAACTGCTTAAGGTGACAGTTCAGCACAGCCTCTATAATGGTTTTGTTCCTGCAGGATTTGGCTACTGGGATAGACCAGTCAACATCTGGCATATTGATCCCCATTATAACAGTATCCCGTCTAGACATGACACCCTTTGATTTCATCAATAAGGTAGTTGTCCAGAGCCTTTGATTGTCCAGGAGGTCTAAAGATTACCCTCTATAGACCTTCCTACCAGAGAGTGTCAGTTTGGACCCATAGGGATTCAACATCTTCTTTCTGGAAGAGATCGAATGATGTTGCCCTTAAATCTCCTTCTATGTATAGTGCAACCCCCCCAAGCCTTTTCTGTCTATTCTAAAGAGTGAATATACAGGTAGGGTGAGATCCCATGTATTAGAATCAGAGGCCCAGGTTTCTGTGATTGCCACTATGTCCAGCTCAGACTCAGCTACCAGTGCCTGGAGCTCACTGACCTTGTTTCCCAAGCTCCTGGCATTAATACTAAACACCTTCCATTCATCCTTGATTCCCTTTGTGGATTGCGGAATTGCTTCCTTTCTCCTAGGTGCATTGGTAATTACAGATCTTGGTGATCTGTTTATTTTAGATGCTATTTGTGGTGTTGTATTCTTTTCTAGGGGAGCTCTGACTAAGGACCATCTGATGAGAGGGGCAAGATGGGTGTCTCTGTTTCTTGCCCCCCCCCCAGTTTAAGTAGCCGATATACATGTTGATTTGCTGACCAAGAGCACTTACACCTTCTTTGGAGAGATGCAGACAATCTATTCTAAATAGCCTTCTCTCCCAGAAGTCTTTCCAGTGCCCAATGATGTAGAAGCACTTCTCCTGGCACCAAGAGTGGAGACATGCATTAAACTCCCTGATCTCTTCAGATCTGACCATGGAGTTGCCATTGCCCTTTCCCCATACCGGCATGACTTTTGAAAAGGATATAGTGGCTATCTTGGTCTCTAGCTGCTCACCTAATTTCCTAAAGTTTCCTTTTACCTCCTCTATGGTCTGGCTTGCCAGATCATTTGTTCTGATGTGGATTACCAAGTTGGGTCAATTGGTGTATTTGCTAATGATCCTATTATTACAATTTGTGTCCCTCCTGGCCAACATACCAGATGGAAATTGAACAATCGGCATTGTTAGACAAGTGACAGCCAGTGTCCCTAATCATTGAGTCCCCCAGTATGATTGTACACTTGCACTTTTGGGTCTTTAGAATGAGCCTGCTCTACTAGTAGCATAGGTAACATCCTTGACTTCTGGTGTTGTAGTTGTGGCTGAAACCCCATCAGGGGTAGGCTTTGTTGTGACTCCAGAGGCGCATACCTGTTTCTGGTTGGTAGGGTTCTGATACCTGTGTAGTCCTACATGTTTTAGGATACCTTCTTCCCACCACTTCCCAACACACTGAAAACTGCCCTTGAGGCAGTGGGGTTGGGATGAGTGGTGGAGGATGTACCACCTACATGTTGCTTAAGAGAAATAATTCTCTCTGGCCTCAGCCAGCTGGTTCCTATGTCTGGCTAACTGTCTTCATACTAGACAATAGCCTCCATACTGGAAGGAGTTGTGAAAGTGAGTGACCCACCGACTGGCAGCTCACCACATCCATATCAAAGTGTTCTTGTTTTTAGTTTGGGAAAACAAAAATGTTTTATGATTTTTTTTTTTTTTCTTTTATTTTTTGTTTTGTTTTGCTTTTGTATTTTTTGTACCACTATATAACAACTAAGTCCTTCCCTACCTTCCCTAGGCAGGAAGTAGGTACTGGGGTCTGAGTCTATATAAGGTGATGTGCCTGGGGGGTGTGTGATTGTGGGGGGGAGGGCAGGAGCTTCCCCTGCTGCAAAGGAGAGAAATGACCTTATCCAGAAAAGCAATCAGCTGTAATACTGGCTTTACCTACCACAGCCCCCCAAATTTCCAAAAAGATAGGGTATGCCTGTGTTTAGGCAGGGAAAAAATACACGTACAGTAAACAGCAATTCCTGAAAGCAACCTTGTTGTTTGAATATGAAGGGAGAAAGCAAAAATAGTTACAGAGTAGAGCAGCCTTGAAAACAACCCGTTGTTTCAATATGCAGTACATGTACCTCTGGCAAACAGCGGTTTAAATATGTAGGAGAAAAATAGTTACAGTGTAGCGCAGTCTTTGAGAACAACCTGCTGTTTAAATATGTAATTCAAGTACCTTTAGCAAGAAACAACTGAGTGCCAATGCTGCCGGTGTGCACTGTAATAAAATGGAGACATTTATGGTTTGTCCTGTGTTTCCATGTGATTGTGGTGCCACCTCCCATCTGGTTGCAGTTCCCAAGTGAGTTCCCTGAAGGTGAGCAGCTCTAAGCCACAGAGGTAGAGCAGCGGGAGACCTCTGATACAGATGGTCGATGAGGAAGGGGGATCTGCACAAAACTAGTCTCTGTCCCCTCTTCAGTCCTGGCTGTCTACTGCACTGTAAACAAGAAACTCTGCATCTGTTATTTAAGGACAGAAGTCCTTTGTTTGTATCTGGTGCCAGTTTTGGAGAATCCCTATTGACTACCAGATGCCCACGTCACCGATGGAACAAACCTGTGATCACTGATGTAGCGTTCACCTCTCTGTAGCTTCCCCTCCTGCAAAGGAGAGAAACGACCTTATCCAGAAAAACAATCAACTGTAATAGTGGTTCTACCTACCACAGACCCCTAAACTGCCAAAAAGGTAGAGTATATTTGCGTTTAGGTTGGAAAAAAACACACAGTAAAGAGCAATTCCTGACAGCAACCCTGTTGATTGAATATGTAGGAAGAAAGCAAAAATAGTTAGTTTAGAGCAGCCTTGAAAACAACCAGCTGTTTCAATATGCAGTACACGTATCTCTTGAAAGGAGCTGTTTAAATATGTAGGAAAAAATAGTTACAGTGTAGAGCAGACTTGGAGAACAACCTGCTGTTTAAATATGTAGTTAAGTACCTTTAGCAGGAGCAACTGTGTGCCAATGCCATGGATGAGCACTTTAATAAAATGGAGAAAGGGATGGTTGATTCAGTGTTTCCACACAATTGCAGTGCCCTTCCGTCAGGTCGTGGTTCTCAAGTAAGTTCACTGAAGGCAAGCTGCTGTAAGCCACAGAGGTAGAGCAGTGGAAGACCTCCGATGCAGACAGTCAGTGAGGGAGGAGATCTGCAAAAAGCTAGTCTCTGTCCCTCTTCAATCCTGGCCGTCTGCTGCCTGCCAGACTTTCATGCTGAAATCACCATATAGTAAAACACTAGCTGAATTTGTACAGGAAATTGTGCTAGCATCTGTGCATAAAAGGAAAACTATTATTTTTTTAATCAGTCAGTAACAGCACAAGCACACCACTCAAGCAGGGTTCCCCCATGTGCAGCATTACTGTATGCAAACAGTGCTGTAACCCCATGCGTCATCACTGAAATTCATCATACAGCAGTACAATCAGCATGTATTGAACAGAGAAATTGTGCTAGCAGATGTATATTAAAAGAAAAACATGACCTTTGTTTTTTGTGCACAGCCAGTAGCATTTCAAGCACCCCATCAACACAGCAGTCCAGAATGATGTGTAACAGCAGAGTACCTATGCAGTGCTGTCATTCCCAGTCATCAGTACTGAAATGTGCCATATACTGTAGCAGTAGCACAGAAGCACCTGCATAAATTGTACAGCGCAATTGTACTAGCAGCTCTATATTAAAGGAATAATGCACTCCAGGGTGTGTGTCGTGATGGGATAACATCATGCCTGGGGTGGGTGGACACGAGGCTGCAGACCAAGTGCATCCAACACCCCAGAAGTGATGTTATCCCAGCACGACACACACCCTGGAGTGCATTATTCCTGTTATACAATGGCTGATGTTTAAGTAAAAGAAAAAAGAAAAAAGAAATATTTTTGTAAAAGTGTTTTACTTGTTTTTTGTGAGTGGAAGTGTATTTATAGAAAAAAGTTCCTTTTATGTCTATCCAACAGGTGGCACTGTCTGTACAGTAATTGAATGTTGTTCTGTTTGTATGCTTGCTGGTTCCATGTGTGATTTCCTTTCATTTGGTCTGTGGCACCCCCACCACCCCCAAACTGTATCTTGGTTGCAGTTCTCCCAGTACAGTTTGCTATTTAATGTTGTACCGGGAGATTATCTCAGTGGATAAAATCTGTGCTTAGGGCTCCTGCTCTGTTACCCTCCTGCCACCCTCTGTCTGCCACCACTCTCTAGAGATCCCACACCATTAACCTCCAGCCAGCATCTGTCTGTAGTCACTAATGTATTTTAAAGAAAAGAATCCTGACAACATTTAAAACAAGCATTTGTCAATGCTGAATGTTTGCTTGCTGGTATTAGCATTGGAAATGCAGGAGGTAGACAGATGCAGAATAGGAATGGCAGTGAAGATTGAACTTCACGCCAACCCTACCTCCATCCTGTAGAGATGGACAGGCATTGGGGTAAGTGTTTAGGTCATTGCCCATGATGTTCATGCTATGTCACCTCACCCTATTCTGCAGACACCAATACGTGTTGAGGTGTGTCTTGGGGTGTTTGGCTTTACAGTCACCCCATTCCATAAGGACATACACTGAAATGGGTACAGCATAGGAGAATGGGGTGAACTGTGGGGCTGAAGAGTCCAAGGTACATCTCGATGCCTGTCACTGGGTGGAGGGGTGGGATGGCATGAGCAGCACAGTTGGCAATCCAAGACACACCCCAATGCCTGTCAGTCTGTACAGGGTGGGACATTATGGTTAGAAACCCTAATGCCCCGGCGTTTGTTAGTATTTGCACTACAAATTTTCAACATGGCCTTTTTGTGACCCCACCTCATGAAAGCATTTGGGACCTCTTCTCAGGAAGAGTGGCAGTGTGATTTTGTCAATGTGTCTCGAACTTTGACTTCAAACAGCGACCGTGCCATTCTACGCCACATGTACGAAAACACAGACTGGGCAAGATATGAAGAATGACAGTTGTACCATCCATAGGGAGGTGTGAAGAGATGGCAATGTTGAACATCTGTAGTGGGAATAGTAAAAATGCTCGCACTTCCAAGCATACGTGGAAACTGCGCAAAGCATACACATAACACAGTCATTTTATGGACATTCATCACCAAATTTTCAACATAGGCATTTTAGGATCTCTGATCATGAACAGTGTCACTGTGATTTTCTTAATGTGTCCCGAACACTGATTTCCCACAGCGACAGTGCTATTCTGCACCAGAAGTGCAAAAACACGTTGGCCCAGATATTCAAACTGTGCCAGGCTGTGGCGCAAGCTGGGGCACAGCTCAACTTGGCTGCACAGGGGTGTGGACTGGGCAATATTCAACGGAGCTGTGCCATGGCTCAGCAGCATTGAATATCGCACCTGGCCACCCCAGTGTGCATGGCGAGTGGCACTGCACCAGCGCAGTGGCCAAGTGGAGCATGGAATGCGCTAGCACAAGTTCCATTGCTCCATACACAAAAGTTGACATGCAAATGGGGCCATAATGTATGCAGGCACATGGGGCCATTTGCATCATTATAATACATTGCATGCAAGTGTGCCAATCCCCGATGACTGCGCCTTAGCGCCCTGCCAGGCAGCAGCCATCGGGGACCGATGCCCCCTGCAGCCCAATTGCAGACATTTGTAGTAAAGAAAAAAAATATTTCATGCTATATCCCTGGTGGTCCAGTGGACCGCTATCTGCCCAATCGCGGACATTTGTTTAAAAAAAAAAGATCCCATCAAATATCCCTGGTGGTCCAGTGGACCAGCTCTCTGCCCGATCATGGGCATTTGTTTAAAAAAAAAGATCCCATCCAATATCCCTGGTGGTCCAGTGGACCAGCTATCTGCCTGATCATGGGCATTTGTTTAAAAAAAAGATCCCATCCAATATCCCTGGTGGTCCAGTGGACCAGCTATCTACCAATTGCGGGCATTTGTTTAAAAAAGATCCCTCCAGTATGCCTGGTGGTCCAGTGGACCAGCTATCTACTGTCCAATGGCATTTGTTTAAAAAGATCCTCAATATCCCTGGTGGTCAGTGGACCAGCTATCTGCCCGATCACGGGCATTTGCTAAAACAAAGATCCTCAATATCTCTGGTGGTCCAGTGGATCAGCTATCTGCCTGATCACAGGCATCTGTATGTAAAAATAGGCATAAGTCCAATATCCCTGGTGGTCTAGGGTACCCCCTTCCCCACCTGCCACTGAGCCCCACCACCCTGCTCCCCCCCGGTCAGCCAGCGGGTGGCAGCTCCCCACCTGCCTGCCGCCCACCGATTGACACTGCAGTGGGCTGTCGCACATTGGTTCTGGCGTGAGCCAATGGGTGTGCAACCCGTACATACTACACATTCCAGATATGTGAATGATTCATTCACATATCTGGAATATGGTCTGCAGGCTTGCACGCCCATTGGCTCACACTGTGAACCAATGGGTATCAGCCACCGGACGGTGTCAGTTGGCGGGTGGTGGGGCAGCAGGCAGGTGGGGGCTGCCACCACCAGCTGACCAGAGGGGAGGCGGGCGGTGGGGCTCAGTGGGCAGGTGGGAGGGGGGTACCCTAGACCACCAGGGATATTGGACTTATGCCTATTTTACATACAGATGCCCACGATCGGCAGATAGCAGTCCACTGGACCACCAGGGATATTGACTTATGCCTATTTTTACATACAGATGCCCATGACAGCAGATAGCTGGTCCACTGGACCACCAGGATATTGGAGGATCTTTTAAACAAATGCCTGATCGGGCAGATAGCGGTCCACTGGACAACCAGGGATATTGGACTAATTATTCTATTTTTTACAAATGCCCATGATCGGGCAAGGAGGGCACCACCAGGTGCAGCCGGAACTCGGGTGGCCACCCACAGGTGGCAGCTGCCGTGTTGCGCCCTGCAATGCGGCAGCTCACCTGTGGGTGGCCATCAGTTGTTCCTTTTTTGGGGGGCGTAACTTTGTGCTGGTGCAGGTAGGGGTTGCGCATGCATGGCTCTGCACATCCCGGGCTGAATATCGGGCTGTGCAGGTTATGCATGGGCACACACCCCCACCTGTGCCTGCATACATTACTGATGCGCTCCGGCGCATTGGGATTTGTGCCGCTCACTTTTCCCTTTTGAATATAGTGCCGGGGCACATCAGTGGGTTGCGCATGGCGCAACACTGTTAAGTCATGTGCAACCCTTTTGAATATCTGGGCCATTTTGTCCAGGATATGAGAAATGACAGCTGTACTGTTCATAAGGAGGTGTGGAAAAATGGCAATGTTGAAAATATGGAGTGAAAATATTGCAAATAGGCAAAGTTACAAGCGTGCATAGCAACTGTGCAATGCATGCTCATAAAACAGTAATTATTTTGGATTTTTCCCACCAAATTTGCAACATAGACTTTTTGAGAGCCCACCTCATGAACACTGGCATTGTCATTTCATTAATCAGTCCAGAAAGATGATTCCACGCAGTGACCACGAAATCACCTTTTGGGACCAAATAACACCATGACAGTGGCTGAATTCATGAGGAGGGGGCCAAATAACCCCATGTTGAAAATTTGGTGCCAAAATTCCCAAAAATGCCCGAGATATGCATCAAACTTGAAAAAAACCCTAGTTATGCCAGTATACAGCTTACCGGCACTTCCTCAGTTCGTGGTCAGCTTTGAAGAGTGCAGACGTGTTCCCAGTCCACTGAAGAGCATCATGCTGGGCTCTGGAGATAAGTATGGGGTGAGGGGAGTTGGAAGGTGGGGTGTGCAGAGGGCGGGTGTGGGTTGGGGAGGGCCACAGGACTCGATGAGGGACCATTTTCTGCATTGCAAGTTAAAAAAATAAATAAATTGCGGGATGGTTTTTCTTTTACAGGGTCATTTGGCATGCTGGGGTGGGCTCCCATCATGCCACCTGAGTGATTTTTTTTCTTTGGGGGACTGTAGCCAACGGGGGATTGGGCACCCCGTTGCACATGGGGGGCAAAAGCCGAGTGGGATTGGGCATCCCCTCAGCACAAACCAAATGTTTGGGGAACCATTTATGCTGACAGGAAGTGGGCTCCCCCATTGGAAAATTACATGGGGGTGAATGAAGCCGGCGAGTTGAACCCTCATCAGCAAAACATTTTTCTTTTCTTGGGTTCTACATGATGCTGAGGGGATTGGGCACCCCCACCGGTGCAGGGAGTGTAATATTGTTTGTGAGCGTGGCGAGCTTGCTGCCACATTCACAAACAATAATACAATAGGCAACGTTCTGCCCAGCAATGATGGGTCGCTCCCTCATTGCAGCGGAATGGCTGACGTTGCAATGACGAAGCAGCCCCTGATTGCTGCAGCGAAAACTTTTCTACTTGGTGGCACTTTTAGAGACCAGTGTCATCAGCACACTATGCCTCCATTGGTCCACCAGTGCCAAGCCCCCAAAGGTAGTGCCTCCATTAGCTGCTACAGTGCCGAGCCTCCACAACCCGCTTCTCTCCTAAGCTGCCACATAATGTTTCTTGCGTATGTCAGCAAGCAAACATAAAGATGGATGCGAGCTGAAAAGCAAGCGAGGAGAGCAGCTGCTCAGTGACTGTTCGCAGATGTGGTTTCCCGCTCAAACGCTGGTCTGTTATCACCACGATTTTCTGTTACTGTGTTTTCTATATTTTGTTTGTGGGGGCAAATTATAAATCTCACCAGCCTAATTAACCAGTCACTCTGCCTGGGACAATTTCCCACAGCTTGGAAAACAGCCATTATCACACCAATTCATAAAGGGGGCGACAGGTCATCAGCCAACAACTACCGGCCAATCTCCATCCCCCCCCATCGCTAAAGCCCTGGAGAAAGTGGTGGCCATTCAAATCACTGATTATCTGGCTAAGCATAACATCTTATGCCCAGAGCAACATGGCTTCCGTGCTGGTCACAGTACCAGCACTGCCCTAATTGAATTCTCCAACTTTCTACACTCCTCCTTGGATGTCAGCTCCCTAGCTGGTGCAGTGTTCATCAATCTCTCAAAGGCTTTCATCCCATCTCCCATCCACTTCTGCTGAATGCACTCTGCCACACTGGTCTCGGCTGGCCCCTAGCATGGTGCACAAAGCTATCTTGGCGCTCGATCACAGTGTGTAAAATCAATAACACACTCTCTGATACCCATCCCATTCACTCTGGGGTCCCCAAGGCTCCATCCTGGGCCCCTTCTCTTCTCGCTCTATCTGAACACCCTGCTCAGTGCATGCCCTGGCAAAATTCTACTGTATGCAGATGATGCTGTCCTTTTGCCACCCACATAATCCGTCTCCCTCAGGACACCCTACAGCAGTCTTTCAACAGTGCCAAAGCTTGGTTTAAGGAGCGCAGACTCATCATCAATCTTAAAAAGACCAAAGCTATGCTCTTTTCCCACCCCAAAACAAAGCTAGCAACCACCCACTCTATATCCTTCCAAGTACCAATCGGCCACTGGAACAAGTCTGCTCCTACAAATACCTTGGGGTTACCTTTGACTCAACCCTCACATTTCACAACCACATCGATGCCCTAACATCTGCCACTAACACAGCTTGCGCATCCTCTTCCACCATAAAACCTGCCTTCCCCAAAATGCTCTCCGGCTCGCTGTTACATCATCCGTTCTGTCCCTTGTAGACTATGGTCTACCAGTCTATGGTGCTGCCGACACCACTGCACTCACAAAAATTCACTTAACCCTGAATAAAGCCTGCAGATTGATTTCTGGTGCCCCCAGGCTCACACACACCTGTCAGCTGTATGTCGAGGCTAAACTGCTTACCCTGGATGAACGGCTCCGTTACCAAACCTGTCTTCTCACAAAAAACCCCTACTCAGGCTCTCCCCAGGGTAATGGCATCCATCACCAGAGCCCTCCCACTATTGCAACACGGTCATCCAACAAGACCACTCTAATGGTCCCCAGATCAAGAACCAGCCGTGGCCAGAGGTCCTTCTGCTATAGAGCCCCAACCTGGTTTAACTCTCTCCGTGCCCCCATCACTAATGCCACCACCATCTCCAAGTTCAAAACCACCCTTCGAAATCACATCGTCCAACACTCGTAACTGCTCCTGTCTCTGAAAGTAGCCTCACCTCTGCTCCTGCCACAAAGCGCCACTGGGCGCTCTCCACCCTAGAACCTGGCCAGTGCCAGCTGTTTCAGTGTTTACCTATTAGATTGCTCACTATTGATACCAACTTGTGTAACACCTGTTCTCAATTACATGTACCCTGTAACCTAAATGTATTTGTCTGATCACAATGTGACGTGGCGCCTCTGTTGAACGCCTATTGTTTTGCAAACCTATGCTATGTAACCAAAAACACTATGTATGTCTTTATGTGACGAAGTACCTTTGGAAACGAGCCTCTGGCTCAAAGGTTGTAAACTGATTTTACAAATAAATTGAAAAAAAAATAAATCTGACTGTGGCTGCTGATCAAGGTAGTTGGCAGGGCGTGTCAATTGTACAATTTGGTGAGTAGGGTACAGTTAGTACAGCAGGCTGCTTTCTGTGGTGGCGTGTTGCTTTTCTGAATGGGATGGGGAGTGGGGATTGTCAGCAGAGTGGCAAAGCAGGGACCGCTGAAGCTGCCTGTAGGCAGTGGAGCATTGTATTTTTTTTTATTTGAATGTGGTCATAAGTGTGCTGGGACTAGAGCCATGATGTCATGCCAGGATAACATCATGGGTCCAGTCCCAGACTGACCAATTGGAGACCTAGATTCTTTCTTGCCATTGTATAATAAAAGTATTGTTTATGTTTTTTGTGACCAGCCAGTGGCATTATACTGTGAATCATACTACAGATTTTAAGAGCTGAAAGAGGCATAGGTGTTTGTATCAACAGCTCCCTCATTATTTCAGTGGTAATACTTTAAATATCCTGTTTCTTTGATGAATGTATTGGTTTTTATCTTTGAACTCCTTATTTGCTGAAACTTCACATTTTTAAAGATGCACAATTTGGTAAAAAATGGTGCTAGATGCAAAAGTTGTGCTTTTTTAAAACCTCAGATTTAAAAAAATATGCAATCAAAGATGAGCAATTTGGGAAAAAATGAGAATGCGAACTTACACTGAATTTTAACACAATTTGTGAAACATCGCACCAAAGCAAGATTGTCTATTTTACAAGCGTAATAAAAATTTCACCTGGCATTCACACACTCCACCCAAACTTGGTGGTGTACATGAATAACATGAAAGCAATATTACATGGCGACCTCTTAAGAGGAGCCATTAAACAAACTGTACTATGATTTCTAGGAAGTTTGTTAACCTTGCTCCTTCTGCAGTGGATGCACTCTGCTGTTTTCTTATGTCTCTGGACTTGGCTACATCCAGCACTGTCTCCCAGTGTTTAAGCCCCAGAGGGTTTCTGGGTTCTGGCCTCCACCACTTTAGCATTCTAATTTCTGGGCTCAGATTTAGATCCAGAAGAGGAAAGCAGATTCTAGATCACCAGGAGCCTTCTATACAGACACCCCTTTTCTTTAATTTGTCTTTATTCTCCTGAATTGGAAAAGAGGACTGGAGAGCCACCCACACTGACTGCTCACAAAGGTACCACTATCAACCATATTAACAGCACCACTGGATAAGATAAAATAAAAAAGTAAGCACACACACTATTGAAGGGCCAAATAGTTTATTTACACACTCACAGGAACAGTCATGCTGGCGTAGTGCCTAGTCTCTAGGTGGGTCTAGTATGTTTTCCCGACTCTTATCCTCCCATCACACAAGTCCCCAACTCCAGTTTCCCATTTTGTTTTTGCCTGCCTGTACAATTTTACTGGTGATTCAAGTTCCCGAAGTTATGTTTACCCAACTCAATCTGCCTGTAATGTTTCAGGTTGCTGCTTTACACCAGTAGTTTTTTTGACAGACTTATTTATTAAGCAAAAATCCTGAGACTTTTGGACATATGTTCACAACTGTTGGTAGCGCTAACATCTGTATCATAAACAGAAAGTTTACCAGTGCTGCACACAGGATAATGATGTATACACCCCCTTTGAACCCTGCGTGCAGTACTGGAGGCCACACCTTCACAAGGACATTAACCAAATTGAGGCAGTCCAGAGAAGGGCAACCAAAATGGTGCAGGGACTGCATCAGAAAACATATGAGGACAGATTAACTGAGCTCAGTATGTATACCATAGAGCAAAGAGGAGGAGAGGTAAAATGATTGAAGCATTCAAACACCTTAAGGGCATTAACAAGGTGAAAGAGTCTAACATGTTTCAGTATAATAGGATAGGAAGCCAGAGTCGGGAATAAGGGTGTCGGGCACTCATGTGTGTCAGGCGTCGACTCGGATCCCCTTCAGGCTTTATCCTGAACTGCCCTACTGGCCCCTATCTGCTCAGCAGTCACCTAACATCAACACCCACCCAGACACCAGGAAACTTCCATGGAAACCTTTCCACAGTAGGACCATTGAGAGGGCAGCTATACCCTCTCTGGATGTTGCCAACTGTGGTGGCAGGGGCTTCCTTCATGCCGAGTGGGTGGTGCAGACCCCATGCAATGCTGGCAGATCCTGTCATGGCTGTTTCTTTTTCCTGTTTACCTGCCCAAAGAAGCTTAGTTGTGAACATGAGACATGTGCAATGCAACAGGCATGCTGGCATCAAGAAATTAGTGCATTTCCCCCCTCACTGTTGTCCCTGAGTGGTTTGCTTCTCCTGGGCACCCCTAGGAGGTGCTCATGCAGCATGAATTGGATTTCCACCCACCAGAGGAGGAAAGCACCCTGTGGGATGCTCAGCCTTCCTCCCCCACCAGGCCTTCATTGCCCCAGGCTTGCTCCTGAATGTGGGTTGCTGGTGTCAGAAGAATCAACCCTGCCACTGTGCATGTGGGTGGGCATACAGGCAGGGCCGGTTTAGGACTTTGGGGCCTCAGCAAGCTCTATGACTGGGGCTTCTACAGGCGGGTGGGCCCCAGTAATCTTTCTACATAGTATTTAAATTTCATAAGATATATGCCAGTGCATACTTTAGTCTAAGCTAGCGTCCCGACAGGCCTAGCACAGACCACATATGTACCAGCCATTCTAAATGCTTCACAAATAGTCCAGATCACCTTATCACAGAACTGTTCACTTTGTTCATGTATTAGGCTTACATAATAAAACACTCATTACAATGAAAAGTATGCAGCAAGCCTGTCTGGGGTGGAGAGAGATGAGGGCAGAGTGCACAAAATCATAAAAATCCGAAACCAGCAGATTTTCAACTCTCGAGTCCCAGACTGCTGAAGGACTGTAAATGCACCTTGGTGGAGCACTCTATTTTTTAAATGCTCACCCCCTCAGATAAGCATACCACCAGTAGCTTGTGCATCCTGTTATCACAGATAATCCTTAATGTACAGAGCTCTGAGCCACAGGGAAGCGGGGCTTTATAAATTAAGTTTGCATTGCCTTTTGGGAGTGCAGGTTCAGTGTATGACCCACAATTCAGGACATGGTAATAATGTGCTTTGATGAACAGCCTGTGCCGCGTAACCTGGAGAATCATTTTCACAAGTAGCCACATAAAATTGCCTCAACAGTGATCAGTGGGAATACTGCCTTGCCCCCCCCCCCCGTCTTTCCACAGACCCCACCACACTGAAGGGGGAACAAGGATTAGGCCAGCTCTGCCTAAAAACGAGACTATTGGACATAAAAAAAAACTATCCACAAACCAGGCAGTCAGACCACCACCCCCGCAACCAGTACTCCCTCAATGAAGTCAGATTTATTTCTGGTATAACAAAAAAAGATACAGGTTAACATGCAAGTGAGAAGTGAAATTCTTTGCAATTTGTAAAAAGGACGGCTCCTGTCACTCATGTTTTCAAAGCCCAAGATAACATTTACCCAAACTCCAGCGTTACCTAAACTGGCTTGGACCCCAGAGGAATCTACTCTCCCCTTACACAATTATTATCAGAGTTCCTGTGCCTCCAAGACCTTTCTTCACTGGAACATTATTTGGGGGACATACAGCCTGCTGCTTTTATAACTTGACACAACCGTCAGAAATCCGAGACTTACAACAAACTTTACTTTTTGTATGTTCACGTTACACTAGATTATTCAATCGCCACCTTTCTGCGTGGGGGTCCTCTAGTCCAGGTCACACTGCATTCATTCCATGTGCTAAGAAAACTAAATTAGAATTGGGACTTACTGAATTTAGGAGGATATCTGTAGACCGAATTAGAAGGGATATCCAGCTCTTCCAAGATCAGGAACCGGGTAGTTGGCTTCAGAGTGTGGTCTCTGGTCTTCTCTCTCTCAACACTGTCCTCCAGGCTCAGCTCCAAGTTAGCAACTCGCCGACTCAACAACAGGATTCCCTCGGCTGAATAGTTCCAAGAGCGCCGGAGGGATCTTTATGGGACAGGACCTGAGTGGGGACCAAATGTTTCAGGTCCGAGGGGGAGGAGGTGCAAAAACAGCAAGGGACTGAGTAGAGCACTGTGATTGGCTCCAACAGCACCTCCACGTCACCATGATGTGCAGCACAATAGGGGACCGTGTGGAAGCAAACGTCCTTGTTGCAGTCTCAGTGGGACAGCGTGGATGTGCAGAAGCGGGCAGCCTGAGTGAGAAAGATTGGCAGGGCCCCTGACTTCTTTATGAGTGTTTGCAGATGCATGCGGGCCATGCGGCGGAGTGACCTTGCGGCTGGTCGGTTCCCTACAAACTACTTGCCAGACTAGTCTATGCCTAGGGTCAGGGAAAGGAAATCAGGTGGGCGGGCAGGCGGTCGGAGGTCCCAGTGGCGGCCAGGCAGCATGAATGGTGACCTAGCGAGGCTGTACATTATAGGACCAGGCAGTACGAAAAAATGTATAAATGAAGGAAAGGATTGGAAGGTATGTAATGCTGTGCTGGGCTGCTGCTTTTCAATTTAAAATGAACGTTTGTGTGTGTATTTTTTCATATGTGGGACTTGGGAGTGCAGCAGGGATTTGGGAAGAGTCACCTCTTTGTCCTTACATGTAGAATTGGGCGGGGGGCCTCCACGGCCGCAGGAGTTCTGGGTGCCTAGCCGGCCCTGCATACAGGCTGCTCTTTGTCTGTGACATCTGGACTTCCAGAACTGTCTGAAATGGCTCACCCCTTTTAAAACCTACTGACAATGTGCTCTGACATACAACATGAGGGGTGGGCCAATCTACCAACATCTTCCTAACATGTGAGTAGTATGAGTGTGTGTGTGTGTGTGTGTGTGTGTGTGTGTGTGTGTGTGTGTGTATATATATATATATATTATAGTATATGCATAGTGCTACCATAGTAAAGATTGAGAGCCATTTACATGTTAAACCTAAAATTTTGCACCTTAATAACTACTCAACTGTTCAACAGATTTGCCTAAAATTTGGACTACATGATCAAGACCCATATGTCTTGGGATCTGCCAAGTTCTCCAGTTGGATATATGGTTGCAGAGTTATTAAAAGCGTGATCTGTGGCGTCGTTTTGTCCTTTTTTAATTCTACGGTCAACCTACAGGTGCATACGGTTTTGCGCAACAGCTCCAAAATCTTCAGGAGCGTCGCGGCCAGGGTCCCCGATGTGCATTTTGAACAGTTCGTGAAAAAATAATAAATGGTTCAAAAGTTATTCAAAAAACAAGTTCCCATTATAAGTCAAAGGGAAAAGTTAACAAAAAGTTCGACAGTGTTGCAAATGCAGTTTTTACTTTCACAAATGGCCCTTTTACTGTCGCAAATCCACCATTTTATTTTCGGTTGGTGATCAGAAAAATGCTTGGCATTTAAATTTGGGACCCTCTAGCAACCTAATTATTTTTGTATTCATCTAGTCGGACCCTGGGGATGCTAGTCATGTCTTTATTTTGGGGTAAAACACCCCAGAAATATGTTTTTCACATTTCTGGAAAAAGTACTTTCGCAAAGTACTTCTGCACTTGCGACACTGTCGAATGAATTTGCGAAAGCTTTTGCAAATTGTGACAGTACTTTTCTAGGCTGTGGGAAAATGACAGCAATTCTTTGGTACCCCACTGCAAAAGAACGGTTTGGTGTTTTGGGCTGAAATTTGGAGGAGCGAGTCGACATCTCACAGATGTGCCTTTCAGTGCTTTGTTGAAAAATATTACCTGCGGCAAAGTTACGGCACTCCAGAGTTGACACTTTTTCCCATAGGATAACATTACGGCGTCCAACGCAATGCAGCAATTCTTTGGCGCCCTGCTGCAAAATAACGCTTTGGTCTCTTGGGCTGAAATTTGGAGGGAAGACAGCCAACATCCCATAGATGTGCCTTTTAGTGGTTTGGTGAAAAATTATTACAGGGAGCCAAAGTTATGGCACTCCGAACTTCTCTTTTTTTTCTCATAGGATAACATTACGGCATTTGCTGTGCCTTTCAGGACTCGTATCGCAGAAACGGATCGAGATACGGACTTTTCATCAGAAAAATAGTTAGCCCCCTAACAGGGGCTAAGTACAAACCTAGCCAGGAAAGTCATAAATCATATGACTTTTAAATTGTTTTTCTACGTCGTACGGTTCCTGAGATATAAGCAATTTAGTATTCCAACTCCTCATTTTCTGCTCCGAGACCCATTATTATGCATACATTCTTTGTACTCACTGTCTTTCTCTATGATGCTTTTGGGGAAAACCAGCCTGTGTGCTTACATTACTGTTACCGTTGCCCTTTCCACTTGCGGTTCTGTACCCGTTTCACTTACCGTTCACGTCTACGCCGCCATGTGTGTTATCCTTTGCGTTTCCATTTGCGCTTGCATTTCTGTTATTTTTACCATTTGTGTCTACAGTACTGTTTCTCTTTCTGTTTCGCTTTGTGTCACCATGCCCATTACCATTTGCGTTTGCGGGCACCATGTTACAATGTGACAAGACATCACGAAGCGGACCGTTCCCGCCTACGCCACCGTGTGCATTACCCTTTCTGTTCTCATTCGCGCTTGCGTTACCACGTGTGCCACTGTTAGTGCTTCTGTTTGTGTTGCTGTTCCTGTTACTATGTCACAAGACATCACGTGGCGGGAGCTTCTCGTTATCATTCTCAAAAGAAGGGAAATTAGAGGCAAAAAAATCCATTTAATGCATCAGTTAGGGTTGTTCCACAGTGACAAAAGTGAGGAAATTCGGTGTTAGGGTTGAAACCCCTTGGACCCCAGCCCACCCCAACCAGCATTGGGGTGCACGTTGGGGTCTTCGGTCCTAACTCTCACCCCATTGTCCCTATACCTCTGCTTCTTTACACATGATGGGGTGAGAGTTAGGGCCGATCGATCCCAATGCACACCCCAATGCTGGTTGGGGTGGGCTAGGGGTCCAAGGGCGGTTTTCAATCCTAACACCGAATTTCCTACTTTTGTTGTTTGTTGTCAATGAAAATATCAAAGCTACAGAAATTCAGAATACACATAAGGAGCCAGAAGAACTGTGGGTCACCCTGGAAACAGGAAATGGGACAGCCATAAGAACTGGGGTTGTCTACAGGCCCCCAGACCAGGGGGAGGACATAGACACATTACTGTTAGAAGATATACAAAACATGACAGCTAAAGGGGAGGTTCTGATAATGGGAGACTTCAACCTGCCGGATACAGATTGGTCAATACCAGCAGGAACATCTGCCAGAACTAGACACATAGTGGATTCCCTGCAGGGGGAGGGCCTCAAACAACTGGTACAGCAACCCACGAGAGACAGGGCTATCCTAGATCTAGTACTGACTAACAAGGAAGGGATCACAGATCTCCAGGTAGAAGGTCACCTGGGGCCAGTAACCGTCACATGGTATGGTTCAATTTGGCTACTACATCTAAATCATCCCATTCCAAGGCAAAATATGGGACTTCAGAGGAGCTGACTTTGATAATATGGCCAACAGAGTTAAGCTAGCCCTGGCAAAAAAAACACAGGTGAGGGTACAGGCAAAGTGGGCAAGCATAGGATGCAATACTTGAAGCAACATCCCATTGTGTTAGACAGAAAAGAAAGTGCAAAAGAAGAAGGAAACCACTTTGGTTCTCAAATACAGTAGCAGAAAAGGTCAGAGCCAAAGGCTGGCCTTCAGGAAATATAAGGGAACACAACGGGATGAAGATGGGAGGCATACCAAACTGCCCTAAGGGAAGCAGGGAAGGCAGTAAGGCAGGCAAAGTCCCAAACTGAGGAAAACTAGCACGAACAGTAAAAGAAGGTGACAAGACTTTCTATAGATACATTAGTGAAAGGAGAAAGTCCAGAGAGTGTGCTAAGCTTAATAGAGAAAGGGAGCATGTGAGGAGGAGGACCCTGTAAAGGCATCTATCCTAAATAGATACTTTTGTTCAGTATTTACTGAAGAGAAGGTAGGGCAGGGCCCGCAGCTCAGCATCATGGACACGGGGAGGGAGGTAAGCATTACTCCCTTCACAAAAGAAAGGGTCCTACAAGAGCTTGCTAAGATCAGGGTGGATAAGGCAATGGGACCTGATGGCATACATCCCAGGGTACTTAAGGAGCTAAAGGTGGAACTAGCAGAGCCATTAGCAGAACTGTTTAGTGAGTCTCTGAGCACAGGAGAGGTCCCAGAAGACTGGAGAAGGGCTCATGTGATCCCACTTCACAAGAGTGGTAGCAGGGAGGAGGCGGGGAACTACAGACCAGTCAGTCTTACCTCAGCATTGGGCAAGATTATGGAGGCACTTCTTAAGGAAAGGATAGTGCAACACCTGGAATCCATAGGGGCACAGGATCCAAGACAGCATGGGTTTACAAAAGGAAGGTCCTGTCAAACCAATCTCATAGATTTCTTTGACTGGGTAACCAGAGTGGTGGACCAAGGGGGAGCAGCTGATGTTACCTACCTTGACTTCAGCAAAGCTTTTGACACTGTTCCACATAGAAGATTGATAAATAAGCTGGGTAGGCTCGGGGTGGGTCAGAAGTTGGTCAACTGGGTGGCAAACTGGTTGATGGGCAGAAAACAGAGTGGTGGTAAATGGTATACAGTCAGAAGAGATGCAAGTCACAAGTGGGGTACCTCAGGGATCAGTCCTGGGGCCAGTCCTCTTCAACATCTTCATTAGTGACCTTGCAGATGGACTAGAGGTAAGGCTTGTCTGTTTGCAGATGACACCAAGATCTGCAACAGAGTAGATGATCCAGATGGGTGGGCAGAATGAGAAGAGATCTGGATAAACTAGCAAAATGGTCAGAAGAGTGGCAACTGGGATTTAATGCAAAGAAGTGCAAGATCATGCACATAGGGAAGAGAAACCCTGAAGCCATCTATAGGCTGGGAGAGGAGTTGCTAGCAGTCACAAAGGAAGAAAGAGACTTGGGCATCATCATCACTGATGGCCTGAAATCATCCAAGCAGACCTCTAAAGAAGTAGGTAAGGCTAGGGGGGTGTTAGGGTGTATTAGAAGGGTATCACAAGTCGTAAGAGGGACGTAATAATCCCTCTTTACAAGACACTGGTTAGGCCCCATCTGGAGTACTGCGTGCAGTATTGGAGGCCACACCTTCACAAGGACATTAACCAAATTGAGGCAGTCAGAGAAGGGCAACCAAAATGGTGCAGGGACTGCATCAGAAGACATATGAGGACAGATTAACAGAGCTCAATATGTATACCCTTGAGCAAAGGAGGAGAGAGGTGATATGATCGAGGCATTCAAACACCTTAAGGGCATTAACAAAGTGAAAGAGTCCAACATGTTTAAATATAAGAAAAATAGCAGGACAAGAGGACACAGCATGAGATTAGAGGGGGCGATTAAGGGTGAATGTGAAATTCTTTTTCACAGAAAGGGTGGTGGATGCATGGAATGGCTTACCACAGAAGTGGTGGCTATGAATACAGTGCAGGGCTTCAAGAGGCATGGGATAGCATAAGGAGCAATACAAATGACTATGAATAGATAGGCCACTGACAGAGCAAAGGCCGATGGCACATTTATAAGGTAGAAAGAAGAAATGGGCAGACTGGATGGGCCTTGCGGTCCTTATCTGCCGTCAACTTCTATGTTTCTATGTTTCTATGTTACTAGTGCCCAGATTCAAGAAGACTGTAGCAGACATGCTTGTTCCTTCTTAAACCTGTCTAATTGGAACAAACCACCAGTCTCCATCAATCTAACCTCTCACCATACCATTTTTTGAATGCTGATGTCAAGGAACATTAGCTCAAACACCTCTATATCTGTTCAAGTAAGTAACACCACTCACTAACACACCCTAGCTTCTTTCACTCACCCTCCAGGTAGTTTGCCATATTTACTCCTGTCACCTTGGGCCTACTAAGCCACATATGAGGCAATGGCCCTCCTCTACTACCCTCCCCATAACTGTAACTAAGGAAACACCAGTCCCTGCTAGCTGGATTATTTATTTGTTTATTGTATTTATTGAAAACTTCAGATTACGTTTGAGCACAAGTGCTTATTTACAAAGGTTCCACAACAAATACACAGTCACAGAAAAACATTACAAGTAAAATAAACAGTTCTTGAGGAAATGCATATGTCAGGCTCAAAGCACTTAAGACAAAACAATTACATACAGTTTTGATAATCAGAAATCATCTCTCTGTAACCATAGTTTGCCTAAGTGTTCACCACTGTAAACTGTAGCCATGCACCTCACTGTATTTCACGCAGCTTCGCTTTGTATTTGTACCAAAGAACCCTGTGAAAATGGAACACTGCACGTCATGGAGCCTTGCAGGCATCTGTATGATACAAATTTCTAAATATAAAATACACACGTCGCCCTAATAGTACATGTTGATTTCTATTATGGGACATCACCACCACACACCCCTTGTGCTGAGCACTCCCAAGGATGTGGTGAGGCTACCAAAGTGACTACATGCTGCTAAGTGTTGATAACACCCTTTTCCGTACCCCTACTGCAGTCTGTTTCCCCTTCATAAAGCACTTCACTGCCAAAGATTCAGTCGAATTATGTATTTTTTAAAACTATTTTTGAATGCAGAAGGGACATGACCTCTGTTTACAGTACTTCATTTTAGATTTGCCATAGCATGGGTCCTATTTTATAAGTGTTGCATTCTCAGAAAATGTGTCACATTTTCCTGCAGTTTGCCACAGATAACTTGAGAAACTTTCCTGCAATTGCTGTTCCTCTTTTGGTCTTATTACGAGTACAATACATTGCCTTTTCACAAAGCCTTGCTAGACAAGCATTTGTGGAAGCAAAGCAGGTAGGGTAAAATAATAATATAGTAAGTTAAGTTCAGGAGGGCAATAGGTCCATTATGTTCACCCCTGTTTCATATGCAGGGATAAATAAATATGCTATGCAAACATGTACTGCCTTATAAGGCTTTGTATACCCTCTGCTACCCAGCTGTATCCCGAGATTCCCTTGGTAAGCAGAAATGAAAGCCTTGAGTATGAAGAAGACTAAGATCATGTCTACTTTAAGCCCTCTTGTCTCTAAGGTGAGCATATTAAGGGCCACCATCTTCTCCTCATAGCTGTTGTCCTACAGAAACTTTAATCATTTTGGTGGCTCTGCACCCTCTCAGTTCTCATTATCCTTTTTGTATTAAGGAGTCCAGGGCTGCACACAGTAGTCCAGCTGTGGTCTGACCAGGGCCTTGTAAAAGGGCAGGATTACTTCTCTTCCCTACTGATCACCCTCCCTTCAATGTACCCAACATTCTGCTGGGCTCTGTTAATTCTTTAGCCCCTTTTCTAGCATAAACCCAGACTGTTTTTCTCCTGAACTGCAACAACAGTGTAGTTGTAGGCCCTACCTCTGTTTTTTCCAACCCAATGTGATACCTTGCAATCAGCTACATCTAGGATTCCAGGGGCCTGATATTCAAAAGTTTGCCTGGGTGCAAATCCTAGTTTGCATACACAAACCGTGGTTTGCTAGGATTTCCTATATTCAAAAGCCTGGTTAGCATGGGCAAACAGGGAGGCACAATGCAAATGAATGAGCAGGGACCTAAATATTGGTGCAGTCCAATATTCAGAGTATTTGTGCAGCACAAGTGTGTTTGCTTGGTTCCCTACGCGATGCAAATACAGCTGATTTAGGCCATGACTTGCTCCCATGCAGCCTTAGCAATTGGCAGAGGAAGTGTGGTGCCCTCCTTCCTTTTCACAAGTTTCAGTCCAAAAAAACTGTGTTCTAGTCTTTAGTGGTCCCACCACCACCACCACCCCTACCCAAACCCATGCCTGATATCCCACGCAGAATTCCCTAGTGTCCAGCGGTCCTTCCCCACACCAAATCCCTGTCCTATGCACAACCGTAATATTCCCTGATGTCCAGTGGTCCCTCCTCCCTCCCAATCACCCATCAGATGTACAATATTAATATTCCTTGGTGCTCAGTGGCCCCTCCAGGGTTCCCTACAAATAAGCAACTCAATCCCTGCTCCTGTCAGATGGCGGGCAGCTGAGGCAGTGTGTGGAGGACTGTGTTGCTTGTTATCCAATAACTGCGGCACTGATAGTCAGGCAGGGAGGACTGGGGGGTGGTTGTCAATGCCATGGGTTGGGGGACCACTTACCACCACTTAGGGATGGGCTGTGGGGGATCACAGATCACTGTTAGGGAATGGTGCCAGGGCTTTGTTGAGGGGAAGGACTTCCTTGCAAAAGGCATTCTTATTCATATCGAACAGGGATTGATCAGGTGGGGAGGGACCACTAGACACCAGGGAATGGTATTATTGAACATCAGGTGGACATCGGCGTGGAGGGAGATCACTGGACACTAGAAAATGGGTGTCTGACTACTGGACATAGGTGCGTATGGGAAAGGAACCACCAGACACCAGGGAATTATATATATGGGACCTACCAGGTAGCATCGGAGGGGGGGAGCTACTAGCACCAGGGATAGCTACTCTGGGACTGGGCAACTGGAGAGTGGCACAGCGCAAAGCAGACTCACTCACTATGCAAATGAGTCCATAATGGGCATGCAAATGGCCCCTTAGTGCCTTGCATACCCAAATGGGCTCCTTTGCCTAAGTCCATTTGAATATCGTAAATTTAACGCAGGCACATGCCATTGTGGCCACCTATTTTAGAAGCCATGTCAGCGCAGTGCTAAGTGGCTTAGCACTGGTCCAACATGACCCTAAATTCAGTCAAATAGCACAAGTGCATTATTCCACTGAAAATAGCATCTTTGGGCACTCAGGCTATTGCAAGGCAGAGCGAAGTTTTTGTGCTCCACTTTGTGCATTTTGAATATTGGGCCCCAGAAGTTCAACCAGTTACACCACTTCTTCAGGTCTTCCTGATGTTTGTCCCCAACCCCAACTCACTCACCGCCCTGGCCAGCTTTGTGTAATCAGTGTGTTTATGCAGACTGCTAGAGATCCCAGCTTTCAAATTATCGATAAAAATGCTGAACAGCGTTGACCCCAGCACTAGTCTATGGGGATGCTGCTGAGTATCTCTTTCGACTCAGAGTAGTATCTGTCCAACACAACTTTTATAGCCAAAACACTTTCAGTGGTGGTAGAGCCTACCAAAAGAGTGCTGGTCATAATTATATAGGGTACAGTCATGCAGCCCGTCTGCCCTGGCACTAGAACCACAGTTGCCACTTTGAATATATTTCAGTCAACATGCAATTTATAGGCTTTAATCCACAACTCTTCGATTATAAAGCAGTGGAACTGCCTCCACCAGTCAGGGACAGCACTACTGTACCTCTTATTCATCATATAGTTGCTGCCTTGCGCTCCTCTGTACAGCTGATTCCTGCCCTGGTGACACTGACTCGTCATACAGTTCTTGTCAGAATGGCTGCAGCAGAATCAGCTGTGAGAGGAATCCTGCTTTAAAAAAAGCAGACTGTTTTTTCTAGATCTTGCAGCAGCAGCAGCACAGCTTGGATATGGCTATGTATTCTCCTAAGGCGACAAGGGGCACTGTGGCAGACATCGAAAGTACTCTCACATATATAAACCAGATACAGTAGTTAACATATCTCAAAGTGCTGCTGACCTGTAAAGTAAAATAAATCCCAAATCTCTTTTTCCACAGCAGTGATGCCCTGACTATCAAACTGTTCATACCTGAGGCTAACAAGTCTCGTTTTCATTTTATCCCTCTGTTACAGCTGATAGTAAAGCAGTTAGGCCCCCGTGCCACCATTACGTCGTGTCTAGTAATGACTTCTCATGGAAGGTACCACAACTGCATCAAAAGAGGAGGGGAGACCAGCAATTAGGGTACAAATAACTGGGACATTGTCAGTGAAACGTCTATTCTAAAGTGTTGTTTTGGGTTGGAAGCAGTTCCACTACTTCATAGTATATTAATATGTATTGTGAGGGGTGTCTTTTGTGGGACAAGAAGGTTATCTCATGCTGTTTTGGACTGACAGAACTGCTTAGGTTTGCTTTGTGATCCTCTCACCCAAAAACAGCATGAGATAACCATCTTATCCTGCAAGAAACACCCCTCACTATATGCAGCAATATATCATAATCCACAGTTTATTGAGAGAAATGTATGTGTAGAGCCCCCTCCCCAATGTCTAGGGGTGTGATGGAGAAGTTCATGGGGAGAGAGGCCACAAGCACAGAAACCACCAGATAGCTGTGTCACCTGGTTCTTGATTTAGCAGAAGGGGTGCCCAAGACAGGGACACAGCAGCCACAGGGAGAAATGGGGGTTAATCACTGCTACACTGGTTGAATAAATAATTCCATTGTCCAACCGGCGTTAAAAGTTCATAAAAGTCCATTTAATAGAGAACTTGGAGAAATAACGGTCACTCCATGGAGTGAAGGGGTTACAGACAGAAGAATTAATCTCAGGCACTCAAGTACCCAACCAGTGGCTAAATGTGGAAATGAAAACCTCCACTGAAAATGTCCTGAAGCCAAATCAGGCTTCCAATTGGGCAGGTGGCAGCAGTATGACAAATGTGGCTGAATAAGGCTGGATTACCCTAGTGGCTCAAACTGTCTTCTCTGCCCCCTCCTGCACCTTTCAGTTCCAAATAACACAGATCCCAAAACTCAAATGCATAGATGTCACCCCACTCCTCTGCCTCCGAGATTGATGGATAGTGCTAAGGAGGCTCGAACCTCTGACTGCTGCACTTCAGGCTGTTTCACTCTGCCACTGAGGCGAGGCGAGATGTCAACATGGGCACACCAAGACTGGGGGACATACCCATAATGGGAAGCTTGCAGAAAATTACACGGGCTCCCATGCTATCTGCCTTTACCCATCTGCTCCACCCATGACTGGATAGCAGCACACTCACCAGATGGGTGAGGCAGGCTCTACACTGCTATGCAGGGACCAGGGCAGGCTCTCACCACTGCCCCAGGCCCTTCTCACTCCAAGCCAGCCTTAACTTCTACAGGAGGCCTGCAACATCACAGCATGTTTCCCAGATCACACAGACCGCTGCTACTTCCACATACCAACCGCACCATGAAGACAGTCCAGGGGGCCAGGGGCAATCACCCCATCTTGGCCCCTCTTCCCAAAGTCCTTAACCAAGGCTGGACCTCTCCTTTTGCACCCAAACTCCAAATTTAAAGGCTTCTGCACCCACCTGGACTGCTCTCTGTCAAGCAGCTCCAGGTAATGTCGAAAATAACCCTGTATGTTCTAATAAGCCCCGCGGGCGAACACCTCTCCTTCACACAAACACTCACCCTCTGGTGAGTGCTCTCTCCAAGTTACGGCATGGTCCCCAAGGAGGGGTTATGTGCACTCTGCCCCACACAGGTACCACCCAGCACTGCTAGTGGCACTACCAAAATGTTAATAACCAACTAAACCAATCCTAACTCCATTACTCCGCTATCTACTCCCAAAACTACACTGACTAATGGACCTGGTGACCCACCTAACATGCTACGGTTGGCAGCAGTGTCACACCCCCTCCCTAACTCACATTTTCCAACCTCCCCTTTCTCCCAATGCTGCTGCCAACAGACAGACCCCCTCAAAGAACACAACAGTCTGTGGCCCAAACAGGAGCGCCAAATCACTTAGCACAAACAGTTTGTTAAACAGGAAATGGTTAAAACACATTACTGCAGGGCTAGTGTATAACCCCACCAGTCACCTCGCATGAACACTCACACACCATACCCAGCTGCACTAACACTACACACCCACGTAGGGTATACACACATACTACAGTAGAATTTCTCCCTACCACACTGTAACTATAGCAGCACAGAGGTGCTTAATTTTGTGATGGCAGATGTCTGTAAAGCAGTCCCAACACAAAGTCCATAGGCTGCTGGAACAGGCACAGAGCCCATAAAGTCCATCTGCAGGAGACCTACCCTATTACTATAACTATAACAGCAACAGAAACAATTAACACAATAAACAAAAGGGTTGGTCTGACCCAATATTAGGAGGCTTAGCAGTCTTTAAATTAGAGTTCATACACAGGGGCTTCACAGTTCACAACACACAGTCCTGCAGGTTTGTTGGGCACTAAGGAGCTGGAACTTAAGACTTGTCACCTCCATTGGCATAGTAGAACTGGGGTCTGGCTTGGTCCCTCTTATCCAAAGGAGTCCTGGCTGATGGTATAGTACTTGGTGCATATCCACTCGATATCTTGGATAACAGCGAATGTCTTAGACAGGTTGATACTAGTATATGCATACATGTCACACATAGCCCGTGCACGATGTTGGGCTTCCCGAAGCTTTATTCCTGGACCGGTAGGGCTAAGGCGCTGTTTGGTGTAAACCTTGTCAAGCATGGTATATAGAAAACCCAGTTGGCATGGTTCTCTTCAATTATTTCTCACAAGCACTCAAGAAGATATGGGTAGCATTTGTCAGAGTACTCCTTGTGAATTCAATGCCTGATAAACCTTTCTACTTGGAACCAGTCTGGAATGCTACAGACACTGGTCCAGGGAGCCTATATCTCTGGGAGCCACACTCTGGTTCAGTACTCCAGGACCCTGGGGTCAGTGGGTCTGAACTGGTTCATCCATTCTCTTCTCCGAGGTCAGGCCTATGGAAAGTGGGAACCTTGTCAGAGAAATGGAACATGGAAAACTGGTAAAGTTTTGGAATATCTCTCTCCAGAATCTGGCCATCAAAAGATAACTTATTGGCGAGATTGGCTATAAGGGCTCCCAAATCTTTCTCCTCTTCCCACAGTTCCAATCTGGAGCTGTTCCCCTTTTCCTCCACAACCTCTTTGATGACAACTTCTGGCTGCTCCTTCACTTTTGTGGCAAGCCCCTTAGCTGGCTCCTTGGATGCATGTACAGGATTGGAGGGTGGCAGCTTTTTAGACAATGGGGCCCCATGGCCAAAGCTTCTCCCTCTGCCAACAGAAGAACCAGAACCCCAAGCAGGAGTAGGGCTGGGAAGATGGCTAACACCCTTCTCCGGGGGCTACTTCAGTGCTGGAATCCACTGGTACTTCCTTCCACACTTCAGTGCCAGATGTCTTGGAACTAAGGGAGGTAAATCATTCAGGCCAATCCCATAGAGGAATATACAGGGGCAGGCCCTCAGCAGGCTTAGCTAGTCCATAGGAGCACATGTAGCAAAGCGGCAGATCCTAAAATCTGGAGCATTGGTACTTGCACAGGACACACTGCTCCTTCATCCTTAGCTTCTCCATCATCTCCCCACAACTACCACAACATAATGGCAGGAACAGTCACTTCCTTGACCATCAGCTATGGTGCTTGGGCCATCCTGACATTAGTACAGGAGATCTTCTCAGCTCTAGACTGCGGGACACAATTTCAGCTGCGTAGGATTTGCTTTCTCTTCTGTTCCTCCTGCACATTCCCACCAAGGCCTGCCACAACCTCTGACTTCTGCTACTAGACTCTCCCTAGCAACTAGTCTCTCAGCCAATCACTGCTGTAACTGGGGCATTAGCATACCCCTTTGCTGAAGGCTGCAGTTTGTTCTTGTTTCCCCTCTGAGCACATGGATGGCTCCCATATGTCATTTCCCAAGATGCAAATTCTCACAGATCGCAAAAAGGCAGGAGGTGAACCACAAAGTCCATTCCACTCACCACAGCACCCACCAACAGTCCAGTACATGGGCACCCAAAACAGCATCCTGGATGAGCCCATTGTAGACCCCCTCCCTGGTTTCTGGGTTGTGATAGAGAAGTCCATGGGAGGGGCCACAAGAACAGAAACCACCAGATGGTAGCATTACTAGTTCTTGATTTAGCAAAGGGGTGCCTAAGACAGGGCCCACAGCAGTCAAGGGTGAAATGGGGCTAATCACTGTTAAACTGGCTGAATAAATAAGTCCATTGTCCAAACAGGGTTAAAAGTTTATAAAAGTCCATTTAATTGAGAACTTGGAAAAACAATGGCCACTCCATGGAGCGAGGGAGTTATAGACTGAAGAATTAATCTCAGGCATACAAGTACCTCAACCAGTGGCTAAATATGGTGTGAAGACCTCCACTGAAAATGTCCTGAAGCCTAATCAAGCTTCAAATTGGTCTGGTGGCAGCAGCATGACAAATCTGGGTGAATAAGGCCTGCTGGATTACCATGGCTGGCTAAAACTTTCTTCTTTGTCCTCCTCCTGCACACTTTCAGTTCCAAGTATCACAGTTCCCAAAACTCAAGTGCACAGACAACTCCCCTCACCTCTGCCTCTGAGATTAATGAATAGCGCTACTGGGACTCGAACCTCTGACTGCTACACTTCAGATGACAAATTCAGGCCAGACCTCCACACCACTTCTTCAGGCTGTTTTACTCTGCCACTGAGACCTAGGCAGACGCCAAAATGGGCACACCTGGACACACAGCGGGGACATACCCGTAATGGTGGGCTGCTTGCAGAGACTTACACCAGGGCTAACTGCCCATTCCATCCACTCCATCCATGAAAGAACAGCAGCACATTCACAGGAGGGTTGAGGCAGGCTCTCATAACTGCCCCAGGCCCTGCTTCCTCCATAGCTGGGCTAAACTTCCACAGGAGGCCCACAACACCATCAGCATGTTTCCCAGACCAAACAGACCACCATCACTTCCACATACCGACACCACCAAGAGAACGGCCCGGGGCATCAGAGGGCAATCATTCCACCCCAACCCCTCTTCCCCTGGTCTTTAGCCCAGACCGAACTCCACCTTTTCATGCCAAAACTCCCCCTTTAAAGGCTTCTGCACCCACCCAGACCGTCCTGTGACAAGCAGCCCCAGGTGACATCAGAAATTAACCCTGACCCCTTCCCACACCACTAAGCTCACTCGTGCATCTGTTAACCATCTTCTCCTTGTCCCCAGATGCCGGACAACACAAGGCCAGTGATTCTTTGCCGACAGAGCTACTTTATGGTTCAATTCCATGGACTTTGATGGCTCAGCTTTGCAAAAACTGGGCCTTTTCAAGGCACAGCTCAGACAATACCTTGTAGCTAACTGCTCCTGTACTGCTTCATCTAATGTCTGCCTACAAACCCATTTTGGGATTCCTGTGGCTTGCCATGTCTGCCTGTTATTCTAATGATACCTTAGGTCTACATCTCTACCATGCTTACTGCCTATTTCCCTATCCTTCCCCTTGCCCTAGTTTTTCCTATGTTATATTTCCCCCTCCCTCCCCTCTTCCCTTGTTGCCCTCTTCCTCTCTTCCTCTCCTAGTTGTCCCTTTCTGATACTCCCCCACCTCTCCTGAGCTAAGCAAGACAAGGCCTATGGCTGCTCCCTCTACCTTCTTATTACTTTCTCCTGGTCTTCCTTTCCTTACTTTTTCCTCTCTAGACTTTATCATCTTTTTCAATATGAATTGTATACATCTAATCACGACTGAATCCATTTTTAGTATATAGATAAAAACTGTTACTGTCATTTTTATGCTGTCTTGTGCTTGCGCAAGCAACATTTTGTGATAGTAGGAGAAATGCAGAGGTGTGTCAGTGTTGGCAAATGCAGGGCACGCTTTTGTAGGTGCATTCCTCATTCCCCAATTAGCCAGCATGCTAGCGCTGACACAAGAATTATGTAAAGTGGACACTGCTTTAAGAAATGTGCTGCTGCAATCAGAGACAAGCTCGTTATGCAGTGGCAGAGATGACACACCTCCCATACGTTGCCTTTCCTGGTGAAACATTTCAATAAACATGGCAGCTCCTGCCATCCACCACTAATCCCCAGAAAGCCGACCTCAGGGGTGCCCAATCCCCCTGTTGGCATGCTGCTCAATCCCCATTGGCATAATGTACCACCCATGCCTAATTTGTTTGCCAACGGGGGTGCCCAATCCCCGTCAGCTTCAGTCCCTCCCAAAACTCATGTGGTACACTGGGGGCCCAATTTTGTCCCTGTAAAAAGGAAAATGGTTCCTTGTCGTCAGGATGCCCCTCCTCCCCAACCCGCACCACCATCTACGTACCCTAGCTACCTGCAACCCCCAATCACCCCATACTTACCTCTGGAGGTCTGGTGCAGCAGTCTTCAGTGGAGTAGAAGAAGTCTGAACTCTTCAAAAGCCAACCATGAACTGAAGAAATCATGGTAAGCTGTTATTATGGCATCAATGGGGGGTTTCAACTTAGGTGGATACCTCAGCTTTTCTTTTGAATTTTGGCTCCAAATTTTCAACATGGGGTTCTAGGGACCCCAACTCATGAACATATGCACTGTCATTTCATTATTCAGTCCGAAAGGTGATTTTGTGGTCACTGCAGAATCACCTTTCAGGACTGATTAATGAAATGACAGTGGTACTGTTCATGAGGTGGGGTCCCAAAAAGCCTATGTTGCGAATCTGGTGAAAAAATTACTGTGTTATGACAATTTTTAATATTTTCACTCCAGATTTTCAACATTGCCATTTTTTCACACCTCCTTGTCAACAGTACAGCTGCCATTTTCACATCCTGTCCTAAATGTGTTTTCCACATCTGGCACACAATGGCACAATCACTGTGGAAATCAACTTTTGGGATAGATTAACAAAATTGTAGTGCCACTGTTCATAGCGGAGGTCCTAAAATGCCTATGTTGAAAATTTGGTTAAAAAAATCCCCATGTGATCAGTAATTGTTCACCGTTGCAGTCACAACATAAAAAGTTAAAAATGTAGTTTCTCCAGTCAGATGCAACCCCCTTTCTCTTCCCCATGGTAGGAACCTTAATATTCTCCTGGAACCTTTGTAATTTTGCACTTTAGAATCACGTTTATGCAAATGTAACATGAGGAAGAGAAACATGTAGAAAGAGTGATGAACCCTTTCTCTCCCCCGTGTTACAAGAGGATTAACCCACTCCCGAGAATGTGTCTCTTAGGGATTAATGTATGGCTGGGTGGTTGGAACAACTCGGCCTTTGGCCTCACGGTCCAATCCCCCCCCCCAAGCCATACATTAATCTCTGAGAGACCAACGCTCTGTCATAGGTTAATCCTTACTTGACAAATATTTGTTTAGATTTCCTGTTAGTCTTCCCTTGTCTATATGTAAGCCTTCCCACTAATGTAGAACCTTTGTAAATGAGCACCTGTGTTTAAAGGTGTCAATCCTAGACCTTAATAAATAAATAACCCTGTAGCTTCTAGTAAGCCATACGGGGGGACTTACCTATGGATTATTCATGCTGATTATCAAAGCAGAACAGGGTTAGGATATGAAATGTAGAGAGTTGAAAGCGGAAAGAAAGCTTAAATAACTACTTTGCAAAATGAAACCCACTAAATAATGTCAAGGTTCTTTTCAAAAATATACTTTATTCTGCCCAGATTCTCTGTACATATTGAGGATGAAAACACTTAAAATCCATCTACCTGCTGTCCCATAGAACATCCAACATCATCTTTTCTTTCAAATTAATGCTGCTTCATTGACTGAAACAAAACAAAGACTGAAATGTGTGTGTGTGGGGGGGTTGTCAAAATCCATTGGATGACCTCAACTCCAAGAGTGAGGGGGTCTCCTGACCTCTCTGATCCCCAGGTTTTGCTGTCTATTTTCACATGTAACATAAACCTTGCTTCACTGCTGTAGCTGTGAGGTTCTTGCCTTTTAAATTTCTTACCACTTTTGGCCTTATCAGGACCCAAACCATTACCATCATTTGGCTGGTCAACCTCATATCCTGTGCTGAAGAAACAGCTATAGCACACATAAGTCATAACGAGGATAAACATGTGTCTGTGGTTATGTGTCTTTATTCTTTGAAGATTGTTTGTGAGGCCTTTTTTGAGGCCCTGCATGAAATATGTTTGGACTCACATCCTGCTTCGCACAGGGCAAAAAAATTTAGCACTCATCTGCTGTTGCACTCAGGATCCAAAGGACCCTGCTGAAAACAAACTATAACTCTGCTTTCTCAAAAGGTAAGGACATTCATTGTAATAAAGAAAAAAAATGAATGCATCATTGGAGTTCGAAAGTCACAAAAATAAGGAAATGTGGCATTAGGGTTTTTAGCCACATTACCCATCCCCTGTTCCAGCCCCTAGCCTTGTGACTCAAAGTTAAGCTACAGGTCCAAGGCCATGCCCCATGGGTCTGCTGTTTTAAGCTACAGGTCCAAGGCCATGCCCCATGGCTCTGCTGTTTTAACCTACAGGTCTGAGGCCATGCCCCATAGGTTTTCTGTTTTAAGCTACAGGTCCGAGGCCATGCCCCATGGGTCTGCTGTTTTAAGCTACAGGTCTGAGACCATGCCCCATGGGTTTGCTGTTTTAGCTACAGGTCTGAGGCCATGCCCCATGGGTCTCTTCTGTTTTAAGCTACAGATCTGGGGCCCTGTGCAAAAAGTCATAACCAATCTTCTTTCTCAGGAAGGGTCCACAGGGCCCTGCATGAGAAAATTATGAATGATGATGTGGGGCTTATGGGAAGCAAGCACCAGATTTCTGGGGCATGGCTCAGGACTGGTAGTTTGAAGCAGCATATCCATATGTCTTGCCCTGTACCTGTAACTTGGATTTGGGTTACAAGGTTAGGGAATATGGCAGCAGTAGGAAATAGGTTAAAAACACCACATGTAACTGCTTTTTGGATTTGGAACCCTAATGATGCATTAATGTAAATGTTTGCAATATATATATATATATATATATATATATATACAGATATTCTTTGTAAAAAGCTATGTTAATGCATAAGTTTGGGTTGAGGATAAAGCAACCAACTTATGTAAATATGACATTAGGGTCTCCAACCCTAAGCCCCTGCCCCACCCCTAAAGTGAATGAGGGGTGGAGTCTTCCTTGGGGTTGTCAAGCTTAACACTCACCTAATTGCAGTAAGAGAACAACTAAGATATGATTAAGACAGCTGTGTATGTTTCATGAGTGCAAAGAATGGGTGAGTGTTAAGGTTGACAACTTCAAGGAAGATTCCACCCTTATTCATTTCAGAGGCCGGGCAGGATTTTAGGGTTAGAAACCTTAATGTCATATTTCCTACATTTGTTACTTTCTCCTGAACCTTAACTGATGCATTAACGTAGTTTTTGCAAAACATTCCTTAAGTTTTTAGATAGTGTAATCATAGCTTTATTTGCCTGTGAGAGTGCAGGGCCCTCCCACCCATCCATAGTTTTGAGATAGTGTAATCATATCCTTATTTGCCTGTGGGAGTGCAGGGCCCTTGGGTGCCCACTCCCCCATAGATGTGCATATGTATGTTGCTGTGGAAGAGCCCTGCACTTCCATTTATAGGATTACAGTGACCAAACTGTCAGCATTGCCATCTTATAATCCCACATCATGTACCCAATACAGAAAATTTTTAAATCCCTGCCAAAATGCAATTCCACCATTCCATGCCACAGGTGCAAAAACATATTTGGCCAAGATTTTAAAAATGACAGCTGTGACATGCAGATGTGTCGAGCCAGGATGAAGTGCAGAAATGCTGCAGAATATCACAGAATGCTACAATTTAATGCAGGGTCCATTGTAAGTCAAAAGCAATTAAGACCTTTTGTCATACAGGATTTTGTGACATGTCATTACTGCAAATTACTGCACATCATCATGGCTGGCATATCTGTAGATAAGGTGGGGTAATAAGAAGGCTCTGTTGAAAATTTGGGGTTAAAATATTTAAAATTTCCAAAGTTATGAGTTTGTGTAGCAAAATTGCAACAAATGGTCATAATTTGCCATTTTTACATATTTGACCCCACATTTTGAACATAGCCTTCTTATGATCCTATCTCATGAACAAGTGCAGGAAAATGTCCAAATTCTGCCTGAAAGGTGAATTTGCAAAGCAACTCATGAAATTACCATTTGAGCAGGAGTTAGTAATGTCACTCATATTGTTCATGAGGTGGGGTCCTAAAAGGTGTTGTTGAAACTTTAGTGTAAAAATGTCAAAAAGAACTAATTTATGCATCAGAGTTGAAAAACCCATTGAAGTACATTGAACCACATTTACCTGAGTTTCTCATATTGCAGTCACAAGACGTGTCTTCCATCAAAGATGGGAATCTCAAACCTGGAAACTGTTCTGGTGAGTGAGGGTGGTGTGGGGTGTGCTGGGTGCTGAGTGGGAGGTGGGGGTGGGGCTGATCAGTGAGGGACCATTTTTTGCAGGGGAAAAAATACATAGAGGGAACATGAGAACCAAGACACCAAAGAAGTAGTGTGGGCCAAGAAGTCGGGGGCTTCTCTTGAAAGTTTAAAACCATTTCGTTAATGCAAAATCAGAAAATTTAAAGGATTTCTCATTCAGAGTTGTGATTGAAATTTTACCCAAAAATAATTTTTGGGTGCTTTGATTTACCAAAAAGTGAGTGGATCTCTTTTCTCCATGCAACATATTCTATATTGAGGTTTTGGAGGCTTGATCTCCCACCCCACCCCAAGATTTCATTTACCTTACAGCCATTGGTATCACATTGCCCTTGTGGTTTACTGACAGTTTTATTACTGCTGTGGACACTGATGGGGTGTGGAGGAAGCAACCAGACCAGGGACATATAATGGCGGCATGGGGATGTTGATCGGAGAACAGGGAAGGACCACTGGACTACCAATGAATTTATTATTTAATATGGGACGGTAATCAGAGAATGGTGGAGGGACCACTGGACTACCAGGAAATCTATAATTTCAGGACAGGATGGATGGTGATTGGAGAATGGGGCAGGACCACTGGATGACCATAGAATATATATTTTATATGGTGACAGTGATTAGAGATCGGGAGGGACCATTGGACTACAGAAAATATATATTTTATACAGGAACAGCAGTCAGAAAACAGAGGAGGGAAGAACCACTGGACTATCATGGAATATATTAAATTTATACTGGGACAGTGTCATCGAGGCACAGATCAGGAAGCATATTAAAAACCAGGAGCAGTTGTAAAATTCACAACAAGAATTTTATTAGTACTAACAGTAACATAAAATAATAAAATTGTTTAGTATAACTATTTACAAAGGTCAAATAAACAGAAAAAGTCCAACTGAGTTTTCTTTCAATCTCTGTGTCCCTTTAATTCAAGTAATTGCAGCTCTGTCTTTTTATAAGCCCTTCCAACCCCCCTTCTTAACAAGCATCCTGTTTTTCTAAGTAAGCAATAATACCCGACAGGGTGGGTGGTATTGGGCTATACCGGACCGCCCAGGGGCGTAATGAGGCCTGATGCCACAGGCAGAGGGCCTTATAGCCCCTCTGGAAGGTCCAGTATATCTAATACCGCCCAATTCTGGAAGGTATTATTGCACTTAGAAAATGGGGTATTTGCAATAGTTTTATCAAATATTTTCACAATATAAAGAGAGTCCTTCAAAATTAATAAAAAATACATACAGATGCATTATGCTGTAAAGTAGTCCCTCAACTGGTGCTGTTGCAAGTAAAGGATGCTGCTGTGTTTAACCTACTTTATTTATTTGCTTACATATTTTTTAATGCATCTGTCTACATGCTTCCTGGGAGATAGATATATATATATATATATATATTTTTTTTTACACTGAGACGTATGCTCTGCTACCTGGTGCAATTCAGTTCAAACTGACAGCAATGCATGCAGCAGTTGAGAAGGCTGCAGGATCTCATTAAAACATTGACTTTTTCTCCCTTCGTGGTTCCTTGTGCCATAAGTGCAGCTTCAAAAGAAAATGAATTATTCTTACTGTTATTCTAACACTTTAACTTCTTTGTTGAGCACTGTTGGTGACTCGGGATTCAGACTCGGGAAGCAGACTCGCGGTCTATAACTTGCTGGTTTCTTGAGCGTTAACAGAAAACCTTTATTAATGTGGCAGACAGCGCAAACTTCTCGTGGATGTTTAACTCCATTTTTAAAATGAAACAGAACAAAAGTGTTGGCAGTATGAGGTATGGGGTATTGACGCTGGGAGTCAAGCTGAGGAGCGGGTGGGCAGGGAAGAGAGATCGCTAGTTCTGGCAGCTAATGCGTGAGAGGAGCGTCATTTCTTCATTTTACGCACTGCAGTTATGGAAAATGAGGAAAATACTGCTGTCATGTGTAGTAGCGCCACCAGAGATAGCGCCTCTCTCTCTCAGCTGATTAGTAGTGACTGTTGTTTTCGTGATTCTTTAATGTGTTCCTACTTTTTTTAAATTTATTTTACTAAAAATAATACGGAGGAGCAGCCTCAAACTCGCCATGAAAGCAGAGAGGAAAGAAAAATGGTGGCAGGTCAAAACTGAACATTCTGACCCCTTGATTTTAGAGATCGGGTCAGTTGGGACTGGCACTTTTTCAGACCTGGGCTCTGTTGTCTGATAGATGCCCACCTTGGCAGGGCTATCAGCCAATCAGAACCCAAGAATTAATAAGCCATTTTCTAATATGTTCTAGTATATTTCAGGAAGGTGTTGTAAGAACACAATGTACCAGAACTGAGGCCCCTTTTCCATGGCTCTTCTGCAAAAGGCCTAAAAATTGTACTTAGATACCCTCATGAGTTTTCAATACCTTTTTGCAATCATCTCAGACTACATATACATTTCAAAACTAACACTATATCATGTCTAAACAAAGGGATCCCAATGTCAGTTACAATTCCACATAATGATTTACATATATTTTTATATGAGCAGATATGCAAGGGAGGTAAAGACAGAACAGCAAGGGAAGACTAAGAGATAGCAAGAGGCAAAAAATTGTGAGACTGTCGGGCTGATCAAATCCTAGGTCTCACAAGAAATTTGGTTGTGTAACCAGATGGACAAGAGACAGGAAAGGGAAGAACAGAACAGACCCCTGCATTCAAGCTCTCCATAACAACTGGGGCAGGGTCCTATTCCACCCTGTCACATACACCCCTCCCCGAGGGAACCTGTTTTAATAAACAGGTTTCCAACACTTTCTATTAATTCTCTAATAATATTAGCTTTTAACTTTCAGACATTAAGCACATGTGTAGTATCCTTTTTTTCTATTACAGTACAGCACACAGTAAAGTTTAAGCTCATACATTTGTTTTTCAACCTTCAGAACTCCCTATTCTTGATCCATATATTGACAGAAAATCAGCATTGCTATTCTCTTTACCAGATTTGTGTATCACCTTGAATTTAAATGGCTGTAGTGCCAGGTACCACCTTGTGATTCTGGAATTTTTATCTATAATTTGGTTAAGCCAACAGAGAGAATTGTGGTGTGTTACAAGCACAAGGTCAGTTCCTAGCAAATAAAACTTAAGGGACTCCACTTTGCTGCTAAATACTTAGGCTGCCGCCGACAAGATATCTTGTTCTAAAAAACCTATGCGTTCTAAATCTTCTGGCAGCCTAAGGGTTATTAATGCTGGAGTACCTTTTCTCTCTGTCATGCAACTTTCTACTTATGTACAGACTAGGATGTTCTGCCCCATCTACATTTTGACTCAGTACTGCACCTAGGCCTACCTCTGATGCAGCTGTTTGTAACAAAAATGGTTGCTCAGTGTCTGGGCTCCTTAAAACAGGGGCTGAACATAATGTAGCCTAAATGGCTTGAAAAGCTTCATCACACTCTGTGGTCAATTTCACATTATTTGGGTATCCTTTTTTTTGTGAGTTCAGCGAGGGGAGTAGCTAACTCAGCAAAGTTGGGAACAAATCTCCAATAATAACCAGCCAGCCCTAAAAAATGACCTGACATGTTTCTTTGTTTTAGGGACAGGGCTGTTAGCAACAGCTTCTATTTTAGAAATTTCTGACTTAACTTCTCCATTTCCCAACACATAGCCCAAATATCTGGTTTCCTGCATGCCCAATGCACATTTGGTAGGATTATTAGTCAGACCTGCATTTTTGATAGCTTGGATAACTGCTTGTTGGTGTTCCAAGTGGCTTTTCCAGTCTGGACTATACATCACAACATCATCCAGGTATGCAGTACAATAACCAGTGTGAGGGGGTAAAATTGCATCCATGTATGACTGGAATGTAGCTAGTGCACCATGTAAACCAAATGGCATGGTGGTGAACTGATAGAATCCATACCTTTCTCTATGCTTTCTTGGTACTAGGTCCAGTACCCATGCACAAAACTCCTGGCTTAGAGTATGCATGGCATAAATCGCATTTAGGCTGACACCATCTGTCATCGAGGCACAGGTCAAGAAGCATAGGAAAAACCAGGAGCAGTCATAAAATTCGCAACAAGAGTTTTATTAGTACTAACAGTAGCATAAAAAAATTAAATTGTTCAGCATAACTATTTACAAAGGCCAAATAAACAGGAAAAGTCCATCTGAGTTTTCCTTCAATCTCTGTGTCCCTTTTTTCCAAGCAATTGCAGCTCTGTCTTTTTATAAGTCCTTCCAACCCTCCTTCTTAACAAGCATCCAGTTTTTTCTAATATGTTCTAGTATATTTCAGGCAGGTGCTGCAAGAACACAATGTCCCAGAACTGAGACCCCTTTTACACAGCTCTTCTGCAAAAGGCTTTAAAATTGCACTCAAGTAACCTCATGAGTTTCCAATAGCTTTTTGTAATCATCTCAAACTATATATACATTTCAAAAATTATCACAAAGTAATTTCTAAACAAAGGGATCCCAATATCAGTTACATTTCCACATAATGATTTACATATATTTTTATATGAGCAGATATGCAAGGGAGGTAAAGACAGAACAGCAAGGGAAGACTAAGAGATAGCGAGAGGCAAACAATTGTGAGACTGTCGGGGTGATCAAATCCTAGGCCTCATGAGAAATTTGGTTGTGCAACCAGACAGACAAGAGACAGGAAAGGGAAGAACAGAACAGAACAGATCTCTGCATTCAAACTCTCCATAACAACTGTGATAGAGTCCTATTCTACCCTGGCTCAGACAGCAATCAGAGAATGGGGAAGGGAACTGACCACTAGACTACAAGGGAATATATTTTATTTATATGGGGAGGATGATGGCAGAATGGGAGAGGCAGGATGGACCAATGGACTACCAGGGACATATTCATTCAGGGAATGGAAGTCGGCAGGTAGTGGGTGCCACTAGACACCAGGGAACCATAACGGTTTGAACTGTCATGGACCTTTACTGTTTGCAGTCTTTTCAGTTCAAGCAGTAAAGTTCAAACTGTAAAGAACTGTGAATGGTTATTTTTGATCAAACCATCCCTTACCTAAGCAAGTGATGAGTGAAATCATTCTCACCGCACTAACTGATATTTGCAGTGTTCATTTTAAAATAGTAATAAAAGAATCCAACAAAGTATGCAAAAGAGGCCTAATTACAGATCTTGTTCATTAGTTACCAGGCAGTACTTGGGTAGAAAAACATTGTTAAAACAGAAAAAAAATCAAGATGGCTAAGATCACAAATTGTATTTCTCTGAGCATGAACAGTAAATACTTAACAATTAACAGTTCAAATGGTTTCATTTACCTGCCTGTCTGGCAGCTGTCACAAACATCATTATAATTTAAAAATGGTAACATATTTTTCACTAAACCATTCAAAGGCACACCCTTGGCACAGATCCCATCATCCCTGAAAATTTCAGAAAAGAATTTTATTTCATCTGGTCTGCAGATGACGAAAAATATCAATCTTAACCAATGGTGAAAAAGTGGAGTTTTTTCTGTTTTTTACCACTTTATATCTCAAAAACTATACAAGATGCCATCACAAAACTTTTCACATCTTGAGACTCTTGCAGAATGACTGTGCATGCCACTTATTGGGCTATTTCATTAACGTCACGCAAAGTTATTAAGGGGCAAAATTTAGGATTTAACATTGAAGTGCTGTACCAACTCAAAATATATGGGTGCTACTGCACCAGTATAACATATATGTAATAAGACATGAAGAGCTGTGTATGTTGCTCGTACAGTACACACCTGGGGGCATAGTGAGACATAACACCACAGGTAAAGTGCCTTCAGACTCTGGAAGTGCATTGTGCCAGCACAATGCTCATTTTGAAGTGTCTTATTGCCCTTATAAAATGGGCAAACTGAAAATAAAAAAGTCAACTCTTTTAATAAGTTTATAGGTCTGTTTAGAGGGCCTCTTATGAATATGAGTGTTGCCTCATGCGTTCGTTGGACCAGAGGACTGCAAGATGAAGGTGAGCAGTTCTGTGGTCCTAAGGATGCAGGAGGCAACATTTTTATATTCATAAAATGCCCTCCAAACAGACCCAATTATTATAGATCACTAACTTTATTAAATAAAAAACACTTTTTTTCAATACAGTTAACAGCATAAGCAATCAGCATGAAGCCCCTTACAGTGGCTCAGTGCATGAAGTACTCTTACGGTAATAAGAGTACCTCATGCACAACTGCAGGGAGGGCTGTGAATGGTCGGTGATGCTCCTGCAATCTATAATATTAAAACCAACTATTTCCTTTTGCTAGAAGTAACTAGTGAAATGTAATTCCTCCCCAGCTGTCAAGCATCTGTCTATCCACATATTCAACAGAATGTTTTTTTTTAAATCTTGGAATCCAGGAATTCAAATTTTTGCGGCGTTCTACTGGTTGAATGTTCACCTCTCCCAACAGTAAGACTCTTCAGCAATAACATTTTTAAAAATGGAATAAGACTTATTGTGCTGCAGTAGCCACACTACAGATGAAATCAAATTAATCTCACTAACGTTTTGAAAAATGTGTTAAAGCCTAGCCTTCAGCAGGGTATCTAAAATCAGAGTAAACTGCACTTGTAGTGTGGAGACTAACTGTGCTACAGAGACTTTAAACAATTTAAGCTCCTTCAACCATTTTAAGCCCTGTAGTCTGTAAAGAGCTAAACACACACACAACAAAAGGCCTCAGTAAACTCAGGGAATCAGTTGGTAACCGAAGCAGGGTAAGCAGCAAAGATTTTTCTGGTAGGCAGATAAGGACACATGGTGGGGGGCTCCATGGTCAGAAAAGAAGCTCCAAAAAATAAAACACTGAGTTGCACCTTATTTTAAGTTGCATATGCATGTAAGGAGGGGACTATAAAGGAAAATAACATTTGATCAGTTTGTTCTTTTTTTTTTTTGAGAGAGTTTTATTATTATTATGGCATAGGTGATTTTATTTTTTGGAGTGAGTAAAGGTGGCAGCCATGTTTGTAAGGGCAGACAGGAATTAAAAAGGCTTTAATATTGTTAGCATGTTGTGTCTCGATTGCAGGACTTTTTTACCCATGCATTTTCTCTCTCAATGCAACGTCCTTAATCAGAGTTCAGTATTTTCCCTACCTGTTTTATAAATACACCCAACACACATATTATGTAATTGTCTGAAACTTAATTTTCTGTTTAGACTTTACACCTCTTGGCTTGGTCACCTTTATAAATGAGAGCATGTCAGTGTTCTTTCTTCTAATCTGTTTAAATAGCGAATTGAGCTTGCCACCTTTCACCGTGTAGAAGCTGCTGCATCTATTTTAAACTTGTTGGTTTGGGCAGCAGCTTCTAAAAGGGGGCAGCTTTAGTTTGTAACACCATCCTCCATGCAGTGCTCTCCCTGATGTTCTCCAAATTCTTTCTGCACAGTGCAGCTAAATAGCACCCCTTAACTTAAACAGCCCTCAGCATAATCTAAGAGAGACATGCCTGTAGATTCAGCCTAACTAAAGAAACAGCAAACAGTAGATTGAAGAATGGTCACTGGCGACAATGTAGTGGATGGCATCCAGAAAACACCAAATGGAGAACAGTAACAGAGGAACAAGTCAGGGAATTAAGCTGGCTGTTATGGTGCTGGTATTTGGAAAATAAACTGGAAGAAAATTGGTCCTCAGTGAAAGTCTAGTTTAAATTTAGTTTAATAATCTGTACCTATAGCACCATGATAGATTGTAAGTGAATAGGTGCATATAACTTGCATAAGCATATGTGCATTTCTGCAATATGGGAATCTGCAGCAGTTGCTTGTGGAAGTTTAGGGAGGCTTAATTGGCATAATTGCTTGTAGCACTTCATGGAGACTGTGAGGGTCTGTGCTCTCAGGTCATCGGAGAGTGGTGAAGGCATACAGTATTCACAAGTTCACCATTTTGCTAGCCTGATCCCTTTAGAAACTATGGCTACAAATGAGGTTGGCTTCTATAAGAACTTTTTTAGATATGGTATTTTTCAGGGCAGCATCAAAATGATGAAATATAGTAGCGGAAATATTGCATGTTTCACCCTGTTTTGCAAACAAATGTGACATGATTCCTTTTATATCACTCTGTAACTTTTGCAACATTTTGTAATACTTGAGTTACGACTGTGTATGTATGTATATGTGAATGACTGCACCCTGTGCCTTGACTTGCACCAAGCCCCAGGACCCACCTGAAAATGAGATGCTCCACGGGACTCTATCCTGGTAGAGAAAATTATAATAAATATTTGGGGCATGTAGGAAGATGGGAAACTACCTGTAAGAGCTAACAGAGAACAGGGTGTATTTCAAAACAGGAAGAGACAATTTTCTGTTTTGGTCATTACAACAATGAAATATTATCTCTAGAAAGCAGTTAAAAGAAAAGACAACAAGCATTTGTCAATGTCGAACGTTCGCTTGCAGGTATTTGCAGTGGTGTTTGGCACGTCTGGTGCTTTACCCTAATGCCCTGTGCGATTGCTGGTATTTGCACAATAAATTTTCAGCATGACCTTTTTTGTTATCCCCATTGTGCGCTACATAGGCGGAAACACGTTTTGGGCAGGATGTGAAAAAATGACAGCTGTACTGCTCATGAGGAGGTGTGGTAAAATGGCAATGTTGAAAATCTGGAGTGCAAATATTGAAAATTCGCAAACGTACTAGCGTGCGTAGGAACTGCGCAACGCACGCTCGTAAAACAGTCATTTTTAGGAATTTTTTCACCAAATTTTCAACATAGCCATTTTAAGACCTCTGCTCATGAACAGTGTCACTGTGATTTTCTTAATGTGTCCCATACATTGATTTCGCACACCAACTGTGCCATTGTGCGCTACATGGGCGGAAACACGTTTTGGGTGAGATGTGAAAAATGACAGCTGTACTTCTCATAAGAAGGTGTGGTAAAATGGCAATGTTGAAAATCTTAAGTGGAAATATTGAAAATTTGCAAACCTACGAGCGTGCATAGGAACTGCGCAACACACACTCGTAAAGCAGTCATTTTTAGGAATTTTTTCACCAAATTTTCAACATAGCCATTTTAAGACCTCTGCTAATGAACAGTGTCACAGTGATTTTCTTAATGTGTCCCATACATTGATTTCACACACCGACTGTGCCATTATGCTACATGGGTGGAAACACGTTTGGGCAGGATGTGAAAAATGACAGCTGTACTGCTCATAAGGAGGTGTGGTAAAATGGCAATGTTGAAAATCTGGAGTGAAAATATTGAAAGTCGCAAACTTACGATCCTGCGTAGGAACTCGCATAATGCGCTCATAAAACAGTCATTTTAGAATTTTGCACAAATTTTAAACATGGGGTTTTGGGACCCTTCTCAGGAATGATGTCACTGTCATGGCGTTATTCAGGCCCAAGGGTGATTTCACGCGGTGACAGTGACTGCGAAATCACCCTTAGGGTCCAACTCGCGCCATGATAACTGACATCATTCGAAAGGTCCAAAACTCATGTTAAAAGTGCAAAATCCAAACCTGAGATATGCAATAAAGTTGAAAAACCCCCATCTAGCCCATTATACAGCTTACCGGCATTTCCTCAGTTCGCGGTCAGCTTTGAAGAGTGCAGGCGTGTTCCCAGTCCAGCGATGATCATCGCTCGAGCTCAGAGGTAAGTATGGGGTGGGGGTGTGGGGAGGCGGGTGCGCAGTGGGTGGGTGCAGTTGGGGAGGGGGCTGGGAGACTAAGTGGGACCGTTTTTGCTTTTCAGGGTGAAAAAAAAGACGACGTGGGACGCTTGCCACGCTTGGGTGGGCTCCCAGCATGGCACCAAAGCTTTGGGGGGCATTTGGGGGCGTGGAGCCGATGGGGATTGGGCACCCCGTCCAGCAGACGGCGTGGGACATTTGCCACGCTGGGGTGGGCTCCCAAGCGTGGCGGCAAAGCTTTAGAATCTTTGGGGGCGATGCAGCCGGCGGGGGATTGGCACCCCCGTCAACAGAGGACTCAGGATGTTTGCCATGCTGAGGTGGGCTCCCAGAGTGGCACCAAAGCTTTGGAGGGGGGCGTGAGGCCTACCACGCTGTGTATAACAGTGGTGATTTTCTTTGAAGCGAATACCACCGCTGTCATATACAGCTCCTGCACCCATTGGTGTAGGACCGACACGCCTGCTCAACAGAGCAGTGGATTGAACGGGTGAGGCACACCTCCAAAGTGTGCTACTCTCCCAAAACGTTCCTTGTGCATGCGCAAGCGAACGTAAAAACAACTGCAACCAGAGTGAAATAGCAGAGCACAGGAAATCAGATTGATGAGTTGCAATATTTAACACATGCATAATGAGACTGCTGAAGGAAGCTTGTAACATAGGCACTATGGGCTAAATTCACTATTATGCATATTGTGTGCTAGAAGCCTGGTGCACACAGTGAGGTGTGTGTGCCAAAACACTGCAACCACATGATGCACAGAATACTGACTGCTGGTAGCACCAGCACTGACTGCTGATTCAAAACAGTGCAGTCTGCAAAGCCAAATGGAACCGACAACCAGGCCGCATATTATTACCATAACCTGCATATGAGGCATGCCCCCAAGAACACACAACTTGCAAGTCATTATGCTTGCAGTATGTGGATACTTAGAACATAGGGAAGTTGGTCAGGGGCAGCCACTAAGAAGGAGTTGGACAAGAACACCCATCAATGATAACTTTGCACACCTGCCCACAAAGTAAAAGGTAATGGACACCTCACAATGATTGTCTCTTTCCCAATCTAACAATTCAGTGCTATAGCTCTAATGAGAGGATAAGCACTGTCAGGAACAAGAAAGATGCTGGCCATGGAGAGACCGAGCAGAAGACAGTATGCTCATGTAAATAAAACTACAATAGCTATGTTTTGCACTTCCTACATAGTCTGTTGCAATAGCAAATTCTATCACCCGGAAACTGATCACCCTGAAAGCTAGGCTGCCCCTGCCTCCTCTTGTCTTTCACTGTTTCATTTATTGCTTTTGTTTTTCTATCTTTGACTTCTCCTTCTTCTTTACAAAGCCCCAAATGAGCACATGAAGACCCTGATATTTATAACCACCAAGTAAATAAGACCCTTAGAAAAAAGGGAACTCCTGCTTTGCTTTTAATTATAGCCTTGATAATGTCCTTAGAAAGACTGTTATGGAAAAAGGCTGCCTTTGTAGCACAGTTAAATTAGTTAGTATTGTTGCAAAGATAAATAAACAGAAATAAAATGCATTACTGTTAATGTTGCCACAGCTGAACAGTCATGTTGTGAATACATCTTTTCTACCCCCACCCTCCTTGGTCCACTGCCATCACTGTTCGTGCCGTCTGGTGTTAGAAAGGAATGGGACTGCATGTGCAGTTCAAAAAGTCACTGAAATAACTACCACACATTTCAAAATATCTTCAAGAATGGGAAATCATTAGCAAGAAGTCAAAAGAGATTGCAAAACAATGACAAGGAGAAAAACATAGAGTAGCACTGGGTACTAACAGGCAAATGTTTTAAGTGTGCAGGGCACAAAACATTTCCTATAACATTCAGTTCTTCCTAGGTTTTCATCCCATTTGCACCTTCTCCTTCAAGAATACTGGCTTGATATTTATGGTTTCAAAAGGGAATGCTTCCAGTGTTCTGGGTTTTCAGTTTGCTGAAAGATGTGTTCACACCCATCTAATCTACGTTTAACTAGTGATTCAAGGTTTGAGGCACTTCCAGTATTAGTACAGTAACGTCCATTCCTGGTCAATAAATGATATGCATACCTCTGCTTTTGATGTTCTTCAGAATTGTTTGTTTCTGTTTTGTTAAAGAAAAAGGCCATATGGGGCATCTATATTCTAAGGCTTGATGTACCATCCATAGATATATACACAGAGCCTGATTCCAGAAGCGATATGCCCAACACAAGGTGCTTGTGTCACTCAGCAAAGACACAAGTTGCATCTCGTGTCATTAACTGCAGCATTCCCTATTCCAGTACACGATCTGCGCCAGTGAGGGAATCCACTGTGCCCCCCTTGCGACTTGCATCTGGGTACACCAGGTCACAAGGGAGCTCGTGCCACAGCAGAGCTCACATTTCCAATTCCAAAAGCCCTGCTGTGGCCATCGCAAGGGGCTCCACTTAGACCTGCCAGGAGGTGGTCTAAGCCCCTTTCGACAGACTGGGACACTGTTTTGGGTGGGCTTCATGTGGGGTTGGTGGGCAGGAGGGGCACAAAGGGGCATAGGGAGGGTTGTTGTGTCAGCAGGGCAGTAAGGGATTATGTTGGCACCCGGCAGGGTGCATATGCCTCTGTATATGTTATACATAGGCAAATGCATCCTGTCAGGTGCCAATGCACTCCCTTACTTCCCTGCTGACACAACAACCTCCCTATGCCTTCTATTTGTGCCTCTTCTGTCCCCTTCTGGCATGGGTTACTCCCCCTCATCACTACCACCATCTATGTTGGCCCATCCTGTGTTGCGCCATTGGGAGAGGATCCAGGTCCATGCAGCATGTACCGCTGCTGCACCCCTGGTTGGGCACTGTGCCACACTTGTGGCAATCCCAGGGATTTTGGTGCTGAAACCCTGCTTCTTTGTGGAATACGGCACAGGGTCCCTGACGCACCCAGGTATCGCCTCAGCCCTGGAGGGATGCAACTTGCATCACTCCAAGGGCACCTTTTGGAATCGGGCCCATAGTCACTAAGTCATCAGCACTGACTCCAGCCCTTTTAAGCACAATTAGGTAACATGCATAATTAGGTATAATAACTTCTTCTTTGCTCTGACAGCCATTGCATGGATATGTTTTACCCATTTCAATGATGTGAGGTCGTTATACCAAACGGGCAGACAGGATGACTAATGAGTCTTTATCTGCCATTAGAATCTACATAACTGTGTACCTGAGAGGACCATCTGGTCCACCCTCTGAACTTTCACTCCTTCTTCAAACATCGGAGGTAAGTTAGGTGGATCACCCTACTAAAAAAAACAAAATGCCTTGGTCTTGGAACAATTAATTATCATTCCAGCAGACTTACACTTCTCTGCTGCCAGATGACTCCCTATTTGGAACCATTTGTAAAAAGATGACATCCAGGTTGTGTAATCTTAAGAATGCCTCTGCAGTCAGCATGGAGCAACTGCAAGTCAGGGAAAAACTGCCCTTAGAAAGCTTGAAGGGGGTTGCATTTTAATGTCTCAAGCAAGGATAGCTTTGGTGACACCATTCCTGCTTGGATCACCTGATTCTAATTGACTGGGCTGTACCCTGATAACTTCATGATATCATGATGATATGGCGATCTCACAGTGGAAGTGTTTACCCATTCAGTAGTGTCTCCTGTATGTTTTTTCAATTTGGCACATTAAGTACACTCAATTTAGTAACACTTAAACTTCTCAAGCTGATGATGTATACTAGCTCCATCTGGGACCCAACATGAGTGAGAGGCCCTTAGTGGCTGTTGGGATTACTGCTGTCTTAGGCTGGCTGGTGTCTTCTCTACTTGCATAAAATGGGAATGGCAGGACTGAGACATTTGTAGTGTATACACAGTCAGTAAACAGACAATGCAAATTGCCATCAGGTGGTGAAAGTTGAGACTGCAACATAAAAAGAACAAGAGCTCAGTCTAACAGCCTGGAGAACTAGAAATTTTCCATTAGCTGACTGGTTTAGAGTTGCTGCCTCTGAGACTAGGGATGTAAGAATAAATGCCAGGGTCTGGCATTTACTCTTTCAGACTTATGACTCAGTTTACAAAATATGTCCCTCCCCGACAAGCTGCAGCCTGGAGAGACGACATCACAACACTTTTGTGCTGTAGCAATGTAGGGACAGTGCTCTGCTGGAGAACAGATGTAGGGCCCTTGAGTCCAGGAGGATGAAATCCACAGAACAAGATGTACATGCCTAAACTCACACTAAGATGCTTGAAAGGGGGAAGGATGGCACAGGCGAGAGCCAGAGTTGGGAGATGGGGCTGTTTTATAACAAATTAGACAGAAGTGTGGGTGTTTTAACAGTGGGAAATCATGGAATGGCAATTTAGAACAGCACAAACCATGCCATAGACATGGTTGATTTGCATACCCTGTAGACTGTTTTGTGGTTCAGCCTACAAGGGCCAGAATATCAGAATTTGGGTGACCCACACAAAAGAATCAGTTCATGCCTGAATTACAGACAAGGTGGCATAGTTCCACAGAAATCATCATAATGAAGGGTCCCAAATGCCACCATCAATGTGTGGATGGCCTGGTGTTTATAAAACTCTAAGAATTCCTTGGGACAGTGGCGTTTACCTGCAGAAGTGTTGACTATGGCTGCAGGATCTCCTCCCACAGTATTGGCTGGAGGAGATCTTCCACCTGCTAGGTTGACAGTGCTGGGAGGTAGATTTCAAAGGTATGTGGTAATGTGAGCTACCAGGGCTAGATGGTCTTTCCAGTAAAGCTGAGAACAATAATCTATCAAGATTTCCTGTATTCTATGAGTCTGGTGTTCCAAGGTTCTTGTCTATGGATTCCTAAGTTGACAGACACAAGATTGTTTTTTAGAGGCCCTCAACCTCTTAACTGAGTAACAGGTACCTGTGACCCCTCCCTCATAGTATTTGTGGAGTAGGTAAAACAGGGAATGCTGCACTGTTTGGTCCAGAATCTCTTGAATAGCAGCCTTTAACTACAATATGTGTGGGTGGATCTATGACAGTCGACAATTTTGTTGTCGACCGATGTTACAGCGACTCATTTATGTCGACCGCATTTGTGGCTGGCATAAAGGGAGTCACATCAAACTTTATTTTCTTCAGGAGGGCTTCACCCTGCAAACCCCATGTGCAGGGGGCTCTGCTCCCCGCTATTTAAATAATCAACTTCAAGTCGGAGTTGCTTCTGGAAGGGTGCAATATCCCCAGAAAGCAGTGCTGGGGTCCCATGCTGATAATACTGTGACCTGAGGCTGTTGTGGCTGTAGTGTCAGTCACAGAAAGTTATTGAGGTAGTGTCGGTATACTCATGTGGGTAAACAGAATGATCTCTCTGCATATGGAACTTTTGTAAGGTGGATAAAGAGGCCTGGAGCTTTCCTTTACTTTCTTATTCCTTTCCTTATGAAGGGAGGAAGTATAAGCAGTGATTCCCACCTTAGGATGGCCTAACAGTACCCCAGAGAATGTCCAGAGCCACGTCCTGAGATGTGTTATCCTGAAGTATCTGAGCGATCTGTTACTCCAGGTAATTAAGAAAGGCCACATTCTGGAGATAACCCAAATGTAACTTCCATTGAGTGGTTTTATGTGGCTGACACAAGGAAAACAAGGAGACAAGAGAACAATGATCAGATAAGTGAAAGACACCATGGAAAACACCCATTGGGGTTTCTAAATGTTCAACCATTGCAAACATGTAGTCAAGCCCAGCGTAACTATTATGGTGGGGCAAAAAGTGGGTGTCTTCTATTTTGTGGGGGTTGAAATGCTGCTAGGTGTCCACCAGCCCAAGATGTGCCGGGGTGGCCTTCACATACTGCTGTGCTTATGAGAGTCAGGATCTCCTTTAGGAAGAAGAATCTAGTTCTGGGTGAAGGATCAGCCTCCAGTTCTCCCCAAATCAATCTATTTTAAATATCCTTTCTACTCATACAAATGTACTGCTGCGACAGATCATAAAAACTACCATTCACTACTACTTTAAACAAGCTAAATCAAATAGTGCTCTCTAGATCAAGATTTATGTTATTAATAACTGAACTTCTGAAATCAGTGTCATATTATTCACTAGATCTGCACAGTCCTGGTATATTCATAGGATTCATAGGATGTTATGGGCTCAGAAGGCAAAATATCCTTAAAGAGCTCGCCACCAGTATAGTGAGTTGGAATTGTATTAAAGGTAGGATGTTTTCCTGCTACCCATATAATCATCTAGTTGTTTTTTTCAAATTGATCCATAGTAGTGCTCTCAACAAATTCTCTCAGTAAAGCATTCCACTGTGACACAGCACATTGGGTAAACCAGTGGCTTCTCTAATGGGTTTTACAGTTACTCCCTCTTTATTTAAGGTTATGTGTTCTAGTATTAGAACAGTTCCTTATTAAACCCAAAGTTTCCAAAAGAAGTGGATCATAATTTGCTTTATATGTTAAGCAGCGATCACCTCGTAATTGTCTATACTCCATAGAGTAGAGATCCAATACTTTTAGCCTGTCCTCATATTCTAGGTTGTTCATATCCTTAATACATTTTGTTATTTTCCTTTGAACTCCTATTAATTTTTTCCCTTCAATTATAGCTGGGGCAGAAAAGGGACAGCAATAATCTAAATGTGATCTGACTAGGCTTGCATAAAGTGGAAGGATTACACTGGAATCCCTGCTTTTTATATGTTTAAAGATGCAGCCAACTACGCTTTGGCGCTTTATAACTTTAGCTAAAGTATGGGTGTCGAAGGACAATTTGTTGCTCACTACGACACCTAATCTTTTTCATTAGTGGTTTCTGTGAGTTGCACATTATTTAGTTTGTAGTTAAAATTCAAATTATTGTGGCCTAAGTGCATGACCTTACACTTGTGTTCATTAAAAAGCATCTTACTATTGGTAGCCCAGTTCCTAACTTGTTTAATTCACTCTGGAAGTTGTTTGTGGCCATTGTTGATTATACATCCCAATTTGCAGTCATCAGCATATTTGGACATCCAGATGTTACTAGTTGTTTGCATTGTAGAAATCAACATATTAAAAAGAACAGGGCCCAAGACAGAGCCCAGTGGGACCCCATTGTTAACCTTGCCCCACTTAGAACAGTGGCCTCTAATAACAACACGTTGGCGTCTGTTTTGAAGCCAAGATATGACCCAGTTTATTATATTGGAATGAAATTAAAATTTGTACATGAGATTTATTAGAACTTGATAGGAAACCTTATCAAAAGCTTTGGAAAAGTCAAGAAAGATAATGTCCACTGGGAGCCCTAAATCAAGAGATGCACTGACATTTTCAAAGACGTTCAGCAGATTAAACAAGATCTACCTTGGAAAAAACCACGTTGTGTAAGATCTTGCAGATTATTTCGTGAGATATAGACTTCAATTTGAGTCAGCAATAATCTTTCTAGAAGTTTACCTATAACTGACGTAAGACTAATTGGTCTATAGTTAGATACAAATTTTTTATTACCAGATTTATGTATTGGAATAGCAAGTGTCTCATTCCATGATTTAATAGTCTCACCTTAATTTAAAGAGGCATTAAACAAGACAGTTAGAGGACCACATATGACTTTAAATGTTTCTTTGAGAAACCTGGGATGGATTTCATCAGGTCCTGAGGATGAATGAGGTTTAAGATTTTGAATTAAGCTTTGGACTTCCTCCACACTAATAGGTAAAAGCTGTATGTCCTGAACATATGTAGTATTATGTGACAAACTTTCTTTTGATGTAAATACAATAATAAAGTAGCCATTAAATTCAGTGGCCATAGCTTGCTCATTGTTTATTATTCCATTGCAAGTTTCAATTGGGCCCACTGAAGAACTATTTCCTTTTAATGAGCCAATATAATAGTAAAAAGATTTACGATTATCTACGGTTTTGGTAGCTAATTTTAGTTCAAATTCCTTCTTTGCTTTTCTAATACTGTATTTCACCCTTTTGGTTTTTTCCTTATAGGAATTCCAAGAGGCTATAACATAGAAACATAGAATTTGATGGCAGATAAGGACCACTTGGCCCACCCTGTCTGCCCATTTCCCTACCTGATGGATACGCTGCAGATTCTAGTTAATCAACTATATCATATAGTAGGATTTCTTTTGCATTAGCTGTAATATCTCTTTTTTATGTTTATTGCCCTCTTTATACCTTTGTTCCACCATAACAGCGTGCTGAGACCTTTATTATATTTTTGTCTATTTGGTACCCATGTATCTAGGTAGTATTTTATCATAACCCATGTATGGTCCCAAATTTGATGTCATTGAAGGCCCAGGAGATCCATTTCTCAGTCCCAGGATATTAAATAATTATTTATTTTTCTGTAGTTTGCTTTTTATGAAATCCTTAACTGATGTTACCCCATTTATGATATCATTAGTCATATTGATCTTTAATGTCACCATATTGTGATCGCTGTCTCCCAGTGGTTCATTAATAACTGGAGTAGATATCCTATCCTCCATATTAGTTAGAATAATATCAAGTATATTATTCTCTTTTGTTCCTCCATTGACTGTTTGGTTTAGATTTTGATTGATAGTAAGTTCAATAAATGCAGATTCAATATGTCCATGTCCTTCAAGTGTGAACCATTTAATTCTGGTGAAATTAAAGTCACCCATAGGAATATCATTTTGAACAGTTTTCCATATTTTGTAGTGATGTTAGTAATGCATTATTTTCAGTAAGACTTAAATTTGGGGGTCTATAACAGAGACCTACAACTAATGTCTCATCTTGTAGTTTGACTTGTGCCCAAATTGCTTCCACTTTGCTGCTAGTAATTTCTGCTGGAGTTATATTGTGGGCTACATGCTTATTGGGCATATAGAGTGCAGCACCACCACCTCTAGAATCTATCCTATTTTTACCAAACTTTGAGTAACCTTGGATCTCAGTATCCCATTCATGCCCTGTGAACCTGGGTTTCCATGACTCCACAGATAGTAATGTTATCTTTAGCCAAGATATACCTTAATTCATCTATTTTATTAGACAAACTGTGTGCATTAACTAGCAAGATGGTTATTGAAGACTCATTACAGCAGGCTTTTTTACTAGCATGTTGTTTTATTTGTGAATTACAGTAGTGATTTTGTGAATACTGTTTTCTAGTTTTAGGAGGATCAGGTATAAACTGTCCTGCCCCATGATGTTAGTTTAAAGTTTCAGCAATAAAATCTGTTATATGCTTCCCCAACAGTGAACTTCCTTGTCTCCTTAGATGAAGCCTGTCCCAGCAAAATAACTCTCCATGATGGTACAATTCCTCCCAGTGTGTTATGCAAGTTATGTTTTGTTTGAATGTCCATTTATGCATCCATTCATTTATAACTTTAATTTTTAAGGTATAATGATGTGAGGCTTTTGTAATCTGTAAAATTTCAGATAAAACTGGGACACAACCCATATGTACCAGTTTGTTAGTAAGTGCCATGTAATCTTGCTTTATGCTGTCCACCGGGTCCTTAAATATATTATTGACACCAATGTACACAATAACCAGTGGGTTGGAACCTGTGTTATTTAATATTTTATTAGACATAATGGCTATGTCTACTATTTTAGCCCCGCTGAAGCTAGGTAGTGTTCTGCAAGTTTTGTTAGAGTTGCACACTGCCCTGTCAAGGTGTTTTATTATTGAGTCACCCAGTACTAGTATTTCTCTTTTTTCCACTGGGCTTGTTGTATCAAGAGCTGGAGGAAAGGTTAACGGAATATCTAACATACTAACATACTAAACTGCCAGCAGAATAGGCCTAATGGTCTTTCACGTCTGCTCATTTGGTCAGCCCCCACCCTGGGAGCTGACCTTGCTGCCCCCTCACCTTCTCTGGCTTCTCCCTTCCCAGTTCTGGATATTCTCGCTGCATTGGATTTTGCTTCCAGAACCCTTCCCCTGTACCTGTCCCACCCCCTCTTGAACCCCTCCACTGTCTCTGCCTCTACCAGCCCCCTAGGCAGCGCATTCCATGGCTCCACCACCCTCTCAGTGAAGTAGCACCTCCTCCTTTCTCCCCTGAATCTTCCTCCCTTCAGCTTCCTCCCATGCCCTCTAGTGGCCCCCAACTCCTTCCTTCAAAGCACCCTGACTGTTCCTCCCCTATTTACCCCCTTCATGTACCTGAAGACTTCTATCATGTCCCCCTCGGTCCCTTCTCTCTTCCAATGTGTACATATTTAGCTCTTCAAGCCTCTCCTCATAGGTCCTGTCCCCCAAGCCCCAAATCATTTTGGTTGCCCTCCTCTGGACCCTCTCCAGGAGTTTAATGTCCCTCTTTAAGTGTGGCCTCCAAAACTGCATGCAGTACTCGAGGTGCGGCCTCACCAAGCAGTTATACAGAGGGAGTACCACTTCCATCCTTTTGGAGGTGATCCACCTAGTGATGCATCCCAGCATCCTGTTTGCCTTGGCTGCTGCCCTCCTACAAGTCTCCGAGTTGTTCACCTTGATCTGTCTCGATTACTGGTGGATTATTAATAAGTATTGGGTTGTTTACTTCGAGCTCTGATATATCTGTAGCTAAGATATCAAAACTATTATGTAAGGGGAGGTCAAATATGTTAGCTTTCCTTCCTGTTTTAGGTGCTTGGGAACTGTGTACTGTATACCATTCATCATTAGAATCACTGTTAAATTCTTCATCTGATGCCCTTTTTTGTTTGCAGTATAAGGTGTTGTTACTGTTTCAGGTATTTTCTGATTAAATGTTTTAGAAGGATTACTAAGGTTGATTGTGGGGGCTTGACATACATCTGAAGAACTTAGTTCAATATTCATTACAACCTGCCCTGAGTTTAATCTAATTGCCATTTCCTTTTGACTGGATTCAAAGAATTCTAATTGTTCATTGAAAAAGTGGATTTCTTCAAGTAATTCCTCATTATGCAAGCATTTTGAGCATTTAAATTCCTCTTTCGGTATTGTTTCCATAATGAGGAACGTGTGATGGCAGATACACTTAATTCCTAGTTCACCCTCTAAGGTCATTAGGTTATCCATGATGTGCATACCTCAGTACAGGCTACAGGGAGTAGGCCCTGCTAGACTCAGGAAATTCTCACATTCTAAATAGGGCACTTGTTTTATATCACACACTGAAAAGCAAAACGAACATACTGTATATTCCTACTCCTCTTTAAAGCATGCTATCATTGCTTCATTGTGTGTCTCAGAACACTTTAGAAAAACAAATGCCCATATACCCACATCTAGTCCTTTATATTTCTTTTTTGTTCCTTATGTGATCTGCAAAAATAATGATGACCAGTGAAAACCTCTCTGGATGTGATATGCCTTATACACTGTCAGCAGATATGTTTGGAAACACTTACCAGTGCTCCTATGCTATGTAGAATGGCTAAGCATGACTAAGCAGGAGATATCTGATTTCTCATGCCTTATACACTGTCAGTGGTATATTTTAGATATGCTTGGAAACACTCACGAGTGCTCCTTTATTATGTAGCATGGCTAAGCCTGATGAAGCAGGAGATACCTGACTTCTCTTTTAAACAGATCACATTTGTCAGCTCTCAGCTTGATAAAAAAATTCTTGAAGCCAGTAAAGTACCCTTCTTAGATGTTCCATGCAATTATCGAATGGGTTACTGTGAACTATAATGTCATCTAAGAAAGGGATGCAGAATTTGTCCCTAAGGGTTTCCAAGCACTCCTCCATGCACCTTTGAAATGCTGCTGGAGCATTCATCAAGTCAAATGGAATTCTGATCATTCATAGAGACCACAAAGTGTTATAAATTCTGTCAGTGGATGACTTTCCTCATTGAAGAATCCCTGGTGGTAAACCTTCCCCTGGTTGAGAATAGAAAACCACGACTTACCACCCAAACTGCCCTTGATATGGCCTTTGATTTAACTTACATATTGGTACTTTATGCAAATGTGTCAACCCCAAAGTTGGGCTTGCCTATAGAGACAGATGCCTGAAATCCAGCTGCCAGATTTGCCACTGCTTAGGTAGTCCTGCTGCCAAGTCCTACATATGATCTTACCTCATTCTCTTAAATGAGCAAAGGTAACCTAGCCAAATGGAATACCACTCATAATAATATCTATCATTTTGCCCTTTCCATGACCTGTCTTACCTATCCCTGCACACTCTAGTCTAGCTTGTGTTGGCTATCTGTAATTATCATTATTTAAGGGCTTTGTGCTGTGGGCCCTAACTGATAGTTATCTTCTTTGCATGGCAATATTGCCTGTACCTGTACCATTTGTTATGTATGATTCTTTTGCTGTGTTGTATGTGCCATCTTGATGGCCCAGGTTGTTCCTGTAAACAGTTTATGGGACCAGTGTACCCTCCCGGTTACCAAATAAGTAAATAACAAAATAAAACAAATAAATGAAATATCTCTATCCTCACAGCAACAATATGCTCTAGGTTGTACAATCGATATGATTATTAGGTCTGCTAAACCTGCCACCCTGGTTGCCCTGCTAAAATATCCTCATCAGGCCTGTCCCCTGAGATCTAGTGATATATCACTCCTGTCAATTCCCAAGTGCTCTACAAATATGGGTTTGTTTTTTTTTTTTGCCCTGAGACTTTTGAACTCCCTTCCAGCTAGCGTGCTCTCTCAATCCCATTTACACTTCAAGAGGAAACTACATAAGTTCCTAAGATCCACAGGCAAGTGCTCCTGTACCTGATGCTCTGTAATGTTCCTATAATTGCCAATCCACTACATCCAATGTAATATATTTGTTGTACTTCAGCTGTGATGCAATATCTGTTATCTATTGTTTGATTAATCACAATTGTGTTATTGTTACCTTCCTCATTATGTAATATTGTTTTTGTGTTTGTAATTCTCCTGGGTCATGGCTGAAAACAGGCATTATATGTTCTAGTGCACATAACTAGTAAACAAAAACTAAATAAATAAATAAATGATATCCTGGATATGATGTATGGGCTGTCTGTCAGGGATAGTATTCTTATTCAGTTCCCTGTAATCTATGGAAAGTCTCAATGTGCCATCCTTCTTGCAGACATACACCACTGGTGATGAATAAGGTGAGCTGGATTGTGTAATTCATTGGCAGTTTATCAAATCCTGCAGTACTGCTTCACTTCTCCATGTAATGGGACATAATACTGCCATATAAGGTTATCTGGACCAGCTGGTGATCATTTAACTTGATAATTTTTAGTGAATTTATCTGACCCCTATCACTATGGTCCCTTGAAAATGCCTGTTGATGTTCTATTAACATTTGACTGGTAATTTCTCTCTGTTTTTCATTCAAATAAATGAAGTTTACAGGTGACTCCCAATCACCTGCATCAGTCACATAGTCAAAGGAATTACTGGTTACATTAAAGGAATAATGCCTGACAGGGTGGGTGTTATGCTGGGATAACATCCCACCTTGGGTGGTTGGGCCCGAGGCCACCGGCCGAGGGCGTCCAACACCCGAGAAGGGATGTTATCCCAGCATAACACCCACCCTGGAGGGCATTATTCCTATTATACAATGGCTCATTGTTTTATACAGAAAAAAAATAATTTTAAAGAATTTTGTTTAGTGTTTAAAAGTATTTTTAAGAAAAGATGGAAACAATCAATGGGGTGATCATCTAGTTGATCAGCAGGGATGTTATGCCACAATAACATCCCTGCTGTGATGGCCAACTGACCAATCAGGAGCCAGGATTCTTTCTTGCCATTGTATAATATTGATTGTTCCCTTGCAAACTGTACTAATATCACAGTTTTCCTTTGGCTGGCTCTGGCAAGCTTCAGGTCTCTCTACAGCAGTATCCAGAAACAAATGATTTGATACCTTTTATTGGACCAACATATATGTAACAAAAGAAAATAAGCTTTTGGACCAACCAAGTCCTTCCTTGGAGGCTTATGGCAGTTGTTTGGTAAATCACATAATATTAACATCCAGATCATACATAAAAAACAGAAGGAATTCTCACTGGTTTAAATGCCTGTTTTGAATAATAACTGAGGTTTAAATCCGAGAAACTACTTTTAATCAGCTGACAACTATGAAGCACTCCAACATCAAATGTCAACAGAGGCAGATAAGAGGAATACTTCAAGGGTCCAGGAAGTTTCATTAACTGACATAATAAATGAGTGATTGTGTTATGTGAATACACTCTTAAACACAAGACCTTTAGATATAATACCCACTCAAGTACATGTTAAAAAAGACAGTATTCCAAGTTAAAACTATAAAACAGAACTATTCCATGTATGGCAATAGGAGGGTATAAAAGAAGTTTCCCTAAAGTGAACAACCTGTTTAACTCATTCATTGACTGTTAAACCTATCTGGAGACATTTTGTTTACTATATACTCAACCAGATACTGTATTTCATAAACATTAAAGCCTTCAGTGCTGTAACAAGATTTTTACAAGAAATATCAAATGTCAGAATTAGTGCCCAATACAAAAACTACCAAGGACCCTCCTAGGGAATGAGCTCGTGTATCCTAATATGGTTAGAGTTCAAAATGTGTCAGTATATAATAAATCTACTAAAAGTACAGAAACAGTCTTAGGAATTGAAACCAAAAATCAATGGAATTAACCCCCCCCCCCAGGTATTATCATAATACAGACAACTAGTTGGAAGGAAGTATAAATGCACTATGTTTATGAAACAAGAGTCCTAACACACTGTAACATCATAATGTCATGTACCTGAATATAAGCCTTACCTCTTAAAACCCCCACCCACCCCACACACAGCCAACACACTATTCCCCTAAACCCTGCCCCCTCCCCACATACACACATGCAAATAGAGGGACCCTATAACTATACAATATCAAAACAAAAATATAGCACTAAAGTCCATCCTTTGTACTTAAGGTCTATGTAAGTTCAAATGGGGTAATGTGTCATAAAACCCAAATCAATGCTCATGCTATCTTCTACCATATTGAGAAGTAAAATAAGCTTGACCTCAAAAGCCCATCTCTGTTGTATATTTTTGAAATGTCCTTTTAAGACCATTACCGACATATCTGAGATTGAGTGATCATCTGAGAGAAGTGCTGCCCCATTAGCTTTTCAGTCATCTTCATGTTAATAGTATGTCTGTGCAAGTTCATTCTAGTGCAGAGAGCTTGCGCTGTCTCTCCTACATTCCCTGTTTGTGGACATCTCTTGCACTGAATTAAATAAACAACATTCTGTGATGTAAATGTATAATTCCCCTGTATCCTGAATTGTCTGTTTTGTGAAGTAACTACACAATCCAAAGTGGAAATGTGCTCACAAGTCTTATCTCTGGGGCGATTGCAGGGTCATATACCATTTACTCCTAACAATCAGGTTGGCTAAATTAGGTGGTTGTTTATAAGATAGTAGTGGTAGTGCCGGAAAAATACAATTTAGGGTCTCATTCTCACTAAATATTGGGTGGCGGTCCTTAATAATCTTACGTTGAACTTCAAGGTCAGGAAGATATGTGACTACTAAGGGTATTCTATTGGTAGTGGTCCATTCTTTATACTTAAAAAGATGTTCCATTGGTACTTGTGCTGCACGTTCTACTGCTCTGTCAAATTCTCTGGAAGATTGTCCCAGCTAAATAAAGTTTATTTTTCAATGTAGCCAAATGTGCGTCTCTGTTTTCCTCACTTGAACAGATATGGTGATATCATAGTGCTTGACAATACAATACAGATTTTTTTATGTGGCTTGAGTGATTACTATTTCTATGCAAGTATCCCTGGCTGTCTGTAGGTTTCCTGTAAATACATGTATGTAAGGTTTCGTCCTTGATGGTGACTGTGGTGTCCAGAAAATTAACACTTGTGGTAGAATATTCCTGGGGAAAGCTTTATGGATTGGAGGAGGTTATTAAGTTCCTTGATGAAATGCCTTAAGTGTGTCCATGCCCTGTGTCCAAACAGGAAATAAATAATCAATGTAACAGAAATATGCGAGTGGTTTATGTGTACAGTGCCTTAAAAAGTCCTCCTCCAAATTCGCCAAAGAGATTGCCATATCGTGGAGCCAACATGGTGCCCATTGCTGTTCCTATAGTCTGAACATAATGTTCACCATTGAAACTGAAGTTGTTATGTGTCAGAATAAATTCAATAAGTTTCCCCAACACTTCAGAGTCAATGTATTGGTTTAGTCCTTTCTCATGTAGGTATTTAAGGCAGGCTGAAATGCCATCCATGTACGGCATATTAGTGTAGAGGGAAGTTACATCCATTGTGGCTAAAATGGTATTAGGTGGTAAGTCCTTATAACTAGAAAGTTTACACAGGAAGTGTGTAGTGTCCTAGATGAAACTGTCTCTTTCTATAACCAGAGGTTTTAAAATGGTTTCTACAAATCCTGAGAACTCCTCAGTCATGGTGCCATGGCCAGATACTACGGGCCTCCCCAGATTGCCAGGTTTATGGATCTTTGGCAGCATGTAGAATGTCCCTGGGTAGGGTTCAATAAGGATTAGGTCAGTTATTCTGTCTTGGACATGGTTTGGACATGGTTTGGAAATTATCTAAGTAAGTCTCGTAGTTCCCTATGTATTTTGCTATGGGATCACTCTCCAGTTCTCTGTAGTAGGTACTGTATGGTCAGTGAGCTGTCTGTTGGATTCATACTCCTCTCAGTTTAAGATCACTACTGCAGAACCTTTATCAGCTTTCTTATGACAATGTTGTGGTTCAATTTCAGTAATCCTACCTAGGGTGTCCTTGGTAGTTTTGTTTTTTTATTGGGCACTAACTCTGACATTTGATATTTCTTGTAAAAATCTTGTTACAACACTGAAGGTTGCCAGCTGAGTAAAACTGGTTTCTTGCATTTAAACCTTAGTTATTTTTTTAAAAAGGCATTTTAAACCAATGTATGATCTGGGTGTTAATAGTATGTGATTTACCAAACAACTGCCATAAGCTTTTGAGGAAGGACTTGGTTGGTCCAAAGGTTTAAGCACTGTTTTCTTTTGTTACATCTATGTTGGTCCAGTAAAAGGTATCAAACCATGTGTTTCTGAATCTGTTCTTACAAGGACCAATATGGCAACTAATCTATTTATGTGTCTCTGCAGCAGTAGTAATTGTTGGCTTCTTGTAGCTTTCCCAAAATTGTCTGACCTCTTACAGTAATGTCATACTGAGTCAGGTTGCTAATAGGCACAGTTATCCTACATGATGGCCCCCTTGGAACATCAACTGTTATAAAATGGGGACAGTAAATCCTGAGTTTTGATTGGTTTTTACCTGTGCATCAAATCTATTGGATGCACAGGTAAAAACTAGTCCTAAAAAGCAAGACCACAGTATGAAAAATCACTGTGCCAGTAGAATTCTGATTTTCACAAATGCTGCCATTTTTCTACTATGTAAGTGACAAAACCATCACACAGTAACGCACTTCATCTAACATATTTAAGATTTTGTCTTAATGCTGAACAGTAGCCCTACACATGTAACTGATAAATTTAAAAAAAAAGTCACTGACTGGTCCCAATGAATCATACAGCAATAGCGGTGCCTTTGTCTCTGCTGTTAATCGTACTCCTGCCCCAATGCATTCTTAATCTAAAATCTCTGTAAACTGCTTGTTTTTTCTTTTTTACAGTTTTGATGCTAACAGGCTTACTTCTAGCCAAGATGTGGTCTGGGGGACAGAAGTGCTTCTTCCTGGTGACTAACCCAGTTCGCTCAGTCACAGAAAGAGGCAGGGCCGCTCTCTCCTGTATGCTTCCATAGCAGCGGTCATACATTTAATTTTAAAAACCCCAAGTTACTTTAAAAAGAAACTCTTTCACATTGAGCAGCTCCTCACCATCACGCTGACAATAAATACCGGCGTTTCCTCCAGGATGGTACACAGGACTGGGGTGGGGGCTCCTGCCTCAGAACAATCTGAGATCTTAGTACAGTTCAAAAGCAAAATGACGTTATGTTCAGCAAAATGATGTCATTTTCTTCTTGGTGGAAGGACTATTTTATTTCTTTTATTTTATTTCTTTCAAAAGTTTCACCAGGAAAGACATACTGAGCTGAGTAGCTGCTCGTTTCCAGATGCATCCTGGGGGAAGGGGTAAAGGGAGACAATAACAGAACATTTACAGAACATTTACAGATAACTGTACAAAACACTGCATTTACAATGCACAATAAAACAGAGCAATTATGAAATCAGTATTTACAGCATATACAGATTAGTTACAGTATAAGAAAAGAGAAGTAGGGCCAGCCATCTAGGCACGATGCACCATAAGAGGCATTTAGTGGTTAGGGAGCTAAAATCGAGTTGAGGCTGGAAGTGAGGTGGAGTTTTCAAGGAGCTGTCCAGCAGGAGGGAGGCAGAGGTAGAGTTAATAGAAGGAGAGGAGGGAGAGGGAGAATGGGAGAGAGTAGGTAGAGTAGAGTAGAGGAACAGGGGTGGAGACTCAGGTACAGTTGCAGGAGGGAGTGGCGAAGACATGCAAAAGACAGAAGAGAGAGTGAAGGGAAGTGGCAGAGCAGATGTAAAGGAGGAGGGAGTTCCAGAGTTTAGAGATGTGGAAGGAGAAAGCTGCCTGGCCGGATGAAGAAGTCCTAGGTGAGAGTGCTAGGGTGCAATAGCCAGAGCTGCAGAGGGAGTAAGAAGAGGGAGGAGGAGCTGAGAGTAGAGAGGAGAGGTAAGAGGGGAGAGAACTCAGCAAGTACCTGGCACTAAGGGAGGAGCCATGTGCAAGATGTCTGACTTTCTTTTTTTTTTGTGCACTTTTTTCCCCTCTGGTCATGGTCTGCGGGGCCTCTGTCAGGCATCCTGCCTACTCCTGCCCCGCCTGAAGTCCTCCTACCTGTGCCTCCTCGGTCCCCCTCCTCTAGCCACGATCAGTACCCCCAGCTTAATCCCTCCGGGGTGGGACCTCCCCTCCTCTTGAGTGCTGTCAACAGTCAGCTCTGATGTGACAGAGGACCAAGGCGGAGGAACCTGGAAGACCAGACAGGAAGGACCCAGCTGTGGGCATGGGGGCAGGTGCTGTCGCCTACTCCGCAGACCCTGCTCTGGTGAGCTCTTCTCCCCTCCCTCCCATGTGTGTGCACATCCCGACACACGGCACATGGCAACCCCTTCCTGCGTTGGGCATGCCAGCTATGTGCTGCTCAACGAGCTACAGCACTCCCGGTCTCCACCAGGAGCCGCTGATGCACAGAGCAATCCCTGACCTCCTCCCCCCCAGGAAGAAGAGCAGCCCTGCGGGTGCTCAATCCTTTCCCGCCCCTGCTGTCCCCCATCGCTCCAAGCTCGCTCCTGAACTTGGGTCGCTGGCATGGTGCGAAGTGTGGCCTCCAGCACCTCAACCCTCAGCGCCACTGGGCCAGCCAAGATGTCTGACTTCAAGGGAGAGAAGAGAGAGTGAGGTGTATAGGGAGCAGTGGTGAGTTGGGGGCAGACAGATAATAGCAAACCAGCAGAAGGAGTGATAGAAAAGATTCTGTCTGGCCAGGGTGGACTTTGGAGCACCTCCATAAATGGTGTCTCCATAGTTGAAAATGGGGAGAATCTGTACAATGGCTCTGCAAACTGGCAGGGGGATGCATTCAAGGTTATGGTACTAAGCAGCTAGTTTTGGGTGGAGCTCTTTGTGGATAGAGTCCACGGGTACAGAGAAGTCAATATGCTGATCAAGGCACACCCTAAAGTACTTGAAGGAGGGGACATCTTCAAGGGGGGACCCATCTAGGGTGTGGAAAGAAGGGAGGGATGGACATCTGCAGAGCTTCTGCCTGGTTCCAAAGGTAATAGAGACTATTTTCTTTGCATTTAGAGACAGCTGATTTGAGCAGAATCAGAGCTGGACATTGTTAAAGTCCAGCTGAAGTCTGGTCATCAGATCAGCAGGGGAGGAGCCAGAGGCAAATAAGACAGTATTGTCTGAGTACATATGGATGGACGCAGAGATACAGGTAGAGGGGAGGTTATTTAGAAAAATCAAGAAAAGAATAGGGTCAAGCATGGATCCTTGGGGGGCACAGTGCTAATAGAGAGAGGGGGGACAGGGAGCTGCCAATTTCAACTGATTGAGTTCTGCTCAGAAGGTATAAGTCTATCAAAAATAGCCATTTTTGCTCATATAAAGACAGTTTAACATTAAAAAGTTAAAAAATGCAGCCCATTTTATAAGTGCAATAAGATACTCCGGGGTGTGCATGAGACAGATATCACCACCCTTCTAGCAACTGAAGGCACTCGGCTTGTGGCCTTGTGCCTTACTACACCCGTGGGCATGTGGCAATATCTGTTCTGTGCACACCCTATCATGTTTTATTGCTTAGGTATTTCCCTGATACTTAAGTCCTCCAACTCTAGAGAGGTCTTGTCGGACTATTGCTTGCACACCCTCAATATAAAGACCAGAGTAGGCCCAACATTTTACCTTAATGGTCAAATTTTGTGGGATAGTCACAGTCCATTTATCAGTTTTGATTGTACATAAATCATCCCAGTTGCTGCTTTTAATAAAGTTGAAAAGTTCATTCATATGTTTATTCTTCACATAGGGTAGTGTAGCAGTCAGTTTTCAAATTAGCAGTTAAGGCAGCAAGTTACCTTGCTTATCATTGCACTTATGTCACACTCTGCTCAATGGATTCACAGGGAAGGGGGTTCAAGGCAGACAAATCTGATTGATTTCTTTGTCAGGGTGACCAGGGAAAAAGACCAGGAGGCAGCAGTGGATGTGGTCTATCTGGATTTTAGCAAGGTCTTCAACACTGTGTCGCACAGAAGACTGATAAAGAAATTAAGCAGCCTAGGGGTGGAATCCAAAGTGGTGAACTGGGTTAGAAACTGGTTAACAGACAGGAGACAGAGGGTGGTAGCTATTGGCCCTCTAATGATGGGAGAATGACAAACTGTGTGCTTCAGAGCTCAGTACTGGGACTGGTCTGCTTAAATGTATTCATAAGTGATATTGCAAAAGAACTGGAAGGGAAGGTATGCCTTTTTGCAGATAACAGCAAAACCTCTAATAGGGTGGACACTCAGGAGCGGGTGGAGAAAATGTGTAGGGATCTTGGGAAACTCAAGGATGGTCAAGAGCATGGCAGTTGGGGTTCAGTGCCAAAAGTGTAAAATCATACACCTTGGGCATAGGAATCCAGGAACTGAGTATAGGATGGGGGAAGGTACTGACAGTTACTAAGCAGAACAGGGATCTTGGAATGATCATATCTGATTATCTCAAAGTGTCAGGTTGGTGTGATGAAGAAGTGGGTAGGTTCAGTTGGAACAGATCACTAGCAGAAGTGGTGAAGGTGAAAAGAGTAGGGGGTCTTCGATCATGTATGAGATAGACATAGGGGAATATTAGTAAATAGGCAAGGAGAGTCGCCAGATACCAGCTAGGGTCTGCAGAGACAGACTAGTCAGGGACCATCTGGGCAGACTAGGTGGGCCAAACAATTCTATATATATTTATTGGTTACTATCAGTTATCAACCATTGGCAGAAGCCCAGAAACTCTGTTATTCACACGTGTGAATAACAAACTGTGAATAACAGAAATATAAAATCACACTTACCCCCCATAATGCAAATCACCACAAAATATTATGCTGGTTCAACTTTAAGCAGAAATGCATGGTGCCAAAAGGCCTCTCACACAGTCTGCAAAGGGTGCCAACAGAAGACTCAGACACATGTTTCATCCTACTATGACTCATCAATGTGCCTCATCTGTATGACACCCCAGTGGAATGAACCAGCTACCCTAAGTTGGTCTATCTGGGTTGGGTTGTGGTGAGCCCAATAAAACCAAAAAACAAGCTAAAACTTAAAAAAAGTAGTGTGCAAGCACTGAGGCAAGGGTTACCCCAAAGGGCATTGGCCGAGAAGCCAAGTTTCAAAGAAATACAAAATCACACATACCCCCATAATGCAAAGCATCGTGGGCTGTATATGCAATTCACCACAAAATATCATGCTGGTTCAACTTTAAGCAGAAATACATGGTGCCGAAAGGCCTCACACAGTCTGCAAAGGGTGCCAACAGAAGACAGACACATGTTTCATCCTACCAGGACTCATCAATGTGCTTCATCTTTATGACACCCCAGTGGAATGAACCAGCTACCCTAAGTTGGTCTATCTAGGTTGGGTTGTGGTGAGCACAATAAAACCAAAAAAAACAAGCTAAAACACAAAGAACCTTAGTGCGGAAGCAGTTTGGTTAACCAGAGTTTGGTTAACTACTTTTCAGAAAGATTCTAAAAAGAGATTCTATGCTAGGGAAACAGTTTCACAAGTACCTTTCCTCATACTGTCAGCTCACTTGCACTGTGGCAGAAAACCGCCAGCACGACGGACTGACTTCTCATCAACCAGAACAAATGTTAGACGATGCATATGCTGCAGCCCAGAAAGACAACAGAGAGAGAGAGAAAATCCATAAGCTACAGTGATGCTTGACTGATGAGTAGATAACAGTTATAATCAACAAAAAAAAAGTTTCAATTCTTTCCTTGATGCAGATTCACTTGTACAAATACCGATTTACAGGAGCACTGCCACGGACTGAGGATAGCAATGTGGGAGTATCTGACAATATTTTAAATGTTCAAAATCTGTTACAAAATGTTAAAAAATTTTGTTTTTTTTAAAGTACAGTTAAACATTATTTATTTATTTATTGAAGAAATCAGAATTACAATGTTTGAGTCAAGGACTCCTTTACCAAGGCTCCACATCAGATATTCATACATTACAAGAAATGACAAGATATACAGTAATAAATATACAGAGAACACACCTGAATACATACATTGCAAGTTTAGAAACAGTATATACAATATGAGGCATATAGAGAACACAAGTTACAGTTCAAGGGTGGAATGGACCAACCCTTGTGAAATCATTATAAGTCCAGCATGTACAATAACAATATGCAGAAATCAAAAGGTTATAGTCACAGGCACGGGAGAGAAGGACAGCCACAATTGGAGTGGGAGAGGATTTCAGCATGGAGTAGGGTTTTAAATGGGCCTAGTAGCTGTTCCAGGATGATGACCAATGGCATTTCATTCAACCAGAGGGGGGCCCTGTAGTAAAAGGAGTGTTGGCCCAGAGAGGTCCTGCAGTAGGGTACAGGAAGAGGGGCTAGCAAGGAGCTTCGTGTATACCGTGGATAAGTGGAGGGCTGAACAAGGTGACTGAGACCTGGGGGGGGGGTGAGGTGTTTAGGGAGAGCTTCCTAGCAAGGAGACAGGTCTGTTACCTGAGTCTGCCTTCAAAGTTAAGCCAATTGGTGCATCTACAGAGCTCATGGGTGTGTGTCCAGTGGTTGCATCTAGTGACTAACTGTCTAGCTTTATTTACGGAGATCATGCTTCGATGCAGGGCAGTGGGGTTGGCTGTGCCATAGATAACAATTCTGTAGTCAACAAGGGACTGCACCGATGAGATCACGGCAAGACCTAGGGCGTCAGGAGGCAGCCCCCCCCCCCGTGCCCGTATAGGAGACCTAGTCTGGAATTGATAGCTGAGCTGAGCAAATTGATGTGATCGCGGTACATGAGAGAGGAGGCAAGAGCGAAGCCCAGGTATTTAAAGGTGGGCACAAGGTCAAGGGGGGAGCCTTGGACATTAATGATGTTAAGGGAGAAATTTTTAAGCTTATTTTGTCTGTGAGTGGAAAGCATAGCCTTGGTCTTTTTGTAATTGAGGACAAGACGGTGCTCTGAGAATCAGGCTTCAGCTTCAGAAAAGGAGTGTTGCAGAGAGGATTGAAGGGAGTGGGGGTCTGAGTGGCTGTCAAATATAACTGCGTCACTGGCATTCAGAAGCCTTTGTCCCAAGCAGGCCTTTGGGAGAGTATTCAAGTACATGCTAAACAGAAGGGGACCCAGTAGTGAGCCTTGGGAGACTTCCAAAAGTACCTGTTTACTGGCCAAGAGTGTGGAGTTTAACTTTACCCTTTAGGTTCTGTCACTGAGGCAGCTTTTAAACCACATAGTAGTGTCCAGGGACAGGCCCATGCAATGCAGGGATTGGATTAGGAGTGTATGGCTCACAGAGTCGAACACCTTGGTTAAGTCAATATAGGCAGATTCAACCAGATGCCCTTTATCAAGGGCTTTGCTTATAAAAGTGGTGGATTCAAGAAGGGCAGTTGTAGTACTGTGGCCCTTCCTGAAACCATGCTGTTCGGGGCAGAGAAGGTAATATTAGAAAAATGATCATTCTGTTTCTTGGTTTGCAATAAACTTAAATTACCGTTCAATGCTGCTGACTCACTAATTCTTTCATGCAACAGAAATAAAAATGCATGAGTCAAAGAACCAGTAAATATAAAAAATAAAACATGGGGAAGTGTTAAAATTCAGATTTTATGCACACCCTCACTGTGCGATGCCCTGATAAACCCCTTGGGCTTTTCAGTCAGGGTTTACGGGGCATCGCACACCTCAGGTGTGCATAAAATCCTCATTATACATACTTCCCCATACATTATACTGTATTTCTTTGTTTCTGTGTTTTAGTGACATTACAGCCAGTGATAGGATTTTCAAGTTCATGAACACTCACCAAAATAAGAACAGATGCTATTTCTTCTTCTAGTGTCAGGTGAAACTGGATCTGAACCCATCCCTGATATGGGATGTGTTAGCCCCAACATTGATCATTTAGTGCTGTAACACTTCCCTGCTGGCTCACAGATGTTTGCAAATAGTACAAATAGTACAGGTACGTCACAGGTTTTATCCGGGGTGCTATCAGACAGGATGTTTAGTCCCACGAAGACCAAAGAAACGTTGTGCTCAAGCACTCCAGGTCAAAAAGGACACTTCAGACAATGCTCAGGTAAGGAAATATTTTATTGTGTCAGTCCACAATTGCCATTGTTCCCAGTGCTTCATCCCCAAAATTGGGCCTTAATCAGGGGGTGTGTCTAAACAGCATCATCACACACCTTTGTAGGTAGACCCTTAAAGTGATACATACATTTTAATTCATTAACGGTAAATAAAAACAATTTTATAATTGCTATAAAATTAAACAAACACAGTTATAAAGCAATATCAGTTATGAATGTAACATGGGTTACCTGTTGATCAGATAGAAAAGAGAAAAATTAGCAATAGAAGGGGCTGACAGAGGGAGGTCAATAGGTCAAAGTCAGAAAATGAAGATAGATGTGTGTGTTGGGGGGGGGAGTCAGGGAAAAAGAAAGAGAGAGATGAACAGGTACTCAGGCACCAAGCTTGAAATGTACATTAGGGTAAAACTTTTAACCCTAAATCATACTAGGAAACAAAGATCACAGTTTAATTTCTTTAAGGAAATTAAATTTGGGAGGTACTATAAGGCTCCAATCTCAATTATTATCCAAAGTAGAAAAATGCCAGAGTAACTGAAGAGATTTCCATACCTGTGAATTTCATGACCTGTGGGAGAGAAAACAATACAAATTTTATTTCTTAAGGTTCAGTTATTAAACCTACACTCAGAGACAAACACAAACATGAAACACAGGTGAAAATCCATGCTTTTCATCAACCAGTTAATTTCTATTCAACAGGTGTTTCTATACCCTTATGAAGGACTTAGGGGTCCTCGATGTAATGGGTAAAGCCAACTTCTTCATTTAACCTGAAGGGGTGTACTGTATCTAGGAAGATAATCCATCTGGTTTCTTTTTTTTTTCTTTTTTTTTTTTCAATTGTTTAACCAGGAGTAGCACACTAAGCTGAAAGCTTGTTTGCAGGTGTGACCTGGGAGCACAGGGAAGTTAAGTGACTTGCTCAGGGTCACACAGTATGCAAGTGGGGGCTGTGGGATTCAAACCCAGGTTTCCAGATTTGCTGCTCAGAGCCTTAAACCATTGTGCTATACTGCCTAATTTTGATTTAGTCTGTTTAAAGAGAATGCCTAAGATTTTGGTAATGGCTTTTAAAATACATTAGTCCATTACCTTATGCTATCGAAACTCATTTGATCCCAGAAATAATTTCTTTTTCATAAAGTCCACTACAGAAGAGAAGAGATTGAAAATTGTGCTGGGCAGATAGCCAGTTGAACTCTTCCACTTCCTGGTCAGCCGGCCCCACCCCTCACTCAGATGTTTTGTAATGTCTAACCAGGCAGAGGGAGGGTCTGTGCCACATAGAAGACAAAGGAGGACATTTTCTGAACTCTTTGATGCTGTGTATACTAAAGTAACCTTTGATATAAATGAAAGTCATTGCCCAACTAACAGGGGCCCTATTAATTGAGCAATGACATTTATTTATAACAAAGGTTGCTTTAGCATACATAAGACTGTTTCAAAAATTTCCTCCATTGACTTCTACAGTATGTGGCACACTCCTGTGTTCTGTCTGGTTAGATATCACAAACTGCCTGAGCATTGGGGTGAGGTCGGTAGGTCAGGAACTGAAGGGGTTGCCTGGCCATCTGTTTGGCACAATTTTTGCTCACTTCCCTCCCATAGTTGACTTAAGGAAAACATTCCTTTCAGTGCTCAAATGGCTATCCCCAGAAGGAGGTAATGAGCTACTGTATTTAAAATGCAATTACCGAAATCTTAGACATTTCCTTTAATGTATCACCACCTCTTACAAGTAGAGGCACTCTGTGACAGTCCATAGTGGGAACTTACAAATCATTTAGCTGTCACAGCTTGACTGAATAGATAAGGCACAGTTTTTAACATTGTGCCTGCTTCTGCACATTTCATTCTATGTATTCATGAAGTGTTAGATGTGTAGACATACTCCATTGATTTTCTTTATCAGTAACTCATCTGCAGATGTCTTTTTCCAATTTTTTGCAGAATCAGCTGCATTGCCTGCACCTGACCACAGCTGAGTCACACACATATCTCATATTCAAACTGAGCGTAAGTCGGGAGAAGATGTGATAGATGCATTGTGTTTTAAAATTCTGTTACATTTTAAAGATGTTTAAAATAATGTTTTCATGCATTCTTGTCACGTACACATCAAGTCAGGCTTTGCAAAAGCAGCTGAATTGATTCCAAGTAGCTACTTTGAGGTAGCTCCAGACCTGCTGGGGGCAGCCCTGCAAAGGAACCCAAGACTGAGATCAGGGAGGAGGTGAGGGTCCTCCAGCAGAAAAACCCAGTGATGGGAGGAAGAGAACCCCATAGCAAGAAGAAGTTACTCCTGTTTGGGGACTCAGTTGTTCGGTGAATGGATTTGGATACAGATAGTAGAGGGGAAAGGGAGGCAAAGTGCCTTCCAGGAGGCACAACTCAGAAGAAGGGGAAGCACATCCAGAGAATCGCTGAAGTTGTGGCAAAGAGGGGAGGGCTGGAGGTCATTGTCCACTTGGGGTCAAATGACCTATCCAAGGATAAGACAAACTTGGAGCAGCTGAAGAAGGAATTTACAGTGTTGGAAGGGTGCCTGGGGAAGGTAACAAGCTCCGTGACATTTTCAGAGGTGCTGCCAGTCCACAGCAGTGAGGTGGAGAGGAATCTCTGCATTAGTAACTTCAACACATGGTTGAAAGGCTGGTGCAATGAAAAGGGGGTATGGCTTCATTGGGGCTGGGGACCCAGCTGGAGTGATGCAATCCTGTACAATGGGAACGGACTGCATCTACCTAGCAAGGGGAAGGCAGCCATCAATGGGTGGTTTAAATTCTTTGCTGATGAGCATTTAAACAAGCCAGGGGGGAGGGCAACAGGAGCAGGGATACTCAGGCAGCCCACCCCCACATGGTAAAGAAAGCAGAGTAATGGAGCAGGAAAAGGAGTTGATAACAAGATCATCAGGGTCGGGCAGAAAAGGAGTAGGAAAGGAATCAGGAACACAAGAGAAAAATATCAGGAAAGGGGGGAAGATGCAGGGGACCAAAAACAGGAAGAGAGAGGTCAGGCAGTAGTAAAACTTAGAAGGTCATGGTGACAAATGCATGCTGCCTGGGAAATAAAGTCCCAGACATGGAGGCCTTAATAACTGAAGGAAACCTGCACATAGTAGCAGTAACTGAATCCTGGTACACAGCTAATCATGAGTGGGAAACAAATGTACCAGGACATGTTCTATTCAGGAGGGATGGGGGCGCAAAAAGGGAGGGGGAGTAGCCCTGTATGTCAGAGAGGGTATAATGGCAACACAGGTACAGTGTAGGCAGGGGGAGGCTGAGGTACTGTGGGTCACCCTTCAACCTGGAAATGGCACAGCAATAGGGGAGGTACTGTATACAGGCCTCCAGGACAGAGAGAGGAACTGGACAGTGAACTACTGGAGAAAATACACAAGATGGCAATGAAAGGTGAAATTCTACTGATGGGGGATTTCAATATGCCAGACGTGGATTGGAACAACAGTGTAGCTGCTTGAGCGAGAAGCAGAGGCATCCTTGATTCACTCCAGGAGGCTGCACTCAGGCAGCTTGTGCTTTACGCCACCAGAGACAGGGCAATTCTGGATCTAGTAATGACCAACAGGAATCAAATTGCAGATGTCCAGGTAGAAGGGCAACTGGAATCCAGCAATCACAACATTGTGTGGTTCAGCATAGGGACAGAGACTCACTCAAGTCATGCTAGGACAAAGGTTTTAGATTTCAAAAATGCTGACTTCGTTGAAATGGGAGGGGTATCAAAAGAGCCCAGGAGAGAACGGGGGCAGGAGGGGGAGTGGAAGAACAGTGGAAGTGTCTAAAGGAAGCCTTACTGGAAGTAACAAACCAATGCATCAGATTGGGATCCACGAGCAAGAAAAGGAGAAAGCCACTGTGGTTCTCGAGAGAGGTGGCAATAAAGGTCAGGGCAAAAAGGAAAGGGTTCAGGAAATATAAGAAGACCCAAAGAGAGGAGGAGGAGGAGAGGGAGGAGTACCTAGAGCATCTAAGGGAAGTGGGAAAGGCAGTAAGGAGAGAAAAGACACAGACTGAGGAAGGTTCAGCACAGTCAGTTAAGAAAGGGGACAAGATATTCTTCAGGTGCATCAGCAAAAGGAGGAAAAACAGGGATGGGGATTGCAAGGCTCAAGGGAGAGGGAGGGGACTGCAAGGAGTGTGACATGGAAAAGGCAGAAATACTGAATACATGTTTCTGTTCAGTATTCAAAGAAGAGGGGGAGGGACAGGGGCCACAGCAGTACAGCAGTTGCCAAGGGAGTGAAGAGGTAGACAGTAGTCCATTCACAGGGGAAAGAGTCCTGCAGGAGCTCACTAAATTGAAGGTGGACAAAGTGATGGGACCAGATGGCATACACCATGGATATTAAGGAACTGTGAAGAGAGATAGCAGAACCTCTGTCAGCCATGTTCATAGAATCATTCGACACAGGGGTGGTACCAGAGGATTGGAGGATGGCACATGTGGTTCCTCTATACATATCTGGCAGCAGGAAGGAGGCAGAGAGCTACAGGCTGGTCAGCCTCACCTCAGTAGTGGGGAAGATCATGGAGACATTGCTTAAAGAAAGGATAGTGGGGAGCCGGCCCAGTGGCACTGAGAGTTGAGGCGCTGGAAGCCACACCTCATGCCACGCTGGCAACCTGGGTTCGGGAACAACCTCAGGTCACTGGGATGCTGGCTGGGGGGAGGGCTGGAGAGGGATTTCCCCTCCAGGGGTGGACACCCGCTCCTCCATAGTCCCGCACCCATTGGGTGGAGGTCCGATGGGTGCGCAAGTGGCAGGAGCGATGATGTAAGTCTGTGGTGGGGTGGAAGGGGTCACTGGATCCTGGCATGCACGCGCCTCCACGCGCATGTACGCATGACCCCGAGAAGGGGAGAAAAAAGGAAAAAAAAAATGAAAAACTGTATATTGACAAAAAAGAAAGGATAGTGTAGCATCTAGAAGCCATCGGAGCCCAGGACCATAGGCAACACAGATTCACAGCAGGTAGGTCATGTCAGACAAATCTGGTTGATTTCTTTGACTGGGTGACAAAGAAAGTAAATCAGGGTGGGGCAGTGGATATCACTTACCTTGATTTCAGCAAAGCCTTTGACACCAGGCAGAACTTCTGGTGACGTCACGGAGCAGTATCAAGCCTAATCCGTGAAGCTCTCGACCCAGCTGACTTAATAATCCTCCTAAAATAGTATTTTGCAAACTAAAAGATGTCAAAAAGCTCAGGTGGAGCATCACAGTCTATAAATAAAGGCAAAAGTCGTCCTGATTTGAGAGCAAATGCCAAGGATGCCATCAGATTAAAAGCAGGCCCAACTAGCAGACCATCCTCCCCAATGGACTTGCAAGCACCTGACTATGATACCTATGGAGAAAACGAGCATTTATCATGATCTAGATTTGAGAGGCTATTGCACGAGATTACTGAATCTAGGAGAGAGAATAAACAGGAGTTTCGAAAGATGCAAGCCCAACTTGCTACTTTGGAGAGTCGCATTGGACAGATGGAAAAAAGAGTGTCAGAAACAGAGGACTCTACAGTGCAGCTAGCAAAAATTGTTCAGGACCTCATTCAACAAACAGAACACTTGCAGGCCAAATGTTTGGACCTCGAGGGTCGCTCCCGACGGGACAACCTACTCCTGTATGGGCTCCCAGAAAACACGGAAACAGCCCCAATAGCTTCGTTTTTGGAGAATATGTTGAAAGATATCCTTGACCTTCCTCCAGCTCTGAACTTTCATATTGAGAGAGCGCATAGATCACTGCAAAAAAAGCCAGTGGATCCAGATGCACGCCCCTGCTCAATTGTCTTTAAAATTAGTTCTTACAGTGCTAAAGAAGAAATATTGCGGCGTGCATGGAGTAAAAAAGAACTTAAATATCTTACATACAGGCTCTATTTAGACCATGACCACCCCCAAGAAGTACAAATCCAAAGAGCCAAACATCTACCTATCTTGAGAGCCCCGATTCCACACACCTTATCCTTCACGGCTGAGAATATTCTGGGACGAGGGGGTGAAGATATATTCCACTGTGGAAGAGGCGATGGAGGCATTGAAGGAGAAAAATATCTCCGTGAAGGAGACTGGGAACCAAGAGCAGAGGAGTCGGGGACCACTCAAGCAACGCACCAGTGGCAGGAAGATAGGGGGAAGTAAAGCAGGAACGCAAGCCAACGTGCTGCGCAGCATCCAGAGGATTCTCAAAGGGAAGACAAGGCTGAATGACTCTGCAACCTGAAGGAACAAGGGAAAGGAGGAGTGAAGCTAAATCGAGGGACAGTGTTTGAAACACCTGTTAAAACAACGCACCCCATCGATAAATATAGAATAAATTATTATTGGCAGATGCGCAAAGGATCAGGTACTGAGCGAAGGGCAAGAGGTATCTGAGGATGCATTTAATTCTACTAGTCGTTAAGAGCCCTAATAGTAAGCCGAATTTAACCGTAGAAACATTAGCATCATTCAAATCTTGAGAAGGACCTTCTCAACCTGATTCCAAGTTATGTATTAACTCTGAATATCCATATTAGAATACCCTTACTTTAATTGGGCATAGATACTACATTTGAAACAACGGATAGGGTTTAAAAAGACCCAAATCTGACAATTGAAAGGTACAATGGGGACACTGTTGTAACGGCAGACTGAGAACCTTTAATCAATAGATTAAGAATGGGAAGACAGCATTGAGCTGTTATAATAAGATGGAAATATGTCATTTGTTCACACGCCTCTCAAAAACACATGAGATGTTTCTAAGGTCAGCTGGGTACGGAGCATACTGAGGGGATAGTAACTCATATGGTAACTGCCTTAATTAGAGTCACACAACATCCAGGCTCTTGAGAAGGTCCTCCATTAATGGAGGTGCAATAATTCCTTCTCGTCCTCCTATAACAATAGGAGAACAAAGGGGCTAGTAAAGTAACTTAGCCCCCTACCTTGGAAGCAAATAATTGTTTAAACATTATTGAAGACTTTGTTAATGTTTAAAGTTATGTTGATATGTAGTTCTAAACAAGGCATAGCAGCCCGATTGATAGCAATGGGTAATATAAAGTGCTGGCATGGCAAAACTGTTGTGATAAGGGGGGAGCTACCACTATGGGGAAAAGACCGGTATTTAGAGGCCCTGAATAAAATTGAGGTTTACGATCCACCTTGAGATGGCTCAATCCTATATAATAAGCACGTATAATGTGCATGGCTTTACTAACCCGGTCAAGAGAAGTAAAATTCTCCAGTTAATGAGAAGACAGGGTGCCAATATTCTATTACTTCAAGAGACACATCTTACACAAGGTGACCATAAAAAATTTGAGAGATTGGGCTTCTCCCAGGTGGTAGCCTCCTCCTATAAGGGAGGCAGACGGTGGGGGACGGCTATAATGATTAAGCAAGGAACTCCTTTTGAGATTAGGGACAAGATTGTAGATAAAGAGGGAAGGTTTGTATTCTTAAAAGGTCTCTTAGAAGGCCAAATGATTACACTAGCCTCGATCTATATGCCCCCAGCAACAGAATTCTTAGCTTATAGTAATCTCTTCACACAATTAACAGGCTGGGCGGAGGGCAGAGTGATGTGTGGGGGGGATTTTAACCTGGATATTTTGTGGGGGGGCAGGAGGAAAGCGTTCCTCTAAGGGACGAACAAATAAAACCAGTGGAAGAGTCCAGAAACTGCTACAGGAAATGGGTTACGAGGATGTTTGGAAGTTTTTGCATGGTCCGGCGACTAGGCATTCATTCTACTCACAGGCCCATGACTCCTACTCCTGCCTTGATTTTATAATGACACAAAGGGAACATCTAAATTCTATCCAGCAGATCTGGCAAGGGGACTATACCCTTTCGGATCATGTGCCTCTTTATTGTAAAATATTCACCCAAGGCACCCGTAAAAAAACATTTTGGAGGCTTAACTTATCCCTACTTAGAAATAAGGAGACACAGGAGGTGATTAAAAACACTATAACCCAGACATTATTAGATAATGATACTCAAGATACTACAATGGCTATGATCTGATGATCTGGGATACAGTTAAAGCGGTGGTGAGAGGGAAATTTATAGCGATCTCAACCCTCTTGAAGAGACAAAGAGAGTTGGGCAGACTTTTACTGGAAGCCAGGATAGGGGCGTTAGAGGAAATGCAGAGAATTAAGCACTGTAAGTCCCGTTCGTGGGAACTTGCATCCCTTAGAAAACAATTAAATACCATCCTAGATTATGCCATAGAGCAGAAGTTGGTATATCTCTGGCATAAATACTATGATGGGGGCCCCAGATTTACGAGACTGGTAGCCAGTCAGCTATGTGCCCGGAAGGCTAAATCTACTATATTAAAAATAAGGCACCCAGTTACCAATGCCCTAGGTAGCAGTACTCAAGCTGTCTCTGAGGCTTTCCACCACTACTATTCATCACTGTATGCCGAAGGTAATACCCCCTCAGAAGAGGGAATCCAGCAATTTTCGACCCCCCTGGATCTTCCAGTACTGACACGGAGGCAAAGGGAGCTGTTGATAGCCCCAATCTCTACTAAAGAGCTGACAACAGTAATTGGAAATTTAAAAACAGGCAAATGCCCAGGGTCAGATGGGCTACAAGGGGAATTTTATAAAGCTTTCTCCAAAACACTGGTTCCCATATTAGGTCGGGTGTTTTCCTTTGTGGCCTCGCAGGAGGGAACCCCCCCCCCTTGGGACGAGGCAATAATCTCGGTGATACCAAAAGTGGGGAAAGATCCTACGCATTGCTCTTCCTACCGACCAATATCTATATTAAATACAGACTATAAGATATTTGCTTCTATATTAGCAAGGCGCCTGGTTCAGTATGCCCCAACCACAATAAATTTAGACCAGTGTGGCTTTATCCCTGGACGTCAGGCCCAGGACAATGTTAGGCATATGGTCTACATTATTGAACACATACGTGCCTATAGAATTCCAGCAGTTTTGCTGGGGTTAGATGCCGAAAAGGCTTTCGACATGGTGTCATGGAGATTTTTGAGAGGGGCTTTATTAAAATTTGGTTTTCCGTCCCAGTTTATAGACACCATTTTTAAATTTTACAAGAATCCCACTGGTTATATTAGAACAAACGGCGACATATCACAACGATTCTTTCTGAATAGGGGAACTAGACAGGGCTGCCCCCTCTCTCCACTGCTATTTGCATATTATACAGAACCCCTAGCCCAATATCTACAGCAGTCCCCAGACGTTGAAGGAATAACACTACCAGGGGGCAAACAAAAACTGGCATTGTTTGCAGATGACATTCTGCTTTACTTGGCTAACCCAAATACATCAGTGGAGGCCCTTTTCGAGAAGATACAAAAATTTTCCAAAATATCCGGATTTACGCTTAATATAAGTAAATCGGAAGCCTTAACATTTCACTATGTCCCAACACTCTCACTGAGAAAGAGGTACCCTGTTAGATGGGATAATGATAGTATGACTTATTTGGGGATACAAATTACTAAAGATCCGAATAAACTACTAGCCCAAAATTTTCATCCCTTGGTAATTAATATCAAAAAAGACTTGAAGAGATGGGCGCTTCTGCCATCATCCTTTTATACTAGGACCCCGTCCCTCAAGATCAACGCATTGCCTAGATTCTTGTATCTATTTCAATGTGTTCCATGTGCCCTGTCCTCCAAAGAGCTTCTCTCATGGCAAAGATTATTGAATAAATACCAGTAGAACCAAAGAAAACCGAGAATTAGTTGCTGAAAATTAACCCTACCTAAGGAAATGGGCGGGGTAGCCCACCCCTCACTTCACAACTATTGGATTGCAGCCCAGATGTGGCTGGCATTGCTATGGGGAACTAAAACGTATCAGGTAAAATGGAAGCAAATAGACCTAGCAAGACCCTCTCCAATACCATTACCAGCCTGTTTATTCTCCAAGCCAGACCTCAAGAAGGTAATTCGGTTAGTCCCTCAGGCAACTGTGACTATTCTAAAGGGGTGGCAATTAGGGACGAATAATAAGCCATGTACTCGGCATTTCTGGAAGTACAATTGGTTCGTCCTGACCCACTCATTTGACAACCAATGGTATAAAAATCAGATTAAAAAGGGTCTCGAGGCACCATGGCAAATACTACAAGGGGACGGGGTCATGGATTTTGAACAAGCACAGAGGTTCTATGACTGGACCAAAAAAGATAGACTATACTATTATCAAATTAAAGACTATATTTTAACACAAATCAGGCACAATGGAAGGGGTTCCATGTACGAGGAGGACAATACTCCTTTTAGGCAGATATGGTCCTCAAACCATGGCGAAAGAGTGATATCCATAATATACAGGACCCTTGTTATACAAACTTCCCAAGCAATGCTACCGGTACAATCTAGATGGGAACAGGAACTGACACAGCCAATATCCTCCAAAGACTGGATAAAAATATGGAGAGGAATGTGGTCTACGACTTCCTCCCCTATCTGGAGGGAGTTCATTTGGAGGGTAAGGGCAAGATTCTTTTTGGTTCCCTCAGTAATGGCCCAGAAAAATCCAAGTAAGACATTTCAATGTTGGAGGAGGTGTAGCGAGCCAAGGGCTCCTTATAAGCATATTTTTTTGGATTGTCCAAAGATAACGGCCTTTTGGCAGCAAGTAATGAAATATATTAAGGCAATGCTAGACATACAAAGTCCGCTTATGGGACACAATTTGATATTGGGGGTTCCCCCTGGGGAGGTCAGAGATAAGGCTAAGGTATATTTATGGTCCATATTTTTGGGCTCAGCTTATAAAGCCATTACAAAAAAGTGGCTTCAAGTGACCCCCCCTCGAATCCTGGAGTGGAAATCATTAATATTAAATATTCAACACAATGAACAGATATCTCTAGGCCTCCAAGAGAGGATGGAGACATATACCACAAGGTGGGCACGGTGGGAATTATTTCAGGACCAAATATCAGAAGAAAGAGAAAAAGCGAATCAACTATAAGCAACGGGCCCTGACTTTAGAACTTTAGAAATGGGGATAAAGAAATAAGACTTGAAAGGGGGGGGGAAGGAGATGTTGACAATTATGGTGAGGTATGGGAGCCCTAGTAACTATAGTTATCCAAATGCTAATGCCAACCAATTTATTAGGATAAAACAAGAAAGATATATATATATAAGGTATAGAAGTAATGTTTACAATATAAGGAGATCGCTTTGCGTAAAATGCCAAAGTTTGCTGAGTTGTCTTTGTCATTGTTGATAATGGAAAGACTGCACATAGAGGCAGCCTAAACTTATATACATGTATGTATTAAATTGTGCTACTAATAAAAGAAGTATAAAAAAAAGCCTTTGACACCATCCCAGATAGGAGGCTGATAAACAAACTGGGTAGGCTGAGCATGGGGGACAGGGTGGTAAACTGGGTTAGAAACTGGCTAACATACAGGAGGCAGAGGGTGGTGGTAAATGGGGTGCAGTCTGGCAAGAGGGTGGTGACCAGTGGGATACCTCAGGGATCGGTCCTGGGGCCAGTCCTGTTCAATGTCTTCATTAGCGATATTGCAGAAGGGCTGGAGGGAAAAGCATGCCTGTTTGCAAATGACACCAAGATCTGTACAGTAACAGAGTGGATACCCCAGAGGGGTTGGAGAAAATAAGGAGGGAACTGGGGAAGCTTGAAAAATTGTCTGAAGACTAGCAACTGAAGTTTAATTCAAAAAAGTGCAAAATGATGCACCTGAGACACAGAAACCCTGGGGAAAGCTAAGGATGGGGGGAGAGGTTACTGACAGTCACAAAGGAGGAAAGAGACCTGGGGATTATTATTTCAGATGACATGAAAATGTCAAAGCAGAGTGCTAAGGCAGATGGTAGGGTCAGTGGCATGTTGGGGTGCATAGGAAGGGGTATCACCAGCAGAAGGAGGGAGGTAGTGATGCCCATTATATAAAACCATGGTCAGGCCCCACATAGAGTACTGTGTGCAGTTTTGGATGCTACACCTTTGTAAGGACATTAACAGGCTGGGAGATGGTCCAAAGAAGGGTGACTAAGATGGTACAGGGCTTGCAACACAAGACTTATGAGGAAAGATTGAGGGACCTCAATATGTACTCGCTGGAAGAGAGGAGGGAAAGAGGGGACATGATAGAAACATTCAAGTACCTCAAGGGTATAAACAAGTTGCAGGGGGAATACATTTTCCAATACAGGAGGAGCACAAGAATGAGGGGGGCATGACATAAAATTGGAAGGTGGGAGGTTATGAGGGAATGTGAGAAAGTTCTTCTTCACAGAGAAGGTGGTGAACACATGGAATGGTCTGCCTCAAGAGGTGGTGGAAGCAAGCACTATGGATGGATTCAAGCATGCTTGGGACAGGCATAGGGGAACCATAGAGGTACAGCAGCGGGTGGGTCGGAAGCAGTAATCCAGTAAAAGGGCTTACAGGCAGACTAGATGGGCCAGGCAGTCCTTATCTGCTAACAATTTCTATGTTTCTGTGTTAGTTGCCTTTGAACTGCATGCAGCTTCCTATATGAGATGAATGATGCAGAGTTGTTGATTTGTTCCTTTTTAAATAAATGTGTATAAATACTTGTTGTGGAATATGTAAAATACAATCTGTAACAGTATTTATTCTGTTCAAATGTAATTTTTATTGCAAGATATTTATTTTCATAAAACTGGACTCGTCATTCCATCACTATTTAATATTAATGCAGGCTATGTAAAATACTTTTCTTGGAACAAACATTTGGTGCACTTTATTTTGTATATAGTTTTTGCAAATATCTGATTAAATTATATTTAGCTGACTCATTTTACATTATTTAGCTGGAGCAAATATTCAGGCTGTTCCTGCCATTTGCACAGATAACCTTATGTATACCATGGGAGTGCAAATACATTTTGTAAATGAAAAGTGTTCTCTTGACTGAACATGAGCAAAATATGATCCAACATGAGCAAAACATGTTGATTTATCTTTTTTTATTAACTCTTTTTCCATCTCACCACCACTGGTCTGGACCTCTCTCTGTCATTGTCCAGCCTGGTCCCATCCTAACTGAGATCCTCCCTGACTGTGACCTCGGTCCCCCCAATCCACCCATGACTCACCTGTAGGGGCAACCTCCCGGCCTGCACCCCCCAGGGCGGGCCACCTTCACCTCCTCAGTGCTTCCTCACATGGATCCAATGACCCCACAGGTGGAGGTCAAGATCAGGGGGGACGTCAAGGCTCAGGAGGGCAGGATCTGGTGTTGGATGTGGTGGCTGTGGAGCAGTATTGCCTGTCCAGCTGGTGGGGTTTTCCTTTTAACTTGCTGTGTCCCTGATGGGTGGATGTGCAATGACATCATGGCGTGGCACATGCTCTCATGCATGCCATGCCAACATCAGCCACATCCCATTATTCCCCTTGTCTGAGGGCTACCATCTAAATATCCTCAGCCACTAACAGGAGGCATCATGTTGCTGGAGCCCTTCACCCACCCATCCCAGAGGAGGCAAGCTGTCCATCAGACACTTGAACATCCTCCCCTTGCCAAACCTCCGATGCCCTAGACTCATTTCTGAACCCAGGTGGTTGGTGCCACAAGCAGTAGCTCTACCACTGCACCAGTGGGCTGGCTATGTTGAGTTACCTTGGTCCAACATGAGCAGAACATGAGCAAACAAACAAAATGGAATAGTTACAGAATGGGCATCACAGAACCCACCAGGAAGGGGAAATCCATAATTTGGTGTAGACAAACAGGGACCACGACCAGGATACAGAGGTTGAAGAAATTCTGGGAGGAAGTGACCATCATACAGTGTGGTTCTGGTTAGATGGGGCAGGGAAAAGGCCCCCACAAAAATATCCACCATTTTAGTTTGGGGCCCTGGTCTAATGCATGCAGGCAGAAATTATGGAGCCTAGCTTCCAGAGCATCCTCTCCACACATCATATCCTGCTTTTATACCAAGTTTTATGATTTACTTTCCACTAAAGAGATGGGAACTGCTGTTTATTGTGATCAAGCTGTCCCTAATACTGGTGTCCCAAATGATTGGCCCCGCATATGGAAAAACTTCTATAAATATCCAAAATAGAAGTTTTGTCATATGCAATTTCAGTTGTTACACAATCTTTATTATACTCCTGTCAAATTATTCAAAATGGGTAAAGCAGCATCTGACCTATGTACAGGTTGTGGTAAAGAAACTGGCACCTTGTTACATATTTTGTGGGAATGTGAGATGGTTATACTTTTTGTGGCTCCATATGCTGACACCTTGACCCTCTTTTGGGGTTTGAATTTGCATTTTTCCCAGATGTCTGCCTCCTGGGGTCACACAGGGATGTCTTGATTGGCAGACAGCATAATCATATAGCTCTTATATCAACCTGTGCCAAGAAAATTATTTTACCTCACTGGTGTGATCAAGCCATTACTATATATTTGTAATGGTAAAAGGGAATTTTGTTCACCTTGCAAGAGGAAAAAATAATTGTGAGTATGGCAGACCGCCTGCTTGCATATAAGGAGATATGGGAATCATTACATTCACTACTCTTATTACAAGCTGATTAGATTTCACCCCTTGTTTTGCTCGATCAGTCAGGTGCCTGGTATGGATCCCCTTCTTCTTGTTTCAGTCTATATTGCTCCAGCATGAACCTACTGTTTGGTATGTCTCATATCCTTCCCATTTTTCTTTTTCTTTGTTTACCTATAGATCCATAGGACTGTATAGAATCTTCAAAGGTCATTCTCAATCCGGAGTATGGATGGGGTGGGGTGGGATGGGACTAACATGGGGTGGACTGATTGGTGGTATGTTTTGTGTTTCAATTGTTTTGGTTTTTGTCCTTCTTTGCTGTAGTTAATTGCTCAGTGTATTGTTATTTCGCTTTGTTAACAATTTCAATGAAGTTTAATCAATTTAAAAAAAAGCAAAGGGTCTTAGAAGACCTAAGCAAACTTAAGGTGGACAAGGCCATGGGGCTGGATGGTATTCACCCTAGACTACCAAAAGAGCTTCGGGAAGAAATTGCTGCACCTCTAGCTGAGCTATTCAATAAGTCACTGGAAAGCGGCAGAGTACCTAAAGACTGGAATAGGACAACAGTAGTGCCCTTGAACAAAAATGGAAGCAAAGAAGAGGTAAGAAGCTACCACGCAGTCAGCCTGACCTCTATAGTGGGAAAAATAATGGAGACATTACTAAAGGAAAGAATTGTGAACTACCTAAAGGAAAGTGGAAAACTCGACCTCAAGCAGCATGGCTTAACAGCAGGGTGCTCTTGCTAAACAAACATGATTGATTTCTTTGATTGGGTTGCCAGAACAGCAGACCAGGGTGGGGTGATGGATGTGGTGTACCTGGACTTCAGCAAGGTCTTTGACAACACTCTTCGCTGGAGACTCACTAACAAACTAGAACACACAGGAATTGGTCAGAAGATAGTCAACTGGATTAAAAACTGGCTTCAGAATAGGACCCAAAGAGTTTTGGCCAATGTGTTATTAAGAAAGTGAGGTGTAACCAGTGGCATTTCACAAGGGTCAGTGCTGGGTCCTGTCCTCTTCAACATATTCATCAGCAACATCACCGAGGAACTGGAGGGGAAGGTTTGCTTGTTCATAGATGATTCAAAGCTCAGCAATAGGGTGAACACACAGGAGGGAGCCTCGGGTATGGAAGCTGACTCAGAATACTGGAAGAATGGTCAAGGAATTGGCAGTTAAAGTTTAAAGCCAAGAAGTGTAATGTAATACACCTGGGAAAGTGGAAACCAGGAAAAAAGTATGTAATTGAAGGGCATCAATTGGAGGAGATGAAGAGGGAATGTGATCTGGGTGCAATCATTACTGATGATTTAAAAGTAGGAAAACAATATGAAAAAGCAGCACAGAAGCAAGTGGCATCTTTGGATGTATAGGCAGGGGTATTATTAGCAGAAAGCAGGAGTTAATCATGCCACTCTACAGATTCCTGGTGAGGCAACACCTAGAGTACTGTGTCCAGTTCTGGAGGCCTCACCTGGAAAAGGACATTGACCATTTAGAGATGGTACAAAGAAGAGCTACTAAGAAAGTGCAGGGCTGCACCATGAGCCATACAAGACAAGACTCAATGAGTTGAATGTATTCTCTCTAGAACAGACAAAAACTAGGGAGGACATGATAGACACATTTAAATACATCAAGAGAATTAAAACAACTCAGAAGGGAAACCTCTTCCAAGAAAACAGGGTGGCGTGTATAAGAGGGCACACCTTGTGTCTAGTGGGAGGTAAGTTTAACAGCAACTCTAGAAAGTACTTTTTCACCAAGACAGTGATACACCTATGGAACAGTCTGCTTCCAGAAGTGGTAGCATCAAAGACAGTAAGAGAATTCAAGCTCACATGGGCAGGCAATGTGGGCAGCTTAGAAAGAAATATAACTGGTGGGGGGGTTAGCCACCATGGGCAGACTAGATGGATCACGTGGCCCCATATGCTGACACTTTTCTTATGTTCTTATTTTCTAATTACATTATAAAATATGCTGATGACACTAAGCTTGGAGGACAGTCTCGTACCTGTGATCAAATCGCTGGAATCCTGAATGAGTTGAACATCACAAGTAATTGGGCATACAAATAGGGTATGTCTTTTAACTTGGATAAATGCCACACTCTTCATTTTGGAACACCGATATGTGTTAAGTAACACAGTCTTAAAATCAACTTCCATAGAAAGGGATTTGGGGATTATTTTGACAAGTCACTGAATTTTAAGAAACAGTGTATTATTACTGCGGAGTGTCTAAGAGCAAATAAAGTGTGGGCCATTAAAAAGAACGAGATTATCGATATAATGGTGCCCTACTTGCTATAATTTGGACCCTGGACCGACTTCCCTAATTTTGGGTTGTAGTGATACCATAAGTCCAATCCTTGTGCGAATAGTCTGGTGCTCCCTGGAATTGGGTGAGTTTCCTAGCTCCCTCAAAGATGTGGTGGTGACACCACTCTTGAAGAAAGCTACCTCGGACCCAGACTGTTTCACAAACTACAGACCTATCTCTAACCTTCCCTTTGTTGGGAAGGTGATTGAGAATGTAGTGGCAGCCCAACTGGAGGACCATTTAACCATCCATGACATCTATGAACCCTTCCAGTCCAGTTTTCGTAAAAGACACAGTACCGAGACAGCATTGGTTCGGGTGCTCAATGATCTCTTGAGGGTGAGAGATCAGAAGAAATGTTCCATCTTGGTTCTCCTAGATCTCTCTTCAGCTTTTGACACCGTGGATCACATGGTGTTGATAGGACGCCTGAGGCATATATGTGGAATATTGGGAACTGTCCTCAGATGGTTCACCTCTTTTCTCACGGGGAGATCACAAAGAGTTATATCCGGGGTTTTTTCCTCAGGCCCAACGGCTTTGTTGTGTGGGGTGCCTCAGGGTTCAGTACTTTCACCCATGTTATCTGTAGTGTATGTGTTACCCCACAGAGACATTGTAAGGAGGTATGGGCTGTGGTTTCACTGTTATGCAGATGACACCCAGCTATACCTGTCTTTTGCACCGTACCAGGATGGAGTTCTCTCGCTGTTTAAAAACCGACTGAAAGAAATCTAGGAGTGGATTGATTCTAGCTGGCTGAAGTTGAACTCAGAAAAGACTGAGGCATTGGTTGTGGACCCGGGTCAACAGATAGAGGGGTCGGATGTTGGTTCGCCCTCAGGAATTTTTCTTGGCGGCATCTCTCTTCTGACCTCTGAATGGGTGCGTAACCTGGGGGTGGTCTTTGATGATAGACTGACACTGCAGTCGCAGGTGTCAGCTGTCATCAAGACCACCTGTTACCATCTTAGGAACATTGCCAGAGTTAGGCATCTGGTTCTGTCTGATGACCTTCCAACTTTAGTCCACGCCTTTGTATCCTCATGCTTGGACTACTGCAACTCCCTTTACTTTGGGCTTTCAGAGGTTGAAATTCATCGCCTGCAGCTGGTGCAGAAAGCAGTAGCCCGGGTTTTGGCAGGCTCTAGTAGATCCTGTCATATTACCCCAGTGCTGCGCAAACTGCACTGGCTGCCTAGATGGTGGCGGATCACCTTTAAAGTCAGTTTACTGACTTTTAAAGCCCTTCACAGTCAGGGTCCGGCCTAGCTGAAAGAACTTCTGGTTTCTTACTGCCCTGGTCGATCGCTCTGTTCGACCAATGAAGGGTTGCTAGAGATTCCAAGGGTAAACCTGAAATCATCTAGTTCTAGAGCTTTTTCTTATGTGGCGCCCACCCTTTGGAATTCTCTACCCCACCAGTTAAGGTAGTGCACCTTTGTGGAGGAATTTAAGAGAGGATTAAAAAACTATCTTTGGCAAGAGGCATTTGTGGAAAACTGAATTGTATTCTGATTAAGTTTCTTTATTTATGTTAAGATTTCAGATTTTAAAGTCTGTTTTAAAGTGTTTTAAATTGTAAGGTGCCTTGAAAATGGAAAGGTGTGGTATAAATAAAAGTATTATTATTATTTTTATTATTTATCATGCTTGCTGGTATTGACCCACTCAACAGAAAGCTGTTTGTTATGATATCTTCCTACTATACTTTTTTTGAAATACTTAAACCACATTGCTTCATTTGTATAGGTGATTTTAACACTTTAAATGTGAAGAGACTATCCCTCCTGAGTCTTCTTAAATGAAGTGGGTACAGTCCGGTTTCTTTAAGATGCATTTCATAAGTTTTATTTTTAAGCCTTGGTATCATTTTAGTAAAATGTCTCTGGGTTTGCTCTAATCGGTTTATATCTCCCTTTAAATATGGATTCCAAAATGGGGATCCATAATCTAAATGTAGTCTAGTATATGCTCTGTATAATGAGACTAAGCATTGTTGGGATTTATTAATAAATGATTTATTAATTTGGTTTAATAATATATTAGTTGTTCTGGCCACCTTATTACAATGTGAGGTAGGGGATAATTTGTTGTTAACTAAAATGCCTGTCTCTTTCACAATTTGATTTTTTAAGAAGAACATCATTTAAAAAATAACTTGTTTGAGGATTTTTTATACCAAAGTGTAGGACCATGCACTTTTCAGTATCAAATGTCATGAGGTTTCTTTTAGCCCATGATTCAATATTTTTAAGGTCCTGTTTTAACAGAGATATATTTAGTATTGAATCCACTCTACCACCAAGCTAAGTATCATCAGAAAATTTCAAAATATGATTAAATGAAGAAATATTAAGATTATTTATAAAAATGTTAAAGAGTGTGGGCCCCAGAACCGAGCCCTGGGGTACCCCACTAGTAACTCGGCCTTGGTTGGACAAGACACCATTTATTTTCACCACCTGAGTCCTATTATATAACCAGCATGATACCCAATTAGTCAGGTACTGAGAGATTCCAAGTTTATTTAGTTTCTAAATTAGTAAGGCATGAGAAACATTGTCAAATGCCTTACTATAATCCAAAAGGATTACATCTGAAGAAATATGTTTATCCAAATAACTACTAATGTTATTATAAAAGGATACCAGATTTGTTGTACAGGAAAAACCTGGTTTAAAACCATGCTGTGATATATCATCAATACCTAGCTGTTTCATTTCAGTCTTGATCCGTGATTTAACCAGTCATTCCATAATTTTCCCTATAATAGATATCAGACTGATGGGTCTATAATTCTGAGTACTAGATTTATTACCTTTTTTGAAAATAGGAATAACTATGGCTTGACGCTGATCTTCTGGTATGTCATTTTCAATAAAAGACTTATTAAAGAGTATTGTAAGTGATGAGACCAGAGAATCAGATGTTTCTACCAAAAATCTTGATTAAATAGTATCTGGTCCGGAACTAGTAGATTTTGTAATAAATGATAGGCCTTTCTAATCTCTGAGCATTCAAATTTATGAGGGATAGATACATTATTATACACTGGGGGAATTAGATCTAATTTATTAAAGACAGTACAGAAATATTTGTTAAAACGGTTTGCTGATTCATAATTATAAGTAATGATATTCCCATCTTCTACTAAAGGATCGATAATCTTATTATTACTTTTGTTACTATTAATATATGAAAAAAGAGATGTTTGATTAGATTTAGTATGTGCCAATTTGAATTCAAATTTAAGTTTTGCTTGTTTAACTTTTTTAGTAAGTACACTGCTGTTTTACACTTATACATATTACTCATGCTTTGATTTTTTTAAAGCTTTTTGAATAAAAGTTATTTTTTTTAACCTGTTTATGTATTGATTTGGTAAACCAGATAGGTATTTTTCCTTTTCTGTTATATTTTGATTTCATAGGAACATATTTTTCTTCCAAATAAAAAATAATCTGTTTAAATTCCCTCCATGCACAGTTGATTGATTTGTTCTTAAATGTATCTTCCCAATTGACTTCATTTAATATAGAATTTATCAAATCAAAGTTAGATTTATTATAATCCTTAAGCTTGGTGTTTACAGTAGATTTAGGAATTTTAGTAATCAAATTGAATTGAATTGAATTATGATCACTACTACCGATTGGGACAATGATGTTTATATCTGAAAATTTATTTTCCACATTTGTAATAATGAGATCAAGTATATTTGTTCTCCTAGTTGGTTTATTCACCAGTTTCTCAAGGTCAGAATCTATACATAATGTTACTAATAATCTTTTCTGTATATTTTTAGCTGTAAATGTTTCCCAACTAATACCTGGCATATTAAAATCACCCAAAATGAGAGTATCACCATTGCTAACCATGTCTGAGATGATTTTAATTAAATATGTTGTATACAGAAAATCTGCAGGAGGTGGTCTGTAGCATATTCCAATAATTAGTTTAGGTTGACCCTTCAGTTGAACTGTGACCCAAAGAGATTCGGAATTATTTGAGGTTTTAATTTCATAAGATGGAATATCATTTATTATATACAAACACACTCCCCCACCAAATCTTTTTTCACTGTTTTTATAATATAATTTATAATTAGGGATTTCTCTGGACCATATCAGTGAAGGGTCCCACCAGGTTTTGGTAGCTGCAATAATACCCAGGTCCACTAGAATGCATTTGACTTGTAATTCAGACATATTAAAGTTATTTAATGATCTAGCATTAATGTATGATCCATATCTCATGAAGCAGTTGAATTTAATTTTGAAGTACAATAAACAAAATACAAACGAGCATATGCTGCAGGTTAAGACCAGAAGATTCAGAACAAGTAAAAGGGAATACTTTTTCACAGAAAGGGTCCTTAATCTCTGGAATAATCTACCTGAATTTATAATCATCACAATTGACAGCAAAGTGGTCTTTAAGAACAGATTAGACAAATACATGGCTGCCAGTGGAAAGCTACTTTATTACTCTTGAGATAAAGGACCACTCTTGTGCTATAGCTCTGTTAGCTCCTTACTGTTATTAGTGCCATTAGTCATTAGTGTCATTAGAAATTTATAGTTCTACAGCAGTACTGTATATTTTTTACACAGTGGGCCCAGATATTCAAACTGCGCCAGTCTGAGGCGCAAGCCCCTGAGCTGCTCAAAATAGTTGCGCAGGGGTGTGGCCGGGGTGATATTCAAGGAGTTGCGCTGTTGAGCAACTCCTTTGAATCACTGAGCTCTGACACTTGCGCGTAAGCGCCCGTGGAGACTTCGCTACCGCCAAGTTGCCAGAGTTGAGCATTAAACTTGCGGTGGCGCCAAGTACCATTCGCCATGCTCAAATTTCCGATATTCAAAGGTGACATGCAAATGGGGCCATAATTTATACAAAGGCGCGGGGGCCATTTGCATCCTATTTATGCCCATTTGCATGCCATTTGCATGTAAGGTGCGCCGATCCCGAGGACTTGCTCCTGGCCACCCTGCCAGGCAGCGGCCGTCGGGACCGCGCTAATGCAACTCGATCAGCGGGCAGAACCGTGCATATCCCCACACATCTCCCACAGCCCGATCGCGGGCAGAACACGTCATATCCCCCACATCACCCACAGCCCGATCGCGGGCAGAACCATCATGTCCCCACACATCTCCCAAGCCCATTCGCGGGCAGAACCTATGAACCCCCTCAGTGCCCGATCGGCGGGCCGGAATCACCTCCCTCCCCCAGCCGAATAACTCCCTGGTGGTCCAGTGGACCGTGAAAGCCTGATCGCGGGCAGAATGTCACAGCACAACCCCCAAACATCTCCCTGGTGTCTAGTGTCCCCCCCACCCACCCGAGAGCCCTCACCGCTCCCCCGCGGCGGCGGGTGACAGCATCCACCGCCTGCCCCCGCCGCCCGCCAACTGACTGTCCGGTAGGGCTGCCGCCCGATGGTGCAGAGCTACAGCCAATGGGCGTGCAGCCCATATTACATGACAGTCCAGATCTGTGAATGATCATTCACAAATCTGGACTGTCGTATATGCCATATAAACTGCATGCCCAGTGGCTGTAGCTCTGCGCAATTTATGCATGGATCCTCCCCTCCTGTTGAGCATGCATTCATTTGCATTGCTCTCTTGCGCAACCTGTTGCCAGTGGCGTAACTGCCTCCTGCTGAATATCGCAGAATGGCGCATTTTGGACTTGCGCATGCGCAACCCTGTTGCGCATGGCGCAACCCTTTTGAATATCTGGGCCAGTATTTACAGAAGCTTCCCACCATCCTTACCCCAAAGTAAAAACAAACAAAAATACCATTTCTTTTTTCTGTTCCATGATCAAAACTAAATTCACCAGTCTTTACAAATTAAATGGTGCAGTTTTGTTCTTGGGTGGTTATTAAGAAGATGGGTGTGGGGTTTATAAAGAATTTAATATTACATGATATTTGCACTATGCTGAGCAACTGTTTTCAAAGCACACAACACCATGGAAAGCACAATAAAGTTTCAAAATTTGCACAGCAAAGATTTTGAGGAGGCTGATTTTTCTTTAATACAGAACAAAGACTAACCATATATTTTATATATATATCTATATATATATAGATATATATAATAAAGTATGGGTCAATGTGTGTAATGAGAAGTTTACACTCACACTCGGAGTTAGATGCTGTTCCTAAACCCCTTGAGCTTCGCTCTTGGGGTTTATGTAGCATCTAACCCCGAGGGTGTGTGTAAACTTCGAGTTTATGCACACTGACCCATATTTTATTTTATATAATTGCTGAGTTTCATTTTTTTGCCACAGCAATTATAGAAAATAAAGTGAAGACATCTCTGTGCAGCTGGGTCTGACTGGGTTTCATCAGGGTCAGCAGTCGGACATGGCTGCTAGAAGGGAGGCATGTCTTTTTTATTTTTCGGTTAGGAGGCAGTTTGAAATAGTTTAATACAGCCATTTGTTGTTTTTTTTTTTTTAGTTTTACTTACTGCTGAATCAGTACAGAGGTCTGGTCTGTTGCCCTTGGGTCCACTTGAGACGATGCAGAAGAGTGGCGGCTGGTGTTCACACATGTGCATCAGAAAGGAAACCCAGTGTGTGTTTGCTGTAATAAACACTCCTTTATTATGGCAAATTATGCTATGGGTTTCCAAAGGGAAAAATGGAACCCAGTTATTTTACCACAGTATTGACCACATACATTCTGTGATAATCAATTTTGTTTTTAACCAGCTCACTCTGAACCATACTTGTATTATAGTTTTTAAATATTTTTATTCATGACTATAGTTTACAATGAATGCAACTACAGCTTAATTACTATAATTTGTTTTTCTTTTCTTTAAATATATCACTCTTCACAGGATGGTAGATGCAATATACTCTAACGACAAAGACAGTGGTTATGGTTATTTAAAGAGCAACTGACTACTTCAGGAGAACGTTAACAAAACATAATATTTAGATACAGTTCAGCTTGTATTTCACATCAGTTCTGTATTTTTCCTCCTAATTATTTATTACTGAGATAATTTGCATGAAAACAGAATCTTTGCTCCTGAAGAGCTCACCCACTCCCATTTGTTATTCCCTACCTAATGTCATAATGCACTGCTTGTGACATCACAGTTACTCCCATGGTAACAGGCTGTGATGTCACAACAGAGGGTTATGCGAACATACGGACATACGAATGTGCCAGCAGAAACAGACCACCAGGTCTTTCTAAGTCTGCTCGAGTGTGCAGCCAACACTCCTAGTCTGCAGCTGCCCCAACTCCCCTCCCTTTTGTAATGCCACTGCCACCCCTACCCTCACCCTCCCCTGTCCCCTGTCCCATGTCCTTTTGAAGCTGTTCACAGATTTACATGATACCACCCATTCTGGTAGGGTGTTCCATTTTGCTACCACCCTCTCTGTGAAATAGTGTCTCCTCATTTCCTTCGTAAATCTTCCCCCTCCATTCTTAGCCCATGCCCCCAGTGACCCTCCCCCTCCTTAGTTTAAAGACCCCATCTGCCCCATCCTTATTGATTCCCTCAGATACTTGAATGTCTCTATCATGTCCCCCATCCCTTCTATCCTCCAGGGTGTACATATTTAGGTCTCCCAGCCTGCTGTCATAGTCTCTCCCCTCCATTCCACATATCATCTTTGTTGCCCTCATCTACACCCCCTCCAGTAGCCTGATATCACACTTTAGGTATGGCCTCCAAAACTGCACAGAATACTCTAAGTGCGGCCTTACCAGTGGCCTGTAGAGGGGCAAGATCACCTCACTTCGCCTGGATGAAAACCCCCTCGCTATGCATCCCAGTATTTTGTTCACTTTTTCAGCTGCTCTCCTGCACTGGGCAGTGTTGTTCATGGTCCCTGTTATCATTACCCCAAGATCCTTCTCCTCCTTAGTGATCCCCAGCCAACCCCCCACAACCAGTATTCTCTCCTTGGGTTCTTCACCCATGACTTGAAGTAGGGAGTAAGCTATAAAGTGGGTCATTCTTCTAGTTGGGATCCTGTCACGAGCGGAGTGCTGCAGGGGTCAGTGCTTGGGCTGACCCTATTTAACATCTTTACCTCAGGTATGACATCTCCTAAATCACTGAGGAGCTGCAAATATGCAGATGACAGTAAAATAGGAGCAATTGTGAATAACCTGTCAGATGGATTGAAACTACAAAAAGATCTTGATTATATAGTGGAATTGGCAAACAAAATCAAATTACAGTTCAATGAAACAAAGTGTAAGGTGATGCACTTTGGGCACAATAATCCTATAGTAGAATATAATTTAAATAACACAACTCTTCAGAAAACAGACAATGAAAAAGACTTGGTTGTAGTGGTAACAAATAACCTTTCATTTGATATGCACACAAATATCACTATTCAGAAATATCGAAAAATGATGTACAGTATTTATAGAAATATTAAAAGCAGGAAACCAGGTGTGATAGTACAAATTCATCACATCCTCACCTTTCGAAAGGCAGCCTATGATATTTGGAATTCAGGTATCTCCCATTAAAGATTATAGTGCAGCTGCAGCAGGTACACTAAAGTCATGGATGCTGCACATTTGACATGGTACAAGTAGATAGCAAGCCGTTGTATTTAATTATGAAGCACAGGAAACAAAATACAAGACGGCATATGCTGCAGGTTAAGGACAGAAGATTCAGAACAAGTAAAACGGAGTACTTTTTCACAGAAAGGGTCCTTAATCTCTAGAATAATCTACCTGAATTTATAGTCTCAAGTGAGAGCCAAAAGGTATTTATAACAGATTAGACAAATACATGGCTGCCAGTAGGAAGCTACTTTATAGGACCACTCTTGGGCTATAGCCCTATCACCTCACTGTCATTAGTGTCATTAGAAGTTTATAATTCTACAGCAGTACTGTATGTTTTTTTACACAGTGGTCAGGATATTCAAAAGTGCATTCAGAATGTGCACAATGGAATGCACAGTGCAATGCAGCTGCGCCATAGGAAAATGATGCCATATTTAAAAGATGCACCACAGACATGCGTAGGCACAAACCACACTGAATATAGCAACGATGCACCATTACACAACCAGACATGCGCCAGAGCAACCATGATTATGCAGGAGCAGGACAGCATGCAGGAACCAACATGCTGAGCAAGCACAACAGGCAAAGGTGAACACAGGCATGGCAGCACAAGTGCAGAGTGCCATGACAGGTGTGGCAGACCCAAACCACAAGGGGACAGTGTCCAGGAGGCACAGGACAGGCATATGATCAGAGAGCCACAGACAATGCCAGGTGCACAACACAAACACCAGTCACCAAAGACACTAAGCCATCCACTCACATGAAACAGACATCAGCAGGCCCATGGCACTGCACTACCACTGCCCTGACAGGCAGCACTCTATGGGACAATGCCGCAGCCATGGTGTGAGGGCACCAGGCATATATAGTGTTCTGAGGCAAAACTGCCACACATACTCTGGGCAACAAGAAGCACAATCCATGCTGACATGCAGGGATACAGGACACAGCACCACACAGTACACCAGCACTGGAAAGGGCACCATGGCTGGAGATAAGCAGGCCAGCACAGGAAAACAGGAACACATGGCACTGTACCATGCACAGGGTAGGTGCACAGCCAAATTCCAAGGGCCTGTGACAGAGATGGATGTGGCACACAGGACGCTGTGCACACAACAGAATCAAACTGAGGGGACAACACTGGGGTGGACAGGGCCAAGCTCAACAGCAGCACAGAACAATGGCAGCACAGTGCAGGAGCATGCATGTGAAGGAGACACAGACACAGATGTGCAAAAGGTGGAACACTTTAATACAACAACAAGATTCAAACTATTTACAAGCAGAAGTGCCAACAGGGCACTAAACAAAAACAGGGAAGGGGGCAATGTAGGGAGGGGCAAATGAGGGCAACAAGGGGAATGGGTTTGGGACAAAGCTGGGGAGAGAGAGGAAAGCCAAAAATGTCCACAACAGAAAAGGGCAGGGGATGGTCACAGTAATGGTGGGTGGGGAGGACTAGCTTAATGTTGGAGATGTCGAAGCACCATGTGCATCCTGTGCACCTCCTCCACCAGTTCTCTCATGGCAGTTAGATGGTCCCTACCAATTCTAATTTGGACAGCAGTCCACCAATGAGGCATAGGAACAGTTGCTGCAGCTGAAGAACACCCTCGCCAAGTACTTCTAGCCAGTGTCTTCAGCCCCGAGGTCCAGCCCGACCTATGAGGTGGAACACAGAACAGCCCATAAGTGTCGGGCCACAAGGAGCTGATGCCCCACCATGTGTGTGCACCGGGCCACTGCAGTGCTCACCAGTGGATGGAACTGGCAATGGCACATGCACAGTGGACAGCAACAGCAGACCTAGCCATGCCCTACAGCCATACTGCATGGACGCCAGTGAACGAGACATGCACCCACACCTGTGCAGTGTACCCCACAGTACAGGTGCAATGGCCCCACAGGCAGTACATGAGCCACCCAGCAGCAATGATACACCATGGGACACACACACACACACACACACCACCAGTGACAGCGACAGGATGCCACCACACAGAGGCCACGTGTATGACCCCACAACACACAGCGCAACACGACACAGGCAGTGGAGCCAGTACCCTCCACATGCAGTGGTCCTGCATGGCAGCAGTGCCCTGGAACTGTACTGAACCACCCACCCCAGACCCAGCAATGTCACATAAACCATGCAGTACACACTCACCTGCCTGTCCAGGTGCTGGAGCAGCAGCAGCAGCACTCCCAGCATCACACCATCTGTCCCGGGCAGCAGCCTCCTGTGCCCTTCTGTGCTCCACTGGTCCTGAGGATGCAAATGAGTGGGAAAGGGACATGAGTGGCATTCCATGAACAGACCCCTCTCTGCCCAGACACAGTGCACAGCACTTCCACAGCATGAGCAGGGACAATGTCCCGCATGTAGAGTATGGTGTCTGGCCTATGGCACCGTGCAATGCACAGGTATGGGGTACAGCACCGCCAGGCATGCAACACCCACCACTGCTGGCTCCCCAGCCCCCTGATGCAGCCACACAGGCAGTGCACAACAGAACACAGAAACTGGACAATGGAAGCATGCACGGTGCACGGGGACACTTACCTGGCTGTGGCACTAACCCCGATGAGCTTGGTCCTGCAGCCTGCAGAGCCTCTTGGGGTCCCTCCACCTCAGGTCCCCAGACCTGTTGTGTTACTGTTCTTCTGTCCATGGCACCTCGTCCTCCTCTCCAGGTCCACAGATACCCTTTCTAAAACCTAGGACCTTGGCTCCTGGAGGTCTGCCACACCAAACAATTGGGCAATATGTGGCTCAACCAGGGCCACCAAGTTGTCCAGCTCCATGTCTGACCAGATACGGGCCCATTGCATATGACATATTGCACCCTCTATAGCAGCAGCACAATGTACAAGGACCACGGTGTACCATTGTCTGTAATGTAGGCACGTGGAACTGCACTGCACCAGATGCACAACTGGGATACACAGATGATGGCTGCGCAGCATAGAGATGCATGATAGACAAGCTTAACAGATGTCTATCATGCAATACCACACTAGTGTAATGCCAGAAGTGTAGGCAGGAGTATGGGGTCACAGCTGTGACCCTCATAGGTGCACTGTGTACACTGTGCCACAACGTGCACACACCAATCACGCATGGGTGGGAAATGCACTGCTCATGCATGGCACTGCTGACACACCTGCACAATGGGTATGAGCAGCGCAGCTGTGCAGCCTGTGCAACATGTGCACATGGACACATGCAATGTAGGGCACTGCCACACAGTGCACACAGGTGCATGATATGAAACACATGATGATGTTCTGACTATGGCACACATGGCAGGTGCGCAGCTGTGCATCGCACATGAGCTAGAAATGCACTGGTGAATTGCTCCGGTGCATTCGTAATGCGCAAAGTGCAAATTTGCTATATTCAACCAACGTATGCAAATAGCCTCATGATCCAATACCAGGTGCAGTCGCTCACATTAGCATCTCATTACCAATTGCACTGCAGCTCATTTGCTTGAGCCATAAAAGCGCCACAATACAGCACAGGTCACTGACAGATATTGCGGCCTTTGAGATAAGTTGCACCACAATGTATTGTATACTGCTAAAGACCTGCATGTTGACATTGCTGCACTATTCCATGGTGTGCCACTCAGCTGTTCAGCTGTGTTACATATAACCCTCCACAGGTAACAGAATGTTGGAGACTGAAGGAGTGGAAGAACAGGGGCCTGCACAAAGGTGCAGGCCCAACTTCACTAAGGATGAGCAGTAGGCACACTTTGAGGCCTACCTGGACAGGGAGGTACTGCTGAGTGGGGCCACTGGTACCCTGAAGGAGTGTGCCACTGGGTGGGAGGAGGTGTCCACATACGTGAATGCACACGGCAGACACAGCTGCACTCCACAGGAATGTATGAAGAAGATGAGGACAGACAGATGAAGAATGAAGGAGAAGGTGGCAGCCATCAGGGCAACACACAGTAGGATGGGCGGTGGACAGTACACAGCACCCATTCTTTCATCCAGTGAGGAGCTCGTGGTGGCAACCATCAGCTGCACAGCCATCAAGAGCATCCCAGGTGCTGGTTTCCAGACAGGAGGCAGCCCATCACATCACTGTGAATATGTACACATGGGTTGTGGGGTGTGGGTGTGCACATGACACCAGCATGTTGGCGTGACTGCAGCACTGCTGCGTAGCCCTGCCCAGTGTGCCATGCAGTGGTGCATGCTGCACATGGGCACACCGTGCATGGTGATGAATGCCAGTCTGCTGTGGGAGTGCTGCCTGTGCACTCTGTAGTCCATTGGTGTGGACAGGGTCATGCTGTGCTGCATGTGTGCATGCCAACATTGCCTGCACAGGATGAGTCAGTGTGCACAGGCCACTACATTGCAGTTACAGGTATCTGTGGAACACAACACAGGTGGCATGTTCTGGGAAGGGGCACGGGGGGTGGGGGCATGCATGCCAGACATGTGGTGGTGCAACACTGTGTGCTGTGGCTGGCCTGCCATGTGCGCTGCCTGTTGCCTGTTCCCCTCGGATGTGTGGTGCTGCACAACCTAACTCTGTTGCTGTCCCAAGCATTGTTGTCATGTATGGCTCAATCACATAGGCACAACACTGCATGCACGGTGCCACATTCACATCTGATACATGCCTTTCTTACCCCCAGCTCCATTACATCTCAGGTGTGTGGTGCAGGATGTGGCAGATGCCATGGGACATGATGACGCTGTGCCATCGACATCTACAGGCATTCAAGACAGTGACCAGCAGGGACAGAGTGCTACAGAGCTGCTTGACCTCCTGGGCCTCATCAAGGAAGATCCACTGGTTGACCTCCTCCTTCTGGATGACCTCCCTGTGCTTGGGCCTGTAACACAGGATGGGGCATTCATGGACAGTGATGATGACATTACCCTGATCCTTGTGGTCATGATTACAACATGCTGCCACGGGGACAGAGGAATACATGGGCATTGGCCACCAGCACTGCAGGTACGACACCCACGCAGGCATATCTTGGCCCTGGCCACACAGTAGCATGTGTCACCACCACTGGTGCTAGAAATGGACAGGGTGCTGGTGAGGTCACCAGTGCTACGGAGCCAGTTCAGCGGGCTGCTGGGTCGCAGCTGTGGCTTGTAGGGACCACCATGCAGCACACTGCAGAGGCCGCCGTTGGGGCACATGCACAATCCTCATCACATGTGCGGCCACCTGTGCAACGTTCCCCAACAGGGAATGTTACACAGCATGCTGCCACACCTCCAGCTGGTCTGCACTAGCCCCATGATGCACCAGGCGCAGACAGGCTGGAAGAGCACACCAGGCTGCTGCGGGCATCCATGGACAACCAGACAATGCTCGGGGATGAGATATATGCACTGCGGGTGGATGTGCGTCACCTGACTGAGCAAGAGGACATCGGATGGGCCCAGCTGATTGGTGAGATATGGCAGCTGCATGAGGTCATGACTGCATCACTGGACTGCATTGCCGGTACCTTTGCTGCCGAGTTTGCGTCACTGGCATCCAATGTGCATGGCAGAATGCATGGAACACCTCGTAGTTCAACATCTACTCCACAGCCATGGCATCTGGTGATCCCGGCTTGGCTGACACTGTGCTCCAACATGCCCATCCCTGACACACCCGGCAGTAGTCTCTTTGCCGGTATTGAGACACCAATGAGGACCCAGTCATGTTCTCAGGCCTCTATACCCATGAGTGTGTTGGTGACATCTCCTGTGGCTGTTGAGCAGCCTGGGCCTGCCACACAGCCAAGGCATAGCTGCCCACGTGGCCGTGGTGGCCGTGGTACCATGCGGTAGACCTGCTAGGTGTGTTGCACCATCCCATAAACCTCATCTGCAGGCTGCTGTGCACCTGGCTGGGTATGCCACTGTGCTCATAATATTGGATGACTGTGGTGTGTGGCACACCTGTCATGTGTGCATGCACTGCTGCTGGTCCTTGTGGCATGTGTGTGATGAGGTTGGCCCTGTGATGGCCATGCCTGTGTGCTAGAAATTACACTCTGATCCATACCACTTCCTGCAGTACATGTGTATGTTGCCACTGTGCCCATTTCCCTGGCTGTGTCACCCTCATGGCCCACTGTGCCCGGCCTTTGGGCATGCGCAGGTGCTGGTGGTGCTTGTGAAGTACAGGATATGGGCACCTGTGTGCCCACTACTAGACATATGTCTGTGTGCATGTGCCTGTTCGCTGTGGTGTGGGCATGTGGCTGTGGGTCTGTTTGTTACCTGTGCACACTGTGTGTGTGCCATTGTGCCTCCATGCATCCCTGTGTGTCTGTGCATCTCTGCCTGTGTATGTGGTGTCCCATGCATGCACAGCTGACGTCTCTGGTTCTCACTTGCAGTCCCCATAGTGCTCTTCCACAATGGTGTCATGTATCCTTCTTGTATGTGCTGCAAGCCTGGGGTCCCTCCTCTCCATCTATGGCTGCACATCCCCATCTGGTTCTCTCTCCCCATTCTTGTCACTGCTGTTGCCCTCATTCACCTGGTCAGCTACCTCATGGTCAATGGCCATCTTGTGCAGCATGCAGCAGGCCAGGAATATGCCACAGGCTTTCACAGGGCTGTACTGTAGGGCACCACTGAACTTGTCTAGGCAACAAAACCACATCTTGAGCATGCTAAAGACATGCTCGATGATGTTGCACGTTGCGATGTGTGCCTCATTGTAATTCTCCTCTGCAGCATTGGATGGTCACCGGATGGGGGACAGCAGCTAGGGCTGGAGGGGGTATGCACTGTCATCTGTGGGGGGAACACATATGCTGGTTAGTGTGTGGTATTGCCTTCTTTCCATGGGCTCCACCTATGCTACACACAGCCGCCCATCTGACACCTGTCCCTTTGTGCCTTGGTTCTGTCCACCCCTGCACAGCCACCCTGCCACCCAGTGCCACATCATGCTCACCAAGTAGGTTCCCTGTAGAGATATCCCCACTCTCAAAATGCTGGAACAGTATGGACTGTCATCATATGAATGCATCATGTGTACTCCCAGTGTGTGTGGTGGACACATTGATGATGCACCTACTGGCATTGCATACCACCTGGCAGTTGATCGAGGAGTAGCCCTTCCTGTTCACGTACAGTGCCCCTTCTGGGCCACATGGGTGCAGTCAATTGCCCCTATAATGCTGGGCATGTATGCCACCCTGTGGAATTCCTGCATGTTTGCTGTACGCTCCACCTGTGTACTTGGGAATGTTATGTACTCTGAAGCATGTGGCAGCAGAGCATTGAGGAACTGTGTGAGGAGGCAGGACATGGTTAACTGTGATATGCCAGTGGTTGCCCCCACTGATGTCTAGAAGGTGCCCGTGGTGAGCAGGCACATTGCTGCTGTCACCTTCATCTCTGGTGTCAGTGTGGCTCAGTTGGTAGCACATCCGCCTCTGGACCAGAAGGTCATGGGTTCTTGTCCCACACCAGGATTGGATGCATACCTAAAATGCTGGCATCTGAGTGCAGTATTGGGGTGTGCTGTCCTCCAGATGAGATGTTAAACCAAGGTCCCTTCTACCCATCCTGGTGGGTGTCCAGGTGATAGTAAAAGAATCCAGGGTACTCTTCACAAAGAGTAGGGGACATTCCCAGTGTCCTGGCCAACATCCCCCTTCCCATAAACTGGGTCATGCAATTGTCCAGGCTGTGTGTGGGTGTTGATGTGCAATATGGCCACCACTACACATTCAGTCACTTCACTACCAGTCTAGCTTTGCCTGTAAAGCACTTTGGGATACACTGTGTATGAAAAGAGCTATATGAATGCTGATTCTTCTTCTTCTTCTTCCAGTGTTATGGCATGGCTCCCACTGGTGGGTGCCTGCAGCTCATCATGGCACAGCTCACATAGCTGTCTCAGAAGTGCCCTGTTCAGGCAGTACTGGCCCACTATCTCAGTGTCCCCATAGTCCTCATACGTGAGGCGGGCACGGTACTTGTCTGTGTTGGGCATACCTCCGGCGGCCCTTCCTCAGCCACATTGCTGTTCCTCCCTCCTCCTCACACCCCTCATTACCTCCTCCATAATGAATGGTCCAGAGTCCATCTCTGCACTGCACTGACTTTCACATCTGCTATGTGAGTGTTTGAGCCACCCTTTTATATGCTCAGCTCTGTGTGGCACATTCTCTGACTTGCTCCTCATTTGCACTCTGTTTTTCAGCTGAATATGCCATTGCCCAGAATATTCATGGTCATGCCCCCATGTACTTGAACCACATACATTACTGTTGCTCATCAGCGCAATGGATTTTGTGCTGCGCAGTCACGCTGTTTGAATATGGCTCCATGGTACATTTCTGTGGTAGTAGTTGTGGTTGTGGTTGTGGTTGCAAGTCAGTTGCATATTTTGCAACTCTTCTGAATATCTGGGCCAGTATTTACAGAAGCTTCCACCCTCCCACCCCAAAGTAAAAAAAATGCCATTTCTTTTTTCTATTTCACAATCAAAACTAAATTCACCAACCTTTACAAATTAAAAGGTACAGTTTTGTGCTTGGGTGGTTATTAAGAAGATGAGTGTGGGGTTAATAAAGAATTCAATATTACGTGATATTTGCACTATGCTGAACAACTGTTTTGAATGCACACAACACCATGGAAAGCACAACACAGTTACAAAATTTGCACAGCAAAGATTTTGAGGAGGCTGATTTTTCTTTAATTCAGAACAAAGTCTAACCGTATATTATACCAATATATTGACCACATACATTCTGTGATAATCGATTGTTTGTTTTTTTACCAGCTCATTCTGAATGATACTTGTATTGTATTTTTTAAATGTTTTCATTCGTGACTAAAGTTTACAATCAATGCATCTACCGCTTAATTACTATAATTTGTTTTTCTTTTCTTTAAAAAATATCACTCTTCACAGGATGGCAGATGCAATATATTCTAATGACAAAGACAGTGGTTATGGTGAGTTATAGACCAGCTGACGCTTTCTGGAGAACTTTAACAAAACATAATATTTAGGTACAGTTCAGTTTGTATTTCACATCAGTTCTGTATTTTTCCTCCTAATTATTTATTATTAAGATCATTTGCATGAAATCAGAATCTTTGCTCCTGAAGAGTTCACCCACTCCTGCCCCCCTTATATAGCCAGAATTGGGTCATGTGATTTCTAAGTCCCTAGTTTTCCATTTGCTCATTTCTTTTTCTTTGCACCAGAGGGCTAATTAACACTCTGGGTCTTTTTCAACTTTTAGTGCAGACTTCAATTATCTCTCCTTGTTTCTTTTGCCCTTCATAATAGCAGTAAGCTGGTTCCACCCTTAGGTGCTCCTAAATTTCTTCTGCTCTAGTAAACAGCTTATTCAGGGAGGCTGCATTCCTCTGTGTATTACTGGACCTGTTCTCAGCGACTTTCAGGAAATAACAGAAACTGTGCTTTTTCAACTCGAGCAGGCTGTAGTGCAGACTCCCTTTGTAAGTTTGGTCTCATCATGGCTAAACAAGGGATTGCGCTTGCTTTGCTTTTTATTATATCTTTCACACTGTTAGACAAATTCCTTACCCAATGCTTAATTCCTACAACCCATGGTTCCTCACACCCCTTCCCTGGTCCTATCCACATGGATTCACCTCCCCCTCATTTCACCCACTTTATGTCTAAAAAGGATGCTTATTTCCTTGGGATCTGTACTCGGAGATCACTGCTCTCTATATGTAAGTACAGACTATCCCCTAAGGGCTAATGCTCATTTCAGCTTTATATACTTTTACACTTAACCCAATTACTTCTTCAAGTGAGTGATATTGAACTTTACCCAGGCCCACCCGGTACACTAGATCCACTGGGTCCACTGGGCCCACTATCAATATCTGCCCAATTGACACCGCCTATCATACCACGTATTAAGGGTATCAAAATCACACATCTAAATACATAAAGTCTCCAACCAAAAATAGCTGAAATCCATGCCTGTGCTGAAAGAAATAACCCAGACATCCTTTGTGTAACCAAAACCTGGTTGAAGTCCCATATACGACAATGTGAGGTTGATCTCCATGGTTATTCATATTTCAGGAAGGATCGTGTTGGTAAAAAAGGTAGTGGTGTTCTAGTCTAGGTTAAAACAAATTTTCATGTTGCTGTAATCCCCCCTCCACCTAATATACCCTCCTCTGCTGAGACTCTATTTATTTCACTGACACTTGGCAATGTCAAGAAACCTTTAATTGGCTGTATTTACCTCCCCCAAAAGGTTGCCATTAATGACCTACATCCCCTCATTTTCTCCCTGTCTGTTCTCCCACTGAATGACACATTGATATCTGGAGATTTTAACAATGATTGACTGGCACCTCACAAAAACAAAGCACGCACTATCGTATCTGACTTCAATTTTACACAACATATCACTGAGTCCACATGATGTACCTCCAAGACAGGCACTTCAGTGCTATTGGATTGGATCATATCTAACTGCCCTCATTGGATCAAGTCAATTGGTGTATTGCTAGACTGCATTAGTGACCACTCTCCTGTTTACAGTGTGTGCACAACAGCTTTGTTGCCCCCTCCCCCAATAAAACAGGACTCCAGGAACATGACACAGTTTAACCAAGATGAGTTTTTGACATCAGTTACTAATACTGACTGGACCCCCCTTGTTCACCTTCCTACCATCGACCAGGCCCTAGACTATTTCATTGTGACCTTTAGGACATCATCAACAGGCATGCCCCTCTAATTAGGCACAGATCCAAGGGCATCAAAGCCCCTTGTCTTTCCACTGAAATTAGGTCCCTTATGAAAAAATGTGATACTGCTTGGAAATCCTACAAATCCAGCCTCCTATGTTCTGATTGGTTATCCTACTGGCGGCTGAGAAACCAGTGCAAAAATAGGATTCAGGGTGCTAAACGTTCCTATTACCAATCTCTACAAACTGATAACCTCTGCAAACCTATAGAATTCTGGGGTCAAATTAACTCATTGACCACAGATAAATCAAGCCAATGTCCCAGTTCCATTCTGTCAGGGAGTGACCTGTATCAAGATCCCACATCGATTGCAGAAGGAATCAATCATTTTTTCACAGACCTTGGTGGGTATCGGCTCATCTGGTACCCACCCCCGAGTTCTCTATCCCTGCTCAATCCCATGCCACTCTTGACCCTCATCCTGCCTTCCACTTAAAGCTTACAACTACAAGGGAAGTGCACAAGTTACTATCAAAACTCAAAGAAGAAAGCTCCCTTGGTCATGACATCTTAGAACCTAAGTTCCTCAAACTAGGGGCTGCGGCACTTGCTGCACCTGTCTGCAATCTTCTAAATAGGTCCTTCCTCTCTGGAGTTGTGCCAAAGCTATGGAAAGTGGCAGTTGTAGTCTCCCTCCACAAAAGCAGTACTCACGCCATAGAGAACTATAGGCCTATCTTGATTCTATGTCCCCTGGCTAAGATCCAAGAGAAAATTTTGTATACCCAGTTACAAGCCTACTTAGGCATACACCAACTTCTCACAGATTGCCAGCATGGCTTTAGGAAGGGGCACAGTACTACCACAACCCTGGACAGAGTATCAGCTGCTATCCTAAAAGCTAGTGATGAAGGACTAATGACTGGTGCAGTATTCATTGACCTGACTAAGGCCTTTGATCTCACCAGTCATCATCTTCTGCTAGGTAAATTACATCAACTTGGCCTGACTGTCTAGCGCTTTCATGGTTTAAGGACTATCTTATTGGATGATCACAAAGGGTAAAATGGTCTAGGGCCTGTTCATCCCTCAGATCTATTCTACATGGTGTGTCCCAGGGATAAATTCTTGGCCCTATTTTGTTTCCGCTCTTCATTAATGAGCTCCCTAATTTCTGTGGCGGTGCAGCAGTACAACTCTACGCAGATGATGCAGTCTTATACCACTCATCTAACAGCACGGATTGGCTCAAACAAAATCTTAAGTCCGACTTCAACATACTCAGACCTGGTTCTCAGCTAACCACCTAATTTTGAACTTGAAAAAAAACAAAGCTATGATATTTCATAACCCCTCCCATAAAATGTGCAAACCCCACCAAATCTGTTCACTATCTGGTGACACCATTGAAGTAGTCACAAATTTAAATATCTTGGGTTGCTCCTCAATGCATCATTTTTGCTAGAAAAGGCAATTAACCAGAAACTAAGTCTCTTATACTGCCTCCATCCCTTACTTTCCGCAAGCGCCTGTCAAAAAATTGCTTCTACATCTCTTCTTCCTATATTATTGTATGGGGTACCACTCCTACTCTCTGCCCAGCCCTCAGCCCTTCCATGGCTGAGTCAAATCTATTATAGGGTAAGGAGATCTGCACTAGGCACTAAACCCAGACAACATCACTGTGACACCCTGCATTCTCTCCAATGGCCCAGTTATGACACTATACTACAATTCCATACACTATGCTTTGTTTTCAAACTAGTTAACCTCTTTAACCCCCTGTCTCTTAGGGGAATTGTGTATCGCAAAGCATATGCCTGCCCACTTAGGTCTACTTCTCTTCCTTTATTGATTATCCTTAAGCCACACCATTTATCAGGTAAGTGATCTTTCACCTTCTCAGCCACCACTGCCTGGAATTCCTTACCGCCTACTATTCTGAACTGCACCTCGCTATCTCTTTTCAAAAACAAACTTACCTTTTGTCTACTTAAACCTCACTGCTGCAACTGTTTTGGCTAATTCACTATCATCGCTGCACCTTCTGCCACTTGGCATACATTTCATTCGATGCTACAACATAAAATGTGCAAACCCCACCAAATCTGTTCACTATCTGGTGATGCCATTGAAGTAGTCACAACTTTTAAATACCTTGGGTTGCTCCTCGATGCATCATTTTTGCTAGAACCTCATGTAGCACAGCTTACTAAGGCAATTAACCAGAAACTAGGTCTCTTATACTGCCTCCATCCCTTACTTTCCGCAAGCACTTGTCAAAAAATTGCTACTCCTGGTTTGAGAGCTATCTACTAAACAGAAGTCAAAAAGTCGCCTATAGGGAAACACAGTTCAGTGTCCATCCAGTGGTCTCAGGGGAACGCCAGGCCTCAATCCTGGGCCCCTTGTTCTTTACTCTCTTTTTCAATGGCATAGAGTTGGCTCGTGGGCCAAGCAATCTCATCCTTTATGCTGATGACACTGTTGTCTACTGCAGTGACCCGGTACCCAGTGTCATCACTGCTAAACTCCAATCTAGTCTCACTACACTTGAAGCATGGTTCTCCAGCAACTCTCTACTACTGAATGAGGAGAAAATGAAGGCTGTCCTCTTTGGGCCCAGGCGCCTCGGCCCGGATAGGAGTGACCTTCTCCAGCTTAAACTGAACCAGGGGAAGCGGGTCGAGGTCCTTGACAGGATCAAATACCTGGGGATACTTCTTGACCATGAACTGTCCTACAAGCCCCACATCGACTCCCTAACCAAGTCCATCCACCAGAGATTTGGACTTCTCTACCAACTGGGAAACTCCCTCACTGATGGGGCTCGGCGTGCAATCTCAAACTGCACACTCCTCCCCTACCTCTTCTATGGGGCCCCCTTACTGCAGTTCCTACGAGAAGGGGAACTCAAAAAACTAACAGTACTTTACCACAGAGTTGCACGCTTTGCCACAGACTCTTCTCCTAGGAGACATCACTGTGAGGTCCTTCCAGATCTCTACTGGCCGACCTTACACCATAAACTGGCCTACTCCATCTTCTGCCTGACTTATAAACTCACCACCGCAAACCCTCCTCCTCACCTCGGTGGGCTGCTAAACCCCAGACTACAAAGCAGAGAAATGAGGTCTTTGTCCAGCCGGCCCCTAACCATCACCGGAATATGCACCAACTCGGGTAAGCGCTCTTTCTCTTACACTGCCCCATACCTTTGTAACACTCTCCTGGCTAATCTGGTCGAGAGGCCCTCTCTTTAAGGATTCAAGGCCAGCCTTAAGGTCTACCTGCTGGAACTTAGCCTATGTGGCTGCACTCATTAGTCCTCCTTTCTCCTACCAGACCTAATGTTTCTCTCATGCCCTGTTGTCAAATGGCTGAACTATGACCTCTACTAACTCTGTATTGTTACAATTGTTCCACCGGATTTGTCTACCTGTAATTACTGTCTCTCCAGTTGATGCTGTCTCACTTCTACTCCTTGTACTACTGTCTGATGTATGCAGTATTGGTGTATGTAATTTAACCCTGGGTCACCCCTGAAAAAGGGACCAGTGGTCTCAGTGGATTTACCCGGTCATCAAAATCTAAATAAATAAATAAATATGTACTTTGAATGTATTTAATTATATATATTCTTCAATTCCTTATTTAACCCCATGAAATGTAAATTTTTAAGGCTGCTTTGTAACTATTCTGAAGTCTTTGACTAACCCTTGTACCTGTGTGCATTTCATTGTACACAATAAGTCCATGTTTTGTTCATGCTTTATTGTACTGTAATTGTCTCCGTGGTCGTCCCTGAAAAAGGGACTGCATGGTCTCAGTGGGCCAACCCAGTTACCAAAATTTAAATAAATAAATAAATAAATTATTCCCAACCTAAGGTCATAATGCACTGCATGTGACATCACAGTTAGTCCCATGGCAACAGGTTGTGATGTCATTACAAAGGATTATGACTTGAAGGAGGGAGTAAGCTATAAAAGGGTCATTCCTCTAGCTGGGGTCCTGTCACGAGTGGAGTGCCGCAAGGGTCAGTGCTTGGGCTGACCATATTAAGCATTTTTGTCTCCAGTATGACAACTTCTAAATCATTGTGGATCTGCAAATATGCAGATGACAGTAAAATAGGAGCAATTGTGAATAACCTGTTGGATTAAAACTACAAAAAGACCTTGATTATATAGTGGAATTGGCAAATAAAAACAACTTACATTTCAATAAAACAAAGTGTAAGGTGATGCACTTTGGGTGCAATAATCCTGTGGTTGAATATAATTTAAATAACACACCTCTTCAGACAACAGACAATAAAAATGACTTGGGTGCAGTGGTAACATATAAATTTTAATTCGATATGCACACAAAGATCATTATTCAGAAATGTCAAAAAATTATGTACAGTATTTATAGAAATATTAAAAGCAGGGAAGCAGGTATAATAGTCCCACTGTTTTCAACACTGGTAAGAGCACACCTGGAATACTGTACCCCTTTTGTGCCCCTCAGTCTATTGGTAATAGGTCTATGCTGGAAAGAGTTCAGCATAAAATGACAGCAAAACATCACAGGCATGCACGGCAAGGCTTACTATGAAAGGCTGGAAGAACCTGGACTGTATTCAATTGAATACAGAAGGTTAAGTGAAGATCTCTGCTGTGTTTGTAGTGCAAGTCAGAATGAGTTCAACTGGGAGACAATAGGTTTAAATAAAGTTAACAATACAATAAATTGCCAGTCCGGTGGTGCTGAGGGTTGATGCTCTGGATGCCACACCTCATGCCACATCAGCGACCTGGCTTCAGGAGCAGACTTGCATCACTGGGGGTTGGCAAGGGAGGAAAAGATTGAGCATCCGGAGGACAGCTCTCCTTTCCTGGGAGGGAGGGGGGACATAGGTCTCGCTGTCTGGTGACACCTAGTGATTGTTGGGGGTCTAGCAGCAGTCAAGTCCTGGCAGAGTGGGGGAATGGCTGCCACTGTGCTTCCGTGGGTGTGAGTGGGAGCACTCATGCACTGCACTGAAGCACATTACACTGCCAGGCCAATGGGGGAGAAGTAACATGTTAAAAAAAAAACTTCCCATTGGTAGATGAAGGAGGGTTTAGATCACCGGCACCACATCCAATTCTAGGCTTTGAAGCCCTTCAGACTTTCCTCCTATCTGTCCCACCAGACACTATAGATAGAGCACCAAGTAGGAGTGGTGGTCCTTGCTCCTGGGGGACATAGATCTGGGGGTGCTTTGGTGACATGACGAGGAGGAGGTGCTGGTTAGGAGTGGCGGAAAGGCTTCAGGAGGATGGGAACAGCCAGGTTAGTGAAGGACCATGCTGGAGAGAGTCCAATGTGGTAAGGATGCAGAAATAGAGTTGAAAAAAAATACAATAAACACCAGATCTAATGATAAATCAGTCAAGGGAGAGCTATATAAAACAACCAAAAGGGGCAAATGGTTTAGTCAATGGGTGTGTCCTCATGGAATGCTTTACCAGACTATGTTGTAACATGTAAAACCATAAATTCCTTTAAAAAAAACTCTGGATCAATACATGAGCATGGATAAATATAGACAGTACCACTGATAAGTGACGAGTCATCATGGGTACATAACTACTCCCTTACTCGAACCAAACCTAGGAACCTATAATTTACCTGGCTGCCTTTCTCCTACTTTCTAGTCATCCTAACACCTCTCTCTAAGGCCTAGCCTGCCGAGGTATAATCAACCAATGCTATTACTCAATGTACTCTTTCCTGATGACAAGGCTTATTTTTGGCTGCATTCACAAATGTATAATTGTGTCTCTGTGCTACACCTATTGTAATTTTTTTCTCTTCCTTCTAGTTTCTATTACTTAGTAGTTATCTTAGCTCTAAAGTTGCATTATTGCTGTACATATATTGTGTTATCATTTTACCTTCTATGTAACCAATTTGTCATACCCACCTTTGTAATAACTGCCTATCTTTTTTATTCAACATGGAACCTTTGTAAAAGAGCACCTGGCTCAAAGGTATTAATCTGAAACCTACATAAATACATTTAAGGCTGATTAGCTTTAAGGAAACACTAGGGGACAAAGCTCATATAGTAATCAAATTTACTCAGTAATAAATAATTGGGAGGAGAAATATATAGAATATACATGGAATGCAAACAGAATTGTGCCCAATAATTACATTTTTCAGAGTTTTCTTTGAGATGTCAGTAGTTCTTTAAGCTGTGTCACATCAATTTTTCCTTATGACAAATAGCCAGTTGCAATGCAGACCCTGACAATTCAATCAGAATCATCATCATCTGAGTTATCTGGAGAGTCTAAAACAGAAACAACACATTTTTTACTGAGTGCTTAGCAAGCAAAAAATGATGGGCGTAAGTGTGATATGGCAAATATTGTCACTCCTGCAGAGTGAGATATCCAGAGCTCACGATGCAGGAGTGACAATATTTACCATAGCACACGATCTGCACATCATGTATTTGATATATACAATAGGGTCAAGTGTTTCAGAAGTTTTGTTATGCTGTCGTGTGTTCTGTTCCTGTTTATGTGTTTGCTCATTCTGTGTGTGAGCTTTTCTGAATGTGCTGGCAGTGTTGTAAACTCTGGGAGACACATGGGTGTGTTTTGCAATGCTAAATGAGTTAATTTTAGGTAGGAGTGAGACACATACTTTTGTGAAGCTGTATTGTTTAGAAGTCTAGCTGCAGTAAAGCGGAGAGCATCACAGTAATTGTAATGGGTTGAGAGGCAGTGTCAGAACAGCTGATACTGTTTTTAGAGGTAATTGAGTCAGCTGCGGGCAGAGTGGAGTGTTCTGTGAAATTGTGCTCTTTAGGATTCTGGCTGAAGTCAAGTTGAGTATCACAGTAATTGTAATGGGCTGAGAGTCAGAGTCTGAGGAACAAGTGAGAGTGTGTTTCAGTGGTAATTGAGTTAGCTGCAGGCAGCTGTGAGGAATAGACTGTTCTGTGAAGCTGTGCTCTTTAGAATTCTGTCTGCAGTCAAGCTGAGAGTATCACAGTAATGAGCTGGAAGTTAGAGTGGGGAATAGGTGCGTTTTGTAATGCTCACTGAGTTAGCTGTAGGCAGCAGTGAGACCTCTCATGTAGTTCTGCATTTGTGTCTATGGTAACAGCACAGCTGTTTCTTGCATGCTGAGGGGAAAGCTGCCTAGAGTGATGACATCAGTGACCTTTTGTGACCTGTGTGTGCAAATGGCTGAAATCATCATAGTAGAGCAGAAGGTAAAAATATCACACTGCAGTGGATGATACACTGTTTTATCTCACTCATTTATCACTCACCCCTAATATATATATATATATATATATATATATATGATCTCGCCTACATCCTTAGGTTATCTGAGCTGCTCACCTTTGGTTGAGTTCTCATACTTAAAGAATGTGTGTGAAACCCTTCCTACAACTGTAACAGTAGACCCATCAGCTGTATCAACATACAGTGCATGCTAAAGAATTTATCATCATTGATATTTGGTTAGCTTGGGCAGGATTCACAAAGAGATTTGGGACTAAGTCCCACTCTGCAACCCCAGTTGCACTTCGAAATAGCCGCAGCTGCAGAGTGGGCGATCCACAGCCGCAGCAGTTGCACAGGGTGCTACAGCAGGTCCCACTGCCTGTAGCAGCCTCCTGCAGCTGCGGTGCTGTCCCTGGCAACAGCACACACAAGCTGCCATAATCCGTGGAGATGGTAGTACTCTGGCTCCATCTTAGTGAATACCCACAGCTGCTGGCGACCTGCAGCTTCGCAAGTGGAAATCCACTAGCGCCAAGGTTTTTCTGCAGCTGTGGGACCTTCCCCAACATTCGTGAATCCTGACCCTTGTCTCTGTTACCTTATTGAGTTAAATACAGTCCAGCATTGCTGCTCTTAACACATATGAGATCAGAGAACTTTGGACTAGATTTCATAAAAGATCTAGCATGCACTGTTGGTTATTAAATCTCTCACTAGTCACATACTGACATCACTTGCATATGAACTTTGTGATTTGCAGTTTCAGAGAAATATTACATTATGAAGTCAACAGAAACAATATGATATAGTGTAATTTGCATATTGTGTGCACTAATACTTTCTTTCTTTCATAACAGAGGAGTTCATTAGATAATGTCAGAATGTTTATATCTTCCAAACTGTTGTCTTGGTAACTACCAAAATCATAATTAAATAGTATTGAAATCCAAGCAGAGCTGAAGCATTCAGAGAGATTTAACAGCATAAATTACATATTATATTATATAGCTCAGATCAGATATATTGCTGCTTTAACTGTCCTCAAAGGGATAAATGCAGTCACAGTAGACTGTAGTTAACTCAGGTAGGGCACCATGTCTAGCATTCAAACCAAGACCAGAGTCCAGATCAACCTGTTACATATCCCTGCCTTGACTCATTCATGTAAAAAGTTGTCTGCTTGTTGCAATGATGATTGAATAAAAAAAATGGGAATTTGCTACCACCATTTCTGCTGCTGCCTACTAGTGTGTTCAGTAAAGCTATAAATATCCTCTATACATCAGTTGATGAGGATCCTCATCTCTCTGAACTTATAGCTGCCTTTGTCATGATGAATGGGAAGTGTGTGTGCTTAGTGTTTTTATGTACTCTAATCAGGATGTTATAAAATTGATGGAATTTTATTGTCTGTATCTTAGTTTATCACCATAGTAGCAATCATTTCACAAGTGGAGAGCCATGACTCGAGTACTGAGTCAGTATTATTCACTTCCTCACCTTTCCAAAGGCAGCCTATGATATTTGGAGCTCAGGTATCTCTCATTAAAGATTATAGTGCAGCTGCAGCAGGTACACTAAAGTCATGGATGCTGCACATTTGATATGGTACTAATAGGTAACAATAGCTTGGCATCCTCCCTGATCCCCAAATCCTCCTGCTAACACCAAAGAAGGTTATATGTTTTGTATTTTACCGGATTTTGTTTTTGTTTATTGCATATATTTAGCTAACCCTTTCAATTCTTATGTTTCAGGTGTACTAGCAGAAACTGCAAAACTATGGTGAACAGCCAGGGAAATGTGTACTGTCATTTATATATAAAATATATATTCAAGAATGCATACAAACAACTGAATACAACTGCATTACAGACCATCCAGGTTTTCATTCCAGCTGTCTGGATATTTATGTTCTTGAAACTTACTATGACTTAATTTATGAAAATGTATAGGATACCAATGAAAAATGATGCATGTATGAATAACTCTGAGCAGTGCAGGAGAGCAGCTAGCAAGGCAAACAGGATGTTGGGATGCATCATAAGGGGGATCACCTCTAGGAGCAAGGAAGTGATTCTGCTGCTGTACAATGGACTGGTTAGACCACACCTTGAGTACTGTGTACAGTACTGGAGACCACACTTGAAGAGGAACATACAGCTCCTGGAGAGGGCAGAGGAGGGCAACTAAGATGATACGAGGGCTAGAGGATTTGATCGATGAGGACAGACTTGAGGAGCTCTGCCTGTTTTCATTGGAGGAGAGGAGACGGGGGACATGATTGAGTTCTTCAAGTACCCTCAAGGGAATAAATAGGGTAAACATGGAGGGATCTTTAGACTAAAGCAGGAGGTATCACCAGAGGGCATGGTTTGAAGTTGGAAGGTGGAAGGGTGAGGGGGAAAAGAGGAGGAGGTTTTTCACTGAGAGGGTGGTGGACCCTTGGAATGCACTGCCTGGTGAGCTGGTTCAAAGATCCACAGTGGAGGGCTTCAAGAGAGGGTGGGACAGACACAGAAAGTGGATGTATCAGATGATGGCCTGTCCCCGGGGGGTTGGGATGGATGATAGGGGTTTCTGGAACACAAGGGGGGGAGAGGGCCTCGGCACCCAACTAGGGATCTGAGGTTCAAGCAGACTTGATAGACTGTAAGGCCTAATCTTCTGGCAAATAGTATGTTAGTATGTCATCATTCAAAGGAAATGGTGTAGGACTGTATCAACAACTCTATTTACTGCATATACATAGTCATTAAAGATGGCACCAGTTAATAATTTGTGCAATGAAGATAACATATAGCACATCATATAACAGTAGCGGGTGTAAAAAATGACAAGGTTAGATAGATTTATATTGGAAGGTAACCTAACAAGTTACAATACCACTGAGAAGTGAATACTGCAGTCATGGGCAATAACCCACTACTGTCTTAAAACCATAGTATTAAACCATAGTGCTAAGCTAAAAAAAGATATACTGGATTTCAACATCAGTAGGTATAGCTTATCAAAAAATATGTTGCTGTTGCTTTTCTCACAATTGATAATTTTGAGATCACATTCATCATAGTGTAATATTGAATCAATCGGATGGCAGCGTTCACATTGCTGCCAATATTACAATGCATAGTGATGTACTAATGCCATACAATACATTATAACTGTAATACTTTACACAGAGCGATATCCTGTCTAAAGCATCAGCTGTTAATTCTACTTTGTGTGCATGCTTTCTCTTTGCCATTGATACAGTTAATGGTTGAGGTGATGATTTGTCAACAGTGTTAATCATTGTTAGTGTTACTGATACTGCAACAGAGTAATATATTGCAAAGAGGAGTATGTAGTCAAGTTAATTATATATTGTTCATGTCAATGTGGCAGATCATATCATCCATTATGGATCTGACACATAACCCACATAATTATCATTCCAACTCTTTCAGGAGGGTGATCTGGATGGAAAGGAATGAGTTGCTAAAAAACCTGCTGAGGCATTTTTTTCTTTCTCATCTCTGTCTGTATATGTACACTAAAAAACTTTGTGGAGAGTGCTGATTGTCAATAAATAGTTGCTGATGGGAAGGTGGTGTTTATTATCTTCGATATGATATATTTGATTGTAAAAACAAAATTGATATTGAGCAAGTAATGATGATTTGTTGACATGCTTTTTCCCCAGTGTGTGTGTGTGTGTGTGTGTGTGTGTTTTAGGTTATACCATTACCTTTCCTAACATTGGTTTGTAAGATGGATTTTCAAGCGCCTGTAAAACAGTTTTAGAGAAATACTCTCATCTTGTGTGGAAAGCATGATTCTTGACAGATTTCTTTCTGTTCAGTACTGTGGATTGAAATATTCACAACTATCTGTTGATGATTTCTTCTAGCAGAAAATACACACTATATTACTGCAACACAGTAGTGAAACATTTTGTCCCATATAAGCAGATGTGTTTACATACTGCCTTATTTCTTTCAGTACAAAATGTGTATTGTACATCTGATGATGTACTTTGAAGAATAATGCCATTATTGGATGACACTATGTTGCAGTAATTTAATAGTGTACTTTGCTTTTCTTTGCAGTGGAATATTTGGATGAACAGTGAAATATTTGCTAATCCAATATTTGTTTTTACATCTACATGTTGTTATCATCATCATCATCATCAGACAATTGTTGAGAGTTTTAAGGAGAGCATTCTGCATTAAATAATGCACATAAAAGTGTGTTGCTTGCCCCAGATTTGATCTTTGTTTGCGATATCATGTTTGCTTTAATTTAATGTTCTGTACAGTTTAGTTGATGAAAATCAGACTGAGTGAGTCTGTTGATTTACAAGTAGACATCTTGTGTGACTGCAAATACCAGAACCCCATAAAAATGTACAATGTATCTATGATCCTGCATCAGATTAATACCTTTACAGTCCACACTCACAAAGATCCACCACCTACTGACCACAGGAGGTATGCAACCAGCAAAGTGGTCTGGTGAATACAGGAACATTATTACTGTTTGGTCCAACAAATGTAGAAGGCTCATATGGAACAACCTGACACCTTGTACATGTATTCCAATATGCAAATTAAGAAATAGCATGAGCAAGTTGTCATTTGCATCCCTGTAGGGGTATGATTATAGGTCTAGAAAACAAACATTTTAAGCACCCATATCCCACTCCATCACCATAGCTCTGAGCTGCCAACCATGTAATACAGTCATCATCATTGTTAAAAATGCCCTCCCCAACATCCAAACACACATTTGCACTGTGTATTCTGTTTTCCTTGTGTAACATTGCCCAACAGACCTCCACCTCGATCATTTCACCATCATTTAGATAGACAGTTACTACTGTCCAGTTACTCTTCCCTTCACATTTGATTTTGGCCATCCGAATTGTAATTCACAATAGCATGCCCATTGTGATCATCTGTTTATACAGTAAGCTCACTATCGTGATTTGTCACTCAGACAATGTTCATCTGAAGAGGCAAGTAAAGAGCATGCATAGGTTACAGTATCAGTTGGATAGTGTTCTGGAATAGCTTACAATGTGTTATCAGCTTCTTTGCAAAGATGCCTTATCATGGTATATGGTCAGTCCCAAATGTGTTAGTAACTCGCTAGCTATGTTATATTTTGTATGTTTTGATTTTCCTTGACATTGGAGTTGCAACAGGTGGGCTAGTGAGTCATTAGTCTGCACTGTGATTGATAGTAGACTTTTAATATAGTGTTCCAAATCTACTTATAAATTTTACGTTATTATTATCGCTGCAGAATTGGTTTATATTAAACACTTTAATATAATGGTGTCATTTTGTTTGCCAGTTTTGCATGGGACCTAACATTCTTTCACAACTGACTTACAATTTCTATGTTTTGGGTAACATACACACCTCTGAGGGTGCCCATCCTTTGTTTGTGACTGTGTTCTGTTGCTGTTCTCATTAAAATGAAGTACAGCCAGAAGCAGTCTAGAAAAAAAAGCATGTGTGCTCAAGTATCAACAGAAAGAACAGTAAAAAATATCAGTTGTCCTTACGGTGCCACTTCTACTGACCTTGTATTCATTGAGTGGAAGAAACAACTTAAGGACTTTGGAGCATAATGAATGATTACTTTGGAGTATGCCTCTAAACCAGCAGTTTGATCTGCAGGTGAGAATTTTGAGACATCCTTAAGCAGGTTTATGCTGTGAATTATCAGGCATACAGCAGTAATACACTGTGAGACAGATTTTCAAAGAGCCCTTAGATTGACGCAAAGTGAGCACATCTAAGTGTTGCAGCAAACTCCAGTTGCACCAGAGATCCAGCACCCGATTCCAGAAAATAGAGTGTCCCTGCACCAAACTCCCCATGTTTGCTGCAAGGGTGGAGGTGTGCCAAGCAATTGGTGCATCTGCCAACATTGATGCATGGAGTAGACCCCACACACACCCAGCACAACACTAGAGGGGCCAGTATGTTTAAGAGGGGAGAAACATATTGCCAGGAGGGGCCCTGGGGCTTAGGGGCATGGGGCATGGCAGGTGGGGTGTCATATCACAGCAGTGCATCAGTCACAGTTCTGTGGCATTCATTGGGTGCTGTTGCAGTGTTCCACTACAAAAGTTATTTCAGAGCCTGCTGCCCATACTGTAATCAGATGTTACCTGGTAATCTAGCAGCCCTCCCCATCCCCAATGTGGACATCTCATCCCTGGTGGTGTAGTGGCCCCCCACCAAACCCCAATCTCCCCCACATAACATGTGAAAACTTCCCAGGTCCTATTACACCACCTGATCCCCGATCTCACCCAAACACATAACAATAAAAGTACCTGGTGGTGTAGTGGACCCCAGCCCTCCATCATGCACTGCCCAACTTCCCCTCCTCCCCAGTCCCTGACATGATCCTGTGACCGACACAGCCCTCTGCACACCACAATGGCCAGACGCAGAATGATAGATGCAAGTGTAATAGATAAACTCCAAACAGATGACCAAGGTTGACTTTATAGTAATAACATTGTGTGCTACTTTGCTGCCAGTTAGTACTTGAGGGAGTGGCTGAGACACTAAATACAAGTGTATCCCTCTATGCATGAAATGCTGTATGTGGTCAGGTCTCAGGCAAAAATGCAACTATCATGACAGCAATCTCCACTCCAGACAAAGAGATAAAAGTCATGGTTTAGGCCTCAGGTTGATCTGAGGCCTCAAAAAGCCCATCAGCCCCCCTATCCCACAGAAAACCCCTGTCTCAGTTAACATAGCTGATCAAGTCTCAGTCAGTGAGCCATTACCTTGTCTCCCCCAACATGCCTTCATTCCTTCACTGTACTCTTCCCTTGCCCCATAGATATGCATCCACAGGAGACCACCCTTATAGTAGTAACTGTTTCTCTCCAGGCTCCGCCCTCGGGAAGAGGCAAGTGATCCCCAACCCAGGAAAGTGGAAGTTGAGCAGGGGTAGGAGAAATGAAAATTACATACCTATCATAATTGTTGATCATCCAGAATACCTTCACTATTGATTACCACTGATGGTTCTTGGACCAGAGGCACTGGGACACTGCTGGAGCAAATATTTTGCAGGGAGGTAGCTGACATTGTACACTGACGGTGCCTTTACAATTCACGGGGTGCTGTATGCACTGGACAATAACCATTGCCCTCCTGAGCTTGAATTCAAATTCTGTCTTAATGAAAGAAACAAAGTGGACAGAATAAAGAAAGGACTAGATACTTTCTAGCCTAAGAGACAGGATATGGGAAAATAAAAACAAACAACAAAATAAAACCCAACTACCACCTTAGAATAAGTACAGGGCACAGTAGTGGCACAAGGGTAATAGAGTGTATAGAGTCAGAGCATCACCCCACTAGCCAGACAGAAGGTGAATAGTGGCATAAAAAAGTAAGGGCAGCAGCCCTGAGCAGGTGGCTCTGGCAAGGAAATGTAAGAGTGATGTCCAGAATGGGACCCCCTTGTAAATGAGTAGGAACAAGTGGCCAAGAAAAATAGCATAGACTCCTGGAACAAAAGGCAACCCCATGTTATCTGGAGATAGCTAACTTGTAAACTGGTTATGTCACTCTTCTTCATTCAGGATGAAGAAAGGGGGAACTTTTTTTTGTCCAGATAATATGCTTTATTAACATTTTCCAACAAAAGAACAAACACAGACAACCATGGCAAAATGAAAGGTAGTAATGAAATACAACCAGCTGCAGTTATCCTGAAGCAAATAAAATGAAGGTGAGACAATCACATTTCCAAAGAACAAACAACAATCCAACCCTCCCTCCTCCTCACCAACCCCCCCCCCCCCATCAGCTTGGAGCACAGCCGATAATATCATATAAACCATCAGGGTGCAGCCTAATTTGCCAATACACCAATAAACAATAACCCCTATCTGCGTATTAGGGCCTCAATAGACTGCCAACGGTCCCTGTATAACTCAAGTTTATTCAGATGGCTATCTATGTGCTTTTCCACCGCCAAAGTCTGAGAAAGTTCACTATGCCGCTCGAAAAGTGTCAAAACAGAATCATCCAGCCAGTGGTAAAGAATAACTCATTTGGTGATTATCGAGAAAAGAGCCATATGGGCTTTACGAGGGCCAAATAATGCCTGTGGGTGGATAACAACCAGACAGACCAGAGGGTTAAAGAAGGAGTCCAACCCCACCCATGGATCAAGAAAATTATGAATGGATGCCCAGGAGGGGGCAGCTATAGGGCAGTCCCAAAGAATATATTTAAGGGAGCCCTCCCTCATCCCACATCTCATACATTCTGCAGTGGATCTATATCCCATCTTACACAACTTCTGTGGGGTGTAATAAATGTTATGTAATAGCTGAAATTGTGTTAGGCGGTATTTATCCTGCTTGATCAATTTATATAGCTGAGCCCATACCCATTGCCAATCACAGGGAACAAGAAGTAGATCCAAAGAGTGTTGCCAATAAAAGCAAGTATCCTGTAGGCAGGCCGGATCATTCAATTGGAAGCTAGCATAGAATTTGGAAATGGATTACAGCTGCTCTGCCAGAGTCAGAAAATGAGAGAGAAGAGGGTGCATTTGGGAATTAATGTTCGGCAATCCCAAAAAAATCATGATCGCATGGGACAATTGAATATGTTTAAAGGGATGATACACTGGGATAGAATGCTACTGTTGTATTACTTGGGCTGGGGCAATCTTACCATTATGAAAAAAGGTCCCCAAGGAAGCATGTTGAAGCAGGGGGCAAAAGGTAAGGGAAATGGGAGAAAGGGGGAACTTGACGTATGTGGAGTTGCCAGGCTACATAACTAAAGGAGTCAAGATGTGCTCTTCTCCCCAAACACCACTACGGGTAGTGGGCTAAGGCCTAGTTACATAAGAGGGACTAGTATACCCATCACAAAATTCTGACAGTTAGGGAAATGTAACATAAAAGAAAAAAGGCCTGCTTCTTCTACAACCACAAGGATGTACCCTCTCTAAGAGCTAGTGCAGTTGATCTAAAAGGGTGCATAACACCTACCACATGCATTGAGCTGTGAAGTGGGGTTAAATTTGATATTGCTCAAGAACACAGGCTGCATTTGGCAACTAATAGGAATATGCCCAGAAGGGGATATACACCGGGCAGAGGACAAGAAAGAAAAAGGTGGAAAATCATAATTTCTTTTTCTTCTTTTTATGTTGGCACACTTGAGCAGCCAACATCTTGCGGTAGTGCAGATTTGGAGGCACAGTAACTGTTGGGCAAATACAGGACATGCATCAGTAGGTGCACCCTCATTCCCCAATCAGCCTGCATGCCAGCGCAACACCACCCGGGTGAGCACAACCAAGAAAGGTCCACAGTAATGTCGAGCAAAGCTCTTCACCCAGCGGACCTCCCGACATGCTACCGGAAACACATATGGCGACACACTACCCGCCAAACTGCCAATTTCGCGCCTCAATTCCCTGTTGCTTACCTGCCCCAATGTATGTGCCAATGAGGAGCCCACTCCCCGTGAGGCATAAAGAACCCCTGATTTGTTATATGCTGAGGGATGCCCAACCCCTCAGCTCTTGCCCCCACTTTCCTTGTGTGCCGATCGGGTGCCTAATCCCCTTCGGCATAAAGTAACCCCCTTTACTGTGTGCCAATGGGAGTGCCCAATCCCCCATTGGCTACAGCTGCCCCCAAAAAACAAGGCTCTGTCGGCATGCTGGGAGTCCACCCCAGCATGCCACATGCCCCTGTAAACAGAAAATGGTCCTGCTATGGTTTTATTTTTGTATCTGTGGAAAAAGGAAAGGGTCCCTCGGTGGTCTCCCCCCCTCCCACAGCCCGCGCCCACCCACTGCACCCTGCCTCCCCACACACCCCCGTACCCCATACTTACTTGCGGAGTCCGGCGTGACGATCTTCGGTGGACCGGGAACACGTCTGCACTCTTCAAAGTCGACCGTGAACTGAGGAAATGCCGGTAAGCTGTATAATGGAATAAATAGGGTTTTTTTCAACTGTGATGCATATCTCAGGCACTTTTTGGAATTTTGGCACCAAATTTTCAACATGGCATTTTTGGGACCCCTCTTCATGAATTCTGGCACTGTCATGGCATTATTCAGTCCCAAAAGGTGATTTTGCAGTCACTGCGTGGAATCACCTTTTGGGACCAAGTAATGAAACAACAGTGCCACTGTTCATGAGGGGAGCTCTCAAAAACCTATATTGCATATTTGATGACAAAACTCCCAAAAATTGCTGTTTTACGAGGGTGTGTTGTGCTGTTTCTGTGCAGGCTCATAACGTCATGAATTTGTAATATTTTCACTCCAGATTTTCAAACTTGGCATTTTTCCACACTTCCTGATAAACAGTACAGCTGTCATTTTGCATATCCTGCCCAAAATGTGTTTTCGCACGTCCTTAGCAGAATAGTGTGGTCGCTGTGCAAAATCACTTATCGGGACAGTTTGAGAAAACGACGGTGACACTGTTCATGAGCAGATGTCCTAAAATACCTAAGTTGAAAATTTGGTGCCAAAAGTCCATAAAATGACTGTGTTGCAAGCTTGCGATGCGCAGTTTTCATGCACCCTTGTAACTTCACAAATTTGCAATATTTCCATGTCAGATTTTCAACACTGACATTTTTTCACACCTCCTTATGAACAGTACAGCTGTCATTTTTCACATCCTGCCCAAAATGTTTCCGCACCTGTGGCACACAGTGGCATGGTTGCTGTGGGAAATCAACTTTTGGGACAGATTAACAAAATCGCACTGCCACTATTCATAAGGGGAGGTACCAAAATGCCTATGTTACAAGTGTGGCTACCAAACTCCCAAAAATAATTGGGTTATGGACGTGTGTTGTGCAGTTTGCATGCATGCTCATTGCTTCACCAATATTTCATATTGTCACTCCAGATTTTCAACGTTGCCATTTTTTTATGCCTCCTCATGATCAATACAATTGTCATTCTCCACATCCTGTCCAAAAGTGTGTTTTCATCCCTTTGTCGCCAAATGGCACAGCCGCTGTGCAAAACCACCTTTCAGCTAACAAAGTGATTGTGCCACTTTTCATGAGGTGGCCTCACAAGCAGCCCATTTTGAAAATGTGGAGTGAAACTACCACCACATGCCTACAGTTTTAGGGTTTCCAACTGTAACACCCCACCCAGTACAGACTGACAGGTGTCAGGGGTGTGACTTGTGATCATCGGATGCAATGCTCACGCCATTCCACCCCCCACCCCCACCTTGCAGCCACTGACAGGCATCGTGGTGTGCCATGCACTGTTCGGCCACAAAGTTCACCCCATGCTCCTATACTGTACCCACGTCAGCGTATTTCCTTATGGAATGGGGTAAGTATAATGCCCAAAGACCCCAAAGCACACCCCGACACTTGTCAGCATCTACAGGGTAGGGTGAGGTACAATGGCATGAGCGTTATAGCTGATGACCCAAAGGCACACCCCAATGCCTGTTGCTCTCTACAGGGTGGGGGTTGGGTTGGTGTCACTTCAGCACTTCACTGCCATTGCTATTATGCGTCTCTAGCTCCGGCACTGCCAATACCAATGCCAGCGTGACAACATTTGGCATTGACAACTGCTTGTTTTTGTTTTTCATTTTGTTTGTTTGTTTTTTTTTGGTGATGTAAGGGTGTAAGACCATCAGCCCAACTTTTGTGCCTTTTTTTTTTTTAGTTGGTACTTAAAAGAGTGCCCGATTCTTTTACAGTAAATAAAATCACAATGTTAGAGACCTCAGTGGAGGTGTGACTGGAAAGATGTTAGCATCCTTATGGTGCTGCCTGAACCAGCAGGGTAAGCTGCCCAGAGGCCCTGTCTCTGAGTGGGGGATGGTTGTAGGGGCATAGAAATTAATGGTGAAGATATACTTGAAGATCAAAAGTTACAGTAAGTATGTAATTTTCATATCTTCCAAGAATCAGTCTTCACCATTGATTCACAATGATGAGTCTGAGTACCAGGCTTCCTTTTCTATGAGGAAGGATCTGGCTCATCCTAAAGAAAAAAAGAAACCCCTTAGCACTCTGCATGGGGGAGAACACCTGAGGGCAGGGGCTTCTTGTGTGTTTGTGGGGACCCAAGACTGTTTAGGATCAGGTGGGCATTCTTGTAGCACAAGAGCAGGAGGACACCCTGACAGCTCTCGCCTGACCCTGTGGGAGAAAACATGAGCCCTCTGGAAGTGTGAGTTTAGCAACTTACATCACCTCAAAAGTACCAGTCTGTAAAGGTGAAGCCATGCCACCCACTTGATGCAATTTTTGCAAGCCTGAAGGCCATCTCATTGACATTGTAACATGCCCTTGATTGATGCTTTGCTGCCTCCAGTGCTCTAGCAGAAAAGCAAATGACTTGCACGACTATCACACTGCTTGGTGTTACAGCTGGGAGTTGACCTATCTGCAACCACAGGTGCCAATTGAAGGCTGCCTGATGTGCCTGATGTGCAACAATGCAAATCATGATGTGTGCCGAGGAAAACTCCTCTGCCCGAGGTATTTACCTGAGCAGAATCAGTCTTGGGATGTCACTCACACATGTCGCCTTTTGGCCCTGTCAGAGTCTGCAAGACCTCCAGTCCTGAAGAACGGTGAGCACTACCCCTGCAGATCCTGAGGGTGTGCAGTCCTGTAGCTAGAGATCGCTGAAGCTGGAGGGCAAGAGAAGGGGACATTGCCATACCATCCTTAGTGACTCTTCAAAGGTCTAGGCCAAGACTGCAGAGCCAACACTGAATGCTCCAGTTAGTCCCAGCTCCAAGGATACAGGATCATGACTAGAATATAAGCCAGTTTGTAGCACCTCAAGCATGTCAATCAGGAATCTCTGGTACACAGTGTGCTCAAAAGACAAGGACAAGTGAAGGGCTGATTCATTGTCTTCTGAGGAGGACATTGATGGAGATGAGGTGCTGAAACCAGAGGGTGGTAGCACCAGGGGGATGGTTGAAACAGCACCCTGTCTGACTTCCTATGTTATTGCCCTAACGTACCAACCAATTCCCTGTTTTGAGATCAGATAACTGGCCACTGAGGACCAAGGATGGCAAAGGTCTGGGAAGGAAGAGAGATCCAGGGTCTCTAGAACTTCTTCCTGGGCTGTGAGACTGTGCAGGTGACCTCTCCAAATGGGAAGGGCCTGTGTGGACCACCCAAACAGGACTGAACTACATCTGAGAAATGACCCAGTCAGTGTCCATGGGGGGATTCCCCCAGACGAAGAGTTTGGAGCCATATAGTTCCTATAGGGCAGATTCAGTCCACACCGGTGATGGTGTCAGCACATTGCTCTAGGGAGAACACTGCTTCCCAACTGTCATCTGACTCTTGCTCCAGGGAGAACACTGCCTCCTGGTCATCATCTGACTCCAAGCTAGTGCTACTTCTGGCACAGTGCCGAGGGCTAACAGCTGGTATGGAGATAGGTTTACCTCTGTCATCATGGCTGGTGCCATCCTCAGTGTTGGGCCCGACTTTAGATCCAGCATTGATCCTGGAGCCATCCCCATCCCTGGTGCTGTGTGCAGCACTAGGGACTGATTGGCACTGTGAGCAGCACTGGAACCAGGAAGAACCCCAGTGATAACACCACCACTGGCATCATCATGTGCGGTGCTGGGCTCAGGACCGACACCATGGCCGTCACCACATCCATCACCAGGGGTGATGTCGTCCTCCCCTTCAGTGTCGTTAGCAACACCAGAGGAGAGAACCACTTCTACCTTAGCAACAGAACACTGCACAGCCTCGGGGTTGGTCTCTCTCCTGACACTGCAAACAGTGTCAGAAGTGGATACACTGTCACAGCTGGAGCTGCTCCATTCACTGATACTGCAAACAGTGCCTGGAGCTGGGGTGACACCAGGCCACAACACTGAGGTGTCCACCAATGGAGACCAAGCATATAGCTTCAACTTCACCACTGAGGACTTCTACTGCCTGGGACAAACAGACTGGGGGAGGGGTTCATAGCCCACCACCCAGAAGGAGCTGGCTGCCCACCAGACCCACCCCAGGACCTCTGATGCCTCAACTGGGCAAGGTCGAGGAGGACCCTGTGCTTCCTTAACACCAGAGGTCCCAGGAGGGGGGCCCAGGGGAAATGCCCTGAGATCCTACCTTGACCTCATGTGTGCAATGCCTGCCTCCAGAGCTGGGGATTGGTCAACCCCACTTCATCACATAGACTTGAAGTGTGTGGCAGTCCACTGAGAAGCAGGCGTTGCATTAATCCATATTGTGATCTGGACCATGGAAGGTCTCACAGGTTTGATGCCAATCGATCATCATTATCTGTTTCCCACAGGGGCACCAACACATTATGGAAGGCAGATGATGTTTCTTAGTCCCCTTCTTCTCTGGTTTCATCATTGTTGGAAAATAAAACTAAGAAAAGAGAAAAGTGGCATCACGTACTGAAAACACAGACTGAGGTACTTCTTTTCCCATGGTATGCACCTGTTTATGGGAAAAACAAAATTGCAGTGTTGAGGCAGCCGGCTACGGTTATTGGCTGGTGCACACAGCACCACATGAGGTGCAGCAGCACTATCATCAACTGATGGTTCCCTCCACGCAAAACTTTGCTCCCATGGGGTCCAAGTGCCACTGAACCCAGACCAATCAATGGTAGTCAATGAAGATGATTCATTCCTGTAAGAGCATGGGCCCTCCTCAATTCCTCCTTAAACCAGCTAGACTGGCTCTCCTAAGGCAGTCCCAAAGCCCAGAACTATGCTCATTTACCTGCTAGCAGCTGGACATTACTGACTGCTCTGTGCCCTGGGTAACTGTATCCCACCATGGGGGCTAGCCAGGCCAATAGTACAGAATCCAGGGGAGAAGGAGCAATAGAAAACAGACCCTCCACATGCCACCTTGAATATTTTCCCAGCATGCACTGCATGGGAATATGCCCTGCAATATTTTCACTGGATATACTGTGGTCTGCTGCAGTGCTAGCACCAAAAAGCATTTTCCCAAGATGGGTCAATTTCTTAACCCACCCCCTTGCTCCTGGACAACAGTGGCAACAGTCATATATTAGAGTGTTTGCAGGTATAACTACCGGCACAAGGCCTAGTCATATCCATAACATGCAGTCCTCCCTCCAAAGCAGCACTCCGTATAAAGTGTGAAATAAGTCCATGACCAGGATCACTATAGCAGAGAGTTAATTCTCAGTCTGTATGGACCTTTTGAATTGTCCAAGGATAGATAATATGGAGTGAGGTCCAACTGTCACATAGAAGGCATCCCCCCCTCCTCATCTCCCCCCACCCCACACACACATTTCATGACACTAAAAGATTAGAGGCTGACCTAGAAAGAGAGAAAAAAAAATGTTTCCCAGTAACTCAACACTCATTTTGATTATAAATTAGACAGCAAATTATCATGTAAGAGTCCCCAGGTTTTCATTTTACCTCTGCTGCCTCTTTAGCTTTCTGAACTGGAAGAGGAAAACCACAAAATCATACCCAGGCTGTGTAAAGCTGCTATTCATCCACTGACAGTATCCTCCAGTGGGATCTCTCAAGCACCAGCTGCTACCCTTCAGTCTCTCCCCTCCCCCCAAAAACCTGTCTGATATGTATTTCATCCCCAAAAAGTGGTTTAGAGCCAGTTTAGCTCTGAAACAGGAAAGTTTAATTCAAAATAAAGGCTAATTTAATTTAGTCCAGAAGTTGTGTCTTGAGCTGCTGATGAGGATCATTATTGAGCTGTTGCAGCCACCACCATGGCTCTCCATTCCTTCAGTTGGACCCAAGCAGACTTGGAGTTAGGCAACTTACCTCCCAGTGACTGTTGCCCTCACTTTTGGTGCCATTTCATGTGTTTCAGAGCTCTAGTCTGCTGAAACCTCATGTTTTCTTCAACACTGATTCCCTACTTCAGAAAGAAAAGATCTGCATCTGTTAATGACTCAAAGCTTTGAACCATTTTCCCCAAAGACTCGTAGATGTCCTAAATATTCTAAACACACTTTGATCCTCTGCCCTTTAAGAGCCTTCTACACCAGCAAAACTGTCTTGCAATGTGCCAAGGTAGTTGGAACAATATCATGCCAAAACAATAGTCACCAAAAATTAAGTATTTTTTGCTCCACACTTTTCGAAGAGACTGTTTTTACCCAGTGGCCAAGATGAACGAGCATGATCTTGCTTTTGGATCCTTTGGGGGGGCTGTAAACACTCTGTATCCACAGATGATATTTAGCACATCGGAGGGTTCAAGGTCTAGAAGTTCTCTAATAACCTCAATATATTGCAGCGGGTCACCCAATTCAGCCTTCTCAGGCAGCCCATGAATGCAAACATTGTTCCATCTGTGACGGTTCTCCATGTCCTCAAGTTTTTTCACTAATTCTAACTCTCTGCCATGTCGGTTAAGCATCGCTTCTGTCTGTAAATCTGTCATGGACATATATTTAGTAACACAAGTTTCTAGGGCCTCGGTTTATTTTTTTACAATACGAAGGCCACAGCAGTTGTCTGCCACAGCCATGTCCAATTACCTCAATGTTTTATCAGTACTTTTTAATTCTGTGCACAGTCTTTTGAAGGTAATAGTGTATGCTCCCCCAGCCTCCTCTTTATCACTGTCAGTCAGGAAGATCATCATCAGCTTTAAGGAGGAACAACTCCAGCTCTGGCTTCTGGTATCACTACCTTTAGTTTAGAATTTTGCCAGTGTCCCTGCCAAAAGGTCTTTCAGCCTGCTGTGAGTCACCACCAGGAGCTCCTCAATTGATTGGCTTTTGGACAGGTGTGTGGTTAGGTAAGAAAGGATGCAGTTAGACTGTAGTTCTGTAGGATGGAGACTAATGTATAGGTGGCCACTACTGACATGAAATCACTGGAAGTCCCCTTGTAGTGACTTTTACTCTAATGTGATTATGTTGTGTTTACCTTATTGTGATAATATGCTGTTATGGGTTGTTTAAAACTTTGTACTAGTTTTTAGTCATATAAATAAAGAATACTGGATTTGACTAAAAAAGGGAGAGTACTGGAAAAAGGGATGAATATCAATGTTAAATGCAACATTTAAAAAGGAAAAATGTGAGAGTAGATGGATATTTTATTTCTGACACTTGTATGTGAATTAGCTCTAGTAAGAGCTCTTGTGTCTAATATTCCATATGGGCAGTTTCTCCACCTTAGGAGGAACTGCTCTTTGGAAATCAACTATTGTATGCAAAATGAGATCAGGAATTATGTTAGCATTTGTTTCAAAGAGGATACAATATGCAACTCATGATCAGGTTCTTACTAGAGTTAAATCACATACAAGAGAGTCCTTGCTAGTACCTAGAATTAGAGACTCGGACCTTTAATTTTCAATTTATTGCATCCAGCATATTACAACACAACATACAATAAGATACAAATACAGATATTATTTACAACTACTTGTAGACTGTTCATCTAAGATACTTCACAAATGTTTCTTAAAAACAGGTATAGATCTAATAGACTTAACTGACTGTGGTAGGTGGTTGTAAGTACTTGGAACACCATAATCAAACGCTCTTTGCCCAAAACAAGTCTTTCAAAAAGGAACCTTTAACAAGGTTAACTCCTGTGATCTAGTTTAGTACAATGAGACTTATGCTGTAAAGGAAATAACTACTCCTATAGAATATGGGACCTTACCCAGGATGACCTTATGGAAAAAGACTGACTCTTTTATCTTTACCCTGTCACCAAGTGAGGGTAGTTGTTCAGCCTGATAAAGTAAACAGTAATGTGGTTTAAAAGGGAGGCCTGCTATGAAGCAACAAATTGCATTATAATCTACTTTTAATCTATTTAGCATCCCGCTCCCAGCACCTGAATAAATTATCAGACTGTAATCAAAAACTGACAACTATAGGCTCTTCACCATAAGGGCACAAGTTTCCAGTAGAAGATTATTTTGCACTCTGTATAAACATCCCAGGCGTTGATGTATTGTTTTTATCAAACCATCTACATGGGATTCAAAGGTTAAGGCACTGTCCGGTGTAACTCCTAAATATCTATACTGGTTGTTTTATTAACTTCACCACTGAGAGCATTTTACAAAAATTCAGTATTCCCAATCTTTTTGGTTCTGCAGAAAACCATGGTTTTAGTTTACTTAATGTTTAAGATCATCACTCAGGCATTAAACCAATGCTGTAAATTAGTAAACTCCTTTTGAAGGATGTCATTTAAGGTACCCACATCATTTCCACTTTTAAAAATGACCACATCATCTGCAGAACACTTACTCTTGTTTTGGAGAACAACACACTGGTTCCCAAACTCAAAGGCACTTTACAAAGGGCTTACCTGTTTTGGCCTACTGTACTGTAGTGTACATGACCACTTTGTAAAACTGCCATAGATCATATTTAGCTGTGCCAAAAACATTAACATGCTTGTCTACAGTAATTTCAAAGATGAAGACAGACAGCAATAGATTAAGTGGTTGCCACCAAACCCAAATGGCTTCTTCATTTGTGAACACTGTTCAGTCTGTAAATTTGGCCTTAATTATAAAACATTTAAACACCTTACCCTGGATATCTCAGTATATATCAGACGTTATATTTTGCTCTGTGATATTTTCCTGTGATAATGTGTCCTTGTCATGTGTGTATATATATATATATATATATATATATATATATATATATAGTAGAGACAAAAACTCCATTTAATGCATTAGTTAGGGTTGTTCCACACTGACAAAAGCGAGGAAATTTGGTGTTAGGGTTGAAAGCCCCCCTTGGCCCCCCTGCCCACACCCCCAACCGGCATCGGGGTGCGCATTACGGTTGTTGGCCATTACTCTCACCCCATCACATGTGTAAAGAAGCAGAGGTGTAGGAGAATGGGGTTATAGTTAGGACCGACAACCCTAATGCGCATCCCAATGCTGGTTGGGAGTGTGAGCAGGGGGGACTAAGGGGCTTTCAACCCTAACACCGAATTTCTCACTTTTGTCGGTGTGGAACAACCCAACTAATGCATTAAACATATTTTTTTGCCTCTAATTTCCTTCTTTATGAGAATGATAACGAAATAGTGAATGTACGTAGCGTAGAGATGTGGCGGAGGGCCCCACATGATGTCTTGTCACATAGTAAAATTGTGCCCACAAACGCAAATAGTAATGCGCATGGTGACGCAAAGTGAAACCGAAATAGAAACAGTAGTGTAGACAGAAATGTTAAAAAACAACGCAAAAGCAAGCGCAAATGAAAACGCAAAGGGTAACGCACATGGTGGCGTAGACGTGAACGGTAAATGAAACGGGAACGGAACAGCAAGAGAAAACGGTAACGGTAACAGTAATGTAAGCACACAGGCTGGTTTTCTCCAAAACCTGCATAAAGAAAGACAGTGAGTACAAAGAATGTATGCATAATAACGTTTCTTGGAGCAGAAAATGAGGACTTGGAATACTAAATTGCTTATATCTCAGGAACCGTATGATGTAGAAAAAAAATTTAAAAATCATATGATTTATGACTTTCCTGGCTAGTTTAGCACTTAGCCCCATAAGCATTTTTCTGATGAAAAGTCCGTATCTCGCACTGTTTCTGAGATATGGACCCTGAAAGGCGTGGCGAATGCCGTAATGTTATCCTATGGGAAAAAAAGAGAAGTTCGGAGTGCCATAACTTTGGCTCCCTGCAATATTTTGTCACCAAACTATGACAAGGCACATCTGTGGGATGTTGGCTGTATTCCCTCCAAATTTCAGCCCAAAAGACCAAACTGTTATTTTGCAGCAGGGTGCCAAAGGATTCCTGTAATGCTTCCGACGCCGCAATGTTATCCTATGGGAAAAAGCATCAGCTTTGGAGTGACATAACTTTGCCACCATGAAATACTGAACTGCACATCTGTGAGAGGTCGGCTGCATTCCATCCAAATTTCAGCCCAAAACACCAAACCGTTCTTTTGCAGCAGGGTGCCAAAGAATTGCTGTCATCTTCCCACAGCCTAGAAAAGTACTGTCACAGTTTGCAAAAGCTTTCACAAATTCATTCGACAGTGTCGCAAATGCAACAGTACTTTGTGAAAGTACTGTTTCCAGAAATTTGAAAAACATATTTCTGGGGTGTTTTACCCCAAAATAAAGACATGGCTAGCATCTTCAGGGTCCGACTAGGTGAATACAAAAAGAATTAGGTTGCTAGAGGGTCCCACATTTAGATGCCAAGCATTTTTCTGATCGCTAACTGAAAAAAAAATGACCGATTTGTGACAGTAAAAGGCTTGTGACATTTGCAAAAGTAAAAACTGCATTTGCGACACTGTCGAACTTTTTGTTAACTTTTCCCACTGACTTATAATGGGAACTTATTTTTTGAATAACTTTTGAACCGTTTAATATTTTCTCACAAAATCTTCAAAAGGCACATCGGGAACCCTGGCTGCACGTTCCCTGAAGATTTCAGACTGGTCACACAAACCGTGCGACCTGTAGGCATGTCCGTAGAATTCCAAAAAAGCATAAATGCATGTGCAGATCACGCTTAATAACTCCACAGCCATATATCCGACTGGTACGAAACTTGGCAGATCCCAAGGCATATGGGTCTTGATTGTGTATTCCAGATGTCAGGCAAATCTGTTGAATGGTTGCAAAGTTATTAAGGTGTAAAATGTTGGGTTTAACATGTAAATGGCTCCTCAACCCTAACTATAGTGGCACGGTAATATATATATATATATATATATATATATATATATATATATGAATATGTATATATATTGATTCAAAGTGCACATCCAAGAACACATTGGAGGTATCAATCATGGGAAACTGGATTCCTCTTTAGGTGCGCACTTTCGCTGTGTCCACAATCCTAATCCAGCACGTATGTTATGGAACATGTTCCTGTACAATCTTGTTGGGATAATAGAGATAAACTGTTCCTTCAAATAGAAGCTTGATGGATTTTTTCCACTGAAGACATTACAATCACATAGAGGATAATGTATGGGTCTTTATCAGTAACAAGCATGTGTACCCATCGAGAGGTTGCCACAGCGACCATTTAAACCTCCAGAGCGAAGCTCGAGTTTTTGGTCATCCTAGTAACCTTGATATGGCAACAAACATTTTGTTGTTGATAGTGGATCTTACATTATCTTTTATAAGTGTATGGTCCACATAAAGATTATAAAAAGAGAGGCAGGACCCTACTTTCAAATTTGTTTTAGTTACCGCTGCTCTCTTCCGGGTCCAGCTTTCACCACCGCAGCCAGTTCAGAAAGACCTGATGTTCACATAACTCGCATGCGCGAACATGTTCTATGTTGTTGTACCATCGATTTGATGTACCCACTATGGTATATTAACATTGTGACATCACAGCGAGGGTACAACAACACTGTAAAATGATAGCTTTTTAGTCATAACAACGTTCTACTATACATTATGAGGGATTAATAAAGATACAGATTTTTCTGTTTTGCTATAAACATTATTGACTTTCAGTTGATAGCCTTTTCAATAGAAGTGTCTTTTGTGTCATACAGTATCAGTTGTTATGTTTGAGAGAATTTTTGTTCAACTTTTGTTTTGTTTATCTCTGTCTATATCTAGAACCATCTTTCTTTAGAAATTCAGCATCCTTTTGGTTTAGATGCACATATAGGTGTAGGTGTAAATGATGATTTATGACATTTGTTAAATTTGTTATTGTCTTTGTATTGTATGTCGTACTGAGATTGAACAGGAGCATCTATAATATACTGTAGGACTATTCCTAAAGATGTTTTATTCCAGCTTATCCTGTATAAAAATAAAGACTGTTACTACTACTACTATATAGGGTGATCAGTTATTAAATAATCTCTAATGGCCTTCATTATTGCACCATCATTATAGGCATCATTGAGGTAGCTATCAATAATTTTCTTATACAGTGATGTAGAATCCTGAGTTAGTTTACTGTAATACGTTTGTTCTGATAGCTGGATAAATACCTCCTGGTTGTAGTTGAGCATATCTATTAATACAAGATCTCCCCCTTTGACAGTTTTACTGTAATCTCAGTTCTTTTCAAGATTCTGTCTCCCTTTCAGTCTAGTTAAGATTCCTATAATTCCCCAAGTGATCTTTATTTTGAAAAAACGTATCCAAGTTTTATTACATATTTGAAGAAAGGGAATCGATTGAAAGACATAATGGGGCAAAACACTGATGTAGGTAGAAAGTTTTTCTTTGAGATAGAACGATTCCCTGTTGTTTCTATTCTGTTGTCCAATTCAACCTCTGGTCTGACAGGAAAACACATTTGTTTTTGGTTTTTTGTAGATTCTTTTTCTCTCCTGACAGTCCAGGGCATCTCTTAGGTGGGTTCACTCGGCTTCCACCCCTTTATGGCCCACCTGAACCACTCCTCCAACTGAAACATCAGTATCAGGATCCCCTCCTTGCCTGCCAACCACTACAGGAGGAGGCCAGGGATCCCCAGGGGGTAGGGTCGGTATCGTTGCCGAAATTGAGCATGTGGGACTTTCTGTCCCAGGAAACCACACCGTCACCTCACTTGGCTGCCAGGGGGCTTTCAGTCTTGGATCCCCTCAGAGTGCAGTATCCAGTGATGCCTGCACATGGCTGCCCTGCTAGCATCTGCTGCACTTCGCGCCTTACATTGGCTGATGTACCTGAAGTACCCCCGATCTCCATCGGGGGTCATCAGAACACTGAGCAGCCCTGAAACCTTCCCCAGGGAGCGGAGAGCTGTCCTTCAGATGCTCCATCCTCTCCCTCGCTGACCCCTGGCTACCCAAGTCCGTCACTGAACCCAGGTCACCAGTACAGCGTGAGGTGCAGCATCCAATGCCTCAACCCTCAGCACCACTGGGCCAGCAGGAAACACATGTTACCTCAATGAAAGAAAGCTTTAAATTTCAGAAATCTAGTGAATTTATGGAGATCCACCAAAATCCAAAAATGGCCAACATTACAGGTTAACATAAATCTTATTCATGATATTGAATAAATCAAAACTGTACCTTCAGTTCTGATAATAGATAATTAGACATGTTATTTTCTATTTCTATTGGTATCTGATTTTTTTTCTCTATTGTTACCTTCTGCCCCCTCCATCCTCTGCATGTGAATCTGCCTTCTGAAATTGGTGTGATCAGGCTGATCATCCCCCAAAAACATTAGAGTCTGACAAATCTCTTTCCCAGTCACCAATTTCAGTGCTATAATTCAAAACTGTGCCACTGGATTTTTTTAAATAGGTTTTGGTGATTGTTTACCATTCCTTGGATTCTTGTCTTTTTGCCAACTGAAGACGTAATTGTTCAATTACTCATCTGTGTCTTCATCAAATGTTCTTTGTTTTGCTTGCTTGATTTTTAAATCTAGTTTTTCTGTTTTCTTTTAGAGCGCACTACTTAATTTCTCAATTTCAGAGTGGTCAATAAATTGATGTGCACTATAACCTCAGCTATCTGAATACTCTGGGAGACATCAGATTTGTATGGATAATCAAGGGATCTGGACAACTGGAGATTTATAGCATTAGGCAAACTAGAATTGGAGGAACAATGTCCAAGTCTGAATACTCAGGAGATCCAGATAATCAGGGTTTGGATAATTGAGGTTATACTATACAGCTTTCTTTTGCTCTTTAATTCTTCTGAAATATCAGCCAGGATTTCTTTGGAATATTCAAGCATTAACCTGATTAACTGAATACCGGCCCTTTGCTAAATGTTATACCATTTATTCATAAAATTAATTCTATCCTGGTGGAATGCCAGTTGCATGAATCTAGGGCTACAATGAACTCGGTATGTCAGGGACCCTATGCCCAATTTTATGAAATTAGGGGTCCCTGCACCAAAGATCCAGGAGTTGTTTCAGCAGTAGGGCTGCACCAAATATTGTGTGCACCTGCAGAGTTTGATGGAGGGATGCATCACCCCCCCCATGAAAGCCTACATGACATGCGGAGGTGGGGGGGGACTCTGGCTGGAAGGTGGAGGGCAGGGCTACTGGGGCAGTGCGGGTGCAATAGGGCACAAGGGAGCATGGCAGCAGTTGCAATGAGCAGAGGAGACACCTGGCAGAGGTGCCTTATGGTGTATCTGAGAGCAAAGGATGACAGGGTGTGGGGGTTGGCATGAACCCTCAGTCCTGTGGGGCAGGTGCCAGGGCTGCTTTCACCTGGGGCCATGTCATAATAGTATCACCATGCCAACCCCCCACCCAGTCCCCTCAGCTGTCAGATACACCATATGGCACCTCTGTCAGGTGTCTTCTCCACTCACTGTAACTGCCGCCATGCCTCCCTCATGACCTATGGCACCCTCACTGCCCCAGCAGCTCCCATTTCCCACCTTCCAGGTCCCACAGCTGACTCACTCACTGCCCTGCCAAGCAGTGGCACAGGGCCCTTAGACCACCTCCTGCCTGTTCAAATGTGATCCCCTTGTTCTGGCCATAGAATCCCACATAAGGGGATAGTACAGCCCCACCATGGCACACCAACCCTTGTGACCTGGTGCGCGGACACTTTTGCCACAAGGGTGGCACAGGGGGCTTTGCAATATGGCATCCTGATTTTACCACAGCCGACGTTTGAAAATTAGGAATGCTGCAACCTATGAGGCAAGGTGCCACTTGGGTCATACACTTCTGGTGCAGACACCTTGCATCAACGTTTGTTGTTTGAAAATTGAGCCCAGGATCCTCAGAAATGAAAAAAAAGTGTTTTAAAGTTGCTGTATTTCTCTGGCATTTTGTAATTTTAATCTGTTTTTTTATTCCAAATGGAAATAATTCTTCTAGATTGTATCTATCATATGATATGTAGATTAATATGATAATGCCAGTAACATTTAAATTATGTCCAGATGCGTTAAACTGCTAAGAATGTGCCATTTGTTTTTATTATTTCAGAGAACATGCTGTACAAGTCGTGGCCAAAAATATTGACGCCCTTGCAGCTTTTTCTAATAATGCACCATTCCTTCCAGAAAATTGTTGAAATTAAAAAATATTTTGGTATCCACATATGTATTTCTTTGGTTTGCAGTGGAATAAAACACAAAAAGCAGAAAAATTTACTAATTCTTAGCTTATTCCACACAGAAATCCTTAAATGGCCAGGACAAAATTATTGGCACCTTTAGAAGTAGTTTGAAATAATTAGATTTCAAGCAGGTGGTTCTCCTTCACTTTGGAATTGAACTCACCTGTGGTGAGTTGCAGGTGCCTGCAATATAAAAATCACTCATTCAACCAGTTTGAATAGAGAAAAGGACTCATTCTCCTGTTTTGTGTCACTGTGTGTACCGCAATGAGCATGGAGAAAAGAAAGACAGCCAGAGAATTGTCTGAGGAGGTCAGACAGAAGATTGTAGCCAAGCATGGACAATCTCAAGGCTACAAATCAATCTCCAGAGACCTTGATGTTCCTGTTTCCACCATATGTAATGTTATCAGGATGTTTAAGGCCCATGGCACTGTAGCCAACCTCCCCTGGACGTGACCGCAAGAGAAAACTTGATCGAAGATTGCAGCGCAGGATTGTTCGAATAGTGGAGAAAGCACCTTGATTAACTGCCAGACAGATTCAAGCTGACCTTCAGATACAAGGTACGACAGTTTCAACTTGCACCATCTGTTGCCAACTCAATGAAAGGGGGTTATATGGTAGGAGGCCCAGGAGGACCCCACTGCTGAGAGAGAGACATAAGAAAGCCTGACTGGGGTTTGCCAAAACACACCTGAACAAGCCAAAATCCTTCTGGGAGAATGTCCTGTGTGGACAGATGAGACCAAATTAGAGCTTTTTGGTAAAGCACATCATCACTATGTTTACAGAAAACAAAATGAAGCCTTCAAAGAAAAGAATACCTTCCTACAGTCAAACATGGAGGAGGTTCAGTGATGTTTTGGGTGTTGTGTTGCCTCTGGCACTGGGTGCCTTGAACGTGTGCATGGCATCATGAAATCTGGAGATTACCAGGCCATTTTGGAGTGCAATGTTGAACCCAGTGTCAGAAAGCTGGGTCTCCGTCAAGGTCATGGGTCTTCCAGCAGGACAATGACCCCAAACACACTTCAAAAAGCACTCAGAAATGGTTCAAGACAAGACGCTGGACTGTTCTGAAGTGGCCAGCAATGAGTCCAGATCTAAATCCCATTGAAAACCTGTGGAGAGATCTGAAAACAGCAGTTGGGAGAAGGCACCCTTCAAATCTGGGAGAACTGGAGCAGTTTGCACAAGAAGAGTGGGCCAAACTACCAGTAGAGAGGTGCAGGAAGCTCATCCATGGCTATAGGAAGTGGTTGATTGCAGTTATTTTGACCAAAGGCTGTGCTACCAAATATTATGTCTAGGGTGTCAATAATTTTGTCAATGCCATTTCTTTTCATTTTCTGATTTAAAAGGATATCTTAAATTCTGAATCAAAAACAAAGGTTCTGTAATATTAACAGAGAAATAAAGAATTGTGGAGACCAAATACTGTACTGTTAATTTCAACTTATGTTTAGGGAAATTGTGAGTTATTTGAAAAAGTGCAAGGGCGCCAATATTTTTGGCCACGACTTGTATATAGATTTGCACCTTAACAATTCTGTAGTTCATGTAGCAACCCCCTTACTTACTGTTAGAAGGTGGGTTACCATTAAATCTGCACTACATATGATACCCAGCTGAAGTTTTTTTTTTACTCTTCATAAAGCCACAAGTGGGCAAGGAAATGTTGAATGACTACAGGAGTAACATCTCTTGTAATTTGCATAGCAATCCACCACTTTATATGAAAAAAGAATGTCTAACTGATAACATCCAAGCATCTGTAGGCATTATTTAAAGAAAGCTACATGAGCCAGCTTTCTTCTTTTTTCGTTTTGGACTACTTTTAGGCTCAGCATCACACGCCTCTGTTGTGGCCTGTTTGTTGTGAGTTGTGAGTTCTACATCCAAAGTAACTTTCAAAGATAGTTGATATTACTTGGATCACAACTACCCACTAGTAATCCTTGGCAACCACATGGCCTACAATAAAATATGGAAAGTGTTACTCCAGTATGGTTGTTTCCATGAAACTTATCCTCAAGTTCATAGTTTTCCTCCCAGAGGATATGTACACCTTCCAGAAGCCATCTGAAGCAAGGTAATTCCTCCAGAAAAAAAACCATTAAGGTCTCACAATTACAACACAGATCAAGGCAGACTGAGTGACTCTGTGTGTCAGGGAGTAGGAAGCAAAATATAACAGACACCACCAAACATCTACAACCATTGCCAACATTAGGGCATTAATACATACCTTCAGAAGACAGCCCACTACTTAAAAGACTTCATCCCAACTGCACTGGAAAGTTTTATGCGATAACAATGACTCTGAACTGGCGAGTGCAGAATCGAGAAGGAATTTCGGTGAGGACAGAAATGGCTACTATTTTTCTTTGGTGTGGTGCTTTGCTCCCCACACCCTCATTACTTAGATAACCAACTCTGAGGTCGTAGCACCATGAAGAGAGGATAAAACATTTGTTACCATAGCATTGCCGCCAAAATTCTGTTGCCGACTTTTGGACTCCTCTTTTCAGCATCGCCGACTTCATGTGCCACCCTGATGACATGCATAGTGAGGGATAATGTGCAAGAGACAAAGAGAAGGTGAAAGTGGGAGACCAGAGAGTCCAACTGGCCAGCCAGGAGGGACAAGTGCAACTTCTGACAGAGGGGCCCAGACTCAATACTCCAAAAATCTGCTCATTGGCTCTACCAGAGCAATGTGTTGGCCTGATTATTAGGATTTCTAAGTGCTTTCTGTCTTTATATACTGCATTATTACTTGCACTATCCCTTTACTTATATGTAGTCTGCGTCTAGGTCTTGTTCTGCTGAGCCAATATAAACAAGCATTTGTCAATGCCAAATGTTCGTTGTGTGCACTGGTGTCATTGGAGGGGGAGAGTATGTTTGAAAATTGCTTCGGTGAAGTTGCTCATGAGGCAGAGTCCCAGAAAATATATGTTGAAAATTTTGGGCAGAAATATTTAAAAATGGCCAAGTTATGCCAGTAAGTTGAACACCCAAATGAAATACATTGACGCCGAAAACCCCATTGAAATACATTGGCAGTATAGTGCAGTGATTGAAGGCTCTGAGCTGCAAATCTGGTGACATCCAGCAGACCAGACCTGGGTTTGAATTCCACAGCTTCCACTTGCATACTGTGTGACCCTGAACAAGTCACTTAACGTCCCTGTGCTCCCAGGTTGCACCTGTAAACAAGCTTTCAGCTTAGTGTGCTACTCCTGGTTAAACAACTAAAAAAAAAAATACATTGAAGCGCTTACCTCAGTCTGCAGTTGGACTTTGAAGAGCAAAGATGTTCCTACAGTCCAAGAAAGATTATGGTGACTGACCTCCAGTAGGTAAGTATGGGGTGGGAAGTTGGGTAACAGTGCAATGGACAGTGATGGATACTTTTCTGTTTTTACAGGGGTAAAAATGACTAGGGACAGTTTTCTTTTTTTAAGGGGTTTGCTGAACAGATGGGGACACTGGGGGATTGGGCACCCCCCTGTGTCTGTATACTGTTTGGAGGAGGGGGGGTTACACAGTGGATAATGATGGATAGTTTTCTTATTTTCCGGATAAAAAGAAGCATTTGTCAATACTGAATGTTTAATGCATTGGAAGATGTCTACTTCTGCACCTTATTCATGCCCTTGAGGAAGTTGAATGTGTCTATCATGTTCCCTCCGTTCCCTTCTTTTCTCTAATATGTACATATTGAGGTCCTTTTAATCTCTCCTGATATGTTCTGTGTTGCAAACCATGTGCCATCTTGGTTGCCTTTCTGTGGACTGCCTCTACCCTGTCAATGTCCTTGCACATTTGCGGCCTCCAGAATTGCACACAGTACTGTAGGTGAGGCCTCACTAGTGCATTATACAATGGCATCACTACCTCAGGCCTTCTGCTAGTGGTACGTCTGCCAATGCACCCCAGCATGCCACTGGCTGTCCCTGCAACATTTGTGCTCTGCTTTGACACCTTTATGTCATCAGAACTGATAACTCTTAGGTCCCTTTCTTCCTTGGTGATTGTCAGCACCTCCACCCCATCCTGTAACTCTCCCCATGTTTCCCTCTTCTCAGGTGCATTATTTGCACTTCTTTGCATTAAATCTCAGTTGCCACTCCTCAGACCATTTTCAAGCCTTTCCATTTCCCTGCTCATTTTCACCACCCCTTCTGGAGTATTCACTTTGTTAAAGATGTTGGTGTCATCTGCAAACAGGCAGACAGACCTTTCCTTCTAGCCCTTCTGCAATGTCTATAATGAAGACATTGAACAGGACTGGTCTCAGGACTGATCCCTGAGGTACCCCGTTGGTCACCCCCCTCTCCCTGGATTGGATCCCATTACCACCACCCTCTGCCTCCTGTCCGTCAGTCAGTTTCTAACCCAGTTTATTAACTTGTGCCCCGTGGCCAGACTACCCATCTTGTTAATCAGCCTTCTGTGTCGGATGTTGTCAAATGCTTTGCTGAAATCAAGGTAGGTGACGTCAGTCGTCCCTCCCTGATTAACTTCCTTAATGAGGCATTATGGTTTTCAACCCTAATGCCCCACCACACCACCACCCTGCAGAGACTGACAGGCATTGGGAGTGTCCCTTTGGGTCATAGGCCGTAATGCTCATGCCATTCCACCTCTACTCTGCAGACACTGAAAAGCATCATGGTGTGCCTTGGCATCTTCGACCCTAATGCTCACCCCATTCCATAATGAAATAAGCTTAGATGGGTGCAGTATAGGAGAATGGAGTGAATGTTAGGGCCAAAGACTCCAAGGCACACCCCGATGTCTGTCACTGGCTGCAGAGTTAGGGTGAGGGTGGAATGGTGTGAGCATTATGGCCAATGACCCCAAGGCACATGCGCGACGCCTGTGAGTCTCAACAGGGTGGTGGTGGTGGGGGATACGATTGGAAGCCCTAATGCTCCAAGTGTTTGTTGATATTTTTGCTCAAAATTTTCAACATGGGCATTTTGGGACCCCCACCTCATAAACAGTGGCACTATCATTTCGTTACTCAATCCCAAAAGATGATTTTGCACAGCAAATGCATCATTCGGTGCCACAGGTTCGAAAACACATTTTGGGCAGGATGTGAAAAATGACAACTGTACTGTTCATGGGGAGGTGTGAAAAAATGGTAATGTTGAAAATCTGGAATGAAAATATGAAGTTACAAGCATGCATAGAAACTGCATAACACAAGCCCGTAACGTGGTCATTTTTGGAATTCTTTCACCAAATTTTCAACATGAATTAAATATTATATGTCCTTTTGTATGATTTTGGACATGTATTGTAATTTACCCAATGTTCCACTACTGTTTATTGTACAGTACTGTGTGTTCCAACTGTTGCACAATATTACTATGTTGTATTGTTTGTACTACCCACACACTATTGTAACTGATCATCCTTCACAACCCTATGTAACCCCCTTCCCCCAGGTCACACCGTGAGATGAGCAACTTGTTGTTCAGTGTGCCCTCCTGGTGAAACATTTCAAAAAATAAACAAATAAGCTCTGTGATTTTGTTAATCCATTCTGAAAGTTCATTTCATACTGTGACTGAGTCACAGGTGTGAAAGCACATTTTGGACAGGATGTGAAAAATTACATCTGTACTGTTTTTTTCTTCTTATTTAGTTGTTTAACCAGGTGTAGCAAACTAAGCTGAAAGCTTTTTTACAGGAGTGACCTGGGAGCACAAGGAGGTTAAGTGGCTTGTTCGGGGTCGCACAGTATGCAAGTAGAAGCTGTGGAATTCAAACCCAGGTCTGGTCTGCTGCATGTCACCAGATTTGCAGCTCAGAGCCTTAGACCACTGCGCTATACTGTCTCCTAATTAATAAGGAGGTGTGAAAAAATGACAATGTTGAAAATCTGGAGTTTGCCGCTTGGCTTTGAAGAGTGCAGATGTGTGTCCCAGTCTGGATAAGATGACAGCGCTGACCTCCGGAGGAAAGTATGGGGTAAGGGGAGGTGGGTGAGCAGAAGGAGGGTTGGGATGGGGGAAGGGGGACTGGGAGATGATGAAGGACTGTTTTCCTTTTTACAGGTCTAAAAAAAAAAACATGGTGGGGGATGGTTTTCCTTATTTTAGGGTGAAAAATATTTAAATTCATTTAGGCACACTAAGGTGGGCTCCCAGTGTGCCATAATAGTGGTGGTGGTGGTAGGGGACATGCCAACATGGGGATTGGGCACCCTGATGTTGGCAAAGGAAATCGATGGGTTTGAGTTGGAGGAGTGCATCTGACACTGGGAGTGGGCATCCCGGTGTCAGAAACATAAAAAAAACAACATTATTTCGGCACACTGGGGTGGGCTCTCAGTGTGCCACAGTGGTGGTGGTGGTGGGAGGAACATGCCAACATGGGAATTGGGCACCCCGATGTCGGGATATGGGAATGGGTACCAGAGGGTGTGGGGTGGACAGCACACAGTGGGAGGGAGGGGTGGGTTTTATTTTTTGCTGCAGCTGAGACAGGAGCGCCGAGGACAGCATGCAGTGGGCTGGAGTGGGAAGGTTGTCCGCTTGCCCAACTAATCAGTCTGCCTGTACTTCAAAGGAGAGAGCCGCAGTGCTACTGTGTCGGGTCTGTCCTTTGAAAAACTTGCTGAGACCAGCACCCTCACAAAACCAGTGTCATCAGGACACTGCCTGCTGATTTGCCTGCCCCAGACCAGCCCCTACAGCACCGCTGTCCATTGGGCTGGCACCCCTCACACCCCTCTCTAGCAACTCTCATATAAACATGTTCATCTGTGCTTGCACACACAACGAACATAAAAATCACACCAGCTTGACATCCACTGAACTGGAGAACCTCATGAAAATGCTTTTTTATTGGGATGCAAAAGTGTCATCTGTCTTTGCCAGATTATCTTGTGGGGCTAGTTAAAGAGTTTAGAGCACTGCATGGTGAGGAATCAAACATTCATCACTGTTTGGGGAATATACATGTATCAGATTAGGCACTCAATGAAAAAAAACAGCAAGGAGAAGACTTTTAAATACATGATATTTTACTGTCAAGAGGGAATGAGACAAACTGGGTTTAAAAATACTGTAATTACTGGTAACCCCCTTTAATGACTGTCTTAAGCCCCTGTTTCAAATGCCGTAATAACTGGGCAGCCGAGTTATTATGGTGTTCTGTTGACATTCGTTGCTAGTTCTGATTTCTTACCCGCATTCCACTGTGTCAGGCTCACAGATGTAGTGCAACTGCCCTTAGTGTGATGGACCATTCAACAAGCGCAATGAGTGCCATTGTCTCTTGACTCGATGGCAGCTTCCATTTCTTCTCCCTGTATAAAAAAAAAAAACAGCCAGTGTAAAATGTTGAGTTGATTTATGTTGCCAGCCAGCTCAGAAAGGCAATCATCACAGATCGGCTAAACCAAAATACAGCCCTCAAAACAGTGATTTAAAACTTCAGAATATTCCTCGAGCACCAGCAATTGTAAACAAGCATTTGTCAATGCCGAATGTTGATTGCGTTGGTCTGCTGAACTCACTCAGTGGACCTCTGTCACTGGCTCAGTCTGTTTGTCCCGGTGCTGCAAGCTGCTCTTTTGTACTGGGCTGCTGCCTGCATTGGCACCTTGTTCTGCTGAGGAAGAAATCCGCAGCTGTCCCGACAGAGCTACTTTGAGGTGGCTAACTCCCCCTCTCTCTCACTCGCTCATTCTGTTTCTCCTGACACTGCAGGCTGCCCTTTTCTACTGGGCTTCTGCCTGTGTTGGTATCTTTTTCTGCCCACAAAGAAATCCACAGCTGTCCTGACAGAGCTCCTTTGAGGTCGCTCACTCCTCCTGTCTCACTCACTCCTTCTGGTTCTCCCAGTGCTGCAGGCTGCCCTTTTGTACTGGGCTCCTGCCTCTGTTGGTGCCTTTTTCTGCCCACAAAGAAATCTGCAGCACTCCAGACAAAGCTCTGTTGAGCTCGCTCACTCCCCTTCTCTCACTCACTCACTCATTCCGTTTCTGCCAGCGCTGCAGGCTGCCCTTGTCTACTGGGCTCCTGCCTGCGTTGCTGCCTTCTTATGCCCACAAAGAAACTTGCAGCAGCTACAATACAGGTCCGCTGAGCTCACTCACTCGCTCATTCTGGTTTTCCTGCCAGTGCAGGGTGCCCTTTTGTACTGTGCCCCTGCGTGCATTGCTGCCTTTTTCTGCCCACAAACAAATCTGCAGCAGTCCCAACAGAGCTCCGATGAGCTCACCAACTCCCCCGGCCTCACTCGCTCATTCTGTGTCTCCTGGCGCTGCAGGCTGCCCTTTTGTATTGGGCTCCTGCCTGCATTGGCGGCTTTTTCTGGCCAGAAAGAAATCTGAAGGAGTCCCGACACAGCTCCATTGAGCTCACTCACTCCCCCTCTGTCACTCACACATTCCATTTCTGCCAGTGCTGCAAGCTGGCCTTTTGTACTGGGCTCTTGCCTGCATTGCCGCATTTTCTGCCCACAAAGAAATCCGCAGCAGTCACAATAGAGCTCCATTGAGCTCGCTCACTACCGCTCTGTCACTTGCTCGTTCTGTTTCTCTTGGCGTTGCATACTGCACTTTTGTATGGGGCTCCTGGTTGCATTGGCACCTTTGTCTGTCCACAAAGAAATCTGCAGCTGTCCCGACACAGCTCTGTTGAGGTCACTTAGTCTCCCTCTCTCACGTGCTCATTCTGTTTGTCCTGGCGTTGCAAGCTGCCCTTTTGTATGGGGCTCCTGCCTGCATTGGCGCCTTTTTCTGCCACAAAGAAATCTGCAGCAGTCCTGATAGAGCTCTGTTGAGCTCACTAAGTCCCCCTGTCTCACTCGCTCATACTGTTTCTCCCACCGCTGTAGGCTGGCCTTTTGTACTGGACCCCTGCCTGCACTGACGCCTTTTTCTGCCCACAAAGAAATCTGCAGCAGTCCTGACAGCGCTTCGGTGAGTTCGCTCACTCCCCCTCCCTCAGTCACTCTCTCATTGTGTTTCTCCCAGTGCTACAGGCTGCCCTTTTGTACTGGGCTCTTGTGTTGGGGCCTTTGTCTGCCCACAAACAAATTCGCAGCAGTCCCAACAGAGCTCAGTTGAGCTCGGTCACCGCCTCCTCTCACTCAGTCGATCTTAATCTGTCCCAAACACAGATTTCCCGGAGTGACCATGCTATTCTCTGGCAGGAGTGCAAAAACATATTTTAGCCAGGATGTGAAAAATGACAACTGTAGTGTTCATAAGGAGGTGTGAAAAAATGCCACTGTTGAAAATGTGGTGTGACAATATTACAAATTTGCAAAGTTACAAGGGCGCGTGGAAAGTGCGCAATGCACACTTGTAACACTGTCAATTGATGGGCTATCATCACCAAATTTTCAACATAGGCATTTTAGGACCTCTGCTCATGAACAGTACCATTGTCATTTTCTTAATCAGTCCCGACCAGTGATTTCCCACAGCGACTGCTCTATTCTGTGCCGGAATTGCAAAAACACATTTCGTCCAGAATGGGAAAAATGACAGCTGTATTGTTCATAAGTAGGTATGGGAAAATCGCAATGTTGAAAATCTGGAGTGAAAATATTATAAATTCGCGAAGTTACGAGTGTGCATGCCAACTGCGCAACACACGCTTGTAGCACAGTCATTTTATGGAGTATCCCTACCAAACTTTCAACATAGACCTTTTAGGACCTCTACTCATGAACAGTGTCACTGTCATTTTCTTAATCTGTCCTGAACACTGATTTCCCACAGCGACCACGCTATTCTGCGCCAGAAGAGCGAAAACACATTTTGGCCAGGATGTGAACAATGACAGCTATACTGCTCACAAGGAGGTGTGACAAAATGCCAATGTTGAAAATCTGGTGTGGAAATATTGACAAATTCGCAAAATTCTGCGTGTATAGCAGCTGCACAATGCACACTTTCAAACAGAGAAGATTTTGGATTTTCTCACCAAATTTGCAACATAGGCTTTTTGAGAGCCCACCTCATGAACACTGGCACCGTTGTTTCGTTAATCGGCCCCAAAGGGTAATTCCATGCAGTGACCGCGAACCACATTTCGGGCTGATTAACGCCATGACAGTTCAAGAATTCATGAGGAGGGGTCCCAAAAACTCCATGTTGAAAATTTGGTGAAAAAAATCCTAAAAATGCTCGAGATATGCACTAAAGTTGAAAGAACCCTATTCATTTAATTATACAGCTTACCGGCATTTCCTCAGTTCGTGGTCGCTTTGAAGAGTGCAGACATGTTCCTGGTCCACCAAAGATCATCGTGCCAGACTCCGGAGGTAAGTATGGGGTGAGGGGGGTGTGGGGAGGCTGGGTGTGCAGTGGGTGGGTGTAGGTTGTGGAAGGGGGGTAGGGAGACTAAGAGGGACCGTTTCCTTTTTTTCAGGTACAAAAAAACCAAGAAAACATTGCGGGACCGTTTTCAACTTTACAGAGGCATCTGGCGTGCTGGGGTGGGCTCCCAGCATGCCACTGGAGTCTGGCTTTTGGGGGGACAGCTGTAGCCGATGGGGGATTGGGCACCCCCATCAGCAAACAACAAAATGGGCATATGGCACTCTTGGGTGGCCTCCCAGCGTGCCACCGAAGTCTTGTTTTTTTGGGGGGGGCAGCTGTAGTCGATAGGGATTGGGCACCCCATTGGCAAACAACAAAAGGGGATTCTTTCTGCCAATGGGGATTGGGCACCCGTTGGCAAACAACAAAAGGAGGGGGAAATTCCTTTCTGCTGACAGGGATTGGGCACCCCTTCGGCAGACAATTAAATGGAGGGGGTACATTATGCCGACGGGGAGTGGGCTCCCCCATTGGCAAATAAACATGGTGGGGGGGTAAATATTATTTGTGAATATGGTGGCAAGCCACTGCCATGTTGACAAACAATATCAGGGGTCCTATATCAAGCCCTGCAATAACGGGTCGCTCCCTCATTGCAGCAGATGGCTGACGCTGCAATGACGAGGCGGCCCCTGATTGCAGTGGCTGATTTTTTAGAAAGTTGTGGCACGCTGGCTGAACTAGTGTCAGCAGCGGTGTGCCATGGCATTGGAGGAAGTGGGACAAGCCTATGCAGGCTGTGGGGGCTTTGGGCACAACAGTGCCACGCCTCCACAACCTGCTTGTGGAGAAAGCTGACACAACATGTTTCTTGCGCATGCACACAATCAACATAAAAATACTATCTATACCAAGTGTGCATTCATTTTTTCTTTTTTTTTTGCAAACCCTCAATGTGTGATGGCCCGGTAAACTTCTCAAGTTTTGCTCTTGAGGTTTATGGGTCATCACACAACTCGGGTGTGTAAAAGAAAAAAAAACATAATGCACACTCGCATAGCCATTATTCTCTATCTACCAACCTAATTTACAGGAGCACAGAATGACTTAAACAATTTTTTCTAGGTCACACACAATTGCATGACTTTCGGGATTGGGGATTGGAGTTTAACTGCATTCATTAAGTATTGCTGCTTGTTTAATTTAAAGTGCATCACCACTGGCCAACCACATGCAACACCAATTGGACTACAATGATTCAGTGACTGGGTACCCAGTAACTTGTCAGGAGCTCCCTTAAAACTTTAAAGGGGAAACCACACTGGAACCAGTGGTGAGAGTGTAGCGCCTCCAATTCAGGAAAGCAGGATTAATACTGCACTGCATATTATGGTGGTGGGGTAACTACATGCAAGGGCTGTACCTAGAAGGGCATTTTTTGATACAGCTCAGGAAAGTATTTAACTTAGCTGCACCTGCATAAGGTATTTGAAAAGTGAATACTTTTATTGTGTGGAGCTATGTAGGGCAACTGAAGACCAGTCTCTTGTAAGCATCTAGCTCCTATTGACATTTAACCCTTTTGTCTTTCCACTTATGGTTTGCAGCCCAAATAAAGTTGTGTTTGCATGCTGCCATCTGTTTAGAGATAAGTGCATGCTTATTGGGGATTGTACTGCCTGTGTGTGGGTCTGGGGGTGGGATGACTACAGTAGGGAGGTGGGGATGTACGGCATTACAGGGGTTTGTACCATTGTTCCATCAGGCCTACCATGACCTTGCTCTGGGAGAAAGCACCATGGTTTCTTTTTATCAATGCAATTTTATTCATGCATGTGATAGGCACATGGGCATAATAAGTAGAGGAAAGGGAGGAGGGAGGAACACCTGTGATTGAATAGGGTCCAGGATGTAGAAATAGGCATGGAAAATAGGGCAGAGTAGATAAGCCTCCTAGTCCTTTTCTGCTGACAAATTCTATGTTTCTAAAGAATATGAACCTTACCTCACTGGTAAAGGAAGACCTAACGACCTCAAATGTCACTCTGAAATCTATTGTAACCTGCTGGCAAGTAAGATTGTTGGGGGCCCTGCACTAATGGCACCCAAGAGGGCACCTGCCTTACTTAGATAAAGCTGAGGAAAGGGAGGAAATAAATACAGTGAATTTGTAGATCTTATCCGAGTAAGTTGACTGGGCACTAAGAGAGTGAATCAAACTTAAGCCACGGAGTGTGTCACTAAATCTCTGAGAGTCAATGTTAGTGCTCAGGCAAAAGAAGTTGGAGTGGCTATGGAGGTAGGCTGGCTGGCAGTAAAGATCATATGCAGAGAGCTGGGAACTCACTCAGCTGAATTGTAAGCCCTAGGACTTGTAAACTGCCCCAACCTGCCACGTAAAATCTCGGGCCTTAAAAACCTACAGAATGACTGATAAATACACTGATCACAAGTGACTACACTATAGCATAGTATACCCCATAGTACAATAACAATAATAAATTAAGATTACTCCCTAAACACCTGAGCCAACTTGAAGAGAACAAACATATTTCACAAAGCCAGCTGCTGTAGCTAAAAGCCTCAGGGGACAGAAATTAAATATCAAAGACATTCCTCATACTTTTTATTGCCTCCTAATAAAAAAATATGTGTCATGAAAATGGAGGAAACATTTGGTTCCTTATTGACAAAGGCAAAAAAAGGAAAACCCAAGGGGGTAAGATGGGAATCACAAAGTACAGAAGGAAAATAGGAAACCCAGGGGGAGGAAGGGAATGATGGTAGAAACAACCTACAGTACAGCATACCAAACTGAATGGTAACAGTCATCTGAGGCACTAACGTGGAAATGAAGCATGACAGCAAGTAAGTCTCCTTAACTGAAGCCATCTCCATAACACCCTCCACGACCCTAATGATAGAACACAGAAGTTGAAGCAGAGAATCACACTGCTTTTTTTGGACTCTGTTTTATCCTCTTCATTCAGGCAGGGATGTACCCCTCACCTCTCCCATTGATCCTAGCATACTCCCCTCCACCTGACATCCCCCTACCTGCTTGCACCAGAAGGTCTGAGACTTATCCCACAGAGAGAGAGACAGAGACCCACCATAAAGCTCAACCAAGATGTAGGATCAGCACCATTCAGATGGACGGGTAGCAGCCCCCACATAACTTCATGATGTACTGCCTGAAGGGCTTTTTCTTGTTTCTTTCCCCCAATGGAGGTGTGACCATGCAAAGACATCAGTGGTACCTTTGTGCGTGCTTCTGCGCATGGCCCACTGATGTTCTGTGCGTCCACGCACAGCCTATCCATTTTCAGCTGTACCTCCCTTCCTTATTTTGTGGTTCCTGACCATTGCACTCCTAGCCTCCATTAGGTGTCAGTCTTGCACTGGGCCCCAGTGCAATCCATTGGATGCTCATCCTACCTCCCCCAGCTGGCCTTCTGACACAAGTGACTTGTTCCTGAACCTGGGCCATTAGCATTGCAAGTGGTAGATCTACTGCTGCTGTGGTGGCCCATCTAAAATTCCACTGTTTATGACTAATAGTCTGTGCATACATATCCTAATAAACCTCAGACAATTAATAGTAGGCAAATCCATCTGTAAGACTAGGGGGATGCCTATCTGTCTTCAGACTGCTTGTCACCCTGCTACAAATTCCTTTAATTGCTCCCTATTTCCAAAACAAGCCCACTCTCTGTTCACAACTATTGTGTTATACATGCAAGAGGCCTACTGGGATTTTTTGCAGTGCTGTAGCTTATCTCCTTATGAAGAACTTCCATACACCCACCAACCCTATAGAAAATAATTCAATGAATACAACAGCAACCAAACTCAGAGGCACACTTAAAATGAGATGATATGTAATTTCATATTCATCCAGCAGAAAAAGACAGAGGGAATCCAAAGATCTCATGAACCAACTCCACAGCCTGCAGACTCAACATAAACTAGGTGTCAGACGAGTAACAACACAAACGGAAAAAGTCTAAAATGAAATTCAAGGTATGTTAACATGCAAAACTGAAATGGCACTGTGATTCCTCAAGCTCTGCTACTACAAGGGAGAAGAACGAGCCTCCAAGATACTAGCTGGATGGCTCTGAACAGAACAGGTACAATCCCTCTTTGCAAAAGTCTCATATTCAGCCACAGACATTTGTACTATGCAAAAAGTGCCACACAAAATATAGTGCTAGCCAGCAGGGAGCCTATATTTATACGGGTAGCATGTCCTGCCGAGCACGCAGTGCCTTTATGAATATCAGGCTGTGTTATTGCTGCACAGTATGCATACTGTACATGCAGCACTACTACAGCCTTCTGCTGGCTGCAGATACCCAAGAATAAGGGGGACAGTGTGTGCCAAACAAGACAGTGCCATTTCTCTTAGGTGTCATATTTAGCAACCAACATGCTAATCACCACATATGGCATGCAAGGTGCTAAGTGTCCATTTGCATGCTATTATGTGGCCAGCATCAGCTCCACATAATGCAGCCATGCACAAAAGCATGGAGGCAATGCATAGAGCCTCAGTCATTTCCCCCACCCTAACCTGATCCCTGTACAATCAATGTCACATCCCTGTTAGACTTACAGTATATGCTCCCTTGGCTTCACTGGGGACTGGGGCTTCACCTGGAGGGACGCAGGCCTATACAGGCATGATGGTCTGCATCTATCCTGGAGGGAACCAGAATCCTAGGTGATAGGTTTAAATGCTTCAGTGGCAAGCATTTAAACTAGCCAAGGGGGGAAGCACTGAAGAGGAGAAGGGAAATCTTAGTCCCCCCCCAAAAAAATCAGGGTAATTAGTGAGGTAAACACCAAAATAGAGCAGTCAATACAGAGAAGGGCAGGGGTAAATGGAGAAAAAGACAAAGGCAGTAGGGACAGGGATGGGGCAAAAAGAAATAAAGCCATAATAAAATGGAGCGTAATGAGTACCAATGCCCATAGTCTAGGTAAAAAGCTCCCTGAAATGGCAGCCTCAATGGAAGAGGAATGCCTGGATATTGTGGCAGTCACAGAAACATGGTACACAGAGAACCATGACTGGGATGTCAACATACCAGGGTACACAATCTATAGGAGGGACAGGGAGGGAAGAAGAGGAGGAGGAGTAGCTCTCTATGTAAGGGAAGGGATCAGAACTAAAGGGTAAACATGGAGGAGAGGAGGCACTATGGGTCACCCCGGAGACTGGAAATGGCTCCACAATTCACACAGGGGTTGTATACAGACCCCCGTCTCAGGGGGAGGAAATGGACAAGGAAATGATAGAAGGCATCCTTGGGATGGCAGAGAAAGGGGAGATATTTTATTTTATTTAGTTTTTGTTAACCGGGTAGGTGCACTTGCCATAAAATGACTATTTTCAGGCACGACCCGGGAAAGTACAACAAAAAGAGAACAGTTGAACAACAGCAACATGGGTACAATAATACAAATACAGGAACAGTACAGCAGTGCTACAAAAATACAAGGGGTAGAAACAACAAAAAATAATGGCAAGCATTATACAGATAATGGCAGTAAGATATATAATAAGTGCAGAAACCATGGACCAGACCTGTGGAGTGAAAGGGTTAATAGTAGGTAACACACTTGCCTCTGAGGCCGGGAGATCAGAGGGCTGTGGGTTCAGTTCCCACAACTGGCACTTGGGTTAATATCCCAGTATTGACACTGTAGTGCAGCATAAGAGGGGTGCTGCACTTCTGTGGTGCTGTCTTTCGGATGAGACGTTAAACTGAGGTCCCATCTGCCTGGAATGGTGGTAGCTCAGGTGGATGTTAAAGATCCCATGGCACTTATTGAAAAGAGTAGGGGAAAGTTTTATTGAGACAAAAATCATACAATAATATACAAAGCATAATACAAAAAAAAGGAAAAACAGGATAAGTATGATACAATCATTCAGGTAACTGCAAAATCAGAGTCAGTGATCCAAGAAAGAGCTTTCCAAAGTTCCAAAAGTGTCATATCTGAGTATAGAGTACGTTCATGCTCATAAATTTCCTTTAAATCTTGTACAATCTTTTTTTCGAGCTCCAAATAGGAGCAGTCCTTTTGCTGTAAAGAAAACATGCAATGTACCATCCAAATATTCCATTTAATGCAGACAAAAACAAGGTTCAAAGTGTTCTGGTGCCATTTTGACCACTGGGGAGAAAAAAACCTGTATATAAGATTCACATAAATAACTGACTGAAGCGAGGGGGTATCCCATGCCTGTGCCAAAAAGGACCACCAATTTGTGATAAAGGAACAGGAAAAAAATAAATAAGGGATAGTTTCAAGTTCTGTAATACATAATAAGCGAGAACACATTCTATCTTGGGACTGCTTATGTTTATGATTTGACTTTACATTAATTTTTTCATGGCATGAAAGCCAATGAAAATCCTACATTTTGGCTGGAACCCTCTTACATCTCCACAATAACAAAAGGGAAGGGAGGTGTTGACCAGGACACTTATCAAAGTGTACTGATACAGCACAAACCATCAGGAGTAATTTCTTATATAAAACTTTATGTGAATGGTTTAATAACATCTGAACAGACATCTTCCATTGTTTGAGATGTAAAACATGTTTTACGTAAGTTAGTATACCAACAGTTTGTCTTAGCACAGTTAAGGAATTAGTTTCCCATTGATGAAACCAAATCCTGCAAGAGTCATAAAACCAAGGTTCCCACCCCCTTTGAGCATGAATCAACAAAGGCCTAAGGTTTGCAGTGAAAAAAATACAAGAAAAAAATAACAAAGGGTTAACCATACAAACGCCACCCTCAGGGATAGGTAAATAAGTGATATTCTGTTTTATCGGGTTTAACCTACTACCCCAAAGAGCCTGAAAAAACAGGCTAAAGACAGCAGTTTCTAGCTGTCGTGGAATAGGGAATACATAACTTAAAAAAAGGAAAATAGAGATCAAATAGTTTTTAATCAAGAAAACACGTTTCTTTTTCCCTATCTGCCCCCGGTTCCAGGAGGCCACATGTAGTTTACCTTGTTGCAGTTTAACATTCTAGTTAAAAAAATCTGAGTCATGTGTCCCCCAAAAAAATTCCCAAAATGCGAATAGGGCCCTCAACTAAACGTAACGGGCCAATACGGTCCAAGGGGGAGGTTACTGAACCAACCCGAATAACCAGACTTTTAGTGTAATTTAAAACAGCGCCAGAGAAGTTTCCAAAAATAGAGCACTCATGGAGAGAATGAACCACTGAGGCTGCATCAGCTACAAGAAAACAAACATCACCTGCATATGTGATCACCTTGTAAGGCAAGCATAAGGCACAACTAGAAATAGCCCGAATCTGAGAATTAGTATTCAACCAATGGAGCAAAACATCAAGAAAAAATACATATAACAATGGGCTTAAAGGACAGCCCTGATGAACCCCCCCTTTTTATGGGGATCATGGGTCCTATCCAACCATTCACTACAGGTACAACTGTAGCCATTCTATAGAAAGCACAAATCCAGCGTACTATAACATCAGGTACATGCAGAAAACGAAGTGCTTCCCATAAAAAATCATGCCTAACCGAATCAAAAGCAGCCATCTGATCTACGGAGACAACAAGTCCCGAAGCCAGACCTGCATAGCCATGAGAAAATAATTCTCGTAAGAGGATCAAATGATCAGAAATTCTCCTTTGATGCACAGAACAGGATTGGGCGGGATGCAAAACCACCTCTGCTATCCTCACCAAACGCTTCACAATAATTTTCGTTAAGAGCTTAAAGCCGGTGTTCAACATACATAAAGGTAGCCAATTCTCTAGAGAATGGATATCACCTTTCTGTTTATAAATGTAAATCAAAGTACCCTTAGTAAATTCCAGAGGGAGAGATTCACATGTTAACAGAATTAAACACAGATGTAAGTTCTGGAGCCAAATGGTCACCCAGCACCTTATATAAGCCGACAGGGAGACCATCCGGACCAGGAGTTCTCTGTATAGGTAATGAAGAAATAGCCAATGTCAAATCCTGCTCCGTGATAGGAGAACAAGCCTGGTCCTGACATAGCTGTGAGGGAGCTGAGATATCAAGGCCACTATACAAAGTCGTAGAGTCACCAGCCACAGCAGGGAGGGGAGAAAAAAGGGCTGTAGTATACTTTGTTACAATATGACAAATCTCAGTTTGTGAGGAACATAAGTTCCCATCTGAATTTAGAAGACACGTCATATTTTTTCAGGCGGTCTGACGGGAATTAGATTCAAAAGGACAAATAACATCACGTGTTCCAACAGTACAGAATTTATGTTGGTAAAAAAGTTGTTGTGATTGCCGTAATTGGAAAGTCAACATGTCATTCTGTAGGACTTTTATTTGTTGAGTAAGGTCTTGCCCTGTCGTGTACGCTATGGTTAATAATGACTGAAAATGTACCCTCTTCTGCAAATAGTCTAGGTATTCCCTCTTACATTTTAAACGACTGTAAGTTTTTAAAAAAGTGACCAGATCATGTTTTGTGTCAAACCACCACTGAACAGGATCTTCATAACAAACAAAAACAGATTTACGGGCTTGTATGAAGGACAGAAGGGACTGCATAAACATCGGAATCTGCAACAAAGATGTGTTGAATTTCCAAATACCTGGACCTTTACAAGAAGAGACAACAGAACCAAAACCAACAGAAAGCAGCTTATGATCAGAAAACTCAACCGCTTGAACTTTGGCAGAAATAATTGGTACTGTAGGAGAGGAAAACACATAATCAATACATGTGGCTAGTTTACCCTTTTGAAGGTAGGGGTATGTTGTGTAGTAAAGGAGAGATAGGAGTCCTTTAAGTGGGCGACTCGAACCAATTTACCCAATTCGTGGGAATCACAAAACAGTTTCTTTGTAGCAGCAAAGGAGCTCTTATCTTGAAGACTCAGGAAACAATTAAAGTCACCAGCAAACAATACCTGAAAGGAAGTGTGCAAATAAGGACAAAGCAAAGTAAATAAAGCTATGCATTCAGTTTTGATTTGAGGGGCATAAATGTTTATCACCAGGTAGGGACAAGATTCAATGACAAAATCTATAATAAGTGCCCTACCAGGGGCTACATCAACCAATTTTAGCAAACGGAAGTCTGGGATATTAATTAAAGTTCCCAGTCCTGAACAAGAGTCCTGACCAATTGACCAAAAAGAAGGACCCAGTAACCAGTCCTGTTGTGCTTGTCGGATCTCATGTGTCGTATGAAGTCTTGTATCCTGTAATAAAATTAAACCCAAAGGCAAAAGCCGTAGAAAGGAAAAAATCAATCTCCTTTTAGCCATATGCTTCATACTATTTACATTAATAGTATGGCAAACAAAGTGAAATATAGCACCAAAAAAAAGGAAAACAGACAAAAAATACATTTTACAATTTCTTTTTCCCAACCACCTTCTTCCCTTTAAGTTTTGCTCTGGCCTTTCGCTTCTGAGAAAGGCCAGTACCAAGTTGCAACTCGGAGTCAGCGGTACCTTCAGGGAGAGAAGAAGCTATGGAGGAAGAGTTTGACTCACCTCCAGCGTCATCAGAAAAGGGTTGGAGAAGTTCAAAAGAATTAGATAAGGGCATGGGGGGGGTCCAGACCACTCACAGGAGATGGTGCAACCCGAGGGTTATTTCTCAGTGACCTTCTACGTATAACACTTGTGAGCACTTGGTGGGGAAGGGGCATAGTACTTGGACCTGGGACCGGGTCCTGAACAGGAAAATTAGACTGGGCAGGATCGGGGACAGGAGAAATCTCAAGCAAGGGGTCATGTGTGAAGGAAACTATCTGAGGTACAACCTCAGAGGATACAACAGGCACTGAAGCCTGCAGTAAGGGCTGGGCTGCCTTAGGAGGAGGTACAGCCAAGGTGGTCAGGAGATGGGCCTTCTGTGCCTGTGTAATAATAAAGCGCTGGTCCACTCCACCATCATGAAATTCCTGATTATGCGCAGCCCATTTACAATTCTGAAAGGTGTGCCCCTGTTCGTCACAGAGGTTACATCTACATTCATTCAAACAGTGTGCCCCTACGTGGCCCAATTCCCCACAGACGTTGCATTTCATTTTATCACATACATTACTAATGTGCAGGGTCACCACATCGATAGTAAGCTTCGCTGACCTGGTAGAACAAGATCCCCCTATCTCGGCCTATAAAAAAAGAGTTAGGCAGATGTACAACCCCAGAATCATTAGATCGTAACAAGACTTTAAACTTCCAACCCCCAGTCCAAATGTTCTCGGTATCCAAAATGGCTTCAGGCTGTCCCTGGACGTCACAATGCTGTTTCAGCCAATACACAACATCCTCCACCTCAACTCCCTCATTATGAAACAGAATAATAATTGTCTTAAAAGTAGGTTTAGAAAGAGGAATAGCCTGAAATGGGGTCCACAATGCAGTAGTCTGCAGAGAATTATACTTTGACCAGAAACGCTCCAAACCCCTAGATGTTAGGATACTGATGTCAAATGTGGTTTCGCCAGAGATATGAATTAATGCATATATTTCATGGGAAAAGAATTTTAAAGAATCCTTTATAAGCGTATGTGCCACATAGACCCGATGTGGTGGCTCAGGTAACTTCCTCAGTATGCCAAGCTTAACAGCGCTAGGTCTCTTAGCAGCCTGGATTGGAAATTTAAAGAATGAAGAATATGAACGGCTTGGTCCCGATATTTTGGGGCTGTGGTGGTGGGGGAGCCAGATCCTCTATTGAAGTAGTAGAAAGAGGAGCCTGAGGTGGAGAATCCTTCAGATAATCCAACACTGGGTTCTGTGTAAGCTCCAGTTCATGAGGGAGACACAAGGGGTCAGTAGTAACTTTTGAAGCACCTGTCTTGCTCTGTAGCTCCGGAAAATCTTCAGGGCGGGGGGACCGAATTGGAGACGGACCAGACTTCCAACTTCCTGGGACAGTACCCTGAGCCCAGCCAGCACCTCTCAGCGCCAATTCAACAGTCCAGGTAGGCGCTTTATTAATGTTTACTGTAGATGATTCTTGTACATGTAGGGAGCTTTGTGATGAAATAGAAGCAGGTAGTGAAAAGGAAACCGAATCTGTTTGTACTGCAGGTGGCAGGGGAGCATTTACTGTAGATAAGTCTTGTACATGTGAGGAACTCTGTGATGTAATGAAAGCAGGTTGTGAAAAGGAAACCAAATCCGTTTGTACTGCAGGTGGCAGGGGAGCAGGCAGCAGGGCTTCAGCTACCGACGCACAGGTCGGGTCAGAGCCTGTCACAGTAACAGGCAGTAAAGGAGACAAGTCAGGTAAAATCTTCAAGAGCTTCCACCCGAGTGGAAGATGCATCTGTGCTGTCGGCTCTCAGGCATTGCATATCTCTGTGCATTTTCAGTTTTGCACTAGCAAAACGGCGCTCTGCCATTGCAAAACGCTCCTGGATCTCTTGTGCTGTCAAACAGTGGTTTTCAGAATCAGATGAAGTAAAATCCTCTGGTAAGTCGACTGTAGGCACGCAAGTCAGCAAGTCAGTTCCATAAGAAGTAAGCAGAGGGCTATGTATAGCATCCTTGGTATGACCAGCATAACTTAAAGTTGTAGTAGGAACAGCAACAGGCAAAACATCAGTTGTTGGCATCGAGGTCTCCATTTGATCAGAGGTAGGAGCAGAGACCAAATCTCCTACCTCCATAGCTCCCTTCTCAGAAGGCAAGGGTGCATCCGCCATCTTGGACAGAGGTTCCCCCTCTGATGAGTAGGGGAATTTCCCCGGTGTCCTGGCCAAATTTCCCTCATTCACTAAAAATACCACCAACAGCTTAATCTGGTTCATGGTCAGTTGGCATTCATCTGTATCCCCCTCCCCCAGGTCGTGCCTGAAAATAAGCAAGATTTGTCTAGTGCACTTACCCAGTCAACAAAAACTAAATAAATAAATAAATAAAATAAATAATAAGATAATAAGGTTATAGAGAGAGAAATGTGAGGAATGTTCAAACATAACAAGAAAGACTGACAGAACGAAGGTCAGGGGTGGTAATTGGCAAAACAACAGTGGATGGTCAGCAACAAGGTTTGAGAAGGAAGAGAGCTGGTAGTCAAGAAGTTATTTACAAAGAGAAGGAAAAATATGGGGAGGGAATGAGGAGACAGTCTTGGAGCTGGATTAGAGCAGGGGTGACATTACTGGTAAGTCTCAGGAGCTTCAGGTTGGGTCAAAGCATGTACAAGCATCGGCTAAGGATAGATAATGATGATATTCACTTTTAAATCCTAAGTGAGACTGAGACAGCCGGAGGTTGAGTGGAATAGCATTCCATAGCCTGGGAGCAGAGAACTGCTGATGGGGGACCTGAATATGCCAGATGTTGACTGGAGCACCTTTGCTGCAGCCACATCCAAGAGCAGGGCCATTCTCGATGCCCTACAGGGGGCATGCCTCAGACAGCTAGTTTTGGAACCCACTCAGGAGAGAGCAATCTTAGACCTGGTACTTTCAAATGGGGATGGAGAGAGGATCTCTGATCTTGAAGTGGGTAGCCATCTGGGAACAAGCGACCACCAAACAGTGTGATTCATGATAAACTTAGCTGTAGAGTCAAGCCACACAAAAGTGAAGGTACTGGACTTCAGGAAGGCTGATTTTGTCAAAATGGGAGAGTGCCTCAGAAATGCACTAGCAAACAGGCAAGAAGATGGTGTGGAGCAACAATGGGGAAACATCAAAACCGCCACCACAGAGGCAACAAGTCTTTGTGTAAAGCAAATAAACAAATCAAAATGAAAGAAAAAAACACTATGGTTCTCAAAAGAAGTGGCCTGGAAGGTAAGGGAAATAAAGATAGCATTCAGGAAGTATAAGGAAACACAGAAGGAGCAGGACAGAGAACTGTACTAGTTAAAGCAGAAGGAAGCAGGTAAAGCAGTCAGAATAGCAAAGGCCCAAACCGAGGAAACAATAGCCAACTCAGTTAAGAAAGGGGATAAAACCTTTTATAGGTACATTGGGGAGCAAAGAAAGACTAAGGCAGGGATACTGAGGCTGAACAAAGAGGAAGGTGGTTGGGCAGAGAGCGACAGTGAAAAGGCAGGGATACTGAACAAATACTTCTGCTCAGTATTCACAATGGAAAAGCAGGGGGAAATACCTAATCGGGTCAATAGAAGCACTCTGGATAGGGGGTTGATATTAGTCCTCACAGAAGAAAGGATTGAAGGTGGATGAAGCAATGGGGCCTGATGGGATTCACCCCAGGATTTTAAAAGAACTAAGGGAAGAACTAGTAACACTACTGAATACCCTTTTTAATAAATCAAGGGAGGGTGGGGTGGTACCTGAGGACTGGAGGACAACGGATGTGATTCACCTACACAAAAGACAGAGGCAGGAAACTACAGGCCTGTCAGTTTGACCTCAGTGGTAGGGAAAATGATGGAATCACTTCTGGAGGAAAGAATTGTTGAGTACCTAGAGACCAGTGGGGCACAGAACCCAAGGTAGCATGGATTCACAGTGGGAAGGTCATGTCAGACAAATCTAATTGATTTCTTTGACTGGGTGACCAAAGCAGTAGACCAGGGAGGGGCTGTGGACATGGCCTACCTAGACTTTAGCAAGGCATTTGACACAGTCCCGCACAAAAGATTAATAAACAAATAAGCCAGCCTGGGAGTGGGTCCTAGGGTGGTAGCCTAGGTAAAACACTGGTTGGACAACAGGACACAGTGGGTAATAGTAAATGGAGTCCACAGTGAAGAAAGGAGGATTTCTAGTGGGGTACCGCAGAGTTCAGTACTGGGACCAGTCCTTTTTAATGTCTTTATAAGTGACATTGCAGAGGGACTGGAAGGGAAAGTATGTCTCTTGCAGATGACACAAAGATCTGCAACAGGGTTGATACACAAGGTGGGTGGAAAGGATGAAAAGGACTCTGGTGTTGAGAATGGGCAAATGTATGGCAGCTTAGATTCAATGCAAGGAAGTGCAAGTAATGCACCTGGGAAACAAAACCCAGGGAAGAGTATTACAATGGGGTGAGATACTGACAACAACAAAATGGAAAGGGACCTGGGGGTAGTCATATCAGACAACCTAAAGGTGGGCCAGCAATGTGAGAAGGCAGTAAGGAGGGCTGGGGGGATACTGGGATGCATAGGGAGAGGCATCACCAGTAGAAAACAGGAAGTTGTTGGCCCTCTGTACAGACAGTTGGTAAGACCACATCTGGAGTATTGTGTACAGTTCTGGAGACCCCATCTCCACAAAGACATAGACAGGGTGGAGGCTGTTCGGAAGAGGGCAACCAAAATGATGCAGGGTCTGCATCAGAAGACATGTGAAGAAAGACTAAAGGAACTAAAGATGTATAGCCTCGAGGAAAGGAGGGAGAGGGGGGACATGATAGAAACTTTCAAATACCTCAAGGGAATCAACAAAGTCCAAGAGGGCACCATCTTTCAGAAAAAGAGATGTGCAAAAACAAGGGGGCACAATTTGAAGATAGAGGGAGAAGGATCAGAGGTAATGTGAGAAAGTATTTCTTCACAGATAGGGTTGTGGATACATGGAACAGCCTTCCTGAGGAGGTCGTAGAGTCAAAAACAGTGGGACAGACATAAGGCAATTCTAGTGGGGGGTTGGAGGAAGTAGGCTGTTGGTTAACTAGGATCTGCAGCTTATCCATTAGGTAGGAAAATGGGCAGATTAGGTGGGTCAAGCGGTCCTTATCTGCCATCAAATTCTATGTTTCTGTGTTTCTATGTTTCCCACTAATCTAGGAGATCCCCTCAGCCTGATCCCCATATAAAATAATATCTTCCATGATAAGCCATTGGTACAGCCTTCCAGCTTGATCCACATGAACAATAACATCTTCCCTGGTAGTCTATTGGTACCCCATCCCACTCAGACCGCATGTAAAATGATATATTCTCTGATAATCCAGTGGTACAGCCCTTTTGCTTGATCCCAGAGTACAAAAACATCTTCCCTGGTAGTCTATTGGTACCTCATCCCATGTAAAATAATATCTTCCCTGATAGTTCAGTGTTAAAGCTGTCCCCCATGATCCCCAAGTACAATGTCTTTATGGGTTGTCCGGTGGTACCCCACTTCTGCCTGTTCCTTGAGGAAACCAGTATAGTCCCTGGTAGTCCATAGTACCCTACCTCCACTCAATTCCCATGTAAAATAATATTGCCCCTGGTAGTCCAGTTCTACTTCACTCCCACCTGATCCCAGACTACAGTATCATATACTGTATTGTCTGATAGTCCAGTGATACTCTCTCCCACTTCAGCCTTGAGTAAGTTAATATCTTCCCTAGTAGTCCAGTGATACCCACCCCTTTCTGCCTGATCCCCATTATAGTATTTAGAACCCCATCACCCCTCTCTGGCCCACCCACTCAGCACCCACCACACTTCATCCCTCTCCATCACCCATATACTGTACTCATCCAGCAAAAGGCTACCCATGTCCATGTGCAGATTTGTAGATGGTGACTGTCAGAGACCCTCCTCACGCCACTTTGGACAGCTGCTTTCTGAATGACAGGGAGCAAAGGCACTCATAATGTGAAAAACCTTTTTCTAACCTTACACAAACATTATTCTCCTTTCCACACCAGCGGAAAGACATCTTATACACTCATCACATTGGAATTACTCTGTTCAAGAAGTTTAGTAATAAGATATGCAACAAATTAAAAATGCTTCTTTAAATTTAACTTGCCTGTGTAATCTGAGATATACTAAAAATCTTTGCAATGTAGCTGTGCTGTGCCCATTATATTTTGCCCTTAGACAGAAATTTCTGGGCAAGGTACAATATATTTATGGATTTGCTACATATGTCTTCGAAGAACTTCTCTTATCTCCCTGGGATATTGATACAGCCAATGTGCCTAGTAATTTTTTCAAAGTTACTATCAAAATCAGAAAAAAGGAGGATGGTCAAATGGTTGCACTAGGGCCTGCCCTGCAAATATGCTGCTAAAATTTACATTTTGAACAGTTATCACAGTGTAAAACCTTGTCCAGATGTATGTCATATGTTTTTATTGAACTGTAAATTATGCATTCTTATATTATGTTCTTCTTTTGCTATTGTTTAACAATTGTAATGGCACCTTGTCAAACAATAAAAATTTGAATCAGAATCTCCATCCCACAACGTAGAACTACAGACTGAGGTTACAAGAGCTACACTAATTACACAATCACAAACTGGCAAAAAATATGAAATTTTAAGGCACTAAGGAACTGTTACCAAATATGTTCCTTATTACCACACAATGAAACGTTCCTTCCAGCACGGATAGGCCACAAATTTAAAAGCTGGGATTTGGGAATCAGCAGTCCTTATTGCCTCTTCCATTTCATAGAGGAAAACCTAATGGTAAACTTCAGTCAAATACAACAACGTCACTTGCAACAAAGAATGTCCACAACTACTTACAGCGGAGTCATTTTGTAACCACCCAAATATTAAACAGCATGAAGCAAAACATTCAAATATTTAGCACATTGACTTTTGCTCTGATCAAAGGAACTCCCTCAGAGCTCTTAATGTTAACAGTTTATAAAGCACTGATGCAAACACAACCCAGAAATGTACTCAACATCCTACACAGATGGAGGTCATAAACAGGAAGTAAAGAACAATGGAAAACATTGGTACTACAACAACTCAAGGTACAGTAACCACCTCATCAATATAGTGAGTTCTTTACTGGCTTGTTGAGATAGGAGAAGGCGTTAGCCCATCAGGCCTGTCTCCTGCCTAGGTGGGGCTTCATTACCCTTTACTCATAAGGTGTATATCCAGCCTAGTTTTAAATATCTCCAACGTGGGTGCTGATACCAGTTCTTTCGGGAGAGAGTTCCAACACTGTACTGCTCTGTAGGAGAGAAAAACTCTCCTAGTATTATTAGTGCAGTAGTAGGAACATACTTGCTGGCTATGGCATCTCAGATTGTCTTTATTACGGCACAGACTCATCCCGAGGCGATCCATCAATTCTTGGTCTCTTAACAATTTTGAACATTTGAAGCATGTCTCTTCTCTTTCTCCTCATCTCAAGTGTGTACAGACTCAGCTTTCTAACTCTGCTTTCATATGTCTTATCCCTCAGTTTAGCCACCATCTTGGTTGCCCTGTGCTGTATCCTTCCTATGTTGGAAATATCTATTTTTAAATGGGGGCTCCAAACTATAGAACAGTAGTCCATATGGAGGGAATTTTCATGGAAAGTTAGGGTAAGACTTTTCAGAACACCCACGATACATATAAAATTCCAGCCCAACTGAACGTCTGCATGTTGGAGTCAGTGTGGAGAACAGGTCACCTACCACACACTCACCTTTTAGAGCTGTCAAGTAATAAAACCCTTCTGATTACAAATACAATGTGAGTTGCAGGAGACCCTGCTCTCCTGTAACATAATTCAACATTTGCCAGTCCTACCACTTATTTATTCATCTACACTGAAAGATACAAAATTAATGTATTTAGCTAATATCTTCCTTACTGAAGCCAAGAAGGCAATTACTAAGCAATGGCTTACCCCGAGTTAAAAGTCTACAAACCTCTGTCAAGACATCATCATATAGATATTCTGAATATAAAAAATTACTCACCACATCAGAAATGGAAATACTTTACTCAACAGTAGGTGGAACAGAACAGACAGACTGAGTTTGCTCCATAAAAGCTGATCTCCTGGTCACGTTGTCTCTAGCAGCTCCTGTGAGCACTCTTTGAATAACTCCAAACCTGTGACATGCAATACGATAGTAATTTCATTTCTCATTGAAAAGTAGGTGGCATCAACTACTACGAGCTATCTAATGTTTGCTTTGTTCATTCTCATTTGAAATGCTAATAAGGACACAGTATAAAAAAAGAAAATAGCCTGGTCATCTAATTCTGACCACTGTGGGTGGTACCCAGCAGTCAGTAGCACCATTCTACAAATAGCAGGGTGTCTGGCTTGATCCCTACTTAAAGTGGAAAACTGATATTAACGCCCACTATGCACAGATCACCAATGTCCTGCTGAGGAAACCTGGTGTCTGGTGTAAATGCCTGACATGATTTATACTGGCTGTCCCGAGGGACTGTCCCTATTGCAACATGTACAGACCTGCATATCCCGGAAGAGGAGATCAGTCCTTCCAGTGCTCAATCCTCTTCTCCTGGCCACCCCCAGCAGCCTGAGCTCATTTCCATATCCGGTTACCGGTGTGGCAAGAGGTAAGGTGCACAGTGCCTCAGCCCTGCACACCACTGGGCTGGCTGTTCTTCAGCTTTTTCATAAAAACATGAAAGGAGCTGACATTATGGAAGTGTAACCCCTAGGTGGTACTATACCTTGGGCTACTACCCCTGTCTGCTTGGCTAGTAAGAGATTAAAGAGCCTATGTTCAGTGCAGTGCACCCCTGCACATCGACACCCTGACAGCGAAACACAAAAATAGACCATTATGGCGACAGTCGCTGTAATGGTCCTTTTTTTGTGTTTTGCTTTCCACCAGTGTTCTGTCCGCCTCCCCCCCAGACCAACTCCGACATAGAGTTGATAATCCTAAAGTCCAGGGGGTGCGGGGGGCAGAGCCCCCCACATGGGGGATGTGAGGGTGCAGCCCCCCACAGAAAAGACTCACTGCATGGGCAGCACAATACCGACATCAGTATTGTGCCTTCGCTGTGGGGGAGGTCGGCAATTTCATTGTTGACTTCCTTTGGTGCTTCCAGTTCAGTGACAGGTGCCTCCACCCAAAGGTCTGGGTTGGTATTAGTCTGAATAACTAGGCCACAGCCCTCTGAGACATTGTGACACCCCCCCCCCCGTCTCCTACTAGTGGCCCACACAGTACACAATGTACACCTTCCCAATACCCTTGACCAGTCTGGCACATGCACATATGCTAAACACTTACCCCAGGACTAGTTCTTTCAGCTTGGCTCCAGGGACCCCCTGTAAAACAAGGTGATGCAATACCAAAGAAACAATGCAATACCTTCAAAATAAACTGGCACCACAGTCAATGTAAATTGCAGAAAAAAGTAGACCTGATTTATTCAGGGGTACTATAACAAGGATGGGGGCAATCAGGTTAATTGGGTTAATCACATTAAAAATCACACTGTTGTGCATGCAATCAGAGTCCCAGTTAGTCACACTCTCTGGGTACCCAGGATGGAAAAAAGGGCTAGCCAGGACCGTTGCCTGGGGTAGGCCAGCGTTGCAGATGGTTGGGGCCCTGTGGAGAAAGAAACAACATGCAGACACCCCCAATTGTAATCCGGAGCCAGAGGGCTCAGTTTATGGAAACAATACAATAATTAGATGACACACTTTTGATTTAAAAGATATGTTGCAGGGAGCTACCATGTGTACTACTCACGATACCAAATTCTGAGAGCAAGATGGATGATGGTTGTTCTGAATTGCCAGAAGAAGCAGGGTAGGGAGACAAGACCCTTGTGGCAGGGCCTAAAGGCATGTGAAAGCAAGCGGATTTAGTCTGATGCAGTTGGGAACAGCTTCCAGCCTTCAACACACAGCTCAGTTCAGGGAGGGGAAGCAGGCAGCGACCCCCCTCCAGTTCGCAGCACATTTATGTGTAAAGAAAGTTTACTGTATCAGGCAGGTGACTCCTCGGTCCTGATCGCAAAATCACTGCTAAATCCAGGAGCACTACAGCAGCTAAAGTTCCTGACAGGCTGATCACTTTTAGCAAAATCTTCGGTCTTCTTCAGGCGAGCCTGGTATTCTTCCCACAGATTGCTTCACAGCACACTAAATGGATCACTGTCCGACTCTCTCTCTCTCTCTCTCTCTTTAAGATGGCAACAGGCTGAGTTTTGGGCCTTCCACGGTTCTCCCACGCGAACTACTGCGCAACACGGCCATTCGATTATGTGAGCTCTCTCCTCTTTAACTTCCAGCTCGAATCTGGCTTGCCAGCAGACAGCTCAGGGGATTTCCCTTAGATCCAAAAGGTTCGGTTGGGCAGTTTAGCTGTCAGTCACAGTAAGAGTTCTCCCTCCTGTTGCAAAAAGGCGCCAACAGTCTGAAACTACAAATCCCAACTGATAATCCATATAGTCCCATTTCAGTAGGCTCCACCTTAGAGTCCCCCAGTACTGATTGGTCCAATTCGGCAGTTCAGGACCAAAATGGTGGCGCTACACTGAACAGTCCTTGCTGCAAGAAAGGTAGGTAAGAACAAACTACATTTTCATTACTACTCCAAATGATGACCCGCAATTAGTTACATCTTTCAGTAGGGCTCCCTCTGCACAATTAACGATGGCAGAAACAGAGCAATTCTTCAGCAGCCTGGGTGGAACTCGGGCATAGAAACACACAGACCCCCCATTCAGATTAATTACACAGCAAAATGGGCAGCCATTAAAGAGACAGTACACGGAGGCTTTAAAAGCACTCACTGGCAACAACATTTAAACGGCTTTGAGCCGAACACCAACCAGGCCGTGCGCAATTAGGCAAGCTCTTGGAAGACTTTTCAGGAACCCCATTTGTAGGGGGGGGTTACAGAAGAAAGGAGATAGTTATGTAAGTTCCATGAAGAGCCATATGAACAGCAGGGTTTCTAGGATGCTGACCAAATTAAGACATGGAAACTAAGCACATCATCTACCTAGGCTCCCAGCAGCCCTCAGGTTTAAAGGATCGACTTATTTTTACTAACATCTTTTAGCCACCTAATGATCTACCGCTATAGTCTATCTTTTTTACACCTACCCCATCATATCTTTGCTTGCATGCGTGCATGGTACATTTGCATGTGTGGGTATGCCTGCAAACACTTCCATCCAGCGTCTGTGTGCAGGAATACTGAGCATACTCATATGGGCATTCCAGGTATGTGTCACATCTGTTTTCATTTTCCACAGATGTCTCTATCTCTGTCTCCTTCCCCCACATTTGTCACCTTCTTACTAGGCCCTGTTAATTAGTCCCCACTTGGGGACACCTCATGTCACTTGTTCCTGCTTGGCCTTTTCATATCCATCATCACCTTTTTGTTTTCCAGAGTCTTTCTTACCTTGTCTTTTATCACTTTTTCTCCTAGAGCTTCCCCCTAGTTTCCGTCCTCCTATATATTTCCCCTTATCTCTCCACTAACTTTGTTTTTTCCTCTTTTAGATAATTCCTGAAGAAGACCTATGGTCAAAACATTGATTCTAACTCTATTTTCTAATTTTTAGCATGCATTTAATATTACCCTTTTGTTTTGTTTGCAGATGCAGCACCTTGTTTTTTTGTTCATAGATAGTAGGATGAAGTCTTCTGGAAATAGGTCCCACTGTATTTATTAATATCACTTATTGTGGTCACAGGTCTTAATGCTATCTCCCTTTTATGTTTACCTTTTGAAATACCTTTGATTATTTATTTATATATTTGGAAAGGTTTCACCAGGAATGACAACATGAGCTGTAATCAGCTCTTTTCCAGAAGCATCCTGTGGGGTGGGGTTACATAATAAGGTGGAGCAAGTAAAACACATATCCAGAGCATATACAGTAATGCACAGGTTAAAATACAGGCTAAAGTATAGGCATGCATACACAAAATACAAACGTACAGTAAAATATACTCAACGGTACAAGGCAAAAACAATCCAGGCCAAATGTTGACTAAACACGGTGTACCATACAGGACAACAACAACATGGGCAAAACAAGTATTAATAACAAGAATGGAGGGTGTAGACAACAAAAAGGGTACACCTGCAAGTGCTGGGGGGGGGACTATATTCAGGGTTGGCGAAGTTCATAGGTTGCCTATTAGAAGGCTGAGTAGCAGGGGAGAGGGTTGGGGGGTGAGGAAGAGAAGGGAGCTCCTTCAGGATACTGTTAACCTTGCAGGGGGGGACCCAGCTAAGATCTGGGGGGGGTGCAGAGATACATGCTGAGAACAACACTCCTTCAAGATGTTGCTACCCGGGGAGTCACAGTGAGAGACGTGACAAGAGTAACACCACCTGCAGGGGGATGAGGACCCGGCAAAGTAGGGTGGACAGGAGAAGGGGAAGTGAGACTTCTGAGAATGACACCCCTTCAGGATGTTGAGACCCGGGAAGGGATGGAGGTGAGACATGTCGAGAACAGCATCCCTTCAAGATGCCATGAACCCTGAAAAGGGACAAGGACTCAGAAAAGAGGGTGGAGGTGGAGGGAGAGAGACAAGCCAAGTGCAACACCCCTTCAGGATGTTGAGAATCCTACAAGGGGGTAAGGAATGGCAAGGATGGGTAAAGGGAGAGGGAGTGGGGAGGAGGAGAGAGGAGTGGGGAGGGAGGGAAGAGAGAATGCAGAGGGAGAGGGAATGCTGAGAACAAACACCCCATTAGGATGCTGAGAACCCTGTAAGAGGATGAGAACCAGACAGTGGTAGGAAGAAGGAGGGGGAGGAATGAGAGATACATCGAGGGATGGGAGATATGCCAAGAACAAACAACCCTTCAGGATGCTGAGAACCCTGCAAGGGGACAAGGATGTGACAAATAAGGGGGAGGAAAATGAGGGGGGAGAGAGCTGAGGGTTGGGACAGGAAGGAACAGTGGGAGGGAGAATTAAGGGGAAATAGCAGAAGGAGGAGTAAGTCATGAATTTGAGGGGAAGCAGAGAGGAGATGTAGAGGGAGAGGAACTAGGCAGGCAGGGAAGATTAGGTGCAATTGCAACAGTAAACTGTGTGCTTCTAGAGGAGAAGTGAGAGTGAGTGTCAGGAGCTGGAGGACCAAATATCTAATGGTAGGGAGTTCCAGACACTGGGGAACTTGTACGAGAATGCAGTGCGGCTGGATGAAGTGCAGCGAGGGGACAGTGCAAGAGTTCTATATGTGAAGGCATGGAGGGTGTAGCAGAAGGGGGGAGGACTGGATAAGAGGGAGGACAGGTAAGGAGTTAGGGATCAGAGCCAGAACTTCCCCAGAAAATTAGTGCTGTGTAACAGGCATCTGTTGCTGAATGAAGGAAAGGAGAGTGAGGTATAGAGATTGCAGTGGTTCGCAAGTGGGGGGGCAGCCAAGTACAAAGTGACAGAAGGAACTGAAGAGTGTGTCCTCTTTAATATAAGATTTAATCTAAGTTTGGAAGGCTGGCATTTGGTTATGTCTCTGTCTCTTCATGGAACTTACATAACTGTCTCCTTTCTTCCACAATGTTCGCTCCTTCCATGTTTTTGTGAAAAAGCTGAAGAACAGCTAGCCCAATGGCATGCAGGGCTGAGACACTGTGCACCATACCTCTTGGCATGATGGCAACCGGAGTTTAGAAATAAGCTCAGTTGCTGGGGCTGGCCGGGGACTGCCATTGGAAGGATTGCTCTCCTCTCCTATGGTGTGAAGATTTACCATCTCAGCCACTTGGCTGTCCCCAGGTGCAGGCCTGGGTGTAGCACCAGTGTCTGAGTGCCAAGTAGTGAGGGGTCACGGTCTTGTGGCATATGCGCACCTCCACCAATTCAATCTCATCCCACAGCAGTGAGACCCAGGGAGAACATGGAAAAGAACAGCAGACTCATGCTCCATGAAGATCTGTCTGCCCACCCTGACTCACGCCACCGCCGTGACCACTGATCCACACTGGATAATGAAGATTCAGGTGGGAGGAGGATGACCCTCCCCTTCCTGGCCCTGCCACAAGGGGCAAGGCATGGGGTCACTGGATCCAGGTGAGTGCTGGAAAAGGCAGTGGCCAGTCGAGGGTGGGGTGGGATGGATCAGAGTAGCCCCTGCCTGAGTTAGCCAGGGAAGAAAGCAATATGAAAAAAGCTTGAAGAACATTATTAGGTGAACTATTATTGTTTCCAGGTACCCTGATAACAAGTATTACTGTTTTTACAACTATAATTAAATTCCATTCAGCTAAACATTGCAGTCTCACCTTGCAAACTGGGAATGGATGTGATGTTACAAAAAAAGCCCATCATTGTAAGTAGTAAAAACTGCAGCAACAAAAATAAGTAGCACCTCAACTGCATGCCCCTATACATTTTACCCTTACACAGTATTAACACTGTTTTACAAATGGGAGCAACACGGATCCTATAAATGAGTGTGCCCTTGTAGAGAAGAAGAAGGAGAAAAACACTTGCACAGTAGCTGACATTAGTAATTTGGATACTCGATGCCTGAAGTATTTGCAGAAACATCTTCCTTGACGCAGAAGGTTGCCAGAAGTTTAAGCTGCCAAGGTTATGAAAGCTGGTTTTTACAACTTGCAACAGACTTCAACATGTTAAGACACTCCCTGTATAATTCCAGTCAAGAAAACATGCCACCTTTTTTGAAAGAACTCACTGTACTAGGAGAAAAGCTGAAAAAGGAAAGAATTAGCGTCAAGGTAGGATCATCACATGATGCAGAAAAAGATGAGCCCAGTCTGCCTTTGTTCCCTAGTCTCCCATGATATTTTAATCCAAATACCTCCAGGTATTTTTACAAGATAACTTGACATTAACTCGCACTTGTCTAGGAGATGATCTATTGAAACAGACAGATTGGTATTTGAGGGTTTGCAGCTACTGGAAATGGTATTTTACAGGCATAGACCTTGCTCACCCACTGAACCACTACGAATTGCCTTAAGAGCTGTACATTAAAGTATATGTGTTACACCATATAAAGTTTAAACAAACACACACGTAGGCCTGATGGTATAGCAGCACTGTGGTTCGGTGCCGTGTAGTAAACCTAGGTTTGACTAATCTCAGAAGTCCCCTCCTTATGCTGATGGGACATGAACAACGTCACACTGCTGATGCGTACAGTAATACCAGTTTCATTTTCATTCACACGGTAAAGGAAAGAGTTAGCACAATCAGAAAGTCTATGAGCAGCAGAACCACAACAAGTTCTTTTTCCATGTTTGCTGAACACCCACAGACTCATTCAGGAATCTAAAACAGCTGATCCCAATACATAGGCATCTCATCCCATTTGCAACCAGTTCATGTTACAGAGAGGGTAGGCAGGAGTGCCAGACATAATAGCACCCTCTCTGACACTGGCAGAACTAGATACTTTTTTTTGTCCCTGATTAAGAAGCAGATGGGATGGACATGATGGGTGAGGTGACCCTTCAGACCTAAAATTACTATGTAATGTATAATGGGTCCTCGTTTAACATGGCTGAAGGCTGTTGGTTAACTAGGATCTGCAGCTTATCAAATAGGTAGGGAAATGGGCAGACTGGGTGGGCCAAGTGGTCCTTATTTGCCATCAAAGTCTATGTTTCTGTGGATTTTCACCCCTGCTGAAAAGTTGTTGTACCAAATTTCAAAGGTCATAGAACAAAGTTGTACCCATCTGTGGAAAAACAACATGTTAGCTGATTAGAAATCCATGGGCCATATGTGCTGAGACCTGCCTCTCACACACTGATTTATTTTTGTTTGCTTGCATGCATGTGCAAGAAAAATAGTGCCATCATCTGAGTTTTCGGAGGTGTGGCACCCACCTTCCAATTCAGTCAGTGTGTTTGCAGGCACATCCGCAGTTCTCCAATGAACGCTGCAGCTGTCTATGACAGCAGTTGAAAATGCAGTGCCCTACAGTTGAAAGGGAGAGCTACGCTTCAGTGAGCAGCAATAAGATATCGCATACTCATGCGCGCCACTCCCCCTACACACACACACACGCACACACTGTATTGCCAATGGGGGCGCCCAATCCCCCATCGGCTCCACGGCCCCCATAAACATCCTTCCAGCTGCCATGCTGGGAGCCCACCCCAGCATAGCACAAGTCCCGCATCATCTAAGTTAAAAAAAAAAAGAAAAAGAAACCTGAAAGAAAAAACTTCCTCGCTGACTGTCCTGGACCAATCTCCCCACCCGCACCCACCCTCTGCGCACCCTACCTCCCCACACCCCTCCTCACCCTATACTTACCTCTGGAGCTTGAGTGATGATCTCGATGGAACAGGAACATGTCTGCACTATTCAAAGCTGACCGCGAACTGAGGAAATGCCGTAAGCTGTATAATGTAATAAATAGTTTTTTTTCAACTGGTGCATATCTCGGGCATGTTCCAGAATTTTCACCAAATTTCCAACATGAAGTTTGGGACCCACCTATAAATTCTGTCACTGTCATGGCGCTTATCGCCCTAAAGGTAATTTTGCGGTCACTGCATGGAACCACCTTTTGGGACCGAAAGTTAGAAACGACAGTGTCACAGTTCATGAGGTGGACCCTAAACCCTATGTTGAAAATTTGGCGAACAAATTCCCAAAAATGACTGTTTTATGAGCATGCATTGGTTGTTCCCACCATTCTTGCAAGTTCGCAAAATTTTTAAGAGCAAAGTTCACCCAGATTTTCAACATTGCCATTTTACCATACCTCTTTATGAGCAGTACAGCTGTCATTTCTCACATCTGACTCAAAATGTGTTTCAGCACATGTAGCGCACAATGGCGCAGTCGGTGTGCGAAATCAATGTTCAGGACAGATTAAGAAAATCACAGTGACACTGTTCATGAGCAGAGGTATTAAAATGGCTATGTTAAAAATTTGGTGAAAAAATTCCCAAATGTTACTGTTTTATGAGAATGCGTTGCGCTGTTCCTACGCACTCTTGTAAGTTCGCTAATTTTCAATATTTTCACTCCAGATTTTCAACATTGCCATTTTACCACATCTCCTTATGAGCAGTACAGCTGTCATTTTTCACATCTTGGCCAAAATGTGTTTCCGCCCATGTAGCATACAATGACGCAGTCGGTGTGCAAAATCAATGTTCGGGACAGATTAAGAAAATCACAGTGACACTGTTCATGAGCAGAGGTGTTAAAATGGCTATGTTAAAAATTTGGTGAAATACGTCCATAAAATGACTGTGTTACGAGTGACCATTGTGTAGTTTCCATGCACCCTCGTAACTTCATGGATTTCTAATATTTTCAGTCCAGATTTTCACCACTGGCATTTTTCCACACTTCCTTATGAACAGTACAGCTGTCATTTTTCACACCATGGCCAAAATGTGTTTTCGCACTTCCAGCGCAGAAATGCGTGGTCGCTGTGGGAAATCACTGTTCGGGACAGATTAAGAAAATCACAGTGACACTGTTCATGAGCAGAGGTTACAAAATCCCTGTGTTGACAATCTGCTGTAAAAACCCCAAACTAATTGCATTACGGGTGTGCGTTGCGCATTTTCTATGCACACTCTTGACTTCACCAGTTTTAATATTTTCACTGCAGAATTTCAACATTGCCATTTTTTGCACCTCCCTATGAACAGTACAGCTGTCATTTTTCACATCCTGTTAGAAATGTGTTTTCGCACCTGTGGTGCCAAATGGCTTAGTCACTGTGCGAAATCAGCTTTCAGCTAACAAACTGATATTGCCACTTTTCATAAGGTGGGGGTCACAAAAAAAATGTTGAAAATTTGGAGTGAAAATGCCAACGAACGCCTGAGGCGTTAGGGTTTCTGACCATAACACCCCAGCCTGTAGAGATTGAGAGGCATCAGGGGTGTGACTTGGGATTCTCACCTGTAATGCTCATGCTATTCCACACCCTGCAGCCAGTGAGAGGCATCGAGGTGTGCCTTGGACTCTTTGGCCCCAAAGTTCACCCCACTCTCCTATACAGGACCCATCTCATCACATTTCCTGATGGAATGGGGTGAGCATAAGGGCCAAAGACCCCAAGGCACACCGTGACACTTGTCAGCGTCTGCAGGGTAGGGTGTGGTGAAATGGCATGGCCGTTATGCCTGATGACCCAAAGGCACACCCCAATGCCTGTCAGTCTCAGCAGGGTGGTGGTGGGGATGGCTTCAGTTCAATACTTCACTGCCATTTCTATTATGCAGCTCTCTAACTCCTACACTACCTATGCTAATGCCAGCAAGCAAACATTCGGCATTGACAAATGCTTGTTTTTAGTGAAGCTGCTGAGCCACCAGGTGTGGAAGAGGAAGACCAACCCAACACAAACTCACAACAGAACAAGCAGGAGAGTCATTTTTAATTGTGTTGCTTTTAGAACCTGACTGTTGATAAGCTCATTTCAGTTCAAGTCTCAAGAGGGCTCCATCTTCACTTTCGCCACTCAGTCAGGGCTCCCCTAACTCCAAAAATAAACAACAAAACAAACTATAACTATAAAAATACTGGTTGGGCAACCACACTCCTAACCAGCCTGTGTTGCCACCTTGGGCTTCTGATCACATTGGAACTCTTGAGCCTCGGTCTTGAGGTGTGATGTAATCAGAACCCCTCTATTGTAGCACAGGCTGGTTGTGCATGTTGCCTTACCAGTATTCTCTGTGTTATGTCCAGTGATTATGGTCAGATGTTACAGGGCATCACGGCGGTCCTAAGCATTGTGAAAGGGAAACCAGTAAGCTATAGGGGTAAATGGGGTGCACTTATCATAAAGAGTTGATGGAAAATCAGTTCTTCTTTAGCCTGTGAGAAACTTAAAGTGCCCCCCCCTCCGCCCTATCTTGGCTGACATGGTAAGTTTGGGGAAGAAAAACCCAACCTGAACAGAAGCGGCTGAAAAAAATAGCATACTAAAAACAATACATGAAAGGCTTTATAAAAAGTTTAAAAACTTGGCAAGGATACATTATTACAGTGTTATGATATTTTGCAGGATATCAGCCAGCTAAATGATGCTATGTTATGGTAACTTTTATTAGCAACGCATTACGAGATCTTAATAGTGTTTGGCTTTGAAGTCATTTATTTGATATGCAGTACAGCAGCAGCAAAACATTCAGACCGGGATGGTCTGGCATGATTTGTAGTACTGTACACTACAGAGCAATGGCATCGCTTTACTTTGATGAACTTACTGTAACTGCAGAAGTTACATTTGTTAAGGCTAACCTATCATATTACAATGAAGTTAATTCTCTCATCATGTCATCTTAATTTAATCAGCTATGGCTAGTGCTATCAGAGTGCCTGTATTATTAAAACACAGTATCATTTGGCTAACATTACTTCAGTAAGTATGATAATGGGGAATTAATCCACGCCTGGTTAGGGTGGCGGGGGGGTTGTTTCAGCAGGTTTCTTTCTCTCACCTGCTCTGTTGTGGGGGAAGGGGACTTGATAGACCAATGATCTTCTTAACTCCCTAAAATTGTATGTATCATATTGCCTTTTGTGATAGAATAACAGTAGCATTATCATGTATATTGAAATTATGCTGGCTCCATTTTATTTTATTTTAGTAAAACATACACTAGGATTATCTGATTTACACTGAGACTATATAATGACAGACAGTTACTCTCACTGCATCATCTTTAGTGTGATAACATCAGCCTCAAGCCATGTAACATCTGCAGTTAGACTCATGAAAAGATGCAGCAAAGTACATAGTAATAATAATAGAAATGTATATAGCATAGAAACATAGAATTTTGCCAGCAGAAGGCCCTGCAGTCCATCAAGTCTGCCTGATGTGGAGGTGTATGCCCCCTACAGGTTCATGTCCATCCACCTGACCCTGCCCCCAACTTGCCCTCTGCATTTGTCCCACTCCTTTTTGAACCTCTTAGTGGTTTTAGGTTTAATTACCATCTCTGGCAACTCGTTCTACCCTACTACCACCTTCTTTGTAAAGTAGCACTTCCTGGCACCCCACCTGAATGTATCTCCTGCCAGTTTGCAACAATTCCCTCTCGTGGGTTTGTTCTCACTGGGCTTGAAATGCTTTCTAGAGTCCACCTTGTTAATACACCTCATATATTTGAAGGTCTCTATCATGTCCCCTTCTCTCTCCAGGTCTCTAGCAAGTGTAGGTTTATGATGTCTATCCTTTTGTTCATACATACAGCATTCCCATGGTGTTCTTGAATCATCTTAGTGGCCCTTCATCCAATCTGCAATCAGCTCATGTTCCACAGAGGGTGAGCAGGACTGCCAGATATAAGCTGTAGGGATTACAGAACTAGAGACAGTACTCCAGGTTCGGCTGCACCAGAATTCTGTACATCGGCAGTATAACTTCCTTCTTTCTGCTACTTTTTCCTCTGTTTATGGGGTCTAGCATTCTTTTAGCTTTTCCCACTTTCTTGCTGCATTGTGAAGATGTCTTGAAGGTGCTCATAAATGCTACCCCCAAATATCTTTCTTTTCCTGACTCTATGAAGGCCACCCCCCAATCTTCAGTCAGCCCTCTGGGTCTGTCTTTGTACATGCATGACTTTGCACTTCTTGACACTGAAGCGCAGTTGCCAGACCTCTGGACAAGCTCTCTAGCCTTTCCAGTCCTTCCTCATGTCTCTAACCCCTTCTTCATTGTTGGCCCTGCTGCAGAGCTTAGTGCCATCCACAAAGAGGCAGATTTTACCCTTAATGACGTCACTGTCACTGATGAATACACACTGAACAGCACTGACCCAAGCATTGTGGTACTCCACTTGTGACTGCCCTCATGCCCGCATGTTCCCACTGACACCACTTCCTGCTTCCTCATCCCAGCCAATTACTCATCCATCTAGTCATTTTGTCTTCCACCCCAAGGTACCCCAATTTCTTTATCAGTCTCCTGGGGGAGCAGAGTTGAAGGCCTTGCTGAAGTCCAGGTACAGTATGTCTACAGCCTGGCCTCTATGTATGGCCCTGTGACCAAGTCAAAAAGGTCTATGAAGTTGGTTTGACATTGCTGTCTTGCCACAAACCCATGCTGCCTGTTGCTCTGTAGCCTTTAAGCCTCAAGGAATTCTACCAGCCTTTCCTTTAGAATGATTTGCAAATGTTTGTCAACTATTGAAGTCAAACTGACTGGCCTATAGTTTCCTGGCTCACCACCTGGCTCACTTTTATGTAGCGGTACTGCTGCTGCTGTTCTTCCTTCCCTAGGCTCATCTCTGCACTCAAGGTAGTCACTGTGCAGTTCAGCTCAGCTAGGGGTGCTAGCTGTCTAAACCTATGCCATCTCCCTCTGTCCCCTAGGGTGCACCCCATCTGGCCCTAGAGATTATCAATATTTACCTTCAACATAATTGTGACATTAACACAACACAAATACTTTTTTTTAATAAATTAGAAGATGTAGAAATAAGCACAAAAACCAAAAGCTTGTACCAGTATTACAAATGTTTGGGTGTAGAACAAGACATTGACTACAGCAATGTAACTAAATGGCAGTAAAACGACCAAGTATATGACTATAAGAAAAGGCCTGGACTACAAAGTATGTATTCAGTCCTATGCATTCTATGATTTCTAGGAACCAGGCTAGCCTAATATTAGTTGAGGGGGTATTTCAAAGCAGAGTAAGAAAGTTACAGTTGACATTGGCAGAACTGAAATGCACTAAATAAGTATGGCTCAATTGACAACATGTCAGTTTCTGGGTTAGAAAATCATGGGCAAGTCTTGCTCCTGAAATTTGTTTCAGACCCCAAATGCTATCACTGTGGTGCAGTACCAGGAAGTGTCGTACTATCAGGTTAAGCTGTCCTTCAGAAGCTTGTCATGCCCCACAGTGACAAAGACCTTGCTGAAGTCCAAACAGACGATGTCTCTGTCTCTGTCCCTGTCCACTTTCCTAGTCACTGCCTTGAAGAAAGTGATCAGATTGGTTTGGCATGCTTGTACTTTGTGTTTCTCTGCTATAGTTTTAGTTGAATGAGAATATGAAGGATATGACCAAACTCTACACAGTAATAGGAGTGAGAGAGCAAATTCTGATGTTCCTCCCCCTAGTGGGATGGGTATAATATGATCCCCACCTGCAGTAGTGACAGCAGACCCTTTGAATGACTTCAAGACATAGCTGAATCCAGTTTATGAGATGTTTAGCTCCCTAAAGTTGACAATTGTAATGCAGAATGTCAAGGAGCTGAATAATCCTGTTCAGAGGAGGCAGGTCCTTAAGAAACTTAAACCCATAGGGTGTGATGTTACAAAGAAACATAAAATTTATCAGCAGATAAGGACCAGTTGGCCCACCCAGTCTGTCCCCTATTTTCCCTGCCTTTACTTTCATCACAGGCCTTACCTGATCACTGACACTCCTCCTCCCCCACCCTGATTTCCAACTAAGATTCCTTTGTTCCTATCCCATGCATACGTGAAGCCCACCACTGTTTTCACCCCACTACCTTTTTTTATAATTAAATGTACTTTAATTGAATTTCACTCAAAGCAATGTTACATACTCTCTCGACAAAATGCAATAGTACATAAAGAGATATCTCTGATTCAATTTTTCATGTCAATTCTTACAGCTCAACAGGTAATGGAGGGATTGACTAAAGAAGGAGAAAGAGAGAGCAACACAAAACACACCCAAATCACCTATCCCATCCCTCCCCTGCTCCCCTTCTAACCCCCTAGCCAAGTGCAAAATCTGGCAGGCTAAGCTCAGTTCTATCTCCGTCCATTCAATATAAAGGGGGAAAAGGTGAGAATATACAGTAAAGGTGAGGGCAGCATTTCTTAGGGATTCCAGATTGCCAGTGCAGCATCAAGTGGGCCCCACTGGTCTAAATAAGCATTTCCCCTATGTCTCATATAGGCAATGTGTTTTTCTAGCTGTAGTGCCAATAACATTTCTCTATACCATTCTGCGATCGAGGGTGTTTGACCCTCCTTCCAGTGTCTCACTATTATCAGTTTAACGTTCACTGCCACCAAAGCAATATAGGCTCTTCGCCATGCTGGTGTTCCCAGGGGAAATAGGTGTATTAAACAGGCTTCTATGGTAAGCAACGGCTGCAACCCAAGGAGGGGGTCTATCACTTTCACTACAGCTTGCCAGAGGGGCTGAATTTTCGGACAAGTCCAAAGCATATGAAACAACATGCCCTCCTCCCCCTGGCACCTTGTACAGAGAGGTGAGGGGGTTAGCCCACACTTATACGACTTTGTTGGCGTATAGTACAAATTGTGCATTATATTAAACTGGACCATCCGGAGCCTATCCTGTTTAACAATTCTATAACACTCTTGCCAAATTCTCCTCCACATGCCAATATCCTGTGTCAATTGTAGTTCCTGCACCCAATGGTAGCATACGCCCTTGGGTAAATATGGATCTACTGTTTGCAGTTTTTTATACACCCCGGATACAGAATGGGGTTGGGATGCCGCCTAAATTAACATCTGTACCTCTGGATCTTCTACTCTTTGGCCTATTATAGTCCCTGTAAAAGTCAGAATTGCTTGCTTAGCTTGGATATACTTGAATTTGTGCGAGTCCGGTATCTTGTAGCGAGACTGGAGATAGGAAAATGGGGCTAACTCCCCTTGCTGAAAAAAATCTATTAACCGGAACTCTTTTAATGGGGCCCAACACCCCCACTACCTTGACTGGACGACTGTTCCAGGCATCCACCTTTGTTTTAGTGAATAATTACTTCCTCACATCCCTCCTCAGTTTTTCTCCTTCCAGCTTCATTGTATTCAACCCCCAACCCTGCAGCATCCTTGTTTTCCTCCTGAGCAAAATATCCACCCATGAAGCTCGTCCTTACCTACAAAAAGTGCTAAGCAGCAATAACCCTATAAATGACCCCCTAGATGCCAGGCTCCTTCAATTAGTCCTTGACGAGGTCCTAGTCCCCCTAATGGACCTGCGTAACAAATCCCCTGCCCAGGGCAATTCCCCAGTGCCTGGAAAACGCTGTCATTACCCCATCCATAAAGTGGTGACAAAGCCTCCCAAATAACCATCGGCCCATCTCCATTCTCCCAAAAGTGTGTTAGGAAAAGTGGTTGCCACCCAACTTACGGAATACCTAGCCAAGTATGACATTCTATGCCCAGAGCAGCATGGCTTCTGTTCGGCCCATAGCACCACCACAGCCCTCCTAGAATTTACCAACTTCCTGCACACCTCCCTAGATACCGGTAACATTGCAGGAGCTGTGTTCATAGACCTATCCAAGGCTTTCGACACAGTCTGCCACCCTCTCCTTCTCGACTCACTCCACCAACTTGGTTTCTCCATAGGCACCCTAGCCTGGTGCTCCAGTTACCTTTCTGCCTGGTCCCAATGCATCAAAATTAATGGAACCCTATCCGACACACTACCCGTCCACTCCGGGGTGCCCCAGGGCTCTATCCTGGGGCCACTTCTTTCTCCCTCTACCTAACTCCTTACCAAAGGCCTGCTCCACAAAAGTCTTACTATATGCAGATGATGCAGTGCTCTTTGCTTTGAATCATAAACCTACGCCCCTTCAGGACTCCCTCCAACATGCCTTCTCCCAGGCCGAAACATGGTTTAAGGACCGTAGACTGGTCATAAACCTAAAAAAGACTAAATCAATGATCTTCTCTCACCACCAAAACAAAGGAAAAAGTGCACATCTCTGCATCCTCCCCAGCACTCAGCACCCCCTTGAACAGGTATCTAACTACAGATATCTTGGACTTACCCTCGACTTGGCCCTTACTTTCCATGACCACATAAACACCCTGGCTGCCACAACAAACACCTGGATTGGACTCCTTTACCGACACAGGGACTGCCTCCCCCCCCCCACGCCCTTAGGCTGGCCATCACCTCATCAATACTGTCCCTAGTGGACTATGGGCTCCCTGTATATGGGGCAGCAGATAACTCCACACTCCAGAAAATCCAAGTCTCCCAAAGCAAGGCCTGCAGGCTCCTAACTGGTGCACCGAGGCTCACTCACACCTGCTCCCTCTATACCTCTGCCAATCTTCTCAACCTCAATGAAAGGCTCCGCTACCAGACCTGCATACTGTCCAAGAAAATAATGCTTGGACTCTCTCCCACTGGGCTCTCTGCTTCTCTTCATCCAGCCACCCCCACTATCTCCACCTGCAACTCAGAGAAAGCACCTCTGGTTGTGCCCAGGGTTAAAACCTCCCTTGCCCAGAGATCTTTCCATTCCAGGGCCCCCACATTGTTTAATGCACTCCCAAACACCATCACTTGTGCACCCAAGATCACCCACTTCAAAACCACTCTTCGCAATCACCTCTTCAATATCCACTCCTGTAACTGCAACTAACATTTCACTCTCTCACCCTCTCTGATCCTAATTCTCTGACAAAGTCCATTATGGATTGCAACCTATGTCAATAATACCAAACCCATGAATAGGACTGACTACTCTGTTTAGATGCTGTCTCAAGCTAATAATGTCTCTCTGCTGTGATGATGTAAATATCATCATCCAAATATTGTAAATAAAGTCTGTACTTACTGTAAATATTGTAAAAAATTTCAGTGACAAATGTCTGTAGCACATGCTCTATGTAACTGTTGTTATACCCTGTCTGTATTAGCTTCTGTCTTACATGTGACAAGGTACCTTTGGAAATGAGCCTCTGGCTCAAAGGTTGTAAACCGATATATCAAATAAATAAATAAAATGTCTTCTTGTTCTTGTTCTCGCGCACCTTCTTCTCTGAAAAATATTCCCCATCTATACCATGGTCAACCCCGTGAATTATTTATACGTCTCTATCATATCTATCCTTCCCTCTTCTTCCTCTTCTTCCTCTCTTCCTGGGTATACATATTGAGATACCTTAGTCTGTTCTCATAGGGCTTCTAATGTAGCCCCTGCACCACCTAAGTTGCCCTTTTCTGGACAGAATCCACCCTGTCTATGTCCTTCTTGAGATGTGATCTCCAGAACTGGACACAGTGCTCCAGGTGAGTCTCACCAACAATATATGCAATAGCAACACCACCTCCCTACTTCTGCTGCTGATACCCCTCCCTATGGACCCCAGCATCTCATTGACCCTACCTGCTACTTTGGTGCACTGCTTTGCTCTTGAGGTCATCAGATATGATTACTCCCAGGTCCCTTTCCTGTTTGGTGGCCATCAGTAGCTCTCTCCCCATATTATACTCTGTCTCTGGGTTTCAGTGCCCTATGTGCATGATCTTGCACTTTTTTGCATTTAAGCCCAGCTGCAATACCCTTGACCACTCCTCTAGTTTTCCCAGTTCTCCACACATTCTCTCCACCACCTCTGGGGTGTCAACTCTATTGCAGACTGTAATGTGTAAAGAAACATACTTTCCCTTCCAGCTCTTCTACAATGTCATTAATAATGACATTTAACAGGACTGGATCCAATAATGAGCCCTGAAGTACTCCACTGGTCATTCTTCCCTCTCTTAAGTGAATTTTGTTTACTACCACCCTCTGTTGACTATCTATCAACCAATTTCATACCCAGTTTACCATCTTAGGACCCACCTCCAAACTGCCCAGTTTCCTAATGAGCCTTCTGTGTGATACGGTGCCAAGGGCCTTGCTGATGTCTAAGTAGGGTACATCCACTACCCCACCCAGATCTATTTTCCTGGGTTCCCCACAATTATCCCTGCTGCCTCGAGTCTTGTAACCCACTGGATTCAAGATACTCTTAAATCATTTCCTTTAAAAGTGACTCCATTAGTTTCACCACCACCGATGTCAGACTGCCATCCTATTGATGCCCACCTCCTCCCTGCTACCACTTTTATAAAGCAGAACTACATGTGCCCTCTTTCAGTCCTCTGGAATCACTGCTGTTTCCAGTATGTTGTTGAATAGGGCTATCAGAGGTGCAACCAGTACCACACTGAGCTCTCTCAACACCCTTGAATGTACCCCATCTGGCTCCATTGCTTTGTCCTCTTTCAGATTTGCAAGTCCTTTCAGTCCTCAGTCCTCTGTAAATAGACTTGTGTCTACCTCCCTCCATTCAGTGTTCCTACTGCCTTTCTGTGGTCCATCCTCTTTTTCTTCCACAGTGAAGGCTGAAAATAAATATCTGTTCAGGATATCTGCTTTTTCATGATCCTCCTCTGCACAGTCCCCCCTGCCCTTTTTAATCTCACAATCCCTCCTCTTGTGTTCCTCTTTTCACTTATGTACCTAAAAAAGGTCTTGCCCCCTTTAGTTACCTCATTGGCTATCCTTTCCTCAGATTGTGCCTTTGCACTCCACACCACTTTCCCTGCTTCTCTCTGTCTTTCCTAATATGCTTCTCTATCCTCTTCCCTTTACATCTCTTTGTACGTTCAAGAGGTTACCCTTTTAGCCTTAATCTTTTCAGTCACTTCCCTCAAGAACCATAGCAATCTCTTTTTTTCTTTTATTTTTGTTCACTTCTTTTGTGCAGAGGTTTGTTGCCTTTACTGTGCCACCCATTAATTTGCCCCACTATTCCTCCACCCCACCCTGGCTATTCCCCCCTCCAGGTCATCTCTCAGCATTCATCCCTTTTTTTTAAATCTGCTCTCCTGAAGTCCAGGACCCTCATCTTTGTGTGATTTGCTTTCACTGCCATCCTTATGCTGAACTGCACTATACAGTGATCACTGGTCCCCGGGTGACCTCCCACCTTGATGTTTGCAATACATTCCCTTTTAGTAAGCACCAGCTCCAGTATTGCCTCATCATGAGTGGGCTCCCTGACTAGTTGTCTGAGAGAGCCCCCTGCAAGGAGTCTAGGATTTCCCTGCTTCTAGCTGAGGCCATGTCTGGAAGATTCCAACATACGTCTGGCAGATTGAAGTCCCCCGCCAGCTACACCTCCCCTTTTTTGCCATTGTGCTTATGGCTTCCCCAGTGCCTTATATAGCTCTTCCTTCTTGAGCTGGAGGTCTGTACAACACCCCAGTCCAGTAAAGACAGGAAGAAGGTGGGCACCAGTCCCTGCAAGTGGAGACACTGGCAAGGTGCTTATGATATTGAAGAAGGAATAACTGGGATCACGTTCTGGGTATCACATACAAAGGTTTTATTCCAGAAAAGGTTAAAAGACAGCAGCAGCCCAGACAACTAATGTTTCACACTAAACTGGTGCCTTTTCAAGAAGTCCATTTAATTAAACTTTTAATTTAAATTCCAGAGGTGGTTCCAGAGGACTGGAGGAGGGCAATTAATTTTAATTAAAAAAAAAATAGTTTTACTTTCTTTGAGGTCTTCTGCTGTGCCTTCTGGTGTGCTGTGGAGAGAAAAATGGGAGAAGAAGCCTTGTTGGATCTGATGAAGTGACAGTAAGAGCAAGTGAACATGCAGCATGGCAGTACAAGTGAGTAATGGTACCAGATGGCAGGTGGGTTGGCGGCCATCGAAAGAGTGTAAATAAAGTCTAGAGTGCTATTGAGGGGAGAACAGAAATGCTGGAAAAAGGTACTAACTGTGAACATACTATGCCACAAAAAAGGCAGTTGCATAAAAAAATTAGAGGCACTAGGAGTTTGTGTGAGGCGATCTGCCAATGGTGAGGTCAGGGGGTAGTAGTGTCATATGACAAAATCAATGTGTAGAGAATGTAGTGTGTGTTTTAGAGTTAATCATTGTTAAAAAAAAGATTAGGGTGGGGACTGTTAGGGTAGGAGGTATTACCCTGAACAAGGAGTGGCACAGTATGTGGGGAAAGTGAAAGCAGGTAAGTAGTGACAACGGGGGGAGGGGTGATCAAAAGACAGAGGTAGAATGAATGGAAGATTATTGACATGGGTTCTAAAAATTTTCACCAGTGGAAATAAATGAGTTAACATAATGAATATTGTGTCCACATCTATTGCATATATATATATATATATATATATATATATCTTGCAAAATGCTTCATTTTTGCACCATTAGGTTTGAACCATTCGAAGTAGGGAAATGCAACATCTAAGTATGAGGTAACGCTTTATAACATTCTAGATGATATGACAAGGTATAGAAAATTACTAGGCAATCTGGTTTGACAGTTTAAAGCAGAATTGTTAGAATTATTAAAGGGTGCAAAAGTGACAGGATATTTTCCAAAGTGAATTAGATTTTTTGTGGAAAGAGGAGTCAATAACTCCAGCCATGTATGCACTCCTACAGATTTACAAAGATGCAGTTTTATCACCAGGATGCCCCATTGTCTCTGGGGTAGGATCTGTAACAGATAATTTATCTGTTTTTGTTGATTACTTCCTCAAAAAATAGGTCTTCAAGTTGAGATCCTACCTCAGGGACACTGGGGATTTACTGTTTAAGTTACAGGATTTCATGTGGGACAAAAAATATTGTTGGTTAACAATTGATATAGAGCAGTTATATTCATCTATTCATCATGTTGATGATATCAATGCATGTAAATATTTTTTTGAAGAGAACTTTTTGCCCTAACCCCACAAAATTCCTTATAGAAAGCATAGGTTTCACTTTAAGTCATAATGTGTTTGAATTTGGATCTGATTGTTATTTTTAAGTGTTGGGCACTATGATGGGGACCTGGATGGCCCCCTCGTATACAGGTTTAACTTTGGAACTTTGGGAGATGGAGTGTATTTACTCTGAAGCCTTCCTGTATGCGGATGATGCCATCTTATGGTACCACTTTATTGATAACGTCATCTGTGTGTGGGGAGGGGGAAGTTACAGAATTCTTGAGTTTACTGAGTGGCTAAATTTGAATTATCTGGGTCTCAAAAAAAACTTATAATGATGATGAAAAAATGGTCTCCTATTTTAATGTTGTCTTGGAGGGAAGGGAGGGTGAACCAGTGGTAACCAAAAATTTTAAAAAAGAGTGCACATCTTATTTGATTGAAGAAATCTATACCATTTAGTCAAATGGTTAGACTCAGGCATAACTGTAGTTCCTTGGTTGATTTTAATATAGAAGCAGAAAAGATGATGACTGAGTTTGTAGAAAGGGGTTATGATTGGGAAGTACTTTGTGAGGCCAGAAATAGAGCAATGTTATTGGATACATGTCAGCTATTGGATCCAAAGTCAGATAATGTGGAATCCCAAGAACCATTAACTTTTAGTGTAGAGTTTAATCACATTGCTGGTAAAATCAGCAGTATTGTGCTGTGCATAAGTATTGGCTGGTTTTACTGAATGACACGAATTTGGCCAAAGAAACTGGAATTAAGCCAAGAGTGTCTTTTAGACTTGCACCGAATATTAAAGACAAAACAGTGCATAGCAAACAGAAGGTAAAACAAAGTAATGGTACCATTTGGTTGCTCCTGCCCCCAAGGGATTCAAAAGATGCAAGAAATGTAATATCTTTAAATATGGTCAGGCAGGTTCATTCTTTATATAGCCCTTGAATCTACAGAAATATGAAATTAAAGAATGTATTTACATGTAGCACAACACATGTAGTCTACTACTTAGTATGTTCATGTGATTTAATTTATGTAGGTTTGACAAGGCACCCAGTAAAGAAAATAATCCAGGAACATGTCAGGAACATTATCAACAACAATTTTTGCAGCCCAGTGGCAGTTCATTTTAAAAACTAACATGATTCAAATCCCAGTGGTCTAAAATTTATTGGTTTAGAGTGTGCAAGAGAGAAAAATTCTAGGAATAATATATCATTAAAGACAAAGTTGGAACAACTTGAGTTTTTATGGATTTGGAGACTTAAAAGTCTGAAACTTAGTGGTTGCAATGATATTTTGGACTTGAAGCCATATTTGGAATAAAAATGTTAATAATGAAAAACCTGTTTGTTGGAATTTATAGAGCTGCCACTGAGTCAAAATAAAATAAAATAAAGGAACAGAACTGAGAAATGGGTTTGTTTAGAAAAATGTTTTTTGTGCCACAACTGAAATATTAAATGTCATATGTTTTGTTTCACCCTAGCCTCCTCTATCTATGAGATGCTGATGCAAGTTTACTAGAAATCCTTGAGACAATGTGGCACAGCTTTGATATATTGTGCAACCAAGAGAGAAGCTTAATAAAAAATCCAATAAAGAAGTTGGTATCAAGTGAAAGCATGAATAAATGGGATTTTGAGCACTTTTTTTGGAAAGTTAAGAAAACTTTTCTTTTATTTAATCAAAATAGTATATAAATTATTATGATGCACATAAATAATGATTCATATTTAAAGATAAAGGATTTGGGGCTCATAAAACCTTTTAAATGTTCTAATTATATGTGATGTATTTTCTGTTTTATACTTGTGCATATATTTATAGTTAATATAAATGTAATTTTCTATTTAAAGATTTGTATAAACTTATTTAAGCATAAAAGTTATAGTTATAAAATCAGTAATTTATTGAAGGGATTTTTATTAAGCATGTGCTGTAGTATTTGATGTATTCTTTAAGAGGATCATCAGTCTAATTGTAGTAATTATTATATTTTTTAACATGCACTTTAGCGTATAAATATGAGATAGGGGTATTGTTACCACGCCCCCTAAGGAAGCCTAACGGCAAAGTGCAGGGGAATATCGTGGCTGGCAGTTTGGACTTGGGTATGTGTGTATTTTAATTTGACATTTTTGGCAGCATGGATGTAATATGATGGAAAGTTTTTCAGACATTATTGACACAGAATAAACCAAACGTATAGGTGGAAATTAGTGTTGTGTCTACTTATCTTTTTTAGCTCCCAAACCATACCCAGTTGCTCTCCTTTCTATGTTGTGAGGTTCATGACTTGAGGTATTTTGTATTTTTTGTGAACATTGACCAGAGTTCCTTTGGTAGAGCACCCTATTATATGATTGGCGCAGGTTATTTTTCTGGTTGGAGTTTTCATTAGGGAACTTAGGCTTCCCAACCCCAACACCCCACCCACACTCTCAGCTTCCAATTGTAACACCCCACCCCTACCCTGCATGCAAGAACAGGTGTGACAGCTGTACCTTGGCATTTTGAACCTTAATGCTAACCCAATTCTCTTATTTTGTACCCATGTTACCTTACTTAGTCTTGGAATGGGGTGAGCATTAGCATTTTGAAATAATGTGTGAACACTGGGAGTGGGCTCCCCAGTGTCCACACATCAAAAGTACTTCATTCATTTATCTTGCTAAGTGGAGAAATAACATGGCTGGTAGCATAATGTGTTTGACCTAGAATCCCACATTGCAGCTGCTCTTGTGACATGGAATCCTTCATCGTGTTTGACATCTATTTTTTTCCTGCAAGAAACAGTGGGAATTGTAAAATTGAATAACTTTGGAATGGATTAATATTTTTTCCACCAAACCTTACAAAGGCACACCTCTAAGGCCAAGGCTTTTGACCCTGAAAAAATCAGCCCAGAAGCTAAAGCCGTTTCCGAGATACAGGTGGACCAAAAAGTGCCAAAAATACCCAAACCTTTATTTTCAACACTCTGTATCTCAGAAACAGCTAAAGCTATTGAGAAAAAATCTGCAACATGCAAACACCTACCCATGGTGATTATGCATGCCAAATTTCATAGAAATCACTTCAACCATTACAAAATTATTAAGGTCCAAAAATTGCCCTTTAATTAACATTAAACACTTTCATCAACCCTAATATACTGGCCTTATCATGCCAGTATAATATATGTACCATATATATATATATATATATATATATATATATATATATATATATATATATATATACACTACAGGCACAATAGTGCCTGTATATGAGGTTTGCATTGGGGTTTCTTTAAAAATGCCCATTTTCAAATGCTTATAACTCAGCTCTCCTAGACTTTAGGACTATAAGATTTGGCATGTAGCACCTCAGTCCCACTGTCTACTAATGTGGCAAGCTTTATACATATATCTATTTATCCCTTTTCAGTTTCTAAAGTGTTAAGTTTATGTATTTTTTCCCATTTTTGAACCAAAATATTTGCTCGAGGATAGGGAATAAAAATACAAGTAGTTAAGTTTTGAAACTTAAAGGTTTGTTAGATGAATACTAAGTTGTCAAGCTTCTAGTATTTATTCAGCAGCTTACAACAAGGTACATACGATGCTCAATGTTTCACACACAGCCCTCTCAGGAACTCTGTCAAGAGTGAGCTGGACAGTTACCACCATTGTCTTTATACATAACAGCCTAGGGAAGGAGCTGGCCACTCCACTTCAGTAACTATAGGACCTAAAGTGATAGTAACAAAAAAGGTTCAAAAACACAAACAGTGAAAAAGTAGAAAAGTTAAAAACAGTGGACAATATTCTTCATGGACCACTTTTCAATTAACAGTGCACTTGCTAGTCTGTAATAGATAAAGAAACATGATAGTTAATATATAACAGCTATGACCGCAAGCATCGTATAAACAAATCAGTTGCATTCTAATTATAAAAATGCTGTTAGATCAAACCTGCCATTAAGACCTGGGAGACTAGTTGACTTAGTATATTAAATCGAATATGCCTCCTTTTTAGACAAGCAGGCATGAATGTCACCCCCCCCCGGCCTGTGACTACCTTCTCTATCACCATGACGCTTAACCTGTAGTAACCTAGCCATTTCTTTATCTGATATTGCTTACCATCGGGCACCTCAGCCACTGAGCTGCCTTTTCAAATTTGTTGAGATTTTCTAGATGTTATGGTGGAACAGGTCCTTTTTGTGGTTTGGTAAAAATGTTAATTTGTTTTGTAGTTATTAATGATATGTTGAACTTACCAAGGCATTCGACCTTATTGATCATCCTCTGCTGCTGACAGAAGTCCAGCATCTTGGTCTCTCTACTGAGGCCTCTCTGGACATACACAGAATGCCAAAATAGATGGGGTGCTCTCTGAAGCAAAGCAGGTCACTGTTGGAGTTCCCCAGAGGTCAATACTGGGATCTCTTCTTTTCAGCCTCTTTATAAACTGTCTTCCTGGTGCTTGCCCACATACACAGATGCTGCTCTATGCTGATGATGCTGTAATATTCAAGAGCAGCCCGCAACATGAGGTTGTTACCAGAGAGCTTCAAAGCAGCTTTGGATCCCTTGTATGAAGATTCAAACATAATAAGCTTGTCCTTAAGTACAAAAAAACTAAAATCATGCTCTTTGCCAGTACCCATGTCAAAAACAGTTTCCCCTCTGAGCATCCTGAATGATCAGGGTCTCCCACTTGAACAGGTGTCCACTTTTAGATACCTGGGGGTCACACTAGATGAGTCGCTCACCTTCACTGAGCACATGGACAGCATGGTTGGCTTGTTCCACGTGATAAGATTGATGATTTTATAGCAACTGCAACATGAGCAAGTGCAAATCGCAGACTACAAGAATGACGAGCTGCATTACAGCTCATCCAAAAACAGTGACAATCTGCAGCATCTGTTCCATGGCTAATATCTGCTAATCTTGCAGCCCCATCTGGGGGGGCATTGTGCCCTGGACCCCTATACTTATTATAATCAACTCTGGAGGGCAGCGTGTCACTGGGGTATTGAGGAAAATTCAGGAGAGGGCTTTTCTGAGGGGGAGGCAACCTGCAGACAGGTGGGAGCAACATCCAGGAGGGCAGGGGAGCAAGAATGGAAAATAAAAAAAATTAAGTCCCAACATACACAAAAATAAAAACAGTACACCCACAGACCTAGCCAGGTCTGAACCCAAATCCTCCCATACCAGAGGCATAGACTGCCTCCACTAGACCATATGGCCAGCTTGGAACTGCCTGGCCAAACTATATCATATATTCTCATTCACTTGACCTTCCTCTTACTGTCTCTGTATCCGTCCATCATGGTTTCTAAAGGCAAGACCATATGGCCAGCTTGGAACTGCCTGGCCAAACTATATCATATATTCTCATTCACTTGACCTTCCTCTTACTGTCTCTGTATCCGTCCATCACGGTTTCTGTCCATTTACACTGGCTATTCCCATGTTTGCTCTTCTTTCATGGTTGCTCTTTTCACAGGCGGTCAAATTGAGTCACTCAGTTTGACTCACCCATATCACTGTATACCAGTTGGCTTGGCCAACAGAAAGCTAAGAGCCCTCTTTAGGCAGCACCTGAACTTAACCCATGAGGCCAGGAGCCTTGCCGTAACAAGCTCTGTCCTCCTTCTCATTGATTATGGTCTTGTGGTATATGGGGCCACCTCTTATACTGTCTTGTACAGGATGAGGGTACTGCTCAATAAAGCCTGCAAATTTGTCATGGGCTCTGACTCACTCACTGCTGTACCTTATATTCCCTCTCAGGTTGGCTTTCCTTGTGTGACCGTATAAAGAACCAGAGTATCATACTGGCCAAAAAAACACTTGGTGGCCTTGCTTCCCCTGCTTTGGCATCACTCTTCTGGACAGTTCACAATCAGTATACCACTAGGAGTATGGTAAGACTTGCACTGATAGTCCCCAAATGTAGAACCAACCAAGGCTAACAAGCTTGCGCCAACCGAGCTGCGCACTGGCTAAACATCCTCTCGACCTCCATCTCCGAGCTACCTAAAATGTCATTGTTCAAGAGAGTCCTTAAGAAGGAATTCACCCAAAAATCCATCTGTAAATGCTTATCCTAACCCTTAACCATATCCTGACCCTTAACCTCAGCCTGACTCATCCTGCTCTTCTCTTTCCAACTACTACCTCCCACCTAGTCTCCCTTCCACTTTTTCCCCATCTTCTACCCTCCCTACTCCTCCTAGCTAGCCATGCGGTATATTTTTGGTCATCTACTGAAGATGTCTAGCCTTCTATTGTCAGTTGTTTTACTAGGACATATACTCACCTGAGCTGACTGTAACAAAGTAAAGAATGTATTAACAAATGTTCATCTTATTGCCTGTATGTAATCTGTTTGTAACAACATTTTACGTGGAACCTTTGCAAATGATCTCATAGTGCAAAGGTCTTCTGATGTACAAATAAATAAATAAATACAATTATATTTGTTCGCCCATGCTTAGTTTGCCAAAAAATAGCTGAAAAAATCTACAAAGAGATATATTTTGAAACTTTCAGGTTTGTTAGATTTATGGAGCTATAGGTTCTTTTGGTGATTAGTGAAAAAATGTTAATTCATTTTGAAGTTATTAATGATTTATTGTTTGCACATGCTCAGTTCACAGAAAAAAGCTAAATACCATATTTTCATTAGTTTTTTCATTTTTTATTTTATATACTTGTAAGCCAAATGAGCAATTCTGCCCTTTTTTCACAACCAATGTTAACACAGAAAACACAGGACAACAAATACATCGATCAAGAGACAAACATGATTGAGAATACAGGTATATCAATTACTTTAACTGCTAAAATATGCATATACAATCATTTGTATCCATTAACCACAATATTAGTCTTGTTTTGAAAGTCCATACTGTTTTACACTCTATGATTTCTGCTGGAAGGGAATTAAAGAAGAGTGGTAATCTATATAAAAATTTCCTCTGTCCTGATGCTTTTTCAAAAAGGAGCAGTTTAAAGTAAACTTATTTTGGGATCTAGTAGCACAAGAGTTAATGGATCTAATGAATAATACATAAACTGGTGGAGGGAGGAGGCCATTTATCCTCTTAAACAAGAGGGTACCCATTCTTAGATAGACCCTGTTTTCAAGGGATAAGCTATTTGAACATTTTAACAGTAGACAATGATGGGTTCGGGTGGGAACATTTAACTTAAATCTGAGGATAGAATTGTAAATAACCCTCAGTCCTTCTAGGGATTTGCCACTTGTTGATGTGTATATGTGTAACCCCTAGGTGGCGCTACTCCTAGAGTTACACCCCTACCCACTACCTACGATATAGACTGAGGGATTCAGGTTCTCCAACTTACATTAGTTTTTTTTTATTTTTTTTATTTTAGTCCTTGGTAACCGTGTAAGGCCCACTAGGCACAAGTGCCTGTTTTCAAGGGTGACCTGGGAACACTGGGCAGTTAAGTGACTTGCTTAGAGTCACACAGTATGCAAGAGGAGGTTGTAAGAATGAAACTCAGGTCTGATCTGCTGGATGTATCAAGCTCGTTTGCACCTCATTCCTCTAACCTCTAAGCTATACTGCCAGTTTTAAAATGTGCAGTGCCTCCACACAGAGTCTAACTTTAACGTGGGCTAGCTGCTACCTGGTACAATCCCCTGAGATATTATACCACCCACTATTACCTTTTACCACCCAAAACATGGCCCAATATACAGTTCCCCAAATTTCAAACATTTTGTAATTAAAGACTCTCTCTAATAATATGATCATGACAACCAAATTGCAAAAACAGTAATGATAATATTTATTTAGGGGGCATAGGAGTTAAGATGGGAAAACAGGAAGAATAGAGGTCATGCAGTGATTCTTATTTACAAATGTTTATGATTTGCTTTGTTTGTGCTGGTGAAACCCTCCACCTGGGTGAGTACCAGATTAGCAGAAAGAGACTCACATTAGACTAACCCAGAAATGATACCCAGATCCTTGGCTATCTAAACTGCATTAAATCAGATGTTGCACCTTTATTTTCCCCACCACTGGCACCAGTTTCCAGACATGTATGAAACCCCACAATCTCACACTATACCCTGGGTACCCAGTTACCAAAGTCTTGGATGGTTGCAGGCCTGGTGGATGTTGCAGCTGGTGGCATTGGACGACTTTACTTTAAAAGAGGAGAAAAGGATTTTGACTTTAAAGCACTTTAGCAACACAACTTTGATCCCTTAGCAGAAGTGCAGGGGTTGCCCTGCTTTGGGCAGAGGAGAGCAGGGGTTTCCCTGCTTGTCACGAACTGAGCAATTCAGGAAGACAGTAACCAGCCTGGTTATAATGGTTGGAACATGGATTGGCAATCCTGAATATTCAGCACTTTCATATGGTTGGCACATCCAGTACACATATATCTCTGGAATGTCTATATTTTCAGACCTACAGTAATTTAAGCAAGGTGGAAAATTGTCATTTTCAGATTATATAAGCCAGTCTTAATTGACTTTGTGGTCTCAGTCCCTTACTGTGGCAATGTGGCTGAGGCTGGTGGCTCCACAGGACAGTCTTGACCAAATAATTGATATGAGTGCATCTCAGCACATTTATAGGATATTTTTAGCATAGGTGCATCTCAGCACATTTATATGATTTTGTTAGGCTCACGATAGGTCCCCCAATAGTTAAACACTGTTTGGGCTCTCTTGGGTCCCCCAGCAGCAGCTAAGATCTGCAAAAACAGTTTCAGAGCTCCACCCACACTGGGCACAGGGCAGGCAGGGCAAGGCGCGAACTGAAGAACAATCTTCTATCGAACAGTTACTTTGGGCAAGGCAGCCCAGATTGATTAAGCTTGCTTTCTGATCACTTGAACAGTTACAAGGACATGACGGCCCATAGTTACTTAACTTGCTTTCTCTCACTTGAACAGTCACTGAGGCATGATGGCCCATAGTGACTTAGCTTGCTTTCTCTCACTTGAACAGTTACTGGGGCATGATGGCCATAGTTACTTAGTTTGCTTTTTCTTTTGCACTGGGGGTACAAGAGTACTTACCCAGGTTCCTTACGGACGATCCCCACTATAAAAGGCTCCTAATGGTCTTCAGTTCTCTCACGACTGAGGTCTTTTTCAGCTCTCCCACAGCTGCTTGATGTCATCTGGTTTCGGTCCACATCTTTCCCTGACATGGAAGGGAGGGCCAGCACCTGGAGGACATTCTGGCAACCCCCAGGCTAGCAGTTTAACAAACTACATTACTTTAAATTTTAGCTAAATAAAGAAGGCAAACCCTCTCTAGGCTAGAGAGGATTAACTAGATCTCCAGGCCTGGCTGCATGGTTGGAGGCCTGAGCCCCCACCCCTGTGGGGTGCTTCTGATCAAATCTCTCTCTCTCTCGCTCTCTCTCTCTCAATCTCCCTCTTGAATCTGAAATCTGGCAAAAATTATGGAAAACACAGTCTCTTATAGGGCTCTTCTGAGGCTCCTGATTGGCTAAAGCTTTTGGTTGAATGGCCTTTGATTGACTGGAATGCCTGTCAATCACAAAAATGAATAATGCATGAATCTCACTCTTGGTTGCACTGCGGGTTTGCTGTTTTGGTGCTTAGAATTAGGTCCCTGTAAGTCTCCATGAGCACTTGGTGATTTCCCATGAGCTTTGGCTAATGGGTTTCTTGCTTGGGCTGCTTTCTGGGGCACCAGGGAGGGGGGCAGGAAAGGACCAGGGGGACCAAAATAAATACAGACCTCATTGGGAGGTGCCCGGGTAGAGAGGCTGGAAGCAAGAGCTGCATGGTGGCAGGTAAGCCCCCATTTGGCAGGGGGGTTACATATGGTTATACTGTAATCTAGAACACTCAATAAAAAGCTATGCATAAGTAATTTCCTAGATTCAACAGTCAGGAATGATTTTGCCCTATATAGTGACCCCAACTTTTGATGGATTGTCTTTCTTAAATTGTTGATATGAGGTTCAAATATCAGCTTTGTATCTAGTATTATCCCCAAATATTTAAAATTATCGACCAGTTCAATAAGAGTCCCATCCTGATCTACAATAGTTTGAAGTTCCTCCATCTTATTTCTTTTATTTGAGAAGAGCATCACTTTGTTTTTTTTTTTAGAATTGAGAACTATGTGATTTAACGACAACCAATTCTGAAACTGATCAAAATCAGCTTGTACTTTTTCCCAGGGCTTCCTTAGGTCTTGAACCCATACTGTAAATAACTGCATCATCTGCATATAAAATCATGGTAGTTTGAGTTCAGATATTGAGAACCATATTCATATACAATGAAAAGATGAGTGAACCCAGGATTGACCCCTGGGGCACTCCACATTTTATTGGTCTCAGGCGGGAAACATTAACTCCTGTCCATGTTCTGCGAGTTCTGTTGATAAGGTAATCATGAAATCATTTAATCACATCTCCTGAAAAATGGAGATTGTTGAGAATACCCTGGAGTAGGCTGTGTTCAACCAGATCCAAGGTCTTGGTGAGGTCCACAAACAAGGCTGCAACAGAGTTCCCTTTGTCAAGGGCACCCTGTATGCTGCCCATGAATCCCACCATGGCCATCTCTGTGCTATGCATAGGATGGAGGCCATTTTGTCAATCTGTAAGTAAATTATACTTTTCAAGATGTTCGTGTGTTTGATCCAAAATAATTCTTTCCAAAAATTTTTAAATGGGTGTTAATAGCAAAATGGAATGGTAATTTGATACCAAGGATGGATTACCGTTTTTTAGTATGGGCCTAATAGTAGTTAATTTCCAACAGCTTGGAAAAACAACATTACATAATGAAAAATCAAAAATTGCCAATGGGGGTAAGAAAAAAGTTTATCCCTAACATTATAATTTGAAAATCAACACCATCATGTGCTATGTGGGGCCTAGGGTCATATTTTAAAACATATTTCTTCACTATGTCTGGAGTAACTTGTCTAAAAATAAAATTTAGGATGTGCATCTAGGTTAACTTGTGAGGGGTTGGAAGTAGTAGTGTATGAAGGTTTTCTGAAACTATAAAGGTCTCAGAAAAAATTATCAAATGCCTCTGAGACCAGGGCAGTATTAAAGTAATTGTGAGTAATAGTAAGGCTGAATTTAAAAAATGACTTGATAATTTTCTACTTTCTGGTGGAAGCTTGAATTATTATAGTTATTACTAGGAGTATTCATGGGCATTTCCTGCCTTCTTGCTCCTTTTCAATCCTTAGTATGATCATTAGTATGATCCACTAATTAAATGTTCACCATCCTGTAATGAAATGGTTTGATCTTTTTTCCTCTCCCTAATAGATTGTTTAGAGCCTGCCATGTTTTTGTTTTCTGATTGCCAAAAGATTTTCTTTGTTCTGAAGACAAAATTGAATTTTTGCTTTCTGAATTTCAGATTTGCATTTATTTCTTAACGCTTTATAATTCTTCAAGGAGATTGTCTTTATTTGCTTTATACTGTTTCCAAATCTTATCTCTAGTTCTCACTAAGTGTAGTACACCCTGTGTTAACCATTTTTGTTTACTAGCCCTAATTCTTATTTTCTTTAGAGGTGCAATCTTATTAATACTGGGCCCTATGCACAATGCCAATGTGCCCTCATAAACCAGGCACATTGCATTATGCGCGTGAATGCCATGGAGTGGTGGCCATGCAGCATTCATGATATGAGTGCACAGGGGTTATGCACCTGATTCTTCATCCGTGCAGACAGCAATGTACTGGGGGCAGGCAGAGGGCATTCAGGGGGTGTGACAGCACTACATGGTATTCACAAACTCACATAGTGCTGGCCACATAGGTGCAGAGCAGGGCACAGATTATGGCAGGGGGGATCCAGACATAACTCACTGCTTATCCCCATGGACACAGGCCACCGGTCACTGGGGGACTGGGACAGGGCTCACCATGCTTCCCCTGACCGCTGGGCAGCTGGAGAGGGCAGTGGCAGCTGGAAGGGTGAGTGCCCCACAATGGATTGGAGCAGGGGCACCAGAATGGGATGGTGCTATGTGGGTCTGGGTGCCTGCAATCAGCATGCACAACCCTGGACCCATGCCTCCCTACATGAGGAATCCACTAGGGTTCCTAGGGGGCATCACATTGGATGCCTGCCTGGGACAGCAACTCCTTCCCTGGCTGCTCTGTGGTTTCCTGTGCATGGGGGGGTGGAGCTGCAGACAGGTGGCTGGCTTTTGTGAATGTCAGTATGGGCACACCTGTCCACTGGTGCAAATTGCATGGGCGGGGTATGCGACTCTTCCACGTACCCCCACCCACTTGGTGCATAGCACCCTATGGTAATATAGAATGTTGTAAATGTTTCTAGCAATAAAATAGATAATAGTGGATGGGCATCCATGCACAACCAGCCTGTTGTGCCACAGATGGGTTCTGATCACATCAGACCTCAAGAGCGACACTCGAGAGGTCCGATGGTATCAGAATCCTGAGGTGGTACAAAAAGGCTGGTTGTGCATGAGGATGCTCATTCACTATTTTATATAGTGCATAGTGCCACTAAAAATTACTTACAGTTCTTTTTTTAGCAGCCTTTTACTTTTTGTGTGCGATGCACTGTTCAATGGTAAAGGGCGATTTCTAGGGTTGCTGAATGGTTGCTAAGGAGGAGGCATGGCTATGTGTCTAGCACAGCTTCCTATTGGCTGGCAGGTACATTGGAAGGGTTAAAAAAAAAACATGCCGACCATAACGCTCTGAGCGAGAGGGCTGTGGAGTAGGGGGTCATTTGTTTTATTTTCATTTTGTTTCCAAGTCTAAATATTTGGTTGATCCTGCATTTCCTCATATCTGGTTGATCCTGCATCTTGTAAGGCTCCGATGTGACTGTCGCCGCGGGAGCATGGATCCGTCCATTTCTGCCGCTAAGGTAAGTGATGTGCGGTCTGTGTAGTAGGTGCATGGAACCTCTAGAGGTTTTCAAAATGTTGTTCTGCTGCAGTAGGGTATTATTATGTTCCATGACCTTTTGAACTGCAGCAGAACAACATTTTGAGAACCTCCAGTTTCCATGCACAACAATGGTCCACTATACACTATTCTGTATTATTAATAGAATCAAATTTAGTCCGATCAGCCTCTATACATGCTGATTCAACAATTTCTGGGGTTAACCACTTCACATTTCTAAATTCAATGTACTTTGAAGGACTGTTGGTAACTTTTACTGACCATTCACAGTAGACAGGACAGTGGTCACTCATGGCATCAGGAAGCACACCAGAGTTAGTAATCCTGTCAGCATGGGTGACCACTATCCAGTCAAGAGTAGTCCCATTACCTGACTTGTAGTTAGGCCTTGTTACCTCTTCAATTAATTGGTGAACACCCAAATCCAGCAGAGACTCTCTAACTCCATTTTTAAATCAGAACCCCAGTCAAGATTAAAATCACCTAGCAGGATCCACTGTCTGTTTACTAGCAAGTCACTTTTTACCATTGTAACAAGTTCCATTCCAGACACAGAATTTCCTGGTGGGACATAAATAGAACTGCCTCGCCCCCCGCAACCCCCTACTAAAGGATTCTAAACTCCAGGGGAGTGCATGTCGGGGGCAAAGCAAAATAAATGCAAGTTTCAGGCCGGGCACAACAAAATTGCAGTAGCACCTGGACCCAGACCCGAACCCAGTACCTCCCGCACCAAAACCAGATGCCAACCCCCAACACCACGGCAGCTCAGCAGCCAACCACAGCGCCACCCCCTGCATCCCTCCACCCTTCCAGCTCACATTTGCCATGCTCGCCCCTGACCATGTGTATACATATAGCAACATCCTATCACTGCGGTAGCACATCCCACCACATCCGGTCGTCCTACCCTCCCCATCGCCATTCGGGCTTTCGCCCACAACGCGTCGCCATTTCAGACGCCACCTTTGTTCAGGTGCCAACATCACAGGCTACCAATTCAAAATAGTAAAACTGAATTTTTGATTAACATATATTATGGTCCCCTTCCCTCTTTTCCCAACCCTGTCATTTCTACAGTAGTTGCATCCCACCCAGGAAATTTCAGAGTCTTCAATTTTACCATTTAACCAGTTTTCGAACAATGTGATAATATCAAAATGTTGATATTCAATCCAAGCAGAAAATTGTGTCCACTTAGCTGGTAAACTTTGAATGGTTAAATGCACAATTTTTAATGTTAGAGTAATTCGTGATATATTTTTTTTGAGAATTGAGCTAGGTCACAGTCACCGTCACCTGAATAGTACGGACCTTGGTGGGATTGAACTGTACCAGAGATCAACAGCAACAGTGCTAGAAGCCTTCTTAGTATAATCTTATTCTCATAGCATCTCTCCCTTTTTATGTTGTCTTACAGTAATTTCGGAATAGCAGGTTTTGGAGGCGCGGTCCTGTTGTGGCCTGTGACGCCAGTGCTTTTTGGGATTGGACTTCATGGCATGAACTAGATTGAACACTGTCTATGACAGCAGTGCAAAAGTGTGTCCACCACCTTGAAAGGTTTTAGCCGCTGCAATGAGGGAGTTCCACCTCATTGCAGGGCATGCCCTTCCCGTGTAAGTTTAGCGCGACATGTCGGTGGCTGTGCCGCCTGCCCTCTGACAGTCCCTCAGAAAAGCCGTACTTGGGGGTGCCCAATCCCCTGTCAGCATCACCCTTCCCCAATTCATCTGGCATGGGGCGCCCATCCCATCGGCATCACCCCCCCAACACTCTTTATTTGCCGACGGGGTGCCCAATCCCCATTGGCTACAGTCCCCCTTTATAAAAAAAAACGCAGATGACACCTCCTCCTCTCCAGTTCATTTGCTAATGGGAGAGCCCAATCCCTATCGGCTCCAGTCTCCCTCCCAAAAAAAACACACAGGTGATACGCTAACAGCCCACTCCAGCATGTCAAATGTACATGTAAAAATAAAAACCTTCCCGCAATGTTTTTTTTTCCCTGTAAAGTAGAAAACAGACCCACAGAGTCTGCAGCCCCTGCCCCAACCCTGCGCTCCACCCACTGCATACCCCACCTCCCCACACACACCCTTTGCCCCATACTTACCTCCGAGCCCAGTGTGACAATCTTCTGTAGACTGGGAACATGTCTGCACTTCAAAACTGACCGCGAACTGAAGAAACGTAGGTAAGCTGTATAATGGCATAAATAAGGTTTTTACAACTTTGATGCATATCTCGGGTATTTTGGGGAATTTTGCCACCAAATTTTCAACATGGGGTTATTGGGACCCCTCCTTATGAATTCAGTTACTGTCATGGTGTTATTCAGTCCAGAAAGGTGATGTTGCAATCACTGCACAGAATCACCCTTCGGGACCAATTAATGAAATGACAGTGCCACTGTTCATGAGGTGGCCTCTCAAAAAGCCTATGTTGCAAATTTGGTGAAAAAAATCAGAACAATTATTATTTTACGAGCGTGCATTGCGCAGTTTCCATGCACGCTCGAAACTTCGCGAATCTGTAATATTTTTACTCCAGATTTTCAACATTGGCATTTTTCACACCTCCTCATGAACAGCACAGCTTTCATTTCCCACATCCTACCTGAACTGTGTTTTTGCACATCCGGCCTGCAGTGGTGCAGTCGCTGTAGAAAAACAATGTTCAGAACAGAGTAAAAAAATCACAGTGACACTGTTCATGAGCAGAGGTCCCAAAATGCCTATGTTGAAAATTTGGTGAAAAAATTCCTTAAAATGACTGTTATAAGCTTGCATTGCGCAGTGTCCATGCACAGTCGGAAGTTCAAGAATCTGTAATATTTTCACTCCAGATTTTCAACATTGTCATTTTTGCACACCTTCTTATGAACAGTTCAGCTGTCATTTGTCACATCCTGCCTGAAATGTAGTTTTGCACATCTGGCGCAGAATCACACGGTTGCTGTGGGAAATCAACGTTTGGGTAGATTTAGATAATCATAGTGCCTCTGTTCATGAACAGAGATCCAAAAATGGCAATGTTAAAAATTTGGTGAAATAATTCCACTAAATGACTGTGTTACGAGCATGCGATGTGCAGTTTTCACACACACTCATAACTTCGAGAATGTTTAATATTTTCACTCCAGATTTCCCACATTGCCATCTCTTCACACCTCCTTATCAATGGTGCAGCTGACATTTTCATGTAGTGCAGCATGGCACGGTCACTGTGGGAAATCAACATTTGAGACAGATTAACAAAATCACAGGGGCACTGTTCATGAACAGAGGTCCCAAATGCTTTCATGAGGTCGGGTCACAAAAAGGCCATGTTTTAAAATTTGGAGTGCAAATACCAACACACACACCCAGGGCGTTAGGGTTTCTAACTATTACATGTCACCCTGTACAGACTAACAGGCATCAGGGGTGTGTCTTTGGATTGTCTGCTGTACTGCTCATGCCATTGGTCCTCCACCTCCACCCAGCAGCCACTGACAGGCATCAAGGTGTGCCTTGGACTCTTCAGCCCCAAAGTTCAACCCATTCTCCTATGCTGCACCCATCTCAATGTACTTCCTTATGAAATGGGGTGAGCATAAGGCCAGATGACCCCAAGGCACAACACAACACTTGTCAGACTCTGCAGGGTAGGGTGAGGTGAAATGGCATGAGCATTAAGGCCAGCGACCCAAATGCAAACCCCAATGCCTGTCACTTTCTGCAGGGTGGGATGGGGTTGATGTCAATTCTATACTTCACTGCTACTTCCATTATGTGTCTCTCTAACTCCTGCACTACCAGTACCAAAACCAGCAAGACAACATTCGGCATTGACAAATGCTTGTTGTACTTGTTTTAATCAGTTTTGTATTGATATGCAGGGGATGTTCACCAGAAAAAAGGCACGGAATATTATCAGAGATGGGAGACACGTCTCCACAGGGGGGAAACAATCAGGACAGCCCACAAGAAACTCCCTGTCCCAGGTATAAAACCAACTACAGTTTGACTCGGGTTCAACCTGTGGGGAAGTGCCTCCCAGCACAGTGCCATGAGGAACTTGATTTATGTGAGATATAATGAGGTTTCCCAGAAGAATAAATCACAGCATTGTAACTAGACAGTTATAAATATGAAGCATAAAACAGTCCCCTCTTAGAGCAACTAAATAAGTTATATCAGAACAAGTTACAAATGTAAAACGTACTAAGGAATTATGATAAATACCAATAAAAATTAGTTAATCCTTTCTCAGTAACTAAATTTTCTCTTAGGAGTGGCGCTCATACCACTTATGCTCATGCTAGCAAGTGGCATGGGCTTTTAGACTTACTAGCCCCGCCCCGTGATGATGCACGCAGCTGCTGGCTCTCATCAAATAGAAGCCTACCCTGAATAAAAACCACTCCCAAAAAGAAGCTGCAGGTCAAAATGAATACTTTCAATAAAAGCTGCCCTCAAATATAAGTTGCAGCTTCTCGTCAGGGTTGAAATCATGTCAGATTAAACACTGTGGATAGGACTCTGTGATTTGTATCTCTGTAAATAGGATCATTATTGTAGCTTTTTTTTGTTTTAAACACTGATTATCGTAGTTGATATTACTTTTACTTATTTTAAGATGAAGCAGATCACTAACAATAAAGCTGGTCAGATCCATGATGTGTGATATTTAATTTTAGTACGTAAGAATTTGAATTTGCAGCCTGGCGGTGCTGAGGGTTGAGGCGCTGGATTGACACACCTCATGCCATGCCAGTGACCCATGTTCAGGAGCAAGCAAGGGTCATCATGGGTCAGTGGGGGAGAAGATGGAATAAGCATCCGATGGACTGCTCGCCATCTCCAGGAAAGGGGGAGAACCTTAGTTGCTGTGCGCCTGACTCCTAGTGGAGGCTGGGGGTTGGCAACATGGTGCCACGATTGCAAGGGGGTGGGATCATGGCAGACACTTGATCTTGCATGCACAGGATTGTGCGCAACCATGTCATTGTGTCATTGCATGCTGCACCCCATAAAGGGGAGAAAATCAGGAAAAAATAGCATCTTTAGTCACTGCGGCTTGATGGCCATCCTATGGGTGCCCTGACTTTAGGGGCATTGCTGGAACTGTATCCAGACCTGGTGGGTGAGATGGGGGCTCCCCCCACCCTGCCATGGGTGGTAATCCATGGGAGAAGAAGGCAAGGGCATCACAAGAAGCTGTGGGACTGACCGGACGGCGGCCTGATACAAGGGGATGCAATGCAGAGAGGTGCTGACCAGGAGCCAGTAGAAAGAAAGTAAGCAAAAAAAAATATCTGATTCTGCAATACAAGCTGTCCTTGAATACAAACCACAGGTAAAAATACTAAATTTTTTATAAACGTTATACAACTTAGTATTTAGATATCTTTTTCTTCTATAAAGGTTTTTTTTTCTCCTCAGCTATTGCAAGCTGGCTTCCCTGAGATCTGTCTCCACCACCCCTCATAGGCAACCACCTCCCAAGGACTCCCCTGTCGGTCATATTCCTCCATAGATTGTCTCCTATGGTGGGGCCAGAAAGGGGACAGCTGTCCTCTGGAGACTGTCATCCATTTGCTGCCAACAGGTGTCCTGGCAATGGCGCATGTGAGGGGCAGTGCATAGAATGTCATGTACCCCTGCCCCATCATCCATTTTCCTCTGCTTTTTCTCTCTTCCCCATAGCTGGGACATGCATCTTAGCATGCGTGTGTTGAGGCATGTATATGCATCAGAGTCCACAGCTTCCTCCCTTCATGACACTGCAGACCCACACTACCACCATGCCTTCCCCTGGTGGCAGTCTTGCAGCACAACCAATAAGCACTCCCTCCCCAAGACAGGAGATCAGTCCAATGGATGCTCAATCCTCTCCACCCTCCTCCCCCTCAGCCAACCCCAGCAATGTGAGACAGCTTCTGATCTAGGGTTGCTAGCGGTGAAAGCAGTAGCTCTACTGCTACGAGCTGAGGTGGCCTATATTTAGATATCTTTAACTAATAAACAAAATGTTTGGACAGGAGTCACTCATAAATGTTTCTGAAAAGCTACCTGCTGTATGAATAGTTTGAACATCTACACAATGGGTTTCAAAATATTCATGCTGCAGTATGGTTTTCAAAATCTACATATGGCACGAGGGTCTTCAAATCTGTCTGTTGCACAACGGTTTCCAAAACTGTTGTGCTGCATTATTTATGTATTTTGTTTGTATTATTTGTTCATGCCCCCCTATTCCAGTCCAGCTGCCCACTCCTTCAGGTGGCCAAGCCCCACCGCACCACTTCTCCTGACCACTGTCCATTGCCCCTCATCCTGCCACCCCCCCCCCCAGCATAACCCTTCACTGGGGGCCCCCCTCCTGTGGAGGGGAGCGGGAAGGGAGAATTCAGTGCCCGCAGGCACCTTCCTTCAGTCCTCGCTGGGAGCAGCAAGGGCGCAGCATGGAGTGCTCCATTATGTTTTTTAAATCTACTTGCTGCACAAAGGTTTTCACAAAACAGAAATCCTACACTTCATGAAGGTTTTAAAAATATACCAGCTGTGTGACTTTTTTAAAACTCTACTTTGTGAGTGAAGGTTTTTAGTTAGTGTTTAATTTCAAGGTGACTAAAAACTTCAAAGTAAGATAACTTATTAAACACTTAAATACTAAGGGAGATACTTTAGTGTTTGTGAGGGAGAGGTAGAACAAGACGCACAATACCCTCCCCATATTACAAAGGTTAGCATAGCATTAAGAAGTGTACCACCAAGCTATCCAGACTCAGTGCATCTGGACAAGGTGAGGACCATATCCAAAGTGAACCTGGCACTGCACACAGTGGATGGCACTGATACACAGACTACACTGTGTGACCTTGCAAATGAGGGTGCCCTCCTGCATACAGGATGCAATGGTATATTCAAAGGCTTTTGTAAGCAGCCTGGGCAGCCCTAATTAATGAAATCCTGCTTTATCAATGCACACAGTGATGCGTGACCCCTGCCCCCTCTCCAGAGGCACTGATGCTGGTGACCCCTGCTTCCACCTACCATATACCTGTTAGTACAAAGCTGTAGTGCAGATCCCAACCCTGGCAGTTTAGTGGTTTTTCCACCCAATTGCTGTCAGTACTGTGCAATATTAAAGATCCAAACTTTGGTAGTCTTTGTTACTGAACATGAAAAGTAATACATATAACATTTGATAACAGTGCCAAGAATAATAGTACAGATAAAGTAACAAGATAAACATTCATACTAATAATAAATTAATCAAAACAGTCTAATCAGGAGTTGTAATCAAAGTCAAATACAAGATAAAAGCTTTGCAATCTTAGTCTTTCTCTCTCTCTCTCTCTCTCTCTCTCTCTCTTGCTCTGTCTCTGTCTCTGTCTCTCTCTTGCTGTCTTATTTATCTTTACTGAGTCACGTTTTCAGGTGTCTTTGTTATATAAAATAGCAATGGCGTCAAATGGACATTCTGGCTTCTCTTTGTTGGGTTTAGGTTGTTTCTAAGAAAGACAGAAATGGATCTGAGATTGCCTTAAATTGTTGGTTTATTTTGAATTGAGTAGCTAATCCTCTCATTACTTGTTACTTTTCCCATATGAGTAATCCAATCATTTACTGTTGGGACCTCAGGGTCTTTCCATTTAGCCAGTATGGTTCTTTCGAAACCCAGGGAATCAGCCAGAATCAATTGCTGGGAGTTATTTCCCACATAAAATAACTGTGAAGTGTCTCCCAGAATAAATAGACCATTTTCCAATTGTACAGTATGTTTTATTTGTTACTTTTATACATATTTCACAATTTTTTCCAAAATACAATGCAGTTTGGGGCAATTCCGCAGAACATGAAACAGGGAGGCATACTCATGATCACATTTCCAGCATCTGCCATCTGGGTATTTCCCCATTTGTTTCTAGTCTAACTGGGGTATAGTAGTAATGATGCAAGACTTTAAACAGTACAAGAAGCCCGTGAACATCTTTACAAGATATATCAGCATTTCTCCATATTATCATAGAATCATAGAATTGCGCCAGCAGAAAAGGACCTTATGGCCCACTGAGTCTTCCCAATAGCCCCCCCAACAACCCTTTTATCTCCCACCCCATCCCCTCCCCTTCTAGTCCCACACAGCTATCCCATGGTCTTTTGAATTTTTCCACTGTATCCACCTCCACCACCCACTCTGGCAGCCTGTTCCTTGGTTGTACAACCCTCTCTGAGAAGTAACACCCTCTCAAGTTCCCTTAAATCTGCTCCCCTCTAGTTTTAATGCATGGCCTCTGGTGGTTTTCTTTTCGCTCAGTCTGAAGAGGCTATTGCCCTTGACCTTATTTATACCCTTCATGTATTTGAAGTATGTCTTACGTATTATGTAACATAGAAACATAGAAGTTGTTGGCAGATGAGGACCATATGATCCATCAAGTCTGCCCTTCGCTTTCTAACCCCCTACTTAGCTTCCTGCTTGTGTATCATGTGGTGTCTGTCCCACGCCTGCTTGAAATCCCCCACTGTCTTGGCTCCCACCACCTAGTGTTCCCGATCTAAATCCGCAGTCCCCAACTTTCATCAGTGGCACAAAGGTACAGCTACATATTACTTTGCTTATGGTGTAAATACCAGGTTATTTATTTAAAAAATTTAAAATATTAAAAAAGATTAAATATTACCAGAGTGTGTGTGTGGGGGGCGGGCGAGGAAACCATGACAACCAGCTAGAGCTGTAGTGGCCAAAATAGGATAAAATTACTCAGAGCAAAAAAAAAATGTTAAAAACAGGTGGAGGAATTATTTTACATAAGATATATTATGGATCTTTTATTATTTTAGTATCTAATTATATTAATTTTAATTTATACCTGCATTTAAAATACACTGTCCCATTTTATAAGTGCTAATGACTGTGTGTTAGAACTGTCTAATGCACACACCTTTGTGTCTTACTGCTTACGTATAGTGCCATGCATGGCTCTTGTAGTAGTTGGGTACTGCCTACACAGAAACATAAAATTTGTTGGCAGAAAAGAACCACTTGGTCTACCCAGTCTGCTCAGATAGTCCCTGCTTAGCCTGGCTCCACAGATCCTAACTTGTCTCCAGTGACCCTCCCTCATATAGCGTAGTGGTTAAGGGCACTGAGCTGCAAACCTGGAGACCTGGGTTTGAATCCCATCAGCTCCCACCTGCATACCGTGTGACCCTAAGCAAGTCACTTAAACTCCTTGTACTCAGGGTCACACCTGGAAACAAGTTCTGGCTTAGTGTGCCTTTCCTGGTTAAACAATTTCCCCTTTCCCTTCTCCTTGCCTATTTACTAATATTCCCCTATGTCTGTCCAATGCTTGCTTAGCCCCTCGTTTTCACTCCACCATTTCCACTGGAAGTCTATATCAGGTACCAACCACTTTTTCAGTGAAGTAGTTTTGTACTTCTGCACACTTCTCTTAACCCCCGGCCCCGGACCTATCACATGCCCTCTGGTTCTTGTGCCCTTCCTCATTAGAAAGAGATACCCTTCCTGCACCCTGTTCACCTCTGCATGGCACTTGTAGGTCTCTATCATGTCCCCTTTTGCTCTCCTCTCCTTTCCTCCAGGATGTACATTTTGAGATCCCTCAGTCTCTCCTCATAGGGATTTTGGTGCAACCCCTGCACCATTTTAGCTGTCCTCCTATGGACTGCCTCCACTCTGTCTATGTACTTTCTGAGGTGCATCCTCCAGAACTGGACAGAATACACCAGGTGGGGTCTCATTAGTGAGTAATATACTGTAGCGGCAACACCATCTCCCTCCTCCTCCTGCTGGAGATACCTCTCCCACTGCAACCCAGCTTCACACTGGCCCTATACACTGTGTTGACACAATGCTCTGCCACTTTGAGGTAATAAGATATTGTAACCCAATTCCCCTTTCCTGCTTAGTGATTGACAGTATCTCTCCCCATCCTGTACTCAATTTCTGGGTTCCTATAACTTAGGTGCATGATTCTTCACTTTTTGGCATTGAACCCCAACTGACATGTTCCTTGACCAATCCTCCAGTTTCTAAAGACCCCTATGCATTATTTCTGTCCCCTGAGTGTCCACCCTGTTATAAATCTTGGGATCACCTGAAAAAAAAGGTATACTTTCCCTTCCATTTGCTCTGCAATGTCACTTATGAAGACATTGAAGAGAATAGGTCCCCTGTACTGAGCCCCACAGTACCCCGCTGGACAGTCTTCCATCATTAGAGTGAGTGCCATTAACAACCATCCTCTGTTCCCTAGCTATTAACCAGTATTTAACCCAAATATCCACTTTACATTCCACCACTAGGCTGTTCAATTTCTTAATCACTTTCCTGTATGGCACAGTGTCAAAGGCCTTGCTAAAGTCCAGATGGGCCATGTCCACTGTCCCCCAATCTATTTCCCTGATCATCCAGTCAAAGAAATCAATTGGGTTCATCTGACATGATCTCCCTTCATGAATCCATGCTGCCTTTGATTTTGCAGCCCATTGGATTCAAGATACTCTACCAACCTTTCCTTTATCAGTGTTTCCATTAATGTCCCCACCACTGAGGTGAGGCTCCCTGGCCTATTGTTGCTAGCCCCTTCCCTGCTGCCACTGTTATGTAGAGGGATCACATTTTCCCTATTCAGTCCTCTAGAACTACACCCAGTTTCAATGAGCTTTTGAATAAATCCATCTGCAGGGCAGCCAGCACCTCCCTGAGTTCTCTTAGTACCTTGGGTGTATCCCGTATGGTCCCATATTCTTCTCCACTTTAAGAGTTGCCAGCCCCATCAGCAATTTTCCTCTGAAAACGGACTTGAGTCTGCCCCTCCCAGTTCTACTGCTCCCTGGTGTCCATACCCCCCCTTGCTCCACTGTGAAGACTGAGCAGAAATAGCAGTTCAGGATGTCTGCTTTTTTCTTGGTCCCCTCCTGTGCAGTCTGCCTCTGCCACCATCCTTATCTTCACTATACCTCCCCTTACTTTCCTCTTTTCAGTTTTGTAGGACTAATAAAATCTGGACAGCCATATGTGCCAATGCTAGAAGTCTGGGAAGTAAGATACCAGACTTGGAGGCCATGATGGCTGAGGCAGGCCTGGATGTTGTGGACATCACCGAAACATGGTGCACAAACAGCCATGACCAGGAAATGGTCTACCTGGCTATACAATGTTTAGAAGGGAGAAGGTAGGAAGGAAAGGCGGGGCATGGATGCTTTATGTTAAGGAAACAAAGCAACAGAGGTACAGGGAGGATGGTGGTCGAGGTGTTATGGGTCAACTTTGAGTCTGGAAATGTAGCCAACATTCACATGGGAGTGGTATACAGCCCTCAGACACAGGGAGAGGACATAGACAAAGAGATGCTGGAATACATAGGCAAAATGGCTAAGAAGGGGGAGGTGGGGCTGCTGGGGTACTTTTATCTGCCAGATGTAGAGTGGAGCCTACCTGCTGCAGCATCAGCTAGGAGCAGAGACATCTTGGACTCCCTGTAGGGAGCCTTTCTCAGGCAGCTTGTCAGCGAACCCACTCGGGGAGGGACAATACCAGACCTGATACTTACTAATGGGGACAGTGTAATGGAAGTCAGAAAGGGAAGTCATCTATGGACCAGTGACCATAGCACAGTATGGTTTAATACAAGAACATAGTGGAATCCAGACGTACACGGGCGAGGATCTTGGATTTCAGAAGGGCTGACTTTACAAAGATGGGGGAATGCATCTGAGAAGACCTGGTGGGAGTAGATGTCCGGGGGCAGGTGGAGGGAAAATGGGTCAGAATAAAAGAGAGCATAATAAAGGCTACAAACATGTACATTAGGCAAATAAGTAAAATCAAAAAGAGGGGGAGACCATTATGGTTCTCGAGGGAAGTGGCAGAATAGGTAAGGGCAAAAACAGTGGCATTCATAAGGTATAAGGAGACTCAGAGACGGGAGGACAGAGAAGTGTATCTGGGGAAACAGAGGGAGGCAAGCAAGGCAGTAAGGAGTGCAAAAGTGCAAGCTGAGGAAAGAATAGTCCAGACAGTGTCAAAGAGAGGACAAGACCTTTTCAGGTATATTAACGAGAAAAGAAAGACCAAGGAAGGGATTGCATGGTTAATAAAGGAGGCAGGGGGTTATACTGAGGAGGACCAAGAGAAGGCAAATATCTTAAAAAAATATTTCTGCTTAGTATTCACAATTGAGGGGGAAGAGATGGGGCTGCAAATAAGCACCAAGAGATTGGGGGAAGGGAAATGGACAACAGTCCATTTTCTGAGGAGAAGATCAGGAAAGCACTCGCTAATCTGAGGGTGGACAAAACCATGGGTCCAGAAGGGGTGCATCCAAGAGTGTTAGAGAAATGCAGGGAGGTGCTAGCTGCACCCCTGACATACTTGTCTTAACAGCTCATTGGAGACTGGCATGGTCATGGAGAACTGGAGAAGGGCAGACGTTGTCTCACTTCACAAAAATGGTAGCAAGGAGGAGGAGGCAAGAAACTACAGGCCTGTCAGCCTGACATCTGTAGTAGGGAAACTGATGGAAATACTATTAAAGGAAAGAATTATGGAACACCTGGAATCCAATGGATTGCAGGACCCAAGGCAGCATGGCTTTATCAAGGAGAGGTCATACCAAACAAATCTGACAGATTTTTTTGAGTAGGTAAACAGGGCGTCAGATTGGGGGTAGCTGTGGACATGGACTACTTGAACTTCAGCAAGGCATTTGACACCATTCCACATAGGAGGCTGGTAAACAAGTTGGGTAGCATGGGGAGTGTAATGAGGTTGTAACTTAGGTAAGAAACTGGTTAGGGGATAGGAAGCAGAGGGTGGTGGTAAATGAAGCTCACTCTGAGGAGGGGAGAGTGACCAGTGGGGTACTGCAGGGGTCAGTACTGTGGCCAATCCTCTTTAATGTCTTCATTAGTGACATAGCAGAGGAACTGGAAGGGAAGGTCTGCCTCTTTGCAGATGACACCAAGATCTACAACAGGAGGGACACTCCAGAGGGGGTTGCAAAGTATGGAAAGGGACTTGAAATGACTGGAGGAGTGGTCAGAAGCTTGGCAACTAAGGTTTAATGCAAGAAAGAGCAAAATAATGTAGTTGGGTCACAGAAACCCAGAGTGCAGTACAAAATGGAGGAAAAGATATTAGCAGTGACCAAGCAGGAAAGAGACTTGGGGGTAATCATTATCGGATGATCTGAAGGTAGTCAGACAATGCGACAAAATGATCCGGAGAGCTAGTGGGATTCTGGGATGTATAGGAAGGGGTATTACTAGCAGGAAATGGGAAATAGTGTTGCCACTATAGAAGTCTTTAGTAAGACCTCACCTTGAATACTGTGTCCAGTTTTGGAGGCCACATCTCAGGAAGGACATAGACAGGATGGAAGACATCCAAAGGAGGGTTACCATGATGGTACAGGGTCTACATCAAATGTCATATAAGAGAGGCTAAAGGAATTAAACACGTACACCCTGGAGGAGAGGAAGGAGAGGGGGGATATGATCAAGACCTTTAAATACCTTACAGGGGTGAATAAGGCACAAGTGGGAGGTATATTTCAGAGTAAAGGGTACTCCAGATCAAGCTGGGGGGGAGGGATAGGTTTAGGAGAGATGTGAGGAAATACTTCTTCACAGAAAGAGTGGTGGTTGCATTGAATGGTCTTCCAGTGGAGGTTGTGGGGGCAAAAATAGTGGTGGGATTAAAAAAAGCCTGGGATAAGAACAAGGGAGTCATAAGTGAGAGGTAAGGGGGTGGAAGAAAAAGTACCATAGACCTGAAGGGGTCTACAGTGTAAGCAATGCAATAAAAAAGGGCAGACTGAATGGGCCATGTGGCCCTTATCTGCCATCAGCTTCTATGTTTCTGGGTTTCTATGTACCTGAAGAAAGTCTCATCCCCCTTTACTATGCCTTTGACTATCCTTTCCTTTGTCTGCACCTTTGCCTCTTTCACTGCCTTACCTCATTCCTTCTGTTTTACCTGGTACACCTCCCTGTCATTTTCCCTCTGTGTTTCCTTATATCTACTGAATGCCATCCTTTTTTTCTTCACAACTGTGGCCACTTCCCTATAGTACCACAGCTGAGTCTTTTTCCTTTTGCTTTTACTCACTTCCTTCCCAGAGAGGTCATCTTAAGTAGGCCCTCCCTTATTTTTCCCACATTTCCTCTACCCCTCTCTAGAAATCCCTCCCAATAGGCAGTTTTTGAGGCATTCTCTAATATCACTTTAAAATCTGCACTTCTGAAGTCCAGGACCCTCATCCATGACTCCTCTGCTCTCTTCTTTTTCTTTTTTATAATTTGAAGTTTATTAACTTTTTCAGAAAGGAGCAATACATACAGTCTTTACATTTCAGTGGCTTTACAGTAATGTTGATTATTACATTTTAAGTTCCATTCATCATTTACTATCTGCCTTGTATCTTATTCTTTTGTTTATACATTATCGTGTTTGGTGGCACCCCGTTATTTCACTTTCCATAGTTGTTTAATTCCTTTCTAACTCATTTCTATGGTACTATTTCTGGCCTATGATTCATCACCCATATCAACCATTTGTTCCAAAACCCCGTGAAGCGAGTCATATGCATGATGATTTCTGACTTCATTTTTTCCATCTGAAAAATTTGTTGAACTGCATCTTCCCAATCTGCTACCTTTTTAATGTTAAACCACACTAAACAGTGATCACGGGTACCTAGGGGACTGCCCATTGTGATGTTTGCAATGCTGTCCCTGTTTGTAAGCAGCAGGTCTAGCCCTCCCCCATCCCTAGTAGGTTTGTTGACTGGCCGCCTGAGAAAACCCCTTGTAGGGAGTCAAGGATGGCCCCGCTCCTTGTCAAAGCTGCAGCTCAACAGGTGAGAATCTGCTGGTGGTTTCGTGTGTCTTTTGAAACCTTAATGAAAGGGCCTTTTCTGTGACATGCCACACCTTACCAAATCAGTGTTGTTAGACATCCTCAGTTGAAGTTTTTAAAAGGGATCTTAGCCCCCATCATTATCACTGGCATTTGAGGACTCATTTTAAATATGTTATGAATGAAGCAAATTCAACTGTGTTTGCTATTTGATTTTATAAATGATTGTAAATGTTTGTAGTTGAGTAAATGAAATTGCATGTACAGATCTTCAAGCCTGTGGGATGAGGATATATATCAAATAAAACTTGAATGCTTCATATAAAAGCTCAATATTGAGACAGGCATAGCAGCATGGACAGGGCATGCTGTTATTCAGAATATCTCTGCCTGGAAGGCAAGTGCTTTTTGGTACAGCATTAGATTGTTGGCTGGTGCAGCACAAATAAACTGTGACAGAATATGAGGGCTAATGAGTGTGTCTTTTTAATTGATTAGAAATTTGTTATCTTTAATTAAAAATCAAAATATTTGCACAGGAATCTATCTCAAATTATATAAAAATGTACATGTTGCATGAATATGTTAAACATCTGTATTATGGTTTTCAAACTTTTCATTCTGTATGATAGTTTTCAAAACCTGAGTGCTGTATAATATGTTGTTTAAATCTATGTGCACCATGATGGTTTTCAAAATCTATGCACTACATGAGAGTTTTCAAAAAATGTTCACATAGAACTCCTTCATGAAGGTTTTGAAAACCTACACACTGCAACTGTTTTTAGAATATAAGTGATGTGTGACAGCTATCAAAATGTATGCATAACTCCTCTTTTTTACTCTGGCTCTCCCACTGGTCCTCTCACTTCCCTTACTAGATGGCATGCAGGCCAAGAATCTCTTTCAGCTGTGGCTGCTGTCCCTGCTCTTTCAGTTAGGGTCTAATACCATATGATAACACCCTTTTGGCAAAAGTCAGAGACTAAGGATGTGCATAACTGCAGGGGTACCCTCCTTGTCTAGGGTAGGTGGTAACTGCTCACCAGTTTCAATCAAATACACTCAATCTCTATATATTTACAGTTCCTTTCCTTTCCATTTACTCCCTGAGCTTTGCTCGGTGACCCTTCTGCCATGTCAGAAATAAGTCACTCTGCTACATGATGGGTTGTTATGTTTATTAACATATTTACAGTAATACACATGGAAAAATTGCCCCCAAAATTGCTATCCTTGGCAACACTGCAAGACAGGCTCCATTCCAACCATGTACATATGTCAAAATCTTAGGGTACCTTAAGAAAGGTTTTACCCTTCATCCATCTCTGAAAGAAACCCCATGACTCCTCTTATTTCTTGCAGTTTATACGTAAGTGAGGTTTTACCTCAGGAAAGAGCCTTCCCTATTCTGCCTTTTGAACTTACCAGAGCTCCCACCTTGCTCCCACCTTGCAATACACTTTGGGTTCACTCATTTTATTTACTACTATGATATTGCAGTGTCAGGTTAATTGGCATGCAGGAGTCAGCATTGCTCTAGGGACAGTCACTCTGGCACTCCTGGCTAACATCCACCCTGACTATAGGCATTTCACATTATAACCAGGTCTTTACTCTCACCAGAGAGTGTGCTGGGCACCAGTGCACCAGCCTCTACCTCAGCCTGCCTTCAGACAGTGGGTGGATATCTCTCCAGGCCCTCTGACAGAGGTAACATCCCTAATATCAATACCAGGGATTCCCATACAAATAGTAGGCCCATCTCCTACCTGTTTCAGCAGCTCAGTGTTTGGCAACAGATATTTCACTATCTTCGGCATGGCTGACTGCATCTCTTCATCACAGACTTGACTGAAATTTCATCAATATGGAAAAATCTGCTTTGGTGAAATCCTCTGTGCATCACAAAGCCACCAGAGAGTTACCTTGACCAAAGCCCCTTAAGATCATCACTCTCACATGAGTCGCTGACTTTTCTTTATCAAAATAAAGTATGTTGTGGCATGAGAAAAGTGTCACAAGGTACTTAAAAGGCTTAACCAGAGGGTAAGCCTTGCAGGGGGCAGGAGCTCCTGTCACTGACTGCTTCCCTTTAAATATATATATACACATACAGTCAAACATGCTCCTTATTGCCCTGTTATTATAATCCAGTGCCTCAGTAATGTTTACTTTCTGTTGTGGAGTGGTTGTGGAAAAGCTGGTGTGAGTAATGCAAGTATGATGTGCTAAATTGCATGTGTGTCTGTGTGTGACATCAGACATTGTGCAGCTTCTTGCAAACATATATTGCTGACTTGTTGCAGTGTTTATTGTATAAACAAAAGCAATAAGAAAAACATAAATTTTATTGTCACCATCAGCATCAGCAGACTAAGTGATATGATATTTTTTCAGAGGTGTCTGGCCAGAGTGCACTTTAGTCACATACTGCACACATGACTTTTAGGAGAGCATGTGTTTTTTTGTGCTATGATCTCCACAAAATCATGTGCGCATTGTGAGTGACTGAGGTGCACAGTGACCCGATACCTCTGAAAAAGTATCATATCACTTACTCCACTGGTGCTGATGGAACAAATAAAATATACATCATATATTCTTTCTATCTTTATTCTTGAGATACTGCAACAAGTCACACCATATATATGTTTGCACTAAGCTGGACAATGTCTGCACACACTTGAAAGAACACTGACGGCACACATGCAGCTTAGCACAACATACTTGCACTGCTCAGTCATACTTTCTTGTGAAACACTTCAAATCACTAGTCCCTACACAAAGTAAACATTACTGAGGCTGCAAAAATATTTCTTTTTTGAAATAGACATTAAAGCAGCAGTGCAACAATCTGGTGAAAATTTTGACCTATACTTTTTTATGCTATTTTACATTGCCACTTTACTTACCTCCTCACTTGTATGATACCATTCTTTCCAGTATTTGTCTGCTTTAGAACTTTTTTCATGTCTAAAATAATAAAAGGAGCACTCCTTTTAATACAGTGCAGACCAGGTCTTCGTCAGTATTTTCCGCTGTTTTTCTCCATCAGTTGTCATATATTTCTTCTGTTGTAAAATTAACAATTATGCAGCAGGCAGTGTTTTATGACCTCACAGAACAATATTTATTCAAAAACAGCTGCAAATAGTGATGAAAATCTGATCAGAGCCATATTAAAAGGTGTGCTCCTTTTTTTTAGACTTGAGAAAAAGTAGTAATTGTGAAAAGAAGGGTATCATACAAGTCAGAAAGTAACTAGTGGCTGGCAATGTAAAATAGCATAAGAACGTATAGGTCAAAATGTTCACCACATTGTTGCACTGCTGCTTTAATTTATAATTTAAGTATGACATTATGTGCTCACAATCACAACACACAAAATGCAACTGTCTTGTGTCCAGAAAATTCCCCAAGTGCTGAGGAAGTGAAATGGGAGTGTTACACCACATACAAAGTCCCCCAGACTGTATTGTGCAGTCAGTCATGTGCGCAGTGATCACAAAGAGTCCCCAGAATTTTTCTGCATCACCAAAATGCATCTGTCTTGTGTCCAGAAAATTCCCAAGTGCTGAGGGAGTGGAATGGGAGCATTACACCACATGCAAAGTCCCCCAGAATGTATTACGCATTCACTCATGCACGCAGTGGTCACACATAGTCCCCAGAATTTTTCTGCATCCCCAAAATAGATCTGTCTTGTATCCAGAAAATTTCCAAAATACATCTGTTTTGTGTCCAGAAAGTTTACATACTCTGTGATGATGATGTACTCATGATGCACAGTGTTTTGCTAAACCATGTGAAGGAGGGATAACATGACATGAATCCATTCAGTGTTCCGTCAGAAATGATGACCGTGAGAGAACTGTTGCTAGTCCAAAGTGTTCTGCGATTCCCACAAATGCGATGCAATGCTGTTGGTGTACACATTTCGGTGCTTGATGAGAAATTTTGGTGATGAAATTGGAAATGGCATGCTCTCAAGCCAATGAAGGTAAGTATATTTTTTGGGGGGGAGCATATTTGCAAGTAGGTCTCATTAGTAGTTTATTATTTGGTTACTTCTTCACAGATTTCATCTGCATCCTTCTCCAGTCCAGTAATGATGGTCATGGTCATCGACTGAAATGACATCTTCATGTTGCATGTCTGCCCCAGCCCAGTGGGGGGCCCTGATGTTGAAGAAGTTCTTTGATTAAGGCAACTATGACACAACAAAGCATCTGGAAGTTTCCTAAAAATAGAAATGAAGGACTTATTATAACTTGAGTACAGCAGTAAGACATTATGTTTAAGCCGTGGCTGTTCCACGGGTATCTGGATTAACACAGATAGCAAGCTGTCCCACTGCAATCATCAGATTACAACTTAATTTAGTACCAGGCTGTGTAACAAATATACTGTGTCAGTGTCCCTGTATCTCAACTCAAGATACATTTTAAAGCCACATCTAGTCAAGTAACACAACCTGGGTCCACAACACTCTCATGGCTGCACAGCTGCAAATTTGGAATACAGTACATGATATGTTGCAGAAATATTTTTTGTGATGTACACATGTCACCTAGTTTATGAATCCTCAGTCGGATTTGTTGCACTCTTATGAAAAAAAAGGAACAGATGAAATTAAATTGTTATACTTACCAGTATGGATTGGAAATTGATATTCCACAGGTTTCTGTAGACAGTACTGCTGCTGTACCATTGATGCAGGCCTTCAGTAAAGGAGAATAGTTTGTTGTTAACCTGTAAAAAAACAAAATAAGTTGACCGTATGTGTTTGACCATTACACTTCAGAAAAGCAACAGAAAACAAAACACACAGCTAAAGGAAGTTGAATAGCATAAAAAACATTAATACACATACTCACTTTATAGTTTTAATAATAAGAAGCCTTGTGCCTGTGGCTGATGGATGTGGTCTCCTGTTCGACTCCCTATGCCTTGGCATGGTCAATGTAATGGAAAAACATTGTCACAATGACACTGGTGGTGGGTGCTGGTTGTCATAGCTGTGGCACATGATGACATTCCCTCTCACATCTTCCTTCATCTGGTGGTGGTGGCAGTGGAGAACAGCGGTCTTATGGTGGTGGTAGTTTGGGGACACACACGGTCACATTCCCTATGGTGGCAGTGGAGAACAGTGGTCTTATGGTAGTGGTAGTTTGGGGGCCAGGATATACTGTGCTCTGTGTTATAAATGTGATGATGTGAGATATGGAATTTGAGTCAGTATAAGAGGGGCAGTGATTTAACGTTATGAAAAAGAGAACATGTGTCATACAAGATATGTGACAGCCTTTAAACCACTTAAGTTAAAACCTGCCAACATTAACCTCATCATCATTCATCATCATCCTCTGAAAGAAGGCTGCCCTCACAGTCCTCTATGTCTGAATTCAGACCATGGAGAAATTCTTTCTCCACTGTGTTATCATCTACGTCCGTGGTAGACTGCTTCATGCTGTCACTGCCACCAGGATGGTCCCTTTCTTCAACATCAGCAAAACCATGAGTATGCCAGGGTATGAATACTGAGGTTGCAGTCTGAGCTGGTATGTGCCTCTCATTCATGTTTATTAATGTCAGCAAACTGACATTTGCAGGAGAGAGATTTGTATGACAATCCCGAGCTATTACACCTGCTGAGCTGAATACCCTCTTGACACTCACACTGGAGGGTGGGCATGTCAGGTACTTCAGTGCCACAGTGGCCAGCTCTGGCCATTCACTGACCTTTCCACTCCAGTATAAAAGGGGATCATCAGTGATTGACTGATGCCTGTTTTCAGACACATATGACTCAACCATTCACTGTGCTGCTTTAAGTCCAGTGGTTGATGCATCATCCTGTTCTTCGGAATCATTTATGTCATAAATCCCCACTTTGGACAAGGCCTACCAAAGTGGGTTAACGCCAGCTGTTTTTGATCACAGACCACCTGGAACTGCAGTTCCCTTCCCCTTACAGGATATGCTTGATACTACTCCTCCAGGTTCACCTTCAGCCTGATTAGGCTGCTCAGGTTTCCTGACCTTGGCATGTGACTTTTTTGCCCCATGAACCAAGTGCACCACTGACATTTTTAACCTGTTCAGGCCCGCCCTCCAGTACTGAGGCAATTCCACGTTTGTATCATGGAACCAGCATTGTTTGCTATTGCAAAGTTGTCACTAAGCTGAATGCTCAAGATGTGACGATTCTGGTCAAATACTGTTAGCATGTGTTTCAGCAACACACTGCTAGCACTGTCTCCGGCAACATTAAGGCTATGCTGTACATTCACCATTGTCTGCCTCAGCACCTGCAGCAGTGTAATTGATTGGCTAATGGAGTCAGACTCACCACTCACTGCCTGTGTGGCATGTTCAAAAGGCCTCAAGATTCCTATTACAGAGTCTATGTCAGTTTCAGTCAGTACCACGTCCAACATGTTTTCACCAGTTTGTGAACAGGTCACATTGCTCATAGCAATCATTACATGCTGTCGAATTCCTGGAAGATTGCTACCATGACACTCCACCTTACTACACTGATTATTCACACTACCAACAGCACAAACAACCCCCGGCACCTGCACCCAGTGCGCAGTTATACACAAATATGAACTCTCTTCTGTTTTGCCACTTATCCACATATCCATACTTAAATGGATGAATGGAGAGGTGGAATGTTGAAGGGCATGTCTTACTGAGTTGGACACAGTATGGTACAACTCGGGGACAGCATGGGTTGAAAAGTATGTCCTGGATGGGACATTTTGGACAGGCACATGCAGCAAACCACAGGAACTCAGAATTTTCCTCAAAGAAGAAGGGCAAAAGATCAATTGCCAGCATTTCAGCTACAGCAGTATTAAGTTCACGTGACACTGTATGATTGGGTGGGTACTTCAGCTTATGTGCAAAAACACTCTGTAACGTGGGCTGACTTAAAAGTTTTACATGGGGTGTGATGGTAAATGGTTCTGCTCTGTGAATGGCAGGGGGTGGAGTGTGGACGTGTGATGAAGACAGTTGCACAGGTGATGACAAACCCAGAAATGCAGTTATTTTCTCAGATTTAGCAACAGCGGTTGATGTGCCACTTGCACTAGACATACTGCATTGACCACCACCACCAAAACTGTTACACTCACCACCACTGGACAAGACTTCAGAATCATTCTGCTCTTCTACCTCATCATGCCTGTAGTAATCCTCTGCTATTATTTCATCACTGCTGCACACATTTAATTTTCTACTTGATGCTAGTCATGGAAGGGGATAACATTCTCATTATGGTTGATGACGAGGGTGAATGACCCACTGTGGTACACTTAGTAGCTGCCATCTTGTGCTGAGTCCACAGTGCCATGTGCCTATTCTTAAGATGTGTATGCTATCCCCCTGTGCCTTGATGGCTCCCCTTTTTACCTCGACTCACATGGACCTGGCAAACGTGGCAGATTGCAACCGACTCATCATTTGCATCTTCCACAAAAAAATCCCAAACAAGAGATTTTGATGCTCTAGTTTTAACATGTCCCCCCTGATGCTGCTTATTGGACTCTGTTTTTTTTTAAGCCATGAAGTGGGGGTGTGCTACATGATTTTTCAGGCAGAACACACTTGGACTGCAACTGACCACCATGACTACCTATCATTATTACTGGGTCATCATCATCAACTGAAACTGGTAAATCACAACATTTTACTGGAGGGGGGGAAATGCAAACAGACTCAGACAGCCACCTTGAGTTTCTTTTTCTCTGGTTTCCAACAGAGGTCACTGACATCATCATCATATTCATCAACATGATCCACATCTTCTGCTTGGATGCTGGCATATGAACTGCGTGTTGCAACCACAGCTACTGTGCTGCAAGGTGTAGGAAACACTTGGCTAAATATATTGTGTGGATTTTTACTGAAACAGCCAACATGTGTGGACCTTGCTTAAATTGGAGCCCTGTTTTGAACTAAATAAAAACAGGAAGGGAGTTCAGTTCTCTGAACTATTCAAACAGGGACAAACTAGTTGTTCAACCACTGTGTCAAATATACTACAAAAGTGCTCTGAATGAGGGGCTTTTATAAGCTTTTATAACTGCTTGATATTTTAAAAGAAATCCATTTGATGTTTGGAGTGACTGCAAAAGGGAGTAGGGCATTGGGACTGGGGGAGGCACACCTAGAAAACTCATATGGTGGCACTATGTTTCTTGCACATGTGTGCAAGCAAACATAAAACAATGGATAATCAAAATGAACATAGTGACATCTTGAAACAAATGTGTGAAACTGGGGACTTAATAACATGCTATAAATACGACATGTATTACCATGTAAGTAAACAATTTGATACCATACAAGAGTGTGATAAATGTACACAATGTGAGATCATGAAATATAAATTATACAATGCCTTAAGGGAAATACAACATTTAAACGATATCATGAAGCTAGAACAAGACTATGGTATCCAGAACAAAATTGTAGAACCAAGCCCAGTACTATATCCACACCTGCAGTCAAAAAAAAGGACATGGGAAGACTCTAATTTACAAGCACCAGAAAATGTCGCAATGGAACACATAGTAAATAGGAATAAGAGACAGAAACAAACAGAAATAGACTTAGATAATACATGGTGTACAATAAACAAAGGAAAAAGTATTAAAAAGGGTAGAAGGGCACTAACATCACAAGAAATAACACTACAAAATCAGTTTAGTAGCCTCCCAGTTGAAAATGTGAACCCCGTTGAGCTAATGTCAGACAGATCAAAACATATCGAAATGATTGTTATGGGTGATCCTATTATCAGAAAAGATGATACAAAAATATGTGGGCAGGACAAAGAAAAAACAATGGTATTATGTTACCCAGGAGCACAAGTTATGGGCATACAGGGAGAAGTACATAAGGTCATAAAAAAAAGAAGCTGACATGAGACAAATTGTTACAATACATGCAGGAATTAATGATGTGGGAAAGAGTCATGAGAAAGACATTTGTTTTGAGCTAATTGAAACAGCAAAATCTATAAACACATTAGGATCAGAGGTCATTATATCTGAGATCCTACCTGTACCTAGAGCAGTAAAGGAAAAAAAATAAAACTATTGCAATAATTAATGCCAGATTGGAAAACTGTTGTAACCAAGAACAGATAGGTTTTATTAACATATGGCATAATTTCATTGGAAGAAGGACTCTTTATAGTACAGATGTCCTTCACCTAAGTAACAGTGGAGCAAATTTATTGGGCACTCTAATAAAAAACAAAATGGTAATGATAGCTTTAAACTAAGTCCAAAGGGGGATGGGCAGCAAATAGATTGTATCTCACTACCAAGAAATTAAAAAAACACATGTAAAGAAAGAAACAGTGTTAGATTCCTTCTTAGCAATATGAGAAGTTTGCAAAACAAATTTAATGAGTTTCAATCTGTATTATACAATGAAAAAATCGATATTGCACTACTGACTTAAACATGACTAGATAACAAAGATAACTGGGGAAGAAACATTCAAGGATATAACATAACACACCCAGACAGGAAATGTAAGAAAGGAGGGGGAATTGCCCTATATTTATCATAAAAAATAAAGTATGTGGACATCACACTTGAAATAAAAAAAACTGACAACACAGAAACATTATGGATACAAATTCTGAACAACAACAGAAAAGAGTATGTATTGGGTTTATGTTACAGACCACCAGACACTAGAGTAGACGTAAATACAGAAATCCTAGCAGAAGTATATTGAGCATTAGAAAAGGGACAAGTTATTATTTTTTTTATTTGATTTATTTTATTTATTTACCCGCATAACAATATACAGCAGGTACAGAATCTGTAATAACATGGCACTTAAAAAAAATAGAGTATCAAAACAATACATGCTCTACAAAAAGTAATGTAACCGTAAAATACCTACTAACCATAGAACAGACAGTAAAGCATTCCTCCCCAAACAACTTAAGCCCTACCCCCGCCCCAAAACCCAAACAATCAATCCTATCCCAATACCACCCCCACTCCCATACCCTCCAAAAGCCACTAATATCGTGAAGTATCAAATGTCTCCCATCTGTCCTTAATTTACATGTAACCCAGGTTTCATATCTTGTGGTGGTTCTACAATCTCCTAAGGGGAGGATAAAGACCAAAGGATATACAGCTTCTCCCATCTATCTCTATACAAGGAGATATTGCCACGAAGGTTAGCAATTGTTTTTTCAGTCCTAAGGTTGTAGAACAGCTTGTTTACCCATTCAGAATAAGTTATCTCTTATTGGTCTTTCCAGTGTCGGAGAACGAGTTTTTTGACTGATAAGGAAATAATGCACATATAATACCACCTTTCTTTAATGGGATATTACTATAATCCCCTAATATACAGATTTGGGGAGTGAATAACTCCTGTAAACCTAGTAACAGATCGACTTTCCCCTGAATTAGGCTCCAAAGGGGAGCTACTTTGGGACATTCCCAAAATATATGAAGCAATGTTCCTGGATTCTGATTGCACCTGAAGCAGGCCTGAGTTGGGAATTTGCCCATTTTGTACAATTTTATAGAAGTGTAGCAAATATTGTGTAAAATATGAAATTGTATCAGCTGGAGACAGTCATTGGATGTGTATAAGTATATACCCCGCCATACCTTTTCCCATGAAATAGTTTCATCAGGGAAAGTTAGGGCCCAGTATTGAGGGTATCCCAATTCTTCTGAGTAAAGTATCCTTATTAAGATTGAAACCAGGTGAGACATGACATGGGGTTGCATATTACAAGCTATCAGTTCCTGAAAGGGGGTTGTTCAATGAACAATCCAGGTGCCAGAGCCATACCATTTTATTAACATGTGTCTGATTTGAAACACAGAAAAAGGAGTATTCACTAGGTAATTGAAAGTGTGCTAGTAATTCAGAAGTATTGTAAAGTCTACCATCAGTCATCAAGTCACTCAACAACACGTGTCTGATAGGACAATTCTTTGGGGATGAGATCACTTGGTCGCTGAACTTGAAATTGGGATTACCAAACAGCGGCTGGGACAACTCTTGTTGATTGTTATATTGTATAACTTTACAAAGTTGCATGTGAACTCTTAAGGATGTATATATAACTGATCTTTGTAGAAAACGTGGTAATTGACTTGGTGATGTAAACAGCAGACTAAAAGGTGTAAAACCAGATGTGGTTAGAATACGATATTCAATTTTTAACCACAGGGGGATATATGGGGAAGTTTCCAATTCTTGAGGCATGTGGTTCCACCGCATGTATTCAGATGCATGACTGGCCAAATAGTAATAGTAAAAGTTAGGAAGTTTAAGTCCACCCATCTGTCGCTGTTCACAAAGGCGGTTATATGACCTCCTTGGGGGCTTGCCATACCACAAGAATTAGAGATTACCCCATGTAATTGATGAAACCAAGACAAGGGAAGATGAACACTTAACATATGCAATGGGTAAAAAATCTGGGGCAGAACATTCGTTTTGACTATGCTGACTCTATCCTGTAGAGACAAATACATAGAAGTCCATCTATCTAGATCTTGTTTAATGGTCAAGATAAGATTATCTAAATTGACTTTTTTCATTAGTGATACTGAGGTACTGTAGATAATGTCATCCCTAGATAGTTCAGATGAGTATTCCAGATCATAGAGAATGGGTCAATCTCAGCATGAGACAAAAGGGGATTAAGGGCCATCAATTCAGTTTTATTCAGATTAAGTTTATAGTTGGAGACCAAACTAAATTTCTGTATTATTTGTAAAGCAGTCCTGATGGAATTATGAGGCTCCGAAACATGAAGAAGAATATCATCTACATAAACAGACATTTTTAAATGAACCAAACCTACTTTAAACCCCTTGTAAGAGTGGAGAAGCATTCAATTGCAATAGCAATGGTTCTAAGTATAGATTAAATAGTAGTGGTGATAGGGGACAACCTTGTCAAGTACCAGATCTGAGAGGGAAAGAGGGTGATATAACTCCATTGCAATACATGTTTGTGGTGGGACAGGAATATAGGAAGTTGACCCAGGATATAAAACTTAGTGGAAAACCAAATTTGGATAAAATGCAGAAAAGGAAGGGCCAACTAACCATATTGAATGCTTTTTCGGCATCTAGGAAGACAAGGGCCATGGGCTGATTCGCATCCCTAGACACCAAAAAAATATGGTCAAGCTTACGGATGTGGTCTGAAGAAGATCTACCCTGCACAAACCCAACTTGCTCAGGGCTCAGGAGTCCCTCCCAATCCTTGGCAATTCTGGAAACTAAAAGTTTGGCAAAAGTCTTTATGTCATAATTCATTAGTGAAATGGGCTGGTAGTTGGTAACCAATTCTCATGATTTGCCTGGTTTCAGGAGCACAATTATAATTGCTTCCAATAGTGTTGAATCTGTGAAGCCATGTTCACTAAAGAATTTAAACAAACAGCGAAGAATGGGCGTCAGGTTTGCTTCAAATAATTTGTAGAAATTAGATGGAAATTCATCTGGGCATGGGGCTTTGTCCCTAGGCAAGGACTTAATGGTCTCCCTAATTTCTTGTTCTGATATAGCAGAATCAAGCAATTTTATTTGGGTTGCATTGAGAGAGGGGAGGGGAGGGGAGTTATATCCAAATAGTCTCCAATGTCCTTGTCTGAAGGAGGAGGATCCATGGGACTATAGAGTTGTCTATAATACTGTTGAAATTCTTGTGCAATTTCTCTGGGAGAGGTTATGATAGTTACAGAATTTAAGGAAGTCAGTGAAGAGATGATACAAGATTCCTCCTGTCTCCTGAGCCTCATTGCCAAATATGACTAGCTTTGTCACCTTGCTCTATATACTTGACCTGAGTTTTAAAAAGGGCATATTCCACTTTCTGCCTTAATATTTCTGCATATTGGTTACTCAGCAGAGTCAGACAGTACATCTCTGTCTCAGAGGGGGGATTAGATAGTGAAATCTCTAGGGATCTTATGTCTGTTAGAAGTGAGGTGGCCTGCTTGTCTTGTTGTCTTTTTCTAGTGGCAGATATCCTAATAAATTCCCCCCGAAGAACGCACTTCAAAGTACTCCATATGTGGTCGAAGGCCGAAATGGAGCCTTCATTATGAATCATAAAATTTGTAATGAGTTCTTTGATGTGTGTTACAGTATGTTCATGAGCTAATAACTGAGAATTTAACTTCCAGATAGTATCTTTCTAGATTACTAAGAGAGGGTTGATATCTAAGCATATAAGAGAATAGTCAGATATAACTCTAGGGGTAATTTCACACCTGGATAAACCTGAAATCATTCTTTGATTAATTAGAAAATAGTCTATTCTGGAGAGAGATCTGTGCAATGGTGAAAAAAAGGTGTACTCTTCAGTTTTAGGGTATAGAAAGCGCCAAGGGTCAATCAACCCACAGGTCTCCATGAGATCTTGAAGGGAATGCTGTGCAGGAGATGGGATGGCATTCGTACCTGAAGATCTATCCAAAAAAGCATTAATAACTAGATTCCAATCCCTGCAAGTATTATGGGCATGTTACTAAAGGGTGCTAGGGATACAGAAAAGCTGGAAAAAAATTCAAGGGAATCTCGGTTAGGACCGTATATTGATCCAATAAGAATTTTCTTATGGTTGAACATTCCTCTTAGAAAATTAAAATGACCTTGTGGATCAGAGATTTTTTGAAGTTCTAAGAACTGCACACCCCTGGCAATCAAAATCGCTACACCACATTGTGATGTAGAGGATCCTGCGGTATACACTGTACCTATGAAGCTCCCCCGGAAAAGATTATCTTCACCCTCTAAGAGATGTGTTTCCTGGAGGAGTGTAATTTGTCTTCTCATTAGGGATAGATACTTAATAATTTGAAGCCTTTTGACCCACGACCGGGCCCTTTTAATGTTCCAGGAAACAATTTTCATGTAAAAGAACCTAGTATCGGAGGCGTAATTTGGGCATACCAAAACCCTGGATGCCTCAGATACAAGAGTAACAACGTGGCTTTCTCCCCCATCCCCCCCAGAATAATCCCCCTTTAACTTACCCACATAAACTAAAAATAAAGTAATGGATAACAGCCCCTCCTTCCTGCTAGGCACAGAAACCTTATTCTGGCCAGGAGTTCCATATATATGCTTAGCAGGATCGTACCCCAGTCCTAATGACTGCACTTTAACCCTCTTGCTTGGCATGATGATGTTCATGCTGCCTGCTAATCTCTTCCACCCTCTCACCCCTCCCACCCTCACCCAAGCCAAAAATCATCCTTTTCATTCTGAAGAGAAAACATAGGAACATAGCAACAAACTATCCTAAATAACTATATAATTGAGTGACTGTACACCAACTAGTATTGGTCCTCCTCGATTAACTTCTACCTTTGTAAATACTTAGCAAAACAAAACTGAGTATTAGCCTTTAAGCCCCTTAACATTAGGGACCTGTACTGGACTTGATATTCAGTGTCATCTATAATTATTAAGGGGGACCTTCTACATCCCCGCTGTACACTCAATACAGAATTACAACAGACCAAAATTAATAAAAAAGATTATTTTTTAGCTCCTCATGGTATAATAACTTAATATTCAGGGGATCCCCCCTGCACAAATTAGTAAAATTTAAGAGGACCCTCGAGTAAAGGCCAATATCAAGTCCTAGCCTTTTGTCTTACTTTAGCAGCACTACAAATAAAATTACAAGACCTAAGGAGGGATCCGCAATGTCAGTTTAAGCATTCAAACAAAACTTATTCTGTGTCTTGAACCGTGTCGAAAAGGATATAAATCGGAAAAGCCATTTTCATATTGTCCTTCATATATTATATGTTGCATTACCATTCATTAGGCACCGGGTGTCACTGCAACCTTTCATTTGAAGAGGTCTGGAAACATAATCTTGCAGGTGTCGGTTGCTGTGTCCATATTTTCATAGGAAAGCCACTGACCATCCTTTAATATCTGCAGAGTTGCTGGATAGCAAACCCTGAACTTGATACTAGCTGTGGTGAGCTTATTGACAACTGGGTGGAGGGTAGACCATTTTTGGCGCACCGAGTATGGTAAGTCTTGGGCCATCCTTATTTTCTGACCAGTCCATTGGATTTCTTTGATATCTTTTAGTTTGGCCATGATGTATTGCTTGTCAAGGTAGTTTAGGACTTTAAATAAGAATGGTCTGGGAGGAGAGCCAGCAGGAGGCATAGGTCACAAAGAGCAGTGCGCTTGTTCAATTATGTAGCATGGGCCATTTGGGGAAGGCCCCATCAGACACTCGCAAAGGTTTTGAGCGAATGGGATAGGTGTAGCTCCCTCTTCTCCTTCTGGAAAGCCCATTACTACTAGATTATTACACCGAGACCTTCCCTCCAGGTCTTTAAGCTTCTCCTCAGCTTTTTTCAGCCTTTGTCTGGTCTGTACAAGCTCTGGTTCCATCCTAGCCCTCCAGTCATCCAGGGAGGATATGCAGGCTTCATTGTCCGTCGTTCTGGTAGTGAGGTGTTCCACAGAAGTTCTCATATGCTGGAATTTAGACACTAGCATTAGCAGTGTCTCTTTCATTAGGGCTAGTTCTTCAATAAACTTTTGCTCCGTGAGTATCCCTTGTGGCATATTATTTATAGCTGAATCCTCAGTATGTGCCTTAGGCCTTTTAGCCAATTTGTCTTTTGTCGGCATAGTCGGCGGCGTATGCTTTAAAGCACCTTTCATTTGTTCATTATCCATTTTGGTTGCTCGTAGCAAGTGAAGACTCTGTGAAGAACTAATTGGATCATTCTTGATTTGCAATATATATCTCGAACTCCGATCTCCACGATTATAGTTAATTTCAGTGAGGGTAGCAAGGGAGCTAAGAGGCAGAACTGTTCACCAGGCAGCCATCACACCGGAAGTAGGGACAAGTTATTCTAGCAGGTGATTTTAATTTCCCCGATATTAATTGGAACACAGGGGAAGCAGTCCATAAACAAAGTAAAGATTTTTTGGATTTTTGCCTGGAGAACAATTTACTACAGCATGTAGGTACTCCAACAAGACTAGAACATACATTAGACCTAGTAATTACTTCTGAAAACATCACTATAGTTACATGTAATACAAAATCACTTATTGGTAGTAGTGATCATAACACTGTGTATTTCATGATTAAAAATCAAAATCAAATGACTGAGGGTGGTACTGAGTTTTATTTATACAAAACTGCTAATCTTGAAGGCATAAAAAATGACTTAGTAAAGATAAACTGGGAATTTAAAAAATAAAACAATAGATGGGTGTTGGGAAAATATAAATCTACAATTCACAGTATAACATGGAAACATGTAAAACTGGTAAAGAAATATACTAGGAAGGGTTGGAAACCAAAATGGCTACGTAAAGGTATAGTGAAACTGATTAGACAAAACAATAGGATATGTGTTCATTATATGAAAAACAAAACAGAAATAAATTGGTTATCTTTTAAAAAAATACAAAGAAAATGCAAAAGTAATGTAAATAAAGCAAAAAAGGAGTATGAAATTTATCTGGCAAAGACAGCAAATAAAACCAATAGTAAACAGTTTTATAGTTATATAAACTCACTGAAAAAGGGAAATGGGGAATCAATAACAATTATAGAAAATAATTAATGTATTATAGACCCCAAAGAAACCTCATATAATTTTAACTCCTATTTTTTTGCAGTATATTTAAATAACACTGGAAATAAAATAAACAATAAAACTAACATAGAACCAGGAACATTTAAATTCACAAAAGAAGAGATCCTTCAGCAGACTGATAATCTAAAAGAAAACTTTGCACCCAGCCTAGATAATATTACATCAAACATGTTAAAACTGATGAAAAATGAAGCTGGCCCAATGGCACTGAGGGTTGAAGTGTTGAACGCCACACCTTGCACCACGCTGGCGACCCATGTTTGGGAACGAGCATGGGTTGCCATGGGCCGGCTGGGAGGAGATGGATTGAGCATCCTATGGACCGCTCTCCATCTCCGGGGAGGGGGAATTACAGCGGCCGGTGCTCGCCTGACCCCTAGTGGAGGCTGGGGCTCAATGACACAGAGCTGCATCACAGGCGGCGAGGGCGTGGCAGACGCTTGACTAGTTAGTGCACGGGAGTGTGCGTGGGCTCAGTCACTGGTGTCATTGCATGCTGCTCTCCCGCAAAGAGGGGAAAATGGAAAAATAGCCCCAGATGAATGAAGCTGTCCTCCCAGCACCACCCCTGAGAAGATACCTCCCTGGCAATGGTCCATTTTGGGTGGGTCGAGTCACTGCCCACCACCCTGCCACAAAGGGTAAGTTGTGGGTGCATAAGGGAGGAGGTCTGTCCTTTGGGGGTGGGCCTAGAGGTGACAGCTGATGGCAGGCTTGCTGCCAGGAGCTCCGGAAAGAAATACCAGTATAAAAAAAAAAAATTATGAAAAATCTAATTTGGATACCCTTAAAAATATTATATGAAAAATCTTTAAATGATTGTATCATTCCAGATGACTGGAAAATATCTAAGATGACACCAATATTTAAAAAAGGAAATAAGACAGATGTCTCTAATTCTAGGCCCATAAGCCTTACTTCTATACCATGCAAAATATTAGAGTCACTCATAAAAAACAAAATAGTAGAACATCTAAATAATAATTCAATATTTGATGTCAATCAACAAGGTTTTAGGCGAGGTAGGTCATACCACCAATCTCATATGTTTTTATAACAAAATAAATCAATCATTGGATGAAGGAATACCCGTGGATGTGGTACTGTTTGGCTTAAGCAGGGCTTTTGATTTAGTTCCACACTGGGCTATTAGTGAAAAACTCTCTAAATATGAAATTAATGCAAACATCATAAAATGGGTGGAAAACTGGCTACAAAACAGAAAACAGGTAGTATCAGTACGTGGTCATTTCTCCACTGAGGCTCAGGTGACAAGTGGTGTACCACAGGGATCAGTTATTGGACCTATAATATTCCATATATCTATAGTCGACTTAGATGTAAATATTAATAATGAAATTATTAAATGATGATACAAAACTGTGTGCACCTTGTAATTCATCTATTACAACAGAATCTTTACAAAAATATATGAATTCCCATAGCAGACTGGACAATGAAATGGGATATGAAATGAAACACAGACAAATGCTATGCCATTCATATAGGTAAAAAAAAAACCAACACAAATACCTACTAAATGGAGAAATATTGTCACAAAGAAACTCAGAAAGGGACTTAGGCATTACATTGGGTAATAAATTATTATTTAAGGGGCAATATACATCTATTATATCTAAGGCAAATAGAACCATCATGTCTATAAAAAGAAATATACAAAGTAGAAACCAAGAAGTCTTACTTCTTTTATACTTATCACATGTTAGACCCCTATTGGACTTTTGTAGTCAAGTATGGTCACCATATAAAAGAACAGAAATAGTCAAATTAGAGAAAGTTCAACAACGTTACACAAAACTAATATCAAATATGAAACAAGATTGTTACCCTCAAAGCTTAGATAAGTTAGGTTTATATAGTTTGAAAACAAGGAGGCAAAGAGTGGACTTATTACTTTATTATGACATCATGAACGACCCATTGTTAATGACCGAACTGAACATTGAATTTAAGGATGATTACCTTGGTGTAAGAGGTCACCCACTACAAGTAAAAACAGAGATTTAAAACAATCAAAAGAAAAATTTCCATACCCTGTGTATTGCAAACTTGTGGAATTGACTACCACTGCAAGTAATAATAAGTTCTACTAAAGATTAATTCAAAAGTAGATTAGACAAGTACATCTCTGAGGGTGGAAATATGCAGTATTACATTCTTTCTTAAGGAGCAATTTTTGGGCTTCGGCCTTTTTTGCTCCTACAAACTAAATAAGTGAAGTGATCATCATCAGCATCACCATCACCCAAAATCTTTTCACCACACTGTGAATTGCTGCATGGCAAATGCATGACCTGAACTGCGGTGGAAGAAATGTCACTTTGTGTCCTATCGTTGACATGAGGATCAGAATCTGCATGTTCAGTTTCTGGGATTTACTGGGGAGTATGACATCATCGACACTGTCACTTACTGCCACTGCTTCACACTCCACTATATTTTTGGACATGGTAAACTGGCCAAAACTGGAACTTGAGGCAGCAATATTCATATCATCACCAGCAACTGCACTAACACCACCAGCTGGGACAATATCATATCCTCCAACTATGAGTGAAGCTACTGATTGTGCTGTAAAAAACATTGAAGGTAAAATACCTTTCTCACATCAGCAATGCACTTCTGCGACTGCGTACTACTACCACGCCCACAGACAATCTTACCACTGGCAGCAGTGCCATGGCGAGAAACAGCTTTGCTTGCACATCTCTTTGCGGGAATTTTGGGGGATCAACAGGAATATTCTAAACAAATTCAGATTTTGGAATGTTCACTCTGGGTGGGAGCCAGAGGGGGGTGATGCTGGATGTGAAGCCAAAAAAACAACTGTGGCTTCAACAACAGATACAGATGCAAAGTCACAAGTTCAACAACAACTTAACTAACCAGTGGTGTTCTCAAGTCACAAACAATCCAATCTATAAAAGAATACCTTTTGCTGGTGGGGGGGTGGCACTGACTGCAGATTACTGCAGTGCAAAACCAAGAAAAGATACCACAATGGCAGTACAAAATCACGCAGCTACAGTGGAGAGCAAATTCACACTGCTGCTCCTGCAATTACACTGTGGCACTATAAAAGGTGTATTATTTGATGTCACGTCACGCACCTCACAAACACTCACACACACATAATTTGTCTACAAGTAATGCGTACCAAATTTAAAACTTCAGTAATATACAAGGTTTTTTAAACAACCTCAGTGCTGCACCAGGTCCCTCCAGAACACAACACACACAATCGGCAAACAAATGTCAACAATTACTGAAAATATTACTGTGTGTACAATAACGCAGTCAGTTATATAAGAAATATATTATCAAAAAACAAGGAACTCCCTATTTCTCCAAATTAAATCTACCTACACCAGATATGCCCCTCCCCCAAAGCACACTTCCACTGTCTCTCAGTACATAGACTGAATGTTGCACATTAACATTCAAAATCCACACACAAACAATAAATGCTCAATGATATGAGCACAGGAGGGTTTCCTACACTCAATGAACTAAAGTTTCAGCAAACAAATGACTCAAAAATTATTTTTTGACAGCTTTTAGAAGGTTTGAATCACAGAGTGCTCTCAGAGCAGACTGTCTCCTACAGCTTCCTACACACACACTACCCCGAACTGAGGCTCTGCAGAACAATCTAGCACCCATGTGACCTGAAATCCCATGAATCACTGCAAAATTCACCATTGGAGCTTAAAACAAGGTGAAGTGAGGTGAAGAACATTGTTTTCAATGTACTTCACCTTAAAAATTAGTGGAGTAGAGGTTTGGGAAGGTGGAGTAACGCAAAGTCATTTGTTTCAATGGACTTCGCGTTACCCATTTATAACGCAAAGTACTCCGCTTCACGTTGCAGAGCACTCTGCAAATTTGCCTTCACTCTGTGAATCACTCCACAGAGCAAATTGAGGCCACTTCACCCATCTCTAGTCTGGAATCATACCATGCAGGTCTAATATTTAATACACATCTAACTCATTTTAGATCTATAATTAAAATAGTTTTGGAGCACAGCTAAAGAGTTTTATGGGAAGGCTTTAAGCCTGAGGTTCAATAGGCAGAGCAACAACGTCACTCCCCATCAGGCCTTAAAAGGCCACTCCTCCTGGACTGTTCCATGATTAATTTCTCATTGTGGTCGGAGGCGCCGCCCTCCCTCACTCTGGGCCATTGTTTTGTTTCCCCTGCGCCTCTGGCCGCAGGTCCCCTTCCCTTATCTCGACTCTTCTCTCTGTGTGCTGCACCATTCCACGGCCGTCTACATTGTCGCTCCATTGCTCTTTCACCCTCTCCTCTTAGACTGCCCCCACTCCCTCTTTTTCAGTGATTTTCCACCCCTATCTCATTCCTTAGTCTATGCTCTCTGTCACTTATTGCTGCTTTGAGACTTCCCTGTCTTTTCAAATTCACCACTCCGACTCTGCACCAGCACTTCTAGGTTTTCCCATCATCCTCGGCACTTGGCTTCCAGCTGTACCCTGGCTGCATGTATCTCTCTCCCTATGGCAGCTCTTCCTCACATTTGTCAGTTGCTCTTCTGTTACTTCCTGCCCGATTACCCGTGTTGCCAGTGTTGGCATTCTCTGCAAACTCTGGGAGGCTTCTCTCACTCCTCGGCAATGCCTATCTGTTCTGCCTTTGAGCTTCCCCATTGAGCATGCTCCTGTAGCGACCCACCGATGCAGCACCTTGGAGAACCCAGTCGTCCTGCTCCCCATCAGTTTTCTTTCTCTCTGTCTACCCCTCTGTCTCCATTTGGGTGACCTTCTCGCTGCTTCCCTTGCTTTCCATCATGCCATTCATTCGCACTGGCAACCTCCATGGTTCTGCTTCTCCCAGTCATTCCTCTTTCTGTTTTGCAGTCGTACCATTTTGCAGATCACCATAGCCCTCTCCTCCTTTCTTCTACACCTCCAGCTTCCTGGCTGGTCACCTCAACTACATTTCTCCCCCACCTGGCTGAGAGCCTTCTTTACAGATTTCAGGACCCTCATCTCCATTGCACTGGTTTTTCCACCTTCCTAACACTGCGTGACCCAGCTTTCTTTGCTGGCTTGCTTCTGTTTTGAATTGGTCTATTTGTTGGATGCAGCACTGGCTGCTTCCCACTGCTCTTGTCCTGTCCTATTGCCAGGGCATTTCCTTCTTTACCTAAATTTCCTCAGGATTGCTGTGCTCTGCATGTGGTGTCACGTCTCAGTGTTACAGTATTCTGTGGACACCCCTCATGCTGTTGGAGCTATTTGTGGGAGCTCGACCTGTTCCTTTGTTGACCTCAGTTACTGGCCTTGATCCTTCTCTCTTCCTATATCTCCTCTCTAGGGGTGTCTATCTGTCAAATCCACGTGTTGCCCTCCTCCTCCTGTTCCTCTGTCCTCCATTCCACTCCTTCTCTGACCTTTTCTTTGTTTTGGGGGTTTTCTCTATCCTGCCATCACCTTCCCTACTCATATCCTCCTCTTACCCTAGTCAGTCATCAGTCTGGTGTCCACGTGCCCCTTCCTATAAATCACCATACTCTACTCATTCACATCACTTAATATTCCCTCCTGCATATCGCCCTGCCTACCCGTCTCCTCCTCCGACCCTATTCCCTCATTCCAGTCAAACCTATTCAGATGCCTTCCTGGTATTGCCTACCTCACCGTCAGCTGCCAGCTTCACCTGGCCACTCTCACTCCTACCTTCATGTAATTTCATCCATTCCCAATCTGGCTCTCAATGGACCTGGTTGACATGCACTCCCATAGTTACCAATGCCAGTAGCTTCCTAATGACATGAGCCTGGTTCTCCTTCACTCAGTCTGACCTCAGGGTCTCCTGTGTCACATTGATTAATCGAGCATACCTCTCTTTGGATCTCATGCTACCTCATCAATCTGCTTTCCACTCTGAAACATGTCTTCCATGTCCATTGTTCCTTGACTTGTTGTTAGCCTGTACCCGACGGTCTCACTCTGCACCCAAGAAGTTTGCATCTAGAGCATGGGAAGCTTGGAGCGGGGTCCTTCTCCCTGGCCCATAGTGGGAATGTCTTCACTCCAGGTGGCCCTTCAGTCATCCCTCATATCAGCAACACCTCTGGATGTAGAATTTATGACTTCCAGTTGTGAGGGGTGGGGCTCTCATCATCAGAGCTCCTTTGGCTGCTGAGAGGGTTTGGCTGCACCCTCTACGCTATTCTCCACCAAGACCGCTTCTGGCTCACCTGGTCTGTTTTGTAGGCTTGCATAAGCCAGCTGAGTGCCTCAGCAGTTATCTCTGTCCTCTCTTGCTTTTGAGAGTCTAGTTGCAGAGATATCACTCGGAACCTTCAACAGCTGTCCATTTAGAAGGACAGAGTGAGGGCTTCCTCTAAATTGGAATATTTTCCTCCTTCCTCGATCTCGACTCTAAATTGTAGTAGCTGAGCCATCACTAATCAGTGTCCTTTAGCCTGGAAGGAAGGTGACCTAGGCCTTGGCTCCCCAGAGGTTTCCTCCTCAAAGGGGTTTTTTCCTCTCCTCCATGCCAATGGTCATAATATTAGTGAGGGTTAGTGCTTTCATAGGTTCCGTAGTTAGGTTCTGCTACTGGATGGAGTCGGATGGTGTCCCCAGCTATTCCCTCTCTCCTTAGGAAGTCCGTCGCTTCTGCATCTTGTCAGATTTCCATTTGTTCAATGTCCTGGCCTTATATCGTTCTTCTCCAGCCATCTATGTCTGTCACATTTATTTCTGGTCTAGATATCTTCTGATTTCTCACCTCTTCAATGCTCAGCACCCTTTTGGGTATTCTTGTTGGGCTTCTTCCTAAGCTACCTTTAGTCAAGGGAATTATCCATGTGGCACCTATGGGGGGAACCCTCCTCTAGGATTCCTTGCGTCGTACCCCTACAGGGGGTATATCCCACAGATAGAGAGGCAAACAACCACAATGTATCAAAGTCATGCAAGCATACATCTCATCCAGTTGCATAAGCACAATTGAATGGGAAGGATTTAAGCCTGAGGTTCAACGGGCTGAGCAACAATGTTACTCCCTCAACAGGCCTTAAAAGGCCACTCCTCCTGGACTGTTCCAGGATTCATTTCTCGTTGCCCCACCATCCACCCTCCTCATCCAGTGGCTTATTTCTGTTTCCCATGGGCTTCTTCCTAAGCTACCTTTAGCCAAGGGACTTATTCCCACGGCACCTATAGGAAGGAAATGTTGTGTCATACCCCTACAGGGTGGTATAGCCTATGGATAGAGAGGCGAACAGCCACAGTGTATCAAAGTCACGCAAGCATACATCTCCTCCAGTTGCATAAGCACAATTGAACATACATTTATGATGTGGCTTGCTTTGAACACAGTACTGTTGACCCTGTAAAAAGCAGCAGACTTGCTACAGATTTGTCAGTACAGTAATGTACATATTAAACACTTGTAACTTTCTATCTTCAGGACGCATTCTTGAAAATATTCAAAGCATGTTACATGTCTAGGACATGTATACTAGTTTATACCAAGTCAATGACAAATACTGTAAACTGATGCTAGCAGATGGAAAGAAAAGATGATGGATGCAGAGTGATGGGCTGAAGGCCAATTTACAGTACACTGTCACCTCTGCTGTTAGTCTCTTTGCAAGTCTGTCTCTCCTCTAGGCTGCTCCCATAAGTGTTGAGCACCACAGCAGGCCTTTAACAAGTTTCCTGACTGGAAATCCCACCTACTGCTCCTCACACCATAATAAGCTGGGCTGGAGCAGGCAAGTTGTTGATCACCTCCACCACCACCACCCACACCTACCATTACCACTAACCAGCTAAACTGTAGGACAGAAACATTACACCACTGCTGGTCTATCAAACATACTGTAGAACGAATATAGAATTAATAGAAATGTGTCAGCAGAAAGGAGCCCATTGGCCCATTTAGTCTACCCTTGTTACATATTTCACTTTTATTTTATTTTCACTATATTCACTAACCATCCCACATCTGTGATGATAATATGAAAGTGAAATGTTGTTATTCCTACTGCTACTGTTACCAATGACCTGGCATCAGTGAAAATTATGTGTAGTGAATATGTTGCCATCTCTCAGACTGCTAAATATTTTGAACATGAAATATATTAGTTCTACAGTATTTCAGTCTTTTAATAGAGCTATCACAATTGCACTTCAGTCAGTCACACAGAGATGTTATGGTTTCAGAAATATATTTTATTGAATTATATGTACAGCCCATACTTTGCAACTAATTGAGATTGGATACATCAGAAGGGGCTACTGAATGTAATATTGTGAATACATTTTTAAGGGCAATTTTCAAGAACTGTGCCCCTCATGATCTAGTGACTCCCACTGCAGGGCTTCCCCCGGGTGGAGGCCTGGTGGTAGTACAGTCTGGAAGTGATTTGAGTTGGGAGGGTGTCACGGGTTTCTGCGTCCGCGTGCCTCCACACGCGTGTGGGCAACTGACAAGGGTGGGGAGAAAAACAGAAAAACCTCTGAGCTAGTAGGCTCCATGATGGCACTCACAGCACCCAATCCAGACCACCCAAGGGGGGGGGGTCAGTCGATGCCTTCACCCACGGCCCTGCCACTGGGGGTCAACCCATGGGGGATTGCCAGGTGGGTTGGGTCAGGAGAGTTAGGTCCTGAGATAAACCACTCCATGGAGCATTGGGGTTACATGATGACAGTGGGAGCATTCTTGCAGGCACAGGGCATGACCATCAATCTGCATGAAATATCTTTTTCTAACAGATTGGCTTGAATCTATGCAGTAATCCCCTTGAGCCAAAAAGGCTATGATTCCTGACAGCAGCAATTATTTGTGGGCCAAGAAGGCCTCACACACAGATACTTGGACTACTAGCAGCACTTCCATTTCACATTCCTTCCTTCATTTCTTCCCAACAAACAGGCTTATATTTGATCTCTCTCTCTCTCTCTCTCTCTCTCTCTCTCTCTCTCTTAGTCTCAATCACACTCAGACTGAGGTAGCACAGTAACAGCATGAGTCATATCTACTGCTCCAATCCCATTCATCATTTGACATCTAATCTTGAGGTTACTTCAATACAGTGGGAAACACTTTAAAATTGAGATGTTCTTGCTTTCCTTTAAAGTTGGTCACTTTTAGCATGAAAGGTATTACCAAAAACCCTCCGGTCACCCAATCGCTGAAGCTACATGCCTGACTCTGGGCCTGTCAGACGGTTATGCCTACCCCTGATCTTCCCAGAAACTTCAGGCACTTTCCACTCATGCAGGGATTCCAGTTTCAGGACTGCTTTCATCCAGGAGACTCGACTGATGTGCCACATGGAGCACCCAGGCAGTCTGCCACCCCATCTGAGGTCCCAACCAGTCACTCCCCACACAGGACTCCTCATGCCTCCACAGGCTGTGCAAACTAGGAAGCCCTAACACTGTTGCGGCCCCATGAACTGAGGAAAAGGGAGCAGACTGCCACTCTACACCCCCAACAATCTAAGCTGCCATCTCTGAACCGTGCTCCAGGCACTGTCTGCCATAGCAGGCCCAACTACAGAAAACTCACAAGCTCCTAGACTGCACTTACCCACAGGAAAGAAATGGTCTAGACAAGGATCCCCATCAGCGCTCACCCCTACCAAGGTGCCAGAGATCACTTGGCGGGCTCCAATTTCTTCTCTTCTGTTCTCCGTCTCCCACACACAGCACTGATGAGTCCCACACTAGTGCTTTCACTGCTCTCCTGCTATCTGTGACCTGAACTGCTACACAACCATTTTGGGTCTTCAAGGGAGGAGGGTCAGGGTGGCAAGTGGCCCAGATCCGCAGTGGCCCTCCAGACAAATTTTTGGGCCCAACCCCCCCCCCAGGCACTCTCCTTTCAATTTTTCCTCCCTGTCTGGATGCCCCTTATGGCACCAGAGCTACCCTTCTTATACAGTCAGGGTGGGGGCCCCCTGCTGGCTGCAGGTAGTCTCAACACCCCAGAACTATCACCACCAGAAACCTCCTCTGCCTATCTACACCTAGCTACAAGAGTTTTAACTAGTAAGCTTCCGAAGGGGTGCTTACACTTTCCCCCCATACAAAACATTCACCTCCTGGTGAATGCTGGCCAGACCACACCACCAACCCCCCAAAGGAGTGATATACACATCTCACCCTCTCCCCCCTATGGCCAGGGTGCATAACCAGCTGCACTACTCAGACGGTGACATTTCATTTACTGATAAAACAAGTTATAACCTACTCTACATCAAATGACTTCCCTATGGGACATTCTGGTGACCCACCCACTGGTTCCCATGGGTGGATTTCAAGATACTGCAGCAAGGGTGTCCATCCCCCACTGCCATCACATACTAACCGTTGGCTCCCTTCTAAAAGAAAAAAAAAATGTTCTGCTGCCAGGAAAAGGTACTAAATGTGCACACCCAAACTACTAAAGCACCCCCAAAACTATGATAACAGTAACACAGTTCATAAACTCTTTCATTTTCTGCAAATCTGAATACTTGTACTACTACTAAAATGCATAGCAATTTGAAACATTTGTAAACAGGTCTATGGCAATTAGCTAACCACTCACCCACAGATTCACACTCAAACACATAACTTTCATCTGACCATACTCATCCCACTCATACCAGCTATACATACCTTCAATCCTACATTAAAGCCTAACTACTGTTTGGAGGGGCACCTTCCAATCCAGCCCCCCCCCCCAAAAAAAAAGGTCTAATAGGATCACATCAATCCTTATTTTTTTTTTTCAACAAGAAAACATTAATTCTTAACTTTAAAATGATAAAGGACATATAGTTTACTTACTGGGGAATCAACCACTTAAAACATTGAAACATTTTTAAACAATAAAGAAAGGTGGTTGATCTCACCCAGCTTCCAGAGGTAGGGGTCCATATTCTACAGTCCTGCTGCCCAGCGTACCCAATGCCAAGGTCTGCATTGGTGGGAGAGGGAGACCAGTCCAACAGAAATCTTTCAGGGGCAGTCTGTTTACAGTCTGACGAATAGGGCACCATTTAGGATCTGGAGGCAAAATACAGTTTTGAGTTGGGCTGGGTACATTCCTTCCCAGAAGCATCCTTGCAGATAATATAGTACTTGGTTCTCTGTCCTTCTCTATCCTGGACCATAGCAAAAGTCTTGAATAGGGTCACTCCATACAGTCGAGTTGCTCATTTACCTTGCCCTCTTAATGGCTTCCTGCTCATGCCCTCCCAGATCCATGGCACGTCCATGTCTTCTCAGCTTGACCTTATCCAAGGCTCCACTGAAAACTCAGTCTTCCTTTTTCTTCTCTATGACGTCCCACACCCTCTTGTACAGGTAGGGATAACTCTCACCCGGATACTCTTTCTTAATCTTTCGTCACACCCAGCGCTTAGCCTGCAACTAATCTGGAATGCTCTGCACACTAGTTCTTGGGGCAGCATCTTTCCACCACCAACTTGCTAAATTGTACTGCAAATAATGGGAGTCGGTGGGGCAGATGGTGTTTATGTCTCTTTTGAGCTGCACGCAGGCCTGACACAGCCGGGGGATGTGGTCAGGGTACTTGCAGCTGGGAAAACAGTAAGGCCGGGATATCGCATTCCCACAGTGGGTCATCAGATATGTAGGACTTGGACTGGCCACCCAGCAGAGGAAGTACAGTGTCCATTAGTTACTGGTCTTCCACTGTACTAGACTCTCCTTTCGATATAACTTCCTCCACTTTCACATCGGGTCATTCAGCAGTTGCAGTTCCCACCATGACAGGAAGTGGTCCTTGGGTGCTTTTCACAGTGCCTGTCACTGATGAGTGAGGGCCCTTAGCAGGGGGCTTCATTTGCTTGCACCTCCTTGCCATCCCATGAACTCTCCCTCTGTCAATGGGAGGGTCAGGCACCGGTAAAGTAGAATGGCTGGACAGACAGTTAACACCCCTTTCCCCAGAAACCACCTCACTGGCTGCAGCTCCCATCTCTTCTCAGTTCTTCAAACCAGATGGATCTGTGCTAACGGAAGCAGTAGAAGTGGACAAACTCCAGGCAGGATAAAATGGTAGAGTTGGCCGAGCTGGAAGAGGTGCTCCATTACTGGCACAATCCAGGCACACCAGCAACACTAGTCCTCCATAGTTGTGACAAACTACACAATTCTTCTGAGTCCCATCATTCTGAGCCACCTCCCAAAACTAGGAAAGGAGAGAGGCCAGAACCAGAACCATCCTATTCCCATCACATGAAGCTTTGGCCAGTCAGAATTTTGTTGCTGCTGCTCAAAATAGAAAGAGTCCCTCAGCGAACAGTTTTCTCCCCTCAATGCACACATTCGTGGTACAATTCACAGTGGCTCACAAAATGGCACTCTCGATCCTTGAAATGTGACCTTTGGACCCAGCCCAGCCTATTCTGACCACTAGCATATCACCCCCAAAGTTATGCATACATTAGCTATATGCTAAACAGTCCACACTGGCAGAAAATGGTGCTGCAACTAAGGCACAATATTCCACAAGTCCAAAATGGTGCCACAACATCCAGCAGCTCCTCCTGCAGCTCCCCAAGATTTGCCCAGGCAAAACATTTCATACTCCCCAACAGCAAATTCAACATCTCTCATGAGATCCCAAGTTGCAAGCCCCCCCTTCCGGTGTCTAGGGGAATCCAGATGGTGCAAAGTGGGAAGGGGCAATGTACAGCCAGAAACACACAGTACAGAAAATAAAGATACTCATTAACTGGTTCTTGATTGTTGTGAGATGGCTTCGCAGTGCTGGGGAACAGGTACATAACTTTGTTACCAATGGAGATGCTGCAGGGCAATGATCATTAAAGGCACATACATTAAAACAGTTTTTATTAAGTAAAACTAATGTCCACTCCAGAATCAAAAGTGCAAAAAAATTGGATAAGCCACTCCATGGAGTATGAGGGTTACATGATGATGGTGGGAGCATTCTTGCAGGTACAGGGCATGACCATCAATCTACATGCAATCTCTTTTTCCAACAGATTGGCTTGAAGCTATGCAGTAATCACCTCAAGCCACAAAGGCTATGATTCCTGACAGCAGCAATTATTTGTCAGCCAAAAAGGCCTCACACACAGATACCTGGACTACTAGCAGCACGTCCATTTCATAGTCCTTTCTTCATTTCTTCCCAATAAACAGGCTTGTATTTAATCTCTCTCTTAGTATCAATCACATTCAGACTGAGGTAGCACCGAGAAAGCACGAGTCATTTCTACTGTCCCAATCCCATTCTTCATTTGACTTCTTATCTTGGGTTTACTTCAGTACAGTGGGAAACACTTTAAAACTGAGACATTCTTGCTTTCCTTTAAAGTTGATCACTTTTAGCATGAAAGGTACTACCATAAACCCTCCTGCTACCCAATCGCTGATGCCACATGCCTGACTCTGGGTCCCTCAGGCAGTTATACCTACTCCTGGCCTTCCCAGAAACTTCAAGCACGTTCCACTCATGCAGCGATTCCAATGTCAGGACTGCTTTCACCTAGGGGACCCAGCTGACATGCCACATGGAGCACCCCAGCAGTCTGTCACCCCACCTGAGGCCCAAACCAGCCACTCTCCATGTAGAACTCCTCATGCCTCCACAGGCTGCGCTAACTAGGAAACCCCAGTGCTGTAGTGGCCTCATGGACTGGGGAAAAGAAAGTAGACTGCCACTCTACGCCCCATGATCCAGGCTGCTAGCTCTGGACCGCACACCAGGGCCTCTGTGCCGTAGCAGGCCTGACCACAGAAAACTCACCAGCTCCTAGACTGCACTCCCCCATGGGCAATAAATGGTCTAGACAAGGACCTCCATCAGCGCTTACCCCTACCAAGGTGCCAGAGATCTCTTGGTAGGCTCAAATTTCTTCTCTTCCGGACTCCAGCTCCTACACACAACATTGATGAGTCCCACAATAGTGCTTTCACAGCTCCCTTGCTATCTATGGCCAGAACCACTGCATAGCCATTGCATGTCTTCAAGAGCAGAGGGCCAGTGTCGCAAGTGGTCCACCTCAGCCCCACAGTGGCCCTCTGGACAAATTTGTGGGCCCAACCCCACCCGGTGCTCTCCTTTTGATCTCCCTCCACACCCAGACCCCCCTTATGGGGCCAAAACCACCATTCTTATACCCCCGGGGCAGAGCACCCTGCTGGCCACAGGCACTCCCAACACCCCAGACCTACCAACACCAAAACCATCCTCTGCCTAACTACACCTAGCTACAAGAATTTAACTAGTATGCTCCTGAAGGGGTGCTTACATAAGGATGAGACTCTGGATTAAGCCCTGTATCTCTGGTTCATCCAGAGCAGAATTTGTGGGACACCAACCTCTGGACCCATACTAAAATAAAAGGCTTTGATGTTTCACTGCAGCTGCTGTGACTCCCATGCAAGCCATGACTAAGATGTCTGCTTGACTCGCTCACTCCTCACCTCAGGCACAAACTTAAAAAACACTTGCATTTCCATATTACATTTTTCTGACAGGTCCGCTTTTTTTCATTAGATGTAGGTCTGCTCTAATAAAATACAAAGAACTGAGCAGATCCTCCTCCAAAATCCTGTCAAATACTTTGACAAAAATGCACAGTCACTTAGCACCAAAAATGTCTAGTGAGGGCAGCAGTAACCATGGCTGTTTCAGCTGTTCCAGCAATTTTAAAACAACTTCACACAAATACTGGAGGAGGAAGCAGGAGTTAAATCTTTGAACACTGCCTTGAAGACTGAAATGAAACACTTGGCTGTGAGGGTGTTTGGCTCTGAAATAACCTTGAGAAAAATTGACTGGCAAGCAGAAAAAATGGACGCAGAGAGCTTACTTCTGAGGAATGAAATCACCCTCCTATGGGACAAGATCAATGACTTGGAGTGCAGAGGATGTCTGAATAATAGGAGTTCTTGAGAGGACTAAAGGATAGAACATTTGCGGCTTTGTACAACATTTCCTGACAAAAACCCTGGGAATCAAGGAGGCATAACTGGATGTCCAATGGGCACCTCACTGTCTGGCTCCCCAGTTTCAAGTGGGAGAAAAACTTCGACCCATCTTGGCACTGCTCCAATTAGCAATGGAAATGGACCCATTATGTAGGTATGGGCAACACAAATTCCTGTACCAGGATTACTCTGCAAAGCTTAAAGAGAAAGTGTACATAAATATTAAAGAATGAAGGTTTGGGGTCTTTAGATGCCTCTGTAATCATTTTGTTTACTTTTATTGGTTCTTTTAATTAACTTTTCATTATTTGTTTTCTATTTTGCCAGCTACTGGTAAAATTAAGATCCCAATGAGAATTTTGTATTATGATGTCTGGAAAGTTTTACTGGTAAGGCTAGTAGAATAATTCAATGAGAATCTACAAATCTATTTCCAAAGTTTTATAGGAAATAACACTTTCTACCAGTAAAATATGATAGAAGTAATATAAATTGTTTTTTTGATAACCTGTGGCCTTTTGTTATAATTTAGTAGATGACTTAATAACCAGATTTTACTTGAGAAGAAGAAAAAAGAAGTCAATATTTTAAAACTTTTAAAATCATATAGATGCATCACAGTAGTGCAAACATGTAAAAGGAAAAATTTGTTGCTGAAATAAGTATCTATTTATTTTGAAAAGGATTTTTAAAAATGTGTTTAGTTTCCCATTGAAATATATTGGGCTTATAAGTAGTTGACAGATTCTGGCATAAAAATACCAAAAGTCTACTGAATTCTTTTTACTAGCAGTGTGAAAAGCAAAGGTGAAAACCCACTTGTTTCGCTGCACTAACAAATATTTTATCATGTATGGTTGACGTCTTTTTTTTAATAGAACAGTCATCCTGATTGAGAGTCGTAATACCATAATTCTGGCAGGAATCCATAATACTACTGTGTTGTCCTGATATCAAAACAATGGCATTATAGAGCTAAATGGCAAAGTCTCTCATGTTCAGCTGTTCTCAGGGCTCGCTGTTGTCATGGCTTTCAAACTTCACTTTGAAAGTGATATTAGCAGCACAGACAGCTGAGATGGTGGGAGTTCTGTCAAAGATACAAATCTGGGGCAGAGATAAATGGTTGCCATGTATCACAAAAACAACAGATGGGAATCCATTTGTTACAGTTGCTGTTAAATCCATCTTGAGATTCCTGTGATGGCATAAACCTCTCGAGCTGTGCTCTCAAGGTTTATGACATCACGGGAATCCTGTAGTCGATTTACAGTGCCATAAGAGATAGATGCTCTTACAAACATACGAATGTGCCAGCAGATAAAGTCCTTATGGTCTATTTAATCTGCTTGAATGTGCAGTTCCCATTGCATTTACAGAGAGCACTGCCCCATCCCCATAGCCCCCTTTACCTCTAATACCCTCTCCTTCTCTGTCTCCCCCACTATCTGCATCTTTCCCCCTCATCCTATTATGACCTCTCTTCAAGCTGTTCACTGTTTTTAAGGATACCACCTCCTCCAGAAATTCATTCCACTTAGCCACCACCCACCCTCTCAGTCACATAATGCCTCTTCATCTCCCTTCTGAACCACTCCCTACGCTTTAAGTTGTTACCCTGAGTGGTCTTGTTTCCACTGAGGTTGACGAGGCCCTTGGTGCTCGCCCTGTTTGTACCCATAAGAAAGTTGAAGGTCTCAATCATGTTCCCTCTCCTTCTGTCATAAAGAGAGTACATGTTGAACCCCCACCCCGAGCCTCTCCTCATAGGTGTAGCCTTGCTGGCCCTGAATCATCTTTGTTACCTTTCTCTGGACTGTTTCCAGCAAGTTGATAATATCCTTCTTGAGATAAGGGTACCGATATTGCACTCTGTACTCCAGGTGCAGTCTCACCAGACATTTGCACAGAGGCAAAATGACCTCAGCCTTACTACTGGTGATTCCCCTGGCTATGCAGCTCTGTATCTGATTTGCTTTTGCCGCAGCCTTCCTACATTATGCCAAATGTTTTCAGGTCACTCTTGATAATTACACCCAGGTCCTTTTCCTCCTCTGACCTGGATAAATGCTTCCCACCCAACCAGTATTTGATCCCTGGGTTTTTAACCCCAAGTGCATAATTTAAAACTTTTTGGCACTGAGCTCCAGTTGTCAAATGCCAGACCATTTCTTTCACCTAGCCAGGTCACCCTGAGTTACTGTTTCCCTTCCTCCATGTCCACCCTCCCAAAGAACTTTGTGTCATCTGTAAACAAGCATATCTTACCCGTAATCCCATCCACAATATCACTTATGAATATGTTAAACAACACTGGTCCGAGCACAGAGCCTTGTGGAACCCACTGGTCACAGGCCTAGCTTCTGAGAATTCTTCCCCACTACCACCTTTTGGCTTCTGTCCTATAGCCAACTTCTGACCCACCTAACCAGGTTAGCCCTACCCCTAGGTCTTCTAGCTTCTTGACATGTCTCCTATGAGGTACAGAGTCGAAGTCCGTACTGAAGTACAGGTACAGGATATCAGCCAGTTGGCTCTTGTCCACTGCCTTGGTGACCCAGTCGAAGAAGTCAATCAGGTGCAACTGGCAGGACCTCTCTGACATAGACACATGCTGTCTTACATCCTGGAGCCCATTATCCTCCAGAAAGCTCACCAGTTTCTCTTTCAAGACAGACTCCATCAGCTTGCCCACTATTGAGGTCAGACTGACTGGCATGTAGTTCCCTGGTGCATCCTTCGGCCCACTTTTGTGGAGAGGCAGTTTTTCAATCCCAAGGCATGATCTCTGACCTGAGAGAAGTGCTAAACAGATCTTCCAGGGTACCTACCAGGGCCTCCACCAATTCCCTTAGGACTCTTGGGTGCGCACCATTTGGCCCTCTGGATTTATCCACCTTCAGGGCCCATAGGCCCTTAAGTACCCTGTCAGCATGAATTACATTGTCTGTGATTTCTCCCCTCCCTTTTCCCACTCCTGTTCCTCTGTGGTACTGGTCTGTCCTTCTCGCTAGTGAAGACTGAACACAAATACTTGATTGTTAAGTACCTCTACATTCTCTTCACTACCCTCTGCCAAACCACCATCCTTTTTTAATCTGACTGTTTCATCCTTGTTTTTTCTTTTCTCTCTTATATGTTAGAAACAGGCCTTCTCCCCTGTTTTTACCCTTGTGTTAGCTGCACTACCTTTTCAGCCTTTGCCACCCTAACTACTTTGCTTGCCTCTCTTTGCTTAGCAGAGTATTCAACCCAGTCTTCATTTTTCTGATTATGCTTATATTTTTGGAAGGCTGCTCTCTTGTCACCTACTGTTTTTGTCATCTCCTTTATGAACCAGCTGGGCTTTTTGGCTTTAGTTTTCTTACTTTTGATTTTGGTGCACTCACTAGTGTCCTCCATCAGGCCCTCCTTTATTATTGCCCATTTCTATTCTACTTCCATTTCCCTTCTGATCCCAGCAAGGTGACCTGCTAGAATTCTCCCATCCTACTGAAGCCAGCACTCGTAAAGTCCTATATAGTTGTTCTGGTGCTGGCAATCCCCCTGCCCATGTCCCAGTGGAACCACACTGCATGGTGGTCACTACCTGCAAGTGGCTGTTCCACTGTCACATCCAGAACATGCCCACAGTTGTACAGGACCAGATCCAGTACAGCTCTCTCCCTAGTGGGTTCCAATATACCCTGGGCCATGAAGTCACTCTAAAATGCATCCAGCAATACTTGCTCTCTGGTGCAGGAGGTAGCCGGGATTTTTCCAATACACCCCAGGTAGATTGAAATGCTCCATTATTACTACCTGACCATTTCCATGATTTGAAACCCTAGTACCCTGTCTAATTTCTCTCCCTTGGAAGGTGGCCTGTAGACCACCCCCATCCTCAGTTTCTTCTCTGTAGTGAATTGTACCTCCCTCACCTCACATCCTGCATGGTCATTCATCCCCAGGTGCACGTAAGTGAACCTGCAACCAAAAGGTTGCTTTGGAGGCAGGGGTAGAAGAGCTTCCAAATGGACTGACCATGCTCCAGCTCCTAAGGCTCAGCCCAAACAGAACCTCTGACATGTTTGTCCAGGTCACCCACCCATTACCAGTGGGAAGAAGGCTGTCTCACTTCTTCCAGGAGTGGAAAATCATCACCACAGACAAGTGCATCCTGGAAGTAGTGAGCCACAGTCTCACCCTTCAGTTCAAAAGATTCCCCATGCTGAAGGTTCAAGGAAACTTCCAACCTCCTATGCCAGAAAAAAGGATTCTGTTGGAGATGGAGGCCAAAAGGTTGCTGCAGGCAAACACTGCAGAAGAGCTCACCCTTCCCAGTGGGGAAAAGGCCTTTACTCAAGGTACTTTCTTATATGCAAGAAAAACGGAGAGTGACAACCCATTCTGGACCTCAGGTTCTTGAACAAACACCTGAAAAAGGGCAAGTCCAAAATGACCACCATGTACACAGTGATATCATCCCCACAGCAGGGACACTGGCTGGGATCCCTGGACTGGAAAGATGAATATTTTCTCATCCCAATTAGGCCCAGTTACAGAAAATACTTAAGGTTCAGGCTGCCTTCTGGTCACTGTCAGTTGACTGCCTTTCCCTTTGGTCTCTTATCTGCACCTAGGCTGTTTACAAAGTGCTTGGCCATGGTGGCAGCAAATCTCAGAAGACAAGGAGAGATAGTTTTTCCTTATGTGGAAGACAAGCTAGGATGACTCTTCTGTTAACTCAGAGTGCCTTGGTGAAGACCTAACAGTCAAAGCACTGTGACTCCAGTCAGCATTCTTTGATTTTGACTCTGCAATAAATTTCACTGATAACTGTATATTTTGGCTTGTGGTTTCACTGGACTGCATAACCTTTTTTTTTTGTTGTTCTGAGCATTGGCTAGCCACCTGTTTTTGTACTGACAGGCCAGGACCTCAAGTGCACTTGCCCTTCTATTTTATATTTGTAGCCTTATATCCATTGTAGGCAGATTAATGAAGACCATAACAAAGGAGAAACTAGTGGGCTTCATGGAAGTTAATGGTCTCCAGAATGAAAAACAGCATGGGTTTATCTTAGGGAGATCCTGCCAGACCAACCTGATAGAATTTTTTGATTGGATCAGAGGGATTGTGGACAGGGGCCAGGTGGTGGATGTTCTGTATCTGGACTTCAACAAGGCCTTCGACTCTGTGCCACGTGGAAGACTGCTGAGTAACTTGCAGGACCTGTGAGTTGGGAAGAAGCTGATGGGGTGGGTCAAGGGCTGGCTACAAGACAGAAACCTGAGGGTGGTAGTAGTGGTGGAACTCCTGAAGCCTAGGCCTGCAACCAGTGGGGTCCCACAGAGCTCAGTGTTTGGCCCAGTATTGTTTGATATCTTTATTGGTGACATAGCGGATGGGATCAAAGGTAAAATCTGCCTATTCGCAGATGACACTAAGTTCTGTGGAAGAGTGGACACAGAGAAGGGGAGACAGAAGATCAGGGAGGACCTAGCTAGGCTCAAAAAGTGGTTGAGTATCTGGCAGCTGGGGTTCAATGCCAAGAAGTGCAAGGTTTTACACCTGAGAGCTAAGAACCCAGGGGCCAGTTACTGGTTGGGGATCACATGTGTCCAGTTCTGAGGAGGAAAGGGACCTAGGGGTAATCATCACAAGGAACCTGAGGCACTCTGTGCATTGCAATAAAGCAGCAGCCAAAGCCAACAGGATACTGGGATGCATCATCAGAGGAATCTTCTACAGGAATGGGAAAGTCATTCTGCCATTACACAGTCATTGGTGAGACCGCACTTGAAGTACTGTGTGCAGTTCTGGTGCCCGTATCTGAAAAAGGACATACAATTACTGGAGGAGATGCAGCATAGGGCAACCAAGAGGATCTGGGGCCTGCAGGACAAACCCTATGAGGAGAGGCTGCAGGAGCTCCATATGTATTCCCTGTAGGACAGAAGAGAGATGGGGACATGAACAAAACCTTCAAGTACCTTAAAGATACTGTACAAACAAGGTTAGTAGGGATGGCATATTCAACTCAGGGGGAAAGGGTCCACTAGGGAGCTCAGTCTAAAATTGGGGGGGGGGGATTCAAACAGGATATGAGAAGGCACCTTTTCACTGAAAGAGTGGTGTCCAAGTGGAATGACCAGCCGGAGGAGGTGGTATCATCGAAAACAGTAGACAGCTTTAAAAGGAGCTGTGACAGAGTGAAAGGGAGAGTCATAACAAGTGGAAATATGTGTAGGGGGAATGAAAGGGGGAGGGAGGAAGACTCTATGTGGAAAGGGGGGATGCTCCAGTAAATCTGTCTGAGAGCTGCATACTCAAGCAGACTAGATAGAATGAAATGGCCTGTTTCTGCTTGCATTTCCATATGTTTGTATCATGAGGGATGTTACAATGCAAGGATTCAACATCCAAGGTAACCAAAATACTGCTTTTCTCCACTGCTAGGTACCCCAAAATCCTGAGGATGTTCCAGTGTCCTCCAATTATGCTGGGTGTCTTTGGGACAGGGGACTAATACAGAAATCCACCAGTTTGGCTAAAGGTTCTATCAGTGACTCATTACCCCAAATTATTGGTCACCCTGGAAGATTCATCAAGTTGTTATGTACTTTGGGTTGCCAGTAGAGAGAAGTCCTTACAGGGGCTTTAACAGACAGAAATTCACAACTTGCATGGGTACACAGTAATTTTGGATCACTAGGGATGGATAATCATCAGTAACCTTTTTAAACTTATTGGTAGGGTCTCCTGTAAGTCTTTAATACAATTCAGCATTGATTTACTATCTATATACCTCCTTGGTTTGATTGTTATAGCTTTATTATCACCTAATTTCTTTAAGCTGACTTTTTGGTTTTACTTAGGCTATGAAAGAAATAGTTAGTAGTCTTTCTGTCCACAATTCTGGAGTGAGTTGTGGAAGAACTGTGACTTGGGTTTAAACCTGTCCAGTCTTGTATCTGTCACATTCTCACCACCCTCAATCAGATCAGTATCACTTACCAAGGTTTCCTCCAGATTATTCTAATTTCTCTGATTAAAAAAGAACTTGAGGCTAAGATTCCTTACAATCGAGGTACATTATGGTATTAAACAAACTGAATCTGGTTGAAGGCACTTATGCCAATCCCTGGTTTTAGAGGCGTGGATATGTAGTAGTAGTAAAATTTTAATTATACAGAGAGATATCACCATTAGGGCTATATATACCCTTTTTACGAGGTGCACCTGTTTAACAAAGTTTCGACAATAAAACAGTATAAATATACAGTACAACAGCACATTACATAGACTCAGGTCATGGGAAAGGGATTAATTACAGATACCAACAATGAACAATATAAATGCTACAGTAAACAATGCCAGTTTATATTCAGTTTCACTTTTGCTCACCTATTGCACTCAGAGTGAAAAATTAGTTCTCGCTACACAGCAGTTTTAAAAGCAGTTGGAGAAATTTTCAAATTCCTAAGATGTGGGGGGAGTTCATTCCAACCATGCGCAGCTTTATATTGAAATGTTAATTGTCTAAAATTATTAGTTATTTTGAGTAATACTAGCTCTCTGGCACCCTTTTTCCCTCAGATTAAGACCATGGTTTGGCTTTTATTGTTTTCCAATTACGCCAGACAATATATTGTTTTTAAGTATACCCTGTACATGTTTTACCCATGTACCCTTTCTTCTTAAATCAAGAGAACTCCAACTTAGTGTATCAAACATTCTACAGCAGTGAGTACTATACTTACATTTTAATATAAATCTTGCCAATCTCTTATATACTGCATTTAATTTCAATAATTGCTTTTTGTGGGCATGCCATAAATATGGCTACCATAGTCAATAACTGGCAAAATTAACTGATTTGCATTTTTAGGTGTACAATTTGAAATCTGTCACACTGCCCCAATTCTTGCACTTATTTCTCTCATCAATTCCTCGGTGTGCTGTTCAAAGTTAAATGCTGATCAAAATGAACCCTCAGGTATTTATGTATCAACGTTTGTGTTAGAATGTTTCTGTCTTTGGTCCTTACCTCAATTTTAGGGCTTATTTTATTTTTACCTGGCTATGATGCACTAAAAAACATTGTTTGAGTTTTTTTGTTGTTGATAATCAAACCCAGGGAGGTGAAATTTTTGCAGTTTATACTCCACCTCTTGGGAACTACCTTCTACTACAAGTACTGTATCATCTGCATACAGTCTAATCTGAGAGTGCTCCATTAGATTAGGCAAATTATTTATGTAAGTGATACAATAGAGGGCCCAGAATTGATTCCTGAGGCACCCCTCATATCACAGGCAAGGTTTTAGATTGATAGCCATTTACAGTAACTACCTGGGACTTTTTGGTTAAGTAAGAATTAAACCATTTACAGGGTTTATCAGCCAGTCCAATTCCCATGAGACCACTCAATAATGTTTTGTGATCAACTAAATCAAATGCTTTGGACAGCTCCACATACACCATGCCCACAGGCTTTGCAGCCCCAAGAGGGGTAGTGACCAGATCTACAAACTCTGTGAGTATGGTGGCTGTGGATCTGTCTCTCCTAAAGCCAGATTGGAACTGAGTCAACCTCTTGTATTTTTCAAGCTAGTCCATTAATTGTCCATGGACAATTCTTTCAAGTATCTTGGAAACAGTTGATAGCAGGGCTATTGGGTGGTAATTGAAGAGATCCATAGGGTCACCACCTTTGGCAATTGGAATTACCTTTGCCAGCTTCCAACTCAGTGTAAAAATTCCCTCACTTAAACTCCAGTTAAAAATATCTCTTAGTATTGGTGAAATTTCCAAAACTGATTTTTTAACAACCTGTTTTCTGTATTATCCATGCCACTGGCTTTATTAATCTCCAGTTTATTTATGATTTTGAATACTTCATCATTCGTTATTTTCCTAAATCTAAAATTTGGTTTGTTATTCTCAGATATTTCATTTTGATCACCATGTTGTACTTCACTGTCAGCTCTTTTTGTTGGATTGGCATTTGTTAATTTCAAATCAGGGAGATTAACAAAGTAATCATTTAGTAAATCCACAGTGGTATCAACTTGTTGTAATGCCCCATTTTCCTTAATCTTAACCTCTGGGTGATTTCTAACTGGATCTGTGAGATTTTTTTTTATCAGAGTCCAGTAATTCTTTGGGTCTGTTGTTTCTTTGATTTTTAGTTTATAATAGTATGCTTTTGAATTTCTAATTGCTGAGATGACTTTATTTCTTATTTTTTAAAAACTTGTGCCTAATTCAGGATTTAAAGATTTATTAGCTTTCTTCCATAGCTGATTTTTTATTCTAATCTATCTGCTGATATTTGATCTTATCCATTGTAGCTAATTTGATTTTGGGGTAATTTTTTTTCTGAGGAGCAAACTTGTTACATGCTTCTAAGAACATAGTGATGAATTCATCCACAGCAATGTTCAAGTTGGGTATAAGAAAAACCCATGCCATGGCATCCTCAACAAATAGTTTCTGAATAATAATTTATTAAAGTTAACACAGCATCTCCTAAAAATATGTGGTTGTTTAGGCATTGATTTGATTTTTTGCTCAACAGCAATGCTACATTGTATACATTATGATCACCTAGGTTAGGACAACAGACACTTTTTTCCATTACTGTCAATTCTGGTGAAATAAATATTAAATCTAATATGTTACCAGGGCTAGTTTGCTTGCCTTTTCTGGTGGATAAGTGTATTATCTGAATCAATTGTAAGCTTTGCATAGAGTTTTCCAATTTCTGACCTCGTGGGCACCGCCAGGCAATGTTAAAATCTCCAATAAGAATAGTTTTCTTATGTCCTATGTGTTCTGTTAGCATATGAGAAAAACTGTCAGAATGACTCATTTTCATGTTGGGTGGTGAGTAAACAGCATCTATTACTAAAATCAAAGACTGCAAGTCTACTAACAAGTATTCAATTTTCTCCACCTTTCCAGAAAATAAGACCCTTGAATGCCCAATTGAATATTTAATATACACTAAAATTTCATCACCACGAGATCCTCTGTCTTGTCTGTAATGGTAGTAATCTTTCAGCTCAACTTCTTCTTGATAAATTCCCTTACATAACCAGGTTTCTGTTAATATAATAATATCAGGAGATTCTATGTCAACCCAGGTCCTAAAGGGATCCATCTTTTTCAACAGACTTCTTGCATTGTCTTGCATCAATTTGATGTATTCTCCCACAGGACCTGGGTTCACTCGATGTGCCCACAAAGAATCAGGGACATCCAGAGTGCATTCGGCAGTTCCAGTGGAATGGTCTGATTGATCAGACATCTTTAAGTTAACCTCCTTCCACCAGCAGGGCTGTATATTCCTGACTCTACCCCTTAATATCAGATCTTTCTTTCCACTGGAAGAACAGGTCACTTCCTTCACAACTGTTGCTTAGGATTTAGTGTACCTTAGGCAAAATTTTTCTTTGAAGTTTTTCAAGTTATTCAGTTTATTTCTTTGGTTCCTTTGACTCTCTTCATCAATCTGTGATGGAGCAATAAAAGGTGGGGTTCAGGTTCTGGATTAGGTGTTAGTAGAAGATGTCACGCACTGACCTGCATGTCACATGAGTGTATTGCCTGGGCAAGCAACACGATGTGGCTGGATGTGGCCTTTAATTAAGCATTTTTTCTGAGTCTCCTAAGGACAGGAAGCTCTGGCTTTTGTTGGGTTGGCTATTGGAACAGGTTCTGAAGGACTGCCCTAAGGACCACAAGTAGATCTCAGATGTCTGACTCTGCACAGTAGCTTGCAACCCTTGAAGCAAAAGTAGAGGATTCTGTGGCAGGCACCTCCTTGGTCTCAGTGATGTTCTCAGCTGGGGCCATTGTTGGAGGGTCATTCATCAGAGGCTTCTGGGACATGTGTTTGGCCCTTCAGATGCTGCAGGAGTGCAGGAGAGCCCTGCCAACTATGGTGCCAAGTGTAAGCACTGCCAGTGCTGGTTGTGGACCTGGGAGAGAGCAAGGTCATTCCTGTCCCTTGACTTGTCCAACCCAGTGATAGCTGTCGAGCACCCCTCAGCCAAAGGGCAAGTTGGGCTGGTCATGAGCTCTTTGGTTCCCCATCAAGCCAGTTGACTTTGTCTCTGGTTGAGCAGGCCACAGAAATTTTCTGCAGGCCTAGCAATCAGTTGTTGAACAAGATCTAGGACTTGATCTCACAAACTATAGTGGTCCTGGTCCTCATCCAAGGGGACATGGATCAGGCAGTGTCTCTGTCCAGTCCTCAGCAGGAGAAACATCCGCAGACAGTTGAGTCTTCCACAGCCATGCTACTTAATGTGGGCCTGCATCTGGTTCACCACAGTGAGCTGGAACACTCCTCTCACTATCAACTGGCTGGTCAACAGCCAAGGTCAAGATTTTGGCTGAAGCATTCCCACTCTCAATCCTGCTTGACCAGAAGGTATCGCTGTCAATGCTCCATTACCACCTCATCCTTGAATGAGGAGAGGCACCATTGCAAGATATGCTGGTGTTTCAAGGAGCTTCTGTACAATTGGCTCAGGCAAGGTGGTGGCAGCCTATAATGGGGCCATTTACAAGGTGCTTGATGCCATTGCTCTGGACTGTATTTGACCCAGGTCTTCTCATTTGAGACCCCCATGGTTTGATGGGGCTCTCAAGGAGATGAACACCAAGGGTTGTAAGTTGGAGCATTGCTGGTGGATGACCCAGTCCATGAAAGACAGATTGGCCTTGAGAAATCATTGCAATGATTATCAAGGGGCAATCAACCATAAAAAGACAGAGTTCCTGTCCAAGGAGATTGCTGCAGGGAGGAACAGACTACCTCAACTCTTTTGGACTGTGGACAGGCTACTTCATCCAATCTGTCTGCAGCCAAAAAGGGCATTTTCCATCACATGGGGTGAAGAGTTTGCTCTGTTCTTCTTGGACAGGGTATCCTCTGTTTGGACTGGGATCACCCCAGTGGGGCAAGACCAGCCCCACAATGGTGGGCCTGGCTGTAACAGGGGCACTTTTATTGTCTGGGGGAGTTTCAGCTGGTGGAGGTGGCTGAGGTCACTGAGGTGATTTTGAAGCTGCAGCCCACCTTTTGTGAACTGGACCCTGTCAAAACTCATCCCCTAGTATGATGTGCTAAGGCCATTGGTCCAGTATTCACTGGTATTGTCCAGTGTTTTCTCAGTTGGTCTCTTCCCTGATGCCTTGAAGGTGGCATTGCTGAGGCCCCTTCTGAAGAAACCATCGCTCAACCCTGATGCCCTGGTGAATTATAGATCTATCTCCAACCTCATATTCTTAGGGAAAGTTGCTGAGAAAGTGGTGGCTCTATAGCTCAAGGCACACCTCACAGCCTTTGACATCTATAAGCCATTTCAATACAGATTTAGGGCTAGGCATAGCAAGGAGACAGCATTGGTTTGGGTGCAAAATTATCTTTTCAGGACCAGAATTAGAGGGGAATGGTCAATTCTCATCCTCCTTGATCTCTCATCAGCATTTGACACTGTGGACCACACTGTGCTTTTGGATCACCTTAGAGTGTACTGTGGATTCACCAGAACTGTCATCCGATGGTTTGAGTCCTACCTCTCAGACAGGAGGCAGCTGGTGGTGATGGGGAATTTCTCCTCCTCCTCAAAGCCCCTATCATTTGGAGTTCCTCAAGGCTCGATCCTTTTGCTGATGCTGTTTGTGGTGTACATGCTGCCCCTAAGTGAGATCATTAGATGTTACAGTCAGGGTTTCTACTGCTAAGCAGATGATACCCAGCTGTATATGTCATTTGCCCCAGGAACGAATGGCACCATTGAAGTGCTGAACACGTGCCTGGCTAAAATCCAGGATCAGATGTCCTCTAACTGGCTGAACCCCATCAAAACAGAGGTACTGGTGATTGAGCCTGGTAGCTGGCATAATGGGAGTGCCTCCAGGGCAGTAACCAAGTTTGGTCCTGGGATCTACCCATTGTTGGCATCCCTCAAGGTGAAAAATCTGGGTGTTGTCCTTGATGACAGACTGACACTTGATGATCAGGTGTTGTCTGTTGTCCAAAGTGGTTTTTACCACTTAAGGAATGTCACCCAGATTAAACCCTTGATTCCGCTGGAAGACCTGCCCTCACTGGTGCACGCCTTTGTGACATCTAGTCTTGACTACTGTAATGCTCTGTGCTTTGGGGTCAGTGGTGGGAACCTCCACCAACTGCATCTGTTGCAGAATGAGGTGGCAAGGTTGCTGATGGGCCTGCCTAGGTCTCGTCATGTAACCTTGGTCCTGCAAGATCTGCACTGGCTGCCTATCAGGTGGATGATTATCTTCAAAATGGGCTTGCTCAACTATAAGGCCATATACAGCTCAGGCCCTGATTACCTGTCTGACTTCCTTACACCTGCCATCCCAGTACATTCCCTCCTCTTCTTCACTGAGGGCCTCCTAGTGGTTCTGAGGGCCAAGCTGAAAACCTTGGGAGATTGCTCATTCAAGGCCACTGGCCCAGCCCTCTGGAACTTGCTTCCAAAATCTTTGAGGGAGGCCCCATCGGTGGAGTCATTAAAAGGGCCCTGAAGACTTATCTTTTTAAAAAAAGCATATTCACAAGTTTTTGTTCATTTTAATATGACCAATTTACTTATTCATTAATTTATTTTGTATTTATACATTTTGGCCTGGATATGCAAAGGGGCTGCATGTGGCACAACAGAGTTGGGCCAGCGCAACCCCGCATTGCACCCTGGTGGGATATTGAAAGGGTTGCCAGGTGTAGTGTAAATCTTGATGTGCTGGGGAGCAATGTAATCGTATGCGGTGCAGATGAAGGGGACCTGCCCATGCATATGTGACACATCCCGATAGTCAGTCTGGGATGTGCAGTGCATATGTGGGCTCAAAGTTGAGCCCATGCAGAGTAGGAAAAACTCCCGGCCACCCAGAGGTGGGCTGCCATATTGAAGGGTGCAACACAGCAGCCCAGCCATGGGTGGCCACCCGCCCACCCAGAACACCATCTGCAAGCACACATATAACCCTGGTGGCCAAGTAGAACCCCCCATTGCCATGATCACCATGAAAGACCATACAAATAATATCTGGTAGTCCAGTGGAACCCCTGTCGCCCATTTACGTGATCGCGGTATATGCACAGTGGTAAATCCCTGGTAGTCCAGTGGACCCCCCCAGTCCCCAATTCCCTGATAACTGGAATAAAAGTCCTTCCCTGGTGGTCTAGTGGAACCCCTTCTGACCGTTTCCATGATCATGGTATAGCCCTGACATATACATCCCTGGTGATCCAGTGGCACCCCACCTCCCACCACTCGAACCCCGTGCCACCTACACCCCCATCATCAGCAGGTGGCTGCAACCTGCCCGCATACTGCTGGCCATCCACTTGAATGACAGGTACAGTATGGGCTGTCATGCTCATTGGTCTCAGTGTGACCATTGGCTAGGGCATGCTTGTATGATGCAGTCCCAAATACGTAATGAAGTCATTCACATATTTGGGACCGTCTAGTACAGTATGCCCTGCAAGCCCATTGGTCCACCTGGGAACTAGGTGGGCTGACAGCCCATACTGTACCTGTCATTTGGCAGGCAGCTGGGTGTGTATGGTGAGTTGCAGCCACCCACCGATGATGGGGTGTGGGTGGCACAGGGTTCGAGTGGGTGGGAGGGGTGGGAGGCCACTGATCACAAGGGATGTATTTGATGAGAATGTACCACGATCGCAGAAATGGGCGGGGGGGTGCCACTAGACCACTAGGGACGGTCTTTTATTACATATCTTGGGGAATCGAGTGGGTGGGGAGACCACTTGACTACCAGGGATTGTGTGTTCTACATTTATGTGATCACGGCTATGGGGGGATGCCCCAGGATCCCCACTGCATACATCATGCTGTGCAAGGTGCCAGGTGCAAGTTGCCGGGCTGCCCTGTGCAAGGCATGCAAATGGGGCCGTAATGACATGCAAATGGACCCATTTGTGCCTTGCATATTTTATGGCCTCATTTGCATGCCACCACCTGAATATCACGGGTGATGCACCTAGCACAACTGCAGTTGCACTGGCGCATCCCCGTGCTCCCTATCTGTGGTTTGCACTGGTGCAGTGCCACTGCACTATGCACAGTATGTGCACTGACCTTGCCATATTCAATGGTGCTGTGCCATGGTGCATCACCATTGAATATCACCTGGTCCTGGTCCTGGCCCCGGCGCATCCCAGTTGTGTTGTGCCCAGGCTTGCGCCACTGCCCAGTGCAGTCTAAATATCTGGGCCAGAGTATACACTTTGTATGTTGTCCATTTAACCCTGCTTTTAATTACCTGTAAGGTGCCCAGAGCCTCCAGGATTGGGCTCTGTATAAATAAAATTTTACTTATGTACTTACTATAAAATCTTACCAATTCAGATATTAAGAAAACACAGCAACATGGAATTTGTTGGTAGAAAAGGATTACTTGGCCCACCCAGCCTGCCCAAAGGCTTGCACAGTAAAAAGGTCACCAGGTGCTGCTTCAGGTGTACCAGAACTGCACATACTTAATCAATGGGAACGTTTATGGATCAGACATAGAGATAGGCTCCTTCTCCCCCCCCCCAAGGTGGCACAGGAGATGACAGCCCTGTATGAAGCAGGGGACATAATTGTGCTGAAGGGAGATTTTCCTTTGGTGGACAGACTGCTGTGTGTCAACATTTCTGCCACTAAAGTCAGAAAAGTTCTCCACTGCCTGCACAGGAACTCCATCTTTTAGACTCCAGCCCTACACAGAATTCCATGGGATGGGATTTTTCCTATCATTCTGCCCATCATGACACCAGCAGCCAGACTGACACCTACTTAATTTCAGCCCAGTCTATACATGACTCGAGTACATAATGTGCACATAGGCCCTATTGTGATCTTGGACCATGCATGTGTATAGTTAACCATAATACTGGGCCCTGAAATGAAGCCTCTTCTGCACTTACATCTCAGTACCTTCCTGCTTGTCAGTGATGGTTTCACAAAGTGGATCTCCAATGAGATTGCCTTACAATCTCGAAAAATGATGCCCCAGACATATTAAGGGTAATACTGTAGGATGTTTGTGAAGCCTTCATGTGGGGGGAGTCATTAGTTATGTGATTTATGCCAAAAGGCAGTGTTTAAAGGAATTGCAAGACCTTGAACAATCACAAAAGCAAAAGGAGGAGTCATATACCATAATCATGATACAGATTCATCCCAACAGCTCCTGTGAGAGATACTCCAAATAAAGTACAAAATAAATACTCTCACCTGCAATGCAGTTCAATGGGCCCGATGGCATATAGCTCACAGGTATTGGGAGTCAGGAGGAAAAGCATGAAGACTGCTCACCTTCTGCATCAAGGTCCGCCAAGCGGCTAAGTACATAACCAGCACTGGGTCTGCCGATGGACTGTAACAAGTAAATATGAATCAATAAGCAAAACCTTTATGGATATCTGTTCAACATTATATCAAGTGCAACGACATGTTGAGACTCCCTGACTAGCAGATTTTCTGTGACCCACAGAACTCTCCTGCACCTCTGCATCATACACAGATTCCTTACATGCTCCTATTACTCTGCTGGAGCCCCATTCAGCCATTTTGTGCTCTTCTAAAAGGAAGACCTTAGATTTGGATGGGTTCCCTGTAGAGTTTTATTAAACCTTTTTGTCAGTGCTAGATACACTCGCTTGTAGACACCGTTGTAGAAACCAAAGACACTGCCTCCATCCATATTAGAAGCCCAAATCACCTTACTGCCTACACAAGGTAAAGATGCACACCTAGTCATAAATTACCGCCCAATCTCCTTGTTAATGCTGACCACAAAATAATAAATACAGTCAAAGATTCTGACCAAGAGGATTGAGAAAGTGATTCTTGGAGTCATTTCAAACCAGCAAACAGGGTTTGTTAAATGAAGAATAACTATGGACAACATCTGTGCTGTGTTAAATGCCATCTGGATAGTGTATACCAACAAAGTTCTGACTCTACTTATCAGTGTAGATGCCAAGAAAGCCTTCAACTCTGGAATGGCAGTACCTTTACCAGATGATGAAAGCAATGAATATCAGTTGTGGCTTCACAGACTGGGTCCAACTACTCTACATAGAACCTTCAGCTTATATTTTTATTTATTTATTTATTTCAGATTCGGATTAACACCGTTGAGCCCACATGGCTCTTTTACAAAGGTTCCAAGTAATTTAATATAAACAAACAAACAAACAGTAAACATGATACAAGGAACAAAAGAATCACAGCTTGGCAGGGTCAGGCTCACCATTGTTGAGATGAATGGCAATATCAACTGCAAGTCAAGGCTTAAATTTGCTGTTTGGTTTAAGGTGCAGGTAGTAGAAGATAGCAGCCTAATATGGCTTTGTCGCAGATTGAGAAGTATAGTTAAGTGAAAGATAAAGTGATTAGGTGGAACAGTCACAGAGGTTAGATTTGCATAGAAATAGTAGGAGCTCCCTTTTGAAAGGATCAAACTTTTCAAGCTCTGAATGTGGAGAGGGAAGATCATTTTAACAAAGAGGCCCATGGTAGGTAAGTGAGTGCTGGGCAAAGGAGGTGCACTTGAAGGGAACAAGAAGCAGTCCTTTAGATGATCTTCTAGTCATTTTAGAAGATATAATGCACTGGTATAGAGTAGATGTGGAGTTGGGTGTTAGACCCAGAATGGCTTTTCTCCCAATCACGCAGTCTTGGTACTTGACCGTAAGAGGTAGGGGGAGCCACCCAGTGTCTGAGTAGATGCTGCAAGTGTGAGTCAGGTGACCAGCCCCTAATACAAGCCTACAGGCTTTGTTTAGTAATGTCTTGACTCTAGACCCTTTGCAGTGATCAGTCAGTGGCAGCGCTGTAGATGACTAGCCCATAGTCTATGGTAGAGAGTACTGAATTCTGGGTCATAAGGCTCAGTGCTTCTGAGGTCATTGCCTGCCTGTGCTGATATAAGATTCTCAGTTTGGCATTTGCTGTTTTAATTGCATGGTCTGTAGTGAGGGAAAGGGTGTCATCTAAGTGGATGCCAAGATATTTAAAGAAAGTTACTTATTTAATGACATCTCCCTTTTGGCTAATGATGGTTAATGGAACCTTATTCTTCTTTGAATTGGATAGTGAGATTTGCATAATTTTTGTTTTTTTTTGTAGTTTCAGAAGAGTCAGTTTTTAGTGAATCAAAACTCAAGCTTAATGAAACTATCTTGCAGGTTAGCTGTTGTCTCTGATGGATGGTTCCCAGACACGGAGATTACTGCATCGTCCGCATAAAGCACCATCTTAACAGGGCAAGCAGTAGGTAGCATGTTTATAAAAAGGCCAAAGAGTAGTGTTCCTAGAATTGAACCTTGGGGGACCCCCAGCATTACTTCCCTAGGATCAGGTGTTACCCTTCTTATCCTCACACACTGTGAACGATATGACAAGTAGCTCCTAAACCAGGAAACTGCGTCAAAGGATAGGCCTAAAGATAGGAGATTGTCTAATAGTATATGATGATTCACAGTGTCAAATGTTTTAGTGAGGTCTATGAATATTGACCCCACTGTCTCTCCAGTGTCAAGAGATTCATAGGGATGAGAGGTGTAGTCTATGAGTGCCGTGATAGTACTATGTTTTTGCCAGAACATATGCTGCTGAGGGCAGAGTAGTTTATATTTGTTCAGGTATTCAGTAAGTTGATCAGACACAATTCTTTCTAGTGCTTTTGATAAGGGGGAGAGCATGGATATGGGGCAGTAATTACCAAGGCTGGTTCTGTCACCAATTTTGAAAACGAGTGACTAGGAATGTTTTCCATTTGTCTGGGAATACTCCTGTTCTTAGCGATATATTAAAAAAACATAGTGAGTGGGTAAGCTAGTTCTTTCAGAGAGATGGTGACCAGCTTCAGATCTAGGCTGTCACTATCGATTCTCATTTTACCCAGGACCCTCTTGACATAATTTAAAAGTCTGGGGTCTTGTGACTTGCTTGAAGTAAAAAGAAGGCTGTCCAGGGAAGAGGATAAAGGAGGGGTTGGTATTGGGGGTCTTACTAGTGAGATCCACATTCAGATACTTCAGTGGGAGGACCGAACTCAGGTCCATTAAGACAAGATTAAAGACATTTTCTAGGTCCTTGGGTTCCTGTAATGGACCAGAGGGGGTGACAAGTAGGTCCGGAGGAGCTCTAGATTCCTTTCCAAGTCAGGGCTTTAACATTATTCCAGAACTCCCTTTCATTTCACCAACTTTTTTCCATTAGGTCTTTGTAGTAGGATGCCTTCGCATTTCTCACCAGTCTGGTGCACCTATTCCTGGCAGCTTTGTAGGCATTGTAATCTGCCTGATATCCAGTGACTCTTGCTCTATGCTAAAGGTGGTCCCTGTGGCTCATTTGCTCAATGAGTTATCCTGTGAGCCAGGGATCAATCTAACTTTTCAGGTTCTGACTGGGCCGTATAGATCACAGCCTTTATTAAAGACAGAAGTTAGGTAGTGTATTGCCTGATTAGCATCATTACAGTAAACCAACGGAGTCCAGTCTGCACTAATTAGGTATTCTTTGAGGTTCTTCAACTTATCCTTCTAAACAGCTTGGTGTTTGATGAGTAAGGGGAAATCTTTTGGACACTTGTTGTCCAGAGACAAACTACAAGGGAGTGATCCCTTAATGTGTCTGTCAGTATGGAAATGTTTGTGATATGTTCAGGAGAGGAGGTGAGAAGCCAGTCAATGAGGGTGCTGGTGCCAGTGTGGTAGTTTCTCCTAATCACTTGGGAAACCATTTGAGTAAGTTATAGGCTGTGAATTTTATCTCTTATAGCCTCTGTATCCTGTGCCAGCCAATTGGAGTTAAAATCCCCCAGAATTATCTGCTTCAGTCGCTGTTTAGCCTGTCTAAAGTGATCAAAGAGTTGTTCTCATCCCAGGCCTTGTTTACCAGGGGGATATGTAGATGGCATTTAGCAACAGAGTCTTATTTTGGCACCCTATGGAGAGTTTGATAGAGAATATTTGAGCTTCTTTCGAGTTGATATTATAGGGCATCACCTGCTCTTTGATATTATTGCTTAAATAGACACTCCCTCTTTTGGACAGTCTGTCAATCCCTCATCCATATCCTTGTGAATGGCCTCATCTTTCATAGGTTCATAGTAGTGTGTGATGGTCTAAAGCAGTGCTCTGTGGTACTCTACTCTAAAGGTGGTGAAAAGAGATGAGTGAGGCACCAAGGTCCGAATTATTGAGGATAAGATAATCATTACACAGACAAGGAGAGGCAGGAGTCGTCCTAGAGATTCAGTGCCCACTGGGCATTTATTTTGTACCAGTGGGTAGGGAGACACAGTCACAGGAGGAGGAGAAGTCACCCAAAGACAATAGGGCGGGAAACAAGACAGATACTTTATCTATGACTGCTTAAATTATTTCAACAAGAATAGACTAGATGCTGAGGCCTACTGCCACTCTTATTCTATAATTATTCTACAATTCTTGTTCCTGTCAATAAGCTTGAGCGAGGATCAGATGACTTACACTACTCAGAACAGCATTTGGATAAGCTATCACTACACACTTCTACCAAAGTCCAGATGTTACATGAGTCCAGAGGTCTGGCGTCTTCGTGTACACCATCGGTCTGCGTTGGTAGCTATGAAGGGGAAGCAAACAGAACAATAGATGCTAATGCAATTCCCAGCAGGGACCCTGTAAAAGGCCACTGGGTGGTGAAAGATTTGTTAAACAGACCATATGATTCTTCGGCAAAGCCCACTCTCTCCAAGGCTGCTGGAATAAAGAACCAGAGCAACTGGTTCCTGAAATAACCTACTGATGGGCTGTCAGAATCCCAACTGAAAATAAAAGGTTCCTCGGCCAAAACCCACTTCCAGGGTCGCCAAGGACGAAGAGAAATCAGGACCTGTGTGGCGACGAATCCAATGGAGGACTACCATGACCTGAAGGATGCTGCAGCACTCCAAGGGCCAGCTAAACTCTGAAGGATCTCTGATAGGACCAGGAACCAGAAGAATCTGTAGAGATGATGGTTGATTCTGCAATCTTGTCACCAAGAACTAGAACAAAAACAAAGAAACGGTGGACGTGTCCCGTACTGGGCTTCAACGGACTCGACTTTCGGTGAACGACCAGGGGTGCAGACCAGGTTCTCCAGGATGAGCACACTCTTCTGAGGAGGATGACCAACTTCGGGACATCTGGATCAGGAACCATGTGAAATGACACTGGCACGGCTGTCGAGATGCGCTTCAGTGGATGTACCTTCGAACTGTGAAAACAAGAGAGGGCGGGTATGACTTGTACGACTGGCAATGGACTCAACTTCGGCAGATGACACAGACGGAAGAGATGAGCTGATGGACGATCCCACTTGAGTGAAGAATGCTGAGAAGACATCCTCTTCTGGGTAGAGACTGATTTTGAGTATGGAGTATTACAGACCACACTATGGGACTGCAGTGTGGTAGAAGATTGAGACTGTCCCCATACACTAGTAACAATATAGCTGAAAGGCATACCTTCCTGCAATGCCCAGGGGATTGCGGAATGATCCAATGATTTGCCAAGGAAAGGCAAATTATAAATTTAGGGATAATTATTACAAGTGGGGCAATTGTTCAGGTGCTTGAAGCAATAGTTCAACTGCTTTGAATAATAGTTTGGCTACTTAGAGCAGTAGTTTGGATGCTTGGGGCAATAGTTTGGATACTTAGGGCATTAGTTCAGATAACCAGGGGCAATAGTTTAGATAACCAGAGGTAATAGTTCAGATAACCAGGGGTAAATAACCACAATCCATATACAATACAGTCTTGGTGCTTCTTAGCAAGTTCACAATCTTTCAAAGACTTCAGCAATCACAGTTGTATAAACAGTACAGTTGTTATAGTAGCTTCACAGTATTTGTGAAGTGAGCACCCTTGGATGGACCCCTTTTCCTAAATGTAGGGTCTTCCTGAATAGGATCTGGCTACCCCTAAACGTTTTGCTAAGGATGCCCTAACCCCTATACTGAGGGTACCACTTGTCCTAGGTTGAGTGCCGGGGCACCAAAGGCCTAAATGCCTTATTTACTATAGGGCCTAAATGCTGCCCTCACTATCACTAGGCTGGCCTGCCCTAATCCACTAGGCCGGGGCTACCCTTAATACCACTTGGTTGGCTTGCCCTGATCCACTAGGCCAGGGCTACCCTTAGTACCACTAGGCTGGGTTGCCCTACTCTGCTAGGCTGGGGCCACCTATAATACCACTAGGCTGGCTTGCCCTAATCCACTAGGCCGAGGCCTACCCTTAGAACCCTACTTTATGTTGGGCCTAATGCCCTACATTTACCTCGGGCCTGATGCCCTACACTTGGCTGTGGGCCTAATAGCCCTTTCAAAACTGGGCCTGGTGCCTTTAATACAGTGGGCCTAGTGCCCTTCGAAATGCAGGGCCTGGTAGCCCTCCCAATATCACGGGCCTTGTGCCCTCTTTAACTATAGGCCAGATTGCCCAATTTACTGTGGCCAGATGCCCTGCTTTACTTTTGGGCCTGAATTGCCCCTTTAAATAATTATTAGGCCCAAAAGTGGCAGGGCTTCTTTAAATATAAAAGGCTCTTTGAGCCTGCTGCCACTCATTCGGGAGGTTGCCGCCTTTAATCCCACCCCCTCATGAATATGTACTAGGCCTTGAACTGGCCTTGCATTGCTGGCCCCTCCCCTAGGGCGTCACTGACCCACCTCCTCACTGAATATTAACTTAGGGTCCTTGTGACCTGATTCCTAGGTGGCGCTCAGCCACTACTCTAGGTGCCTTATGCGCAAAGAAAAAAAACATTCTTTGCTGTAAAACTTGGGCAGTCGGCACAACGCAGGTGCTGCTGCTGACTCACCGCTCCGATGAGCTGTTCGGGGGGGTCAGGAGGCAAACTGGAGGTGGGAGGTGTGCTGGAAGTGGGAGAGAACTGGCAGGCAGCTGGGATGGTGGCAAGGGGGCTTCCGACGCCCTTCAGGATGACCGGCGATGTGGCTCTGGGAACAGCGCTGACGGGGGACCGAGATAAACTTTTCAAACAAAGGATGGGGCAAAATAAATAAATGATGGGGCTCTTAAGCCCTAACTGCAGCAAACGGACGATTTCTCTTTTCTTGAGGACGGCCCACCAGACTCGACCGCACAACAAGGAGGAGCACCGGAAACAGCAACAGGGATCTTCGCCGGCTGGAGGAGGCACCAGGCAGAGCCAAAGGGACAGCTTCAACTGCACTAAGGTAAGTCCTGTCTCCACTGCTCTCCACAGGTCCTACCACTCCACAGCCCAGCACGACAACCCTGAAAAACGACAAAACCCTCTTTCAAAAAATGCTCAGGGTTCAGGTTCTTGAATCCCGAGCTCGCTCCACACAAATGCCAGGGATTGGAAAGGCACCACATGCTGGTCAGAGGCAGTGAACCTGGCATGTGGGTGCCCATTCTCCTACTGCCTGCTCTGGGAGGGGGGCTGGAATGGAGCAGGCAGGCAGCAGGGAGGATAAAACATTTATTTTATTTTCACTAAAAAGCCCTGTCTAACGCCTTGCTAGGGCACAACAAGAGGAACCCCTGGGGCATTTGAAAACCCCCTAAAACCTTTCTGGGATGCCCCAAATCTGGATCATTACAGATTTGGGCCTGCCTAAAAATACATGTCCCCATGTATTCCCTTAACACTTTATAAAAGATACTCTCTTAATACTCTAATATCATACTTAAGACTTTATGAAATCTTATGTTGATAAAACACTCTTAAATTCTCTAAAATATTCTTAAAACATCTACTATTACTGTAAATCTTTGAAGTTTTCCACTAAGTTGACTGTGTCTGGGTAAGTACTTTGAATAGAGCTACATATGGTACCATGGTACAAGTTGGGAAGCTTCTGTGATATACCTTCTAGGGGGCACACCTGCATTCGATCTTTGGGATCTGCCGGGTTGGAAATCTACTGGTTCTTGAACAATGCATTCTCTTTCCAGGAAATCTGGCAATTCCAGATCTATCACTGGTACACCATTTGGATGGTCATGAGAGTTTACATACAAAGTGCGAATCCATGGTTCTCTACACCAACTGGTGGGCGATTCTAGTTCCAACATTATGTCTTTTCTGGACTCCTGTCTCTCTTTTGGCATCGGACTGTCCTGATCCTTGGCAAGAACAGCGTCTCTGAAAGTGCAAGCTTTTAGGAGATTCCGATGAACAATTTTGGTACAATTTTCTAATTTTTGTTGGATCTTGTAAACTGGTAGTTCTGGATAAGGTATCTCAATAATACGATATGGTTCTGGTTCCCACATCAAAGACAATTTGCTGCATTTTTGGGTCTTCTTTAACATTACTCTCTCTCTCTCCAACAAGTAAGGGTGTAGCCTTGGCCTTGATGTCATAATTTGCCTTTTGCTTTTGCCATACTTGCTCCACGTGTCTGCCAACAATTTGTCCAGCTTCCTGTAACTGTTGGTTATGTTCCTGGACCCAATTTGTAACTGGTTTCTTTACTTTAGTTTCTTCTAGTGGTACTTCCAACACTAAGTCCATCGGAAGTCTTCCGTGGCATCCAAACATTAGATAATGAGGTGTAAAATCCGTGGAGCAATGGAAGGTATTATTGTGATCTCAGGAAGCAAAGCTGGCCAAAAGGGATGTTTATACTTTGGTAGGGCTCACAGCATCTCCAGCAGAGTCTGATTTGTTCTTTCACAAAGTCCATTACCTTGGGGATGGTAAGCAGTGGTTTTCAACTTATGGCTTCCATACAGGGTGCAAAGTTCATGAAATAGTTGGGATTCAAAAGAAGTTCCTTGATCTGTGAGGATTTTTGTAGGATATCAGAAAGGTCGTACAAAACATCTCAAGAAGGTCTCAGCAGTAGTTCGAGCAGAAAGGTCTTTTACTGCGCTCGCAACCACAAACTTGGAAAAGTGATTAACCATAGTGAGGACATAGATGTGACCATTTGTGCTTGGGTCTAACTTTAAGTGATCAAGAGCAACTAGTTCCAATGGTGCGCAACTAACTACTGGATGGAGAGGAGCTCTCTGATTCATCTCTCTGTGTTTTAAATTACAGGCTGGACATTCGTCACACCACTTTATTATATCGTTTCACATTCCTATCCAGTAAAACCTCCTTCTGATAATAGTCTCTATTCTTTTGTGACCAAAATGTCCTGAATTATCATGATACGCCTCTAATACTATGGAAGCACTGGTCTTTGGAACTATGATCTGAGTCAATTCCATGTGTGTAGTAGGATCTCTACTTTTTTTTAAGTAAACGGCAATCTTCTATGGCCAGATGAGTTCTGTGTATCCAAAGTTTCATTGCTTCTGTGTTCAGTTTCTTTCTTTCTTTTTGGGTCATGCCTTTCTGTGTAGCAACTAGAGCTTTTACTTGGCGAACAATAGGGTCTTGGCTTGTAATTTCACCCATAGATTATTTTTATTCGCAATCATGTCATCCACTTCTGGTTGAATTTCTACTTCAGGCTCAGGAGCAACTTGACAACATGCTTGCACAATCTCAACTGGTGCCTGCAGAAAAGGTGGCATTTCTATGTTTTCCAGCAAGGTGTCATCCATTTCTGCTTCCTCTTGTCCAGGCATCCGAGACAAGGCATCAGCATTCGCATTAGCTTTACCAGAATGATATTTTAAGGAGAATTGGTAATTTGCAAGTCGAGAGGCCCACCTCTGCTTGAGGGCTTCTAGCTTCGCAGTATTCAAGTATGCCAGGGGGTTATTATCCGTGAAAACCGTGAAAGGGGTGGCAGCCAAATATTGCTGGAATTTCTCTGTGATAGCCCATACTAGAGCTAAAAATTCAAGTTTGAAAGAGCTATAGCGGGCGTCATTCTGCTCAGAGCCTCTTAACCCTTGGCTTGCATAGGCTATTACTCTTTCTATGCCATTCTGTTCTTGTGCGAGTAACGCACCCAACCATTTGTTACTGGCATCAGTATATAAAAGAAAAGGTTTCGTGTAATCTGGATACGCCAATATAGGAGCCTCAGTTAGTACTTTCTTTAATTGATCAAATGCTTTTTGCTGTTCAGTTCCCCATGTAACTAGATGATTCTTTGGGACTTGACCCTCTGCTGATCCTCTTAAAAGTTTGTGTAATGGCACAGCAATTTTGGAGAAGTTCTTGATAAATCTCCAATAATATCCCACGAATCCCAAGAACTTTTGGACATCTCTAATGGTAGTGGGAACAGGCCATTTCTTTACTACTTCAATCTTCTCTGGGTCTGGTGTCACTCCATCAGTGAAGACTATATGTCCCAGATAACTCACTTTAGTTTGCAGCAGATGACATTTAGAGGGGTTTATTTTAAGACCATATTAGATCAATCTTTGGAACACCTCGTCCAAGTGAAGTAGATGATCTTCGTGAGTCTTTGAATATACAATGATGTCATCCAGATATAACAAAAGGATATCGAAATTCTGGCTTCAAAGACAATGTTCAACCAGTCTTTGAAAAGTTCCTGGTGTGTTACACAATCAAAAAGGCATCCTCGTAAACTTGAAAAGACCCATGAGGGTAATAAAGGCGGTTTTCTCTTGATCCTTTGGTGCCATAGGAACTTGCCAGTATCCACTGGTTAAATCCAGAGTGGAGAATATGACCGCTGATTGGAGAGCCGTGAGAGAATCTTCTATCTGAGGCAAAGGATACGCATCCTTATGGGTGATGGCATTTAATTTGCGGTAATCCACACAGAATCAGATCTTACCATCCTTCTTCTTTACTAGGACTATTGGCATTGCCCATGGGCTGTGGCTTTCCTTGATCACTTCAGCCTCTTTCATTTCTTTAATCATCTCTTTTACTTGCTGGTACATGGCTGGTAGGATAGGTCTAAATCCTTTTCTGATAGGCAGATGTCCATGTGTACTGATGTGATGCTGTACCCCACAAGCTAACCTGAAATCTAAGGGGTGCTAGCTAAAAGCTTCCTTCTGGTGTAAAACCACTTTCAAAACATCAGCTCTTTGCTTAACGGTGGTCTTTGGATTGCCTACTCTAATCTCTTTAGCCCACTCTGGTATCTGATCGCTTTCCATCCCTCCTTCAGGCACTTTCTTTATATCTTCCTCAGCCTTGGTAATGTCTTGCATGCACACATTGTAGATCTGGGCAACCGGCTGGTTTATGTACAGTTGCACATCATGAGACCCATAATTCAATACTCTGACTGGTATCTGACCTCTGGTTACAGTAGCTACACTCTGAGCTACTATTATCGGTTCTTCTTTGCTCGTAGGGTAAGGTACCACTGTCACGCTCACTTTGCCAATTTCACCCTCAGCATTAGCAAACCATTGATGGCATTGCAGATTATAGATGGTTTGTTGCAGGGCATGTTTCTCCACCTGGGGTACGTGCTTAGCTTGCTGTTGGAGAATGCGCACTAGTTCGTCAAAGCAATTTTTTAAAACATTCATCCCCAAAATTAGTGGTGGCAGTTGATCACTTTCTAGGTCACTAACAATGATGCCTGTGTTGCTTTGGATGTTCTTTCCCAGTTGGACATCAGCTTCTAGATATCCTAGATACGGTACTTTGTCACCGTTGCTCACTATTAACTTCACCCATGATCTAGGAAGTGGCTTAAGATCATCGGGTGTCCAGTATCTTCGGAACTCTCGTCCTTGCAATGTAGTAACCTGTGAGCCAGTGTCTAACAATGCCATAAGCTCAATGCCATCTATCTTGACCAGTATCATCTGACTTCTACCAATGAAACATGACTGTTCTAATGGGACTGCTGGACCTGATCATCTGCTCTTCGAGGGTTGGTCCTCATCCCTGAAGAATTTCTGTTTAAATTCAGGGTGTTAGTTGCTGGCTGACCACATCTTCTTTCTATATGGTCACTAACACCACACTGATGATATATAGGCCTTCCTTGGCCATCAAACTGATCCGTGGAGTGCCTCCCTTCACTCCTTCTCGGGTGATTCATTTGATCATTCCTCTTTCTTTCTTTTCCTGGCTGATTAAAGCATCTCTCATTCTTCCATCCTGATTTTAAGCTTTGCATTTCCTTACACATCTCTGCCATCTGGTGGGTCAGGGTGGCAATCTGCTTGGTCAACTCTGAGTGTTGACTGGTGCTGGCCCACACAGAACAGGTCAGTGTCTGTGTCCTCGGTCCACACATCTGTCCATGCTCTTAACACCGGCTCGGGTATGCAACAGCTTCTCTTCCATGTTCCAATCTCTGTAATGACATTTCCTCTTGCTGGAGTCTCGATTGCCAAGAGTTGTCTTCCTTCCATCCTTTTGTAGGGTATGCAGGCCATTGAGTTCCCATTGAGGCTGCCATTTGTGGATATACCAGAGCTTCATCTCTGGAGTGTCCCGAACCAAGTACCCGAATGGCCTTCTCCTTAAAGTCCAGGAAATCGACCTCAGGGTTTTGCAAGTGTAGCATGCGGAGCTCTCTCCTCAGGGCTTCACTTTTCACCCCTTCAACAAACTTTTCTGCTAGCACTCGGTCTGCATCTCGGACCTCTGCCGTGTCTACCTTCTCTATAGCTCTCAATAGCTCCTGCAGACTCAATGTGAACTCCCTCAGGGTCTCTTGGGGCTTCTGGGTGCGAGAAAAGAACTTCATTTTGAGGTCAGACACAGGTCTAGCATCAAAGATTTGCTGTAGCCTCTGTAGTATCTGATCTGCTGTGGCTTTTGCTCCATTCAGCCAGGATTGAACCTCTTGGTGAGCAGCTCCTTTTAGTTGCCCGATTAAGATTTCAACCTTCTGTTGCTCAGGGATCTGATACAACCTAAACATTGCCTGCATCTTTGAATGGAATTCCCCTAGATTGCTGGTTCTGTTTCCATCCTTTTCTCCAGAAAACTGCGGAAGCCATGGCGCTCCGAAGTAATATGGCATGGTTAAGGGAGATGGTGGAATACTCCCTCGAGGCCCATCTCAGTCTCCTCCAACTGACTGTCTATCTCCCCCAGACAGTCCACTACTACACCCTGGCTCCATCTGTGCTTCTTAGTAGGCAACTCCAACTTTGGACTCCTTGGATAAATAATTATCTGTATCCTGCTGACTACGCTAGAAAGTTTAGTTTGTGATGGTCTAAAGCGGTGTTTTGTGGTACTCTACTCTAAAGGTGGTGAAAAGAGACAAATGAGGCACCAAGGTCCAAATTATTGTAGATAAGGTAACCGTTACCCAGACAAGGAGAAGCAGAAGTTGTCCTAGAGATTCAGTGCCCGCTGGGCATTTATTTTGTACCAGTGGGTAGGAAGACACAGTCACAGGAGGAGGAGAAGTCACCCAAAGACAATAGGGTGGTAAACAAGACAGATACTTTATCTATGACTGCTTAAATTATTTCAACAAGAATAGGCTAGATGCTGAGGCCTACTGCCACTCTTATTCTATAATTATTCTACAATTCTTGTTCCTATCAATAAGCTTAGGTGAGGATCAGATGACATACACTACTCAAAACAGTATTTGGATAAGCTATCACTACATACTTCTACCAAAGTCCAGATGTTACATGAGTCCAGAGGTCTGGCATCTTCGTGTTCACTGTCGGTCTGCGATGGTAGCTACGATGGGAAGCAAATGGAACAATAGATGCTAACTCAATTTCCAGCAGGGACCTTGTAAAAGGCCACTGGGTGGTGAGAGGTTTGTTAAACAGACCATATGATTCTTCAGCAAAGCCCACTCTCTACAAGGCTACCAGAATAAAGAACCAGAGCAACTGGTTCCTGAAATAACCCACTGATGGGTTGTCAGAATCCCAACTGAAAACAAAGGGTTCCTCAGCCAAAACCCACTTCCAGGGTCCCCAAGGAAGAAGAGAAATCAGGACCTGTGTAGCGACAGTTCCAATGGAGGACTACCATGACCTGAAGGATGCTGCAGCACTCCAAGGGCCAGCTAAATTCTGAAGGATCTCCGATAGGACAAGGAATCAGAAGAATCTGTAGAGATGATGGTTGTTTCTGCAATCTTGTCACCAAGAACTAGAACAAAAACAAAGAAATGGCAGATGCGTCCTGTACTGGGCTTCGACGGACTCGACTTTCGGCGAATGACCAGGAGCACAGACCAGGTTCTCCAGGATGAGCACATTCTTCTGAGGAGCCGACCAACTTCAGGACATCTGGAAAAGGAACCATACGAAATGACACTGGCACAGCTGTCGTGATGCACTTTGGCAGACGTACCTTTGAGCTGTGAAAACAAGAAACGGCTGGTACGACTTGTACGACTGGCGACGGACTCGACTTCGACGGATGACACAGATGAAAGAGATGAGCTGATGGACTATCCCACTTGAGTGAAGAATGCTGAAAATACGTCCTCTTCTGGGTAGAGACTGATTCTGAGTATGGAGTATTACAGACCACACTATGGGACTGCAGTGTGGTAGAAGATTGAGACTGTCCCCATTCGCTAGTAACAATATAGCTGAAAGATGCACCTTCCTGCAATGCCCAGGGGACTGCAGAATGATCTGATTATTTGCCAAGGAAAGGCAAATTATAAATTTAGGGGTAATTGTTACAGGTGGGGCAATTGTTCAGGTGCTTGGAGCAATAGTTTAACTGCTTTGAACAATAGTTTGAATACTTAGAGCAGTAGTTTGGATGCTTGGGGCAATAGGTTGGATACTTAGGGCAATAGTTCAGATAACCAGCGGTAATAGTTCAGATAACCAGGGTAAATAACCACAATCCATATACAATACAGTCTTGGTGCTTCTTAGCAAGTTCACAATCTTTCAAGGACTTCAGCAATCACAGTTGTATAAACAGTACAGTTGTTACAGTAGCTTCACAGTATTTGTGAACTGAGCACCCTTGGATGGACCCCTTTTCCTAAATGTAGGGTCTTCCTGAATAGGATCTGGCTACCCCTGAACATTTTGCTAAGGATGCCCTAACTCCTATAATGAGGGTACCACTTGTCCTAGGTTGAGTGCCGGGGACACCAAAGGCCTAAATGCCTTATTTACTATAGGGCCTAAATGCTGCCCTCACTACCACTAGGCTGGCCTGCCCTAATCCACTAAGCCGGGGCTACCCTTAGTACCACTAGGCTGGTTTGCCCTAATCCACTAGGCCAGGGCTACCCTTAGTACCACTAGGCTGGGTTGCCCTACTCCGCTAGGCCGGGGCCTTCCTTAGTACTGCTAGGCTGGCTTGCCCTAATCCACTAGGCTGGGGCCTACCCTTAGAACCCTGCTTTACGTCGGGCCTCATGCCCTACATTTACCTCGGGCCTGATGCCCTACACTTGGCTGTGGGCCTAATAGCCCTTTCAAAACTGGGTCTGGTGCCTTTAATACAGTGGGCATAGTGCCCTTCAAAATGCAGAGCCTGGTAGTCCTCCCAATATCACGGGCCTTGTGCCCTCTTTAACTATGTGCCAGATAGCCCTATTTACTGTGGCCAGATGCCCTGCTTTGCTTTTGGGCCTGAATTGCCCCTTTAAAGAATTATTAGGCCCAAAAGTGGCAGGGCTCCTTTAAATATAAAAGGCTCTCTGAGCCTGCTGCCACTCATTCGGGAGGTTGCCACCTTTAATCCCACCCCCTCATGAGTATGTAATAGGTCTTGAACTGGCCTTGCATTGCTGGCCCCTCCCTAAGTGTCACTGACCCGCTTCCCAACTGAATATTAATTTAGGGTCCTTGTGACCAGATTCCTAGGCGGCGCTCAGCCGCTACTCTAGGTGCCTTGTGCGCTAAAGAAAAAAAACATTCTTTGCTGTAAAACTTGGGCGGTCAGCACAACGCAGGTGCTGCCGCTGACTCACCACTCCGACGAGCTGTTTGGGGGATCAGGAGGCAAACGGGAAGCAGGAGGTGTGCTGGAAGCGGGAGGGAACTTGCAGGGAGGACAGCAAGGGGGCTTCCGACGGCCATCAGGTTGACCAGTGATGCGGCTGTGGGAACAGCCGTCGATGGGGGACCGAGATAAACTTTTAAAACAAAGGGAGGGGCAAAATAAATAAATGACAGGGCTCTTAAGCCCTAACTGTGGCAAACGGCTGATTTCTCTTTTTTTTTGTGGGGTGGCCCACTGGACTCGACCACACAACAAGGAGAAGCACCGGGAACAGCAGCAGGGATCTTTGCCAGCTGGAGGAGGCACCAGGCAGAGCCAACAGGATGGCTTCAACCACACTAAGGTAAGCCCAGTCTCCGCTGTTCTCCACAGGTCCTACTACTCCATAGCCCAGCACGACAACCCCGAAAAACGACAAAACCCTCTTTCAAAAAATGCTCAGGGTTCAGATTCTCGAACCCCGAGCTTGTTTATTTTTTATTTATTTATTTTATTTACTGAAATTCGGAATTACAAACCTTTGAGTCAAAGACTCTTTTGCAAAGGCTCCACGTCGGTTACAAAGGGTGGAGGGGGGAACACGAGTTGGGGGAAGACAGACGGAACAGGCCAGGCAAGTTATATACAAGCACAAATTATTTTACAGATTTATGTACAATCACATTTTAGTAACATTAGCTCTCCGGTGGTTACAGAGGTGGAGAGACATATGACAGTAAAGGCAATGGAAGGCAACTTTCAATACATAATAAACAAGTGGTATTACTGAAGTAATTGTGGTATCATGGCAGAGAGACTTTTTTTTTTTTCTCTGGTTTGGGCAGGTAGGAGCCATACCTGCGACCCCTGGGTTGAGCATGGGGGGGTTTAGAAAGGTCAGAAGGGCCCCTGTGTGGGTGTGTGGGGGAGGGGAGAGGAGACAGGTAGGCCAACGTAGCATTCACATTTTGAGCTACCCAGTAGGAAGGTTTTTAGGCCTGCTTTGAAGAGATGGATGCTGCGGGATTGGGAGAGGGAGGGCGGAAGAGTGTTTAGCCAATTGGGGGCACGGTAGCGGAGGGATCTCTGCGCAAGGGACGTTCGACATGGGGGAACCACGAAGGATGTGGAAGCCGTGAGTCTGGTAATACGCCTGAGAGGGGCCGGTTTGATGATGTGGTGAAGGGCGGTTGGCGCTAGCTGGAGGTGGATCTTTTGCTAGAATGCAGGTGTGGTACTTGGAGCCTTGGTGGAAATTAAGCCAGCCAGTCAGTTTGTATAGGTCGCGGTGTGAGTGAGTCTGTCACAACCCGAGACAAGGCGACATGCTTTGTTTAGCGCAGTGGTTATGCAGCTTAGGGTGGAGTTATCAGCAGTGCCGTAGATTACAATCCCGTAATCGATTAGGGAGAGGATGGAGGATGTGACAGCTATCTGCATGGCATGTGCGGGCAGACTGTTTTTGATTCTGTAGAGGGTACCCACTCTCGAGTTGATTGCTGCCGAGAGGAGGCGTACATGTCTGTGGTAGGAGAGGGAGGTATCCAGGGTGACCCCCAGGTATTTGAAGTGATTGACGCGTCCAGCAGGGAACCATCCACGTTGGAAATGTGAAGAGCCATCTGGCTATACGGGCTTTGGTGGTGAGCAAAGGTCATGGCCTTGGTTTTGGAATAATTAATGATCAGCCGGTGGTCAGCGAACCAATTTCCAGCTCCCGGAAGTATTCCTGGAGGGTGTGCTGGAGTACGTACAGTTGGGGGTGTTTCCAGTAGAGAACCGCGTCGTCGGCATAGAGTAAGAGATGACCACTGCAGGCTTTGGGGAGAGAATTAAGGAAGAGAGTGAAAAGCAGTGGGCCTAAGATTGACCCCCTGCGGAACACCGGAGCGAACAGGCTTGGGAGTGGAGATGGTGGAGTTTATTCTTACTTGCTGCGAGCATTCTGTGAGGTAGTCCTTTAGCCAGGCAGCGGCCTCGGAGACTACATTTAGTTGCGGCAGGACTTGAAGGAGTAATTCATGGCTGACCATGTCGAAGGCCTTAGTTAAGTCTATAAAGATAGCCCCTGCTAGTGACCCTTGGTCGAGCGCCTCATGGATGAATGTTGTGAGCTCAGCGAGAGCCGTGATGGTGCTGTGGCCAGCTCTGAACCCATGCTGTTCCTTGCTGAGCAGGTTGTGTTTTGTTAGATGCTCAGTAAGTTGGTCTGAGACTATTTTTTCCAGGCTTTGGAGAGAGGAGGGAGTATAGAGATTGGTCTATAATTCCTGGGGAGGGTGGGATCACCGCTCTTTAAGATAGGGGTGATCATGGCTTTTTTCCAGGTAGTGGGGGAATTGGCCGAGGCAAAGCGAGAGGTTTAGGATATGTGTGAGATGGGTTATGGTGATATCAAGGGTAAGCCTTATGAGTTTTAGGTCCAGGGAGTCGTTGCTGAAGCGAGTGTTAGCGATTGCTTTGGAGATGTAACGCTTGGCTAAGGAGCAGGGGATGGTACGGAACCGGAAAGGGGGAGGGAGGGCTGTTCTCGCCATAAGTGGAGTAGAGGGGGGTTTGGGGGGGTGGAAGAAGTTAGGCGGGAGGATATGTGAGAGGTCTGAGAAAGTTTCACTGAGGGCTTCAGTGATTTTAGCAGGATCTTGGGTAACGTCCCCGTTCAGACTTAGTTGGGTAGGGTGGGGAACATGATTTGCCGCTAATTTCTTATATATTCTCCAGAACTTTCTCCCATCTCCCCAGGAGGAGGAGAGGTGTGCAGATAGTAATCAGCCTTGGCCTGCCCGTGTGGCCCAGGTGCATTTATTTCGAGCCTCCTGTAGAGTTGTCTGTCCTGGGGCGTTGGGAGTCTATGCCCCTGTGCCAGAGGTTTTCCCTGTGTTGCATGAGTTTTAGGAGGGAGGAGGGTGTCATCCATGGTGTAGAACCTGGTTTTCACGACCTGCCTAGTGAGGGCATATATATCGCAAGCTTTGTTAAAGGTAGCTATAAAGTGGGCAAGAGCGGCATCAACTGATTGTGCGTTATATAAGGAAGCCAGTAACTATTGGCTAGGTATTCTTTGAGGTTATTTATGCCTCCTTTTTGATTTTTCGGTGCCATGTGGTTTTGGGTGGTGCAGTGGGCAGTTTTGTCTGACCACCAGCAGATAACCGGGAGTGGTCACTGATAGAGTCAGGGAGCACTGAAGCCTGGGTAATATTTTTGGCCTGTTGGTAAAGATGAGATCTAGTAGTGAGGATGTCCCGGTTCTTGTGTCGCGCCTCGTTGGGGATGTGATAATTTGGGAGAGACCGATAGCCTGGGCAGCATCTCTGAAGACGGAGGAGGAATGGGGATGCCCAGTCGATGTTGAAGTCACCCATTAATATGGTTTCATTAGTATTTGGGAGGTGTGAAACAGCGTGGAGGATGGGTTCAAATGCGGGTTTCTGGTTTCTCGGGGATATAGGCTGAGATGATGATGATTGTTTAGAGCCCAATCTAATTTTGACTACGAGTCTGGGCCTCATGTTTGGGGGATGGGTATCAACGATGGTGGTCAGAGTGTTGATTTAATGAATATTGCGCAGGCCTCCACCCGCCACGGATCTATCTGCCCTAAGGAGGTTATAGTTGCTTAGGAAACAGCATCATTGGGGATTTTATTTGATAGCCAGGTTTCAGAGAGGGTTAGGATGTCTGGGGCATGTTGGGCAATCCAACCTGCAGTAGGTGTGTTTCTTGGGAAGGCTACAGATATTAAGTGATGCCAGCAGTAGTCTTCCCTGTGGTTTGCTTGGGGAGGTTTTTGTTGAGGGGGACCAGGGTTGGGGTGAATGTTTCCAGAAAGGAGGAGTAGAAGGAATACGTGTATGCAGCAGGGAGAGCCTGGAGAGTTTAAGAGACTCATGCTGTGGCGCAATGGAGAATGTTTTGTTTTTTGTTGTGGGTGGGCACTGGTAAGCTAAAGATGTCGCCGGGAAGAAGGAGGGAGGCGATGGGGAAGTAACAATATGTTATTGTAGCTGGAAGGGGCTGGGTTATAAGTTGGGGAAAACTGTGGTACAGTGTTTACCCAGTTGAAGTGAGGGTGTGAACAAGGGTATAGGCAAAAAAAGGTAAGTTAGTACTAGTGGGCATTGGCTTGCAGCATTGGGGTGGTTGTGCCGGCAACTGTCAGAGAAAGCTAAGGGAACAGGGTTCGTGGTGGAGTCATGGGGCGGAGGAGCCACTGGGGGGGGTTGATGAGCAAGGAGAGTGAGCCTGCTGGTTATTAGCATTGTAAATAGGGTGAAATACATAGTGGGTCTAACCAAGCGAGACAGCAGCCTCTAGGGCTGGATTTCTACAACCTGCAGCTGGAGAAGTGGGCTGATAGGTTTATTTTGCCTGTCACCTGACCTACTACAGCGTATATATTCAAGAGCCAAGCAAGGGGTGGTGGTGGGAGGCGTTGGGGAGCCGAGCGGCGTGGCGTTAGCGAGACTCAACTGCTGAACTCTGGTTTTCAGTTCCCTAAAGCAGCTGTTCGCATCCAGAAATCCGCTGGATTTGGCCGAGGAGCGAGCGGCAGGGCTGTGACCAGGCAGCCGTTGGAAAAGGCTCCAAAGACAGGTGGGCTATTCAATTACCTGGGTCGGCTGGGCTTCTGGGCAGGGAGGGCTTCGAGACTGGCCCTCGCGACCTCCTTTCTCCACGGGGAAGGCGGGTGGTGTTCTGGGGAGAGAAAGAGGGAGACAATTCGGTTTAAGTAGGCAGAAAGGGAGGGGATTAGGCAGAGATTGGCTGGTGCAACATGTAATTGGAGCTGGATAATGCTGCAGGGATCAGGGGTCTGCGAGCGCCTGGCCTCAAGAACTCAGAGGCTCTGCACAGCAAGTACCTGCCCAATTTCCCACTGCGAATCCCTAGTGCACTTAACTGCCCAGGTCCCGTATGGTTAGCAAGCAAACAGTCCCCCGGAGCCCGTGTTGCATTTCCCTGAGTCACTCAATTACAACCGGGTCCTGCTGCAGTCCACACAATCCCCCTGCTTAGCGTACAGTGTTGCACCTTACTTTAAATTAATTCAAGTCCCGTAGGGAAACAAAAAAGCAGCTTTTTCCCTCTACATTAATTGACAAACACTGATAAGAGAAATATGCAGCTTTTTACAATCTGTGTTAGCAGGCAGGCTTATCAGAAGCTGCTGAACTCTGGTTTTCCAGTTCCCTAAAGCAGCTGTTCGCATCCAGAAATCCGCTTTGGATTTGGCCGAGGAGAGGAGCGGCAGGGCTGAGACCAGGCAGCCGTTGGAAAAGGTGCCAAAAGACAGGTGGGCTATTCAATTACCTGGGTCGGCTGGGCTTCTGGGCAGGGAGGGCTTCGAGACTGGCCCTTGCGACCTCCTTTCTCCACGGGGGAGGCGGATGGTGTTCTGGGGAGAGAAAGAGGGAGACAATTCGATTTAAGTAGGCAGAAAGGGAGGGGATTAGGCAGAGATTGGCTGGTGCAACATGTAATTGGAGCTGGATAATGCTGCAGGGATCAGGGGTCTGCGAGCGCCTGGCCTCGAGAACTCAGAGGCTCTGCACAGCAAGTACCTGCCCAATTTCCCACTGCGAGTCCCTAGTGCACTTAACTGCCCAGGTCCCGTATGGTTAGCAAGCAAACAGTCCCCTGGAGCCCGTGTTGCGTTTCCCTGAGTCACTCAATTACAACCGGGTCCTGCTGCAGTCCACACAATCCCCCTGCTTTGCGTACAGTGTTGCACCTTACTTTAAATTAATTCAAGTCCAGTAGGGAAACAAAAAAGCAGCTTTTTCCCTCTACATTAATTGACAAACACTGATAAGAGAAATATGCAGCTTTTTACAATCTGTGTTAGCAGGCAGGCTTATCAGAAGCTGCTGAACTCTGGTTTTCCAGTTCCCTAAAGCAGCTGTTCGCATCCAGAAATCCGCTTTGGATTTGGCCGAGGAGACGAGCGGCAGGGCTGTGACCAGGCAGCCGTTGGAAAAGGCGCCAAAAGACAGGTGGGCTATTCAATTACCTGGGTCGGCTGGGCTTCTGGGCAGGGAGGGCTTCGAGACTGGCCCTCGCGACCTCCTTTCTCCATGGGGAGGCGGGTGGTGTTCTGGATCGGCTGGGCTTCTGGGCAGGGAGGGCTTTGAGACTGGCCCTCGCGACCTCCTTTCTCCACAGGGGAAGCGGGTGGTGTTCTGGGTCGGCTGGGCTTCTGGGCAGGGAGGGCTTCGAGACTGGCCCTCGCGACCTCCTTTCTCCACGCGGGAGGCGGGTGGTGTTCTGGGTCGACTGGGCTTCTGGGCAGGGAGGGCTTTGAGACTGGCCCTCGCGACCTCCTTTCTCCACGGGGGAGGCGGGTGGTGTTCTGGGTGGCTGGGCTTCTGGGCAGGAGGGCTTGAGACTGGCCCTCACGACCTCCCTTTCTCCACAGGGAGGCGGGTGGTGTTCTGGATCGGCTGGGCTTCTGGGCAGGGAGGGCTTTGAGACTGGCCCTCGCGACCTCCTTTCTCCACAGGGAGGCGGGTGGTGTTCTGGGTCGGCTGGGCTTCTGGGCAGGGAGGGCTTTGAGACTGGCCCTCGTGACCTCCTTTCTCCACGGGGGAGGCGGGTGGTGTTCTGGGTCGGCTGGGCTTCTGGGCAGGGAGGCTTGAGACTGGCCCTCGAGACCTCCTTTCTCCATGGGGGAGGCGGGTGACTGGCCCTCGCGACCTCCTTTCTCCACGGGGGAGGCGGGTGGTGTTCTGGGTCAGCTGGGCTTCTGGGCAGGGAGGGCTTCGAGACTGGCCCTCGCGACCTCCTTTCTCCACGGGGGAGGCGGGTGGTGTTCGGGTCGGCTGGGCTTCTGGGCAGGGAAGGCTTCGAGACTGGCCCTCGCGACCTCCTTTCTCCACGGGGGAGGCGGGTGGTGTTCTGGATCGGCTGGGCTTCTGGGCAGGGAGGGCTTTGAGACTGGCCCTCGCGACCTCCTTTCTCCACAGGGGAGGCGGGTGGTGTTCTGGGTCGGCTGGGCTTCTGGGCAGGAGGCTTGAGACTGCCCTCGTGACCTCCTTTCTCCACGGGGAGGCGGGTGGTGTTCTGGGTGGCTGGGCTTCTGGGCAGGGAGGGCTTCGAGACTGGCCCTCGCGACCTCCTTTCTCCACGGGGGAGGCGGGTGGTGTTCTGGGGGCTTGTGCCACACAAACGCCATGGACTTGCAAAGGCACCACGCGCTGGCTAGAGGCAGTGAACCTGGCTCATGGGTGCCCATTCTCCTGCTGCCTGCTCTGGGAGGGGGGGTTGGAATGGAGCAGGCAGGCAGCAGGAAGGATAAAATATTTATTTTATTTTCACTAAAAAGCCCTAACGCTTTGCTAGGGCACAACAAGAGGGACCCCTGGGGCATTTGAAAACCCCCTAAAACCTTTCTGGGATGCCCCAACTCTGGGGCAGTACAGTAGTGATTTCAGGCCTAGTAGCTTCAAGAGCCATATATACTGCCCTGTCACCTTTCAGTGGTCGTAATCCCATTTCCTTTCTCCGATGTATTTGTCCAATGCTTTTTTGAAAGCTGACAAACTGTTTGCACCTACAACTTCAGCAGGTAGTGCATTCCAAGTGTTTACCACACGTTGGTTAAACCACCTTCCCCTTTTTGTTGTTTTAAATCTTCCCCCATTTAGTTGCCAATGATGCCCCCTTGTTTGCATGCCTGATCTTGTTTTCCAACATAAGACAGCTGATTCATATAACATTTCATTTATCGGTTTATACACAAAACAGAGGTTCCCTCTCACTCTTCTATATGACATTGAATAAAGTCCTAAAGATTATAATCTGTTTTTATATTCCATATCCTTTACAGAGCCCATTCTCCATGTGTACCTATGTTGTATTTGTTCCACCTTTTTACCAATACTTAGTTTCTGGGGGGCACTAAAGAGGGCTCCATATTCCAATACTGGTCTCACCAATGACCTATACAATGGCACCAGTACCTCCTCTCTTCTACTGCTAATATTTCTCATTATATTCCATGTGATTCCATTAGCCCATTTTACTATTTCAAGGTTAGGTTTATGAAAGCTAAGATTACTAGATATGAATACCCCGAAGTCCTTTTCCTGCTCAACATGTGTTATATATTTATTGTTCAGTTTATATTGTGCATGCTTGTTATTTGCACCAAAATGCATTACCTTGTAATTATCTAAACTAAAATCTAGTTTATGCTCCACAGCCCATTCCCCTAATACGTTTAGCTGTGCCTGAAAATTCTTCATAGATTCCATATTATTTACCACAGCACTGACTTTGGAGTCAACTACATATTTACAGATCCAAACTCCATTGCCTACTTGCACTGTGGAAATCTTAGTGTGAAAATAACCTGGGACCCAATATGGATCCCTGAGGCACTCCGCTGGTTACCCTTCCTCAGAAGACAAATATCCCCTAATCTGAACCTTTTGCACCCTTATTTGTAGCCATTGTGAGATCCATTCTATTAAGTATGATTTTACTCCTAGTTTCTGTAGTATTTTTAATAGTATGTCATATAATACAGAGTCAAAGGCCTTTTTAAAATCCAAATACACTAGGTCCACAGTCAGGCCCTCATCCAGGGCCTTACTCATTGTCTCAAAAAAGCTAATCAAATTGCTTACACAGGATCTACCAGCTTTAAAACCATGCTTTGAGATATCAATATGATTTAGTTGTTTTAAATTTATGTCCAAAAACTTGTTCACAAAACTTTCCATAATTTTTCCGATTATTGATGTGATGCTAATTGGGCGATAGTTCTTTACATCTGTAGTATCTCCTGATTTATGTAATGGGGTTATGTGGGCAATTCTCCACTCTTCCAAGACTTTACCCTCTCTTAGAGATTTATTGTACAATATTGATGGGGTACTGATATTGCTTCAGCCATTTCTACCAGAAATCTTGGATGATCTCCATCGGGACCAACTGATTAAAACTTTTTAAATTTACTAAACTTCTCTTTAACCTGCCTGCCTGTTATTTTTGGCAGTTCTGCCTGCCCAACATTTACATTCTCTTCAATTTTCTTCACTTTGATATATGCTCAGAAAAATTAAATATTAAACTCATTGCCCATGGCTTCCTCTCCTTTTATTTCTATGTCCCCATCTTTCAACACATTTATTTGATTGTTCCCATTTTATGCTCCCAATATAATTATAAAAGGTTTTTCCATTATCTTTGGTTACCTTTGCTAAGCCTAGTTTGGCTTTTGCCCTTGACATTCTTATGACTTTTTTTTTTTACAAATATTTAATTGCTTTCTATATTTGTCAATCCTATGTGGAGATGGTTTGGTCTTTAATTTTTATATGCCTTTTCTTTTTTATTTATCAGCCTTTGAAGTTTTTTTTGGAAAGCCATTTTGGAACCCTACCTTTATTATTATATTTCACTGATTGTGGAACATATTCAGCTATGCATATCTGGAGTATATTATTTATTTTCTCCCATGCTTCCTCAAGTGACAATTTTTCTATCACCTTCCATTCATATGTTGACAGTACTTGTTTTATTTGAAAATAGTCTGCCGTATTATAATTTCTTAATTTAGTTTTTCCAACTATCCTTAGAGTATCCTCAAATAAAGTGCACTTAACCATGTTGTGATCATTGCTTCCTTACGGGTGCATGACCTCAACTCCACTCAGTGCGTTCTTCATGTTACTTAGTACTATATCCAACAAATAGTTATCTCTTGTGTTGTCCTTTACTACTTGGATTAATCCATTATTCATGCATATATCTAGGAATTTACTTTCTATAGTTGTTTTGCCCTGGTATGTGTCCCAACAAATGTTTGGAAAATTAAAATCACCCATCAAGACAGTATTTTCCATAATCATACCACTATCAATCTCCTCTAAGAAATGTAGGTTTTCCATTTAATTTGAATTCAGGAATCCGTAGCACACTCCTATGTTAATACTTTTCTTCTGAGTTTGTATATTTAGCCGCAATTGTTCCACGTTCCTGGCCTTGAGATTATGTTCTAGGACCTGTGCTTTTAAACGTATTGCTATATATACCCAGACTCCACCCCATTTTTATGTGTTCTTGGTTTGTGAAAAAAATCAAACCCATCTATTTTATCTTCCCAATTATTTCCCTTTAACCAGGTCTCTGTCAGACCATAAATATCTATATTTTCCTTTTGTAAGACATACTTCAACTCATCAGTCTTGTGTTTTATACTTCTAGCATTTACCAGTAGTATTTTTATTCCTTTATACTCTTTTATATTTCTTGTGCTCCATCTTCCTTTGGGATCATTCTGTACTGTCCTATGTAATATTTCCAAGTCCAGATGTTGTCTCACCCTTGGTTTCAGTTTAAAGGTTCATCTATTCATGCCCTAAACACCTTACCCAGCACTTTGCTACCTTTTTTACTAAGGTGTAATTCGTCTTTACTACATAGAGCAATTGTATCCTCAAACATCTCCCAAGTTCTAATACATTCAATTCCATTCATACAACACCATCTCCTTAACCAGTTGTTAATTCTTTGTATCTTCCCATTAATCCTGTTGTTAGTATGTAGAACCGGAAGGATTTTGGAAAATATCACCTTTCCGTTTACTTTTTTTACTAATCTCTGTATGTTCAGATACTCTAAATATATTTTGTCTTCCCCGGTATGTTTTATGCCATTGATTATGGCTTGAATAATAATAATAATTGGTCTGTCTCCCTCTTTTTTTGTGACTATTTTAGGTAATAGCTCAGATACATCCTTCATTTTAGCTCCTGGTTAAAACGAGCTCATCATGGTGTCCTTCAAGTCCTTTATTGTAAATGCATCCATATATTTAAAAATTGGGTCCCCGAAAACAAAACCTCTACATTTCTGGTATTCTACATCCATTTCAGTATTTGCCTCATTATTTCCTGTAATTTGTTCCTCAGCTGCTGTTCCCAGTGTCAGTTCACTACTTATCAAAGCGGTATGTACCTCTGTTGAATTTTTGTTATTCTTGTCATTTCCATTCAATCCAGGTGATCCTTTTGTACAATTGATTTCTCCTTCCTGAAGATTTGTTAACGGTGCAAAAGAGTTAATGACAGGACTTTCAAAGGACATGGCTCTCCTACCCCTTTTAGTTTTTATTATGCTGAATGGATACTACCACTCACTTTCTACCTCTGCACTTGCTCTAGCTTCTTTTGGGTCTTTCTTTGCCTTGTCCATTTGTTTCCTGATTATCACCTTCAGTGGTTACTTGTTTGTAACATTTCAACTCTAATTGTAAACCAATGAGTTTTACCTATAAGTCTTTTATGTCAATACACAGCTTATACATATATTCAAGTTGTCCTGAATTTTCATTAATACCGGGTAACCATGTAACTATCCATCTTTAAACTCTTTTTCCTACAGTATCTATTCCTACTCCACCTCCTATGTTATACACAACTTTAGAACTTAGAACTTACAAGTTTAAGCGATGGCCTACTGGCTCACGCACATGCTCACCTGCTAAACATACTGAAACAAGCGCAGAGACGCGCATGTCTATGTGCGCATCTCCATGTGCTTGAGCTCATGATGCTCACTCCTGTGCCTCCTTTTGTGTGCTGCAACCTGGAAGAGCTGTAGGGTCATGAGCAAACAGCCAGGGACAAGTGCAAACATGAGAACCTGTTCTTCTGCCCCTCAGCTTTTGGCCAACTCACAGGTTTAGACTTAGTCTCCAAACTACACTGGCACTCGCTCCTGTGCCTCCATTTGTGTGCCACAACCCAGAAGTGCTGTAGGGGTTGTGAGCAAACAGCCAGGGACAATTACCTTGCAAGTCTTAAAAACTGCCTAAAAACCCAGTTGCGGCCTGAAATGAGTCTTTCTGCCCCAATACAGCCCACAAATTGCTATTAAAAATTATTTCAAGGTGTCCCCTCAGCTAAGCAGTTCCCCTGTTGTCCTTGGGGAACTACACTACCCAGGCTACTTCCTGTTTACCCTGTCTTTGTCTCTACTACCATAACGTATACCTCGAGACAGAGGCTACCAGAGATTTACAGAATATATGCAAAAACACAAGTGCAAATGTGAGACCCAGTCCTCCTGTCCCTCAGCTTTTAGCCAACTCACAGGTTTAGATACGGTCTCCAGTCTACATTGGCACTCGCTCCTGTACCTCCTTTTGTGTGCCACAACTGAGAAGTGCTATAGGGGTCATGAGCAAACAGCCAGGGACAATTGCCTCCCAAGTTTTAAAAGCTACCTAAAAACGCAGTTGCAGTCTCAAATGAGCCTTTCTGCCCCAATACAGCCCACAAACTGCTATTAAAATTTTTTTCAAGGTGTTCCCTCAGCTAAGCAGTTCCCCTGTTGTCCTTGGGGAACTACACTTACCAGGCTACTTCCTGTTTACCCTGTCTCTGTCTCTACTACCATAACGTATACCTTGAGACAGAGACTACCAGAGATTTACTGAATATATGTAAAAACACAAGTGCAAACATGAGACCCAGTCCTCTTGTCCCTCAGCTTTTGGCTGACTCACAGGTTTAGACTTGGTCTCCAATCTACACTGGCACTCACTCCTGTACCTCCATTTGTGTGCCTGTTGTGCCACAACCTGAAAGTGCTGTAGGAGGCACGAGCAAACAGCCAGGGACAAGTGCCTCCCAAGTCTTAAGGTACTAGGCAGGACTGTCCCCTTGCCCTCTGCTGTACATTTTTGCCATGGAGCCAGTACTGTGGAGGAGGAGGCAGGAGCGCTACAGAAGGAATACCAATGTTCAAAGTAACCCTCAAGACTCTGGTATATGCAGATGATTTACTAATTGGTATCTCTTATGCCCCCCCACCCTGACACTCCTCAATTACTTTCACCTGATATTGGGAATGAACGTGAATTAGGATAAAATAAGTTCTTCCCCTTAATCCATCATACCATACTGTATGTAGCACATTCAGCACCTCCACCTAAAATGGTTCCCTAGACAGATAAAGGTATATGGGCATGGTGCTTACCTCATATTGTAAAGTCATGACAGACCAAAACATCAACCCTAGACTGGAGGAACTGGAAGCAGATTTCTGCAGGTAGAAGAAGCTGAGGTTGATGTTTGGGAGTAAAATTGCAGCATATAAAATGATGGCCTTCCCCCAGATACTTTTCTGCCTTAACAACCTCCCACTTTCAATTTCTTTTCTTAAATTTAAGAAATTAGAGAAGATCTTTCTCTCCTTCCTTTGGGAGGGCTCAAGATCTAATTTTTTTATCCAAAAACTTAGGGCTCATACCATGCAAGGGGGGGATGGGGCCTACCCTGGCACTGAACATAAAACTAAGCCTCCAAAATCCAACAAAATCTACAATGGTTAGTCCCTGCTGTGAACAACTCCCCAGTCTGGCTACAACTGGAAGGAGTGCCTTTGTCTTGTCCCCCCTGCCATCCATCTAGATGGCAAGAAGGGTTAGGCAGCAGCCACACTTTATCGTCCTTCATGACTTTCATTCATTAGGCTTGGATCACCATAGTAAAGAAGAATAACTGTCGATACAATCATCTGGGGAAGTGGGAACCACTCTGGCACAACACCCATATTACTATAGAGCAGAATCTGGTATGTTGGCCCAAATGGGTCAACAGCTGCATCTCCAGTGTGGGTCACTGAATAGATCAGGTATCTGGAGCATTGGATTCCTTCCAGAATATTGCTATCAACTTTGTCTTTCCAGGGTTGGACTTCTGAAGGTATAGTACCTCCAAACTAGCAAGACGCTGGCAAACTCCCCCAGAAACCACTGGCCCTCTCACATCCCTGATCTGGATTCAGTACCCACAGCAGATGGGGACAGGATATATATACAATACATATCATTTGAAGCCACAGTGCCCTACCTTACCTAAGCATAAAAACTTGTGAGACTGAGCTGGGAGTCTCCATGTCGGAGGATCAATGGGCTTCACCACTAATGGGAGCTCATACAAATTTTAGAAACATGCAGTACCAGCTCATCAGAAAAAAATCCTTATACAATGGATGGTACAGCACCTCAGAGATACTACACGAGATGGGACTAATACCATCAGTTCTATGCTGCCGGTGTCATTCTGCCACAGGGCCCATTTCACACATAATTGGTCCTAGCCAGTTCTGACACATTGCTGGACACGGACTATGGAATTCTTTGAGAAAGTACATAGGGTTATACCACCTCATGACCCTTACCTTTGGATCCTGGTGAGCTTCCACCTCAGACGTCACATGCCAGCCTTACCAGTGACATTTGAGGCAAAGAGGCAAATACTCTATAGGTGGTGGATAGAACAACCTCTGACTGGCTTAAGGCACATTCCAAGCTGGTCGAATATGAGAGAATGTCACAGCTAGCAAATCACAATTATTCTAGGTTCTGCCATGTCTGAGACCATATCCTTTATATCCAGGGTACATCTACAATGAGCCCATGACCGGTGATGCTCATGTATCAGCCTGAACTTCCCTAGTCCCCTAGGGACACCATTCTGCTAGACCAGCAGGTGACATAAGGAATATAATAATACTGGATATTTTAAGGTTCTATAATCTCTGTGTTCTAGCTAAGTATTCAGTTTTAGCCAATCTATTGTACTGAGGCTGAAAATGTTTTTCCTAAAATAGATAGATGAGAGGAAATATGAAAGCTGAAATATTTAGATCCTGTAATCATCTGCTATGTTTGATGCAACTTGAAGTTTATTGATTATTCTGCACCACTTACCTTCTTTATTCCTCAATAAAAATTGTTTAAATAAAAAGACGTTTCACCTTAACCTCAGTGGTGAGGACAATGCCTTCATTGCCAGTGAGGAGTGGCTAAACCACTTCAAACAATGGCACAGTATTCAGCAACTTTTCATCATGAGAGGTCTCAGTCAGCAGCAAATGATACATCTGCTCCATGCAGAGACAAACTGTCTTTAATTATAATAAATAAGGGACTGCATTCCAAAAATTGTATAATGCTGCCGGCCCAGTGGTGCTGAGGGTTGAGGTGCTGGATGCCACACCTCATGCCACGCCAGCGACCTGGGTTCAGGAATGAGCCTAGGGCTTCGGGGGTTGGCAAGGAAGGACTTGGATTGAGCATCTGTAGACTGCTCTCCTAGTCCTGAGGTGGGCAGGGAACTTCCTGCGCTGGCAGCCCGGGGAACACCGGGGCACTACTAATGTCCAGTGACACTACCAGAGGGCGTGACGGAAGATGGCATTTTGTGCCTGGGTGTCATTGCATGTCCGTGCTCCAGGGGCCAATAATGCAGAAAATGGCTGGGTGTGACTGTGCAGCCTGATGACTGCACTCCGAGCTGCCCAGAGGACTTTGACTGAGTCCTGTCAGGGAGGCTCCTGGGCTGTCCTGGCTGGTAGAGGCAGAGAGGGGAGCCCTCCAGCAGGATGGCATGATGGACATCCCAAATCCTCCTGGGTGAAGTTTGAGCTACCCAGCTCCCCGGGGCGGGAGGAGCCGGCAGCTGGATGCCCTAAGTCAAAGTGCTGCAGCGGGGAAGAAAAAAGTAGTTGTGATAAAAAAAAAATTGTATAATGCTGATGATCTGGTTCTTATTGGAAGCTGCTACCTGAGAATACATTAGCCAGCACCACTGAAAACTTGCCCCTGGATTTGAAAAGAACAAGGCGCACCTCACAGTTCTTTAATGTAAAAATGCTACCAGGACACACACAGTCAAACTTCTGCTGATAGGAAAATCACTTATGTCACATTTTTGTAAACATGTGAACATGAACATACTGCCAGTAATTTACCTTGCACAAGGCAATATACTGTATGGAATAGATCCACAATTTTTTTTTAAATAGAATCTTTAAAAATAGATAGATTGGATATAGAATAGAATGGATTCTTTACAATCAGATGACTTTGTTCCAGCCATCAGAACTCATCTCAGAGACAAGAGCCTCCCCTCATGAGCACTCTTATTAACTGATAATGTAGGAGCCTTCTCTGATTTAGAAGTTTTACAAACTGATGATGAAAATGCATGATACATTTTCTCTCCAGTTAATATCACATCAAACCTGCAACCCATGGATCAGGGAACCCTTGGGACCCTGAAATGCATTTACTGAATCAAACTGTTGAGTAGCGTTCTGGCACAGGAAAGCAATCACCGAGATCATTAAGAAGCTAATTGTCTCAATGATGCCTGCTAACTTCTGGCAGAATCACAGCTGGAGACTTGTGCAGTGTTGGGGGGATGGTCCACTGTACTGATCCCTCCTTCAGAAAATGTGACTTCAGCAACAGTTGCTCAGCAAGATGAAGTGACCACAGAAATCCACTGCTTAGCAATGTGATTGGACATTCAGAAAGGTACAATTGAGGCATGTGTTGGCTGTGAAGCTGAGCAGTACAGACAGCTGTCAGATGCTGACAAAGTTGAGACTGCTAAGGACAGGATCAAATCATAAACACTGAAGAAGATGAGGTTAGTAGACCACTGGTAAAGATTCCCACATCTGATGAGGCTGCAGATGCCTTTGGCTGCTATGGCCAGAAAGCCAATCCAAGTCTGACAACATGCACATATTTTTACCATGGCACCTGTGAATGAATGCTGTATCAAAATTAAAGAAAAGAAAGAGGCAAAGCACAAATTTTCAATGAAAATTAAATTAATGGGCAAAATATTTTCATATTAAATGTTTCTACTGTATTAAATTTTCTGTAATGTATCGTGAGTTGAACATGCACTTTTTAGTGCTGTGTGTTTCTGTGTTGATGTTACATGATTCCTCGATTATATGACACCATAATTTTCTGAAGGAATCTAACATCTTCAGTCCATTCAAGAAACTGGGGCTATGTCCATTTAGAACACTCACAGTGAATATTCTGGAGGGGCAGTTTGTAATAAAGTAGAATATAGAAATATAGAATTTGACGACAGATAAGGACCGCTTGGCCCACCCAACTGCCCATTTCCCTACCTACTGGATAAGCTGCAGATCCTAGTTAACCAGCAGCCTACTTCTTCCTACCCCCACCCCCTAGAATTGCCTTATGACTGTCCCATGCATGCTTGAATTCCACCACTGATTTTGACTCCACAACCTCCTCCGGAAGGCCGTTCCATGCATCCACAACCCTCTCTGTGAAAAATACTTCTAAATTACCTCTAGTCACCCCCCATCTTCAAATTGTACCCTCCTGTTCTTGCACACCTCTTATTTTTGAAAGATGCTCCTCTTGGACTTTGTTGATTCCCTTGAGTGCTTGAACATTTCTATCATGTCCCCCGCTCCCTCCTTTCCTCGAGGCTATACATATTAAGCTCCTTTCGTCTCTCTTCATATGTCTTCCGGTGCAGACCCTGCACCATTTTAGTGCCCTCCTCTGGACAGCTTCCATCCTGTCTATGTCTTTGTGGAGATTAGGTCTCCAGAACTGCACACAGTACTCTCAGATGGGGTCTCACCAGCTGTCTGTACAGAGGATAATAACTTCCTGTTTTCTACTGGTGATGCTCTCCCTATTCATCCCAGTATCCCCCAGCCCTCCTTGCTGCCCTCTCTCATTGCTTGCCCACCTCTAGGTCATCTGATATGACTACCCCAGGTCCCTTTCCATTTTGTTGTTGTTAGTATCTCACCCCCATTGTGTACTCTTCCCTGGGTTTTGTTTCCCAGGTGCATTATCTTGCACTTCTTAGCATTGAATCTAAGCTGCCATACATTTGACCATTCCTCTAACCTTGCCAGTCCTTGTCATCCTTTCCACCCCACCTGTGCATCAACTCTGTTGCAGATCTTTGTGTCATCTGCAAAGAGACATACTTTCCTTCAGTCCTTCTGCAATGTAAACATAAAGACATTGAAGAGGACCAGTCCTAATACTGAACCCTCCGGTACCCACTAGTAACCCTCCTGTCTTCTGAGTGGACTCCATTTACTATTACTCTCTGTGTCCTATTCTCCAGCCAATTCTTTACCCAGGCTGTCATCTTGGGACCTACTCCCAGGCTGGCTAACTTGTACATTAATCTTTTTGTGGGACTGTGTCAAATGCCTTGCTAAAGTCTAGGTAGGCCATGTCCACAGCCCCTCCTGATCTACTACTTTGGTCACCCAGTCAAAGAAATCTATCAGATTCGTCTGGCATGACCTTCCCACTGTGAATCCATGCTGCCTGGGTCCTGTGCCCTCTGGCCTCTAGATACTCGACAATTCTTTCCTTCAGAGTGATTCCATCATTTTCCCTATCACTGAGGTTAAACTAACAGGTCTGTAGTTTCCTGCTTCTGCCTTGCTCCCACTTTTGTGAGGAATCATCTGCCCTCCTCCAGTCCTCGGGTACCACCCCATCCTCCCATGATTTGTTAAAAGGGTAGTCAGTGGTGTCACTAGTTCTACCTTAGTTCTTTTAAATTCTGGGATGAGTCCCATCAGGCCCCATTGCTTTGTCCACCTTCAGTTTTAAAGTTCTTTCAGAACCCTTTCTTCTGTAAATGGGCTGGTATCAACTTCTGTATCCAGGTGTTTCTACTGTTTGTTTTATGTACCTCCCCCTTCATTTGTAAATACTGAGCAAAAATATTTGTTTAGTATCTCTGCCTTTTCACAGTCTCCCTCTGCCCACCCTCCCTCCCTTTATTAAGCCTCACTATCCCTCCCTTGGTCTTCCTTCTCCTGATGTACCTTATAAAGGTTTTATCCCCCTTCTTAACTGAGTTGGCTATCTTTTCTCGGTTTGGGCCTTTGCTGTTCTGACTGCCTTCCCAGCCTCCTTTTGCTTTAACAGATACAGTTCTCTGTCCTGCTCCTTCTGCGATTCCTTGTACTTCCTGAATACTTTCTTTTTCTCTTGAACCTTCACTGCCACTTCCTTTGAAAACCATAGTGGTTTCTTACATCATTTGTTTTATTTATTTGCTTCACACAAAGGCTCATTACCTCTGTGATGGCAGTTTTTATTATTCCCCATTGTTCTTCCACCCCTCCTTCCTGCCCATTTGCTAGTGCATTTCTTAGGCACTCACCCATTTTGGCAAAGTCAGCCCTCCTAAAGTCCAGTACTTTTGTCTTTGTGGCTTGCAGCTATTGCTGTGTTATTGTGAACCATACTGTTGCGATGGTCGCTAGTTCCCAGATGGCTACCACTTCTACATCTGTGATCCTCTCTCCATCTCCATTTGAGAGAATCAAGTCTAATATTGCTCCCTCTCGAGTGGGCTCCAATACTAGTTGTCTAAGGCATGCCCCCTGTAGGGCATCTAGAATAACTCCACTCTTTGAAGTGGCAGCTGCAACTGCACTCCAGTTAACATCTGGCATATTCAGGTCACCCATCAGCAGTATCTCCCCTTTTTCTGCCATTCTAAGTATACTTTCTATCATTTCCTTGTCCATTTCCTCCCCCTGAGAAGGGGGTCTGTATACAACCCCTGTGCGGATTGTGGTGCCATTGCCTGTCTCCAAATTTACCCACAGTGCTTCTTCTCCTCCCTGTTTACCCTTTTGTTCTGTTGCTTTTATTCCTTCCCTTATGTAAAGAGCTACTCCTCCTCCTTCTCTTTTACTCTCCCTGTCCCTCCTGTAGATAGTGTATCTTGGTATGTTTACATCCCAGTCATGGTTTTGTGTGTACCATGTTTCTATGACTGCCGCAATATCCAGATGTTCCTCTTCCATCAAGGCCACTAATTCAGGAAGCTTGTTACCCAGACTACGGGCATTGGTACTCACTGCTTTCCATTTTTTGATGGCTTTACCTTCTGTTGCAGCATCCCCCACTGACCGTTCTACCTCAGTCTTTTCTCATTTAGTACCCTGTTTTGTTAGGGAGGCTGGGATTTTCCTGCCTTGTCAGTGCCTCCCCTTTGACTAGTTTAAAGCTTGCCAATGAGCGTTTAAACCAATTGCTCAAAAGACTTGTTCCTTCCTCGACAGATGCAGACCATCCTGCGGGTATGGGCTGGTGTCCCTCAAGGTGGAACCCAGTCCCCAATGAAGCCAAACCCCTGTGCTCCGCACCATTTTTTCAACCATTCATTAAACTGCATGGTGCTAATTACCCTCGCCTCCCCCATGCCTTTGACAGGCAGCACCTCTGAGAAGGATACTGTGTGTGCTACTTGTCTTAGGCCCCTCCCCAACTCTGCAATGTCCTCCTGCACTGCTCTAATCAGCCTAGCTACTCCTACTGTTGCTGCTCCCAACTCTCTCCATTACTCTAGCGAACTCTCTAATTCTGTTCATGCAGTATTCCTCTCCCTGGCTACTTGCAGAGTTGTTTCCTCGCTGTGCCGGTGGTATTGCCTCCCCTGGGTGTGTGCTTCAACCTGCCTTGGGCCTTTTGGGGTTTGCTTGCCTATCACCGCACATCTCTAATGCCCTTGCATATAATCACTTCATTTTCCTCATCAGCCCTGCATACCTCGTATATTCCTCTCAAACCATTACTCGTCCATTTCAACATTGTAGCTCCCTTGCTCCCTGTCTTCCCAACCCTTGCATTACCAGCCTCCTACCACTCCATATGGTTCCTCCTTTCATTTGCTGCAGCCTGCTGTGCTCCCCATACCCATGTGCATTCCAGCCTTCCTGGCTATCGCTCTCCCACCTTCCACCACTCCCTTGACCCTCATCTGATCGCCTTCCTCATCCCATGCTTTCTTTTGGGGGTGTTTCCCTATACTGCCATCACCATACCTATTTGTATGCTCCTCTTACCCTAGTCCTAAGTTCTGGACCTCTCAATTCATATATCCTCCACTTTATGTCAACCTCCATCGTTAGCAAACCTCATCCCGCCTATACCTTTAATTGTACTGGCCTTCAAGGCTTTCACTCCATCATCATACATCGTCCATTTCATACTTCACCTTTACTGTTCTGGCCTTCAAGACTTTCAATCCACCATCAGTTCTCATTCATTCATCTTAGTTCATCCTCTCCTCCCATATCAACTGCTCAACTCATCCTAGGCTGTGGGCTCTGCCTGGCCATCATCATCGCTCCACCTCATATCGTTCACTCCCATTCCACTATTCCATGCCAGCCTTCATGCATTCCTTTCATTACTTTACCTCATATAGTCATCTTGAACCTCCACTCATCCATCCCAACTTTGTAGCTCCTACCTCACTACTTCTGGTACTTCATACCTCAACTGTTGGCTGCAGGCTTCACCCAGCCATTCTCGTTTCTGCCTTCATGTAGTTCTTTCCACTCTTAATTTGGCTTCTCAATGGACTCAATTGGCATGAACTCCCATGGTTGCTTCTGCAACCTGCTTCCTTCAGACCCAAGTCTGGATCTCCTTTGTGCAATCCGACCTCTGTGTTGCTCTCCTTGTTCCCAGAGACTATCGGAGCATACCCCTCATGTGGGTTTCATGCTAACTCAACTTGACCTGCTCTCCAATCAGAGATGTACCTTCCATGTCCATTACTCCATGGCTCGGGGCTAGCCCGCTGGCTCTACTCTACCACCTGATCCCATTGTCCCTCACAATTGCAACTCCTGTTGCTCCTGTTCTCTGGTTGTCCTCTCTGCAATCTTGCAGCTCTCGCTTCCTTGCTGACCATCTCTGGTGACCTCAGACCCTGCAACTGCTTCCATACCACTCTTGCTCCTGCCTTGCTTGTCAAGGGCTACTGACCATGGTCTGCTCCCAGTGCTGGTGTGTCAGTCTGGGGTGATAAGTCACATACCTCTCATCTGCTATGACTTTTGCCAAGTGCTAAGATTCGCATTCAGATTTACCCTCACTCTGCATTGGTTTCCAATGATTTCTCATACTGTTCCAGCTATTTCTGGACACTCAGTCTCTTCCATCTTCGACCTCAGTTGATAAAACATTCCTTATCTCTACCTGTATGAAGCCCACTGTCTAGAAATTTTCTTGTTTACAGTAAAAAGTGCTGCACATTCTGGCCTTTGGCTGTGCTTTTGACAGCTAGTGCTCTGATTTTACTGCCTTATGGTTATGCTATATGGTCAGACGAGACCTGTGGGGTACTTTCCTCAGGGGTCATTTGCCCAGGCTTTCTGCCTCACTGTGGTTCTCTTCAGGTGCCTTTTGCCCTGCTCTCTGCTTATTTTTCCTAGCATACTTTCTATTGCTCAGATCTGTTGATTCTCAGTGCTGGTGGTCCCTCACCTCCTCTCCTTTCTTGTCATCTGTTCTTCTGGAGGTGTTTCCCTACCCTGCCACCATTGTACCTATTTGTCTCTTTTCTTCCCCTAGTCCTACATATCAAACCATTTGCCTTGTATCTCCTTCTACTTCATGCCAGCCTCCCTTCGTTATTGAACCTCATCCTTCCTGTACTGTACCTGCCATTATACCTAGTGCTTACTCATACTCGTACTCCTACCACTAAGTATGGGCTTTGCCCTGCCATTCTCATCTCTGACTCATGCCCGTCACCTCTTCTCCTTCCTAATCCTGTGCTTTCTTTTTTGGGGTGTTTCCCTATCCTGCTATCACCATACCTATTTGTATCCTCTTCTTACCCTAGTCCTATGTTCTGGACCGCTCGACTTGTATATCTTCCACTCCATGTCAAACCTTCATCGTTGCTGAACCTCATCCTTCCTATAGGCTTCTTGCCCTCTTACATACCATACCAGTACCGGCCTTCAAGGCTCTCACTCCATTATCGTACTTCATCCTTTCATACCTCACCTTCACCGTACCAGCCTCCAAGGCTTCACTCCATCATCGTACATCATCCATTTCATACCTCACCTTAACCATACTGGCCTTCAAGGCCTCCTTTCATAATTGTATATCGGGCCATTTCATTCCTCACCTTAAACCATTCAGGTCTTCAAGGCTTGTCTCTATCATTGTGCATCATCCATTTTATACCTCACCTTTAGCGTTCCAGCCTTCAAGACTTCTCTCCATCATCGTACAATGTCCATTTCATATTTTACCTTAACTGTACTGGCCTCCTAGGCTTCATTTCCTATTTGTGCATCATCCATTTCATTCCCTCACCTTGAATCATTCAAGCCTTCAAGGCTTTAAATCCACCATAATTTATTGTTCATTCATTGTTGATCATTCTGTCTTCAAGCATCAACTTCTACTCTCATCGTAGGCTGCAGGCTTCACCTGGCAGTCCTCGTCTCTCCCCTTTGCATCCTTTATGCCCATTTGGCAGTCCATGCTGACCTTCTAAGCTTCCTTCTATCAGCAAACATTGTATATTCATCTCAATCCTCCACTTGTCCATTCCAAATTCATAGCTAGACATCACTCGCAACCCTCAACAGCATTCCTGTTAGCAGGACAGAGTGAGACCTTCATCTAAATTGGGAATCTTTTCCTCTTCACTCAATTTCAACTCTAAATTGCAGTAGCTGATCCGTCACTAACCAAAACATCCTTCAGCCTGGAGGGAAGGTGACCTAGGCCTTGGCTCCCCAGAGGTTTCCTCCTCAAAGGTTTTTTTTTCTCTCCTCCATGCCAATGGTCATAATATTAGACAGGGTTGGTGCTTTCATAGGTTCTGTAGTTAGGTTCTGCTGTTGGATGGTGTCAGATTGTGGCCCTGGCTGTTCTCTCTCTCCTTAGGAAGCCTGCCCTTCTGCAATCTTGTCAGATTTCCTTTTGTTCATCACCCTTGTCATATCTCGTTCTTCTTCTGTCCTTCCCATCTATATTTATCACCTTATTTCCGGTCTCAATATATTCTAATTTCTCACCTCTTTGATGCTCGACACCCTTTTGAGTATTCTTTTTGGACTTCTTCCTAAGCTACCTTTAGCCAAGGGAATCATTCCCACAGCACCTATTGGGATGGAACCCTCCTCTAGGGTTCCTCACCATCGTACCCCATAGGGTGATATAGCCCACAGATAAAGAGGTGAACAGCCACAATGTATCTAAGTCACACAAGCATACATCATATCAAGTTGTGTAAGCACATTGAATCATAAAGGCTATGCCTGTGGTTCAATGAGTGGAGCAACAATGTCACTCCCCCATCAGACCTTAAAAGGCCACTCCTCCTGGACTGTTCCAGGATTAATTTCTTCATTGCTCCACCATCCTTTCCTCCTCCTCTAGTGGCATGTCTCTCTTTCTGTGGGCTTCTTCCTAAGCTACCTTTAGCCAAGTGAATCATTCTCATGGCATCTATAGGGGTGGAACCCTCCTCTAGCGTTCCTCACCATCGTACCCCTATAGGGTGGTATATCCCATAGATAAAGAAGTGAACAGCCACAATGTATCTAAGACACACAAGCATACATCATATCAAGTTGTGTAAGCACATTGAACCACCATCTTATGGAATCTTGTAGTGTCATGCGGGGTGAGGCTGTGCCTTGCTACAATTAAGGGAAACCCAATATCTCATTTAAAATAGTTTCTCATTAGTTTTCAAACCATGAGGGACACAGTGGTCTTGTTTATAAACAGATTTTCAGTTTTTAGCAGAAAACCCAGCAAAACTCCTAATCTGCTGTACATTTTGCCTTCTAATGCAGAATATTTTTACTTACAGTTTGACTGTAGAATCCCAATAAAATCTAGAAATTAGGCTAATTGTCACCAGTGCTATCCTAGAATTTTAAAATCTTGAAAAATGAATGTCATTATTTCAGTCACCATAAATCTGTGGCCATGTTCATAAACATCCTCCTTTGATGTTTTTTTGCCATCCAAGTCCCCTCTGCCTTCTAATAAAAATATATTTGACTGAAAACATGAAAAAGACCAGGTTTTTATGCTGATTCGATGGTTTTATGGTATTGGATTTGGAATAGCTTTATGCTATTTTTGCACAATTTATTCTACATTGGGCAAGTCATGGTTTTAGTTGTATGACACTTTAAATCTGCACTTTAAAGCCTGTTATCCCTACACATCTTGGACTCCCAAAGAAGCAATATGCAAAACTGGTAGAGTCGGTTGGTGCCCCATGCTGGTAGTTTTGCATGTGCCTTGTCAGAAGCAGTAAGTGCAATATTGATTCTTTTGTGTTTTGCACTGCCATATATTATTGTATTTTTTACTGCACTTTGCACATCAATTCTTTATACTAATAAAGTTGTGTACTTTATCTGGTTGCTGGTGCTATTTTTTTTATTGGTTTTTGTTGCTTTCAAACCAGTCATGATGTCTCATGGAGCAGTGTTTCTGTTTCTGAGCATGTAAAAATGTAAATTCCAGTGGTTTTTAACATATTGCTGTTTCCTTTCTGACTGCATTTTCTCACATTAATTAAAATCATTCCTGCATTGTACTGCCATTATTATGGCTTGGGTCAAGCCTCCAGAAAGGTCCTTGGATCAGTGTTTTCCACTGGTTAACAAGTTATAAAATGACTTGATTGCATACCTGAAATAAAAGGTTTGAAAATTACAACAAGCTCCATTCAAATTTGGGGGCTTTCATTCTTCAAGGACAAAAAGTAACTTTGGGGCCAGAAAACTTAACAAAATGTGATCTGTCTTTATGCACTATCAAAAAATGTGACCAAGGAAGTTATTTTCTTGTTTCAGTCACTATTTCTTCTTTCCGTCGATGACCTATACTGAAACAGTACGTGTGTTTTCTGTGAACAGTAATGAGTGTAACTCAGGAGATTCCTAAACCACAGTTTATCATGTGATACATTACTGTGGCCACTTTTGCACCTTGTATACAGTACATTTATAATGCAAAGCAAAGACCACAGTTCCATAATTACTGTGTTGTCTGAAGGATGTTGGTTTGTCATTTATGCCTTTATGCTGTGTGCACTGACGTCTTCTTAGAAAGATGCAACATGTACAAGTACTGTTGGTCAAAGGTCAAGATCTTGGTTGAAATACCTGGAAACATTGCCTGTTTTTTTGTTTTCTCCTTTGATGGCCAACCACCTTTGTTTAGTTTATCAATGTCTGCTGTAGGATAGCACTTACTGTTGATGATATGGGCTGTGCCTGCCTGTCTGCCACCACTGTAACATTCTTCACAATGTTGGCCTTTCCACTGTAAGTAAAGTGAGTCAAGATTCATCATGAGCAGATATGGTGTCAGTTTGTCCTTGCCTTCCTGGTGATGAGCAATTTGAAGCAAATTACCCCCTTTTCCACCAGAGCACTTGTACCCAGGAGCTTCACATCTACATGTTAACACTGAAGTTCCAGTGCACTGACTGTGGTAGCAGAGGGTCTGTAACATATAGTAAAGGTACTGGAGTCCTGTAGACAGCAGGAGGTTAAGACCCCAAATAACAGTCCCAAAGAAACATGGCATGCCTGGATGTAATCAGGGTGCTGCTGGGAAAAACAGCATGAACAGATATCAAAAATGAAAACCAGTGCACACGTAGCTTATCATTAAATATTTCTGATTTATTGCAAAAAGTGAAAAACACCAAGCGGCACTAGCAACCTGTCCCCAGTGCTTCGAGGGATGTTGCCTTATTGTCAGAGGGGTGTGGCTAGTTACTCTGTGTACCAGTTTTTGTTTTTGATAAGTGTTTCTGCTAGCTTTAACAGCGGCACTTTGATTTCATCCAGGTGCACCATATTTCTTTGGGACTGTTGGCGGTGTTTGCATTGTCAGATGCAATGGTGGAGAGCTATAAACCTTTAAGTTTCACTAATTGAAACTCGGTGGTAAAACAAACACCAATGGGTTTTTGTTATTTTCAGCCAGTGTGCATGACCTCTGCAGTGGTGGTAGAACCTCAGTAATCATTTAAGCTGTATCATGTTTTGGATTAAAACAAATAGAAAGGAGAGCTAAGATCAGTTGTTCAACATAGCAACAACAAGCTGCTAACCACTGGGAAGAAGGTTGTGCCCCGTGGACATTTTTTTATTTTTTTTATTTAGTTGTTTAACCAGGAGTAGCACACTAAGCTGACATCTTTTTTACAGGTGCAACCTGGGAGCACAGGGAAGTTAAGTGACTTGCTTAGGGTCACACAGTATGCAAGTGGAAGCTGTGGGATTCAAACCTAGGTCTGGTCTGCTGGATGTTACCAGATTTGCAGCTCAGAGCCTTAAACCACTGCGCTATACTGCCTCCCTGCCTCCCTTGGGTGACATTATGAATGTCACCCAAAGGAGACTGAATAGAAAGCAAGAACATCATGCATCAGGTATTGATTCATTAAACCAACCTCAGGAACTTAAAAATATATAAGTTCATCTTGACTGACTACTATTAAAAGAAACTGCACTGTGCATAATTTTTTCAGTTTAGAAGAGCGTGTCTAGCTAAATAGAATTCCTAGGGGCACCAAAATTGACAAAAGACCCTCAGCAAGATTTAACAACTTTGTGCAGAAGGAGGATTGGGATCAGGCAGCACGTGATTTTGCCCTGATGTTTGCCAAGATTCTTAAGAAAAGTGTCATTACAACAAAATACTTCTTACAGAAATTCTGAAAAATCTACAGCAATATAGTTACCTTACTTTAAAGAATGGGAATAGGCATTAACTCGGGTACTGGACAATACAGAAAAAGAAACAGAAGAAAGAAAAAATCACAAATTAGACTGAGATGAACAGAACTATCTAAAAGGAGAAGTTTTTGGTTGGGAGACATTCTTTCAATCAGCTAGCAGAGGCCGCAGCAGGGGGAAGAAATTTTAATAGCTCCAAATCTAGAAAAGGCCTTAATAAATAAAATAAAACTGGGTGAAAAACTGTTTATATAGACACCACAAGACCAGTGGTAATTGATAGCGACTGTTCAAGTTCTGCCACAGAAGGGGATCCTGTTGCCACAACAAGCAGCAAAGAACATTTTTTAGAGAAAGGCTCCACAGTGAAATCAAAGTAAAAAAAATGCATACAAAGAAGTCCAGGGGAAAAGAAAGACATGCAGATGCAAATGTGGAGGGAAAAAGCACAGAAAGCAGAGTAACAATATGCAAAGCCCACAAGGAGAGACCTACAACGGGGAAGTTATAAATTTGTCTAGCAGAATTCTCACAGACCATCAGCTCTAAGTTCTACAAAAAGGACTCAGCTTTATACCCACACCTAGCATCAACAAATGTAATGTTTTGTTGAAGTATGAAACATATTTCCCAAGCAAAATTTAGGATTCTTCTTTGCCAACATGGGAAGGGATTAGGAAATCAAGATTTGCCCAGAGTTAGATTGAGCACTGGGTCTAGTAAAGGATGTATCCTTTCTAATAACTCTCTTAGAAAATTAAAACAATGTTTTGTGGGCTGAGTCTCTGGATTAAACATTTCTAGAAATAAATGAAATTTTGGAAGTAATCCCTGCAGAGCAAGATCAGGCTGAGAACCCTATCGGCCCTTATGAAGGCACCATATATTCGGAAGATCCAGCAAATTTTAGAAACAAAACAACATGCAGCATGGGAACTACTGACCCCACCATTACTCTGTTCTACCGTGAGGTCATTTTACGATACTGAGCAGCTGATTAGCAGGCTGTAGAACCTGAGCTGAGGTATTCTCAACAACTCTGAGAAACGTGCTTTGGATCTGAATTAACAAAATGCAAGACATAATCATTTGTCAGGCGGACAAAGGGGGGAATGTGATGGTATTAAATAGGTCAGATTACATGTTAGAAGCTAATAGGTTACTAAGTGATGGCATGGCCTATAAGAAACTCAGGAGAAGCCCCATGGAGTCATTTTAATTGGAGTTATACAATCTCATTGATAAAGCACTAGAAGAAGGGGAAGTAATCCAACAGGAATGTGAGTTCCTAAACGCATAAAAATCCAATTCTGGACACTTTCTGTTATTTATCTAGCACATAAAGGCCTTTTAAACCCCTAAATAGACCTATAGTCTTGGATGTAGGATCTCTGACTGAAAACCTAAATCAGTTTGTAGATCATTTCTTACAACCCATAGTAACTAATATGAGATCCTACACATGAGAGTCCACCCATTTAATGCTGAAGTTAAAACACAATTTGGCAACTGGCATACTTGTGGATTGGAATGGATGTCATCTCACTATACAAGAATATCCCTCATGTTCTAGGTTTCAGAACTTTGGATTATTTCCTGCACAGAAATACAGATGACAGTGCACCACCTGCCAAATTCTTGATTGATACTGTGAAATTCATCCTGTCTCATAATGTTTTCATATTTAATGGAGACATATTCCTACAGAAACAAGGTATTGCAATGGGGGAAGGGGACAATGGCCCTATCCTTCGCAAATCTAGACATTGGATTTTGGGAGCAATTAATCATGTTTAATGGTGCCACTAACAGAATTCTTGGGCAGGTGGTACAGTACACTGGCTCCGCTTTATAGATGTTATATTGATCATCCGGAGTGGGTCAAAAGAGACTGCTGAGAGCTTTGTGTTTGAATTAAATTATACCCATACAAACCTCTCGTTTACTGCTAAAGTATATGAAAAAAAAGACTGATTTTTTAGATTTGTATTTGTCAGCAGAGCCAGGGGAAAAGATCAACAAAGTAGGTTTCAACAAACCACAGCAGGGAATATCATCCTGCACACCAACAGTGCTCATCCACCTCAGCTTATATCTTCAGTCCCCTACGGGCACTTATTAAAATTGTGCTCTAATTGTTCTAGAAAGGAGGACTTCTATGAAAAGTCAGAAGAAATGCACTCAAGGTTTAGGGACGGGATATTCATCCACTGTTTTGGATGAAGAACTGAGGTAAGCAAATGTGTTAACAGGGAGACTCTACTGGTACCTAAGAAAAAGTAGCTGGCATGGGAGGAACCCTTATTATGTGTGCTACAATTCAGTCCTGTAGCATCGAAAAGCAAAGATATTTTGCTGAATAATTGATCCTTGCTGTAGCATTGTAGTATGCCAAACCTATTCAATGAAAGATCAAGAGTCACCCGTAGTCAGGGGAAAAAAACTAAAAGACCTTGTAACTCACAGCCATTTGATTCCATCCAATACAATACATCTAGCATGGTTGCCACCACCCCCTCTGGGTTCCATATCTGTGGCAAATGTAGCAGTTGCAATCAAGAGATAAATGTATGTGAATTCAAGGGCTCTGAACTACAAGTAAGTGTGACTACCTGTGAGTTTCCATTGTGCTAGACAAGCTTTGTTACTTATGTTTAGTATGCCCCTGCTCATATATACAGGGAGAACCAAGAGACAAGCAGAGAGAGAGAGAGAGAGAGAGAGAGAGAATCACGGAGCATTTTAGGGATATCTGTTTAGGGAATTTTGAAACCCCTGTGGGATGCCCTTTTCAGAGAAACATGATAGAAGGGTAGATCTGACTAAATTCTGTGTTATAGATCATGAACTAGTGAGGTGCAGAGGAGGGAATAGAATACTGTAGTGGTACTCCTACAAAAGGAGTCATGGTAGCTATTTGACCTCAGGGCACTACTGTCCAATGGCCTAAATGAGGATTTGTATTACACAATGTTTCTGTAGTCATATATCCAAGGAGAAAATTGATTTGAGAGAGGAATGGATATTTGATTGCAAATGACTTGTATAATTGTATAAATACATGGGTTTCACTGCTGTTAAAATAACTAAATTAGTTTTCCCCTTCCCCCACCTCCTCCTCCCCATGCCCACTCCACCCTCTAGTCTTCACAGTCCTTCCTTTCCCCCTATTACCTGACCCTGTATTCCCTCCCTTTCCCCCAACCAAATCCCTTCACTCACCCATCTCTAACCATGAACCTTCACTTCCCCCTCCCCTTTTCTTCCCCTTCCCTTTCCCCTTCCTGTCTCCTTTTGTCCTTTCCACCCTTTCTCTTTCTGTCTGACCCTCTCCATCCTGCTTTCCCACTTACATCGCACTCCATTATACCATCTTCACCAGCCAATGTGAGCAAATGCAGGCTATTTTGTGACTATCGATGCTGTAATTTTATGTCTCCCACTCTCAAGCTGTGAAATAAATGGACCTCGTTTCATCATTTGATTTGACATTTTAAAATGAAGAGACTGTCAGTCATTAATATTAATCTTTTCCAGCGTAAATCTTGGAACCTGGATCATTGTACAGAACTTCATGAACGTGGAGCCAATTGTGTCTTCTATGCGGTTCAGGACTTTGTGTAATGAATTCATTCTTTGTTAAAATAATATGCATTCAGTTGGATTTCATTCAAATTGATGGACTTGCTTTATAATTGAAGCGAAATAAATGCTTGAAATTTCCTTTGAAACACAGTTGGAGTGGGGTCAGAATCAAATGTTTTTGATAGAGATTTTAACATCAGATTTGTAGATTACCACTGCGATGTCTGTCTTAGGTGGAGGTGAACTTACTAGAGCAATCCTGTTAAAAAGTCAAATGCACTACGTCGATCATCACTAGGGTGGATCCCTTAATATTTACAATGAATATACATGAGTAGACATTTTAAGGATTCCTTTGTGCTGATGAAACTAGCCATCCCCCCGTGAAGATGCAGCTCACCTTGCAGTGTGGACGACAGGCTACTAATGCACATTGCTGTTTTTCACTTTGCTATAAAACAGAAATTTTGTATGGTAAGCTTTGTGTACGCTAGTTTTCATTTTTGATACAAGACCCCAGACAAGACTGCCCCCACCTTTTCTGTGGTACTATCTATAATTGTGCCCATTCATGATAAACATGTCTAGCCTATTTTTTAAAAAAAAATTTTGTGCTGCTCTCTATTATAGTTTGTGGGAAGTTATTCCATAAACCTATTACCCTTTGGGTAAAGAAGAATTTCCTTTTATTTCTTCTAAAGCCAGCAGTTTGTAATTCCCTATTATGACCCCCCTTCTCATGATGTTTGATACTTTGATGGTCTTTCTTAGATTTGTTCTCAATGTTTCATCCCTTATTATATCGAACATTAGTAGTAAGTAACCCACATTTGCTTTCTTTTCAGGTTCATTAAACCAACTGTGCTGAGTCTTCCCCTGGTATTTTGCTTATTTGTCCTGTAGACGCTGCTGTTTAAAAGAGCCAGTTGGGAAGTATGCACTTTAGTTTCACTTTATTGTTAAAAAAGGTATTGTTGGAATTCAGCTGCATTTGTTTGTGTTGCTCCCATCGTTTATAGTACAGTACTCCAGTACATTTTTTTGTTTCTTAGCACTTTGCCTATCTCCAAAGCCACTGATTTATACTGATTAAAGTAATGAAATTCCATTTTCAAGACTTGAAATTCCTGGAATTGCACTGGTGATTTATTTATTTATTTGTTTGTTTTTGTTAACCAGGTAAGCACACTAGACAATGAGTGCCTATTTTCAGGAGCGACCCGGGAGGTTACAGTACAGAGAAACATGGTACAAATACAGGGTAGCATACAGGCCCACAACTACAAGTGGACCAAAATGAAAAACAGTACCCAGGACATTGAATGGACAAAAGAACAGTCACACCCACACACAGGTGGGGCCAGGGTAACAGCATATAGACAATAGTACATGGTCAGAGCAACAAATGAGAATGCAACTACAGGCCTGTTAATACATAAGTTCACAATTGTGGCAAAGTGCAGAGAGCAATAAGTACAGGGGTAAGAGGAAGGGAGGGGCAGAATCTGCTGACTCCCCACATGGCGGTCGGGAAAACGAGCAAGGGGCAAGATTTTACAGAGGGCAGCATAGCAAGAAGGTGAGGAACCCAACCTGGAAGACCACCACGGCAAGCATGAGCAGCAGGGGAGTACTGCCCCGTACCAGTGGCAGGCCCCGGTAGAGAGGTCGGGGTATAGCGAAGGGATTTACAGGAGCCCCGAAGAAGGGAGCAAGAAGGGGAGCAAGAAGGGAAGGGATCCCAGACAGTGTTGGGGGGTGGGAAGGAATGTGCAGACTGGTGGGGAGTGGTAGGGGTCATGAACTGCTTGAGGGTGGGGAGTAGGGTGGCCATGAGAGCAATTAAGTGCGGGGGTGGAGAGTGGCTGAGGCCGAAAACCAACGGGGTGGAAGAGGAGACAGGCAGCAGGGGGTGGCAGCTACATATTTCCACAAGGACAGGTGGCGGCCTCATTGAGGAAGTTCCAGAGGGACGTTTTGAAGCCGGAGTGGGATGGGGCGGCTCGAACTAGAGCAGGGAGGGAGTTCCAGAATCTGGGGGCATAGGCAGAGAAGGCCCGATCCCCAGTGCTGGAGCGGGTCCTGGGGACTTTGCAAGCAAGAGTAGAGCTGGGCCTAAGCAGATAAGCCAGTGTGCAGTGTTGGAGGGGAAGGGCAAGTGCCGGGGGGCAAGCCGTATGGACTATGTTGTCTACAAAGCTACCGAAGACAAAGAATCGGTGTTTATCAGGGGAAAGCCACTCCAGCACAGATGCGTAAGGCGATGAGCGGAGAGGGCAAATTGAAAGACATTGTTATAAGCCGTTTCCCATTTTGTTAGGGAGTCATTCGGGATGGGCGCGAAGCCAACAAGCCCATAGCAGAGCATAGGTAGGAGGATCCCCCTGGCTATGGCGAGCCGAGCCGCTGGGGTGATGCAGTCCTTGGCCCTGTAGGCAAGGCCAAGCTTACTGTTTGATGCTTTGCAAATGTTCCGGAGATGCTCAGTGAAATCAAGCTGGGGGTCTAGGGTCACTCCTAGGTACTTTGCAGAGTTCAGGACGGGCAAGAGAGAGCCGTTACCACCATTTATAGTGAGGGGGAGGGGCAACAAGCGATTTTGGCTGCCGACCCGAATAACATGGCGTGAGTTTTGGCTAGATTTACGGTTAGCTTGTGTCCCACGAGCCAGTTTAGGATATGCCCAAAGTCAGAGTTGAGTTGGGAGTTGATGGTAACAGGGTTCGAAGCACTAGATAGTAATACCAGATCATCTGCATATAGCGTAGCAGACCCGATGTTTGTGACTGAAGGGAGTTCGTTTACATAGAGGGAGAACAGAATGGGACCAAGAACGGATCCCTGAGGTACACCACAACTAACTGGGGAGAGGCCTGAAAGAGCACAGTTAAAGCAGGTTATTGTTGTCTCCCCCCAAGATAGCTGGTGAACCAGTCAAGAGCTCGGGGGGAGAAACCTTGCCCAAGGAGGGTGGAGATAAGGAGATTATGGTCAACTCGGTCAAAGGCCTTAGAGAGGTCGACAAAGATGGCCCCAGTCAGTTTTCCAACGTCTGTGGCAGCTCTGACCTGGGAGGTGACCACAGCGAGAGCAGTGGATGTGCTATGCCCCTTCCTGAAGCAGTGCTGGGCAGGGGAGAGAACAGCATACTCCTGCAGGTAATGAGAGATTTGTCCAGCCACAGCTTTTTCAAGTAGTTTGCTGGTAGCCAGGAGAATGGCAATGGGGCGGTAGTTTAACTTCTTGGGGTCACCGTGCTTGAACACCGGGACAACCTTGGCCACCTTCCAAATATCAGGTACGATTCCAGAGATGAGGGAAGAGTTAAATATGTGGGTGATCGGCCAAGCGAGGTAGGGCACCCCAAGGCTCAGAAGCTTAGGCTCAAGATGATCCTAGCCGGCCCCTGAGTGGTGTGGGAGCCCGGCTAGTAGAGTTTTAGTTTCCCCGGCAGAGACTTGCCTCAGGTAAAAAGGAGGCTGGGTGAAGGAGGGGTGGCCCTGAGGTTCCGTGGAGGGGGAAAGGAGGTGAGGGGTGGCCGGAGATTCAGAAAACAGGTGGTTGAACGCAGAGGCAATAGTCAGTGAGTTGTTGCAGTTGGCCCCCTCTATGTTCATGTCAACGGCTGAGTGCGTGGTGGACACACCCACCATATTTTTGATGTTTTTCCAGAAACTCCAGGGGTTGTACACCGAATTAAGCAAAGCTGATTTACAGAATTCACTCTTGGTGGCGAGTATAGCAGCCTTGCAAGAGTTCCGGAGTCACCAATATTCAAGGTGAACAAGTGGGTCACCAGAAATTTTGTAATTGATCCAGCACTTGTCTCTCTGCTTCATGAGAGCAAGTAGTCCACCGTGCAGCCACTTGGTGACTGTGCCCCTCACTCTTCTTTTTGTGAGGGGAGCATGCTTATCCTGCAGGGGGATGAGAATCGATAGGAACTGGTCTAATGCAATGGTCAGGTTACTGGTACTAAGTACCCTAGCCCAATCAGTACGATGTAGGTCATTCAGGTAGTTGTTTAGGATAAGTTTGGAGCAATCCCTGACCTGAATCACTCGAATGGGAATTTTTGGGGCAGAGGATCCCCATACACAGTAGATGGGAGAGTGATCCATTATCGTGTCCGGGAGAGTACCAGAATGCAGGATTTTATCCGGACGGTTGCTATAACCGCCCAGTAAGCTAGCCTTGTCCCTGCAGGAGGAGATACTGAGTGGGTCCGAGATGGTCTGACAAAGGGCCAGGGCCAGACAAAAGTGGCTCAAATAGCTTAATATTGGGCCCCGACCAGTTGAGGTTAAGATTCCCCAGGATAAGGACCTCATTTCAGGATCTAATTTCAGGATTTTACCACTATTCTACTGCCATTCCCTTAGTATGTGTATAAATAATTAGAATAAAAAAACCTTAATATGCAGAGCTGAAAATGAAGCAAACCAAAAATAGCAGAGGAAGCAATTATAAGAAAAATGCAAGCTCTGTAGATGTACTGATCTTATATAAAATGCCAAATTTTGTGAAATTCTTTGTTTTACCTGTGTGTAGGCAGTCCAAATTCCAGAATTTTACTGGGGTTTCCAGTAAAAACTGAAAACAAGTGGCTTTGCACCTCACTCTATCCTTTAACCATCAGAAACAGAATTTCAATTCAACCTTTCAGCACTTTCCCTTTTTTCTCCATTTAGTCGCCTGGGACTGCATCCTCCTATGGCCCATTCTCATGCACCAGTATGTGCTTTCCATCTTCTCAGTCCATGACTTACTGCATAATAAGATGCCAACTACACCAGCCGCACCCTCTGATGGTACCAAAATCTTGCTTGCCATGAGATTCTGGGTACCTCTGCCACTGCCTAGCATTCTTCTGGCAGTAGTCAAATAGGACCTCAGAATCTCCTTCTTCCTGCCTTCAAAACTCCATCAAAAGCAAGGGCAATGCCTAGCATTGACTACATTTGATTCTCTTCCCCTGAGGTAAACACCCGTCAATGGCACCAAATGGAAGCAGAGACCCTGTTAGTAAGTAAAAAGTCAAGAAAGGATGTGCATTAAAGGATTTTAATGCATACCCCAGGGGTTGCTAAGACAGGAGGATGCAGGCTGAGTGTCTTTATGCCCCTAGAAGGTGCATTAAAATCATTTAATGCACACCCCGCAGTGGCTTATCACACCTATAAAGTGACTTAATAATAAAATATTTTTTAAAAGTGTGTTTATTTCTGTAAAAATAACATAGTACAGTAGTTGTCTTAAATGTGAATTTAAAAGTGTTTGTTAACATTAGTTGATAAAATAGTGCTGGTTGCACTATGTAGTCCACATGTGGTGCCGTGCTATAGAGTTTACAATTCACGCAGTCTGTAGTTTTGGCTGTTTGCATCTCTCTCCCCCAATTCACTCCACTTGACTCCAACCTACCTGTTTCAATGGAGGGTAATTAATTTAATTTTCAGATTGGTGCCCCAGTTTTAGCAGTGTATTAATTTCTGACCAACAACACCATCAGACTAAAGGTAGTTGATCCGTCATTGGGTCATGTACCATGTGCCACCCCCCCCCCGAGATCCTGATTAGAGACCCCACTAGGTACAGACTGGAGAGATGAGGAGCGGAGCTGTGTGATATTTCTTTCCCTGGCACCCCTCTCAAACACAACATTATGTTGTCTCTTTCTCCCTGCAGTCTCTCTCTCTCTCTCTCAGCTCCCCATGCTCCTGATGTGTTTGATGTGGATTTTCCCACTCCAGTCCTATATGAGAGCTTCTCTGAAAATGCTACCTTAACTATTCTCTGCCTCATTTCTCAGTTCAGATGGCCACTAGGGAATAGAGTGTAAGTGCTTGCTAATTTTGCATACAATGATATCCCCTGCATTTGTATTAGAGAACTGAGGTACAGACAAATTCACTTAAAGAGTTATGTGTGTTAATAACTTATACCCAAAACTATCTGCTGCAGCACTGTGCTTATGGGGTGACTGAATAAGAGCAGTGTTTTTTTTTTTGGCATGGGTCACAGAATTCTGTTTATGAGTCAAGAGTCATAACAGTTTAACTAAATTGGAAATGTTTGCTAAAGTGATGTGATTATAGCTGTGTACCTAGGTTAGTAAAAGGTTATAAATAGTTTATGGCACATTACTTTGAAAAAATGGGGTAGCAAAGGCTAGGATTTTCAATATGGGGGCTAGTGGATTTTTTTTTATGTTCTGCTTAGAGGTTTACTGATATTTTTGGTATACTGTGAGTATAGTGACTGAATCTGGGTGCCACGTCAAAATGGCAACTCATATTGGGCACTATACTCTTGTCTGCCCTGCAGGGGTAATGACCTTACATGAATGTGAGGGTAGTAAATGGCGACAGGAAGAGGGGGATAGCAAGGGGAAAGGGAGGGACAGGAAAGGGGTTTTGAGGGACTGGTGTGCCTGCTGCTGCTGCTGAGCTAGCCATGTGGTGTGATGGTGTGGATGACTAGCTCTGGTGCAGCAGGTACAGGGTTCGGGACCGAGTGCATGGAAATTTTGCTGCTGCTTGCAGCTGTGGCACTTAATTTTTTTTCAATTTAGGATTTTTTCCCCCTCCCCGACATGCACCCCCCCTGGAGTTGAAAATCTATAATCAGGGTGATGCAAGGGGCAAAGCCCCCATGAGTGGTGGTGCAGGGGGGAGACCTCCCCCTGCAAAAAAGTGTTTTTCTTTTCCAGATGTCGAGTCGCCTGGAAGTGTATATCACCAATTTGCTTTTCGGCGATATACACTCACCATAATTGTGATCGCTATTATGCCATGGAACCATATTTTTCAGTAAGCAGATTTTTGGGGGGATCCAAATGAGATTCAGCAACTGACTGTACATTTACAAAAATGTAATGTATGGTCAGTTGAAGTCTCTTGACAAATACAATTACTAGATTTTTTTCTTGCCCTTTTATAAATACAATTCTTGTCTGTGTGGCTTATGAGGTCTTGGGCATCATTTTGTTCCACTTCTGAGATCTCAAATGATATATTGCTCCCAGTGCCAGACTTCCTGGCAAGAGAGCTGTTATTAATGGTTCACTTTGCTAATTTAGAACACCAGTTCAGGATAACCTTTGGAGGAATAACTCTTGCTCTATCCCATAATGTTGTGAGAGTGCTGCAAGTGGATCTAGCAGCAAAAGGAAGTTCCCACTTGAAGGAGACACACCTCCAAAATATGGAAAGAAGAGAGCAGTGGCTGAAAAGCTGAAAAGACAAGCAGCCAGCTTCAAGATTGCAAGGAGGCCTAACCTTGACTGAAAACTAAAGGAAGGGGATATGGAATAAGACTAGGTGGATTTTAAGTGGATGCAAGGAGAATAGCAAACAGAGGTGCTGCTGACATGGTTCAGGCTACTAGTAGAAGACATCCACAAAATGACAGCCAACAGTGAAGTGCTGCTGGTGGGAGACTTCAATTTGCTTGATGTTGATTGGAGAACCCAGGCTGCAGCCACAGCCAGGAGCAGAGGAATCCTGGATGCCCTGCAAGGGGCATGCCTCAAGCAGCTTGTGGAGGTACCCACTCGAGAAGGAGCAATATTGGACCTGGTACTCACCAATGGGGACAGAGTCACCAATGTAATGGTGGGTAACCACCTAGGGTCCAGTGATAAGGGTCCAGTGATATCCGTATGGTGTGGTTCAGTGTGAGAACAGTGGGGTCAAACTACACAAAAGTAAGGGTCCTGGATTTCAGATGGACCGACTTTGTAATAATGGGGGTATGTCTCATGGAAGGACTAGCAAGGGAGGAAGAAGAGAAGAAGTCTAGTGGGGGGTAGGAGGAAGTAAGCTGATGGTTAACTAGAATCTGCAGCTTATCGATTAGATAGGGAAATGGGTAGATTAGGTGGGCCAAACGGTCCTTATCTGCCATCAAATTCTGTGTTTCTATGTTTCTATGGATATGGGGAAACAATGGGCTAACCTAAAGGGAGCCATAGCAGAGGCAACAAGCCTTTGTGTTAGACAAATAAGCAAAACAAAGAAAAAGAAAATAACACTATGGTTCTCAAAGGTTGTGGCCAAGAAGGTAAGTGAGAAAAGGCTAGCTTTCAGGAGGTACAATAAAACACAGAGGGGGGGACGACAGGGAATTGTATCTGGAAAAGCAGAGGGAGGTGGGGAAAGTAGTCAGGAATGCAAAGGCACAATTGGAGGAAAAAAATAGCCCAGGCAATTAAGAAAGGAAATAAGACTATGTTTAAGTACATTAGTGAAAGGAAAAAGACCGGGGTGGGATTGTGAGATTAAAAGGGAGGGAAGGGGGTGTACGGAGGGGCACCTAGAAAAAGCAAAAATCCTGGACAAATATTTGTGTTCAGTATTAATAAAAGGGGAGTGGAGGGAGAAGGACTACTGTTGGGCAAAAGGAACACCAATAGGAGAGAGGTGGACACCAGTCCATTTACAGAGGAAAGAGTCCTAAAGGAACTCAAGAAGTTGAAAGGGGACAAGGCTATGGGCCAGATGGAATACATTCCAGAATATTAAAGGAACTTAGAGAGTTGCTGGCAGCACCACTAACAAATCAAATCAAATCAAACTTTATTTTTATAGCACCTTTCAAAACCCAAGGCGCCGCGCATAAAATCAATTTCAAAATATAACATTAAAACAGGAAGATAAAACACATTTGTCATTAGGGAAGGCAAAATTAAATAAATACATGTTTAGCTCAGTCTTAAATCTAGCAACAGTCGGGCAGTCTCTTAACTGACGAGGTAGAGAATTTGACATGGTTGGAGCCGAAAAAGCAAAAGCACGAGCACCTGATGTTTTTAATCGTACCCTGGGAATCTCTAGCAATCCCTCGTCGGTGAATCAGAGAGGATGGGAGAGGCAGTAGGGTATCAAGAGGTCTTGCAGGTAACTGGGTCCCTGATCATGTAGGGCTTTAAAGGTTAGCAAACCAACCTTAAAGGTGATCTGCCACTGAATAGGCAGCCAGTGCAGTTCACAGAGCACAGGAGTAATATGACTGGACCTAGAAGTCCCAGTCAAAAGCCTGGCTGCTACATTCTGCACTAGCTGCAAGTGGCGGATATCAACCCCTGGAAGCCCTAGGTAGAGAGAATTTCAGTAATCAAGGCGGGTAGTGATAAAGGCATGGACCAGTGTTGGAAGGTCATCCGGAGGAACCAAGTGTTTCACCCGGACGATATTCCTCAGATGATAAAAGGAAGATTTGACAACAGCAGACACCTAAGACCATAGTGTCAGACCGTCATCAAAAATAATGCTGAGGTTACGCACTCAGTCTGAGGTAGCGAGCTGTATGACATCAATCAAAACACCTGATGCCTGGCCAACTCGCATACCCTCCCCTGGACGACCAGGGTCCACAACCAGCACTTCAGTCTTATCCAGATTCAGTCTCAGCCAACTAGTACTCATCCAGGTTCTGATCTCAGTAAGGCAGTTGTTTAGCACAGAGAAAACAGCATCCTGTCCGGGTAGAAAGGACATATACAGTTGAGTATCATCTACATAGTAGTGAAAACTCAAACTGTATCGACTGATGATATCTCCCAAAGGCAGCATATACACTGCAAATAACATGGGGGCCAAGATGGAGCCCTGTGGCACCCCGTAAGACAGGGAGTAAGTTCCAGAGGAATAAATTCCGGTGGTAACTCTCTGAAGCCTGTCTGCAAGGAAAGAGTGGAACCATTTGAGGACTGTGCCAGACAGACCACAAAGCAGCCGCAGGCGTTCCAACAGCACACCATGGTCAACAGTGTCAAATGCTGCAGAGAGATCAAGAAGGACCAGAATGGTACATGCCTTTCGATCTCTAGCCATCAGGAGGTCATTCAATACTCAGACAAGTGCAGTTTCCGTGCTATGCTTCTTCCTAAATCCGGACTGGAGAGTATCATAGATCTTGTGAGTTGAAAGATGATCATCCAGTTGCAACACAACCACATTTTCAATAACCTTACCAACAAATGGCAGGTTAGCAGTAGGTCAGTAGTAAGCTGGACAGTCCGGGTCCAAGGAGGGTTTCTTAAGGAGTGGTTGAATGACCACCTCCTTTAGGGGTTCTGGAAAGACCCCTATCTCCATGGACCTCCAGACAATTTCAGCAAGGATCGGGCATCCCAATAAGAGGGGTGTCAGGCCCGGATCCAAACTACAACTGGTTGGGTGCATAGTCTGGATGATCATCACAGTATCTGTGAATTCTGGCTGGCAGAAATCTGACCAGAGAGACTGGGTGCACACCACATCTCACTGATCACCACAACTTCTCGTAGGAGAGGCTATGCCGATGCTAGACCTGATGCTGGCAACCTTATCTGCGAAGAATCGAGCAAACTCCTCGCATTTCAGCTGAGAAAAAGCTTCTCTGGGCTGAAGACAGATTGGATTGCACAATCTGTCGACGGTCCAGAAAAGCTGAGCTGGTCGATTCTGCACGGCAGAAATCTCCCTGGACAGGAACTCTGCCTTCTAACGGGTGACTTCTAGCTGATAGCAATCATAATGTGCTATTCAACAACCTATTCAACAAATCAATAGAAACAGGGGTGGTTCTAAGAGACTGGAGGAGACTAAATGTAGTCCCTATCGACAAAAGTGGGGACAGAGAGGAGGCTGGCAATTACAGGCCAGTCAGCCTGACCTTGGTGGTGGGGAAGTTAATGGAGTCACTGCTAAAGGAAAGGATTGTGATATTTCTTGAACCCAGCAAAGCACAGGATCTGAGGCAGCATGGATTCACAGTAAAAGGTCCTGTCAAACAAATCGGATTGATTACTTTGACTGGGTTACCAGGGAGGTAGATCAGGGAGGGGCAGTGGACATGGCCTACCTAGACTTCAGCAAGGCCTTCGACATCATCCCACATAGGAGGTTGGTAAATAAGTTGGGCAACCTGAGAGTGGCCTCCAGGTGGTAAACTGAGTAAGCAACTGGTTGAGTGACAGGACACTGAGGGTGGTGGTTAATGGTGTTCAATCCGGGGGACCAGCAGGTTGCCACAGGGATTGGTTTAGGTGCCAGTCCTCTTTAATGTCTTCATAAGCAACATTGCAAAGAGACTGGAAGGGAAGGTTTGCCTCTTTGCCGATGACATTAAGATCTGCAACAGGGTCAACACTCCAGAAGGGGTGGAAAAAATGAGAAAGGACCTAAACATTCTTGAGGAGTGTTTGCAAGTGTGGCAACTAAGATTCAATGCAAAGAAGTACAAAAAAATTATGCACTGGGGTACAGAAATCCAAGGGAGGAGTACAAGATGGGGGGAAGAACTGACTGTCACCAGTCATGAAAGGGACCTTGGAGTAATCATATGTGATGACCTAAAGGTAACCAAACAATGTGAGAAGGCTGTGGCGAGAGCCAGTGTGATGCTGGGGTGCATAGGGAGAGGTATCACCAGCAGAAAAAAGGAGGTGGTTATGCCACTATACAAATCACTGGTGAGACCTCATCTGCAGTACTGTGTCCAGTTCTAGAGGCCACATCTCTGGAAGGACACAGACAAAATAGAGACAGTCCAGAGAAGGACAACAGAAATGGTGCAAGGACTGCACCAAAAGTCATATGAGGAAAGACTAGAGGACCTCAAGATGTATTCCCTGGAGGACAGGAGAGAGGAGGATATGATAGAGACATTCAAGTACCTCAAGGGTATGAGCAATGTACAGTAGGGCAGCATCTTTCAGAAAAGAAGGTGTATAAGAACAAGGAGGCATGATATGAGGCTAGAGGGGGTAGGCTCTGGGGCAGCATGAGGGAGTACTTTTTCACTGAAAGAGTAGTAGATGCTTGGAACAGCCTTCCTGCAGAAGTGGTGGGGGAAGAAATGGTAGGGGAAATCAAGAATGCATGGGATAGGCATAAGAATACCCTCACAACAGGGGGGAGAGGGCAAGCTGCAGATCAAATAGGGTATACGGTATTGCATTAGGTAGGGAAAATGGGTAGACTAGGTGGGTGACATGGTCCTCATCTGCTCTCAACATCTATGTTTCTATGTTTCACAGCTAAAGGAAACAATGTGGGCTTAGGGCCCCACCCTCCAATATTTGAAGTCTTAAATACTACACCATAAGGTGCCACTGACCGTGGGTCTGAATGGCTAACACTTTCCCTGAATATTGGAACTTCTAACTACCCAATGGAATTACTGGGAGGTGCCACAGGAAGCAAGTGGCCTAAGAAGGACACCTACCCAGTGAGGGGGACTCCAGACATGGACTTTAAGGGAAGCGAGTGAGCAGGATCAGGGAATATGATCAGTAGGAATGTGTTCATAGAGCCTGATGGTATTTTGCAGAGATTGTCTGACTGAATATCTGCAGAAGGAGCAGTTCATAGATTGGACTAGACTGAATGAGGACTGTTGAGAATCAACTGATGTGATAGAAAATGAACTTAATGTCAGGATACTGAAAATATGAATGCATATCAAAGGTAATTTTTATAGTGAAAATTCAGCCATGAGCTGGAACTGTGGGAAGCTGTAGTACAACCATGACTGTAGTGAAAATACTGAAACAGACTGAGTGATTAAGAAAAGCTGACTAATATGGCTGGAGTTCAAGTGGTTGCAGCTGGTGACTGGAATGCAATGCAGTGCATGCAGAGTGACTGCAGAGAAAAGATTGTTAGTGCTGGTTATAAACAACAGACAAAACAGACTGAGAAAAAAATACGGTGAAACTAGTTATTTTCACGTAAAGTAATTTTAGCACAAACACAAGTACAACCATAATTGCGCAAATTAAATTTAGCACTAAGTCATTAGGACCACAAACATTATAATGGGAAAAGTGCTAATGACACAAATTAGCATAAGTTTTAGTGCAAATTAGTGCTTCAGCGAATATAGCAAACATTATTTGATAGTGAACATTTCAAGTTTTTATAGTAAAATACAGCAACATAACAGAAGTAAGACATAGAATTGACTCAGCACACTGAAAATACATTGCAGGTAAGCACAGGGTTAAATGAGATCAAGGGAACATCAGGAGTGACTGCCCTAGAGAAAAGCAGAAAGCACAATGCCACAGCCAGAGAAGGCAAAATATATTAACCTAGAGAGCTGCTGAAAGCACAGACCAAACAGAAGACAAAGACAAACTAAATAAAAGGCCCAAAATACCAAAAGAGAAAAGCAGGAACCATGGTTGGGGGAAGGGAAGCAAGGCTTCTGGCTGCAGCAAACAAATGGAGCTTCTGACTGAGGCTGGAGGAACCTGGTTTATATAACCAAGAAAAGGGGTGTGACTGATTCCTCACACCCATCAAACATCAGGCTAGCCTTTTTATTGTTACCTCTTCCTCCCTTGCGGTCTCCTCTCACTCTTTGCCTGATTTTTGTTATTCTTCTGTACTGTTCCAGTTCTGTCGGCTTCCTCTACTGATTTGTCTCAATTGTTGAAGTCTAAAAAATGTACCATTTTTAGATTGTTGGTTGTTAGGGGCACCATCCCAAAGTTAGACTGTGTTATCCCAATGAGGAGAGTGGGTGTTGGATCTGCCAAGTATGGCTTTTTGACCCCCCTTTGTGGATGCAATGTGACCTATCCCACTGACACACATTTTTCTTTTGTTAATCCATGATATCTCTAATAAACTTATGTTGCTTCCTGGTAATCACTTGCTTCTCATGTATTGCAATTTATTTAAGTCTAGAATGCAAGTCCTCAAAGTCAAGGGGATCCTCAACATTTAGAAGATCTTCCTTTGTTTCCTCAATCTCTTTGAGGTTACTATCATGCTTCTCAGTATTTTGCTGTATTAAGATCTTAATCAGCGTAAAGAACGAAAGGTTAAGTGCTGCTTCCCACCAATTCACTGTGCTCAGAAAAGGACAATGTGAAGCTCCTCCTAAGGAAACCATCTTTGGATGCTGACATTCTTCAGAGGTACAGGCCTGTCTCAAACCTTCCCATTCTGGGGAAGGTAATCAAGAGTGGTAGCAACACATTTGAAGGCTCAGCTAGAGAGGTATGACATTTATGAGCCTCTCCAGTTGGGATTTCATCCTCATTACCATACAGGGACTGCACTTGTGCACTTGTCAGGGTGTTCAATGATCTCCTCATAGTGAGAGATAGAAGGTATTACTCCATTCTTGTCCTTATTGACCTCTTGTTTCATTTGACAAAATTGACTGTTCAGTGCTTTCAGAAAGTCCAAGACACTATGTGGGACTTAAGGGCACTATTCTGTGCTTGTTTGAGTCCTACCTGTCTGGAAGAATGCAGCAGATAGTCTTAGGCACCCTCGACTATGGCAGGCCTCAAGGCTCAATCCTGGCCCCATGTTGTTTGCCATGTAAATTCTGCTATTGGGCAAGCTCATTAGAACGTAGTCTGAAGTTTCACTGTTATGCTGAAAATTCCAAGTTATCAAAAAAACCAATACAATTACAGCTCAGCAGCAGAGAAGGTGTGTGTTTTAAACTACAGACAAGTCCAACAAAAGACTGCATACCTCAGTCAGAAGCAGGTGCAAAAATGCAAAAGTTTATTACATACTAAAATGCCATTATGGGAGCAAAATGCAAGTGCTGATAATCTCGACCAGTTTTGTATGCATCATTACGTCATCAGGAGGATGAGGTACTGGTCAAGCAGTAGGCTTAATACTTGCAGGACCACGGAATTGATATATCAGTCCAGAATTCCTATACGTTCTAATTCTGTTAGCAGCCTTAGGGTTAAACAGACATTTCTTAATGTGACAGTGCAATATTCCACATATGTGCAATGAGCTGAAAAGTGCTCACAAATATCTAAAATCCAGATACTTAAATTTAACAGAAACATACAACATATATGTAGTATAATACTGCTTAAAACTAACACCAGATAATGTGCAAAGTGACTGAAGGGTATTTAAGTAACACATAAATAGTTAAAGCGAGGTTCCAATTTTTTTCAGTTAAATACCAACTCTGGGGTTCCATCAAACAGGTAAGCCCATGAAGGAGGACATAAGGGACACCTCTATTTAAGACCTAAAAAGAAGAAACAAAAATACAGAACTGTTAATATATTTTTCTTTAAACAAATATCTGAACAATCTCATCAGAACTGTATAGGGTCATATAATGTATTGAAGAAGCTCATTCCAGTTCAGTTAATTATGTACCTGTATGCATGCATATTCTGTTACTTCCTATTCACTGCAATCACATACTGCCAGTTATTTTATTGATTTTTATTTTTTCTTCTTAATGCAAGGTAGGAGATCAATGTGGTCATTAAGGCAGTCTACTAGATGGAGAGATGTAGATCGCACCTTTAAATTTTGTGGTATTGAGCTGGTAAGTTTGGGCCCAAGAGGTGGGGACATAGATGAAGCCCTGAGAGTGAGGGAGTCCTATTGGATATACACCCTTTGGACATGTACATCACCAGGCCTTAATGACCGCATTGATCTCCTACCCTGCATTAAGAATTGGAACCTCGCTTTAACTCTTTATATGTTACTTAAATACTCTTCAGTCACTTTGCACATTATCTGGTGTTAGTTTTAGGCAGTATTATACTACATATAAGTTGTATGTTTCTGTTAAATTTGAGTATCTGGATTTTAGATATTTGTGAGCACTTTTCAACTCATTGCACATATGTGGCATATTGCACTGTCACTTTAAGAAATTTCTCTTTAAGCCTACTGCTTGACCAGTGCCTCATCCACCTGATGAAGTACTAGTGTGTATGAAACTGGTTGAGGTTATCAGCACTTGCACTTTGTTCCCATAATGGCGTTTTAGTAGATAATAAACTTTTGTGTTTTTGCACCTGCTTCTGGCTGAGGTGTGTGGTCTTTTGTTGGACTGGTTTTTAATTCCAAGTTATACCTGCTGTGTGTGCCAGATGGGAGAGATGCAGGGCCTGTGCTGTGTCACTGTTTGCAGGAGATCAATAACTGGATGACATCCAACTGAGTAAACATCAACCCAAGCAAGACCAAGGTCATGATTATCGAGCCCCATTCCTGTGGATTGGCAGTGATAAGGAGTCACACATGGTTGGCATCTCTAAATGGTGCCTCCCTTGTAGCTGGATATGGTGAAAAATCTGGGAGTCACTACAGACTGCAGTCTAAACCTGGAGTACAGGTGTCAACAGTCATCCTTAGTGAGTTTTTCAAACTTCGTATCATCACCTGGATTAAATTGTTTCTAATGGCCTGTAACCTGGCGATGATAGTCGTGCCTTTGTCACATCCTGGCTGGATTACTGTAATGTTCTCTACCTAGGGTTATCTGGGAGTCTGATGCATCACCTGCAGCTAGTCCAGAATGGGGCAGTACGTTTGATCTCTGAGACATCTTGTGGATAGCACATTCTGTTGGTGCAGTGAAAACTGCACTAGCTTTCCGTTCAGTTGTGCATCAATGTCAAAATATGCTTATTGTTATACAAGGCTGACATGCTATGGGACTGGGTCATCAGAGAGATCACCTGACCCCACATCGCTCTTTCTGCCCTCTCTGCTCCACAGATACTGGTTTATTGTCCGTACCCCAGTCATGGCTAAAGGTTTTGGGGGCAGCACATTTATGGTGGCTGCACCCATGTCTTGGAACTCTCTGCCTATCCAAATCTGCTCTGCCAGCATGGTGGAGGCCTTTAAAAAGGCCCTAAAGTTACATCTTTTTATTTTGGCATACTGCCTGAATTGATGTTATCTAATCTTATTTAACTTATAGCCCTGCTGTTTCCTTTATACGGTGCACAAGGTCCCAGGGAAATGGCACCTAAAATTAAAATAGCCTTTCCTGCTTTACCTTACCTTGCCTTCCCATCTAGAGAAGTTTCTGGCAGCCTTGTAACATAGGAGAGGTTCCCTAGAAGTGAGGGTATCACCTTGAGGGCTACTTATTTATGTTATCTCCAATGGGAGAGGGAGTCCCTTGGTGTTTATATCAGAGCTTTGCTATGAATCAAACCCAGCCACCAAACATCACAGTGGACCACCCATCAACTGTGTCCCTCCTCTAAAATGTAACTGCCTGAGTTGGCTTCTTTTAAATGGGATGCACTGCCTGAAATGGCTCACTTTAATTATGGTGCAATCCTTAACCAACATGTAGGTGAGTAATAAGGAGCCTGCATCTCCCAATCATTAAACAAACACAAAAGTGGCACCTCAACCCTTCCTCATTCATGGAAATAAAGAAGAATGGACAATGGCAGAAAAAGACTAAAGCTCCATCTAGTCTGCCTGGAATTCCCTGTTTGCCCCAGGTCCTATTGTCCATATGGGGTTTTATCCCTCCCAGTCTACCCCCTGCTCCCCTTCCTACTGCTACCAACTTGAGCAACAACCAGACCTTTCACACTGTCCCAGACATGCTTGAAACCATTTATGGTCTTTGTCACTGAGGCAGAGGTCAGGAAGCATAGGAAAACCAGGAGTAGTTTCAAAATCCACAAATAGCGTTTTATTTTTCTCAATAACAGCAAAATAAAAAAAATTAAAATTATTTCGCATAACTATTTACAAAGGCAGTACAAACAGAGAAAACTAAATCCTTTTTCTGAGGGTATCTCTTAATTCCAAGTTAAGGTCTCTCAGTCTCTCACTCTCCTTGTCTCTCTAGCAAAAGCATTGCTGCTCTTTTTAAAAGTCTTTGTCTGGGAACTTGTTAAGGGAGCCTGCTTCTCACAGAATGTTCTTGCAAGTTTACAGAATGTTCTTGTAAGTTTCATTCCTTGCAGGTGCAACAAAACAGTACATGGTGTCCCAGAACTGACCTCTTGTTCACAACTCTGCAAAGGGCTTAAAAACTGCATCTCAGGTTAACCCCTTGAGTTCCTGATAGCTTTTTGCAATCATTTCCACAGTACAACTATATACAGTTTTAAACAAAGGTATTCCAGTATCAGTGACATTTCCACATAAAGATTCACATATATTTTTATACCCACAGATATGCAAGGGGGAGAAAAAAACAGAAATAGCAAGGGAAGGCAGAGAGATGGCAAGAGGCGGATAATTGCAAAACCATCAGAATGATTAGTTCCTAGGTCTCACAAGAAAATTTGGTTGCACAACCCAACAGACAACAGACAGAAAAGGAGAGGATAAAACAGACCCTTGCATTAAAACTCTTTCTGCATAACAAATGGGACAGGGCCTTATTCAACCCTGTCACAGTCTTGACAACCACCACCTCCACTGGCAGACTGTTCCATGGCTGCACCACCCTTTCCATAAAATATAACTTCCTTACATCCCACTTAAACTTTCCCTCCACCAGTTACCACTCGTGACCTTGGGTTCTTGACTCTGTTCTCAAGCGAAATAGTTCCTGCAGTTCATCTCCTCACTTAACCCCCTCGGCAGAATGCAGCTCCATCTTTGCCTTTGCCTCTCTGACCGTCCTCTTTGCTTCCCTATATTTTATTTGGTACTCTCCCCATTCTTCCTCCCCTGCTTTTCCTTGTACCTAAAAAAAGTCTTTTTCTTGATCTGTAGAGAAAACCTTCTTCTTGGCCCTCACTGCTTCTCTGATTCTTGATGAGAACTGTTATCAGTCTCTTGTACCTTTTTTGTTTTGTAACATTTCTCATGCATAACTTTGTTGCTTCAAGGATGCTCCTCTTAATTGCCCCCATCATTCCTCTACACCTCCAATGCTGTCCAGCCTGGTCAGTTTGTCTTAGACCAGTTCCCTTATCTGGTTGAAGTCTGCCCTTCTGAAATCTAGGATTTCTGATTTTGATAGGGACAATCTGGTGCCGAGGACCAGCCTGAACCAAATGGACTTATGTTCCCTAGTGACTCCCCTACCCTTACTGCACTCACTATCTCCGAGTTGAAGAAAACCAAATGTAGAGTGTCTGCCTGTCTAGAAGCTTCCTTAATCAGCTGCACCAGCAGACAGTCCTGTAATGCATCCAACAGGACCTGATATCTGGCTCACCTGGCCATTGGAATGTCCCATTTGATTTACGGCAGGTTCAGCTCATCTACCACCACCTGTACCCCTTCCTTCACTCCCCTTTCTAGTTTTTCTTAGAGCACCCTATCTATCTTTTCCCCTTGTCCTTATGGTCTATGGATCACCCCACCTGTATTTCTTTACCTGAGGGCACTGTGGGGTGAAGTCTCAGCGATTCTGTTTCCCAGTTGCTTCCCCTGATGTTCTCATGCTCCACAGCCTGTATGCATGCCCTCCATGACATATAGGGTTATGCCCCCCTTTGCCTTTTCTTGTATATAGTCTAAACCTTGTGTAACCTGGGACTGACTAGTCCCAGTCATTTTCTGTGGCCAAAGTTTCTGTGATGGCTATGAGGTCCACCTTGGTGTTTGCTACCAGTGCCTAGAGATCACTGCTGTTATTATCCAGTATCCTGGCATTAAGGCAGACCCCCCTTCCAACTATCTCTGGGCCCTCTTTTGCTGTTTTGTAATCCTACACCTGCATTCCTTTCCATTCTCCTTACCTTCACAAACCTTAAATCACTTTTTTCATTAGGGGGCTACTACTTTGTGGCATACATCAATTAAAACAGAATTCAGCACACACACACACACACACACACACACACAGAGCAAGTCTTTCAAATATCGTAATATTCTTTCTGCCTGAATTGGTAACTTACTTCTTTTATCACCAGTGGGAATGGGGGGCCTCATGTTGTTCACCTTACAGCTCTGCTGTGAATCAAGCGCAGCTACCAAACATCACAGTGGGCCACCCATCAGATGGGTCCCTATTCTTGAATGCAACTGCCTGAATTAGCTTCTTTCAAATGGGATGCAGTGCCTGAACTGGCTTCCAAAGGTGCAATCTTCAACCAATGTGTAGGTAACTGGTAACAAGCCTGCTAATATAGAGAGCCATACATCTCCCAAGCGTTAAACAAACACAAAATTAGCAGGTCAGCCCTTGCTCATTTACACACTTTAATTGCCATTTTATTAAGGTGCTGCTACTTTATAGCATACTATTCAAAAAAAATTTGAAGGATTTGCTTTCGGGGGAGGAGGGGCACTGACTTCTCTGATGTATGCCATAAAAACAGTAGCACACTAATGAAAAAAAAATTAAATATGTGACTGAGCATGGGTTGCGCTGCTAATTTTGGGGGATGTATGGTTCTCTCTATTAGCAGGTTCCTCACCACTAGTCACCTATACATTGGCTGGGGATTTCTTCTTCATTTTCTTGGCTCCTAAAACTGAAAAAATGTTCAGTCCTATAAAGAACAATCATGAATAATGTGAACCACAAAATAAGCAAGCATTTGTCAATGCAGAAGATGTTTGCTTGCGTGCTGTTACGGATTAGAACAATAGTTTCTTGAGGCAGCAGACATATCTTTCTTACGCCCAGTAGCCATTGTCTTGTGGACTTTGGGTTCCATCGGGCTAAGGTGTATAGGCAGCCATATTCAGAGTCAGCCATGTGCACTTCACTGATAGGAGCACTGCGTGGCAGTTAGCAAGCAGCTGGCTCAGGGGCAGTACTCAGACATAGAAACATAGAAACACAGAAGTTGACGGCAGATAAGGACCGCAAGGCCCATCCAGTCTGCCCATTTCTTTTTCTACCTTATAAATGTGCCATCGGCCTTTGCTCTGTCAGTGACCTATCTATTCATAGTCATTTGTATTGCTCCCTTATGCCTATCCCATGCCTGTTTGAAGCCCTGCACTGTATTCATAGCCACCACTCTTGTGGTAAGCCATTCCATGCATCTACCACCCTTTCTGTGAAAAAGAATTTCCTCACATTCCCCTTAATCGGCCTCCCTCTAATCTCATGCTGTGTCCTCTTGTCCTGCTATTTTTCTTATATTTAAACATGTTAGACTCTTTCACCTTGTTTATGCCCTTAAGGTGTTTAAATGTCTCGATCATATCACCTCTCTCCTCCTTTGCTCAAGGGTATACATATTGAGCTCCATTAATCTGTCCTCATATGTCTTCTGATGCAGTCCCTGCACCATTTTGGTTGCCCTTCTCTGCACTGCCTCAATTTGGTTAATGTCCTTGTGAAGGTGTGGCCTCCAATACGCACGCAGTACTCCAGATGGGGCCCTAACAATGTCTTGTACAGAGGGATTATTACCTCCTCTTACGACTTGTGATACCCCCTACTAATACACCCTAACACCCCTAGCCTTACCTACTGCTTTAGAGGTCTGCTTGATGATTTTAGGTCATCAGTGATGATGATGCCCAAGTCTCTTTCTTCCTTTGTGACTGCTAGCAACTCCTCCCAGCCTATAAGTGGCTTCAGGGTTTCTCTTCCCTATGTGCATGATTTTGCACTCTTTGCATTAAATCCCAGTTGCCACTCTTCTGACCATTCTGCTAGTTTATCCAGATCTCTCTCATTCTGCCCACCCATCTGGATCATCTACTCTGTTGCAGATCTTGGTGTCATCTGCAAACAGACAAGCCTTACCTCTAGTCCATCTGCAGGGTCACTAATGAAGATGTTGAATAGGACTGGCCCCAGGACTGATCCCTGAAGGTACCCCATTGTGACTTGCATCTCTTCTGACTGTATACCATTTACCACCACTCTCTGTTTTCTGCCAGTCAACCAGTTTGCACCCAGTTGACCAACTTCTGACCCACCGAGCCTACCTAGCTTATTTATCAATCTTCTATGTGGAACAGTGTCAAAAGCTTTGCTGAAGTCAAGGTAGGCGAAATCAACTGCTCCCCTTGGTCCACCACTCTGGTTACCCAGTCAAAGAAATCTATGAGATTAGTTTGACAGGACCTTCCTTTGTAAACCCATGTCTGTCTTGGATCCTGTGCCCTTATGATTCCAGGTGTTGCACTATCCTTTCCTAAGGAGTGCCTCCATAATCTTGCCCACTACTGAGGTAAGACTGACCGGTCTGTAGTTCCCGCCTCCTCCCTGCTACCACTCTTGTGGAGTGGGATCACATGAGCCCTTCTTCAGTCTTCTGGGACCTCTCCTGTGCTCAGAGACTCACTAAACAATTCTGCTAATGGCTCTGCTAGTTCCTCCTTTAGCTCCTAAGTACCCTGGGATGTATGCCATCAGGTCCCATTGCCTTATCCACCCTGAGCTTAGCAAGCTCTTGTAGGACCCTTTCTTTTGTGAGGGAGTAGTGCTCACCTCCCTCCCCTGTGTCCATGATGCTGAGCTCTGGGCCCTGCCCTACCTTCTCTTCAGTAAATACTGAGCAAAAGTATCTATTTAGGATAGATGCCTTACAGGGTCCTCCTCCTCACATGCTCCCTTTTCTCCATTAAGTAGCAATACCCCCTCTGGACTTTCTCCTTTCACTAATGTATCTATAGAAAGTCTTGTCACCTTCTTTTTACTGTTCGTGCTAGTGTTTCCTCAGTTTGGGACTTTGCCTGCCTTACTGCCTTACCTGCTTCCCTTAGGGCAGTTTGGTATGCCTCCCTATCTTCATCCCGCTGTGTTCCTTATATTTTCTGAAGGCCAGCCTTTTGGCTCTGACCTTTCTGCTACTGTATTTGAGAACCAAAGTGGTTTCCTTCTTCTTTGCACTTCCTTTTCTGTCTAACACAATGGGATGTTGCTTCAAGTATTGTATCCTTAATGCTTGCCCACTTTGCCTGTACCTCCTCACCTGTGTTCTTTTTTGCCAGGACTAGCTTAACTCTGTTGGCCATCTTATCAAAGTCAGCTCCTCTGAAGTCCCATATTTTGCTTTGGAATGGGATGATTTAGATGTAGTAGCCAAATTGAACCATACCATGTGATGGTCACTGGCCCCCAGGTGACCTTCTACCTGAGATCTGTGATCCCTTCTTTGTTAGTCAGTACTAGATCTATGATAGCCCTGTCTCTTGTGGGTTGCTGTACCAGTTGTTTGAGGCCCTCCCCAGGGAATCCACTATGAATCTAGTTCTGCAGATGTTCCTGCTGGTATTGACCAATCTGTATCTGGCATGTTGAAGTCTCCCATTATCAGAACCTCCCCTTTAGCTGTCATGTTTTGTATATCTTCTAACAGTAATGTGTCTATGTCCTCCTCTGGTCTGGGGCCTGTAGACAACCCCAGTTCTTATGGCTGTCCCATTTCCTGTTTCCAGGGTGACCCACAGTTCTTCTGGCTCCTTATGTGTATTCTGAATTTCTGTAGCTTTGATATTTTCATTAACGCACAGGGCCACCCCTCCCCCTTTGCACCTCGGTCTCTTCTGAACAATACATAGCCAGGTACTGAAGTCTCCCAAGTGTGGTTACTGGTAAACCACGTCTCACTAATTGCTACTATGTCCAGTTTAGCCTCTGACATAATTGCCTGCAGGTCTGGGATCTTATTTCCCAGGCTGTGAGCATTTGTGTACATGATTTTCCATTGGCCAGATTTTGGTGTGTTAGTTGTTGGGTGAAGTTTGGCATTTAGTGCTCTCCAAAAAAGGACGCTAACTGCCCGAATATAGGATCCATGTTGGCCCAGCACATAGTGACTATGCACTGCGGTGACACAGCCCCAGTCTGAATATGGCCCACAGGAGCCCAATGGAAAAAGCATGGCCTAAACATAGAAACATGGAATTTGATGATAGATAAGGCTCGCTTGTCATACTGAGTCTGTCCATTTTTCCCTACCTATATTATTGCCGCAGACTGTACTTGATCTACAGCTCTTTCTCCCTTTCTTCCTTCCTTTCTAGTGCCACTATGATTCCATTGTGTCTATCCCATGCATTCTTGAACCTCACCACTGTTTTCACCCCAGCCACCTCTGCTGGAACGCTGTTCCAGAAATCCACCACTTTTTCTGTGAAGAAGTACTTCCTCACGTCTTTCCTGAATCTACCCCCTCCAGCTTCATAGCATGTCCCATTGTTTTGAGCACCTTTTTTTCTGAAAAACACTTCCCTTCTGTACCTTATACACTTTTGTGAGGTATTTAAACAGCTCTATCATACCCCCGTGACAGAAATGGGAAGGAAAGAGTTAATGGTTTGGATTCTGTAGATGCCTTATTTTTTTAGCAGTGTGGAAAAAATACACTGAGGCTGAAATCCTCCAGCAGCAACCAGCTTGTGGAATTCCTAGCTGCTAGATAAGAGCTGGGTCATAAATCTCGAGTGGACATCTCCAGACACACACAGACCTTGCAGACACGGACACAGGGCAGTTTGAATAGATTGGATCATTCAAATATAAACTTAAGGTGAAAAGGGAATATAATTGGTCACCAATAGGTGTTCACTCTGATTGGGACAATTAAATACATACATGTTAGTTGGTTGGTGCATTTAAGGGGAGAATAGGAATGATCTAGTCTCCATAGACTATATAAGCTTCTGTAAGACAGAGAACTTTCTCGCTTGCCTTTGGAAGCTGTGAGGGGAAACATAAGCTTGGAGCCTACCTGGTATGTCCGTGGGAGCTGGCAGTTAGAACAGGGTCCAGTGTCTCTTGTAAGGACAGGGAAGGGTAAGTTTAGTGATAGTATATTTCAGTAATAGCCTTCCTCTTTTGCCATCTGTTGTTTAAAACATTTGTTTACTTTTCCTGTATAAGTGTTATTCTCTTGTGTTGTAAATACATTTCCTGTAAATGCTCATTGCACTTTCTGTTAAGTAAAGCTATTTATTTGCTCAACAGTTGTGACTCTGATGTCATTTTTCTAAGGTAAGATTTGGTTTTCCACTGGCTAAGGTAAACTCTGTGTAGCATCCGCCACCTGAAGCGACACACTACCAGACTTTAACTTGTGCAATTGCGCGTGTGATTTTTCAAGTTTGTACACTTGAAAGAGGTGCCGGAAAGAAAGTCCGGCTGGTGGCAGCGAATACCTGAGGACACACACACCTCTCTAAAAGCTGTTTCAGCCCAGAGGGAGAGGTGGGTTGTCACATATTGGTTGGCAGTGGTGGGGTGATGATAGCGGACTGCGTAGCACACTGATACAGAGTTTGCCAGTGGAACAGTTACCTTAGCATTGCAAAACAGGATATACAAGAGGATACATTCGTACAACAGTTTTATTTGTTTCTAGATAGCACAGTACAGTGTAGCAGTAGAGAATGAGCTCCACGGAGTATGACTCACTTACTGTGCCACAGCTTGTTGAAAGGTGCCAGGAAAAGAGGATTCAGCCTGAAAGTCTGAAGCAGAAGAAAAAGGCAGATCTCATAGCTACTCTCTTGGCACATGATCTGAAGCAGACAGTCGTTGGGGGTGAGTCAGGAACTGAGGCAGCAGGCCCCCCAAATCAGCTTGAGGCACTGCGACTGCAGCTATTGCTGCAAGACAAGGCATTGGAGGCGAAAAGACTGGATGCCGAAGCAGAAGCAAGAAGGTTGGCAGACAGAGAGAAAGAACGTGAAGACAGAGAGAAAGAACGACAGCATGAACTCCAGAGACAACAGCATGAGAAGGAGATGATGACCCTCCGCAGTCAGCAAACCATGAGTAATGGTGGAGTGAGTTTACCTCATGAAGCCAAAATGAATTCTAAATTGTTCCCTCAGTTTAAAGAGGGAGATGACCTTGATTTATTTTTAAGGTCATTTGAGAGAGTATGTAATCAATTACAATTAAATAGGCTTCCTGGTCAACTTATCTCACACCCTTGCTGACGGGGAGAGCGTTGAATGCATTTGCTAAAATGAGTAATGAAGACTATGCTGATTATGATAAAGTAAAAACAGTGTTGTTGAAACATTTTGAATTAACTCCTGAGGCTTATAGAAGAAAATTTAGGGAGTTAAAGAAAAGCCCAGAAGACAGTTATGCAGAACTGCAGGTTAAACTGTATACTTACCTTGATAGGTGGATGGAGGGGGCTAAAGCAACTACTGTGGAACTGATTAAAGATGTATTGGTGAGAGAACAATTCCTTAAAATTGTACCTGAGGACATGCGTGTATGGCTCATAGACAGGGCATGCGCCTCTTCCACAGAGGTGGCAGGAAGCGCTGACGAGTATCTGTCTAGCCGGCCACACACACAACGTAAGTCTTATGGTATGGGGGCAGCACATGGGTATAAGGGATCCCATGGGGGGCAGCCCAAAGGAAACCAGCCTGCACCTGAGCCCAAAGTAGAGCCCTCTGGTTCTAAGGGGACTCAAGAAATAGGTCCCAAGAAATGTCATATTTGCAATCAAGTGGGACACTTGAGATATAACTGCCCTCAGAAACTGGTTAAGGGGCAGAGATATTGGGGCGGGGGTGATCAAAAGGGCACTGGTGTGTTTGTAGGGTGTGTCCAGTCTGAAGAACCACTCTCCTCTGATGAGAATCTAAGGCCCCATTACAGTTAATGGAATAGTAACACAGGGACTATGGGACACAGGTGCTAACATCTCCTGGTAAGGCAAGATCTCATTCAGGCAGAGCAGATCATGCCTGGGAAATACTCCAAGGTTCGGGCATTCACAGGGCCACCAGTCCCATTACCAATGGCTAGAGTCTTCCTGAGCTGGGAAGGGGCCATGTAGAAAAGGAGGTGGGAGTTGTAGAGGACCCACCTGTAAGTATGATTGTGGGAAGGATTTGGACCCCAGTAAAAACTGGTGTGTGTTGTAACTCGTAGTCAGGCACAAGGGCAAGCTTCTGAGGGGAAGGAGGTTGACTCTGGGTGGTCCAGCCACACCCTCAGCAGCTGAGGAAGTGTCCAGCACAGGGAGGGGCTGGCTAGAAGCTGCAGTCCAGAACCCCAGTCACAAATAGAGGAACCCACAGGACTTCCTTCAGAAGGGCACTGGAAAGGGTCAGACGAGGGCAGCTGAGTGCTGCACAGCCGAACTGACCTCACCCTGAAAAACTGAGGGAAATAGCTCATAGGGCTGAGCATTCTCAGGGGGTAAAGAGTCCATTTACTGGGACAATGGGCTGCTGTACAGAGAATGTACAACAGAGGAAGGGCTAGCTGGTGAGTACTCCAGCAGCTGGTAGTCCCTAAGGTTCACCGTCAGCAGCTTTTGGCCCTTGCACATGATATCCCTTTTTCAGGGCACTTGGGAGTGAGGCGCACGAAAAAGCATCTCACCAACAATTTCTTCTGGCCTGGTATTGGCAAGGATGTGGCAAATTATTGCCGGACTTGTCCACAGTGCCAGCGGGTAGGAAAAATGGGGGACAAGGCCAAGGCAGCTTTGGTGCCCCTGCCCATTATTGATGAACCCTTCAAGAGGGTAGCAGTGGACATAGTGGGGCCATTGAGCACCCCAAGTCGCACTGGCAAGCGGTATATCCTGGTAGTTGTAGACTATGCCACTAGATACCCAGAGGCAGTGGCCCTAACATCCTCTGAGGCAGGACCAGTGGCAGATGCACTGTTGGAAATATTTAGCCGGGTGGACTTTCCCCAGGAGATACTGTCAGACCGGGGTGCCAATTTTATGTCAGGATTAATGAGTAGTTTGTGGTAGAAGTGTGGGGTAAAGCAGCTCAAAACCTCCCCATACCATCCCCAAGCTAATGGTCTAGTGGAGCGATTTAATTCAACCCCTAAGACCATGCTAAGGACTTTGCTGACCAGCATAAGAGAGACTGGGACAAATATTTGCCTCATCTCCTATTTGCATACAGGGAAGTCCCACAGAGTCCACAGGGTTCTCACCTTCGAGCTCCTGTTTGGTCATAGGGTGGGGGCCACTAGATTTGATTCAGGATGAATGGGAGGGTGACGTGCCTCCCAAGGGAGTCTGTTGTGGAGTATGTCCTGAATTTCAGGACCCACCTTAGGGAGCTCATGGGGTTTCCTCAGGAGCACCTGGCCACTGCACAACAGTGGCAGAAAGTCTGGTATGACCCGTGGGGCCCGAGCCAGAGAATCACAGGTGGGACAGCGGTGATGGCACTCATCCCTGTCCGACAGAATAAGTTACAGGCAGCGTGGGAGGGCCATTCTCCATTGTCCAAAGGTTAGTGGACGTCAATTACATGATAGAGCTCCCGGACAGGAGATGCAAACGAAGGTGTATCATGTTAACATGCTGAAGCCCTACCATGACAGAGAGGAAATGGTCCTCACTGTATGCAGTGCTCCAGAGGAGGAAACTGAGGTAGATCCACTGGTGGACCTACTTGGGGAGGCCAGGGTGCATCCTCTTTGGACAGCCTTACCCTCTCGGAACAGCTGACACCAGCCCAGGTGCAAGAAATTAGGGTGTGCTGAGAGAATTTGAAGACATGTTCACAGGGAAACCAGGGTACACCACGATGGCAGAGCACCATGTGGATACAGGGACCCAGGATCCCTGAAACAGTCCTCCTACAGGGTACCTGGAGCATGTTAAGCAGACTGTGAAAGAGGAGCTCAAAGAGATGCTGGAACTGGGGGTAATCCAGAATCTAGTAGCCCTGGGCATCACCTGTGGTACTGATCCCCAAAAGAGATGGCACCACACGATTCTCATGGACTACCAGAAGCTTAACAGCTGCACGGAGTCTGATGCTTATCCCATGCCCAGAACAGATGAGACCCTGGAGCGACTGGGGGGAGCCAAGTATTTGACCACAATAGACCTAACAAAGGGCTATTGGCAGGTACCTCTGACCCCTGTGGCCAGGGAAAGATCAGCGTTTGTTACTCCATTTGGTTTATATGAATTTAAGGTAATGCCATTCAGAATGAAGAATGCACCTGCAACCTTTCAACGGCTTGTAGATCGCATTCTGTCTGGGGTAGGTGAGTTTGCATTGGCTTATATGGATGATATAGCCATATAGCCAGACCTGGGATGAGCACATCAAGAATGTGCGGGATGTGTTCCACAGGTTAAAGAAGGCAGGTCTGACAGTCAAGGCAGAGAAGTGCCAGATAGGTATGGCAGAAGTATCCTACCTTGGGCACCGGGTGGGTAGTGGACACATCCGTCCGGAGCCTGCCAAGGTTGATGCCATCCTGGCCTGGCCTACTCCTACCACAAAGAAACAGGTCAGGGCATTTCTAGGGACTGCAGGGTACTACCGAAGGTTTGTTCCCCGCTATAGCGATCTGGCTAAGCCCCTGACAGACCTAATCAAGAAGGGAAAGCCAGATGCAGTGAAGTGGTCAGAAGGTTGTGAGGTTGCTTTTCATGAGCTAAAAAAGGCCTTAAGTGGCCCAGCTGTATTGGCTAACGCTAATTATAGTTTAAAGTTTATGGTTCATGTGGATGCCTCAGATCATGGGCTGGGGGCTGTGCTGAGCCAAGTTACTCAGCAGGGGAGAGCACCCAGTTGTGTACCTCAGCCAGCTTTTGCCCAGAGAGGAGGCATACGCCACAATTGAGAAGGAATGCTTGGGAATAGTGTGGGCCCTTCAGAAGCTGCAGCCTTACCTATATGGGAAAGAATTTACTGTGGTCACAGATCATAATCCCTTGATTTGGCTTCATAGGTCCAGTGGACAAAATGGTAAACTACTACGTTGGAGTTTGGTGCTGCAGGCATACAACATGACCATACAGCATTGCAGTGGCAAACAAAATGCAAATGTGGATGGGCTATCTAGGCAGGGCTAATGGTCTGGCTGGATACTTTTTGGGCACTTCCCAGTAATTGCATGAACGGCTGTGTCACTTGGGGTAGCCCAAGGGACACGCCTTCATTATCTGGGGGGGGGAGATGTGACAGAAATGGGAAGGAAAGAGTTAATGGTTTGGATTCTGTAGATGCCTTATTTTTTTAGCAGTGTGGAAAAAAATACACTGAGGCTGAAATCCTCCAGCAGCAACCAGCTTGTGGAATTCCTAGCTGCTAGATAAGAGCTGGGTCATAAATCTTGAGTGGACATCTCCAGACACACACAGACCTTGCAGACATGGACACAGGGCAGTTTGAATGGATTGGATCATTCAAATATAAACTTAAGGTGAAAAGGGAATATAATTGGTCACCAATAGGTGTTCACTCTGATTGGGACAATTAAATACATACATGTTAGTTGGTTGGTGCATTTAAGGGGAGAATAGGAATGACCTAGTCTCCATAGACTATATAAGCTTCTGTAAGACAGAGAACTTTCTCACTTGCCTTTGGAAGCTGTGAGGGGAAACATAAGCTTGGAGCCTACCTGGTATGTCCGTGGGAGCTGGCAGTTAGAACAGGGTCCAGTGTCTCTTGTAAGGACAGGGAAGGGTAAGTTTAGTGATAGTATACTTCAGTAATAGCCTTCTTCTTTTGCCATCTGTTGTTTAAAAACATTTGTTTACTTTTCCTGTATAAGTGTTATTCTCTTGTGTTGTAAATACATTTCCTGTAAATGCTCATTGCACTTTCTGCTAAGTAAAAGCTATTTATTTGCTCAACAGTTGTGACTCTGATGTCATTTTCTAAGGTAAGATTTGGTTTCCACTGGCTAAGGTAAACTCTGTGTAGCATCCGCCACCTGAAAGAGACACACTACCAGACTTTAACTTGTGCAATTGCGTGTGATTTCAAGTTTGTACACTTGAAGAGGTGCGAAGAAAGTCCGGCTGGTGGCATGAATACCTGAGGACACACACCTCTCTAAAAGCTGTTTCAGCCCAGAGGGAGAGGTGGGTTGTCACCCCCCCCCCGTGCTTTTTTCCAGGTGTATATACTGAAGTTCTTTAGTCTCTCCTCATAGGACTTTGGATACAGATCCTTCATTTTACCTGCTCTGGACTTCCTCAACTCTTTCTATGTCATTCTGGAGATGTGGTGTCCAGAACAGGCCACAGTATTCTAGGTGGGGTCTTACCAGTGATCTATGCAGAGGCAACACCACTTCCCTCTTTCTGCTAGTGATACCCTTGCCTATGCACCCCAGCATCCCACTAGCCTTCCTGACTGCTTTGTTGCACTTCCTGACCACCTTTATGCCATCAGATATGATTACCTCCAGGTCTCTTTCCTGCTTGGTAGTCATCAGTATCACGTCATCCTTTTTATACTACAACCCTGGGTTTCTGTGCCCTAAGCACATTATTTTGCACATTTTCACATTGAAACCAGCTGTGATACCCTTGATCACTCCTCTAGTTTTCTCAGGTCTCTACTCATCCTTCCCACAGACACACTCCCAGAGTGTCCACCCCATTGTGGATTTTGGTGTCATCTGCAAAGAGGCAGGCCTTCCCTTCCAGCTCCTCTGCAATGTCACTTATAAAGACATTAAAGAGAATTGGTCCCAGTACTAATCCCTGAAGCACCTTACTGGTAGAGTGAACTCCATTTACCACCGCCCTTTGTCGCCTATCCCCCTAACCAGTTTCTTATCCACTTTGCCATGTTTGGACCCACTCCTAAGCTACCCAGCTTGCTCCTAGTCTCCTATGTGGAATGGTGTTGAAAGCCTTACTGAAATCTAGGTAGGTTACATCCACCATTCCTCCCTGATCTAATTCATACGTCACCCAAAATGAATGCAACAAAAATTCCCAGCTCCCAGTTACAATCAACAGGTGCACCTGCTCCTAATGGGAAATCAGTAAGGAAATACAGACTCACCACCTCCTCCAATCCTGAGGTGGAGCCAGCACCATGAAGGTTGCAAAAAAGTTATTTAATAAGTAAAATATTTATATCATCCAGAAAGAAAGGTCAGACAGACACAAAAATTATACACAAAATACTTCAAATATCTCTCTCATAAAACTTTAGTCACAGATACTAAATAAAAAATTCTGGCTTTAAAAAATATGTTGCTGGATAATGTCCATATTCACAATTGTTCCTTAGTATAGATGCTCAAATCTTAAATGTCCAGGTATAGCAAATCCTCAGCAATCATTCAAAAGGCCTTGAAAAACAGCAATGTTGTATATAAGAATTGTTAATATCAAGGAGTTAATACTGTATATGCGTGCAGTTCCAGTTCATACACTAATAATGCAGAATTCAGTAAGAAATTAAACTTTTAGAAATTTGCTGTATATTCTATTTATGAAGCAGTTTCAACTATTAAATTACTCAGTCTTCCAAGGTCATTTGTGCCAGTCTGACCTTCCTCTTTGGTGATATACATATTTTACTTATTAAATAACTCTGTAACAACCTCCATGGTACTGGCTTCACTTCAGGCTTGGAGGAGGTGGTGAGTCTGTATTTCCTGATTCCTTTGTCACCCAAAGAAATCTATCAGATTCATTTGACGTGACCTCCCCCCTATGAACCCATACTGTCTCTGGTCTTATAACTCACTGGATTTAAGATATTCCACAATACTTTTCTTCAGCAGTGATTCCATTAACTTTCCCATGACTGATGCCAGGCAGACTGGCCTATAATTGCCAGCCCCCTTCCTGCTACCACTTTTGTGTAGTGGGACTACATCCACCCTCTTCCAGTCCTCCAGAACCACTCCTGTTTCCAGTGAGCTGTTCAATAGGACTGTCAGAGGTGCAGCCAGTACCTCCCTGAGCTCCCTCAGTACCCAGGGATGCAGCCTGTCTGGTCCTTTTGCTTTGTCTACCTTCAGATTAGCGAGTCCCTTCAGGACTTTGTCTTCCAAAAATGGACAAGTGGCCACCTCCCTCCCTCCAAAGCTTCTGTTACTTTTTGTGGCCCCTCTCCTTCTCTTTCCTCTGTGAACACTGGACAAAAGTATTTGATCAGGATGTCTGCCTTTTTCCTGGCATGCTCTGCACAGTACCCCCTTTCCTTCTTAACCTAACAATCCCACCCCTTATCTTCCTCTTATTATTTACATACCTACAAAATGTCTTGTCCCCTTTCGTTGCCTCCTGGGACATTCTCTCTCTTTCTCTCTTCAGCTTGCACCTTTGCACTCTGTACTGCTTTCCCTGCTTCACTTTGTTTCCCCAGCTACACTTCCCTATCCTCCTCCCTCTACAGCTCCTTATACCATCTGAATGCTACTGTACCCTTTAGCCTTTGCCGTTTAAGTCAACTCTTTCAAGAACCATAGCTGTCTCTTTTTTCTCTTGCTTTTGCTCCCTTGCTTGATACAGAGGTTTGTTGACTTTACTATGTTTCCTTTTAGCTTCACCCACTGTTCCTCCATCCCATTCAGGCCATCCTCCCGCCAGGTCATCCCAGAGGCATTAACTCATCTTCATAAACTCTACCCTTCTGAAGTGCAGGACCCTCAACCTTGTTGGTTTGACTACAGAGTCATCCTTTTATTGAACCACGCCGTACTGTGATCACTGGTCCCCAGGTGGCCTCCCACCTTAACTTCTGTAACACTGCTCCTGTTAGTGAGTAGCAGCTCCAGTATTGCTCCATCATGAGGGGATTCACTGACTAGGTGCATGAGGAACTCCCCCTGCTGGGAGTCCAGGAAATCCCTGCTTCTAGCTGAAGTCATTGCTGGGAGGCTCCAATCTACATCCGGCAAGCACCTCCCCCTTTTCTGCCATCTTCCCAATAGCTTCCACCAATATCTTATTTAATTCCTCCATGTGTGCTGGAGGTCTGTAGCTCACTCCAGCATGAACTGTGGCTCCATTCCCCATCTCCAGGGAGATCCACAGCACCTCTGCCTTCCCCTATAGTCCCAGTATCTCCATCGTTTTTATGCGCATGGTCATGTTCCATTCATGGTTTTCAGTGCATCATGACTTGGTAATGACCACAATATCCAGGTTGGTCTCTGCCATGATGGATTCTAGTTTGGGAAATCTTATTTCCTAGATTTCTAACAGTTGTACACATGACCTTCCAGATTTTTCTATTCTGCTTGTTGCCCCCATTTTTCCTTCAGTCGTAAGTTGAAGCTCCTGGTGCAGAGATCCTTCTCTTCCCCCCATCGTAGACAGGCAGCTCTTCAGCGAAAGTCATTGAGCGAGCTACATAATACCACTCCCCAGCTCCCTGAACCTCCCCTGCATTATCTCAGCCTCAGCCCTAGTCAGATCATTAGTCCCCAGGTTAACAATGAAATCCAGCTCTCCCTCCGATCCTGCTGCCCTAGCGATCCTCAGAATCCACTTCCCATCTCTCTGGGCTGTGGGGCTATATAGGTACATAACCTGCCTCTTCTCCCACTTTCCTATTCCTTAAATTACACCTCTCACACTTTGTGTCCCCCACCAGAAGTTGTATCCTCCTCCTCTGGGGTCCTCTACCACCCTCTCTGGGTCTCCACTATGGAGCCCCCACATCCTCCCTGGTCACTGCTGTGGGTGCCTCCTCCCAGTAGTCCCACCCCACTAAAGCAGCATAGGAATTATGTAGTGTTACCATTTGAAGACCGTGCCTCTGTCCCAGCACCCCCACCCTTCAAGAGCCCACCATAGTATAGCCATTCCTCCTCCTCCCTAGCATCCTCTGAGGTGATGGTGGCAGACTTGGTGGCCCCTTGGTGGTGGAAGTGGTCCCCTGAATCCTAGACAACTCAGCCTGGAGTCTAGAGAGCACCTCCCGCAGCTCAGAGAGGTATGTGCAGATGGGGCAGTAGTGCAGTCTCCAGAAAGTCTCTCTGAAAACTGCTGCCCCACAGCCATTGCATTGCACCACTCCCAGCATTCTCAAGTTCTGTTCTCCCTGTGTTACCTGGAAGTACTTTAGTACCCTTACCCTTATAGGCTGTTTCTAGTTTTCCCCTTTTTTTGTTTGTTTCTATTTGTGTTCCTCGATGCCTTGTTTAAATCTCCTCATACTCCTACCCTAGATAGGGTGTTGCTCCTATCCCCAGTTTTGGCCTACCTTTGACCTTCTGCCCATCCCAGCAGTGGCTGTTGCTTAATAGTGAACAGGTGCCTTGCCTCACTTGACCGGCAGAGTTGACTGTTTCCTTGCCTCCTTCTGCTGACAGCTAAGACATCAGTCACCTGTTCCACTACTTTGCTGTTTCAGTCACTGGCTGGAATATAAATGGAATAGCACAAGGTCTCCTGTGAGCCATATTCAGCCTTAATATTCTGATGAGCCCACTGGGCACGCAAGGCACTATAGTCCATTTGCATGCTCATTATGGGCTCGTTGGCATGCATGTGCAGCCCTCCCTGAGTGCCCATACTGTAGTTGTTGAATATTCCTGGTGATTTTAGAGATGGGCAAAGTTGACAAAATTTGCTCCATGAATTAAGCGCAATTCATGGAGCGCAGATCGATCTACGAAGTGTAATGTTTTGTCGTGAAATATGGAATTTCACCCACGAAGTGCGGAATTTCATGAGAGAAATTCCACACTTTGTGGCAAAATTCTGCACTTTGTAGTGAAAACTCATGGCAAAAACTTTGTGATTAGTGCAAAGTCAAATTTGCTGAGGTGTGGGAAAACTTTGCGAAGCTAAGCAAATGCAAATTTTTGCCACTTTGAGCAACTTCACTGACAAATTAAAATGTCACCACATCTCTAGATGTGGGCCAACCCACCCCCAATTGCCCGTTCTGTAGTTGCCTTGAATATTCCTGGTGGTCTAGTGACTCACTCATTACAGCATCTCACCCTGTCCTGATCTGCCTACTCTGGACCCTCTCCTAGCACCACCGCCCCAACATCAGTCACCTCAGCCAAACTAAGGCAATAGTGACAGCAACCAGCACAGCCCACCACTTTCCATCTCACCTGGCCACTATCTGATTTTCAGTGAGTGATCATGAATACTGTAGAAACAACTGTCACCCTCTGATAGTAGTTCAGCAGACAATCTGGGTTCCAATAAACGATAATGCTGAAAAAATGTGTTTTGTTGTAAAACTGAGTAGTCAAGTGTAGAAGCTTGCAAAAGAGAGTCTATGTTGTTCAATGGTAGCTCTGCCACCAATGCATTTATTTTTAATATGTAAAATATATGGATCAGCACTGGAGGCAGCCCCTCGATACAACAGGAAATCAGTCAGGATGATACCCTAGGAAAACACCATCTCATCCCGAAAAACTCTCCCAATGGTATCCACATTGGCAATGTGGCAATAACAGATGTAACACAGTTAAGCAATAACAACGGAGCAGCAGGTCATTTTCCTACAATTAACAACCAAATGGGGGGTGGCCAGAGGTGCAGCCAGTTGTTAATCTCAGGAAATGACCCACTGTGAGGCTATTACTGCGATTATAAGTCTAATTACAACAACAGCCTTCCTTCTGAGTTTTTTTTAACTTTGTTTCTTCTCAGCAGAGTACAGTGGTGCAAGTGGTGTGACACAAGCACATGTTTTAGACATTGCATGCCATGCAACACGTGGGTGGCAGGTGAATCAATAATTTTATAGAGATTAATGACCAATCACAAGCCAGGTTAGGGTCCTGAATATTCAGTTAGAATTATAATATACCATAATTCACCTGCATTCAAAGAATAGTAAAATAAGGGATAGGTTGGATAGGTTTTATTGGTGCAGGACAGAACAGGGATCTGTGAAAGGAAGGATTTGTGTTAAGCATATTTTTTTTTTTTTCAGTTTTTGTTGACCAGGTACGAGCACTAGACAAATCCTGCCTATTTTCAGGCACAACCCGGGGGGAGGGAGATATAGATGAATGCCAACTGACCTTGAACCAGATTAAGCTGTTGGTGGTATTTTTAGTGAATGAGGGAAATTTGGCCAGGACACCGGGGAAATTCCCCACTCTTGCCAGTAGGGGGACAGGCCATCTTCAGGATGGCCACTCTCAGTGAGACGCCAAAGGAGGAAGACATCTGCATGGTGAGAGAGCTTGCCTCAACTCCCACTGTTAGCAACACTGAGGCTAATTCTCTTTACAGCATGGATGCGGACTTATATTGAATTTCATGATGCACCTATTTTCATTGAAGGAATGGGCAATCATTCTAAAAACCCTGAGGAAATGTCACAAGTTTGTAATTTGACTATCTCTTATGGAACCGAGGATGTGCAAGGACTACGCTCACCTGTGGGAATGTCAGTGCATCGAGCAGCAGCAGTGAATTTTGTTAAATAATTACAGCCTTCAGAGTTGCTCCCTGTCAACAGCGCTGCTGCTCCTGTCAATTCTACAGCTAAATCTGAAGCTTCGGAAGGCCCCGAAGAGCGCAGTGAGTCACTGCATTGTTTTTCAGACACTACTCACGTTTTGAACTCTGCTTCTGTTAATGTACAGCCTGGCAGCGGTTTCGCAAACTCTTGCGAGTGCCTAAAGCCTGTTACTTTACAGCCTCAGGTCAATAAAGTATCTTTCCCAGTTATTGCAGTGGATATGCAAGGGCTATGCTTACCTGTGGGACTGTCTGAGCAACAAACTGCAGCAGTGGATCCTGCTAACAATTTACAGCCTTCAGAGTTGCTCTCTGTCAGCAGCATGGCTGCTCCTGTCAACTCTGCAGCTGAAACTAAAGCTTCAGAAGGCCCCGCGGGGTGCAGTAAGACACTGCATAGTTTTGTTAATACAACATGCTCTTTACACTCCTCTTCTGTTAAACTACAGGCTGGCAGTAATTTCGAAAGCTCTAGCGAGTGCCTAAAGCCTGTTAGTTTGCTGCCTCTGGACAAAACAGTTTCTTTACCAGCTATTACAGTGGATCAACGAGAGGTCCCTATAGCGTTATCCACTACAAAATTCTTTCAAAATGCTACATCCTTGCTTAGTAAATCGGTGGGTTTCGTGTTGAAAACTCCTACAAGCATGGCGTTACAAGCCCAGCCTGAAATTGTGTATCAATCTACTGCGGCATCACAGGCTGGGGTTACTGAGTTTTTCTTTGCAAACACTGCATCAAAGCAGCAGAGTAATATGTCTAATAGACCTGCTGCTGCAGATTCTTCTCCTATTACTTTGGAAACAACTCAGGAGGCTTGGTCTCCAGGTAAAGCCCTTGCAGGTGCTGGATAGAAACAGGCCCCGTTGGGAATCTGGACGCCTGACCCTGCTTGGGATACTGATTTTTCTTTATCACAGCACTCCCCAGCTTGGAAACCTGACCTGAAGCTGAACACTTCTACTGGGGGGTCCTATTAATAGAGATTTGACTGATATACTTCAGCCTACCCCTCCCACCAGATCTCCTGATTTACAAGCCTTACCGCCTACCATTCCCAAAACGGATTCTGATCTCCCACTTTCAGATATTTCTCCCTCTTTGCAGGACTCTTCATTGCTGAACCCTTCTCAACAGAAGCACCTAATGTCGGAGCTGTTTTCTACTGCTAAAAGAGAAGCAGCGCCAAGACGTAACACTGTTCGCATACGCTACAAAGGGGGCTTGGACAACAGGCCGGACAGATACTTTGTGGGAAAAACACTATTGAAAGATTCTCTTCATTTTACACCTAAGGATGTGTTCACCTTCATCAATATTTCTGGAGAGGATAATTTTGATATTAGCTTTCGGACATCACATGCTCTGGATTTATTTTGGGATCGATATGGGCAGGTCAAGTTTTCTCCCACATGGACCCCCTTTCTGGTTATTTCCCTCACTAAGCCCCTAATAAAGTTCATGACTGTAATGTTTAGGAATGAGGGGGTCCATGTGGAAGATATCACCTTTAGGTTATCACAAAAATGTGAGGTATTGAGTGCCCCAGAACCCATCCTAGATTCCGAACAGTTTTGACTCGGGGTTGGAAATATAAAATTAAATTAAGGCAAACAGATTCAGGTGTAGAGCACATACCTAATTCTTTTTTATTAGGCAGGGATAGAGGGGCTTGTTTTTATGGGGGACAACCTAGAGCTTGTTACAAGTGTGGCTCTAGGACACATCTTTCCAGCATCTGTGACCAGCCATATTGCGATAATTGTGGGGAAGTGGGGCATGTTACTATGCAATGTGCTAATCACTCAAAGTGCGATCTCTGTGAAGAATATGGTCATGTTTTCCGAGAGTGTCCCTGGGCAGCCAAAAACAAAGTATCTTGTGTAAGTCCAGACCTTTTAATTCAGAAAGCTCAAGATGCTGCTGGCTTTTCTGCCCCCCTCCTCCTCTTACTCCTCCCCCTCCTCCTCTTCCTCCCCTCCCTCCTCCTTCTCCCCTCCTTCTTTAAGGATAAAGACAGATGCAATTCACTCTGAACCTTCTATTAAGCTTTCTTCCCCTGGACCTGACAGGGTTGCTGAACTTACTGGCTCAGGTCCTCCTGAGGATAAAAAAAACCCTGTATGGGACCTCCTGACCCCTTGGAATTTACTCCAGTATGTTATACTGATGCTGATTTAATTATTCCTGAGAAAGATTCTAAGATTACTGTCCCTGTGTCTCCTCTGCCTTGTCAGAGATCTTCCAGGAATTAACATCCCAAATCCCCCCTTCCGCTTCCCCTATAGAATCTAACAATTCATATGCAGCCTTATTCACCCCATGGGGGGGGACACAGAAATGGAATTGGGAGACTCGGACTCTCAAAAATCCTCATTATCCTCCTTTTCTCAGCTGATGGATAATTATAAGGAGAAAAAAGGAAGAAATAGAGGGTCTGTATTTCTATAATGAATTTCAATGTGGTTGTCCTGGGGATCTTTAAACACCCATAGCCTATTGAATACCATTAAAAGGCAAGCTCTTTTTCACTACATTCATGATCAACATGTTTCAGTCTGTTTTTTGCAGGAGACTTGGATGCATTCCACTGATCAATTATCAGCTTTCAGAAGGGATTGGACTTGGGGACCCTCCTATTGGTCATTTGGAACTGATAGTGCGGATGGCATAGGCACTTTGTTTACTTCTTATTCATTTACATTACACAACTTAATTGACTTGATTCCTGGTAGAGTTATGATATTAGATGGGAAATGGCATGGCATATGTTACCGATTCATTAACGTTTATAACCCACAAACAAAGGCGGATAGAGTTGCTTGTTTGAAAGCAGTTCAACCTTTCCTGGTAACCTCAGTTAAGGTGTTATGGGGTGGTGATTTTAATTGTACTATCATTGATTCACCCAAACAGAATAAAAAGATTTATTGCAATTCACATGCGCTGGCCAACATTATTAAGTTGGCTGGTCTAATAGATTGTATTACTTATTTTCCCCATGGGCCCCAATTTTCATTTGTGAAAGGGAAAATCCATACCTTAATTGATTATATGTTAGTTTCCTCTTCTGTACAGGTTTAAAATGATACCTAGTGAGTTCTCTGATCATCTCTTTTTGTTATGTACCCTTCATTTTTCAGGTCTGACTGAACATAGGCAGGTTAGGTGGAAATTAAATACTTCTGTCTTAGATTTACCTCACATACAGACGGGTTAAATTTATTTTAAAAGCTAGATTATCTGTGGGTTTTTTTTATACACTAATATAGGAGATTGGTGGCTAGAGACTAAATCAGATTTGTGTAACTGGTTTAAAAAGCAAGGGGTTATGGCCAAAAATCGCAATTTTTTGAAGTATCTGTCACTCAGACAGCAGCTTCAGAGGCTTTTAACAATAGCATATACTTCCAGGCATGGCTATTCTGAGCAAATTACCAAACTTAAAAGTAGTATGAAGGAATTTCAGTACGATAGAGCTAAGACCCTGCAAGCCATATTTACTAATGGCACAAAGAAAATCCCCTATAGGGGACACTTTTGAGGTTTGTAAAACCCTGAGAGACTCTTCCACTATTGATTTCTTGAGAAAGTCAGATGATTCTAAGGCCACAATGATTGAGCAGTTGAGGGAGTTAATTAAATGCCATTATCAGTCCTTGGAATCTCCCCTCCCAATCTCTGAAGAGTTGATGCTTTCTTATTTAAGATCTATAAAATCTCCTTCTGTGTTCACAGACGCATCAAAAATTTCAGGGCCTGTTACTCGAGAGGAAATAGTCAAAGTAATTCAGAAACTAAAACTAAATATTTCCCCAGGAAAAGATGGTCTATCTAATAAATTATATAAAAGTTTCCCTGACGGACTAAGCAAACGCCTTCTTATTGTGCTTCAATATTTTGTTGATAATACTGTTATTTTTCCTTCATTTTCAAAGGGACTACTAATTCATTTATTCAAATCAGGAGATAGAAATGATATTAAAAATTGGAGGCCCATTACCCTGCTAAATTCTGATTATAAAAGTGTTGCTTGTATTTTGAATAACAGGATAAAAAAATATGCTAAGTGGGTGATATCTCCCTATCAATTTTGTGGGATACTAGATAAAAGAATTCAACATGCAGTGATGCTTATATGAGATGTCATTGAACACGTATCTCTATCAGGTACTTCTGGATGTATGGTTATTGCTGATTTTGAAAAGGCTTTTGATAGGGTACATCTACCTTTTCTTTTTTTAACTTTAGAACATTATGGGGTTCCTATTTCAATGGTTAATTTAATTAAGATGTTATATAAGCATAATGCAGTTTTTCCTTTTTTGAAAGGTTGTACAGCTGAAAGATTTCACTTAAAGACTGGGGTTCGTCACGGTTGTCCCCTAAGCCCTCTTCTTTATATATTCTCACTGGACCCTCTTTTTCAGACTTTAGTTAATTTACCACAGTGGACTGGAATTACAGATCATTTATATGTGGATAGTCAGCTATTATTACAGGCCTATGCAGATGATTTAATACTGTACTTTTCTGATCAGACCCAAATTCATAAATTTTTGAAAGTGTTTAATTCTTTTTCAAAAGTTTTGAATGCCAAATTGAATTTACATAAAACTAATGGGTTGTTTATTGGGGCAACGGGTCCTGCTGCTATGGTACAGGTAGGTATTCATATTTCCCGGAATCCACTCAAAACTTTGGGTATTCTTTTTGGTGCCCAAAACTTACCAGTTGAAAATTGGGAATTAGTGCTTGAGATGGTGGACAAAAAAGTAAAAAAATGGAAGCAGTAGAAATTTTCAAGGCTGAAGCGCATACACATTATTAAACAGTTCCTCATACCCTGTTTTCAGTATGTGGCCATGATTTTCCCTCTTCTGTCTTAATTGGAAAACCAAGACTTATAGTTTATTTTTTCAAATGCTTTGGGGTAACTGCCTAAATCCAGTAAAGAGACATTACACTTACTTGAGTAAAAAATTGGGTGGACTTGGGATGATAGACCCTGTAGTTTTTTTGCACTCCTTGTTCATTATGAATTCTATTAAATATGGTTTGACTCCAGTAGTAAGTGTTGGACAAGGGTGGGTTAATAGGGCTCTGGGTAAATATTTTGTAAATTGGCATAACCTGGCTCCTAAATTGAATCCCCACATTCATATTCCACAGTATTTTCGGCCTGCTGTACAGAAGGTAGACCAATGGAATATCACTAAAGAAATGATTTTGAATAATAGTATGCAGGTTTTCTACCAGTCAGTTATGAAAACTATATATCCACAAGACTCCTGTTTCAAGAATTGCCCATCAGCTTTGAATTATATGGTATTAGCCCAGCTTAACAATTTTAGATTGCCTATGCTACAGTGGGAAACACAATGGTTGATTTTTTATGGGTGTCTGAATGTTCGGGGTAATGCAAAATATAAAGTTGTTGAAGAAAGGAATTGTTCCTACATGGATTGTATAAATATTGAAGAGACGATGGAGCATTTTTTTTTCTTTCAGTGTTCCTATTCAAAGGGTATTGTGGGCTTATTTGTAACCTTTGTCACATATGATATTTTGGTTCTAGGAATTTATCCTGCTAACCTTTCTCATTTCCATATTGAGACTTTATCTTTATTTTTTTGTTGGTTACAATATTTCTTATGGTAGGCTAGGTGCCAATGGGTCATATATCAGAAAAAAATGTCTTATACCTGTTTTAGTATATTGGTTTCTAATGAGCTCTTAAAAATATATTCACAAGATGCACGGAGGCTTGATCCTCCTAAACTTCAGAAATGGTGGAAAGGTTTTCTTCACTTTATAAAATGTAAGTAATTTTGTTTATTATTAAGTTATTATTCTTTTTACAGTGATTTATTCTTGTTATCCTAATTTTTTTTTTCTCCTCCCTGTTACTTTGATATACTGTGTTGTTATCTATATTTATTATTGCAATAAAAGCTCCCCTACTCTTTTCAATAAGTGCAATGGGATCTTTAACATCCACCTGAACTATCACCAATCCAGGCAGATGGGACCTCGGTTTAACGTCTCATCCGAAAGATGGCACCTCAGAAGTGCAGCACCCTTCTCATGCTGCACTACAGTGTCAGTACTGGGATATTAACGCAAGTGCCAGATGTGGGAACTGAACCCACAGCCCTCTGATCTCCCGGCCTCAGAGGTGAGTGTGCTACCTACTGAGCCACTGACACTGACAATATGACAATATGATATGGTAATAAAGCTAGAAATCAAAAGAATACAGAATCAGGACAACCCCAGTAATCCTTTGACTTCCCATCAGACAGTCCCACATGACACAGAGCTAACTGGTGCACCAGTATCAACAAAGACTAAGTGGTGAGCAGTGCAGACTTAATATAGGGTATCTGGAATTAAGGTAGTCACATAGTGGAAAATGCAAATATACAATTTAAATAAACCGGTACTCCTGAGCCAGAGGATCCACAGGTATTCTGCCTAAGCTATGACCCTTTCATACAGCCCCTGCACAGTTCAGGGCTTCCATCAAACCTGCAATCCCTTGATACCTAACAATATGAACATATGAAATAGCCAGCAGAAGATGGCCTTAAGGTCTATTGAGTCTGCTCAATTGCTGAGCCCATAATCCAGTAATTCCTGTGGGCCCTGCCCTCTCCCCATCAATGCTGTCCCACCCCCTCTTGAACCCCTCTATCATCTTTTGAGTGATGACAGTAAATGGGAGTTCATTCCACCCTGTCACCACTTGCCCTGTAAAGAAGTGTTTCCTGACCTCCTTCTTGAACCTTCCCCCAACAGTATCACCAGTAAGAAGAAGGAGGTAATATTACCCCTGTACAGATCCCTGGTAAGATCCCACCTCGATTACTGAGTCCAGTTCTGGAGGCCCCACCTCCAGAAGGACATTGATAAGGTGGAGGCAGTACAAAAGAGGGCACCCAAAATGGTGTGAAGCCTGCATCAAAAACCCTATAAGGAGAGACTCAAGGAACTGAATATGTACTCTCTAGAGGAGAGGAGAGGAGAGGAGAGGAGAGGAGAGAAGAGAAAGAGGGGATATGATAGAAACATTCAAATATCTAACAGGTATTAATAAGGTACAGGAAAGTAGCATTTTCTGTAGAAAAGAGCTCAAGGACAAGAGTCACGCTATGAAGTTGGGGGGGATGAAACTTAGTAAGGTTCTTACTAATGAGAAAGGAGCTGAGAAGGTTGTTGGCCCGTTTGCGCTCCAGGCAGCTATCCATAATAAGTTAGATTGTTTCCAACTAATAAAAATTTTTCTAATCTAGTTTTAAAGTCTTTCTTTTTCTTGCTAGTCATGATTTCTAGGGGGAGCTCACTCCATGGGTTGATGATTCTTTGAGTGAAAAAGCCTTCCTCTTATTTGTGTTAAATGTTTTGGGCCTCAGTTGTAATGGGTGCCCCCTAGTTCCTTTTTGGTCATTTTTGAACTCCAAATTTAACTAATTTAGAAAGTAATCATCATGTATGATATCATAGCACAACAGCAAATCCCCTCTTATTCTGGTTTCCAAAGACATCAGGTTCAGTTTATACAATAGATCAGTGTAGGTCAAGATTTTTATGCTGTGAACTAACTTTGCTGTCTGTCTTTGGACTTTTTCAATGTTGTCAGTAAGCCCTCTGTTTATGGGTCCCCATAGTGCACTTCCATTGTCAAGTATTGGTCTGATTTAGGACCTGTACAGGGGCATAATCACTTGTTCACTTCTATTTTTTTTAATTTCTTTTTATTGTCCACATTATCCCCTTTGCTTTTATTTGTCACAATGTGATCTGTGTTTTAGGTCACTATTTGTTGTTATTCCTAAATCTCTTTCCTCTTGTGTTTCTCTTAGTGGAGATAACGCTAACATGTATGTGTTTTTTTCAGTTTGTTTTCCCAGGTGCATGACACATTTTTCCTCATTAAATCTCATTCCCCACTTTTCTGCCCATTCCAGTATTTCAGTTAGGTCATTTTGTAATATGGCTTTATCTTCTTTGGAATTTACAGTTTTTTGCAATTTTTGTGTCATTTGCATATTTACTTATCCAACTAGTCATATTTTTACCCACATCTGATATAAATATCCTGACAGTATTGGCCCCAGCACAGAGCCCTGAAATACCCCACTCATCATCTCCCTTGGACTTGATAAATAACCTTTTATGCACACCCTCTGGGTTCTTCCCCTCAGCCATGTATGTATCCAGCTTATAAGTTTTTGGTCTAAGACTTAGAGGAAATCTGAGGAAATATTTCTTTCTGTAGAGGGTGGTGAAAGCCTGGAGCAGCTGACCAGCAGAGGTGGTGGGTGTCAAAATGGTGACGGGGTTCAAGCATGCATGGGGCAGATACAAGGGTACCTTGGTAGTAAGACAAGGAGAAGAGAAATCAGAAATCAAGTAGGGTCTGATGTAGCACAGTAGGCAGGGAAAACTAGGCAGACTAGGTGGGCCAAGAGGTCTTTACCTGCTCACAACTTCTATGTTTTTATGATTCTGTAACAGTGCTGAATCACTATAGCAACAAGGTTAATAAAGAACCCCTATAACAATGGGGGGCAGAGGGAGTGCTGAGTCCACAGTAAAACAGCATCAACAGTGCTAAGCCCCTATAGAAAGGAACAGGGTCAGTGTCAAGTAGAGATGCAGCAAATTTAAATTTCACTGGTGACGTGAACGTGAAGTGGGCACTTCGGGTTGCCATTCCACTACATGGAGTAGGCAATGCAAAGTGCTCACTCTGCCTTGTCATTACCACTTCACGTTAAGTCAGAATGGCAATGCGAAGTAAGGCTAAGTCATTGTTTTTAATGGACTTTGCGTTCCTCATTATGATTCTAAGTGATCCACTTGGTGTTTAAGATTTGGCAACCCCCCCACACATCACATGACTTGCAGTACTGTAAGTCACATGCTCTTTAGCTAGGCAGGAAGAAACTGAGTCATGCAAGCAGACATTTTTACTTTCTCCTGTGTAGACGGAGAGAGAGTAGTGTGTTTTGTGACTGCTGAAAATTTGAGATCAGAGGGAGGAGGAGATTTAAACTTTGATTTAGACCCAACAGCTTTTTTAAAACCTACATTTTTTTGTCTTTTCTGGGGTGCAGCTGTGCATTGCAGCATCCCTAAGAAGACGAGGTCCACAGCAGCACCCGCTGCTCCACCAGCACCACCTCCACCATCACCACCAGCAGGTCAGCCTGTAGAACGTGTGGACCCCAGAGCACTGCATGTAACACAGGCTGACTTGGCAGTTCTCTGGAGTGCTGTTGAGGAGAACAACAAGAGGGTGAGTGCTGTTGAGCAGCGGCTGGATCACATAGAGGGACATCAGTTGCAAATTATGTCCATGCTGGAACCGCTGCTGGATCACCATGGGATCCCACATTATTTTTTTTCTTCACACCATGTGCTGCCCCACACCTTTCTTGCTGTGTTTTAAAATGTATTCCTCCACCATCCCCGACACTTGTATGTAATTATTCCCTTTTTTATTGTCTTCCGTATGAGTGACACTTTGTATTATGAGCAGTGCAAGTATACTGTGCTAAACTGCATGTGTGCAGTCAGTCTTCTTTCCAGTCTGTGTATGTACTGCAGACACTGTCCAACTCCCTGACTTAAAAACAAACATTAATGAGTACAATGGTGGGGTGCTGAAGCATGGAGAGATACTACAAAACAGGCTTACAATGCATCCAAGTAACTATTAAAAAAAATTAATGTTGTGATTCATAACGTGATCATAAATAGTGATTTGTGACTGCATTTGTGACTGTGATAATGAAGAATGTGATTCAGTGCTGATGGTGTGAGATAGCCAGTATGATACTGTATTGGGAACGCAAATGCCTATGGCTGTACTTCCCCAATGAGCTGCAGCTTAAAACTCCCAGACTTAAAAACACGTACCAATGAGTACAATGGTGGGGTGGTGAAGCCTGGAGAGATACTACAAAACAGGCTTACAATACATCCAAGTTAATTAATGTTGTGATTCGTAACGTGAATAATCATGAATCGTGATTTGTGACTGCATTAGTGACCATGATGATGAAGAACGTGATTTGTATCACGAGTGACTCGTGATGATGGTCCTGACTTAAAAACACATATTAATGAGTACAATGTTCATGCAGAATTAAGCACCATACCTGTCCAGTACTCTGAAGGGAAGACAAAGAAATGACTGTGACTTAAGTTACAGATGGAGATTGGGTCCTAAAGAGATGCAAATGCACAGACAAATTAAGATTGTGCTGTGCACTGAAGAGATGCAGACACAAAGGCACATCACCTAACCAGTGCTCATCATCAGAAATTCAAATCTGGAAAAGAATACCTTTGCTGGTTTGGGGCGGGCCGTGGGGGGGCAGTAACAGTCACTAGTACTAGTACTATCAAAGATACCACAAAGAAGTACAAAAATCATGCAGCTGCAGTGGATAGCAGCTTCACATTGCTGAAATTATTATGTGGCACGATAAAAGGTGTCTGATTTGATGACACGTGTCACACACATATACTCACACACACACTAAGTAATGCATAGCAAATTGAAAACTTCAGCAATATAACCACATATTTTAAACAAACTAAAATTATGCACTGCTGCACCAGAACAAACAGCAAAAAAAATGGCAAGAAATATTGAAAATATTACTGTGTGTACATTAACACAGTTATACAAGAAAAATATCACCAAAACAGAAAGCACTGTCTTTTTCTCCAAGTTAATCTACCTACACCACAGATATACCCCTCCCCCAAAGCACATTTCCACTGTCTTTCAGTACACAGACTGAATGTTGTATATTACCATTCAAAATCCATATACAAACAATAAACGCTCAATGATATGAACACAGGAGGGTTTCCTATAATCGATGAACTAAAGTTTCAGCAAAAAAATGACTCAAAAATACTTTTTTAGCAGCTTTTTGAAGGTTTGACTCGCAGAGAGCTCTCAGAGCAGATTGTCTCCTACAGCTTCCTACACACATTACCCCAAACTGAGGCTGTGCAGAACAATCTAGAGCCCATGTGACCTGAAATCCCATGAATCACTGCAAAATTCGCCTTTGGAGCTTAAAAACAAGGCTAAGTGAGGCTATGGAAGGAGTAATGCTAAGTCATTGGTTTCAATGGACTTCGCATTACCCATTATAACGTCAAGTACTCTGCTTCACGTTGCAGAGCACTCCGCGAATTCGCCTTTACTCCGCGAATCACTTTGCCCATCACTAGTGTCAAGTCCTCATAGATACAGAGTCATTGGTAAGCCCATACAGAAACAGGGTCAGTGTGGAGTCCCCATACAAACTAGATCAGATGCAATGCCACTGATTTGCTTTTACTGTGTACGAAGAACAAGAGACACTAGAAATGCATGCTCATATATATACAATATTAAATATAAAAATAGTATCATTTAGAATACATGTCAACTTTAGTTATTTTTTATTATCATTTTCATCACTCCATTTGAAAGCATCATGAAAATACACCATCAGGGAGCCAAGAAATTGGATGTCATAATGCAATAAAAGTTCACTGTACTAGAATGTGAAGCTTCAAGACAGTGCTGATACCTGCTAGACTAACTATCCTGTCAATTAAAAGACACAATGAGACATTCTTACATTAAAAGATTATGGAGTTGGATTATTAAGTATTTTCTCAGAAATGAAAGAATTTGTAAGGCAGGGCACAATAAAAGTGAGCGATTTGGCTGAAACTATAATGAAACAGCAAACTAATCTGCCCTCCTTTATTTGCTGTGGTTTCTTTCATCTGATAAAAATGTGCCTCCTAGTTAGTTTATTGCACTTGTGTTCTTTCCCTTCGCAGTCCCCACCTACATACTGTGTTACCCTAAGAAAATCACTTAACTTTCTTGTGCTTCCAGGTCGCACCTGAAAACAAGTTTTGGCTTAGTATGCCTTTCCTGGTTAAACAATTTCCCATTTCCACATATACAAGGTATTCTGGCATGCATGCCCCCTTCCCCGGACATCGTTACTTGTTAAGGACTGGCAGCCTGTAACATGATTTTAATAACAAATATGTCCCTGTTGTAAGAGATAATTGGTTGAATACTGCAGTACTAATGGGGTATTTCAAGCGACGGTGCCTGTTTACAGACATGATTGCTCTGGTAAACCATAGATTGTTTTTAATGTTTGACCTGGATAATTTCCTTCAGTTGGGGCTGTATTATGACTGTGTAAATTATTCATGTTTAGTCTCTGACAAGCAGACTGTAGACATTCAACAATTGCTAGTGCCCTGGCTGCCACCCCCAGCCCACATCCTTTTACATTGTTCACCATATTAGCATAACAGCTGCAGTTTGCCCAGTTTAAAGTTGTGCTGTTCCTAACTGAAGCAGGCATTGATAGCAACTGAGAATCTTCTCCTTTTAATTAGCAGACACACACACACACACACACACACACACACACACACACACACACACACACACATATGCATACACGCACACACAGTTTGAATCCTGCTCCATTTCCTTTGCCTGTTACATTATGTCATGTTTCTTGGGGCTTGTGAGCACTTATATATACAGCATTGAGAACAGTTTAGAGTGGAAATCCTCAATCAGGCACTGTGGTCCTTCTGATACCTTATATTTACATCCCTTTCATAGTGGCTTGGAAGTGAGCAAAGGCACCATGATAGAAAAGGTCATATTCTCAAACATAAAATATGTCCCAAGCTCACCCTTCACATCATTCCCATATGCCATAACCAAATCAATGTGTGCTTTCTCTCTCCCTCTGTCTACCCCCCCCCACGCACACACACACCCATCACTCCCGAGTTTGTTTTTTTTGGGGGGGAGGGGGCAAAGCATTGCCAGGATCTCAAATACTACCCTGTGCTCTTACTGTGCAAGTGTGACACTGCATTTACTGAATGTGTGCTTGTGTAGATAACTTGGGTCACTGAGTTTGAGATCTGAAAAAAATCCTAACATCAGAATTAAGACTCAGCATGGTTGGGCTGCTAAGTACACACATATTATTTTATATGACTTCCACTAGAATGAACCAAAAAACACATTTTCACTTTTTGTCACTCCCAGCTGCTCAGTATGATCCAGACTTTGAGCATGTTTCTATTTGGCTGAATTAAACATCCTTTGTTGCTAAGTAACATCTTGTTGTTTAGGATGACAGGCACCTGAAGTATAATGGAAAAAAAATCAAAGTGGGGACTGTTGGTGTGGTTGTCAGAAGAAAGGGACGCATCATGCAATGGCCCAGTAAATATTACTCAAGGAGTTTAAGGCAGAGAATGGGGAATGGAACATTCTGTGAGGAAATGACCATTCATAGCACTGTTCTGACAGTCATCATGGTGCAGTTCAGCTAGTGCCATCTTTCATGTCTCCTCCACACTGCTGAGGTCCAATTGAAACTGGTTCAGTGCTGAATCCCAAAAGTAGCTGGATCAGGGCTATGTCCATATAGCAGTTTGGTAAGTGCTGAATCCATATAGCATTGGAACTAGTGCTGAGTACCTATGGATTCTGTAAAAGTGCTGAATCATTATAGCAACAAGGTTAATAATGAGTCCCTATAACAATGGCAGGAGGTGGGGGTGGGGGGGAGTGCTAAGTCAATATTAAAATAGCACCAGCAGTGCTAAGCCCCTATAGAAAGGAACAGGATCAGTGTTGAGTCCTTATAGAAGCAGAGTCATTGCCAAGGCCATATAGAAACAGGGTCAGTGCAGAGTCCCTATACAGACTAGGTCAGTGCCAAGTCCCTATAGAAATAGAGTCACTGCCAAGTTCATATGAAAACTAAGTCAGTGCCGAGTCCCTATAAAAATTGGGCCAGTGATGAGTCCCTATAAAAACTGGGTCAGAGCTGAGTCCCTAGGGAAACAGGGTTAGTGCTGAGTCACTAGAGGAACAAGTAGTGCTAAGTCCCTAAAGAAACTCTTTCTCTTATCTATCTATCTATCTATCTATCTATCTATCTATCTATCTATCTATCTATCTATCTTCTATGAGCATCTTATAATCCCAGTGGAGTCTGGGCTTTCTTTAGTACGGGAGCCAGTCTGGATCCTCCTTTGCCTGTTCTGCTTTAGAAAAAAAAGGACTTTGATTCTTTGCTTTAAAAATGTATTTATTTATTTTTTACAAGACGCTAAACCCCTGCTGCTCCTTGGTCTCTTTTGGTTTGCTTTTCCCTTGAGCTTCTTGCTGCTGTCTGGGCTTTCCTTAAACCAGGAGCCAGGATGCTTGCCAGTTCTTGTTACCCCTGAACCCAACACAAGAGTCAGTCTGCTTGCAGTCCTTCATTAGCCCCATTCTGCTTTAGGAAAAAAAAATGTTTGATCTTTGTTTTAAAAATTCACACTGTCTGTGTGAATTGTGTTTTTTTTTCTGTCACAACCCTTCCCATCCTGGAATCCAGATATCAGAATTAAATAAGAAATGCATTTTATGATTCATTTGCTTTTTCACTTGTATCTCTAACAGTGTGATCTCATGAAATGCTTACTAGAATACATTTAGTAATGAAATAGTTATATTAATCTGCCATCAAATCTCATTTTATGATGTTCAAAGAATAGTGTGTTACTGTCACCTGTCTATTTTTGAAAGTCTGTCTGATTCTATCATTTAGTTCACTTATGTTTCACACATTAAGACATGATGTTAATAATCTTTTTGATGTAAAATTTTTTTGCCAGATACACAACTTCTCATTTTATATTTACTAAACACATCCTTTCTTTCTTTCTTTCTTTCTTTCTTTCTTTCTTTCTTTCTTTCTTTCTTTCTTTCTTTCTTTCTTTCTCTTTCTTTCTTTCTTTTCTCTCTCTTGCTTCCTTCCTTCCTCCCTCACTTCCTTCCCATAAATGTGTAATTGAACAATTATTTATAAGTTTGTGCTGTCATTGTACATTGCCCTGTAATGACAAGCATTAGCCTGTGAGGAAGGTTCCGCTTACATGATGGAAAAAAGGCACTGTGTTTATCTGATACAAGTTCTAAAGCATATCAAAGTACAGTGCCTAAGCTATATACCATATAGATATAGTACTAATGTGAAACAAGGATGTCAGTTTACACTTGTTGCTTATATCACACTAGTATAGCATGTAATGATTTCTAAGATAATAACCAATATGGCTATCTTATGTTCTTTTCCACTTTGCTTTTGTGCACTAGTTGATCGCCTGAGCCCATACATATTTAAGCATGTAAGAATGTTTCAGTTGCCAGCCAAATCCCTGATAAAATCATCTTTAGATGACAAATTACTGATCAAGACAAATGAAAATGTGGCCAGAAGAATAACGTCAATTAACCAGTGGTACATAAAGATAGCAGTACTGTGGTGGCACTATAGTTCTTCTACCAACATGGGCACTTACTTTATTTAAATAATCAAAGAAACAAAAAATACATATGCTACTGTTTGCAGGATTCTGAACCTTATGCTCACAAGTTCACTCCCCATCACATTCACTAACTATATTCGAGTAACTACATCTCAGTGCGGTTTAACATACTCTGGTTCAAACAGATACCAGATTCAAATCCCACAACTACCGCTGCCACTTTTGAACGCATTTTAGCACAATGTCAATCAATCAATCAAGTCTTTATTTAACCAGGCATTCATCGTTGAGCAGAAATTCATTTGCAAGATGGTCCTGGGTGGAGCATGAACAATTGTAGATACAGGTCAACACGGGTATTTACAAGACTATACAGATAATACTGTTTACAGAGAGGAAGAAAAAGAAGTTCATATGTACATAGAATTATACAGATATTGTACAGATTACAGGGTATTTACATACATAGAAGTGTCTATAGGAAGATAAAGCAGGTTATCTAAGGTTGCAGGAGGAATGTTACATGCACATTTTAACAATTCTTGTAGGATTACTGGAAAAATCATAACAAATAGGAAACTGGAAAAACAATGCACATTGCAGTCTATGAAATTGAACGTCTATGCACTTTTTAAGCGTGATGCGACAAGTGCATTTTAACGGATTAAAGGTACTGTAGAAAATAAATAAATAAAAACAGTGCAGTGTTGCATACTATAAATACCAGAGCTTCAGTTCTCTCACTGCAAAACAGCAGGAAAAAAATTGCTACACCCCACAATGGTTTTTAGAATAATTAAACTAGCACCATATGTTTGAATGCTATGGCATGAAGCCTTTTCACTTGTGGCTTCTGTTTCTGCATAGGTCTTGTACGTGGCAAACAGGAGCCATTAGACTGCTAATCAACTGAACAGTAAAAGGCAACATGATATGTACCTTATATTCCCCATTATGGCAGCACCAGGGAGCATATGAGGCACCTCAGGTTATCAGAATAAATACTGTACACAGACACAAGTTTTCAGTTTCTTTCTCACACAAGCATATAGAGTGTGAAGCACATACATTTTCATGTTCCCTGTATGTTTCCTGCAATTATACAATGCCTAGACTAAATGCCATGCCCTACAACATACATATAGTGTATGGTTAGGGAATATTGTGCACAGAATTCAAGCAGCTCAAAAAACTTGTGCATGTTTTAAAGTTGTTGTGCACATTCTAAAATCCTTATTTTGCATGTTCTATCACTAACTGTAGCTGTGAGTCCCTCGTGCTAACTCCTGCTGCCTAGTTTCACTTCTCTGCTCCCTGTACCACAGCCTTACAGTAACTGCAGTTTTAAAAAAAAACATGTCAGCCAGTCAGATTTTTTTTCACTATATACTATAACAAATAAAATATTGCTGCCCATACATAGCTCACCTTGTGTTTCTATCTTGGAGCCCATACGGTGGTATCTCAACCCCTTAGTGAAAACACAGGCTTGTTGTATATGGGCATCCATCATTATCCTTATATGTTACACCCCTTGCACTCAATGTAAATTAATACCTGTTACTAGAAAGCCATGTAAACAAGTTGCTGAAATGATACCCAAATTACAAAAGTTATTTTGTCAGCAGATGCGTCCGCCCTTATGAGGCCAGCGCTTCTGTGGCTTCAGGAACTTATGCACACTATAAGACATATACACTTTTGATGGGCCTGTGCTTCTGCAGCCACAGGTGTAAGACATACAAACTGACTTCTGGCTGGAGCAGCACAGTTGCCACAGAATCCATGACACTAAATTTCCAACAGTACTTAATTCTGCAGTAGTGCAGACCCCTGAAGGGCCTATGCCTCTTCAGCCACAGGTGTAAGACATACACACTGACTTCTGGCTCAATTTATGTTAAAGGGACTGTCCTTTGCAAAGAATCATAGTTGTCACCTGCAAAACTCAGCATCTAAATGCCCCCAAATCTGAATTTCAGAACATCTCATTCTTTATTATACATAATATACTAAAGACTTTTTGTATGAAAACAGACTTTGCCACTGTAAACTGTGTCCCCACTGCCTCCCCTTCTCAAGTCCTAATCCTCAGTTTGTGACATCAGAAAAATTTCCATGGCACCCTATTGTGATGTCACAATTAGAGGATTATTGGCCCAGATGCAGTCACAGCCCTTTGCGCCCCAAAAATAGCACAGTGGGAAGCTGCTATATTCATACCAGGAATATAAGGGGGTGTTAAGGTTGCCCAAAGTGGATATGCTGCAACAGACACCCAGGAGCAAAAGAGGACAGCAGGTCCCAAATGGGACAGTGCCATTGCAGATGTGTGTGTGTGTGTGTGTGTGTGTGTGTGTGTGTGCGTGTGTTGTGTGGGGAGGGGGCAAACAGAGCTGGCAATACCTATGGAAACCTTGCAGTGGTATTAGTTCATGGACAGTTCCGGTATTTCAAATCTAAAAAAAATGCTGAAGTACATTCAAAAGAGTGGTCAGGGTGCATGGTGAGAAAGGACAATCTAAAATATAATAAACCCATATTGTGACAAACTGTTTAGGGGAACATAAAGTGGTGCTTTAAGCTGCCCCCCAAGATCAGGCTTGTCACATTACAGACCATTGCATTGTATTGCTATCTGTTAAGTTTGCTTAGTAAAAAACAAGTTGCCAGGTGCAATAATTGGGATGAGGGTAAAGTTTACTAAATTTCAAAAAAAAAATAATTAGCATAAGGGTAAAGTTCGAGCGGAAAAAAACAGCTTGAAGAATGTCTTTTCGTGCTTTACTGCTTGTGTTTAAGAGCGAAGTTAGGTTGCTAAAAAACAGTTCACAAGTGGAATTGTTGGGATGTGAGTTCAGTCAGAAAAACAGTTTGATTGGTAAACTGGTAAATAACGGTTCATGGGTGTTATAGTTGGGATGTGGGTCAAGTTCTATCAGAATAAACACAGTTTGCAAGTGTAACAGGTCAGAATTTACTGTTCGTGCTTATAGAAACACCGATCATGATGAGGTCCATCTTGTTTCCCGTGCAATATTCAACAAAATGGCAACCTAAGGAAACACTGTTCCAAAATGAAGGACAAACACATTGGCCTATGTAAATAGAACGTAGTTATTCTGGTGTTGGGTTTACTGCAAGCATTTAGTGTCCATTTTTACAATTACTAGCAGTGCCAGTGGCTCAGTGGGTTGCACACTCACCTGTGAGACCAGAAGATCAGAAGGTTGTGGATTCTAGCCCCATACCAGGAGTTAGTTACAAAATCAAAATCAGCTTCCCATGCTATGTATTACTTACAAAGCAGGAAATATGTAATTGCTATTCACGTCCTTAATCATTCTTAAAAAGAAAGGAAATTCATTGCAAAAAACTGCATTAATGCATCAGTTAGAGTTAAACTTAATTCCACAGAAGAGAGGAAATGTAGAGTTAGGGTTTCTAACCATTAACTCTGCATCCCCCCCAAGCAGGGGAAGGGGCAAAGCAACACAAGCAAACAGAGACAGTCATCATCAGGTAAGACAAACATACAACTCTCTTCAGATAACACAAAAGGCATCTGTCATCATGGTCAGCCAGGTGTATGAGGTCCACTGCCATGCCAGTGTGTTGGGAGACACCCGCATGCTGGGCACCATGGGGGGGCCACTGTGGTACCACACACCAAAGTGCTCCTTAGAGACCTACCAGGAGGTTGCCATGGTCGTGGGGGACAGGGTAGTGCATAGGGAGGACTGTTGGGATACCGCATGCTGGTGCCTTTCCAACATGCTCCCATGACAGCAGACATCCGAGCACCACAGAAAACACTGGCATGGCAAAAGAACACATAACACCACATTATGGTACTGGTTCCACCATACCTATCACCGATCTGTCCCTCCATTAGCTTCCCATCTCCCGTGACACCATCACCTTCATGGTAGGTCTCTGATCTGGGCACAGGCCCCACACAGTGCCAGGACAACAGACTTCCAAATGCTGCCCCCCAAACACACTGCCATGATAGTTGACCTCATACAGCCCCATTGCGGTACTAGCATCACATCTCTCATCAACCATCATTTCCCAGCAGCCCTGTCTATGCAGTGTTCCCACAGGAAGCCCTTAATGCGGGCTCAACCACTACACACTACCATGACATCGGACATCTGCACATCCTCCCCACATAGTGGCCTGCCAGTGAAACTCCTACAGCCCCAGTGGGATGTAGGTTCAACCCCTCCCATTATGCATCTGTCTCCTACTAGCACTCCATATGTACTGCACCACTCTCTATGATGCTGGCACCCGCATGTTGCTCAACATGCGAGTAACACCCCTCAACACACAGGCATTGCAGTAGATCTCATAAAGTCACAGTGGACTGCTGGTGCCACACCTCCTGTCACTCACGTCTGTGTCACCAGCCTTCTCCATTCATGTTTAGTCTCTCACAAGCAGACTATAGATATTCAGCAATTGCTAGTACTCTGGCTACACACTGCTGAGGTCCAACTGAAACTGGTTCAGTGCTGAATCCCCATTGTAGCTGGATCAGGGCTATGTCCATTTAGCAATTTGGTAAGTGCTGAATCCATATAGCATTGGAACTAGTGCTGAGTACCTATGGATTCTGTAAAAGTGCTGAATCATTATAGCAACAAGGTTAATATTGAGTCCCTATAACAATGGCAGGAGGTGGGGGTGGGGGGACTGCTAAGTCGATATTAAAACAGCACCAGCAGTGCTAAGCCCATATAGAAAGGAACAGGATCAGTTTTGAGTCCTTATAGAAGCAGAGTCATTGCCAAGGCCATATAGAAACAGAGTCAGTGCAGAGTCCCTATACAGACTTGGTCAGTGTCAAGTCACTATAGAAATAGAGTCACTGCCAAGTTCATATGAAAACTAAGTCAGTGCCGAGTCCCTATAAAAATTGGGACAGTGATGAGTTCCTATAAAAACTGGGTCAGAGCTGAGTCCCTAGGGAAACAGGGTTAGTGCTGAGTCACTAGAGGAACAAGTAGTGCTAAGTCCCTAAAGAAACTCTTTCTCTTATCTATCTATCTATCTATCTATCTATCTATCTATCGATCTATCTATCTATCTATCGATCTATCTAATCTAATCTAATCTATGAGCATCCTATATTCCCAGCAGAGTCTAGGCTTTCTTTAGCATGGGAGCCAGTCTGGGTCCTCCTTAGCCTGTTCTGCTTCAGAAAAATAGGGTCTTTGATTTTTTGCTTAAAAAATTTATTTATTTATTTTTTATAAGACGCTAAACTCCTGCTGCTCCTGGGTCTCTTTTGGTTTGCTTTTCTCTTGAGCTTCTTGCTGCTGTCTGGGCTTTCTTTAAACCAGGAGCCAGGATGCTTGCATTATGGAAAAAGGCACTGTGTTTATCTGATACAGGTTCTAAAGCATATCAAAGTATAGTGCCTAAGTTATATACCATATTGTTACCCCTTAACCCAACACAAGAGCCAGTCTACTTGCAGGCCTTCATTAGCCCCGTTCTGCTTTAGGAAACAAAAATGTTTGATCTTTGTTTTAAAAATTCACACTGTCTGTGTGAATTGTGTTTTTTTTTTCTGTAACAACCCTCCCCATCCTGGAATCCAGATATCAGACTAAAATAAGAAATGCATTTTATGATTCATTTGCTTTTCACTTGTATCTCTAAGTGTGATCTCATGAAATGCTTACTAGAATACATTTAGTAATTAAATAGCTGTATTAATCTGCCATCAAATCTCATTTTATGATGTTCAAAGAATAGTGTGTTACTGTCACCTGACTATTTTTGAAAGTCTGTCTGATTCTATCATTTAGTTCACTTACGTGTCACACATTAAGACATGATGTTAATAATCTTTTTGATGTAACATTTTTTTACCAGATACACAGCTTCTCATTTTATGTTTACTAAACACATCCTCCTTCCTTCCTTCTTTCTTTTTCTTTCTTTTTCTTTCTTTCTTTCTTTCTTTCTTTCTTTCTTTCTTTCTTTCTTTCTTTCTTTTTCTTTCTTTTTCTCTCTCTCTCTCTTCCTTCCTTCCTTCCTCCCTCCCTTCCTTCCCATGAATGTGTAATTGAACAATTATTTATAAGTTTGTGCTGTCATTGCAGATTGCCCTGTTATGACAAGCATTAGCCTGTGAGGAAGGTTCCTCTTACATGATGGAAAAAAGGCACTGTGTTTATCTGATACAGGTTCTAAAGCATATCAAAGTACAGAGCCTAAGCTATATACTGTATATATATAGTACTAATGTGAAACAAGGATGTCAGTTTACACTTGCTGCTTACATCACACTAGTATACCATGTAATGATTTCTAAGATAATAACCAATATGGCTGTCGTATGTTCTTTTCCATTTTGCTTTTGTGCACTAGTTGATCGCCTGACCCCATACATATTTAAGCATGTAAGAATGTTTCAGTTGCCAGCCAAATCCCTGATAAAATCATCTTTAGATGACAAATTACTGATCAAGACAAATGAAAATGTGGCCAGAAGCACAACATCAATTAACCAGTGGTACATAAAGATAGTAATACTGTGGTGGCACTACAGTTCTTCTACCAACACGGCCACTTACTTTATTTAAATAAAACAAGAAACAAAAATACATATGCTACTGTTTGCAGGATTCTGAACCTTATGCTCACAAGTTCATTTCCCACCATATTCACTAACTATATTCGAGTAACTACATCTCAGTGTGATTTAACATACTCTGGTTCAAACAGATACCAGATTCAAATCCCACAACTGACGCTGCCACTTTTGAATGCATTTTAGCCCAATGTTACATGCACATTTTAACAATTCCTGTAGGATTACTGGAAAAATCATAACAAATAGGAAACTGGAACAACAATGCGCATTGCAGTCTAGGAAATTGAACGTTTATGCACTTTTTAAGCGTGATGCGACAAGTGCATTTTAGCGGATTAAAGGTACTGTAGAAAATAAATAAATAAAAATGGTGTAGTGTTGCATGCTATAAATACCAGAGCTTCAGTTCTCTCACTGCAAAGCAGCAGGAAAAGAAATAATTGCTACACCCTACAATGGTTTTTAGAGTAATTAAACTAGCACCCTATGTTTGAATGCAATGGCATGAAGCCTTTTCACTTGTGGTTTCTGTTTCTGCATGGGTCTTGTACGTGGCAAATAGGAGCCATTAGACTGCTAATCAACTGAACAGTAAAAGGCAACATGATATGTACCTTATATTCCCCATTATGGCAGCACCAGGGAGCGTATGAGGCACCTCAGGTTATCAGAATAAATACTGTACACAGACACAAGTTCTCAGTTTCCTTCTCACACAAGCATAAAGAGTGTGAAGCACATACATTTTCATGTTCCCTGTATGTTTCCTGCAATTATAAAATGCCTAGACTAAATGCTACGCCCTACAACATACATATAGTGTATGGTTAGGGCATATTGTGCACAGAATTCAAGCAGCTCAAAAAACTTGTGCATGTTTTAAAGTTGTGCACATTTTAAAATCCTTATTGTGCATGTTCTATCACCAACTGTAGCTGTGAGTCCCTCGTGCTAACTCCCGCTGCCTAGTTTCACTTCTCTGCTCACAGTACCACAGCCTTACAGTAACTGCAGTTTTAAAAAAAAACATGTCAGCCAGTCAGATTATTTTTCACCATATACTATAACAAATAAAATATTGCTGCCTATACATAGCTCACCTTGTGTTTCCATCTTGGAGCCCATACGGTGGTATCTCAACCCCTTGATGAAAACACAGGCTTGTTGTGTATGGGCATCCATACATTATCCATATATGTTACACCTCTTGCACTCAATGTAAATTAATACCTGTTACTAGAAAGCCATGTAAACAAGTTGCTGAAATGATGCCCAAATTACAAAAGTTCTTTTGTCAGCAGATGCGTCCGCCCTTATGAGGCCAGCGCTTCTGTGACTTCAGGTAGTTATGCACACTATAAGACATATACACTTTTAATGGGCCTGTGCTTCTGCAGCCACAGGTGTAAGACATACACACTGACTTCTGGCTGCAGAAGAGCAGTTGCCACAGAATCCATGACACTAAATTTCCAACAGGACTTAATTCTGCAGTACTGCAGACCCCGAAGGGCCTATGCCTCTTCAGCCACAGGTGTAAGACATGCACACTGACTTCTGGCTCAATTTATGTTAAAGGGATTGTCCTTTGCAAAGAATCATAGTTGTCACCTGCAAAACTCAGCATCTAAATGCCCCCAAATCTGAATTTCAGAACATCTCATTCTTTATTATACATAATATACTAAAGACTTTTTGTATGAAAACAGACTTTGCCACTATAAACTGTGTCCCCACTGCCTCCCCTTCTCAAGTCCTAATCCTCAGTTTGTGACATCAGAATAATTTCCATGGCACCCTGTCGTGATGTCACAATTAGAGGATTATTGGCCCAGATGCAGTCACAGCCCTTTGTGCCCCAAAAATAGCACTGTGGGAAGCTGCTATATTCATACTAGGAATATAAGGGGGTGTTAATGTTGCCCAAAGTGGATACGCTGCAACAGACATCCAGGAACAAAAGAGGACAGCAGGTCCCAAATGTTACAGTGCCATTGCAGATGGTGTGTGTGTGTGCATGTGTTGTCTGGGGAGGGGGCAAACAGAGCTGGCAATACCTATGGAAACCTTGCAGTGGTATTAGTTCATGGACAGTTCCGGTATTTCAAATCTAAAAAAAATGCTGAAGTACATTCAAAAGAGTGGTCAGGGTGCATGGTGAGAAAGGACAATCTAATATATAATAAACCCATACTGTTACAAACTGTTCAGGGGAACATAAATTGGTGCTTTAAGCTGCCCCCCCCCCCGTTAAGATCAGGCTTGTCACATTACAGACCATTGGATTGTATTGCTATCTGTTAAGTTTGCTTAGTAAAAAACAAGTTGCCAGGTGCAATAATTGGGATGAGGGTAAAGTTTATTAAATTTCAAAAAAAAAAATAATTGGCATAAGGGTAAAGTTCGAGCGGAAAAAAACAGCTTGAAGAATGTCTTTTCGTGCTTTACTGCTTGTGTTTAAGGGTGAAGTTAGGTTGCTAAAAAACAGTTCACAAGTGGAATTGCTGGGATGTGAGTTCAGTCAGAAAAACAGTTTGATTGGTAAACTGGTAAATAACGGTTCACGAGTGTTATAGTTGGGATGTGGGTCAAGTTCTATCAGAATAAACACAGTTTGCAAGTGTAACAGGTCAGAATTTACTGTTCGTGCTTATAGAAACACCGATCATGATGAGGTCCATCTTGTTTTCTGTGCAATATTCAACAAAATGGCAACCTAAGGAAACACTGTTCCAAAATGAAGGACAAACACATTGGCCTATGTAAATAGAACGTAGTTATTCTGGTGTTGGGTTTACTGCAAGCATTTAGTGTCCATTTTTAAAATTACTAGCAGTGCCAGTGACTCAGTCGGTTGCACACTCACCTGTGAGACCAGAAGATCAGAAAATTGTAGATTCTAGTCCCATACCAGGAATTAGTTACAAAATCAAAATCAGCTTCCCATGCTATGTATTACTTACAAAGCAGGAAATATGTAATTGCTATTCACGTCCTTAATCATTCTTAAAAAGAAAGGAAATTCTTTGCAATAAACTGCATTAATGCATCAGTTAGAGTTAAACTTAATTCCACAGAAGAGAGGAAATGTAGAGTTAGGGTTTCTAACCATTAACTCTGCATTCCACCCCCCAAGCAGGGGAAGGGGCAAAGCAACACAAGCAAACAGAGACAGCCATCATCTGGCAAGACAAACATATAACTCTCTTCAGATAACACAAGAGGCATCCATCATCATGGTCCACCAGGTGTATGAGGTCCACTGCCATGCCAGTGTGTTGGGGGACACCCACATGCTGGGCACCATGGGGGGCCAATGTGGTTACCACACACCAAAGTGCTCCTTAGAGACCCACCGGGAGGTTGCCATGGTCGTGGGGGACAGGGTAGTGCATAGGGAGGACTGTTGGGATACCGCATGCTGGTGCCTTTCCAACATGCTCCCATGACAGCAGACATCTGAGCACCACAGAAAACACTGGCATGGCAAAAGAACACATAACACCACATTATGGTACGGGTTCCACCACTCCAATCACCGATCTGTCCCTTCATTAGCTTTTCATCTCCCGTGACACCATCACCTTCATGGCAGGTTTCTGATCTGGGCACTGCCCCCACACAGTGCCAGGACAACAGACTTCCAAATGCCGCCCCCCAAACACACTGCCATGACAGTTGACCTCATACAGCCCCATTGCGGTACTAGCGTTACAGCTCTCATCAGCCATCATCTCCCAGCAGCCCTGTCTATGCAGTGTTCCCACAGGAAGCCCTTAATGTGGGCTCAACCACTACACACTACCATGACATCGGACATCTGCACATCCTCCCCACATAGTGGCCTGCCAGCGGAACTCCTACAGCCCCAGTGGGATGTAGGTTCAACCCCTCCCATTATGCATCTGTCTCCTACTAGCACTCCATATATACTACACCATTCTCCATGATGCTGGCACCTTCATGTTGCTCAACATGTGAGTAACACCCCTCAACACACAGGCATTGCAGTAGATCTCATAAAGTCACAGTGGACTGCTGGTGCCACACCTCCTGTCACTCACGTCTGTGTCACCAGCCTTCTCCACTCATGTTTAGTCTCTCACAAGCAGACTGTAGATATTCAGCAATTGCTAGTACCCTGGCTACACACTGCTGAGGTCCAACTGAAACTGGTTCAGTGCTGAATCCCCATAGTAGCTGGATCAGGGCTATGTCCATATAGCAATTTGGTAAGTGCTGAATCCAAATAGCATTGGAACTAGTGCTGAGTACCTATGGATTCTGTAAAAGTGCTGAATCATTATAGCAACAAGGTTAATATTGAGTCCCTATAAAAATGGCAGGAGGTGGGGGTGGGGGGAGTGCTAAGTCGATATTAAAACAGCATCAACAGTGCTAAGCCCCTATAGAAAGGATCAGGATCAGTTTTGAGTCCTTATAGAAGCAGAGTCATTGCCAAGGCCATATAGAAACAGGGTCAGTGCAGAGTCCCTATACAGACTAGGTCAGTGTCAAGTCACTATAGAAACAGAGTCACTGCCAAGTTCATGTGAAAACTAAGTCAGTGCCGAGTCCCTACAAAAATTGGGCCAATGATGAGTTCCTACAAAAACTGGGTCAGAGCTGAGTCCCTAGGGAAACAGGGTTAGTGCTGAGTCACTAGAGGAACAAGTAGTGCTAAGTCCCTAAAGAAACTCTTTCTCTTATCTATCTATCTATCTATCTATCTATCTATCTATCTATCTATCTATCTATCTATCTATCTATCTATCTATCTATCTATCTATCTATCGATCTATCTAATCTAATCTAATCTATGAGCATCCTATATTCCCAGCAGAGTCTGGGCTTTCTTTTGCACGGGAGCCAGTCTGGGTCCTCCTTAGCCTGTTCTGCTTCAGAAAAAAAAGGATCTTTGATTTTTTGCTTTAAAAATTTATTTATTTATTTTTTATAAGACGCTAAACTCCTGCTGCTCCTGGGTCTCTTTTGGTTTGCTTTTCCCTTGAGCTTCTTGCTGCTGTCTGGGTTTTCTTTAAACCAGGAGCCAGGATGCTTGCATGATGGAAAAAAGGCACTGTGTTTATCTGATACAGGTTCTAAAGCATATCAAAGTATAGTGCCTTAGCTATATACCATATTGTTACCCCTGAACCCAACACAAGAGCCAGTCTACTTGCAGGCCTTCATTAGCCCCGTTCTGCTTTAGGAAACAAAAATGTCTGATCTTTGTTTTAAAAATTCACACTGTCTGTGTGAATTGTGTTTTTTTTTTCTGTAACAACCCTCCCCATCCTGGAATCTAGATATCAGACTAAAATAAGAAATGCATTTTATGATTCATTTGCTTTTTCACTTGTATCTCTAACAGTGTGATCTCATGAAATGCTTACTAGAAAACATTTAGTAATTAAACAGTTGTATTAATCTGCCATCAAATCTCATTTTATGATGTTCAAAGAATAGTGTGTTACTGTCACCTGACTATTTTTGAAAGTCTGTCTGATTCTATGATTTAGTTCACTTACATGTCACACATTAAGACATGATGTTAATCTTTTTGATGTAACATTTTTTTACCAGATACACAACTTCTCATTTTATGTTTACTAAACTCACCCTCCTTACTTACTTCTTTCTTTCTTTCTTTCTTTCTTTCTTTTTCTCTCTCTCTCTCTTCCTTCCTTCTTCCCTTCCTTCCTTCCCATGAATGTGTAATTGAACAATTATTTATAAGTTTGTGCTGTCATTGCAGATTGCCCTGTTATGACAAGCATTAGCCTGTGAGGAAGGTTCCTCTTATATGATGGAAAAAAGGCACTGTGTTTATCTGATACAGGTTCTAAAGCATGTCAAAGTACAGTGCCTAAGCTATATATCGTATATATATAGTACTAATGTGAAACAAGGATGTCAGTTTACACTTGCTGCTTACATCACACTAGTATACCATGTAATGATTTCTAAGGTAATAACCAATATGGCAGTCTTATGTTTTTGTTTCCACTTTCCTTTTGTGCACTAGTTGATCACCTGAGTCCATGCATATTTAAGCATGTAAGAATGTTTCAGTTGCCAGCCAAATTCCTGATAAAATCATCTTTAGATGACAAATTATTGATCAAGACAAATGAAAATGTGGCCAGAAGCACAACATCTATTAACCAGTGGTACATAAAGATAATAATACTGTGGTGGCACTATAGTTCTTCTACCAACACAGCCACTTACTTTATTTAAATAAAAAAAGAAACAAAAATACGCATGCTACTATATGCAGGATTCTGAACCTTATGCTCACAAGTTCATTTCCCACCATATTCACTAACTATATTCGAGTAACTACATCTCAGTGTGATTTAACATACTCTGGTTCAAACAGATACCAGATTCAAATCCCACAACTACCGCTGCCACTTTTGAATGCATTTTAGCCCAATGTTACATGCACATTTTAACACTTCCTGTAGGATTACTGGAAAAATCACAACAAATAGGAAACTGGAACAACAATGCGCATTGCAGTCTATGAAATTGAACGTTTATGCACTTTTTAAGCGTGATGCGACAAGTGCATTTTAGCGGATTAAAGGTACTGTAGAAAATAAATAAATAAAAACGGTGTAGTGTTGCATGCTATAAATACCAGAGCTTCAGTTCTCTCACTGCAAAGCAACAGGAAAAAAATTAATTGATACACCCTACAATGGTTTTTAGAATAATTAAACTAGCACCATATGTTTGAATGCAATGGCATGAAGCCTTTTCACTTGTGGCTTCTGTTTCTGCATAGGTCTTGTACGTGGCAAACAGGAGCCATTAGAATGCTGATCAACTGAACAGTAAGAGGCAACATGACATGTACCTTATATTCCCCATTATGGCAGCACCAGGGAGTGTATGAGACACCTCAGGTTATCAGAATAAATACTGTACACAGACACAAGTTCTCAGTTTCCTTCTCACACAAGCATAAAGAGTGTGAAGTACATACATTTTCATGTTCCCTGTATGTTTCCTGCAATTATACAATGCCTAGACTAAATGCCATGCCCTACAACATACATATAGTGTATGGTTAGGGCATATTGTGCACAGAATTCAAGCAGCTCAAAAAACTAGTGCATGTTTTAAAGTTGTTGTGCACATTTTAAAATCCTTATTGTGCATGTTCTATCACTAACTGTAGCTGTGAGTCCCTCGTGCTAACTCCCGCTGCCTAGTTTCACTTCTCTGCTCACTGTATCACAGCCTTACAGCAACTGCAGTTTTAAAAAAAAACACGTCAGTCAGTCAGATTTTTTTTCACTATATATTATAACAAATAAAATATTGCTGCCCATACATAGCTCACCTTGTGTTTCCATCTTGGAGCCCATACGGTGGTATCTCAACCCCTTGATGAAAACACAGGCTTGTTGTGTATGGGCATCCATACATTATCCTTATATGTTACACCACTTGCACTCAATGTAAATTAATACCTGTTACTAGAAAGCCATGTAAACAAGTTGCTGAAATGATGCCCAAATTACAAAAGTTCTTTTGTCAGCAGATGCGTGCGCCCTTATGATGCCAGCGCTTCCGTGGCTTCAGGTACTTATGCAAACTATAAGACATATACACTTTTGATGGGCCTGTGCTTCTGCAGCCACAGGTGTAAGACATACACACTGACTTCTGGCTGCAGAAGCGCAGTTGCCACAGAATCCATGACACTAAAATTCCAACAGTACTTAATTCTGCTGTAGTGCAGAACCCGAAGGGCCTATGCCTCTTCAGCCACAGGTGTAAGACATACACATCGACTTCTGGCTCAATTCATGTAAAAGGGATTGTCCTTTGCAAAGAATCACAGTTGTCACCTGCAAAACTCAGCATCTAAAGGCCCCCCTAATTCTGAATTTCAGAACATCTCATTCTTTATTATATATAATATACTAAAGACTTTTTGCATGAAAACAGACTTTGCGGTTGTAAACTGTGTCCCCACTGCCTCCCGTTCTCAAGTCCTAATCCTCAGTTTGTGACATCAGAATAATTTCCATGGCACCCTGTTGTGATGTCACAATTCGAGGATTATTGGCGAAGATACAGTCACAGCCCTTTGCGCCCCAAAAATAGCACTGTGGGAAGCTGCTATATTCATACTAGGAATATAAGGGGGTGTTAATGTTGCCCAAAGTGGATATGCTGCAACAGACACCCAAGAGCAAAAGAGGACAGCAGGTCCCAAATGGGACAGTGCCTTTGCAGATGGTGTGTGTGTGTGTTGTGTGGGGAGGGGCAAACAGAGCTGGCAATACCTATGGAAACCTTGCAGTGGTATTAGTTCATGGACAGTTCCTGTATTTCAAATCTAAAAAAAATGCTGAAGTACATTCAAAAGAGTGGTCAGGGTGCATGGTGGGAAAGGACAATCTAATATATAATAAACCCATATTATTACAAACTGTTTAGGATAACATAAAGTGGTGCTTTAAGCTGCCTCTCCTTAAGATCAGGTTTGTCATATTACAGACCATTGGATTGTATTGCTATCTGTTAAGTTTGCTTAGTAAAAAACAAGTTGCCAGGTGCAATAATTGGGATGAGGGTAAAGTTTATTAAATTTAAAAAAAATGAATAATTGGGATAAAGGTAAAGTTCGAGCGGGAAAAAAACAGTTTGAAGCATGTCTTTTCGTGCTTTACTGCTTGTGTTTAAGGGTGAAGTTAGGTTGCTAAAAAACAGTTCACAAGTGAAATTGTTGGGATGTGAGTTCAGTCAGAAAAACAGTTTGATTGGTATACTAGTAAATAACAGTTCACGGGTGTTATAGTTGGGATGTGGGTCAAGTTCTATCAGAATAAACACAGTTTGCAAGTGTAACAGGTCAGAATTTACTGTTCATGCATATAGAAACACTGATCATGATGAGGTCCATCTTGTTTTCTGTGCAATATTCAACAAAACGGCAATCTACGGAAACACTGTTTCCAAAATGAAGGACAAACACATTGGCCTATGTAAATAGAACATAGTTATTCTGGTGTTGGGTTTACTGCAAGCATTTAGTGTCCATTTTTACAATTACTAGCAGTGCCAGTGGCTCAGTCAGTTGCACACTCACCTGTGAGACAAGAAGATCAGAAGATTGTGGATTATAGCCCCATACCAGGCATTAGTTACAAAATCAGCTTCCTATGCTATGTATTACTTACAAAGCAGGTAAAATATGTAATTGCTATTCACGTCCTTAATCATTCTTAAAAAGAAAGGAAATTCATTGCAAAAAATTGCATTAATGAATCAGTTAGAGTTAAACTGAATTCCACAGAAGAGAGGAAATGCAGAGTTAGGGTTTCTAAGCATTAACTCTGCATCCCCCCCCCAAGCAGGGGAAGGGGCAAAGCAACACAAGCAAACAGAGACAGCCGTCATCAGGTAAGACAAACATATAACTCTCTTCAGATAACACAAGAGGCATCCGTCATCATGGCCCACCAGGTGTGTGATGTCCACTGCCATGCCAATGTGTTGGGGGACACCCGCATGCTGGGCACCATGGGGCGGCCACTGTGGGCACCACACACCAAAGTGTTCCTTAGAGACCTACCGTGAGGTTGCCAGGGTCGTAGGGGACAGGGTAGTACATAGGGAGGACTGTTGGGATACCACATGCTGGTGCCTTTCCAACATGCTCCTATGACAGCAGACATATGAGCACCACAGAAAACACTGGCATGGCAAAAGAACACATAACACCACATTATGGTACTGGTTCCACCACTCCCATCACTGATCTGTCCCTCCATTAACTTCCCATCTCCCATGACACCATCACCTTCATGGTAGGTCTCTGATCTGGGCACAGCCCCCATACAGTGCCAGGACAACAGACTTCCAAATGACACCCCCCAAACACACTGCCATGACAGTTGACCTCATACAGCCCCATTGCAGTACTAGCATTACAGCTCTCATCAACCATCATCTCCCAGCAGCACTGTCTGTGCAGTGTTTCCACAGGAAGCCCTTAATGCAGGCTCAACCACTACACACTACCATGACATCGGACATCCGCACATCCTCCTCACATAGTGGCCTGCCAGTGGAACTCCTACACCCCCAGTGGGATGTAGGTTCAACCCCTCCCATTATGCATCTGTCTCCTACTAGCACTCCATATGTACTACACCATTCTCCATGATGCTGGTACCCTCATGTTGCTCAACATGTGAGTGACACCCCTCAACACACAGGCATTGCTGTAGATCTCATAAAGTCACAGTGGACTGCTGGTGCCATACCTCCTGTCACTCATGTCTGTGTCATCAGCCTTCTCCATTCAGTCACCTGCCTCCCATAACCCTTGCAGCCTCCCAGTAGATAGCTGTGCTAGGCACTGCACCAAGACAGTGTTGTTGTTGTTTAAAATTTTAATTCAAATTTCATGAATTAGGATAGTTGTTACATACTCCATTGAGCAAAGCTCATTTCAAAGGAGGTCCATTGTGTTATGGCAGTGAAATGCTATGTGCCCAGAAACACACCGGCATGGTAGCGTGTGTCATACTGCACCATTGCCATGCTGGTGTTACCTCTCTTGTCACTCATCTGTCTCCCATCAGCCCTGCCTATGCACTTCCAAGCGCCCCCTAGAGTGCCCACCATGCTGCCCCCCCCACAACACACTACTATGCCAGTGGGTATCCGAATACTCTACCAACAGACTGTTATGGCAATGGAACTGATAGAGCCCCATCATGGTGCTGATACCACTCCTGTTGTCACCCATCTGGCTCCCACCAGTCCTCCCTTTGTAATTCCCCATCCCCCCTGACCCCAGCAGCCTCCCAGTTGGTCTCTAGGGAGCACTTTGGTGTATGGTACCCAGAGTGGTCCCCCATGATGTCCAGCATGTGGGCATCCCCCCATTACACTGGCATGGCAGTGATCTCATACACCTGGTAGACCATGATGGTGGATGTCTCTTGTGTTATCTGTGGAGAGTTGTATGTTGTTTGTCTTGCCCAATGATGGCTGTCTCTACGTGCTTGCGTTGCCATGCCCCTTCTGCTACTTGTGGGGTGAGGATGCAGCGTTATTGTTAGAAATCTTAAAGCCACATTTCCTCTTTTTTGTGGAATTAAGCATAACCCTAACTGATGCATTATTGCAGTTTTAGGGTTTTGGGTCTCCAGAGTCTTGATGAATCAGCAGTGGGGTCTTCTTTGGGGGCTGTCAATCCTAATGCCCACCCCAGTCTGTGAGCAAGCAATGTCACACATGATCTCCTTTCTTCACTCAGGGCCCACAGGGCAGAGCATTAGGGTTGTCAACCCCAAGGAAGACCCCACCACTGATTTGCCAAGACTCTGGAGACCCAAAACTCTAATGTTTTTCCTTTGCTTCTTGAGGGGGCAGGGGGCATTAGGGCAGGAAACCCTAATGCCACATTTCCTTACTTTTGTAACATTAAGCTAACTGGTAGCATTAATAGTTTTTTTGCAAAGAATTTCCTTAACTTTTGTGATCTTATAATCGTATCCTCATTTCCTTGTGGGAGGGCTCCCATCCCTCCATAGATGCGTACATGTATGTTGCCATGGAAGCACAGGGCCCAGAGGTCCCTGCACTTGCATTTCAGCCAAAACACCAGCCAAACTGGCAGTATAGCCTTATTATTATTATATTATTATATAATATATATATATACTTATTATAGCCTTATTAATAGAATACAATTTCAAGTCTGCCTGCTAGCTAAAAGGTCCATCCTTGGACTAACCCCACCCTGCTTACAGAACCTCCTAAGACTGCATGACTCCACCAGACTCACCAGGGGCTTAAACACCCGCTCCCTAAAAGTGCCCTACCATCACACCTCCCAGGGGCAACGCTCCTTTGAATACTTGGCTCCTCTCTGGTTAAATACCCTAGGTAAAGATATTCTTAAGGAAACCAAGCTCAGTCTGTTTAAATCTAAACTTCGTGCTCACCTAAGTATGGCCAGCCACAAAGAGCATGTGACTTAACATAGTCTCGTCCTCCCAACAACCTTGGGAGCACCCAACCCAACACAGACCTCCCGACTGAACTCAGCAACCCCCAACCTTACTATTCCTTAAAAAAATGCCTACCCTCGGACAACAGAGCTGCTCTATAGCAGATCTTGTATTACCTTTCACCCTCCTTGCTTCTTCCTACCTCCCCATCTTGCTATCACTTCCCCTTCTCTCCCTACCACTCTAATGCTTCAATTTTATGTTTGTGTCATTTAGTTTAGTCTTTTGTACAAATTGTTACTTGATGTGGAACCTCTGTAAACGAGCCTCTGGCTCAAAGGTATTTTCCGAAGAATAATAAATAAATAAAATAAATAAATCTCATGAACGCTGTGCTGAGAATTTTCCAATCACCGCTTTAATGTAATTCCTCACCACTGCAACACAATTCCATACCACAGGTGTGAAAACACGTTTTGGCCAGGATTTCAAAAATGACAGCTATCACATGTAAAAAATGGCTATGTTGAAAATTTTTGGTCAGAATATTTTAAATGACCAAAATTACGAGCGAGCGTAGTAAAATTTTAACTCATGCTCATAACTTTGTCATTTTTACATATTTTGATGCCAGCTTTCAACATAGCCTTTTTATGACCCCACCTCATGAACAAGCGCAATGAACATTTTCCAATATCACCTGAAAGGTGATTTTGCCAAGTGATTGCAAAATCGCCTTTTGGGACAGAGTTGAGTAATTCCACCACAATTGTTCATGAGGTGAGGTCCCCAAAAAACTGTGTTGAAACTTTGGTGTTAAAATATGAAAAAATGTTATTTATTTATTTATTTATTGAATTTTGGCTAAGTTACGCATCAGAGTTGGAAACCCCGTTGAAATACACTGAACCACACTTACTGTAGTTTCTCATGTTGCAGTTGCTAGTTCCAGCAGCAAGACATGTTTTTTATCGGAGAGTGGATCTTCACCCTGTGACCTGGTTTGGTGAGTCAGGGTCTGTGGGAGTGTTCTGGGGTGTGTGAGGTGGTGGGTGCTGAGTGGGAGGTGGAGGTTGGCGGGACAGATAGGCGAAAGACAATTTTTTTCCAGATAAAAAAAAAATTGAGGAACAGTTTTCTCTATTTCAGATTGAGACAGTGATTGGAGGTTGGGGGGGGGTGCTACTAGACACCAGGGAAAGCTACAGTTATTACAGGGATGGTGATCACAGGGTGGGGGGATGCCACTAGATACCAGGTAAGGTGACAGTTATTACAGGGATGGTAATCAGAAGGTGGGGGGGGCACCCCTAGACACCAGGGAAAGCAACAATTACTATGGGGACAGTGATAGGGAGGGTGAGGGGTAACACCAGGGAAACTGTAAATTATTACCCGGGATGGTAACTGGAGGGTGGGGATGCCACTAGACACCAGCAAAAGAGAAAATTATCATGGGGATGGTGATCAGAGGGCGGGGGTGCCACTAGACAACTGGAAGACAGCAAACTACTAGGAGGACGGCAATCAGACGATGGGATGCCACTAGACACCAGGGAAAGGTTATTGGAAATGGAGATCAAAGGGTGCCAGAAACTACTAAACACCAAGGAAACATTATTGGGAATGGGAATCGGCAAGTGGGGGGGTGCCACTAGACACCAGGAATACATTATTGGGAATGGGATTGGGGCGGGGGAGTGCCACTAGACACCAGGGAAAAATTATTGGGAACAAGGATTGGAGGGTGGGAGGTGCCACATGACACCAGCAAAACATTATTGTGGATGGGGATGGGGGGACCACTAAACACCAGGGAAACATTGTATAAAATTAAACAGAGCCCACTGCAGACAGAGCAGGATCAGCAAATCACTCCTCTAACTGATGCCTGCATCACGAGTTCAGCTGCTGCTGCAGAAATCAAGAAAGTCCCGCTGTTCTCATACAGAGAATGTAGGTCAAAGGCTCCTCTCACTAAGCTGGGCATCCTGGTTTCTGGGTTCCCAGAAAAGGTATTTCTAGCAAAGATTTTAAAAAACAAACAGCAGAACCTAGCTGAATGGGTCTCGTTTAGCTAGGTTCAGGAGTTTTTTTTTTAAATACATAATCTGATTGTACTTTTACTGTTTATAACTTTAAAACAGTAAAAAGAAAATGGCAGCCATCTTGAGTGGTGTTCCCCATGGCAAGTAAATCATGCAAATAAGCACTTACGATGTGTTTTTTATCTTTTGCAATTGGTATCTTTCTGCACAGAAACAGTAAATCATTTTTATTATTGATCAGACTTTCTTCTTATTGATTAAACTTGAACATTATTCCAGAAATCATTACAATTCAAAAATGGTATAATATTTTTTCACCAAACCATCCAAAGGTACATCCCTGGCACAGGTCCCATCATCCCTGAACACTTCATGAAGAAATTCCAAACCGTCTAGGCTGTAGGTGAGAGAAAAATATCCAATGTTAAGTATATGGTGAAAAAAACATAGGCCCCGATTCTCAAAAGCAGGCATATCTCAGAAGCGCCAAAATAAAATAGCACAAATTACTGGTTGTGCCAAAAACAGTGACATGCATGATTCTTGAAAGTGGCTTGCATCAAGTCGCAAACCCCATATGCCAAACCGGAGATGCTCCACACTTGCACCAAACCCTGAGATGCACATTGGCGTAATGCGACTTGCACCAGAAAAAAAGCAGCAGTATCCCCTTTTTGGGACAATAGAAGCAATGGAAGGCCAAGATGCAACATTTGCAAATGGCACAATTTACACCAGGGGGGAGTAGGTGTAACTGCAGCAGAGAATAAAAGGGGGCCCAGTGAGACAGACACATCAGAGTCACTGTGGAGCAAGCAGTGTGCAGACACTTCTGCTAAGAGTGACAGCATGATGGTAGCACCGGCAGCTTTACTGTGCATAATGCAAGTGGCTGAGAGGTGGTGTGATAGCAGGAACCAGGGGAACAGGCAGCAACCAGTGCAGCACACATCAGCCAGACACCATATGTCACTTGTGTACAGAGCCAGGAAGACATACCTGAATCTCATGGAGGAGCAGTGCATTGCATGCTACTGCCTGCCTAAGGCCACCATAGCTGAGCTGTGTGATGAGCTGTGGGAAGAACTACAAAGTGTCACATGTAGGGGGCATCCTGTACTTGTGGGGGTAAACTTTAGTGAAGCATTGTTTCCTTGCCACCGGTTCATTCCAAATCCCCACAGGTGACAGTGTGGGTATCTCACAGTCAGCCATGTCTAGGTACCTCAGACAGATCTTGGATGCAATGATGAACTGGGTGGACATATATATCATGTTCCCGAGGGGCAAACAGCAGCAACAGGTGGTAATGCAGGCATTTTATGACATTGCACAGTTCCCCTGTTTGCTTGGAGCAATTCACTGTACACACATGGTTATCAGGGCACCAACAGGTGATGCAGAGGTGTACAACAATTGAAAGGGCTACCACTCCATGAATATGCAGGTGGTGTGTAATAGCCAGTGCTGCATACTGCACATGGTAGCCCAGTACTCTGGTTCCTGCCATGACTTCTACATCCTACACAACTGCAACCTACATGAGGCATTTGAGAGGGGGACAGCTCACAGGTGGATGGCTCATTGGTAGGTGTTATTGGCATGGTAACATGCACCCCTGACCCTGCAGATGCAACATGTTGGTGTGTGTGACATGTGCCTTGTACACTCATGATGTGTCACTTACACCCCACAGGTGACAGTGAATTCCCACAGTTGCCATGGGTCATGACACCACTATGGCACCCACACACTGCGCTAGAGGTGCGCAATAATGAATCCCATGCCTCCACCAGGGTTGTGATTGAACAGTTGTTTGGTGTCCTGCAGGCAGGTTTCCAGTGCCTGGACCATTCAGGAGGAGCTTTGAGGTACAGCCCTTAGACTGTCTGCAAAATCTTCATTGTGTGCTGCATGCTGCACACCTGGCACTCAGGAACGGGGTGCCACTACCAGGACCTGGAGGAGGAGGAGGAAGACTACCGTGAAGAGCATGCAAGACAGCCACAGGCCCATGCTGCATTGTGCCAGACAGGGCAACATGCCAGACATGACCTGATAGCCCACCACTTAACCTGAGGGACGCCAACCACCAACAGGTGGCACTGGCAGCGGTAGGCGAGATGCCTATGGACAGCGTACCTCCACCCAGACATGCTGCCCAGTGCTAGGCACCCGACAAGGTGACACTGTACACAGCAGGCAGTAGCCTTGTCAGGTGGTCAGTACCTGGTGGGCACAGCAACCTGCAATGGTGTGTGTGAAGGACACTAGGCAAGCAAGGTAACATGGCAAACAGCAGACACTATACACCGAGATGTGCACGGGGTGGGGGCAGTGGGTGGGGATGGTGCACACACCAACGGAGGTGACACATGTGGGGGGGTGGGTGTGACTGTGTGATGGGTGTGGAAGGAACACTGTGTAGTGTGTAACAACATATGTTGGACATGCACAATACTGTGTACCACAATGAATGCTGTGAGTGAAAGCACCCTGACTCAAGACATGTGTGGTGGAAGAACCACACATGCTCCCTCTCCACACAGGCCACATTTGCATCAACATCGAGCAGCACTTGCAAGGTGTGTCGCATTCATCTGCTAATATGCTCATAAAATGCATATGCGTTATATGTGTGCTGCACATGTCTCATGCCACCATGCCAAAAATCATCATTGGGTCACCTCTGGGGGTAGTTCACCCACCAGCCATGGTCACTGGTTGTCATACAGTGATGCCATGTCTGGTGTGTAGCACCAGGCAGACAGTCCTCTATCCTGGGATGGCATTTTGACCACGCTGTCAGTGTATGCCCCAGCACATGCGCATATGTAGAGCAAGACACATGTGTTTTGTGGCAGAAAGTGAACACACATGCGACATGCATCAGAAGAATGCCACAGATGTGGCTGGCACCACCATGCACATGTCACATGTGGAAACACGAGCAGATGCTACCACACATCGCCTCTGATCACAGAGCAAATGGCAAGTGTGACAGAGCAACACTACAAGGCCTGCAAAACATCAAAAAGCATGAACAATGACCACACTAAGTGGCAGATCCCTAAACTTTACTCCAGAGTAGACTGCCCTGCTAGTCAACCTGGTGCAGTAGTGAAGGAGGACACCAGGCTCTAGGAGGCACACCCCCAGAGAGAGGGACACATGTATGGAGGCACTTTGGGGAATGTCTGGAGAGGATATCAGGCATCAGACACACTCCCTGGCAGCTGAAACACCGCTGGCAGGATCTCACCAGGAGTGAGTCCATGATCCTGTGGTGCCTGCTGGACATGGCATCCAGCAGTGATATGGCCATGAGGTCTGGGCAGTGACCAGTAGAAGACAGGTAAGACACACAGACTGTCACCCTGGCAGATCCCTATGGCAATCAGTGCATGCCCATGTGACCATCACACTCATACATGTGTACCAATCATGTCTCCACAGGTTGGACCCATGCAGTCCCAGGAGTGCAGGGGAGTGGGGATGGATGCCAGGTGCTGCAGGCTGGGGCCTCTCAGAGAACAGGACCAGAGTGTTGCTGCATATGTGCTTATTGTGGTGTGGCTCACACACCATTACCGGCAATGAACCAACGGATAATGGATGTACAGGGTGTGTGTATGTACACGGTACACATGGGGGGGGGTGGGCCAGGTTGTGCGGTAGGGGTATAATGGGGCATTGCAGCATGATGTTGGAGACAGCACAGGGGTGGCATGTGGTGGCATGGCCACAATGGGAGGGGCAGTGTACTGCAGTACTGCACATCGGTTGTATGGGGGATGGTGTCAACTGGCATCCCCGTGCCATCCCCTTTGTACTGTCGCATGGCCACTGCCTGTACAGTTCACTGATATGTGTTCCATTCCCATGTCACTGGTGCCGCACACTGTGGTGGACCATGAATTGAGAGCCCCCATCACAGAGCCCTACTGTGAGCAATGCAGAAACAAAAGGGAGAGGGATGCATGGGCGTACAAATTATGGACAAGACGCCGTGCAAAGACGGCCCGGCAACTGCCACCGGACAGCAGCGAGGAGGCCAGTGAAGACCAGACCAAGCCAACATCCACCAGGCAAGTGGACACTGTGGCCATGAACAACAAATAGCAGGCCCCTGCAGACCAGGGCCAGAATATTCAGGGTGGTGCACCACCAGACATGTGGTCACTGTTGACAGTGCCCATGCCGATGGCACAGCCATGGGACAGGAAGGAGTGAGTCCCAAACACGGCCTGCAAGTGTATGACAAGGTGAAAGAAGCAGAGGAGGTGGCAGCACACCCAGAGGAGGCTGGTAGTCCCAAGGACCATGAGGACATGGAGGCACAGGCCCAGGACCCTGACGTGGTGCCTGCTGTCAGTGAAGAACAGAGGCCAGCACAGCAGGCCTCGACCCAGAATGATAGGCAGCATGCCCCTGTCCCACCACCACAACGACCCAGGGACAGGGATCAGTTGCTGACTGGACTGGTGGAAGTCATCCTGCAGGACGTGACATGCCTTCATGAGTTCCTCTGTGCCCTACTGTCAGCACTGCAGCAGGGGTGAGGTCACAGTATGCATCAGATGGCTACAGGGCTGTTGTTGTGGGGTGAAGGTAGCAGGCCTGCTCTTTTCATAATGTTTATATTGTTGTTGTTGGGGGGAGGCAGGCCTACTGTTTTATACTGTTTCTAATGTTGTTGTTGTGGGGGGGTGGGTCTGCTGTTATATACTGTTGCTACTGTTGTTGTAGGGGTGAGGGTGGACCTGTTGTTGTATACTTTTCCTAATGTTGTTGCGGGGGTGGGTCTACTGTTGTATACTGTTGCTATTGCTGTTGTTGTGGGGGTGAGGGGGTGGGCTTGGTGTTTCATTATTGTTTAAATTGTTGGTGTTGTGGGGGGATGGGTGCTGTTGTGTTCCGCAATAAACTGTTGTTTATATTCCCTGACCCACGTGTCACTGTGTTGTTTGTGCATGGGTAACTCACTGTTCACCAACATGTGTTGGTTGCCATGGTAATCATGAGAACACACACACTTGGCACTGTAGTGCTGTGGTCTGCGTGGGCACACATAACTGAGGTAGTCACAGGGCACCACAGTGGTGTCAAGTGGGGTGTGCCTTGCCAACATGCTATGTCGCATACATACACCACTGCACCGGATCCCAGCACCACTCATGGTGGCAACTATGCCTCACCACTGTGCACCCTGAAGGCTGTACTTGCCTGCCCGATCTATGTCTGGCTGCTGACTGCAACTACATCAACACTGTGTGGCATGGCACATGTTATCATGTGACATGGCTCCAACATTCAGATATTGTTGTGTGACGTGTACATCCCACTCTACATGCATGTGCAGGCACATGCACTAGACACACTACACTGCACACTGTGTCAGCCCTCCCAGTGGGCTGGACGCGGGCTTGTATGACACCACTCCACCTGAGGGCCTACATCACCCTACATGAGGCACCAGTAGCAGCAGGCCATGGTCAACCATTATACCATCCTAGAGCAGTGATGTGCTGCCGCCTGTCATGGCGACACTATACACATCATCCCATGGCCATGGTTGATGGGTGTCAAATGGTGGCCACACCAACTTTCCTGGGTGTCTCGAAAAGGGGTGTAGCCAGGGGGATGCTTGCTGGATGGGCAGCTGCATATCGATGTCATATTGCAATGGTGGCCTCAGGGACAGGCATGTGCAGTGTTGCCATGACATACCACCCACATGCACGTTGCCTGACTAGTACAGTACGCAAAAGTTCCCAGCAAGGCGCAGATGCTGTGGGACATGCCCCCCCCCCACAAAAAAAGCACAGTGCTGCACAACATTATTGATATTACATGCCACAGCATGGGTGACATGGGAATCTGACCACAGCACTCGCCTTCAGTGGCTGTCCCCAACTGTGGCAGTGCACTCTAGTACAGTGGGGTAAGGTCACCCTGAACACACACAGTGTCGCCCCTATGGTGCTGTTTGCAGCATTTGGACATGCAAGTGCGTGACTCACATGAACATCTCAGTGTATGCTTGTGTGCTGTGTCAGCTCACTGTGCTGTGTCACTACATACTACCGATGCACATGTACAGACCACCCCTTCCAATGGATTACTGCCCAACCCCCACTAACTGCAGGCACATGGTGCCAGACTGTGCTGTTGCTGGCTACTTAGGAACAACAAAGACAACAAACGACAACAAACAACAACAATGTGTATCATGATATGTTTTATTCAGTGTCTCAGGGGATGTAACAACATGTTACAGTCCACAATGTGTGTCAAAGTCTGTGTTTCCATGTGCCCATCGCACACTACATGCAAGGGAATCCCCACCCCCTATACACACACTCCTGTTATGTACACAATGGAGTCCCCATATCTCTGCACACACCCACCTGTGTGTCTGCCCCAATTGTACCCTGTTGTGAGACACAGTTCACATGTGACCATATTCCACTATCAGTGATGGCCCACCATATCTCCCCGTGTCACACTTGTCTGTCACTGTGTGTTGGCAAGGCAGCACCGGGTACAAACACCACTGGACTGGGCAGCCGGTGGCTCCTGTGGCTGCAATCCCATGGCCCTCTGACACATGTTTCCCCTGTCACAGCCACACCAGAAATAGTGTCCTGCACCCCTGTGTCAGCCTCCACCATGGACATGTTATGCCACTTACTGCCCCTTTTCTTAGGTTGGATGTCACTGGCCAGCACTGGCTGGACTTCCCTTGTGTCCCGGTTGGCTATGTCCTATGAACCATGCATGGCTGCCATTCCAGTGTTGGTTGGCTGGCATTCAGGCAACGTGGGGTCCTGTGCTGGCACAGATCATGGTCCTTTGCTGGTGGTGTTGCTGGGACTGGGGGTGGGGATATGGGTGGGAGGATCTGGGTGGTTGTACTGGTGCCTGCTGGACCTAGGGTGACCTCACACTGTGTGCTGTGACAGGACCTGTGGTGGCAGTGTCCAATATATGGGTGTCATGGCTGCACAGGGACAGCTCCTCTGTGTGTGTGTGTGTGTGTGTGTGTGTGTGTGTGTGTGTGTGTGTGTGTGTGTGTGTGTGTGTGCTGTGGTCTGCCTGTGAAGGTGGGGGTACTGGGCATTGTGGCTGGTGGATGGTGGTTGCAGGGTTCTGCTGGTGTTGGTGTGTCAGTGTTTGTGGAGCCCCTCAGTGATGCATGGTTGTGTGCTGTTGCCTCACCTGCAGTTCACTGGCAATTGCCAGCAGGGCAGTGCTCATGGCTTCTGTTTGCCCCTGCTGTTGTGCTACCAAGTGCTCCATGGCCATGGTGCAGCAATCCTTGGTCTCCTGCTGCCCCTGGGCACAATGCCGCAGACCATGAATGGCCAGCACCATAAAAGACAGGACTGAAGTTGTGTCCCATGTACCTGCCTGCATGGCACTTGTGATGACTGTCAGCTATCCCTCCAGTCTCTAGTGGTGTTCCCGCATGTTACTCCTTATGGCGGCAATCTCCCGTATCAGCTGCCCCTGGCCCACTATCATAGAATGGCAGCAGTTGCCGATATATGCTGGTGGTGTGCCCTGCTCCTGGAGGTCTCTGACAGCCTCATCGAAATGTGCCTCCAGTGCTGTGTAACTTATGGGGCTCAGTCCCTCAGTCACTGATCTATGTAGGCCTGGGATGCACACTGTTTCCACCTCACTGTGGTGTCCCACTGTCAGTTCCTCTGTGGCTGCTGTCTGGCTGTGACTCTTCTCACCCACATCCAGATCCACTTGTGTGCTCTGTTGGCCGCCCTCATCCACCTTGGCACACTCCTCTTACTCCACCTTATCACCATCACCCTCCTCATCCTCCTCCTCCTCTGCCTCCCCATGTTCTTCAGATGTGTTGGTTGTGGTTGACGTACTGCGGTCACCATCACTGTCCATGTCCTCCTGGCTGGCCTGCTGTGTGCCTTTGTGGTCTGCACCACCAGGTATTCTGTCCCTGGGCACTGCTGTGAATCCTGTGGGATGGAAAGGGCGTCAGGTGTTGCTGCTCATAGCCCCCTCTTGTACCGATACCCAGTTATCCACTATACTTCCTTGTACAGCCTGGTGTGCTTTCAGGTCAGGGGAACATTGCCATCCTGTTGTTGGGCCATGGTGGAAGACTGCTTCATTGTCTTCCCTCTGCCCATCAGTGTGACTGGCCACTGTGGGGCCATGACACTCCCAGGCATTGTCAAATGGCACCTGCTGTGTTAACCTACCAGTGCATGGTTGTTCCTCCTCCCCTTTCCTGGGGGTATTGCTGTACTTGATGTTAGGAGCTTGTGTCTTGGTTGTGGCAGTGCACACCTTCTGGACAGACACATGGTGCTGACTGGGGACTGGCCCACATGTCATCCGGCTATGCTGTCTGGGCGCATATATCACACCTGTCACCTGCAATGTTGCATGGGCATTGTTGCTAGGACTGTGCAACCCTTCACACTACTGACATGTGCCACATTGCTGGGACAGCCATTCCACAGTGGCATATTCACACATTGCATATGCCTGCGTGTGACAGCCTTGTGGTGCCACGGCCATACCTGTGCGTGGCTGTCTGCATGTTTATTGTGTCACAGACCTCACATCCCTGGTACCAATGATGACATTGCCCTATCACCCTATAGCTCATGCCTTTGGGTTGCTGCATCCTGCAGAAGCACACACACATACACACACACACACGCATATCTGCACTCACACGCATGGTCGCACACTCACACACTCAGTCACATACTCAGCGGTCTACACACACAGACATGTTTTCAGTGTTGCCCCTCCTCATCAGTGTACCTGTTCTGCTCTGCAGCCTGAAGGTGTCCAGGTCTGTGCCACCACTGATGGTGTGGCGGCTAATGTGTGCTGCTATCTTTTTCTCATGGATGGTTAGGGCCTGTAACTGGCTGCTACCCCCTCCTGCAGCTTGGGCACAGCCTCAGTTGTGTGCCAGCTTCTGCTTGTGTCGCCTCTTCATATCATTTTTTTTTTTTTGGAGATCTCTTATGGTCTGTTTCTGGGTGGCCACAGCATTGACTTCCTGGCCACATCTTCCCATGTCTTCATTCTCTGGTCCCGTTTCGCCTTCTCACCACCCCTACTTAGCAGTAGCTCAGTGTGTGTATCAATTTCATTAATGAGGATGTCTGTTTCCTCATAACTATATTTTTTTTCCTCCTTTGCCTCCCACTTGCGACTTATGCCATTGTCAAGTTGTGCCTTGCAGTTCTGACTTTCGTCATACAGAAGTGTGCGGTAACAATGTCATTTCTGTGACTTGCATGCTTTTACATGATGCAGGTAGCCGCTTGTGACATTCGCAACTTTTCTTGGTGTCAGTCACAGCTCTTCTAGAATATGGTGCAAGTCACATGTCGCAACTGTTTTGGTGCATTTTACGCATTTGCGTAACTTACGTCAGGCTTAACTGCACCTGTGAGAATTGGACCAATAGTTGTTTTCATTTTTTTGGCCATCCATATCTCTAAAACTGTACAAGATACCATCATGAAACTGTTCACGTCTTGAGACTGATAGCCTGACCACGCATGCTAAATTTTGTGCTATTTTGCCAAATGATGACAAAGTTATTAAAGTGCAAAGATTTGTTTTAACATTGAACTGACAACCCAACCCTAACTACAGACGCACTACCATATTATTATATTATGTTGTATGCTATAATATATATTATACAATGGCAAGAAATAATCTTGGACTGTGATTGGTCAGTTTGGGGCTGGACCCATGGTGTTATCCCAGCACGTCGCCACGGGTCTAGTCTCAGCACTGTGAACCCATATAGATGATGATGTGCTTGATGCTCTGCTTGATGATGGGCTTGATTGTTTCATCTTCTCTTAAAAACAAAAAAATATTTTTCCACACAAAAACATCTTTAAAATGATTTATTTTATTCTGTATAACAACAAGCCATTGTATAATAGGAATAATGCACTCCAGGGTGTGTGTCGTTTGGGATAACGCCACGCCTGGGGCATTGGATGCACTCGGCCTGCAGCCTCGTACCCAACCCCCCCAGGCGTGGCATTATCCCAGCATGACACACACCCTGTGGTGCATTATTTCTTTAATAGTGTAGGGGAGCTCATACACAACAAGGCTATTCTTTCACTCCTGTGTTACCAGGAGAAGAAGGATGTTCATCTGTTGTCATGATGACCACAAGGTGAAATAATAGCCTTGTTGTGTTATGTGGTTCCCATACACTATTTTATATAGTCTATGGTGTATAAAATACACTACAAGACCTTTTTTTAACATTTACTAGAGAACGGTGGTTCAAATACAAAAGCAGGGAAGTGGCATTAACTTAAAAAGAAACTGGAATTTGGCTTTGACTTCATAATGGCATCTGTCTTACACTGATCAACTCCCACTAATATTTTTCCATATTTTGGCCTGAAATAAATAAGAGAAACTGACTACCTGCTGTATAGGGACGTTTATGAGGTGACTGCTTTTACTGCTGCTTTTATGGTGATTGCGCGCATGCGCAAGAAACATGTTGCGGCAGCTTTCTCCACAAGCAGGTTGTGGAGGTGCGGCACTGCTGTGCCCCTTGCCCCCACAGCTTGCAAAGGCTTGTCCCCCCATCCCCCAAAGCCATGGCATGCTGCTACTGACAGTATTTCAGCCAGCATGCCACAACCTTCTAAAAAATCAGCCGCTGCAATCAGGGGCTGCCTCATCATTGCAGCGTCAGCCATCTGCTGCAATGAGGGAGCGACCCGTCATTGCAGGGCGGGATGTAGGATCCCTGATATTGTTTGTGAACATGGCAGTGACTTGTCGCTGTAGTCACAAAAAATATTTACCCCCCACCATGTTTATTTGCCAACGGGGGAGCCCACTCCCTATCAGCATAATGTAAACCCCCCTCCTGGTTTTATTGTCTGCCAACGGGGTGCCCAGTCCCCGTCGGTAGAAAGAAATTCCTCCCCGATTTTGTTGTTTGACGATGGGGTGCCCAACTTCATCGCCACAGCCGCCCCCCAAATCAAGACTCTGGTAGCACGCTGAAGCTCCACCCCAGCTGCCACATGGCTCTTTTGCTGTTTGCCAATGGGGTGCCCAATCCCCCATCAGCTACAGCTGCCCTCCAAAGCAAGACTGTGGAGGCACATTGGGAGCCCACCCCAGCATGCCACATGCCCCTGTAAAGTTAAAAACGGTCCAGCAATGTTTTTTTTTTTACCTGAAAAAAAAAGAAACAGTCCCTCGTAATCTCACTGCCCCCCTCCCACAACCCATACCCATCCACCCACTGCACACCCTGCCTCCCCACACACACCCTCACCCCATACTTACCTCCGGAGCGCAGCACAACTATCTTCGGTGGACCAGAAACACATCTGCACTCTTCAAAGCTGACCACGAACTGAGGAAATGCTGGTAAGCTGTATAATGTAATAAATACGTTTTTTTTTAACTTTAGTGCATATCTCAGGCATTTTAGGGAATTTTTTCACCAAATTTTCAACATGGGGTTTTTGGGACCCCTCCTCCTGAATTCTTGAACTGTCATGGCGTTAATCAGCCCCGAAAGGTGGTTTCGCAGTCACTGCATGGAATCACCCTTTGGGCCCAATTAATGAAATGACAGTGCCAGTGTTCATGAGGTGGACTCTCAAAAAGCCTATATTGCAAATTTGGTGGAAAAATTCCAAAAACCCAACTGTTTCTGGCGTGTATTGTGCGGTTACTTCATGCCTTCGTAACTTGGCGGTTACAATATTTTCAGACCAGATTTACAACATTGGCATTTTGTCACACTTCCTCGTGAGCAGTGCAGCTGTCATTGTTCACATCCTTGCCGAAATGTGTTTTCACACTTCCGGTGCAGAATAGCGCGGTCTCTGTGGGAAACAGTGTTCAGAACAGATTAAGAAAATGACAGTGACACTGTTCATGAGTAGAGGTCCTAAAATGCCTATGTTGAAAATTTGGGTAACAATACTCCATAAAATGACTGTGTTACGAGCATGCATTGCACAGTTGGCACGCACACTCATAATTTCATGAATTTTTTAATATTTTCACTCCAGATTTTCAACATTGCCATTTTCCCAGACCTACTTATGAATAGTACAGTTGTCATTTTTCCCATCCTGGCTGAAATGTGTTTTCACACTTCTGGTGCAGAATAGAGCAGTCGCTGTGGGAAATCACTGTTCGGGACGGATTAAGAAAATGACAATGATAGTGTTCATGACCAGAGGTCCGAAAATGCCTATGTTGAAAATTTGATGATAATAGCTCATCAATTGACTGTGTTACAAGTGTGCATTGCGCACTTTCCATGCACCCTTGTAACTTCGCAGATTTGTAATATCGTCACGCCAGATTTTCAACAGTGGCATTTTTTCACACCTCCTTATAAGCAGTACAGCTGTCACTTTTCACATCCTGACCGAAATGTGTTTTCACAGTTCCGGCGCAGAATAATGTGGTCACTATGGGAAATCAGTGTTCCGGGACAGATTAAGAAAATGACAGTGGCACTGTTCATGATCAGAAGTCCTAAAATCCCTATGTTGAAAATTTGGTGACGAAACTCCATAACATGACTGTGTTACAAGCGTGCGTTGAACTGTTTCCACACACCCTTGTAACTTCGCAAATTTGTAATATTGACACGCCACATTTTCAACAGTGGCATTTTTTCACACCTCCTTATGAACACTACAGCTGTCATTTTTCACATCCTGGCTAAAATATGTTTTTGCACTCCTGCTGGAGAATAGCACGGTCACTCTGGGAAATCAGTGTTTGGGACTAAGTGAGAGGAGGGAGTGACTGAGCTCAACTGAGCTCTGTTGGAACTGCTGCGGATTTGTTTGTGGGCAGATAAAGGCCCCAACACAAGAGCCCAGTACAAAAGGGCAGCCTGCAGCACTGGGAGAAACAGAACGAGAGAGCGACTGAGGGAGGGGGAGTAAGCAAACTCACCGGAGCACTGTCAGGACTGCTGCGGATTTCTTTGTGGGCAGAAAAAGGCATCAGTGCAGGCAGGGGCCCAGTACAAAAGGCCAGCCTGCAGTGGTGGGAGAAACAGAACGAGCGAGTGAGACAGGGGGACTTAGTGAGCTCAACAGAGCTCTATCAGGACTGCTGTGGATTTCTTTGTGGGCAGAAAAAGGTGCCAATGCAGGCAGCAGCTCCATACAAAAGGCAGCTTGCAGCACCAGGAAAAACAGAATGAGTGCATGAGAGAGTGAGACTGAACGACCTCAACAGAGCTCTGTCAGGACAGCTGCGGATTTCTTTGTGGACAGACAATGGTGCCAACGCAGCCAGGAGCCCCATACAAAAACGCAGTCTGCAGCACCAAGAGAAACAGAACAAGTGAGTGACAGAACGGTAATGAGCGAGCACAATGGAGCTCTACTGTAACTGCTGCTGATTTCTTTGTAGGCAGAAAATGCAGCAATGCAGGCAGGAGCCCAGTACAAAAGGCCAGCTTGCAGCGCTGGCAGAAACGGAATGCAGAAGTGACGGGGGGGGGGGTTAGTGAGCTCAATGGAGCTGTGTCAGGACTGCTTCAAATTTCTTTCTAGCCAGAAAAAGCCGTCAATGCAGGCAGAAGCCCAGTACAAAAGGACAGCCTGCAGCACCAGGAGACACAGAACGAGCGAGTGAGGGAGGAGGAGTCAGTGAGCTCAACGGAGCTCTGCTGGGACTGCTGCAGATTTGTTTGTGGGCAGAAAAAGGCTGTAATGCATGCAGGGGCCCAGTAAAAAAGGGCAGCCTGCAGTGGCAGGAAAACCAGAATGAAGCGAGGTTTGTGAGCTTAGCAGACTGTATTGTAACTGCTGCAAATTTCTTTGTGGGCATGAAGGCAGCAATGCAGCCAGGAGCCCAATGAAAGGGCAGCCTGCAGCACCGGCAGAAATGAAATGAGTGAGTTAGAGAAGGGGAGTAAGCGAACTCAACGGAGCTTTGTCGGGACTGTTGCAGATTTCTTTATGGGCAGAAAAAGGCACCAACAGAGGCAGGATCCCAGTACAAAAGGGCAGCCTGCAGCACCAGGAGAACCAGAATGAGTGAGTGAGACGGGGGAGTGAACCACCTCAATGGAGCTCTGTCGGGACAGCTGTGGATTTCTTCCTCGGCAGAACAAGGTGCCAATGCAGGCAGCAGCCCAGTACAAAAGAGCAGCCTGCAGCACCGGGACAAACAGACTGAGCCAGTGACAGAGGGCCACTGAGCGAGCTCAACAGATCAACGCAATTAACATTCCGCATTGACATATGCTTGTTTTATTTTATGACAAGAGCACAGGCTTGGCTTGAGTGATTTCAACAGTAGTGCCAGTGTCAGTCAGCTGGTCGACGGTATTGTTAATTGATGTCCATAGTGCAAATGAACAAGAATGCATCCTGCTGCAGTACAAGCATCACTGCTATGGCAGAATTACTTTTTAGAGGGGACTGAAATCTGTACTGAACAAGGTCATACCTTACATAGCCTAATATTAAAATGAACACTTCACTACAGATGTTTTGCAAATGGGATAAAAAGAATAAAAATATCATTTAGAAGTATGCTGTACTTACTGTTGCCACCTATGTTGCCCAAATCTTCAGTTCTTAAGGAGCAAAATATTTTTTTAAAAACCTCTTATCTGACCTCCAACTGCAAAAGTGTAAGTGTGTGTGAGTGTGTTTGTGTGTGTGTGTGTGTGTGTGTGTGTGTGTGTGTGTGTTCGCACATGTGCATGTGTGAGTGTGTGGTCTATCTCCCCCCAATTCTGTCACCTATGTACAGCATTTGCTATGATTCCGCACCAGCCTCATTCTAAGAAAGTTCAGCCTGGGCAAGCCTTCAAGACCACTTCAAGTTCTGTTACTGCTATTATTTATCAACTTCCTTAGACAGCTACATCCCCATTTTACTGGGTCTCTCTCAGTCCCTTGTCTTTTATATTGGGAATGCTGCAGACACATCTTGGGTGGACATTTTTCTTTGCACCCATCAGTGTCATCCAGTGGTCGATGGGTAGTGGGTGTGTGGAATGAGGCGGTGGATACGCTCACTCCTCAGAAGTCAAGCAAATTCTCCCTTTCATGATGCAAATCATCTCTGGCAAGACCTGAAGCAAGATAGCTTAGTTGACTCACAACCCCTGGTCCCCCAGGTGGTAGTACATCACTGCTAATACACCACTGGACTGGCCATGTTGTTTGTTCTCTACTTTATTCATGTACCTGCCAACCTCTGGAGGTTCGGTCACTACAGGGACCTACATCACTGGCGGTGGTTGGCCAGAGTTCTTTACAAGTTTTTATGTATTGGGGTGGGCATAGGGTGGCTAAGAGGCATTAGGGCATCAGACAAAATCTAGTTTCAGAACAGAAGTTACTGAACACGCTGTACACATCAAATTTTTCAGTCAAACAGTAGGGGGTTGTATTAAACCTTAGTACTCTCTGAGTTAAAATATTTGCTATTACTGGCTGTTCCTTTCCCATGAGGCGGGTATACATTCATCTGTCTGGTTCCAGATCACATTTACTTTTTGTTACATTCAGAGGCATGATGTTCAAACATTTTGATTCTGAGATCTTTACTTGTGCACTACCACCAGTCACCAGCTCCCTGGGGTAAAGAGTTATATTTATTTAGTTTTTGTTTACTGGGTAAGTATACTAGACAAATGAATGCCTGGTTTCAGGCACAAGCCAGGCGAATTACACCATACTAATACAATGAGTGCTGCATAACAGTAAAACAACATGATTAGGTGTACAGATCAGTGTACAAAGCAGTAAGTAAATAAGTAAAATGTTATTTATATAGCACCTTTCCAAAGCCAAGGTGTTTTAACAAAACATAACAATATTCCATATAAATAAACAATAACAGTAATATAAATAACTATAAAATGTATTACTAATATAATTATCCAGATTAAAACATCAAAAAAAGAGCCTGGTTAAAAAGATAGGTTTTAAAATCAGCTTTTTAAAACGTTCAATAGTCAGGCATTCTCTTAACCAATGAGGTAGGGAATTCCACAGGGTGGGAGCCGCAAAGGAAAAAGCTTGGACACCGGAAGTTTTCAGATGCACTCTGGGAATCTCAAGCAATCCCTTGTTGGTGGATTGGAGAGGACGACACGGGAAATAAGGAGTCAAAAGATCTTTCAGGTAGCCGGGTGCCTAATTGTGTATGGCTTTAAAGGCCAGCAAGCCAATCTTACAGGTGATCTGCCATTGAACAGGTAGCCAGTGCAGTTCATGCAGCAGAGGCATAATATGACTAGTGCTATATGTACCAGTCAAAAGCCTGGTGGTCACATTCTACTCCAGCTGTAGGCAGCAGATATCAACCTCTGGAAGCCCTAGGTAGAGGGCATTGCAGTAATCAAAGTGGGTGGTGATGAAGGCGTGGACCAAAAGTTGGTAGGGCATCCGGAGAAACCAGGTGTTTCACCTGGGCAATATTCTTCAGATAGTAAAAAGAGGATTTGACCACAGCCAACAGCAGAGATCTTAGAGTCAAACCATCATCAAAAATAATGCCCAGGTTCTTCACCTGATCTGAGGTGGTAAGCTGAACGCCATCAAGCCATCAGTCCGACAACTGCCCAGCCCACATACCCACCCCCAGCCGACCTGGGTGCATCATCAACACCTCTGTCTTATCCGGTTTCAGCCTCAGCCAACTGGTGCTCATCCAGTCCTTGATCTCGGTGAAACAGTTGTGAAAGACAGAGACTACAGCCTCCTGTCTGAGTAGAAAAGACATATAAAGCTGAGTATCATCTGCATAACAGTAAAAACTCAAACTGTATCATCTGATGATATCTCCTAATGACAGCATGTACAACAAACAATATGGGCGACAATCTGGAGCTCTGCGGCACCCCACATGACAGAGAGAGCATGTCAGAGGAATAAATTCTGGTGACAACCCTCTGAGAGCTGCCCATGAGGAATGATTGAAACCATTTGAGGACTGTACCCGATAGTCCACAAAGGAAATCCAAAAGCACACCATGGTCCATAGTGTCAAATGCAGCAGACAGATCAAGAAGGACCAATATGATACATGCCTTTTGATATCTCACTCTAGGAGGTCATTCAATGCCTGGATGAGTGCAATCTCAGTACTATGTCTCTTCCTAAATCCAGACTGGACAGCCTCATAGATACCATGGGTCCCAAGATAACCCTTCAGCTGCAATGCAACCACCTTTTCAATAACTTTACCTACAAAAGGCAGGTTAAAGACAGGCCTGTAGTTAGCTGGGTAGTTTAGATCCAAGGAGGGTTTTTTAAGGAGTGGTCATACGACTGCCTCCTTTAGGGGATCTGGAAGGATGCGCCTCTCCAAGGAACCCCAAACAATTTCAGCTAGGATTGGGCAAATGACATCTACACAATCCACTAATAGGGGTGTAGGGCCCGGTTTCAGACTACAGCTGTTTGGGCACAGAGTCTGGATGGTTCTTACAATATCCATGAGTTCTGGCCTACTGAAGTCTGACCAGGCAGACCAAGTGTTCATCACCTCCCGCCGATCACCACAATCCCTCATAGAGAGAGCTGGGACGGTGCTGGCCCAGATGCTGACCACCTTATCTGTGAAGAATCGCACAAGCTCATCACACTTAATCTGCCAAAAAGCTCCTCCAGGTTAGAGACAGACTGGATTGCACAATCTGTCTACAGTCTGGAAGAGCTGGGCTGGTTGATTCTGCACAGCAGAAATCTCCCTGGACAGGAATTCTGCCTTCCTATGGGTGATTTCCGATTGATAATTCTCATAATGCCCATCAGTCTGAACTTGTCAGCATCCAGGCTAGACTTCCTCCAAGCTTCTCCAGACTTCAACCCCTTCTCCTCAATTCTTTCACGGAACTGTCAAACCAAGGTCTCCTTTGGAGAAGACTAAGGGGTCAAACACGAAGCAGTGCAATCTTGTCCAGGGCATCCCCTACTTCCCTATCATAGGTCAGTACCAGATCCCCTGGACTCATGCATTCACTCGATAAACCCGATAGATCTAGCACCACCACTAGGCCTACTGGGGTAACCCTCCCCTTAAAGGGCAGTACTGGATCATCTCCATGGGGTAGGCCCTTTAGGGGAGCCCTGAAATTGAACCTAATGTGATGGTTCGACCAACCAACTGGTTCCACCCCCAAGTCCATGATCTCTATCCCCAGGAGGAACACCAGGTCCAATGAGTGACCCCCTATATGGGTAGCGGAGGTAATAACCTGTGTGAGACCCAGTGTCAGCATAAGCTGGAGGAGATTTTGTCCAAAATGCAAGACTTCACTGTTGACCCAGGCATTGAAGTCCCACATAATTAACCATCTAGGGGACTCCAATGCCACTTTGACGATGAAGTCCACACACACTCTCCTTCAGGAATTCTGCACCATCACCTGGTGGATGGTAGATCAGGAGTATCCTGAAACCCACACTAGCTCTCAGGATACACTCAATGAACCTAGTGGCCTTCACTGGTACATCAACAAAGCCCAGTTCAGGCTTAAATACAGTGGCTACACCCCCGCCCCTATGATCCAGCCTTGGGCAGTGTAACACCGAGAACCCAGCTGGAAAGACAGAAGCCAGTATAGGGTCTGCATTTTCATCCAGCCAGGTCTCAGTGATACAAACCAGGTCCATTGTTCCAGCAAGATCAGCTATAATAGCTGTCTTGTTCATAATGGATGTGGCATTGCATAATACTGCCCGAGTAGGATGAGTCATCGAGGAAGACCTCAGCTCCTGCCCACTAATTGTGGAGCCCTTGGATATGGGGACAAGACAAGGGGAACCCCTGTCCTGGCAGCTTTTCGCCTCAGGGTGTCTTCTGGTCTCCACTACCTCAATCAACCCTCTCTTATCCCTTCCCCCACTAGACCTAAGTAGTACAGAGTATCAGAATAACAGTTAACAGACACTAACAAGGATTGATATAGAGTACAGTATTATTAAACAGCAGATATCAAACTTTTTCTGCAAAACATAAAGTAGGCGTAAAACATCAGATTAGAACACACGGAGCGTCGAGTACAGGAGCATGTACAATTGTCCGTGGACATTAGGTGCTTACAGAGCTCAGTTCTGAAGAGGGAGTGAGACAATCAGGAGCACAAGGTATGCAGTAACAAGTTTCAGAAATGAGGAGCAAGGTAGGAAAAAGCCTTAGTACCCATATTTGAGATGCATTTAGGTGTGGTGAGTAGCTCTTGGTGGGAGGACAGGAGGGGATACAGTTGATCAGACCTTTTGAACATGACCACAAGTGTTGCAAGTGTACCTGACCTAATGAACTTGTCCATTCTACATAGTGAATAGTGCATGAGGGACATAGGAGATAGCCAATAAAGTTTACTATACAGATCACAGTGGTGTGTCAGTCTGTGCGCAGATAAGGCAAAGAGACAGATCCCATTGTAATTAATAGTCTACTTGGAGAGAATACTTGAGCTAGCCTGGGTGAGGGGTAACAATTCATATGTTAGACTGGGCAGCAAGACTCCATGAGCAAGAGCAAGTTGACCAGAAGGAGTAAGGGGTATCCCTAATTCTATAGGCAAGCCCTAGTCTGGAGTTGACTATCTTGCATACTTTGGTGATATGGAGGGAAAAGTCTAAGATAGGATCAAGCGAGATGCCCAGACATTTAAAGGCCTGAGTTCAGTAAGGGGATCACTGTTAGAGCACAGAACAGCTAAATTAGTTGGACATGTTTTAAGTTTAGGATGAGAGCCAAAGCACATGGAATGGGTCTTAACTACGTTCAGACGCAGTCTGTTTTTTGACAGCCAAGACTGAACACCACCAAAGTGGGCAATAGTAAAGGGTCCAAACTAGAACACTGAGGAACACCACTTCCAATAGCAGCACAGTCAGAGGAGGAGTTATTAAATTTCAAAAACTGTAGCCTGCCACTAAGATAACTAGAGAACCAGGCTATAGCGGGGGAGGGGGACCAAGTGCAGTAAGTTTGGATAAGACAAGGACGTGATCTAACAAATCAAAGGCCTTAGTTGAATCAATTAGGAGCAGACCAGTGTACATACCCTTTTCAATAGCAATTTTACTGTCATTGGTGAGTTGTATAAGGGCTGTGGAACTGCGATGGCCTGGCCTGAAACCATGCAGCTCCTCAGATAGCAGTTTATGTGTTTGCAGATATTTGGTAACCTATTGGGCAACAAATTTTTCAAGAATCTTATTCAGAGCTGGCAGGATAGCAACTGAACAGTAATTTTCAAGGTTTTCGGGGTCTCCTTTTTATATTTGCTTGTGCACACGCGAAAGAAACATGTTGCTGCAGCTTAATGCAGAAGCAGGTTGTGGAGGTGTAGCACTTGTGACCAATGACGCCACTGCATTTTGGGGCTTGTGTGTTGGGCACCAATAAAGGAGGATGCTGCCCAAGACACTAGTTTTAAAGTGTACCACTACCTTGAAAGAAAATAGCCACACCAGTCCGGAAGTGCCTCATCATAGCAGCAGCAGCCTGTCGTTTCAACAGAAGCTGAGACTGCAATGGCGGACCGGCCCCGATTGATGTGGCACAGTGTTGCTGTTCTGGTGATGGGAGAGCCCACTCCCCATCGGCAAAATGCACCCCATTTGTTGTGTGCCGAGGGGGTGCCCAATCCCCCTCTGCATCATGCGCCCCATCCCAGCAGTCTTTCTTTGCCGACAGGGGCCCAATCCCCATCAGCTTCAGTCCCCTCTTTCCAGTTTAATTTGCTGATGGGGGAGCACATTCCCCAATGGCATAATGTCTCCCTCCTCCAATTTGTAGTGTGCTGCGGGTGGGTGCCCAATCCTCCTCGGCTCTTGCCCCCCCACTCTGTATGTGCCGACGGGGGTGCCCAATCCCCTGTCAGCTACAACCCCTCCAAAAAACACTCAGGTAGCATGTTGGGAGCCCACCCCAGTGTGCCAAATGTCCCTGTTAAAAAAAAAATAATAATTCCCACGATGTGTTTCTTTTTTTAACCTGTAAAAAAGATAACGGTCCCTCGCAGCCTCTCCTGCCCCCTCCCACAACCCGTGCCCACCCTCTGCACACCCTGTCTCCCCATACCCTCCTCACTCCATACTTACCTTCAGAGCCCAGAGCAACGATCTTCGTGAACTGGGAACATGTCTGCACTCTTCAAAGCCAACCACAAACTGAAGAAATGCTGGTAAGCTGTATAATGGCATACATTGGGGTTTTTTTCAACTTTGGCGCATATCTCAGGCATTTTTGGGAATTTTGGCACCAGACTTTCAACATGGGGTTATTGGGACCCCTCCTCATGAATTCAGTCACTGCCATGGTATCATTCAGTCCCAAAAGGTGATTTTGCGGTCACTGTGTGGAATCACCTTTACGGACTGAGTAATGAAACGGCAGTGCCACTGTTCATGAGGTGGGCTCTCAAAAAGCCTATGTTGCAAATTTGGTAAAAAAATTTAAAAAATTACTGTTTTACGAGCATGCGTTGTGCAGTTTCCACACATACTCATAACTTCATGAATCTGTAATTTTTTCACTCCGGATTTTCAATATTGGCATTTTTCCACACCTCCTTATGAACAGTGGAGCTGTCATTTTACACATCCTGGCCAAAATGTGTTTTCGCACTTCCAGCGCAGAATAGCACGGTCGCTGTGGGAAATCACTGTCTGGGACAGATTAAGATCAAGCAAGTGAAAGAGGGGGAGTGAGCAAGCTCAGCTGAGCTCTGTCAGGACTGTAGCAGATTTCTTTGTGGGCAGAAAAAGGCACTGATGAAGATGTTGAATAGAACCGGTCCCAGCACTGATCCCTGTGGTACCCCACTGGTCACTCTTCCCTCTGTGGAGTGACAGCCATTTACCACCACCCTCTGTGTCCTGCCACCCAGCCAGTTACCTACCCACCACACTACTGTCCTGCCCACACCCATATTCCCCAGTTTGTGTAATAGTCTTCTATGTGGCACAGTGTCAAATGCCTTGCTGAAGTCCAGATAGGCCATGTCCACTGCCCTCCTGATCCACCTCCCTAGTCACCCAGTCAAAAAATTCAATGAGACTGGTCTGACATGACCTCCCCTTGTGAAACCATGCTGCCTTGGGTCCTGTAGTCCATTGACAACCAGATGTTCCACCAATCTCTCCTTTAGAAGTGCTTCCATGATCTTTCCACTACCGAGGTGAGGCTGACCGGTCTGTGGTTCCTGCTTCCTCTTTGTTCCAGCTTTTGTATAAAGGGACTACATCTGCTGTCCTCTAGTCTTTGGGTACCTCCCTGTTTCCAGTGATTGGCTAAACAGGATAGCCAGAAGGTTCAGCCACCACCTCTCTTAGTTCTTTAAGGACCCTGGGGTGCACCCCATCTGGCCCCATTGCTTTGTCAACTCTTATTACTTCCAGTTCCTTCAGGACCCTTTCTCGTGTAAAGGGACTTGTGTCCATTTCTGCACCATTCTCACCCCTTGTACTCATTATCCCTCCCTTTGTCTTTCTTTTTTCACTTATGTACCTGTAAAAGGTTTTGTCCCCTTTAACCACTGATTTTGCAATGTGTTCTTCTGTCTGAGCTTTGGCTTCCCTTACTGACTTCCCTGCCTCCCTTTGTTTCTCCTGGTACTTCTCCCTATCCCCTTCTGCCTGTGTCTTTTTGTATTGCCTGAATGCTATCTTTTGGCTTTCACTTTCTTTGATACCTCTTTGGAAAACCATAATGGTCTCCTCTTCCTTTTCCTCTTGCTAACCTGCTTAATGCATAATTCTGTTGTTCTTATAATCCCCATTTTAAATACGCTCACTGTTCCTCAACCCTGATTCCTGTCCCATTCCCCTTAATGCCTCTTTCAAGTATTTCCCCATTTTCCCAAAGTCTGCCCCCTAAAATCCAGGATACATGTTTTTGTGTGGTTTGGTTCTGCTCTTTCTGTGATTTCAAACCGCAATGACTGAGGTCACTGTTACCCAGGTGCTCCCCACTGTTACCCCCATCACACTGTCCCTGTTTGTGAGCACAAGGTCCAGTATTGCCTTCTGCCGAGTTGGTTCCATGACCAGTTGCTTGAGAAGGCACCCTGAAGGAGTCAGGATAAATCTGCTCTAGTTGATGCTGCTGCTGGGATGCTCCAGTCCACATCTGGAATATTGAAGTCTCCAACCAGTACTACCTCACTCTTGTCTGCCATCCTTTGGATGGCTAGCATCAACTCTATCTGTTTCTTCCTCCTGGGCTGGTGGTCTATAGACCACACCTGTGCGGATATTTGGCCCCATTTTCCTTTCTAGCTTAACCCACAGTATCTCTCCCCCATTTTGTTCCTCCTGGATCTCTGTGGCCCTTATGTCATTTTTCACATACAGTGCCACTCCTCCTTCCTTCCTGCCTGCTCTGTCTCTTCTGAATATGTTGTAGCCAGGTATGGCCATCTCCCAGTCATGGTTATCATTACACCAGGTTTCAGTGATGGCCACAATGTCCAGGTCTGACTGTACCATAGCATATAAATGGCAGGAACGTTATAGGCGACAACCCAAACGCATACCCCAATGCCTGTCCGTCTCTGCAGGGTGGAGGTGGGGTTAACGTGAAGTTCAATACTTCACTGACATTCCTACTCTGTATCTGTCTAACTCCTGCATTTCCAATGCTAATACCAGCAAGCAAATATTCAACATTGACAAAAGCTTGTTTATAAACAGGAACAACCTTTGTTACCTTCCATACTTTTGGAACAACACCCACCATTAGTGATAGTTTAAAAATCCAGGTAATGGGTAGGGCAAGATGGAGTACCACAATTTTCAGCTACTTCAGTTCTAGACCATCATTTCCAGGGCTGCTATGAGGGGAAATGGCCCTGAGTAATCTAACCACCAGTCTACAGCTAACTGCTCTGAGATAAAAAGGAGGGGAATTAAGGGGTGAGGCTGGAGAAGACAGTTCGGGAGAGCCACAACTTTTATTAGTATATTTAGTCGGATCTGTGAAAAGCAAGTTGAAGGCCTTGGCAATGGTTGATGGGTTGTTACAGTTGGTACCATTCACTAACGTGTCTGATTCAGGGGTTCTAGAGCAGCCACCCAGGAGGCTTTGGATATGGCTCCAGAGGTTTGTGGGATCACCCACAGTAGACTGAAGAAGTTCTTTACATTGAGAATTCTTAGCAGCTCGGATGCTTCTTTCACATTCATTTCGATGCTTCATATATTCGTTCTAGTCATATATAGTGCTGGAGGCTTTGAACTTGACCCAACTCTTATCTCTTGCCTTGATTTCAGTTAATAGGGAACTATGTAGCCACTTGGTGGCAGTAACCTTGACCCTGCACTTCATAAATGGGATATGTCTGTCTTGGAGAATCAGGAGTTGAGAGATAAAATAGGAGAGAGCTTCATCAACACATACATAATTATAGATAGGTGACAAGTCAGCTTGCCTCAGGTCAGCTAAGAGATCAGCTATGATAGTTTCCAGGACAAAGGTACAGTCTGTAGCAGTAGCAGTACTCAACACACAGGTGTTACCCCCAAACCAGAATGACTCAACGGTCTTGGATGGAGAATTTCTCTAGTACTCCCCCACTGCCAGTTGTACAGTACCCAGCCAGAACACCTCACATATTCAGAAGAGACAGAGCAGGCAGGAAGGGAGGAGGAGGAGTGGCACTGTATGTGAAAAATGACATAAGGGCCACAGAGATCCAGGAGGAACAAAATGGGGGAGAGATACTGTGGGTTAAGCTGGAAAGGAAAATGGGGCCAGCCATCCACAGGTGTGGTCTATAGACCACCAGCCCAGGAAAGAAACAGATAGGGAGATGATGCTAGCCATCCAAAGGATGGCAGACAAGAGTGAGGTAGTACTGGTTGGAGACTTCAATATTCCAGACGTGGACTGGAGCATCCCAGCAGCAGCATCAACTAGGAGCAGATTTATCCTGGACTCCCTTCAGGGTGCCTTCCTCAAGCAACTGGTCATGGAACCAACTTGGCAGAAGGCAATACTGGACCTTGTGCTCACAAACAGGGACAGTGTGATGGGGGTAACAGTGGGGGAGCACCTGGGTAACAGTGACCACCAGTCATTGTGGTTTGAAATCACAGAAAGAGCAGAACCAAACCACACAAAAACACGTATCCTGGATTTTAGGGGGGCAGACTTTGGGAAAATGGGGAGATACTAGAAAGAGGCATTAAGGGGAATGGGACAGGAATCAGGGGTTGAGGAACAGTGGGCAGTATTTAAAATGGGGATTACAAGAACAACAGAATTATGCATTAAGCAGGTTAGCAAGAGGAAAAGGAAGAGGAGACCATTATGGTTTTCCAAAGAGGTATCAAAGAAAGTGATAAGCAAAAATATTGCATTCAGGCAATACAAAAGACACAGGCAGAAGGGGATAGGGAGAAGTACCAGGAGAAGCAAGGGAGGCAGGGAGATCAGTAAGGAAGCCAAAGCTCAGACAGAAGAACACATTGCAAAATCAGTGGGTAAAAGGGACAAAACCTTTTACAGGTACATGAGTGAAAAAAGAAAGACAAAGGGAGGGATAGTGAGACTGAAGGGGGAGGATGGGAGCCACATGGAGGATGACAACAGTAAAGCTGACATATTGAACAGGTATTTCTGCTCAGTCTTTACTGAGGAAGAGGAGGGTAATGGGTCTGAAGGGAGTACAAGGGGTGACCAGTGGGGTACCACAGGGATCAGTGCTGGGACCGGTCCTATTCAACATCTTCATCAGTGACATTGCACAGGATCTAGAAGGCAGAATTTCACTGTTCGCTGATGACACAAAGCTCTGTAACAGAGTAGACACACCAGAGGGTGTAGACAGAATGAGAAGGGACCTGCAGAAACTTGAAGAATGGTCAGGGGTTTGGCAGTTGAAATTCAATGCAAAGAAGTGCAAGATAATGCATATGGGGCACAAAAACCCTGGCACAATATATCAGTTGGGGGTGAGGATATAGCATGCACCAAACAGGAAAGGGATCTTGGGGTTGTCATCTCTGATGACCTCAAGGTAGGGAAACAGTGTGACAAGGCAGCAGGTAAAGCAAATAGGATGCTGGGATGTATAGGCAGGGGCATCACCAGCAGGAAAAGGGAGGTCATAATTCCACTATACAAGACACTAGTGAGGCCCCACCTGGAGTACAGTGTACAGTTCTGGAGACCATACCTACGTAAGGACATAGACAGGGTAGAGAAGGTTAAGAGCTGTGCAACAAAGATGGTGCATGGATTGCATCACAAGTCCTATGAAGACAGGTTGAAGGAACTGAACATGTACTCCCTGGAGGAGAGGAGGGAGAGAGGGGATATGATAGAGACATACAAGTATCTTACAGGGAGGAACAGGGTGCAGGAAAACACTATTTTTAAGTGAAAAAGATGTTCCCGGACTAGAGGGCATGGGATGAAGCTGGAGGGAGGACGATTCAGAGGAAACATGAGAAAGAATTTCTTCACAGAATGGGTGGTGGACAAGTGGAACACCCTGCCAGAGGAAGTGGTGGGGGCTGAAACAATCACGGGATTTAAGAATGCATGGGATAGACATAAAGGAATTCTAGAGGTCAGGGGTAAGGGGAAACAGACTTCTAGGAAAACAAACTGAACTTACAAGCTCAAATGGGCAGACTGGGTGGGCCATAGGCCCTTATCTGCCGACACTGTCTATGTATCTATGTATCTATTAACCTGGAATTAAATCTGGGTTTCCTCTTCCCTCATGGCTCCTGTATTCTTTCTACAGCAATACATGTTCTTTGTTTTTAGGAGGGCTTCATTATGAAGTCTTCCGACACAGTTATAAGGCAGCCATGTTGTGCCTTTAGCTATTGTTCCTTGTTCTTTCTTATCTTTCCTTTACATTGGGCATCTACCTGTACTTACTACAACTTTCCCCCGTCCTACACATCTTCTAACCTAAAACTGTCTGTCTGCTCTACTGTTCTGTCTCCTTGCTGATACTGTTTGGCTTCCCTGTATCTTTGCATTCTCTGTTTCTTTTCTGCTGTTGTAGCCCTCTGTGGATCAGTAGCCACAGGCTTTCCTGTGCCTCATCCCAGACCTGCAGCTCTGTTGTGACTTTCAGGCCTGTTAGACTCACACTGAGCCTGGCACTTCCAGAGGCAGGAGCCCCAGCTTTGAAGCTGGGGTCTACTGCTCACTCTCTGGTCTCAGTTCTACAGAATGAACTAAACTGGACTGTTGTACTCAGGTTCATATATACATTAAGTTCCTCATCCATTTTCTGTTTACCACCAGCTGGCTGTCTATAGCTGCACATCCAAAGGATTGCTGATTTTTTTTAACCTTTTATTTCCTCTCTGGCATTCTACTAGCCCAAGGGACATTTTAGTTGCCCATCATATGGGTGGGGGCTTTATTCCCATCTTCTCATCCCCTCCCTTGCTCTGTCAGGATCCCCTGTGGATTTGTATCCAGAGCCGAGTCAAGAGGTGGGAGGAGCAAGATTGCCATGTTCCACTGGAGAGGCTCCCATTTAAAGCCAATTTATTGGTTGGCTGTTTTTTGACTGACTTAATAAATTTGATGATAATTATGTACCCACACTCCATCATGCCTTTGAAGCTGTATTTTTAAGGGCCTGAGCCTTGGAAGGTTGCAATTTATAAATACAATCATCTATCTACCAACAACCATCTTCTAACTATTTGAGACACTAAATGATTCCTTTCAGCAGTAGCAAGCTAAAGAAACATCAGCGTAATCATACCATTCATCAAGGCTCTTCACACAGTACAGTGGAAAAAGCATGCACGGTAAGTTGCACCCTCCCCCCCCCACCACAGAGATATAGAGCATCACACCCACAATGCATGTGGAGCTTTCACCTCGGGGCTGGAAGTCAGGTGAAAATACTTTTTTAAAACTTTTTAGGTGCAAAGACTGAACCTTTATCTCCTGTGTGGTAATGCACACACTGCCAGATGCACGACAAGGTTGTCTGGCAAGTGTGTTACATTAAACAGAAAGTTGTTGGGTATTCAGCAAAACTTTACCTGCAATAGGGATCTTCAAATAAGATTCAAACTGAAATGACAAATAGGCGAGTTTTCCTATACCTAGCACTGTGGGTGCAGAATATGGTCACAGTATATCTCATACACATCTGGTGCCCCAGTGACTTTGTGTTATTATTAGCAAATTGTCATGGGAACACAAGCAAATTTACTGCCATGCAAGTCTGAGCCTGTTTCCATCATTCCCTTATCTATAAGGGAGAACTGCAATGAAGTATGCAAGTTAAGTAAGTTTAACTTGCCCATCTTAGGGACGAAGGAAGTACAGAATGTCTGAAATGTTCATTCACCCCACAGAGTCTAATGAGCTGTTATCTATCCTTGAGTTACAATGACAAACTCTAGACCTGCTGTGAGAACAGCAGGTCAAAAAAAGGCAACATAATGCAAATTCTAAAATGGTTTGGAAAATTGTTGCACTCTGAGCAGAAAAGAGAGTTGTTTTTTTTTTCAACAAAACCATAATTCTGCACTTCTTTCAGCATCATAAGCATTTTATATAATTAAATCACTGCATCTGTCAATATTGTTTCTAGGGCCATCTGATGAATACCCAAACAAAGAGAGTTCTGGCCACAGTGGTTGTCCACAGAGAGTGGGCTCAGGTCTGTGAGGGGAGACACTGAATCATTTGCAAAACACTTTAACAGTTAATTCACAAACACTAATGTTTACACCCAATCAAGCATTGCAGTTTCTTATGGAGCAGCAATAAATCACCCACAGACCCCGCCAAAGAGGTTCACTATCAAGTATAACCCTTGTCAATGCCAGTACATATGAGACCTCAAATGGGCCAGGTGTGGGGTCAACACACAGTTAATTCCCGTGTCTTGAAACTGATGTTTCTTTAGCTTGCTACTGAGAAATATAGGATATTCTTGTCTCAGAACAGGACAATCAGGAGCTTAAAGGGCACACAGGCAGAAAGTAAGGAGAGAGAGAAAAAAAACAGAGGCAAGAGTAAGGATTGCAAACAGTTAAGGGGCCAGAAATAAGACATGATTGGAGTGGTGCAGTGCAGTGGCTGTGGAGCAGCAGTCTTCCAGGAGACGTTCTGGAGGATGCGGTGTTGTCCCATCTGCAGGCACCTCTCTGGGCTGAGGGAGGAGGTTGCTCATCTCCAGGCTAAGTTGGCCAGGATTTGTGGGACCTCCTCTTCCATCCAGGGACCACCAGTGCCACTGCTGTTGCCTCAGAGGTTGCCAAGAAAGAGGAGCGGTTGGACCACAGTGGGTTCAGGGAGGTGGAGGGTGAGGGTGGTGGAATAGAGGCACATCCCTCCAGTTGTACCTCTCCACAATTCCTATGCCATTCTGGCAAAGTGTGGTTCCTCTATGGAGGCACCTGCAGTGGAGACCAAGGAGGATGCTGGGAACCTCCACAAAGGAGACCCACAAGAGGGTGGCAGGGAAGAAACAACTCCTGGTGGGGGACTCCATTGTTGGGAAAGTAGAACTGGGGAAGGAAGGGAGACAGAGGTGGGTGCCTGCCTGGTGCCATGGCATGGAGGGACAGGGGCGAATCCTCAGGATTGCCCGAGCAGCTGCACAGGGGAGGCTAGATGTCATTGTCCACCTAGGGACAAATGACCTGGCTAAGAAAGGAATTAGAGGTGCAGGAAGAGTTTGTGGAATTGGGAGGGCCTTATGGACAAGTAGCACGCATGGTAACCTTCTTGGAGGTGCTGCCCATCTATAGGCGAGGAAAGGCTAGGTGTTCTGCACCATGGATTCTAATCAGTGGTTGAAAAACTGGTGTGGAGCTCAGGATTTGGCTTCATTGGGACTGGAGTCCACCTGGAGTGATGCAAGCCTATACTGGCATGATGGGCTGCATCTGTCCAGGAGGGGAACCAGGATCCTAGGTGATAGGTTTAAATGCTTCATTGGCAAGCATTTAAACCAGCCAAGGGGAGGCACGGAAAGGAGCAGGAAATCCTAGCCCCCAAACAATCACAGTAGTAAGTAGGTAAACACCAACATAGAAGTGTCGATAGGGAGAAGGGCAGGGTAAATGGAGAATGTGACAAAGGCAAGAAGGACAGGATGGGGCAAAAGGAGTAAGGCCATCAGGAAATGGAGGGTAATGAGTACCAGTGCCTATAGTCTGAAAACATAAGCCCCTGAGCTGGTGGCCTTTATGCAAAAGAGGGATGCCTAGATATCGTAGCAGTCACAGAAACATGGTACACAGAGAACCATGACTGGGATGTTAACATACCAGGGTACATAACCTACAGTAGAGACAGGCAGGGGAGAAGAGGGGAGGAGTAGCTATCTATGTAAAGGAAGGGATAAAAGCAACTGAACAAAAGAATAAACAGGGAGGAGAGGAGGCACTGTGGGTCACCTTGGAGACTGGAAAGGGCACCACAATCCGCACAGGGGTTGTGTACTGACCCCATGTCAGGGGGAGGGAATGGACAAGGATATGATAGAAGGCATTCTTAAAATGGCAGAGAAAGGGGAGATACTGTTGATGGGAGAAAATATGCAAGATGTTAACTGGAGCACATTTGCTGCAGCCACATCCAAGAGCAGGGCCATTCTTGATGCCCTACAGGTGGCAGGCCTCAGACAGCTAGTTTTGGAACCCACTCATGAGGGAGCAATCTTAGACCTCATACTCTCAAATGGGGCAGTGAGAGAATCTCAGATCTAGAAGATGGTTGCCATCTGGGAACAAGTGAACATCAAACAGTGTGGTTCACGTTAAACTCGCTTCTGAAGTCAACCATACAAAGGGTACTGGACTTTGGAGGGCTGACTTGCGGCAGATGGGAGGTGCTTCCGAAAAGCACTAGCAAACAGGCTAGAAAGCAGGTGTGGAGCAACAGTGGGAATCATCAAACTGCCATCACAGAGGCAACAAGCCTTTGTGTGAAACAAATAAACAAATCAAAAAAAAAAAAAGCCACTATGGTTCTCAAAAGAGGTGGCTGTGAAAGTCAGGAAGGAAAAGATAGCATTCTGGAAGTATAAGGAAACACAGAAGGAGCAGGACAGAGAGCTGTACCAGTTAAGGTTGAAGGAAGCAGGGAGGGAAGTCAGAATAGCAAAGGCACAAACTGGGGAAAAGATAGCCAACTCAGTTAAGAAGGGGGATAAAACCTTTTATAGGTACATCAGCGAGTGTAGAAAGACAAAGGGAGGGATAGTGAGGCTGAATAGAATGAACAGTGGGTGGGCAGAGGGGGACAGTAAAAAAGCAGGGATACTGAACGAATATTTCTGCTCAGTATTCACGAAAGAGCAGGGGGAAGTGCCTAATCCAATTAACAGAAGCACTCTTGATAGGGGGGTCGATCCCAGTCCTTTCACAGAAGAAAGGGTTCTGCAAGAACTCCTAAAACTGAAGGTGGACAAAGCAATGTCCTGATGGAATTCACCCCAGAATTCTAAAAGAATTAAGGGAGGAACTAGTGAAACCACTGGCTACTCTTTTAATAAATCATGGAAGATGGTGTGGTACCGAGGACTGGAGGAAGGCGGATGTGATTCCCCTTCACAAAAGTGGGACCAAGACAGAGGCAGGAAACTACAGACCTGTCAGTCTGACCTCTGTGGTAGGGAAAGTGATGGAGTCACTTCTAAAGGAAAGAATAGTTGATTACCTAGAGGCCAGTGGGGCACAGGACCCAAAGCAGCATGGGTTCACAGTGGGAAGGTCATGTCAGGTGAATCTAATAGCTTTCTTTGACTGGGTGCCCAAAGTAGTAGACCAGGGAGGGGCTGTGGACATGGCCTATCTAGACTTTAGCAAGGCATTTGACACAGTCCCACACAAAGATTAATAGTCAAATTAACCAGCCTGGGAGTGGGTCCCAGGGTGGTAGCCTAGGTAAAACACTGGCTGCACAACAGGACACAGAAGGTAATTGTAAGTGGAGTCCACTCTGAAGAAAGAGGGGTTACTTAGTGGGTACCGCAGGGGTTCAGTATTGGGTCCAGTCCTTTTAATGTCTTCATCAGTGACATTGCAGAGGACTGGAAGAAAAGTATGCCTTTTGCAGATGACACAAAGATCTGCAACAGGGTTGATACACAAGGAGGCGTAGAAAGGATGAGAAGGGACTTGGCAAGGTTAGAGGAATGGTCAGAAGTATGGCAGCTAGGATTCAATGCAAAGAAGTGCAAAATAATGCACCCAGGAAACAAGAACCAGGGAAGAATACACAATGTGGGGGTAGTAACAACAACAAAAAGAAAGGGACCTGGGGTAATCATATCAGATGACCTTAGGTTAGCAAGCAATGTGAGAAGGCAGTAGGGAGGGCTGGGGTATACTGGGATGCATAGAGAGGCATCAGCAGCAGAAAACAGGAAGTTGTTATCCCTCTGTACAGACAGTTGGTGAGACTCCATCTGGAGTACTGCTTCCAGTTCTGGAGACCCCATCTCCGCAAGGACATAGACAGGATAGAGGCAGTCCAGCGGAGGGCAACTAAAATGGTGCAGGGTCTGCAAGAGAAGCCGTATGAGGAGAGACTAAAGGAGCTTAATATGTATACCCTTGAGGAAAGAAGGGAGAGGGGGGGACATGATAGAAACTTTTAAGTACCTCAGTGGAATCAACAAAGTCCAAGAGGGTAGAATCTTTCAGAAAAGAGACATGCAAGAACAAGGGGACACAATTTAAAGATAGAAGGGGGCAGTTCAGGGGCAATGTGAGGAAGTATTATTTCACAGAGAGGGTAGTGGGTGCATGGAACAGCCTTTCTGAGGAGGTTTTGGGATCTAAAACTGTGGGAGAATTCAAGAATGCATGGGACAGACATAAGGCAATTCTTGTGGGGGGTAGGAAGAAATAGGCTGTTGGTTATCTAGGATCTGCAGCCTATCTTGTAGGTAGGGAAATGGGCAGACTAGATGGGCCAAGCGGTCCTTATCTGCTGTCAAAGTCTATGTTTCTATGTTTCTTTCTTCTTTCCTCATAAATGATCTGCAATGTACTGATGTTTGTCATTCTCAGCCTATACTGCACCAGATATCCAAGCCACTTTACAGGTGATGTCTGTTCCAGCAGAGCCTTATTAGCCTGCTTTGCACAAGGATTTGTATACTCATGATGCTTTGCACTGAGATGAGGCTTTTAAATATGTATGTGGTTTGGAGATAGCAATAAAAAACAATGTGGATATTTCTTCCTCCTAGCATCCTTTTATGGATCCAATGCACTGTTTCTGCCAAGTGCCTCTTCAATATGTTGACTCCAAGTGTACTAACTGTCTATTGCATTGTCACTGTATTGCTATGAATTGCCAGCCCTTTTCCCACATTACAAGCCCTGGACTGCAGTGCTGCTGCTGGGGGCTTCAGTTGAAATCATAAGCCTCAGGAACCTGGAAAGTAAACACCAGGCAACTGCAGTGTCTCTCTTGGCCAGCATGAATATAAACTACTGTATATAGAACAAATACCTGAATAAAAAAGTAAGTCTCCTGAACCTTTACCTATTTTTTTCTTTGGGGGTTGAAGTTCAGCAAATGTCTGTACATAGCAAATAAAAAGCATACTTTTACCAGATCCTGCAGACTGCCTCCCCTTATCTCCTCTGGCATCAAGAGGCATTGGCACCTGATCCTGGCACATGATACTGGAACTCTGGAACATCCTCTCCTTATTAGATCCTCTGGACGGGAACCTGGAATCTGATAAAAAACACCTAACAAGGAAGGCATTAGGCAAACTTCCCAAAGCTCCAACCTCATATAGAGATGAAGAACCTATCAAACTGGAACTTTTCCGTGCCATGATGCAGGACATGCACCTTGAGCTGGTGCTCTTCCTGGTACCTCCTTTCAGGCATAGTAGTCTGGATGCAGCTTCTCCATCCAACTACCATCTGGCTAGGAAACTCTGATGCTGTGAATATTTGGATTCCCTCTGTGCTGATGTAGTGTGTAAACCAGCATGTGGCGGCATGTGCTGCAGACAACCAGCCAGCCTTTCACCACTCTGGACACTGCAGGCTGGATGGCATCCCTTCTTGTTTTGTATAAGGGGCCCAACATAGAAACATAGCAAAAGCATAGTAATTAAAGGTTGGAAGGGACTCTAGGTTTCTCAAGTCTCCACTGAGACTAAAGTCTGCTGATTTTCTGCTATGTCCCTCTGTACAGTATATACCTCAGAGGGTGGGGGGGTGCCACTAGACAGCAGGGAGGAAACTATACATATATATATATATAGATATATATAGATATATCTATATCTATATAGAGATATATATATATATTATAGTAGCACAGTAGTACCACTATAGTTAGGGCTGAGTACCCCATTTAAGGTTAATGGTGAAATTTTGCACCTTAATAACTTTGCCACTGTTTGACAGATTTGCCTGAAGTTTGGCAGGCATGGAGCGTTAGCATAGATCTTGGGATCTGGCAAGGTTTGTATCAGTCAGCTATACGGTGGTGGAGTTATTAAGCAACATTCTGGAGCCCAGTTATGCTTTTTTTGAGCATTCTTTACTCACACCTACAGGTTGCATGGTTTGTGCGACCAGTCTGAAAACTTCAGGGAACATGCAGCCGGGGTGCCCAATGTGCCTTTTGAAGATTTCGTTAAAATATATTGAATGGTTCAAAAGTTATTCAAAAAACAAGTTTCCCATTATAGTCAATGGGAAACGTTAACAAAAGTTTGACAGTGTAGCAAATGCAGTTTTTAGTGTCGCAGATGACCCCTGTAGTGTCATAAGTCAGCCATTTTATTTTCAGTTACTGATCACAGAAATGCTTGCCATTTTAAATTGGGACCCTCTAGGGACACAATTCTTTTTGTGTTTACCTAGTTGAGCCCTGGGGATGCTAGATGTGTCTTTATTTTGGGATTAAACACCCCAGAAATATGTTTTTGAAATTTTTGGGAAAAGTAGTGTCACAAAGTGGTGTCGCACCTGTGACATTTTCGTGATTTTTTTTTTGTGAAAGTGTTGCAAATCATGACACTACTTTGCAACACTATGGCCAAAATAACATGACTTCTTTGCCACCCTGCTACAAAAGAATGGTTTGGTCTTTTGGGCTGAAATTTGTAGATAAGAAAGCCAAGATCCCACAGATGTGCCTTTTGGTAGTTTGGTGACAAAATATTAGAGGCCTGCAAAGTGACGGCACTCTGAAGTTGATTATTTTTCCCATAGGCTAACATTACGGCATCTGCCGCGCCTTTCGGGCCTGTATCTCAGAAACGCTTTGAGATACGGACTTTTTGTCTGAAAAATGCTTAGCCCCACGTCAAGGGGCTAAGTACAAAACTAGCCATGAAAGTGATAAATAATGGGAGACTTAAAATGTGTTTCTACTTCGCATGGTTCCTGAGATATAAGCAATTTAGTATTCTGAGTGTTCATTTTCTGCTCCAAGGCCCATTATTATGCATTCATTCTTTGTATTCACTGTGTTTCTCAATGCAGCTTTTGGGGAAAAATAGGGTGTGCATTTCCATTACTGTTACAGTTAGCGTTTCCACTTGCATTTCCATAACCATTTGCATTAGCATTCCTATCTACGCCACCATGTGCGTTACCCTTTGAGTTTGCTTTTGCTTTACTGTTAACATTTGCATTTCCATTACTGTTTTTGTTTGCGTTTCCTTTTGCGTCACTGTATACATTACCATTTGCGTTTGTGTACGCACTTCCGTTTGTGTTTCCTTTGGCGTCATCATTGGTGTTACCTTCAGCGTTTGGGTTTCCAGTTGTGTTACCGTGAACGTGCGCATAACGATTTGCATTTGCATATGTGCTTGCATTTGCGTTTCTGTTTTCATTAACGTTTGCGTTTGCGTTTCTATTACCTTTTGTGTTATCATTAACGTTTGCGTCACATTGTGTGTTACCATTTGCGCTTCTGTTTGCGTTACAATTACTTCATTATTTATAGTGCACATTCTCAAAAAGAAGGGAAATTCATGGCAAAAAAACTCTGTTTAATGTATCAGTTAGGGTTGTTCCACAGTGACAAAAGCAAGGAAATTCAGTGTTAGGGTTGAAAACCCTAACTGTGTATTCCCCCCCAACCCCACCACCACACAAACATACACACACACACATATGCATGCAAGTAGGGGAAGGATCAAGACAACACAACCAATCACACAGAACCAGCAGAAGGTAACAGGAATAACATACAACTATCTAAACCATGAAATCACACACCCATGCTCCCATCGGGCTGTGGCACGGGGTCGTCACTGCTAACTGTCATCCTGGACATTCCACGCACTGCTAAACACATGTCGTGCTGTGACACTTTTGTGTTTGAGACACTATTTTGTGTAAGTATGCTCCTAATTACTGCACATGTTTGCCATCATCCTGCAAGCAAACCGTTGGGTCCTTTGGGCTGACATTTGCAGGGAGGCAACACCTGGTCCCACAGATGTGCTTTTTTCTGCTATTGTGCTACAATACTTAAGGATTACCAGGTTACACTGTTACAAAATTGAGAAATTTGCCATAGACTAACATTGCGGCACCCATGACACCTTCCCCCACCCATATGTTGAGAACGAAGCAACGTATACCACCATTTTCGCTACTGCCAACTTGCTTCACCTTTATGTGAACTAACCTCAAAGAACAACTTTGCAAATAATGTATCATATCTGATGTTGGATTTCTCCACTTCCTACATTGACACAGTTATACACCTCCTGCTGCATGTGTGTAATTGGCTGTGTTGCCTTGGTCCTTCCCCTACTTGCATGTATGTGTGTGCGTGGTGGTGGTGGTGGTGGGGGGGGGGGGAAGCGCAGTTAGGCTTTTCAACCCTAACACCGAATTTCCTCACTTTTGTCGCTGTGAAACAACCCTAACTGATGCATTAAATGGAGTTTTTTGCCATGAATATATATATACATATAGAGAGAGAGAGAGAGAGAGAGAGAGAGATCCAGTGGGGGTGAGGATAAAAAATGTCAAATATCTGCCATATTCTCAGGGTGTTCAGACCTACAGTGAGGATATCGCATTTATCCTCACTGTAGGTCATTTATCCACACAGTAGGTCACTGAGAGGCACTATCTGCAGTTTATTATGCATAAACTACACTGAAATGCCCCTCAACACACCTACAACCATGCCCACGAGCTAGCTGCAAGTCCTGACCTCCTCACTGTGAAATCAGCATTCACACTGAGATGTCTTCTTGCCCTAGAGATTTCTTTTCTTTTCTTTTCTTTTTACCAAAAAGTAATAAAGCCTCATTTTTATCCAAGCACAAAATGGTGCAGTCTTCCCTTCTCATCTACATCTTCAACTCCATAGCAGCTTTCACAGTTCCGGCCGACCGGGAACAACCTCCTCTACTGAAAAATAGCTTAGCTGAACCAGAACATCCTCACATCATGCTCGAATGGCTGCACATTCAAGAAGGTAATGTCAACCAGATAATAAGCGTATAAAACAACAAAATAAAAATAAAGAAGTAAAGTTGGCTCCCTCGCTAAATGGAAGCTACCACCACCATTTAAAAAAAAAATGTTTAGTCTGCCCACCAAAAACAAGCTTCCAATCACAATGCACATTGCCAACAAACATGGAAACATAGAAACATAGAAGTTGATGGCAGATAAGGACCGCAAGGCCCATCCAGTCTGCCTATTTCTTTTTCTACCTTATAAATGAGCCATCAGCCTTTGCTCTGTCAATGGCCTATCTATTCATACTCATCTGTATTGCTCCCTTATGCCTATTCCATGCCTGTCTGAAGCCCTGCACTGTATTCATATCCACCTCTTCCTGAGGTAGGCCATTCCATGAATCCACCACTCTTTCTGTGAAAAAGAACTTCCTCACATTACCCATTAATCGGCCTCCCTCTAATTTCAAGCTGTGTCCTCTTGTCCTACTATTTTTCTTATATTGAAACATGTTAGACTCTTTCACCTTGTTAATGCCCTTAAGGTGTTTGAATGTTTTGATCATATCACCTCTCTCCCTCCTTTGCTCTAGGGTATACATATTGAGCTCTGCTAATCAGTCCTCATGTTTTCTGATGCAGTCCCTCCACTATTTTGGTTGCCCTTCTCTGGACTGCCTCAATTTTGTTAATGTCCTTGTGAAGGTGTGGCCTCCAGTACTGCATGCAGTACTCCAGATGGGGCCTAACCAGCATCTTGTAAAGAGGGATTATTACCTCCCTCTTACGACTTGTGATACCCCTACTAATACATCCTAACATCCCCCTAGCTTTACCTACTGCTTTAGTGGTCTTCTTCGATGATTTCAGGTCATCGGTAATTATGATGCCCAAGTCTCTTTCTTCCCTTGTGACTGCCAGCAACTCCCCTCCCAGCCTATAGGTGGCTTCAGGGTTTCTCTTCCCTATGTGCATGATCTTGCATAAAAACATAGAAACATAGACTTTGACGGCAGATAAGGACCACTTGGCCCACCCAGTCTGCCCCTTTCCCTACCTACTGGATAAGCTGCAGATTCTAGTTAACCAACAGCCTATTTCCTGCAACCCCCCACTATAATTGCCTTATGTCTGTCCCATGCATGTTTGAATTCCTCCACTGTTTTAGACCCCACAACCTCTCCAGGAAGGCGGTTCCATGCGTCCACCACTCTCTCCGTGAAAAAGAATTTCCTCACATTACCCCTGAGCCATCCCCCCTCTAACTTTAAATTGTGCCCCCTTGTTCTTACACATCTCTTTTTCTGAAAGATGCTACCCTCCTGGACTTTGTTGATTCCCTTGAGGTACTTAAAAGTTTCTATCATGTCCCCCCTGTCCCTCCTTTCATCAAGGGTATACATATTAAGCTCTCTCAGTCTGTCTTCACATGGTTTCTGATGTAGACCCTGCACCATTTTAGTTGCCCATCTCTGGACTGCTTCCATCCTGTCTATGTCCTTGCGTAGATGAGGTCTCAAAAACTGCACGCAGTACTCCAGATGGGGTCTCACCAACTGTCTGTATAGAGGAATAACCACTTCCCTTTTTCTACTTGTGATGCCCCTCCCAATGCATTCCAGTATCCCCCTGGCTTTCCCTACTGACTTCTCACATTGCATACCCACCTTTAGGTCATCTGATATGACTACACCCAGATCCCTTTCCATTATTGTTGTTGTTAGTACCTCTCCTGCTATTGTGTACGCTTCTCCTGGATTTTTATTTCCCAGGTGCATTACTTTGCACTTCTTTGCATTGAATCTAAGTTGCCATATGTCTGACCATTCCTCCAACCTTGCCAAGTCCCTTCCCATCCTTTCTACTCCCCTTGTGTATCAACTCTGTTACAGATCTTTGTGTCATCCATAAAGGCATACCTTTCCTTCCAGAGCCTCTGCAATGTCACCTATAAAGGCGTTAAAGGGGACTGGACCCAGTACTGAGCCCTGAGGTACTCCACTAGTAACCCCTTTCTTCAGAATGATGTCCATTCACTATTACCTTCTGTGTCCTGTTGTGCAGCCAGTTTTCTACCCAGGCTACCACCCTGGGACCCACTCCCAGGCTGGCTAACTTGATTATTAATCTTTTGTGTGAGACTGTGTCAAATGCCTTTCTAAAGTCTAGGTAGGCCATATCCACAGCCCCTCCCTGGTCTATTACTTTGGTCACCCAGTCAAAGAAATCGATTAGATTTGTCTGACATGACCTTCCTGCTGTGAATCCATGCTGCTTTGGGTCCAGTGTCCCGCTGACCTCTAGGTACTCAACAATTCTTTCTTTCAGAAGTGATTCCATCATTTTCCCCACCACTGAGGTCAAACTAACAGGTCTGTAGTTTCCTGCTTCTGCCTTGCTCCCACTTTTGTGAAGGGGAATCACATCTGCCCTCCTCCAGTCCTCAGGTACCACCCCATCTTCCCATCTTCCCATGATTTGTTAAAAAGTGTGGTTAGTGGTGTCACTAGGTCCTCCCTTAGCTCTTTTAGGATTCTTGGGTGAATCCCGTCAGGCCCTATTGCTTTGTCCACCTTGAGTTTTAGAAGTTCTTTCAGTACTCTTTCTTCTTTAAATGGACTGATATCAACCCCACTATCCAGAGTGCTTCTACTGTTTGGTTTAGGTAACTCCTCCTCTTCTTCTTTTGTGAATACTGAGCAAAAGTATTCATTAATTGTCTCTGCCTTTTCACTGTCTCCCTCTGCCCACCTCCCCTCTCCTTTATTAATCTTCCCTATCCCTCCCTTAACCTTTCTATGTTCCCTAATATACTCATAAAAGGTTTTATCCCCCTTCTTAACTGAGTTGGCTATCCTTTCCTTGGTTTGGGCCTTTGCTTTTCTGACTGCCTTCCCCACTTCTTTCTGCTTTAATTGATACAGTTCCCTGTCGTGCTCTGTCTGTGATTCCTTATACTTTTTGAATGCAGCCTTTTTCTCCTTAACCTTCCCTGACACTTCTTTTGAGAGCCATAGTAGTTTTTTAGTCCGCTTTGTTTTCTTTATTTGTTTCACACAAAGGCTTGTTGCCTCCATGATGGCAGTTTTGATTTTTCTCTATTGTTCTTCCACCCCTCCTTTCTGGCCATTTGCTAATGCATTCCTCAGGTATTCACCCATTTTGCCAAAGTCAGCCCTTCTAAAGTCCAGTATCCTTGTATTTGTATGGCTTGTCTCCATGGTTGTGTTTATTGTGAAGCACACTGTGCAGTGGTCACTTGTTCCCAGGTGTCTACTGACTTCTAAGTTTGTGATCATCTCTCCATTTGAGAGTACCAGGTCTAATATTGCTCCCTCCCGAGTGGGTTCCACCACTAGCTGTCTAAGGCATGCTCCCTGTAGTGCATCGAGAATGTCCCTGCTCTTGGATGTGGCTGCAGTCCATGTTGCCCAGTTAACATCTGGCATATTCAGGTCCCCATCAACAGTATCTCCCTTTTCAGCCATTTGAGAATGCCTCTATCATTTTCTTGTCCATTTCTCCCTTGAGACGGGGTCTGTATACAACCCCTGTGTGGATTGTGATGCCATTCCCTGTCTCCAATGTGACCCAGAGTTCCTCTTGTCCTCCCCCTTTACCTTTTAGTTCTGTTACTTTGATCCCTTCCCTTATGTAGAGAGCTAGTCCACCTCCTCTTTTACCCTCCCTGTCCCTTCAGTAGATTGTGTACCCTGGAATGTTGACATCCCAGTCATGGTTCTCCATGTACCATGTTTCTGTGACTGCCACAATATCCAGGTGTTCCACTTCCATCAGGGCTACTAGCTCTGGAAGCTTGTTTCCCAGACTATGGGCATTGGTACTCATTGCCCTCCATTTAATGTTGGCTTTATCCTTTTACCCCATCCTGCTCTTATTGCCCTTGTCCATTTTTCCATTTACTCCTGTCCTGCCCTCTGTCAAGCTCTGTACCTCAGTGTTTACCCTACTACCTGCCATGCTTTGCGGGGGGGGAGGCTTGAACTTTCCTGTTTTCTATCAGCACCTCCCCCCTTGGCTAGTTTAAAAGCTTGCCAAGGAAGCCTTTAAACCTGTCACCTAGGAGTGTGTTTTCCTTCCTGGACAGATGCAGACCATCATGCCAGTATAGACCTTCATCTCTCCAGGTGGACCCCCAGTTCCCAATGAAGCCAAAGCCCTGTGCTCTGCACCAGTTTTGCAACCATTCATTAAACTGCATGGTGTGCAGTACCCTAGCCTCACCCCTGCCATGGACTGGCAGCACCTCTGAGTTACCGTGCTTGCTACCTGTCTGGAGCCCCCTCCCAACTCCACAAATTCATCCTGCACTGCACTGATCTCATGTCTAGCTAGGTCATTTGTCCAGGGTGGACAATGATATCTAGTTTCCTCTCCTGTGATGCTGCTTCTGCAATCCTGAGGATTCGCTCCTGTCCCTCCAAACCATGGCACCAGGCAGGCACCTTACTTCCTCTCCTCTCTCCTTCCCCAGGTCTACACCCCTAACAATTGAGTCCCCTATCAGAAGCTGTTTCTTTCCCTTGTGTTGTCCCTTGCCACTCTTTTGTGGGTCTCCTGTGGATGTCCCAGCATTCTTCTTGGTCTCCAATGAGGGTGTCATCATAGAGGAACCTTGATTTGCCAGACCGACATATGATTTGTGTAGAGGTGCAACTCGGGGACTACGCCTCTGTTCCACCACCCTCACCCTCCCAGAACCTACTGTGGTCTATTTGCTCTTCACACATGGCAACCTCTGAGGCAGTGGTTGTGGAACTGGTGCTCTTTGGGTGGGGGAGTCCTCCTTAGTCCTTTCCAGTTCAGCCTGGAGGTGGGCAACCTCCTCCCTCAGAGCTGACGGTTGCCTGCAAATAGGGCAGCAACGCAGGTTCCAGAATGTTTCCCGGAAAATTGCTGCTCCACAGTCAGTGCATTGCACCACTCCCCACATGTCCCTCTTCCTTATAATATACAATGAGTAATATACAATTTTTTTTTTTTGGTGTGTGTATACTTACGCTTTATGCACTGTGCTGGGTAATTAAGAATATGACAGTTCTGTTCCAAGACCTGTTGAGGAAGTGATGTCAGAACCTTGGCTATAAAGGAAATGCCACAACCACTGGTGACTGTTAGAAACAATCAATTACACCACTGCTCCACCACCCTGGTGAGTACTGCCCTTTATATTAAGTCAACCAACACCACAATGTACTAGACCACTGCTCCTACACAAACCACTCTACTGATTCCAGGGATAAAAACAAACTCACTGTTCAGCCAGCAGGACACTTCCAAAATATTGCACAAATATCCTAAATCCTATGTGTCTAGCACAGAAATCAAGCAACTTCAGTTGTATTGCAACCCCTCTGGTTATAAAAGTACTACACTTTAATGGAATCCTGCAATTCTTAATGCCAATAAGAAAATAATGAAACTTTCTGTAGAAAGTGTAGCTTACCTTCCTAGTCCCCTACAATATTATGTTTTACCAAGTTACCAGTTCCTCAAATGCGTTCTAGTTTGTTCTCTGCAGTATAGCCAATTGCTCAGCTTCCAAAAGGAACAGGCAGGTCCTCTGACTGACTTTACTCTGTGTAGTATGCCTAAACAGAACAGTGATACAAGCCCCACCCAGAATCAATTAATTGACTAGTGACACCTGTGATGTAAGCAGGCCTTTCAGTGAAGACAATTTGCTATGTCTGCTTCTAATACACATACAAACCCTTTATCTGAAACCAGGGATAAACTCACTGCTTAGCCAGCAGGACACTTCCAAAATATTGCACAAATATCTTTCCAAATCCTATGTGTCTAGCACAGAAATCAAGCAACTTCAGTTGTATTACAACCCCTCTGGTTATAAAATTACTACACTTTAATGGAATCCTGCAATTCTTAATGCCAATAAAAAAATAATGAAACTTTCTGTAGAAAGTGTAGCTTACCTTCCTAGTCCCCTACAATATTATGTTTTACCAAGTTACCAGTTCCTCAAATGCATTCTAGTTTGTTCTCTGCAGTATAGCCAATTTCTCAGCTTCCAAAAGGAACAGGCAGGTCCTCTGACTTGCACTTCTTTGCATTAAACCCCAGTTGCCACTCTTCCGACCATTTTGCTAGTTTATCCAGATCTCTTCTCATTCTGCCCACCCCATCTGGATCATCTACTCTGTTGCATCTTGGTGTCATCTACAAACAGACAAACCTTACCCTCCAGTCCATCTGTTATGTCACTGATGAAGATATTGAAGAGGACTGGCCCCAGGACTGATCCCTGAGGTACCCCACTTGTGACTTGCATCTCTTCTGACTGTATACCATTTACCACCACTCTCTGTTTTGTGCCCGTCTACCAGTTTGCCACCCAGTTGACCAACTTCTGACCCACCCCAAGCCTACCCAGTTTATTAATCAATCTTCTATGTGAAACAGTATCGAAAGCTTTGCTGAAGTCAAGGTAGACAACATCAACTGCTCTCCCTTGGTCCACCACTCTGGTTACCCAGTCAAAGAAATCTAAGAGATTAGTTTGACAGGACCTTCCTTTTGTAAACCCATGCTGTCTTGGATCCTGTGCTCCTATGGATTCCAGGTGTTGCACTATCCTTTCCTTAAGGAGTGCCTCCATAATCTTGCTCACTACTGAGGTAAGACTGACTGGTCTGTAGTTCCCTGCCTCCTCCCTGCTACCACTTGTGTGGCACGGGATCACATGAGTCCTTCTCCAGTCTTCTGGGACCTCTCCTGTGCTCAGAGACTCACTAATCAGTTTTAATAATGGCTCTGCTAGTTCCACCCTTAGCTCCTTTAGTACCCTTGGATGTATGCCATCAGGTCCCATTGCCTTGTCCACTCTGAGCTTACCGAACTCTTGTAGGACCTTTTCTTTTGTAAAGGGACTAGTGCTTACCTCCCTCCCCCCTGTGTCCATGGTGCTGAGCTGTGGGTCCTGCCCTACCTTCTCTTTAGTAAATACTGAGCAGAAGTATCTATTTAGGATAGGTGCTTTTACATGGTCCTCCTCCACACACCCCTTATCTCCTTTGATCTTAGCAATATCCCTCTGGACTTTCTCCTTTCACTAATGTATCTATAGAAGTCTTGTCACCTTCTTTTACTGTCTGTGCTAGTGTTTCCTCAGTTTGGGCCTTTGCCTGCCTTACTGCCTTTCCTGCTTCTCTTAGGGAAGTTTGGTATGCCTCTCTATCTTCATCTCACTGCATTCCCTTATATTTCCTGAAGGCCAGCCTTTTGGCTCTGACCTTTTTGGCTACTGTATTTGAGAACCAAAGTGGTTTCCTTCTTCTTTTGCACTTCCTTTTCTCTCCAACACAATGGGATGTTGCTTCAAGTATTGCATCCTTGATTGCTTTCCCGCTTTGCCTGTACTCCCTCACCTGTATTTCTTTTTGCCAGGGCTAGCTTTATTCTGTTGGCCATCTTATCATAGTCAGCTCCTCCGAAGTCCCATATTTTTGCCTCGGAATGGGATGATTTAGTTGTAGTGGTAAATCTGAACCATACCACGTGATGGTCACTGGCCCCCAGGTAACTTTCTACCTGGAGATCTGTGATCCTTTCCCTGTTAGTCAGTACTAGATCTAGGATAGCCCTGTCTCTTGTGAGTTGCTGTACCAGCTGTTTAAGGCCCTCCCCTTCCAGGTAATCCACCATGTGTCTAGTTCTGGCAGGTGTTCTTGCTGGTATTGATCAGTCTGTATCTGGCATGTTGAAGTCTCCCATTATCAGAAACTCCCTTTTAGCTGTCATGTTTTGTATATCTTCTAGCAGTAATGTGTCTATGTCCTCCCTGGTCTGGGGGTCTGTAGACAACCCCATTTCTTATGGCTGTCCCACTTCCTGTTTTCAGGGTGACCTGCAGTTCTTCTGGCTCCTAACCTGTATTCTGAATTTCTGTAGCTTTGATATTTTCATTGACATACAGGGCCACTCTACCCCCCCCTTTTTGCAACTCGGTCTCTTCTGAACAGTACATAGCTAGGTACTGAAGTCTCCTAAGTATGGTTACTGGTAAACCACATCTCACTAATTCCTACTATGTCTAGTTTAACCTCTGTCATTATTGTCTTCAGGTCTGGGATCTTGTTTCCCAGACTGCAAGTATTTGTGTACATGATTTTCCATTGGCAAGATTTCGGTGTGTTAGTTGCAGGGTGAGGTCTGGCGTTTCCCCTGTGCATCATATGGGTAGTTAGACCTTTTTCCTTACCTGGTGATGCAAATGAACTGCAAACATGCTGAACTCCTGTCTGACCACAGGCTGAGGGGGGGAGCGGTGTTCTTCCCATTCAACGTATGGGGTGCTGCACCCCTCTCCTCATTTGCTAGTTTAAATATTCTGCAAAGATGTCAAACTTCTGCCCCAATGCACTGACTCCCTTCTTAGTCAAATGCAGTCCATCAAATTTAAAGAACTTTTGCTCTCAAAACTGTTGCCGGTTCTCTACAAATTTGTGTCCTTTTTCCTGGCACCAGTCCTTGAGCCACATGTTTAGTTCCCCATCTCCCCTTTTCTGACCTTCTGTCCATCTGCTCCCCTCTCCCATACTGGCAGGATCTCAGAGAAGGAGATGCTGGATGAAATGGATGATAGTTTGGCACCCAGCCTGGTCAGGTGTTCCTTGGTCTCCACAACTGACCAGCTGGTGAGATCATTAGTCCCTATGTGTACCAGGATGTCAGTGTTTTCCCCTGCTTCCTGAACAATTTTAGCAATGCAGTCAGTGTCTCTCCAAGCTGATGTACTGGTGAGACATCTGACCATTACCCCTGGCTGTAGATAGGTATCAACTCCCTGAATCATGGAGTCTCCTATGATAAGAAGCTTTTTGGATTTGCTTTTTGCTTTTCTTGTTTTGGTTCCTGTTTTGGGCGCAAGGATCCTGGCTACCACACTAGCATCCCAACCAATAACTAAGTGCAAAATAAAACAAATAGCTGAGGAAAATGACTGAAAACTATATATTTAAAAAACAAGTAAAAACCAAACCAAAAATAATCAACAGCCATTGTATAAAACAAATATGCAATGGGGCTACTGGAAATATCACTGATATTTCTCCCTAATGCAGTTGGACCTTGTGACCTAACTCGTGGCTCTGCCACTCATGAGGTCATAAGGTCAAACTGCATGAGGGGGAAATATCAGCAATATTTCCAGTAGCCCCATTGCATAACCTTACACACGCAGTGTATATATATATTTTAGAGGCAAAAACTCCATTTAATGCATCAGTTATGGTTGTTCCATAGTAACAAAAGTGAGGAAATTCGGTCTTAGGGTTGAAAACCTCCCTTGCACCCCTAAGCCCTCTTCCAATCGGCATCGGGGTGTGCATTGGGTCGTTGGCCTAACTCTCACCCCATCACATGCGTGAACAAGCTGAATCATAGGAGAATTGGGTGAGAGTTAGGACCGACAACCCCAATGCACATCCCGATGCCAGTTGGGGGAATGGGCTGAGGGGGTGCAAGGGGGGTTTTCAACCCTAAAACCAAATTTCCTCACTTTTGTCACTGTGGAACAACCCTAACTGATGCATTAAATGGATTTTTTTGCCTCTAATTTCCCTACCTTTTGAAAATGTGGACTATAAATAGTGACAAAGAACCTCTGTGCGTAAACACTGAGGCAAGGGTTACCCCAAAGGGCATTTGGCTGGGAAGCCAAGTTTCAAGAAAATACAAAGTCACACATGCCCCCACAATGCAAAGCATCATGGGCTGCATATGCAAATCACCACAGAATGTTATGCTGGTCCAACTTTAAGCAGAATTGCATGGTGCCAAAAGGCCTCTCACACAGTTTGCAAAGGGTGCTAACAGAAGACATAGACATGTGTTTCGTCCTACCAGGACTCATCAGTATGCCTCATCTGTTTAACACCCCAGTGGACTGGACCAGCTACCCCTAAGGCAGTGTGCCTGGGATATATTGTGGTGAACCCATTAAAATAAAAAAACATTTACAAGACAAAGAACCTCTGTGCGTAAACACTGAGGCAAGGGTTACCCCAAAGGGCATTTGGCTGGGAAGCCAAGTTTCAAGAAAATACAAAGTCACACATGCCCCCACAATGCAAAGCATCATTGGCTGCATATGCAAATCACCACAGAATGTTATGCTGGTCCAACTTTAAGCAGAATTGCATGGTGCCAAAAGGCCTCTCACACAGTTTGCAAAGGGTGCTAACAGAAGACATAGACATGTGTTTCGTCCTACCAGGACTCATCAGTATGCCTCATCTGTTTATGGAATGGAATGCTCCCACAATGTGATTTTTTTGTGACATGGTAATGATAACAGCAATGCAAATGCAAGCGATAATGGTTGTGCACATGGTGACACAAACTTAAATTGTAAAGCAAGCGTTAATAGAAATTCAGGCTCAAAGTGACGCCAAACTGAACAGTGATGCAAACGGATATGCAAGTGCATTCGGAAATGCAACTGGCAATGCACACAGTCATGGTACCGGTATAGAAAATACAAATGATAACTGTAACAGCAATGATAATGTAAAAGGAAACAGAAACGTAAATGCAAACGCGTACGGAAACACAAACTATTATGTGCACGGTCATGGTACTGCAATTGTAAATGCAAATGGTAATGGTAACAGCAACAATAATGCCAAAGGAAACACAAACCCAAACACAAACACAAGCTCATCCAGAAACACAAACCGTAACGCACACGGGCACGGTACCGCAATTGCAAATGCAAATGGTAACAGCAACAATAATGACAAATGAAACAGAAACAGAAATGCAAATGCAAGTGCAAACAAAAAACACAAACCGTAATGCATACGGTAGCATAGACGGGAATGGTGATGGGAGCGGGAATGGAAACGCAACTGTAAACGTTAACTGGCACAGTAACGAAAGGGCACACCCTTCTTTTCCCCAAAAACTGTATTGAAAAACACAGTGAAAACAAAAAATGTATACATAATAAGGGGCCTCGGAGCAGAAAATCAGAACTTGGAATACTAAATTGCTTATATCTCAGGAATCATACAACGTAAAAAAAAAAATTAAATTTCATATAAATTATGGCTTTCCTGGCTAGTTTTGTACTTAGCCGCTGGCTCTGGGGCTAAGCATTTTTATGACGAAAAGTCTGTATCTCGCACCGTTTCCGAGATATGGGCCCTGAAAGGTGCGATGGATGCCATAATGTTATTTTTCCCATAGTGCTGCAGTTAAGTGTCGCAAGTCACAACACTTTCGCAAAAAAAAATGACGAAAGTGTCGCAGGTGCAACACTACTTTGTGGAAATAGCATCAACTTTGGAGTGCCATCACTTTGCCACCCTGCAATATTTTTTCACCAAACTACAAAAAGGCACATCTGTGGGATGTTGGCTTTCTTCCCTCCAAATTTCAGCTCAAAAGACCAAACTGTTATTCTGCAGCAGGGTGGCAAAGGATCCCTGTAATGTTGCGGACGCCATAATGTTATCCTATAGGAAAAAGCATCAACTTAGGAGTGCCGTAACTTTGCCGGCCTGTAACATTTTTTGACCAAACCACCAGAAGGCACATCTGTGAGATGTTGGCTTTCTTCCCTTCAGATTTCTGCCCAAAAGATCAAACCATTAGTTTGAAGCAGTGTGACAAAGAAGTGCTGTTATTTTCCCCATAGTGCTGCATTTTAGTGTCGCAAATCAAGACACTTTCGCAAAAGAAATGACGAAGGTGTCGCAAGTGCGACACTACTTTGTGACACTACTTTTCCCGAAAAATATAAAATCATATTTCTGCGGTGTTTAACCCCAAAATAAAGACCTGGCTAGCATCTTCAGGGTCCAACTAGGTGAACACAAAAATAATTGTGTTCCTAAAATGGCAAGCATTTCTGTGATCACTAACTGAAAAAAGAAATGGCTGACTCATGACACTACAGGGGTAATCTGCGACACTAAAAACTGCATTTGTGACACTGTCAAACTTTTTGTTTATTTTTCCCATTGACTATAATGGGACATTTGTTTTTTGAATAACTTTTGAACCGTTTAATATTTTTTCATGAAATCTTCAAAGGCACATCAGGGACCCTGGCCACACGTTTGCTGAAGTTTTCAGACTAGTCGTGCAAACCGTGTAACCTGTAGATGTGAGCAAAGAATGCACAAAAAACTGTAAATGCGCCCCGGAATGTTGCTTAATAACTCCGCAGCCGTATGTCCGACTGGTACGAAACTTGGTCGATCCCAAGATCTATTGAACGGTGGCAAAGTTATTAAGGTGCAAAGTTTCACCATTTAACATTAAATGGGGTATGCTACCATAATATATATATATATATATATATATATATATATATATACTCACATACCTGTACACACATATATAGTAATAGATATACCACTCTGGGGTGTGTGGTAGCGCTCCTGATGCTCTCGCATGCCTTGGTGTGCATAGTTACGAGGCCACAGGTCGAGTGCGCCAACTTCAAGGCATGCGCGATATCAGAGCATGACTGCACACCCCAGAGTGGTTTATCTATCTTATAAAATGTCAAAATTGTTTTGAGAGGGGTAAAAGTGCAGGTGTGCGGTCGCGCTCTGATATACGCATGGTCATGTGGTGGTGGTGGTCCAATAAATGTCAAGCAATTTCCCTACCCATTTTATAAATATATATATATACATATATTATACTGGCATGGTTGCACCAGTATAGTTAAGCTTGAGTAAGCAGTTTAATGCTAAACCCCAAATTTTGCACATTAATAACTTTGTAACCATTCAACGGATTTGCATGAAATTTGGAATGCTTGGTCTGGTATGGTAGATCTCTTCATTTGCCAAGTCATGTTTTGGTCAGGTGTACAGTTTTTGTGCTGCAAAACACTGAAAAACTTGTTTTTCACCACTTTTTGACACTTTTTTGACCATCACACTGCTACCACACTGTTTGGTCTTTTAGTCTGAAATTTGGAAAGGCAAAAGAGTTTGGGATAAAGAACAATCCAGCATTATTTTAGTGAAAAAATATTAATCCATTCCAAATTTATTTAATTTTAAATGTTTGGGTTCTGAGCATGCTTAGTTCTCTCCAAGATTTAAAAAATCCCCATTCATGAGAAAAAAATTCTTCATTCATTAGCCGCCATATTGTTTTCATTTTTGCCCTCAAACAAAATGCTGTAGCTTCCTCTGTGGGTGACTTCTTGTTGCAATAAGGCATGGGTGTTGTTCAAGGTGATTCCCTCTACAAACCTATGCCTTTAGTTTGCTTTGTTTTGGCCAAACAATGGCTGTTATAAATTTTGAAATTCTTTGTTAGCAACTCACTTCTGATTCTCGTTCACAAGCTGAAAAAATCCCTTTTCGCGAGCCAATCCCTTTTCACGAGGTAGCAAAATCTTGATCAGGACTTAGATGGCCATTCTTGCAAATGATGATTGGCTGTAAAGAGGATTTTAACAAGCTCACGAGTTGGCTCGTGAATGGGGATTTTGTCTGCCTAGCGAAAGGGGATTGGGTTTTGAATCACCTTTCGGCGACCTGACAAAATCCCCATTTGCTAGCCTACAAAATCCTCATTTGTGAGCAATCCCCTTTTACGAGTTTACAAAATCCTTGATCGTCATTTTGCTACCAGACGGTCGTTCTCACAAATGAGGATTGGCTCGCAAATGAGGATTTTGACACTCACGAAAGGGATTGGCTCGTGAATGGGATTTTTCAGTTCTGCGAAGGAACTGTTTTTCAATTCCTTGTTCACAGCTTTCAAAACTCCCCATTTGCGAGTTGTCAGAACTCTCGTCAGGAGCTAATCCTCTTCGCTCACGGCTGACAGAAATGGAGATTTTGACAGCTCACAAACTAGGATTTTAAAAACTTTGCCACTGCAGTGTAAATAAATGGTTTGGTCTTTTGGTCTTCTGACTTGAAATTTGAAGGGTATAAAGGGGATTCCCTAGAGATGTTAATTCTGCTATTTATAGGTTCATAGGTTTATAGGATCATAGGTGATTACAAGCTAAGTTAGACTTTCATCCATAATGCTTGCCAAAATTTTTCCTATTTATTTATCTAAAAGAAAATGATCCAATTTAATTTTAAAAGATTCCATGCTTGTGCTGGATACTGCATCTATTGGTAGTGAATTCCATCCAGACACAATTGTATTGCTAAACCAATGTTTACATTGTAAAGTTTGCCATTTTTTAACTTCAAACTGGAAGGGAAGTCTCCTAGGTTCATATCGGGATTTTCTCCAAGCAAGTCCTAATTCTGACAATAATAAGTCATCTTGAATAGATCTAAAAAGTAAGCAATAATCGCCCCTAGTTCTCCTATACTCCAAAGTGTACAAATTCAGTTCCTTTAGTCTCTCTTGGTAAGTTTTTTTCCTAACCCTTCAATTGACTTTGTTGCTCTTCTCTATATTCTTTCTATATTGTTTATATCTATTTTGTTTATAAGGGGCCCACACCTGTGCTTAATATTCCAGGTTTGGGCTCACCAGTGCACTATAAAGGGGCATCAACACCTTCCTATCCCTACTTGATATATGTCTCAAAATACAATTTAATATCTGGTTACCATTTTTTATTGCTTTATTACACTGGGAACTGAATTTTAAGCTGAACTAATTATTATCCCCAAATCTTTTTCCTCATTTGTATTGTTGAGTACTGTATTATCCAGTTTATAGGAATAGTCTATTTTATTTTTTGTTTTACCCAGATGCATGGTTATACATTTGTTTTTATTTAATTCTAGCTTACTTTTTTGTCCGGTTATATACCTTATTTAATGCTTCCTGTATGTCATTTTTATTTTTTCGTTATCTGCTATAGTTCCAATTCTGCAGTCATCTGCAAATTTTGTTACCCAAATATCCTTGTTTACTATTTTTAAAGAGGTTACATAAATATTAAAAAGACAAGGTCCAAGAACCGACCCCGAGGCACCCCACTAGTCACCGCTGCCCATTTGGATTTTTCATCTTGAATCACCAATCTTTGCCTTCTCTCACTCAACCAGGCCTCTATCCAGTTTATTATGTTATTATTTAATGCATACTGTTTTAGAATATTTATCAGTTCTTGATGTGGAAGCTTATCAAATGCTTTCGAAAAGTCCAAAAAAATAACATTGACACAATTTCCTGTATCCAATGCCTCTCCAACCTTCTCGTAAAATGTTAAGAGATTTGTTTGGCAGGAGCAATTTTTACGAAAGCCATGTTGCACTGGATCATGTAGGCCATTTTTTCCACATACTCAACTATATGATCCTTCAAAATAGATTCCATCATCTGTCCCATGACCGATGTCAGGCTAATTGGTCTATAGTTTTTCAGTTCTGATTTAGAGCCACTTTTGTGTATAGGAACTACCAATGCTTCATGCCAGCCCTGTGGTACCTGTCCTGTATTTAGAGACTTTTGAAAAATATAAGTTAAGGGTGGTGCAAGTTGGTCTGCCAGTTCATACAATACCCTAGGGTGAATGTCAGCTGGACCTTGTGATTTATTAGTCTGTACTGCTTTCAATTTGTCCAGGACATCTTGTAGATGTATTTGTATGCCATCTGATCCATGATTTGTGTTAACATTAATTTTTAGAGAATTATCTGAGTTGAAAACAGAACAAAAATATTTATTTTGAATTTCAGAACAATCTTTGTTATTGAGTATTTCTCCATTTTCATTTTTAAAGGGTCCAATAGTGTTACCCCTTTTTTCTTTATTATTTATATATGAACAAAAGGTTTTGTAATTGTCCTTAACTAATAGTGCCAACTTTAATTTATACTCCTTTTTTTCTTCTTTTATTTCGCATTTGACCTTTTTTTTTTACAAATTCTCTATACTGTAGTTGTGCTTGTGTGTTAATGTTATGTTTAATTTTCTTAAACCATGTATTTTTTTTATTAATTAATGTTTTAGGTTTAGGTGTTAACCACTTTGGAATATCCTTGTTATTTTTTATATTTAGCATTTTTTGGTATGCATTGATTTATTGTTGTATGTAGTTTATTTACCAGAGATTCCCACATTTTATTGTTGTTTGGTTCCCAAATTCCTTTTTCCAATTCCAATTTTAAAAAACTTTCTTCATAGTTGAAAAATTGGATTTTTTGAAATTTAAGACAATAGTTTTCTCCTCTCTAGGTGTATTTTCCACATTTTTTAATTAAAAACTGGACAGATAGATGGTCACTAGTTCCTAATGGGTTACTTGTAAGTACATTTTGTATTGTTTGATCCATATTTGTTAAAATTAAATCGAGAATGCTATTTCCCCTAGTGTTTTCAGATACAAGTTGGATGAGTTCTGTTTGGTTAACTGCTTCCAAGAATTGAATACTTTTCTTATTTTTATCTTCAAGTTTTATCCAATCAATATTAGGGAAATTTAGATCCCCAGTCAATATTATCCTTTCTGTAGGATCTAAACTCCTGATACTATTTAATAACTCTAGTTCAGCTTCCAAACTCATTCAGGGAGGTCTATAGATTAGACCTAGTTTGACTTTTGATTGACCCTTGGGTATAATTTTTAGCCATATCATTTCGAGATGATCTTTAGTCCTGGTTATTTCTTCACATTGTATAGAATGTGTTATATATATATTGCAATAACACCTCCCTTTCTTGTTTCCCTTGATAGATAGTATAAGCTATAACCATTTATTTATTTATCCCAACTGTCCTCACTTGTCCACCAAGTTTCTGTAATGAGTGCAATATGTATTTTATTTTCTTATAATAACTGGTCAGGCATTTTTCCCATAGCCTGACCAAGTTATAATTTGCCCTTCTAACCCGCGGGTTATAAAGGCGTGTACAAGCCAAGTCACTCAGACACAGCCACTCCCTCATTGGCTGTTCACGTCCTGTGGGCAGGCTAAACAGTTTTTGAAACATGGCGGCTCCTCCCTCGTTTGTGAGGAGCTGCCAGACCTAGCTGTCTTTGCTTTTTCTTTCTTTTTTAAAAACACGCATGTTAGTGTTTCTAATTCCACCTGGTTGATCCTATCATTAGGAAACCTCAGCACTGAACATCTCTGACTGATGTTCGGTATCTGGTTAATCCTGCCGTTCAGCAGCCACACAGAATAGAAAGCAGGAAGGGCTCTGAGGTAAGATCGCAACTGCAAAATAAATCTAAATGAAAAAATGCCTGACCAGCAATTATATTTAATAAAGAATGGGGAAGTGTTACTAACTTGGATTTAATGATTGCCCTCAGTGTGGGATGCTGTAATAAACCCCTCGGGCATTTATGTAGCGCCCCACACCTCAGGCAATCATTAAATCCTCATTAAGAACACTTCCCCATCCATTATTGTATATGTAATAAATGTTGTAATTCCTCAAATTTATTTATGAGACTACGTGCATTTATTAATATACATTTCCAACCATCCAGAAGATTCAGAATTTTGTGTGTTATTTTATGTATCTCCCTCCTCTCTTTATCCAGTTTAAATGGAACAAAATAACATTGTTTATTCTTATACTCAATATTCTAATGCCTGTTCTATTTAAATGTAGTCCATCTCCTTTATAAAGGGTATTTTTTCTAAGACTCCAAGAGTTGTCCATAAATCTAATGCTATTGTAACTACAAACATTTCTTAAACACTTATTTAACATTTCTATTCCTGTATTTTTAAACTCATGTCTCCCATGTCCTGAAAACAAACCTGATACAATTATGTCACACCCCTTTTCTTTCGTTCTGTTCTCAACGTTTTGATAGTCTTGTATGATGTCATCTACACCATGGAAACCCAACATGTATTATGATTAAAGGTTCATATAGACCCTCCATCAGTCCATCTAGTAAATGACCAATATCTGAAATTTTAGCTCCAGGCAAAGTGCTCACTGTTGTGTACATGTTTCTGTCTTTACATACTATGGAATCAATCCCTTTTATTATGGAGTCTCCTATTATTAAGATGTATTTTTCTTTTATTTGATTTGTGACTTCTTTTTCTATTTGTTTTGTGACATCCTTTTCTACTGTGTTATCTAATTTGGATGGTATTACTTCATTTTTATTTAGACATTTATTTTCCTGTTTATGTTCTATATCTACTTTTTGATTCCCTTTTAAGTTATGCTTAAAGTATTTTAATTCTCCATCCATAGGGTTGTTTTTTTCTGAGAGCTCTTTAATACATTGTCTATCTTGGTCTAAAACAGTATATCTATTTTCCAACTTTGGATACTGTTTTGACATCTGTTGTTTAATAGAATGCATGGGTGTACTCTTCCATTGGTTTTCCTCATGTCTATTTAGAATTTTCACCAAGGATTGTTGTGGAACCCCTTCATCAGATTGATTGAACTCTTTCTCTACTAAAAAGGAATCTATATAAGCCTCAAGTTACCCTATCTCTTTCTGGACTTTCAGTGATTCTACTTGATTATTTTCTTCAAACCTCTACTTTATTAGTTCAATTTCTATTTTTAAGGCTTGGAGCTGAATACATTTATCACATATTAATTCTTCCACAATTTCTTCTTCTGTAAACATTTTACAGGATACACATGATTTATGATTTTTCTTCTTTGTTTAAGTCTTTGCCATGTTATCAGTTTAGTAAACAAGCTAGAATGTAATTCTTGTTTATTTCTTTTTTTTAAGGATAGTACTTACTATGCTATTCTCGTTTCTGCCCTCGTCCCTAGGTCCCCAGCTGACAGTAGCGCCACCACACCTTGCCCTGCTCACTGCAAAAGTGATTTTTATGAGGCCAATGACATGGAAGTAGCTGTATGGGGTCATGGCTTCACTCATAAGCCCAAGATGTGGATTTTAAATTTAAATGACAAAATAAGCCCCCAGAGGTTTTATTTAGGGTCCAGAGTTATTCACAGTTGCAAAACTGTTAAAAATAACAATAAAAAAAGCACTTTTAATAGGTGTCAGTGCTCTAGTACTGAACACTACCCTCTTCCTGTTTCCTGTCCCCAGAAATACAGGGCTCCAAGTGTTGAGAAGTTAATTGGTTCCATAGATATGCCATCATGAAGTTGAGATTTTTCCCATAGGATAACATTGCAGTTCCCATAGTGACTTTTGGCATCCATATCTCAAAAACAAAGCGAGATACAGATTTTTCGCTACACGCAGCTTAGATCACCTTTAGGTGATCTAAGCTGCAAAAACAAGTTTGGAAATCATAGATTATACCTGTAGTGGTTACTGAGATATTGGCAAATGAGTGTTACAAGGGTTCATTTTCAGGCCTGTAAGGCTGCTGTATGGCTCTGTTTTGATGTGGTACGTGAGAGCACAGGGCCTGGAGGGCCCACACTCCCATAGACACATATCATTATGTAAAAATAAGCAATCATTTGCTACTTATAATACACATTTTCAAAAAGTAAGGAAATTCATTGCAAAAATATTTAATACATCAATTAGGGTTAAAGTGACAAAAGTGGAGAAATGAGATGTTAAGATTGAGCCCCTACCCCCCCACCCCACCTCCCTCATCCTCCACAGACTGGCAGATGATAGGGTGTGCCATGGGGTTTTGAGGCCTAACTCTCACCCCATTTCCTTTACTGTAGCATGTCAACCTGTTTACACATGGAATGGGGTGAGAGTTGGGCCTCATGACCCCATGGCACACCTTGGTGTCTGTTGGTCTGTGGAGAATGGGGTGGGGTGGAGGAGGTTAGGACTCAACCCTAACATCTCATTTCCTCACTTTTGTCACTTTAACCTTAACTGATGCATTAACAAAGTTTTTTTGCAATGAATATATATGTAATATATATATATATAGTTATAGTCTTTACAAAAAGCTTTGTTTATGCACCTGTTAGGGAAACCTAATGCCACAAAAGTAGGAGAATGTGGCTTTAGGGTTTCCAACCCTATTTCCCTACCCCACCCCTCAAGCAGCAAAAGGAAAAAAACATTAGGGTTTTGGGTCTCCAGAGTCTTGGCAAATCAGTGACGGGGTCTTCCTTGGGGTTGTCAACACTAATGCCCACTCCATTCTGTGAGAAAACAACATTACACATGATTTACTTTCTTCACACAGGGCCCTGTGTGAAGAAAGGTACAAGAAACTGTGTTGGCAACCTGTGGCAAGGCATACTTTTCTACCTCTGAAGACTGTATCATCATGAGACAATGGATTGGACCTGTATCTTCTGCTTTGGATTGGAGGCTATGGGCTGGGAGTGAGGGGAAGCATTAGAGTTGACAACCCCAAGGAAGACCCCATTACTGATTTGCCAAAACTCCAAAGACCCAAAACCCTAATGTTTTTGCCTTTTGCTGCTTGAGGGGTAGGATAGGAAGAGGTAGGATAGGTAGGGGTAGGGGTGTGGAGTTAGGGTTGGAAATCCTAACACCACATTTCCCCACTTTTGTTGAGTTAAGTTATCCTAACTGGTACATTAAGAAAGTTTTTTGCAAAGAATTTCCCTTCTTTTTGAGATGGTGGAATCATATCCTCATTCATGTAGATCCTTTCTGAACCTGCGTGAACAGGTGCAAATGTGAAAAGCCTACAAAAGCACAGGGCCCTGCTGACTCTACTGTTCTTTGTAGCATTGGATGTCAAAAGTTACCTAACTTATGAAAGTGCATAGAAAAAAGTCAATGTACCATCATAACTCTGTTGATTTTTAATATTTTGACCCCAAATTTTCAACATAGTCTTGTTACAAACCCACCTCATAAACTGGGTATGTGAAAATGTTCAAATCTTGTCTGAAATGTCATTCCACAGTACAAGTGTGAAAACACATTTGACCAGGTTTTTAAAAATTACAGTTGTTACATTCATGAGGTGATATGAAAAAATGGCAATGATGAAAATTTGGGGTGAAAACATTTAAATTTACCAATTATGAGTGTGCGTTGTAAAATTTCAATGTGCGCTCATAACTTTTTTGTTTTGTAATATTTGTACCCCAAAATTTCAACATAGCCTTCTTATGATCCACCTTATTAACAAGGCAGGAGAAAATGTTCAAAACCTGCCCGAAAGGTGATTTTGCACATCAACAATATCATTCTGTGCCACAGAAGAGAAAACACATTTTGGCCAGGATTTGAAAAACGACAATTGTCACAGTCTTAAGGTGATGAGAAAATATGGCTATGTAGAAAATTTGCAGTCAGAATATGTAAAATTACCAAACTTAAGAGTGTACATTACAAAATTTTAACATACACTCATAACTTTGCCATTTTTAAATATTTTGACCCAAATTTTCAGCACAGTCCTCTTATGACCCCACCTCATGAACAAAGGCAGTGAACATTTCCAAATCTTGTACAAAAGGTTATTTCACCAAGCACCCCAAAAAAATCACCTTTCAAGCCTGATTTGCATGCATCCACTGCCATTGGTCATGAGGTGAGGTCCCAAAAAGACCATTCTGAAAATCTGGGGCCAAAATATGCAAAACTGAAATAGTTATGCATCAAAGTTGAAAACCCCATCAAAATACATTGAACCATGCTTTCCTTAGTTTTTCATATTGCAGCCAGCAGTTCCAGCACCAAGACATGTCTTCAATCGGAGAGTGGATGTTCACTCAGGGACCTTTTCAGGTGAATAAGGGAGTGTCGGGTGTGTGCGGGGTGTGCAGAGGTGTAGGGTGGTGGGTGCTCAGGGGAGGTTGGGGTGGAGAGATCAGACTGGTGAGGGACCATTTTCTTTTTCACAGGTTTAAAAGTAAAACATTGAGGGATGCTTTTCTTTATTACAGCTAATATTAATTCAGGGATGATGATCAGAGTGTGGGAGGTGCTACTATATAGCAGGGAAACAAGAAACATAAGAGGATGGTGTTTGGAGGGTGGAAGTGCCACCAGATAACAGGGGAAACAAGAAACATGAGGGGATGGTGATTGAAGGGTGAGGGTGCCATTAGACACCAGGGAAACAAGAAACATAAGGGGGTGGTGATTGGAGGGTGGGGTGTGTCACTTTGTTTGCTTTACCCTGAACCCTAAATGTTGCATTAATGTAGTCTTTTGCAAAGAATGACCTTACTTTCTGAGACAGTATAATCAAATTCTTATTTGCCTCTGGGAGGACTGGGCCTTCTGGGCCCTGTACTCTCATTCCTCCATAGATGCATATATGTACATTGTTGTGGAACCACAGGGCTCTGACAGCTCTGCACTTCCATTTGTAGTACAACGGCAACCAAATTGTCAGCATGGCCTTCTTATTATTCCACCTCATGTACCTGGTACTGAAAATTTTCAAATACCCACAAAAACATGATTCTACACCAGCGCAATGTCATTTATTTATTTTATTTATTCAGTTTTTGTTGACCAGGTAAGTGCACTAGACAAATCATTCCACACCACAGGTGTGAAAAGACAGTTTCAGCAAAATTTGAAAAATGACAACTGTCATGTTCATGAGATGGTGTTAAAAAAGGCCTATGCTGAACATTTGTGGTCAAAATATTGTAAATTACCAAAATTAGGAGGGAGTATAGCAAAATGTCAATGGATATGCATAACTTTGCCATTTTAAAATATTTTGACCTCAAATTTCCAACATTCCCTTCTTATAACCCCACCTCATGAACAGGGGCAGTGAAAATTCTCAAGGCCTGCCTGAAAGGTGATTTCACCAAGTGAGTGCAAAATTACCTTTTAGGCCAGATTTGCATAATTCCAGTACCATTGTTCTTGAATTGTGGACCCAAAAAGGCCAAGTTGAAAATCCAGGGTCAAAATTTGTAAAAATGACAAAGTTATGCGTCAAAATTCAAAACTCCATTGGAATGTATTGAACTGCACGTGCTTTCTCATATACAGTAGCAGTCTGAGTTTACAGCAGCAGGATGTGTCTATGACTGAAGAGTGGATCTTCACCCTGGGGCCTGTTCAGGTGAGTGAGGGTGTTGGGGGGGTGCAGGGTGGTGGTTACTGAGTGGCAGGTCGGGGTGGAGGGGTCAGATTGGCAAAAAACCATTGTCTTTTTTACAGGTTAAAAAAATACATACAGGGATCGTTTCGAGTTTTAACTTCACTATTGCACTTAATGAAAGAATTGCACACATTATTAGATATACAGTAGAAATGATGGATGGTATCAGATATGTATTGTCTTCTCAGAAGTTGCAATTATGAGACAAGATGAAATAGTCTTTGGAAACATTTCCTTTATATCTATATATCAATATAGTGGTTTAATATGGCTCATTTATTAAAAATAATTACATGGAATGTTCATGGCTTACAGAACTGTCTGAAGGCTAAAACATATTTTAATTATATTGATAAAAATGTTGCCGATTGTATTTTCATGCAAGAATCCCATTTAAATCAGAAACAGTTCATGTTCCATGCCATGAAAGGCAGAGAGAGTATCAATGCAGCCTACTCTAATTCATCTCAAGGGGTTGTAATTAAAAAAAAACTGTTAGAAGTTAAAGTAGTAAAACACATCACCGATCCTAATAGTCACTATATCATCTGTCAAATTCTATTGGCAGGGAACACATATACAGTCTGTAATATTTATGGCCCTAATGGAAATTTCCCACAGTTCTTTTCTCATTTATTTCTTGAACTTGCCATCTTTTCTGTCCCCTTCATTATTGGGGGTGTATTTCAAAACGGTGTTAAACCTGGTACTGGACAAATCAGAGATTCAACCGGATAGGCCTACCTCAGCTGCTCAAAGCATTTGGCAATTTATGGAAGATTACAACCTTTCAGAGCCATGGAGCTTAAAAAAAATCCCACTATATGTCAATAGTCATACTTCTCTATCCCTCATCAGATCTATTCCCACATAGATTTTTTTCTGATTTCTCAATCTATTGAGTTTCAAATACAGAATATTAAATACTACAATATTGTAATCTTGGACCATGCTTCGATGCTAGTCACTATTCAAGTACTAAATTATAATAAGGTCTCTTTGTTTAAGATTGACCTTATACTTTTTAAGGACTTCCACTTTATTGCTTACATCAATAGTGAAATAGATTTTTTCTTTTTAGAAAACACTACTCAGGGTACAAATGTGGCAATTATTTGGGAATCATTCAAAGCATTTATAAGTGGATCTATCACAGACTATCGAATTTAAAAAAGGGGGAAATTAAGAGTATTGGAATAAAAGATAGCAGATCTCAAACTGTTACATATGCAAATGAATAATAATCAGATCTATCAGCAATTATTATCTTATAAAGAGGAGTTCAATGGAATAGTAGCAGAGTCTGTTGAGAAACAGGTGCTGTATAGCAAAAGTAAATATTGTATCACGTAAACAGGGAGAGGATCGACAAAATCATAACATGGCAGCTTAAGTCTGCACAACAAAAAAAATATTATAACTCAAATTAAGGATGCACAAGAGCAAATCTAAAATGTTCCTAAGGACAGTAATACAATTTTTTATAATTTTTATCAAGATTTATATACATCTGAGAATTTGGGCCCCTTTAATCAGCAATCTGAATTTTTTTCAGGGATTAGGTTTCCCATAGTTTCCGCAGTAGCTACTGGGACTCTGGATCAGGAGATCACTTTTGAAGAAATCATCATGGCTATTAAGAATATGTCTCTGGGCAAAGCTCCTGGCCCAGATGGCTTATCCCTTGATTTCTATAAAATCTTTGCACAGAAATTAGCCCCCCAATTGAAAAATCTATTTGATTTTGTTTTTGATTCCCAGATATTGCCACCTTCATTAAAAGAAGCTTGTATTTCTTTATTTCTCAAAAAAGATAAGAACTCAAGTAACCTAGCCTCATATTGCCTTATTTCTCGTATTAACTCAGATTCCAAAATTCTAGCAAAAACCCTGGCCACCAGACTTGAGAAAGTTCCACCTGATTTAATCCATCCAGACTAAAATGGCTTATAAAGGGTAGATCTTTGAGACCTAATATCCAGCATAACGTTAATATTATGGACCACTGTCAAGACTCTGATTTATCTATGGTCTTGATCAATACTGAAAAAGATTTCAACCAGATGGAATGGTCATATATTAAATTAATTATGAATATATGTGGGTTAGGATCAGGGTTTGCTAAATGGATTCATATATTATACTCTGGTCTAGTGGCCAGGGTCAGAACAAATATGTATACATCTCCACTAATACATTTACAGCATGGCACCTGTCAAGGCTGCCCACTATCGCCCTTGATCATTGCTCTCACTATTGAGCCATTGGCTATAGCCCTTAGAGCATCTACAAACATTTGGGGACCTATAATTCATGGTCAAGAGCATTGAATCAGTCTTTATGCTGATGATGCCCTTATTTTTGTGAACAGTCAAACTTTTTCATTTATAGTAAAAATACTTATTCAGTTTGCGTAGATCTCATGCTATAAAGTTAATTGGTCTAAGATGGAGGTATTAGAAACCTCCTCCCATTCTAATCCTTTTGTTTCCCCCAACCCAATCTGATATAAAGAAGGTTTCCCAAATTACATACTTGGGTGTAAAATTGGATAATAAACTTAAGGAGTTACAAATGTTAAATTACAACCCTTTACTGGAAGAGGTCAAAAAATTACTACTGCATTGGGAATCACTCCCCTACACTTTAATGGGTAGAATCAATGTAATTACAATGTTAATTCTTCCTAATTTCATGTTTCTATTCCAAACTGTCCCTATTATCATCATGAATAAATTCTTTGAAGAGTTAGACTCATAAAATTTATTTGGAAGGGGAAAAAGCTGAGACTAAAAATGGACAAACTTCATTCTCCATACTCAGTGGCAGGGTTGGCTTATCTGCATTTCAAATATTACTACTTTGCAGCTAATTTTGTGGTAATCCCAAACTGGTTTAGTGAGAATATACAGGACCCATCATATTGTATAGAAACTTCCCAAACTCCATTCTCAAGCATTAAACATGCCCTATATACTGATTTACCAAAAGTGAAACTCAATCTGACCTTCATGATGAAAACTACTATGTAGCTATATATGGAACACAATTTTTCATTCTAGGCATCATAGAGGTTTGTTTTCATTGGCAACCCCTATGCATTTGAATAGTTTCTTTCCACCATTAGTGCAAAATTCGATATTTAAAATATGGTATAACAAAGGGCTTTGGGAAATAGGGCAATTTCTGGAAGATGGTTATCTATTGGACTTTGAGTCCCTGAAAAATAAATTTCATGTCCCTAATTCCCAATTCTTTGGTTTCCTTCAGATTCGGTACTATATTCATAAGAACATAAATATTGAAAAGGATAAAAAACTTATCAACCTTGAAAACTTCTTTAAACAATCTAGTCATATTAAATCTATTTAAATGAATGAATGAATGAATACTTTATTTTTAAAAAGCACCTTTCCAAAACCAAGGCACTTTTACAACAAATCAATACATAAAATGAAAACAAAATTTATACATTTATAGTCTTTAAATCCCAGTCAGCAATTAAGGAACTAAAAGCAAAATGGGAGGGAAAATTAGGTGTACAGATTTCTTTCAAGTTATGGGAAAATTCCATAAATATTAAGCAATGGGGGCTCAAGTCAATAAGGATGCAACAGATTATGTGCAACATCATGCCACATTTACTATACACCAGAGTTCTTATATAAAGTTAACTTTGGTATATCACCAGCTTGCTCTAGGTGTAAATTGGAGATAGGTACATTGGAACATATTCTTATTTTATGTCCCAAACTTGATCAGTGGTGGGACTCAATTTTATTGTTCATCTTGGAAATAATTGATAAACCCTTGACTAAAAATTCTTTATGGATATTACTGAGGATCGGCTCCCCATATAATCTGTTACCATTTTCTAAGCAGAGTCTAATAAATAGATGTCAAGTTCAGGCATATAAACAAATTATTTTAAATTGAAAACATTTTGTTCCTCCCCATTTCAATGCATGGTTAAACATTATGACAGGGATCCATGTTCTTGAATGCACAGATTATATTTCTGCAAAATTTATGAAGAAATATGAACTGATATGGCAACCATTTAAGGAGAAGTTAGAACAGTTTAGGAATTCTTGAGGGAGTCATAGGATGTACTAAACAATGGAACTCTAGCCAATATTAATGTTTAGTCTGGAAGCTGTACAGTATTTCTTTTTTTTTTCTTTTAATCTGATACATAGATACATAGATGCATAGACAGTGTCAGCAGATAAGGGTCTATGGCCCACCTACTCTGCCCATTTGAGTTTGTAACTTCAGTTTACATTTTCCTAAAACTCTGATGCCCCTCACCCCTGACCTCCAGAATTCCTTTATGTCTATCCCATGCATTCTTAAATCCTGTGATTGTTTCAGCCCCCACCACTTCCTCAGGCAGGGTGTTCCACTTGTCCACCAACCATTCTGTGAAGAAATTCTTCCTCACATTTCCTCTGAATCGGCCTCCTTCCAACTACATCCCATGACCTCTAGTCCTAGAGCATCTTTTTCACTTAAAAATAGTGTATTCTTGCACCCTGTTCCTCCCGGTAAGATACTTGTATGTCTCTATCATATCCCCTCTCTCCCTCCTCTCCTCCAGGGAGTACATATTCAATTCCTTCAACCTGTCCTCATAGGACTTGTGATGCAATCCATGTACCATCTTTGTTGCCCTCCTCTGAACCTTCTCTACCCTGTCTATGTCTTTACATAGGTAAGGTCTCCAGACATTTACACTGTACTCCAGGTGGGGCCTCACTAGTGCCTTGTATAGTGGAATCATGACCTCCCTTTTCCTGCTGGTGATGCCCCTGCCTATGCATCCCAGAATTCTATTTGCTTTACCTGCTGCCTTGTCACACTCTCTCCCTTCCTTGAGGTCATCAAAGATGATAACCCCAAGATCCCTTTTCTGCTTGGTGTATGCTATATCCTCACCCCCCAACTGATATATTGTGCCAAGATTTTGTGCCCCGTATGCATTATCTTGCACTTCTTTGCATTGAATTTCAACTGCCAAACCTCTGACCATTCTTCAAGTTTCTGCAGGTCCCTTCTCATTCTGTCTACACCCTCTGGTGTGTCTACTCTGTTACAGAGCTTTGTGTCATCAGTGAACAGTGAAATTCTGCCTTCTAGGTACTATGCAATGTCACTGATGAAGATGTTGAATAGGACCAGTCCCAGCACTGATCCCTGTGGTACCCCACTGGTCACTCTTCCCTCTGTGGAGTGACAGCCATTTACCACCACCCTCTGTGTCCTGCCGCCCAGCCAGTTACCTACCCACCACACTACTGTCCTGCCCACACCCATATTCCCTAGTTTGTGTAATAGTCTTCTATGTGGCACAGTGTCAAAGGTCTTGCTGAAGTCCAGATAGGCCATGTCCACTGCCCTCTCCTGATCCACCTCCCTAGTCACCCAGTCAAAAAATTCAATGAGGTAGGTCTGACATGACCTCCCCATGGTGAAACCATGCTGCCTTGGATCCTGCAGTCCATTGACAACCAGATGTTCCACCAATCTCTCCTTCAGTAGTGCTTCCATGATCTTCCCCACTACCGAGGTGAGGCTGACTGATATCTGAAATTATTAACTTTTGTCTCATATTACTGTGCAAGGTATTATAAAATGTTTCTAGTTGATATACTTATATATGGATTTTTTTTTTGCCTCTTGAAAATGGATTGGCCCCAAATGAAAAAGGATTCTTTTTTTGTTTCATGCAGCTTCTTTGAAGTACTCATGGAGCATGCTCAGAATGCAAAATGTTAGAATAACTTTGAAATGGATTAATATTTTTTCACCAAACCAGCAAAAGGCACATCTGTGGGCTAAGCCCTTTCTCCTCTGAAAATGTCAGACCAAAATTCCAAACTGTCTGGGTGCTATGGCTGTCTAAAAAAATCAGCAAAATAAAATGTAAAATTCATTTTTTGCATTATCCGGATCTTGGAATCTGCACATCTGACTGGAATGAAACTTGACACATCCAGAAATCTGCCATAAGAGATTCAGCATGCAAAATGTCATTCTCATCTGTTGAACAGTTATTTCATTTAATATTTATTTGTTGATTTTATTAATTGTCTTGAATAACAACCTTTGAGCTTGGAGCTCATTTACAAAGGTTCCACATCAGAAAGAGAATAAAATTTACAAATGCACAATGACATGAGCTATATACACGAGGAATACAAAATGGATAGTAAAAATAGTTTATGAATTTATTAAAGTAAACAAGTGTAGTATAAGTAGTAAATGGTATGTGTTGGTGGGAACGTGGGGCCTGCTCCCACCAAGCTGCCCATTTGTGCATAATGATATGTGTCTGTGGGAGCAAGGGCCCTATGGGTCCTGCACTCCCACTTACACATAAGTATGGAGCCATACAGCAGCCCTATAAGGCAAGGAACCCCATAAGCACTAATTTGCTAATATCTCGGGAACCATAGTAGCTAGAAAAAAAATTTAAGTGTGATTGTAATCATTAGAGTGAGTAGTTCTCACAACATAAGTCTACTGAATCTGTATTTTGCATCAATTCTGAGACATGGGCACAGAAAAGTGCTATGACTGCTAACTCTGAAGGCATAATAGTGGCCTACGCACATGAAAATGAACAATTGGAACACTAATTCCCAAATATTTCAATAACCATACAAGGTAGAAAACAAATTAATTTCCTGGTATTCATGGCTTTCCAAATTACTTCTACACTTAGTCCCCTTTAGGGGAACTATGAATTTTGTGATGAAAAATCCGTATCTCGAACCATTTTCGAGATACAGGCCCCGAGAGGCATCTCGGGCACTGCAATGTTATCCTATGGGAAAATTTCTGAATTTGAAATACTGTAAATATGGTCCTGTTCAATGTTTTCTTACCAAACCACCAAAAGGCACATCTGTGTGATGAGGGCTTGCCACTCTGAAAATTTCAAGCCAATAGCACAATTCACGTTGCTACAATGAAATGACAAAGAAAACAACTGCCACAATGTTATCCTATGGGTAAATGTCTGAACTTCGGAATGCTGTAACTATAGGCCTGTTGAATGTTTTGTACCAAACCACCAAAAGACATTTCTGTGGCATTAGGGCTTGCCACCGTGAAAATTTTAGGCCAATAGCACAATCCACCTTGCCACAATGAAGTGACAAAGAAAACAACACATAGCAAAATGTGTTTGTGCAGTGTTGCCACAATTACTTTAATGTTTTCCCAATTGTCCTCTCTCTATAATAGGAATGTTATCGTGCACAGAAAAATTTTGCTGTTGTTACTTTTTCCCCTGACCGCGATTGTTTGCATGGCAACAAAAATGTTGCTGTAATCAAAATATGGAAAAATTAAAAAATATATATATTTCCAGACCAGCTGGTGACAAACTAATGCCAGGGACATGTTCCTCAGGGCCTGATTAGGTAAACACAACTGTTGGTGTTTACCAAAGTGCATTATTTTTTGAATTACAGCATTTTTTCCCCTCTCGCTAACTGAAAACAAGATGGCAGTCACACAATAACAATTTTGGGCAGCTCGACAACAAAAAAGTGATTGCGAATGTTTTCACAGTGCATATATAAATCTTTCCATAGGCTATAATGGGACATGAAAAAATGGAATAAGTTTTGAATGGAGCAGTATTTTTTCACCAGATCTTCAAAAGGCACCAGTGCAATCTAGGCTACATGTAGACCAACAAATTTGAACCACTCAAACGCATTCTTCAGTCCATTATGGGTGGACAAAGAATTCACAACAAGCATCAAATTTCACTTTTTGAGTGCACTATGGTTCTGCAACCATACATCTGACTGAAACAAACATTTTCAGATCTAGGGAGTTCTGGTAGGTGGGTCTGCATTCCAAATTTCAGACAAATTGGATAAACGGTTGCAAAGTTATTAAAGTGCAAACTTTAAGATTTAACATAGAAATCACTACACAACCCTAACTATAGTACATGTATATATATATATATTAGAGGCAAAAAACTCCATTTAATGCATTAGTTAGGGTTGTTACACAGTGACAAAAGTGAGGAAATTTGGTGTTAGGGTTGAAAACCCCCCTTGGACCGACCGCCCACCTCCCCAACTGGCATTGGGGTGTGCATTGGGGTCATCAGCCCTAACTCTCACCCCATCACATGTAGTAAAACAGCAGAAGTATGGAGAATGGGGTGAGAGTTAGGACCAATGACCCCAATGCACACCCCAATGATGGTTAGGGGGATGGGTGGGGGGTCCAAGGGGGGTTTTCAACCCTAAAACCGAATTTCCTCACTTTTGTCACTGTGGAACAACCCTAACTAATGCATTAAATTGAGTTTTTTGCCTCTAATTTCCCTTCTTTTTGAGAATGATAATGCTCCCGTCATGTGATGTCTTGTGGCATAGTAACAAGAACAGCAATGCAAACAGAAGCACTTACAGTGGCACACATGGTAACACAAGTGCGAATGAGAACAGAAAGGGTAATGCATACGGTGGCATAGACGGGAACAGTCTACCACGTGATGTGTTGTCACATAGTAACATGGTGCCTGCAAACGGAAATGTCAATGGGCATGGTGACGCAAAGTGAAACAGAAAGAGAAACAGTACTGTAGACATACATGGCATAAAATAACAGAAATGCAAGTGCAAATGAAAACGCAAAGGATAACGCACATGGTGGCATAGACGTCAATGGTAAGTGAAATGGGTACGGACCCCAAGTGGAAACGGCAACAGTAACAGTAATGTAAGCACACAGGCTGGTTTTCCCCAAAGCCTGCATAGAGAAAGACAGTGAGTACAAAGAATGTATGCATAATAATGGGTATCGGAGCAGAAAATGAGGACTTGGAATACTAAATAGGTTATATCTCAGGAACTGTACGACGTAGAAAAAAATTTAAAAGTCATATGATTTACAACTGTCCTGGCTAGTTTTATACTCAGCCCCCATTAGGGCTAAGTGTTTTTCCAACAAAAAGTTGGTACCTTGCACAGTTTCCGAGACACGGGCCCTGAAAGGCGCGGCTAACGCCGTAATGTTATCCTATGGGAAAAAAAGAGAAGTTTGTAGCACCATAACTTTGCCACCCTGTAATATTTTTTCACCAAACCACAGAAAGGCATATCTGTGGGCTGTTGGCTGTCTTACCTCCAAATTTCAAGAAAAAAGACCAAACCGTTATTTTGCAGCAGGGTGCCAAAGGATTCCTGTAATGCATAGGGCGCCGTAATGTTATCCTATGGGAAAAACCATCAACTTTAGAGTGCCGTACCTTTGCCACCGTGTAATATTTTTTCAACACAACACTGAAAGGCACATCTGTGAGATGTCAGCTGCATTTTTTTCCAAATTTCAGCCCAAAACTCACAACTGTTCTTTTGCAGTGCAGTGCCAAAGAATTGCTGTCATTTTCCCACAGACTAGAAAACTACTGTCGCAATTTGCGAAAGCTTTTGCTAAAATTTGCGACACTTTCGTGAGCACGAAAGTAATTTGCGAAAGTACTTTTTCCAGAAATTTGAAAAACATATTTCTGGGGTGTTTTACCCCAAAATAAAGACATGGCTAGCATCCTCAGGCTCTGACTAGGTGAATACAAAAAGAATTAGGTTGCTAGAGGGTCCCAAATTTAAATGCCAAGCATTTTTCTGATCACTAACTGAAAACAAAATGGTGGATTTGTGAAAGTAACAGGGCCATTTGCGAAAGTAAAAATGCATTTGCAACACTGTCGAACTTTTTGTTAACTTTTCCCATTGACTTATAATGGGAAATTGTTTTTTGAATAACTTTTGAACCGTTTAATATTTTTCCACCAAATCTTCAAAAGGCACATCAGGGACCCTGGCCGCATGTTCCCTGAAGATTTTAGGCCAGTCCACCCGAAACCGTCACGACCTTCGTGGGACCATAGAATTCCAGAAAAGCGTAAGCGCGTCACAGATCATGCAATAACTCTGCAGCTGTATATCAGACTGGTAAGAAACTTGGCAGATCCCAAGGCCTATGGTTCTTGATCATGTATTCCAAATTTCAGGCAAATCTATCAAACGGTTGCAAAGTTATTAAGGTGCAAAGTTTTGGGTTTAACATAGAAATGGCTCCTCAACCCTAACTATAGTAGCACTACGTGCTACTATAATATATATATATATATATATATATATATATATATATATATATATATGCAATAGGTGTGGACATATATCCTATGAGAAAATTGAGCTACTATGGGATAAATTCAAAATTTTACATTTATCCACATAGTAGATGCATCATCACAGATTTATTCACATAGTAGATATGTCACAATCACTCTGGAGCTCATTTAGAATGTTCAGCCTCAGTACCAGTACTAGTTATATTCAAATGCAAATAACTTTAAGACGAAAAAAGATAGCATAGTGTTATGAGCATGAAAGTTGTGCAGCACAAAATTATCTACAAAATGAGTGGCATTTCATTAATAGATACCTTATGTATTTTTTGATAATTAGCAAAACACAGCAGAAAATTCATATTGTTTTTCATTTTGTCCACAAACAAATGTAAATAACTCTTAAAATGAAAAATGATAGCATGGTACTGTGAGCACAAAGTTTATTCGGCACAGAAATATCTACAAAATGAGTGGTGTTTCATTTATAGATACTTTTTAGTTTTTTCAGAATCAGAGAAAAACAGCAAAAAATTCAATTTTTGTGCACTGTTTCATCAAACAAATGCAAATAACATAAAAACAAAAAAGACAGTATGGTACTTTGAGCACAAAAGTTGTTCAGCATAAAAATATCTACAAAATGATATGTGTTTTGTTTCTAGATTCCTTTTAGATTTTCTATAATCAGCAAAAAATGGCAGAAAATTCAATTTTTATTCATTTTTTTGCCTAACAAATGTCCTCTACAAAAGCAAAAGCAAAAATAAAAGAACTGCATAAATGAAATATGCAATAGAAAACTTGTGTAACAAATGATTTATCTGCACTTGAGCAGTTTGACCTTGGACATCACACTCGTGGCTTACGCCACTCGTGAGGTTACCCAAGGTCAAACTGCACTTGTGCAAATAAATCATTTATTACACCTGCTTCCATTGCATATCCCTTATATATATATATTTATATATATAAAAATTGTAGTACTACGATAGTAGCACTATAGTTAAGGTTGAGTAAACACTTTAATGTTAAACCTCAAATTTTATACCTCAATAACTTTGCCACTGTATGACAGATTTGCCTGAAAGTTTGCATGCACTGTTAAGTTCCACAGATCTCTGGATCCAGCAAGTTGTGTTATGGTCGACTGTACGATTGCAGAGCTGCAGAACCACTAAAAACACAAAAAGCGGACTATTTGGGCATTTCTTTGCTGGTGCCCACAGGCCACACAGTTTGTCAGTTTAATCAGAAATCTTCAGGAAAGATGTAGTCTGGGTCTCAAATGTTATTCAAAAAACAAGTTTATCATTATAGTCAATGGGAAAAAAATATATGTGTCTCATGAAAGCTGCCACCAGTACATTTTACTTTCACAAATTACCCTTTCACTTTCATGCTGTGGCCATCTTGTTTTCAGATAGTGAGGGAGAAAAATGCCTGGTGTTTAAATGTGGGACCCCCCCTTAGTAAACACTGACTGTCGGGTTTACCTAGTTGGGAACTGAGGATGCCAGCCCTATCTTTATTTTGGGGTAAAATCCCCCAGAAATGCCATTTTAAAACTCAGAGCACCAGTACATTTGCAAATCATGAAACTTTACCAATTTGCAAAAGAACTTTGCCCAAAAATCTTTATCAGCCCCCTGCAACAAAATGGTTGGGGCTTTTGAGCTGAAAATTGCAGGGTGACAAGCCCTGGTCCCACAAATGTGTGTTTTAGTGGTTTGGTGCCAAAACATTCAACTAGCCCAAAGTTACAGTGTTCTGAAGTTGAGAAATTTCCCATAGGATAACCTTGCGATGCCCGTGACAATTTTTGGCTCCTGTATCTTGAAAAGAGGTGAGATATGGAGTTATCACTACCTGCAGCTTAGTTCACCATCAGGTGAACTAATCTGCAGAAAGAAGTTTGGAAATCATAGATTGCACCAGCAGTGGAATTTTTTCCCTACTTGCTACAGTTACGGAGATATTGGCAAATTAGTGTCACAGGGGTTCCATGGGTGCCTTTTCAGCACTTTTTGGTGCCCGTATGTTGTAAATAATGTGAGATAAGGATTTGGTCAACTTATCTCTTGTGAAGGTCCCACTATCATGATTAAAACAAGACTTAAATGTTTTCTGTAGCTGCTACGGTTGCTAAGATATTAGCAAATTATTGTTACAAGGGCTCCTTGCCTTGTAGGGCTGCTGTATGACTCTGTAGTTTTGTGTAAGTGGGAGCACAGGGTCCAAAGGGCCTGTGCTCCTACATATGCATACCACTACACAAAAAAATGGGCAATATGAAGGGAGCGCAGTCCCAGGAGAGCCTGCGCTCCCACTAACACTTAACACCAGCTACATTACACTTTCTCAAACAGAAGGGAAATTCATGGCAAAAAAACTCTGTTAATGCATCAGTTAGGGTTCATAACACAGCAACAAAAGCATGGAAATGTGATGTTAAGGTTACCACCCCTACCACCCCCCGCCCTCCACACACCAACAGGCATCGGAATGTGTGTTGGGGTCATTGTGCCTAACTCTCACCCCATTTTCCTATACTGTACTACCTCAGCTTGTTTACACATGGAATGGGGTGAGAGTTAGGCTGATGATCCTAACACGCACCCGATGCCTGTTGGTGTGTGAGGGTGGGGTGGTAGGTGGTAACCCTAACACCACATTTCCATGCTTTTGTTGCTGTGCTATGAATCCTAACTGATGCATTAACAGAACTGTTTGCCATGAAAACTGATGCATTAACAGAACTGTTTGCCATGAATATATATATATATATATATATAGAGAGAGAGAGAGAGAGAGAGAGAGGGAGATCCTAGAGGCACAGTAGTGTCACTATAGTTAGAGTTTGCAGGCCACTTCTATGTTAAACCCCAAAGTGCGCACTTTAATAACTTTGCAACTGTTTGATTTGCTTGACATTTTGCATGTGTGCTGTCCAACCATAGATCTCAGGATCTGGAAAGTTCTGTTCCGGTCAGATGTATGGTTGATGAGCTGTGGAGTGTCAAAAATGTGAAAAATCCTCAACTTTTGTGCAATTCTTTGTCAGGCTCCAGAGAGCAAACAGTGTGTGTGTGTGTGTCTGGCTTCAAATGTGCATTTGTTACTGTGGACTGGGTCAGGGTAGTGCCCTTTGAAGATTTGGTGAAAAAATATTAATTCATTCAGAAGTTATGGAATTTTTCATGTCCCATTTTAGTCTATGGCCAAATTTATATGGGCAATGCAAAAACTTTTTTGTTTTCATGCTCCAGATTTTTGTTTACATGCTGCCAAAATCTTGTTTTCAGTTAGCGAGGGACAAAAAAGATTGTAAATCGAAAAATAGTGCCTCTTGCTAAATACAAAAACTTGTGTTTATCTATTTGGCCCTTAAGGAACTTGCCCCTGGCATCAGTTTTTGTGCAGGTAGTCTGGCAAACATGTTTTTCAAAATGTTTCCACCATTTTGGTGTTTCGCTTTTGTGAAAATATTTTTTGTGTGGACGATAATGACTGCGGACAAAATAAAAGATGGCTCAACAACATATATTTTTGTGCACAAAAAGATTTTATTACAAGGAATAGGGGTGCCATGAAAACATTAAAGTTGTCATGAAAACAATGCTTGAAAACATTGTCGTATGTGTTATTTTCTTTGTACTTCATTGTGCCAAGGTGGATTGCGTCTTTGGGCTGAAATTTGTAGGGTGGCAAGCCCTGGTCCTTCAGATGTACCTTTTGGTAGTTTGATACCAAAATATTCAACGGGCCCATAGTTACAGTGTTCTGAAGTTGAGAAATTTCCCATAGGATAACATTGTAGCACCCGCAACACCTTTCGGTGCCTGTATCTTGAAAGCTATTTGAGATATGGAGTTTTTGCTACCCACAGCAAGCATGGAGGTTTTGAAATCATGATTACAACTACAGTGGAATTGTTTTCATAGTTGCTGCAGCTACTGAGATATTTAAGCAATAAGGCACGACAGGGTGTGTGTTATCGTGTAATAACGTCACTCCTGGGATGGGTTGAAGTTGCTTCCACCACCCCAGAAGTGACGTTATTACACGATAACACACACCCTGGAGTGCCTTATTGCTATTATACAATGGCTCGGTTGTTAATTATGCAGAAAAAAAGAAAAGAAAAAACATTTTTATGCACTTTAATTTAATTTTTTATGGGTGGAGGACTATGGTTTAAAAAAAAAGTCCAGTATTTGTTTCTGCCAGTAGATGGAGCTGTTAGCTGAATCAGTGTGGTCTGCCGAGTCTGACACTGCTCACAATTTAATTTGGTTATGATAGTAAGACCCGCACCCCCCATTCTTCCGCCACTGACAATGAGATGCAGCTGACGTTTATTTCACGGTTAATTTGGGTGGTTTTGGAGTCTGTTGGCCATTGTGAGACACACGCTCGATGTGCAAATTTCGTAATGGTGCTGTTGCAGCTGAGGTGTCACGGCTTAATTTTTTTTTACGGTGAGTAGAGGAGAAGCCGTTTTTTTAAACATGAAGCTGTCTTTTAGGTTTTCCCGGTACACTATGTGGCTTTCCTCATTTGTACCGGGAGAACACAACAGCAGGATGGCAAAGGTGTGAGTTGAGAGAGGCGGGGAGCCGAGGATCCATGAGTGCGTGGCTGAGAAGACGATCGCTGCGTCACTTTATTAAATGGGAATGCTTGGTGCGCTTTCTGTTTTGTTGTAGCCAGTATTGGTTGTGACTGGCTGAGTTTTTCAGAAAATTGGTATGTGTGGGGTGGTAAGTTTGTTTGGGGGGGGATTGAAGTTGTTTAGCGTCACTCATCATAGCGGTGGCAACGTGTGAAGGGGAGGTGTGATTTCTATGTTTGATATGCGGTCATGTGTGTGCCTGGACTTAATACAGTGATGTTATAGCTTAATAACATCACTGTCCTAGGTACACACTGACCAATCAGAGAAGAGAATTTTTTCCTGCCATTGTATAATGCCAAATAAGTGTTACGAGGGATCCTTTTCAGTACTATGGAGCTGCTGTATGGCTCTGTACTTATGTGTAAGTGGGAGCGCAGGGCCCAGAGAACCCATGATCCCACAGATGCATACCATTATGCAAAAAATGGGCAATGTAATGGTAACACATGCCAGTTATTAGTTACATTACACTGTCTCAAAAAGAAGGGAAATTCATTGCAAAAAAACTTTGTTAATGCATCAGTTAGGGTTGTTAGCACAGCAACAAAAGTATGGAAATGTGACATTAGGGTTGCCCCCCCTACCACTCCACCGCTACCCCCCACACTCCACACACCAACAGATGTTAGGGTGTGCCATGAGGTCATCAGACCTAACTCTCACTCCATTCTCCTATGCTGTAGCATGTCAGCTTGCTTACACATGGAATGGGGTGACAGTTGGCCTGATGACCCCATGGCGCACCCCGACATCTGTTGGTGTGTGAAGGGTGGTGGGTTGATAAACCTAACATCACATTTTCATACTTTTGTCACTGTGCTATCAACCCCAACTGATGCATTAACAAAGTTTTTTTGCAATGAACATATACACACACACACACACACACACACACACACACACACACACACACATACACATATATGTAATAGATGGCCCACTCTAAGGTGTACAGTCACACTTTGATATATGCACGGCCATGTAATGTGTTTCAACCAACCAGCAGAGATAATTTTTCCTACCCATTTTATATAAACATATATATAACACACACACACATATATTATATATATGTGTGTGTATATATATATATATATATATATATATATATATATATAGCTATATCTATATACACACATATATACACATATATACATACACACACACACACACACACACACACACACACCTGCCAGATAGAGCAGGCATAGTTAGGGTTACACAACCACTTCTATGTTAACCCCAAAATTTTGAACTTTAATACCTTTGCATCCATTCATATAATTTGCCTGAAATTTGGCATGTGAGTTGTTTTAGCATATATCTCTGGATCTGAAAATCTTCATTTCAGTCAGCTGTTTGGTTGCAGAGTTGCAGAGTATTGAAAAGTGTGTAAAATCCTCAATGTCTGAGAATTCTTTTCTCATCTGTACAGCCTGAACAGTTTGTCTGTCTGGTCTGAGCGTTTCAGGGTGTATGGGGATTTGATCAGGGAAGTGCCGTTTGAAAGTTTGATTTAAAAATATTAATCCATTCAAAAGTTATTAAACTTTAAAGTTTACCATTATATCCTACAGAAAAAAATATATGTTCCACACAAAAGCAAGTTGTAGTGTCGTGAACGAGCCTTTTTACGTCGCAGATGCCCTCAGTAGTGTCTTGCCACTGCCATCTTGTTTTCCATTAGTGGTGGAGAAAAAACATTATAGTTAAAAAATAGTGCCCCTAGGTAAACACCAACCATTATGTTTACCTAAACGGGGTCCCAGGAACAGCATCCATGCTTTCCTTTTTGTTTTTTTTCAAAATGACCCAGAAATATGCATTTTTTGATGCAATCATTTGTACTGTTGCAAATGGGTGCATGACACTTTCGCAAATTTTGTAAAACGTTTGCAATTTGCAACAATACTCTCCCCAAAAGCATGGTTTCTTTGTCAGCTTACTGCTACTACACAGTTTGGAGTTTTGAGCTGAAATTTGCAGGGTGGTAAGCCCTTGCATGATAGATGTGCCATTTGCTAGTTTGGTGAAAACAATTATACCAGTTTCAGAGTTACAGCACTCCAAAGTTGCAAATCTTCCCGTAGGTTTGCATTGTGGCAATCATGGTGCCTATATCTCGAAAACGGTCCGAGATATGGATTGTTTTGCTAAACACAGCTTAGTGGAGGTGGCTAGGTCATGAATACAACTGCAAAATGATCTTTTCTGCAATTACTATGGTTACTGAGATATTGGCAAATAACCATTTCCAGGGCTGCTTGGAATGCCTCTAGGCCTCTGCTGTGTGTCTGCACTGTATGTGTAGGTGGGAGCACAGAGCCCAGAGGGCACACACTCCCACCTATGCATACTATGCTAAACTTGGAGCACTACATTCAAGGGTGGGTGGGAGCGCAGGGCCTGGAGGGCCCCACTCCCATCTATGGATACTATTTGCAAACTTCAGGACATACTTATGGATGGGTGGGTGGGTGGGAGCACAGGGCCTGGAGGGAGTGCACTCCCACCTATGGATTCCATTTTACAAACCTGGGGAGACAGTTATGCATGGATGGGAACACAGGGCCCAAAGGGTCCGAGCTCCCCACCTATGCATTCCATATGACTAGCATTTCACTTTCTCAAAAAGAAGGGAAATTCATTGCAAAAAAAACTCCATTAATGCATCAGTTAGGGTTGGTTTCCACACCAACAAAAGTGTGGAAATTTGACATTAGGGTTTCCAACCCTACTACCCAATCCTCACCACCCCACCCTCCACACACCAACAGGCACTGGAGTGTGTGTGTTAAGGTTGTCGGGTCTAACTCTCACCCCATTCCATCTGTAAACAAACTGAGCTGGCACAGTATAGGAGAATGGGGTGAGAGTTAGGCCCGATGACTGCAACACACACCCTGATGCCTGTTGGTGTGTGGAGGGTGGGGGGATGGGGCATGGGGTAGTAGGATTGGAAACCCAAATGTCAAATTTCCAAACTTCTGTTGGTGTGGAAACCAGCCCTAACTGATATCGTAATAGAGTTGTTTGCAAAATATATATATATATAGTCTTTGCAAAAAAACTTCCTGCTAATGCATTAGTTGGGGCAAAAATGACAAAAGTAGGGAAATATGGCATTAGGATTCCAAACTTTACACCCCACCCACCTACCAGGCAGGAACATAAAAAACATTACACTTTCACCTCTCCTGCGTCTTCGCTAATCAGGCATGGGGAGCGCCTTAGAGTTGTCAGTCCTAACATTCACCCCATTCAATCATGAAAGAAGCTGAGATGTGTAGAGTATATATATGCTAATTGGGTGAGCCTTAGGGCTGACAACCCCAAGGCACTCCTCATGCCTGATTAGCGAAGATGCAGGGGGAGGTGAAACTGTAGGTAGGGGAAGTGCCTAGCAACAGTCCCTTTCCTGCAGATAGTGAACCCCGCTTTGATTCCACCTGTGTATCCCTAGGATATGATCATTCTGTGAGGCACACTGCCTCCCCTTCCTGAAGAAGGAAAGCAATCTCTGGGATTCTCAATCCTCCTTCCCTGGTTATCCCTTGATGACCCAGGCTCATTCCAGAACTGAGGCTGCTAATGTTACAAGCAGCAGCCCTGTCACAGGCCTGGATGTTTCTGATTTTGACTCAAATATTTCCTATGTCCCTCATCAAATCTGTGTTTATGTCAATGAGAGTAGATCTCTGAAATCACAATATAATGTCAAACTGTAATACTACAGTCTAGCTCTCAAAAAAGAAAGGCTTTCCCATTGAGCTGTTATTATCTGCTTCCTGAGTTGACATTACCATTTTATAAGATTATGTTCTTCATGTGGGTCCTTGGCCCTGAGGAGCCCAGCTCTTTCCTGTCTCCTTCCACCCACCAGTATCCACAGCCCTGGAGTTCCCACAACAAAGATAGAATCCCCCTCCAACTGGCCAGTCGCTCTGCCAGAAAAGGACTTGCTCCACCACATGCCAATTTGATGGTGGCTTCATTGAACTAAGGGCCATTATTGGCCTGTTTAATAACCGTTGATCAATTGGGGCTCCCTGCTACAGAGAAAGTAAAGGTCTGGAATTAATGGCATCACACTGGGAGCATTAGTGTTTGGGCCCCCCCCCCCGTTAACCTCTCCCAGCAGAGATGGTCCATTGCTGCCCTTTGAATGGTTGTCCCCAGCAGGATTCCAGGTGGTGATGGACCTCTTGGGTGTGATAGCTGCTTATGGGGCAGGATTGGAGGAGGCAGTGGCAGCATGTAACAGGGCTGTTACCTTGACCCTTGACAATGTCACACCAGTTTTTATACTACCCATGACTTCTTGATTAGGATCCCCATGGTTTGACGAGGAGCTTAGTGAGATTAAGGCTATAGGTAGAGATTACAGCAATGTTGGTGGAGGTCCAGGACCAATGCGGGAAGACTGACTCTGAGAACTCACTATGTTGAGTAGCAAAAGGCAGTCTCCTGTGAAAATGCAGCATTTCTGTCCTGGGAGATAGCCACAGGGAGGCACAGACTGGATCAGCTTTTCTAGACTGTGGACAGGTTGTTACATCCTGCCTGTCTCTAGTCAGTAAAGGCATTTGCATCTGCCAGGTGTAAAGAGTTTGCACAGTTCTTCTCCATCAGGGTGTCATCTGGGTTGTTGTGGTCCAGCTGTGTGAAACTGGTTGTCAGCTCCTGTTTGGGGTGAGTTTAGACTGGTATCAGTAGAGGAGGTAGGTGAGGTGATCTCTGAGCTGTGGCCATTTGTTTTGAACTGGACCAGGATCCAACACACCTTTTAGTGAGTTGCATGGTATTTCTGGATCTGGTGTTCACTAAGATAGTCTGGTTCTCCCTTTCAGAGGGGTCCTTTCCGATTGCTTTGGAGGATGCACTAGTGAGACCCCTTCTGAAGAAAATATCTTTGGACCGAGACTGCTTGGTAACTTTTAGACCAGTCTCTAACCTTCTCTTTTTAGAAAAGGTTTTTGAGAAGACAGTGACTCTGCAGTTTGAGGCACACCTCATAGCCTTTAATATCCATAAGCTGCTCCAGTCCAGATTTAGATCTAGGCATAGTATGGAGACTGGGTTGGTCAGGGTGCATAATGACCTCCTCAGGGCTAGAAACAGAGGGGGATAGTCAATTCTCATTCTACTTGAGCCCTCTTCTACATTGGACATGGTAGACCATGAGTTGTTATTGGATCACCTTAGGGAGTACTGTGGACTCACTGGTGCTGTCATCAGCTGGTTTGAGTCTTTCTTCAGTGACAGGATGCAGAGGGTGATGATGGGAAATTTCTCCTCACTGCCAAAGTCCCTGCTGTGTAGTGTACCCCAGAGTTCAATTCTCTCACCTGTGCTGTTTGCAGAGTACTTGCTGCCCTGGGCAATATCATCAAACACTATTGCTTGGGTTTTCATTGTTATACTGACGATACCCAGTGGTAGCTGTCATTTGCACTTGGGATACCTGTCAGGGTTGATGTACTGAATTTATGCTTGGTTGAGATCCAGGACTGGATGTCCTCTAGCTGGCTGATACTCAACACAGACAAGATGGAGGTATTTGTGATTAAACCTGGCTGAAGGCAGGGTGTGGGGTCCATAGCAGAGAGGACCAACCCCATGATTGGTTCCTCTAGTCTGGTGGCCTCCACTAAGGTGAAGAATCTGGGCTTCATTCTGGATGAAAGACTGACATTTGAGGCTCAGGAGTTGTCTGTAATCTGGAGTGGATTTTACCATCTCAGAAACATCTCACAGATGAAAGTCTTGATCCCACCTGACGACTTGCCCTCACTCGTACATGCTTTTGTAACTTCCAGACTTGACTACTGTAATGCTTTATATCTCAGTGTTTGCAGAGGGCTCCTATGATGCCTGCAGTTAGTGCAGAATGCAGAGGCCGGATGACTGACAAACCTCCTGAGAGTGTGTCATGTGACCCTAGTCCTGCATGACCTGCATTGGCTGTGAGTGAAGTGGAGAAACATCTTCAAGGTTGGTTTGCTGACCTATAAAGCCCTATATTGACTGGGCCCAGGCTAAAGTAGTGATCTGTTGTCCCCTTACTGCCCTGTTTGTTCTCTCCATTCCTCTGAGGTGAGTCTCCTGGCAGTTCCCAGGGCCAGGCTAAAGAAAACATCAGGGGATGGCACTTTTGAAGTTGCTGGTCGAACTGGTCTGGCCTGGTGTAACTGGTTTACCAGATGTCTGAGACAAGTTCTCTCAGTGGAGGCCTTTAAGAGATGCCTAAAGACCTATTTGTTCAGACAGGCTTTGACCTAAGCTAGTCCCCATGGATTCTTTTTTAGCTATTTATGATGTCTAATTTATATTATTTAAGTTATATGTATTTATTTATCTGTGTGTTATCGTTCTACCTTTTGTCTTTTGTTATTATTTACAGTGCTTAGGGATCCAAAGGACTGGGTGCTTAACAAATAAACTACTACTACTACTATCACAGAGAGGCAAGTCAACAAGAGATGCTGCCCCCCCACCAGTGTGCACCCTTCCCAACCTACCAGGTCAAACTGCTGCACAGCATATGCAACAAACTGAGATCTACCCAGGACAACTATAAGTAGTCAAACAAACTAAGCAGGGTAACCACTGAACTCTGTATATATGCTAATCTTTTTAGCCTGGTCTGCTTCATAGTAATGTATAATGTAACATTCAAAAACATGCATCATAAAGCTGTAATGTATTAGTCTTGCATTGTATATTAGCTACCAGAGGTATGAGGCATGACCTGATTTGCTTTGGCTGTTCTTATTGCTAAGCCCCCATCACAGCTAGCTTAATCTTTTCATACACTCACCTCATTCCACTACCACTGTATACTTATAGCAACCCCAGTCATATCATAAGATACTTTGCTGTGTATGCTGGGGTGGTAACCTGGGGTACCCTTTTGATTGGTACCTGTATTCTATTTTGATTGGTACCTGTATTCTAGTTATCCCTATTTGGGTGTTCCTAATGTTTGCAATGCCAATGTGCCAGCACTAACAAACTGACTACCTAATGTGTGGTACATCCTAAGGCCTACCCACTATGGCTATCTGTAGGTTAATTGCTTTCACTGGAATTTAGTCCCTGTAAAGTACTGTCTCAGGGGCCCCAGTACACGTAGGCTCAAAGTGGCCCATAGTTTTCTGTACTGCTATTACAAGGGCACAAGTACAAGACTGCTCATGGTTGTGCATAGTTCTAGTGCTTGGGCACCTGCATAATTACTGCTCATGAGTAATGTGTAGCTCTGTGATCAGAGCACCTGTATAATTATGCTTTAGGCTGCTCATAATTTTCCTACAACTCTGCAACCAAGGCATCTGTGTAACTACTGACAAGACCACCATGGGTTAATGTGTCAGTCTGCTACTAGAGAATCTGTATACTTAGTTATCCGTCAGCCCATGGTTAATGAGTAGTTAAATGCATAATGCTACAGTATCTCTAGAGCACCTGCATACCTAGTTGTCTAAACTGTTCATAGTTATAGGTAGTGCTGTTGCTAGAACATCTGTATACCTAATTATCGGAACTGCACATGGGTAATGTGTAGTGTTGTCCCTAAGACACATGTTGACTTATTGCTAGACTGCTTACAGTTAGTTGTTCATCACTGCTACTGGGGAGCTGCAAAAGTCTTCATCAGACTGCCCCTAGTCACACACATTTCCACTGGAAACTGTGAACTATTTCTCATGTGACCCCACTCACACCAATCTCAGCCATAGCTAAGGAAAGTATGCTACACTGTTCCTGTGTCCCTCAGGTCCTCTACCACTAGACCTCAGCTCAGGATAAAACTAAGTTCCCAGACTCGGACAAAAAACATATTGGTTAACACTGTGCTCCAACTACCTTTGTGTGCTGTTCCTAGATGAAGATCCCCCCACCTGCAGTCAGAACCTTGCTCCCTAAACTTCGCCCTCCTTTCTCATGGCTGCCATCCTGCACTGCTTCACCCAGTGTGCGGCTTGTTAAAAAAGAAAGTCGTCTATGCCCTAGGATTCACAGCTAAAGGTACTCACTCCTCCTCCTCCTCACCCTTGATACAAAGGAAGATGTAACATAGCTCAGCTAATCTTCTGAAGCTATTACACTCGGAGATGTGGAAACCAACCCAGGACCAGGGGCTATGAACAACATAAGCATTGGAACCCTGGCAGACTTCACCTGGGCTAACACAAATGGACTGAAGATTGCCTGTGACTGTTAACAGCCTCAGCTAAAAACTAAACAGACTTGAAGCTTGGGTCAGCCACTACTCGCCAGACATCCTAACTACATAAGAAACATGGTTAAAGCCTCATACTGATACTCACAACATTAATAGTTGCAAATATACTACATTTAGGAAAAATAGGACCAAGAGGTAAGGAGAGAGATGCTAAACTATGTGAAAGACATCCTACCTTCAAGTGAAGTAACCATCATCCTACCAGACAGATCCAGCTGCAAATTTATTATAGTGCAAATTCTACTGGGTCAGAAAAAACATTATCCGCTGTGTATACAACCCACCGACTTCAACGAAGTCAAGTTTATCTGACCTCATCTGTCCTATCAAACCTCAAGTCACACGAAACCTTGATCATAGGTAATTTCAACATAAATTGGACAGGTGATAATTAAAAACCCGCACACGCAAACCGTAGCTCCCTGAATCTAAACCAAGTTATCTCAGAGCCCATAAAGATAAAAACATTACAGAAATATGAAGTAGGTATATAACAAAATACTCAGGTCTGTAAAAAACAATAATAAATATAAATAATTAGTTTAAATTAAATGGCTGACAGCATTACCACTTCATAAATACAGATTTCCTTATGAATATCCAAAAGCATCACTAAACAGAAAGGTCTTAAGGCCTCTCTTAAAGGCCTCCACCAAGGAGGCCTCCCTCAGAGTTCTTGGTAGAGAATTCCACAGGACTGTACTGGTCACTTTGAATGTGGGGGTTCCCTGAAGATTTTTACCTTGCCCTGGGAACTGCAAGGAGGCCCACATCAGTTAAGTGGAGGGGGAGGGAGGATTGATAACGAGTCAGGAGTTCAAACAGGTATTCTGCGCCTAACTCGTATAGAACCTTGTAGATCAGTAATCCAACCTTGACAGTAAAACACCACTTCACCAGCTGCCGGTGCAGCTCACACAGGATGGGGTTCACATGGCAAGACCTAGGAAGGACTGTCAGCAACCTGGTCATTGCATTCTGCACTTGCTGCAGGCAGCATAGGATACACCATTTACCCCAAGGTAAAGAGCATAGCAGTGATGAAGTCTGGAAGGACAGGTGACTTAATCTGGGCAATGTTCCTAAAATGATCACAGATAGTCAAAGCCCCTCCAGACTACTGCTGACACCTGAGTTTCAAATTCTGGCCTCTTGTCCAGAACGACCCCCAGATTTTTCACCTTAATGGAGACAACAAACTTAGAGGACCCAAGCATGAGATCCATCACTTCTTGGGCCACCACTGCACCTTTCTGCCCTGACCCAGCTCCATCACCAGTACCTTTATCTTATCCAGATTAAATCTTAGTCAGCTAGATGCCATCCAATCCTGGATCTGAGCCAGGCACAAATTAAGTACCTTGACCGTGTAAGGTATCCCAGGTGAAAATGACAGATACAGCTGGGTAGTGTCAGCACAGCAGTGGAAACACAGCCTGTAACGTCAAGTGATCTTTCCCAGGGGTAGCATATACACTGCAAACAACATGGGAGAGAGGATCGACCCCTTGGGTACACCACCTCCAAAAACAAATAAAGCTTAGAGACAACGCATGGGTCACTTTCAAACTTACTGGGCTACAACACCACTGACAGCTCCACAGGCAGCTGAGAAATAAATGCAGGGCAGACCTCAAAGCAGCTAAAACCTGGTTCCTTTAGAAGCTGCATCATGATAATCTTGCTGACCCTAAGAGATTCTGGAATCAAATTAACACCCTACTCAGAGCAAAAAACACCAACTTCCCCCTCTCAGTTGGCAACAGCAGCACCCCAGACCTAAGACAAATCACAGAAACCTTCAATGTGTCTTTCATGGACCTGCACGAGTACAAATCCCAGCCTCAAAGTTCAGACTGACCCCTACTTACAACTGTTACCCCCATCAGTGAACTCCTGGAATTCCATCTAATGTTGGTTACTTACAAGGAAGTCTGGCACCAGCTAACAAAAACATGACCCGAGACTAGGCTTGAGCTACCTATCAGGTACTTGTAGCAGGTACATCAGGTAATTAACATTTTCTACTGGTAGGGTAGTTAGGGTAATATTCTATACCCTACCTAGCATATGAACAGTGTAATTGGGTTGGGTACTAGGAGTAGGGTAATATCATTACTTACGGTCTTTGCTGCTATGCCATTGCCATTCAATGCCTCATGATGTTCTGTCTGAGCTGTCTACAATTACTTCCTGTTGTTGCATGCCATCATGTCCAGCTCCACCCTCTTTCCGGACCTCAACCAATGTGGAGTCTGGGTTGGTAGAGGTACATATAGGGAAGGCGATGGCTTGCTCTACATATTTCCTCTGTGAGACAGACTGAGCTGTGTTTGATACATCATTGATCAGCATGGTACACCTAAGCTGCATATTGTTTTTTAAAAATTTAAACTTCTACCATAAACAAACAAAAAAACTTTAGCCCGGGAAAAACTGCGGAAGGGGACTTTGGAGATGGGATGAGCAGCAGGTGAAGAAAGACATGTTCCCACCTTTCAAACATAATCACAGTCAGCCAGCCCGGTGGCACTGAGGACTGAGATGCTGGATGCCACACCTCATGCCACGCTGGTGACCCATGTTCGGGAATGAGCACAGATTGCTGGGGGTCGGCTAGGAGGAGGAGGAGGAGGATTGAGAATCCCATGGACAGCTCTCCTCCTCCAGGGAGGATGGGTAGGGAGGTCCGCCAAGATGCCAGCTCCTGGCGGCAGCTGGTGCATCCTCGGGGCCAATTGACTGGGGCAGCATGGGCAGCGTCTGACATGCAACATATAGGAGCATGCATTGCAATGTCATTGATGCCATTGCATGCCCATACTGAGGGAGGGTGGGGAATACACAAGAAAAATCCACTCAGCAGTATGACGGCTGCCCCGCCAGCACCCCCATGGATGTGCCCAAGCCAGCTCCCTCCTGTGCCCGCCCTCCAGGTCTCCACAGTGGTGTGGTAAGTACCCACTGCAATGTGGTCTGGGAAGGGCTGCAGTGGAGGGGTGAGCTTTGGCCAAGGCCAGGGCAGTGGTCATGAAGGCTGGCTGGAAAGGGGGAGCCAAAGGCACAACCCCCCCCCCCAGTCGATGAATAAAAGAAATAAAGGGGAAAAAAAAGTAATCACAGTTTATGTGGATGACAGAAAAGGACAAGTTTATTAAATTCAAATAAAAAAAGTAAATAAATTACAGGGAATGTGAGATGGATGTGTTGTCACTGTCATTCGTGACCTAATTTTCATCCTCTCTCTGAAGAAAAATGTATTCATGATAAAAACACTGTCAGATGCTCCAGTGGCAATGACTTTTAGTTTTAACTAAATCTTTATTACAGTGTAATGCCATGGTGAGATTGTTGCAAGTCTGGGAAATGCGAAGTTGCAGAGCACATAATTCATCATTCTACAATGAACCGAGCAAACGCGGAGCAAATTGCTCTCTAGGTACTGTCCATGCGAGTGCACCCCTGCCCCTCTCTGAAAAAATAAGTGTTTATCAGGAAATACATGAGTGGACAATTCTTTATAAAAGTGCAAGTAAGCAGAGTATTGAGACCATCTGAGGCTTGGAGAAAACTATATAATTTATAAAAGCTACCTCTCATGGTAGTTTACCAGTAGACTAGCATGCCAGCCATTGAAAATTATATCTGAAACATATTTAGTGAGTGAATGAGTTCCTTCATGCTTTTTTCAATATATTACACTCACATTCTAGCATCCTTTGGTCAGGTTACTGTAGTAGAAAAATCAGGGTAATAAATACCCAACCCTATCCAACTACTTTGTTTTTTATTAGGGTATTTTAGAGTAATTTAGGATAGTTTGGAGGTACCCACAGGTAGCATTTAGGGTAGGGCAGTTCACTACTCGCCCGTGCCTACCTGAGACCTCAGCAAACTTTGATGGCCTCAACACTAACCTACTTAAAACTGCTGTACCCATCATCCTGGCCCTCTCCAGTATGTCCTTTACCTCAGAAAATGGCCCTTGTAACTATCATCCATAAGAGTGGGCAAACAAAACTGCTTGAGAATTACAGGCCTATATTGATACTAAGCACTTTAGGTAAGATCCAAGAAAGGCTACTACACTCCCAAATGGCAGCACACATCAAGAACTGCGATCTGCTCTCATCTGCTCACCATGGATTCCATAAACACCATGATACTGAAACAGCCCTAATTATTTTAACCAATGACGTTGCCTGTTCTACTGATGCAGGTCAATTCACAGGCACTATCTTTGTTGACCTCACTAAAGCACTTGATCTGGTCTATCATTCTATACCATACAAACTTCAAAATCTCAATTTCGACAGCCATTCCCTATCCTGGATTAGGTGCTACCTACCAAACCATGCACAATGTGTAAAGATGAGAAATGTACTCTCCTCTTCCCAAAACATCACCCAAGGCGTACCACAGGGCTATATTCTTGGACCCCTCCTGTCATCCCTATTTGGCAATGACCTTCTCAACAACTGTGATGGTGCAAAAGCCTTACTCTATGTGGATGATGCAGCGCTTCATCGAAGTGCAGAAGACGTCTTTACCATCAATGGTACCCTGCAAAGAGACTTTTTGCTACTACAAGACTGGTTCAGACAGAACAACCTCATGTTAAACAGCAAGAAAACCAAGACCATGCTGCTCAGTTCCTCCTCAAAAAAGCCAAACCAGTCAAACTGTCTCAAAATTGTCACTTCTGCGAGGACCCACCTAAAATCTGTCACCACCTTTAAATATCTAGGAAGACATCTGGACATCACAATATAATTTTAATCATACACGGATAATGTCACTATAACAATCAGAAGCTTGGGGCTGCTCTACAGGTTAAGAGCCTGTCTTACTGAAAACACTCAATTGGCCATCGCCAACAGCGTTCTCTTCCTCACACACACTTACGAGGCAACCACTCTCCTCTTCATAAGGGAAACTGAGATAGCCAGGCCCAAGGTGCTCTACAATAGAATTGGGTTGTTTTGCCATTAACACTCACAACAGGGATTACCACCGCAGGGCCCTAAATAACCTAAAATGGCTCACACTCAGTGGACAGATGCAATTTGCCCTCCACTGTGTAACTTACAAACTCATCAGCATCAACTCTCCTGCCTGGCCTCTACACTAACAAAGCACCCCTCCTCCAGGAACTTGAGGCCCTCATCCTATAAACCTCTCTCCACTCTGCACATGAAAACTAGCACAGGACAGAGATCCTTCACATACTTTGCCCCATTTCTATGGAATTCCATTCCCCCAGCAATTACATTAGCTCCGTTGGGATCTTCATCATAGGGATCACAGACTTGCTACAAGCCTTGACTGGCATATGCCCATTATACAGTGTGCCCTTTTTTCAAAGGGTGTATCCTTTAATCGAACTTGTAGAACAGTAATTATCTAATCTGGATTTGAAACTAACCATACTGTCACTGCCCACCATCTCCAGTGGCAACTGATTCCACATGCCCACCACTCTCTGACTGAAAAAACTTGTACTTCTTTTAGTATTACAGATTTCTCCTCATAACTGCATATAATGAGATCTTGTTGCAAGATTGTCCACATTTAACCTTAATCCTGAGACATCCCACAGATCATCATTTAAGAAGGCACTATAGACAAAAAAAACACATATCTCCCCTAAACCTCCTGTATTCCAAGAAATACATATTCAGCTTCCTAAGGCTATTCTCATAATTCAGATCTTTCACTGTTTTTATCATTTTTGTCACTCTCCTTTGCAACCCCTCCAACCCCTTCACATTTGTCCAAGTAACAAGCTCAGTGAACTGTGGGCAGTACTCCAGGATGGGTCTCACCAATGAGCTGTACAGTGGGATGATGACCTCCTGTTTTCTATCTTCTGTCTTCAAAACAGTCCTCAAAGAGCATCCCCACTCACTAACTGATTGCAGCTGCTAATTCTCTGCTACCTGGCCTGCCACATGCAGTGTCCCCCCAAACCTCCACTGTGTCCTACTTTGTTTGAATTTGGTATTTGGGAAAGTCTGGTCTATTTGTTGTACCTTGCTACATTTTGTAACTGTGCAACTCTTCTTATTTGTGCTGTGTCCTAAATGTCTGTACTGTGCATCTTACATGTCATGATCATTGTATGTACCTCTTCTTTGTAACTAATTCCCAATCGCCCCTGAATATGAAATTTTTAGTTCCAGTGGGCCTACCCACTTACCAGAAACATATAAATAAATAAATAAATACATACATATATACGTAATTATACAATGGGGTATGAAAATCCTGTAACCTCATTGGTCAAAACACATCACATGACTGTGATAAATCCTCCAGTATACCCACTGCAAAAGTTTTATATCACTATAAAAACCAAAAACAAGCTGAACATTGTATAATAGCAATATACCATGACAGGGAGTGGGTATATGGATGGATTTACCACTTCTGGTGTGGTTAAGTCACTCGGCTGCACCTCGTGACCGAACCACACCAGGCATGGTAAATCCACCAGTATACCCACTCTCTGTTATGGTATATTGCTTAAATAAATAATAAATAAACAAACAAACAAAAAATGTATGATATCTCCCTGATTTCAGCGTGAAAGGGTTGAGAAGGTATGTCTGCCTTCTGGCTCTGCTTCAGTGACAGGAGTGCTGGGGTTCACTTAGTGACTCACAATCATGAACCATCACGTTTCATTGTCAGTAATGAGAACCAAAGTTTTCTCATTTCTAAATGCAGTATGCCGCGGAAACAGACCATATAAGAATGTTAGTATATTACTGTAGCAGCATCACAGCCCAAATAAAATTTAAAGACTGAATAATGCATCATAAAACTTTTTAGATAAAAAGAGATTAAAAGGCAGATTCATAACTGAGAACCCAGCCAATAGTGTGATGAATACAAACTCAATTACTTTATCATTTAGATATACTGCATTTTATAACAGCAATAATGCTTTATAGAGGTAAGGTTACTGAACAAATAAAGCTGCTGTGACACAGGTGTGCAAGGTAATAATCATTTCTGGAAATCATTTACTGCAAGGTCACAGGATGCAGTGTTGATTATTGGCATGAAGTACTTACTTCTGAGTAGAATCTGTGATAAGGTGATGCATTTATTGCCATGAGAATTTTTACTCAGGCATTTAGGGTTTTATCTTCCAACATCACCCTCCTGGTTCTTAGGTTGCTTCTTTTACACCCCCCTCAAGGATTGCCACTGGATTAGTCCAAGAATGCCTGTAACTTCATCTAGACAGTGTTGTGGATTTCTCCCTGGTTCTCCCTGATGACCTCCACCACTCAGTGACATTGTGCAGTGCCAAACTGGCCTTGCCTGCTGCAGCTGTCCTGAAGGGGAAACAAACTCCTTGGCATGCTACAAGGTTGCTGTGGCTTCAGGCACAGTCCTACGCCCTACCTGGTTGGAGGTTCAGTGCCATTGTTAGCAATCACCCATATGGTTTCATGGGCTCTTCCAGAGCCCATGTTGCATACATGATGGAACGATGCTTTACCACTGGGCCAATCCCAGCTTCTAGAGGACTGCATTCTAATGGAAATTAGCCCAGTTAGCCACATAATCGAATTCTGTAAAAGCAAGTTAATTTAAAATAGTCAATGAAAATACAGAATATGTACATACTGTATGTGTGTGTAGGTCCACCCCTTCCACTTCAGGCCTATTTACATGACAGTATGTGACAAGGAAGGGGTGAGCCATAGCTCAGGAGCAACTCCTTTGTCTAGGGCTATTGGATAGAGCCACCACTTGCCCCTCATCATGCAGTCCTGACCCTGGCTGCCTCCTCCTCCTTCTCATCATGTGACCACTCAGGGCTGTGCACCACTAGTATAAGTCTCTGGACCACCATGATGGAGACACTCTCCATCTTGGGAATAAGCCCCTCACATGGAGGCCTTTTCTACCATCTTTGTTTTCCCCAATTGTTTAACCAGGAGCAGCACACTAAGCTGAAAGCTTGTTTACAGGTGCGACCTGGAAGCACAGGGAAGTTAAGTGACTAGCTCAGTGTCACACAGTAAGCATGTGGGGGCTGTGGAATTCAAACCCAAGTTTCCAGATTTGCAGCTCAGAGTCTTAAACCACTGCATTTTCCTACCATCTTTTCTTCATCAGTTTTTGCCTCTCTTACTCACTAGGGGGCTATTTCTGCTTCATACCTCTTCCCTCGGCACCTGGACCCAACAGCGCTAACAGATCCTCTGAGCCACCCTTGGCAGGTCAAAAATTAGATTTATTTAAGCCACACTATGTACAGATCACAGAAAGTCAATTAAGGCGAACAACAATACATATTAAGGTGTGCAAGCAATGAATAGTATTTTTCAAATACCATGAATAGCAACACAAATAAAGGCCTATTCATATTCAGAAAGTACAACTTGTTAAAAAAAAACTATAAAAAAAAAAAAGCTTCCCCAACCCCTGCTAGTTTTTTTTAGGTTTGTATGTGCATGCTTATATAGCAAACATTAAGAACATCACTTCAGAGGTGTGTCTCTGTTAGGTGCAATGCAACTCAGACTACAGTGGGCTCAACAATGACAGGCCAAGAATCAGCCAGGCTGATCATGACACTGTTCTCTGCTTGCAGGGTGAAAAGTGCTAGCTGCTAACAGAGTGACCAGCTCCTTTCATCTACATGACACTGCCCAGCAAGCATCTAAGTGTTGTCATTATCAGCCTGCTTTGTTTCAGTAACACAAGCAACCCTAACTCGTTCCCTTTGCATACTGTTCCACCCTCTGTTCCCCAGTCATGGCAGCTCTGCAGGACCAGTAAACCCCCTCCCACTCCCTCCTTCTACATGCTATCCTGCCCTCAGTTCCCCAGTCTTGGAAGCCCCGCTGTACAAGTAAACCCCCCAACCGCTCCTTCACTCTTCATGCTATCCTTTCCTCTATTCTCCAATCTCAGCAACTGTGCTGTAAAAAGGTTTAATTCCACTGTCCAATAATTCATAATCATCAACCTGAAATGCAAAAACAAAGTCATGGGAGGGGGATTTGGGCACATCAAAGCACAATATTCAACAGCAGAACTTACTACAAAAGTAGTTCCCCTTATATTAAAATCAAGACCACACTCTACAAAAGTGGTCTGCTTCAGTTTGAACACCCACAACTCAGCTTTCAACATTTTTTCATTCGGCCCCACAGAGGACACATGGAAAGAATGAAAACACATCACCCCTTCTCTTTACATATTTTCAATGCAAAGTGTTTATAAAAAAAGGTAAAATTAAATCTTCAGTGTCACCCCTGGTCACTCTGGCTTTTTTGGTTAAATTAAAATCTGAAAAGCAGAAAAGAATCCGTTGATGTCTTTTGTGGCCTTCCCAACCCCCAACCAACTGAACTTCAACTATCCACTCAGCACCCACCACCCCATACACCACCATACCTCTGACTGACCTAAAGACAAAAGACCAGTGCCTAAAATCCACTCTAGGAAGGAAACACATCCTTCTGCTTCAACACCAGCCAGAAAATATAGAAACAAGGTTAGTGTGGTCAATGTATTTTCAATGTGTTCTGAACTTTTACTCGTAACTTTGTCATTTTTTAATATTTTTTAACACATTTTTAACATTGCCTTTTTTGTACCCCACCTAATGAACAAGGTAGGTGAAATGTTTATTTGATATATCGGGTTTAGAACCTTTGAGCCAGAGGTTCATTTACAAAGGTACCTCGTCCCATGTAAGACAGAAGCTAATACAGACAGGGTATAACAACAATTACATTAAGCATGTGTTACAGACATTTGTCACAGACATTATTTACAGTATTTGGATGTAGATATTTTCAGACATTATTTACAATATTTGGATGACGATATTTACATCATCACAGCAGAAAGACATTATTAGCTTTGAGAAAGCATCTAAACGGGAGTAGTCAGTCCAATTCATGAGTTTGATATTGATGGAGGTTGCAATCCATAATGGACTTTGTCAGAAAATTTGGATCAGAGTGGGTGAGAGAGTGAAATGTTAGTTGCAGTTACAGGAGCGGATATTGAAGAGGTGGTTGTGAAGAGTGGTTTTGAAGTGGGCGATCTTGGGTACACTAGTGATGGTGTTTGGGAGTGCATTAAACCATGTGGGGGCCCTGTAGTGGAAAGATCTCTGGGCAAGGGAGGTTTTTACCCTGGGCACAACCAGTGGTGCTTTCTCTGAGTTGCGGGTGGAGATAGTGGGGGTGGCAGGATGAAGAGAGGCGGTGACCCCGGGGGGGGGAGAGTCGAGTCCGAGCAGTATTTTCTTAGACAGTATGCAGGTCTGGTAGCGGAGCCTTTCATCGAGGTTGAGAAGATTGGCAGAGCTATAGAGGGAGCAGGTGTGAGTGAGTCTAGGTGCACCACTTAGGAGCCTGCAGGCCTTGTTTAGGGAGACCTGGATTTTCTGGAGTGTGGAGTTATCTGCTGCCCCATATACAGGGAGACCATAGTCCACTAGGGACAGTGTTGATGAGGTGATGGCAAGCCTAAGGGCGTGGAGGGGGAAGGAGGCAGTCCCTGTGTCAATAAAGGAGTCTAATCCGGGTGTTTATTGTGGCAGCAAGGGTGTTTATGTGGTCATGGAAGGTAAGAGCCGAGTCAAGGGTAAGTCCAAGATATTTGTAGTTGGATACCTGTTCAAGGGGGTGCTGGGTGCTGGGGGTATTTCAGCTGGATTTGAGTTTCACCCACCAGGTTCATGAACTGGGATCTTAAAAAGACTATGTTGAAAATTTATGATTAGAATCTTAAAAAACATCAATGTTATGAAGGTACATTGACATTTTTCAACATTCACTCATAAGTTTAGTAATTTTCAATATCTGACCCCAAATTTTCAACATAGCCATTTTTCACAACACCTCAGGAATGTGACAGGGGGCATTTTCAAATCCTGCCCAAAATGTGATTTTTACAGGCACTCTGAGAAGTCAACTTTCTGGCAGGATTTGAAAATTTTCACCTGATTGGTTTGTGAAGTGGGGTCATAAAAAAGGTAGGTTGAAAAATTGGGGTCAAAATCTTAAAAAAACACCAACGTTATGAAAATATGTTGAAATATTCCCACATTCACTCATAACTTTACTAATTTTCAATACTTTAACTCCACATTTGAAACATAGCCATTTTTGCATACCATCTCATGAACATGACAGGGAGCATTTTTCAAATCATGCCAAAAAGTCATTTTGCAGTTGCTCTGCAAAAATCATCTTTTGGGCAGGATTTGAAAAATTTCACCTACCAGTAATTTTCAATATTTTGACCCCAAATTTTCAACATAGCCATTTTTTTTACACTATCTCATGAACGGAACAGATGTAATTTTTAAAATCCTGTTGAAAAGGACATTTAAGGAAGTATTTTATAAATGACACTTCTCATGCTGGGGTGGCACAAAAGACTATGTTGAAAATTTGGAGTCGAAATGTAAATGAAAAAAAGTTCTGAAGAAATGTGTGGCAGTGCCGGCATTTGGTCCAGCGGGTAGCAGGTTGAGTTCTCATGCCAATGACTCAATTTCAATGATGGGAGCCAGCACTGTTGTACACCATGGCTTAGAGCCTGGGAGGGTATTGTGCAGTGTTGTGTCAAAGATGCAACACCTTGTGACAGACTAGGAAGCATTTCCTTACCAGGGGGCCTTACAGGGCCATGTACTGCATTAGAAGTGGGTTGGCATGAAAAATGGGGCTTGAAATATTTCCACTATTCTGTTTATTCCATTTCTAAAAGGATCTGCAAGAACGAGGATATACAAAAACAGAGTAGTCCATCACTCACCACTGCAAGTATTGAAGAAAGTCACATAATCCAGAATATAAAGTGCCCAAATATTTATTGTAAAGTGCCACACAGAAAAAAAATGCCTTGACGGCTTTTCGAATGCAAAGATTCTTTATCAAAAGGCATGAAGGGATCTGCAGAATGAGGATACAATTTCATGATCACAAAAAGGGAACTTTGTTAAAACTATGCTACTGTAGACAGTTTCATTATTATGACTCTTGTTATTCATCTCTTCATTTTTGCTTCTGTGCTATCTGTACCCAACAACTACAACGGAAACATTCAGCATTAACAAATGCTTATCAAATGTTCCACCGTCCCCAAACACAATAAATGTAGTTACTCTCACTCTCCCCCTCATTATCTGAACTCTGATCCTACCCTTCTCCCTCCAGCACCCACAATATGAGTAATAAAATCAAAAGTTTGGTTCCACAGTGGATTACCAGCACAACCCACCTGCCTTCATGGCCAGCTACCATCTTCTATAAGTGATAGTCCTTGCTTGTGCTAGTCTCTGATGCCTCCCTCAATCCTCCCACCTTGGAAGCACCCTTATCCCCCTCCCCCCCACACACACACACACAATTTAGCAGCAAAGGTCGACTGGAACAACCCACCCTTCTCCACGTCTGGCTGCCCCTTCCATGAATGAAGTTCGTGCTTGCACAGTAATAGTAAGGCCAGTCAATCATGTGAAGATGATGGCTGGCTGTAAATGTGGGCGGGTTGTGTTGTTTGTCCCCCGTGGGACTAAACTTGTTTATTACGCATATTGTGTGTGCTGGGGGGAGGAGGGTGGGATCAGAATGCAGACAGTGGGGAGAGGGATGGAGTAACTTACTTATTGTGTTTGGGAAGAGTGGAACATTCAAAAAAGCGGGGATGGGGAAGTTTTTTTTTTCATCTTTGTTAAAAAAATGAATACTAAATACTGAATATCCAAATATTTGGGAATCTAGCTATTCGGCATATGGTATATGTACACCTCCATGCATGTAACTGACCAGGTAACTTCATTTAGGCATACTTCCATTGAATTTAAACTCCGATCCCTTCTCATAGATGCAGAAACTGAAATGGGGATGACTCAGAGCACTACACTTGACTCAGAAACGTGCTCACCAACAATTTATTTACACAATGTGCACACTACCAACATTAGCAGAGGAATTACATAGTCACAGCCCTGACTGATACCTCAACTGAGGGCCCAGATGCAATAATTCAACTCAGCTTAGAGCAACTGGTCTTTCCACTACTGCTCTTTGCTGGTTTGACAACTACCTATATGGTAGAATGCAGTGGGTCAAATTTGGCAAAGAGCTTTCAGGTCCCATCCCAGTAACAATGGTGGTCCCCCAAGGCTCCATCCTTGGACCAATGCACTTCTCCATTTTTATTAATAATCTCCCTGAAACCATTGCCCTCTGTAAACCACTTCTCTACACAAATGATCTGGTTATCCTGTCTCACTCCCATGAGGTGGGGGTCATCAATCAACACCTGAGTGTAGACCTAACAAACATTCAGGCATGGATCCTGAACCACAAGCTTGTTCTTAACCTAAAAAAAAAACAGACTATGCTCTTTGGGTCCCAGACTAAGATTAAGGCCGCCCGTATGCTGTTCTGTGTGTCCGATAAGGGAGATGTCCCGATCCCTATCACAGACAATTTCAAATACCTGGGAATAACGCTGGACCCACAGCTTGACCTCGGCCTTCATATCCAGAGGATATGTAAAACAGTCAACTGTAAACTGGGCCTGGCCTACAGGGCAAAAAATAACTTCATACCAGCCGCGCATGTTGCCCTTGTGAGAGGGATGCTTCTCCCCTCTTTGTGTTATAGGCTTCTGCTGTTTGCTGCACCACAAAGGCCCATCTTTCCAGATGGTTGACGGCTTATAACAATATCTGCCACTTCGCCCTATTGGCCCCCCCGGCTCACTCATCACTGTGAGCTCTACAATAAGCTTAACTGGCTCTCGCCTACAAAGCATATTGACTTTGTACTTGGCTGCTTCACTGGTAAGGTCCTCAACACAGCTACCTGCCAGGGGTGGCAAGCTTGCTGGCCCAAACTGCCCCCTCGTCATATCACTTTAGGTCTCAGGGGTCTGCCACACTCAAGGTGCCTGTGACCAGGACCCAAATGGGTGAAAGGGACTTTGCAGCATGAGCCCCTAAACTCTGGAACACCTTCCCAACATAGGTCCGTGCTGCCCCCTCGCAGGGCAGCTTGTGCTCTTCCCTATGGAGCCATCTTAAAATGGCATCGGCCTGTGGGTGTCAAAAACCCCCATGACACATGATAGCACTTGCACCCATACAAAACTACCAGCTTAAGATATAGTATTCTGTGCTGCTCCATAATTGATTCTCCGCTTATCTCAAGGTGTGTAATCTTACCTGTAGTCTCATGGCGTGTAACCTGTGCCTAATCAAAGGTTGTGTAATCTTACCTTAGTCTTATGATGTGAAACCTGTTCCTAATTATTGTGATGTGTAATCTTACCTTGTAGTCTCATGATATGTAACCTGTTCCTAATTATGTACCATGTTGTCCCAAGTGTATAAGTATGTAATTTCCTGTACTCTCCCGGGTCGTACCTGAAAATAGGCAAATTGTCTTGTCTAGTGTACTTACCTGGTTAATAAAAGCTAAATAAATAAATAAATTATTTACAAGTCTGAGCCTGCTGGCAGAAAAAAACAGAAAGTAACAGTTATGCAGTATATTTCCAGAGTTCCAATGTCCCCTGTTCCTGCGAGTGGATCAGGGATGCCACAGGATGTAGCTATGCCTATGTATCTTTTTCTGCCATCATTGTCTATGTTTCTATGTCCCAAGTACATATTTACACAGTGAGAACAGTTTCTCTAAAACAAAGTAAAGGATATTCCCTCCTAACTATTAATAGTATGGTCCCTGGGGATGAGTACAAATAAACAAAGCGTTTGCACTGGAAGGGTGGTAATCACAATAACAACCAAAATGTGAACTCAAAAAATTAGGCACTCACCACCTTCGTGTTTTGGGAAGATGCCACCAGACTTAGGATCCGGAGTACCCTAGTGTCATTCCAAAACATTGAAGTGGCGAGTGCCTAATATTTTGAGTTCACATTCATTAGGATGGGCACCAAGCAGAACAAGGTAGGAAATGACTGGTTTCGTCTTATCCCTTCCTTGAGTTTCAATTTCATGGTGCCACTTCTTCTGTCCTCTGCATTCAGTTTGGGTTCCACTCCCCTCTTATAAGTCAGAAAAATTATAGGGAAGCTGATTGTTACTTTTCTGAACCATGAGACACTGGTCACACTCTCCCTTTTTAAAGTTGGAATGGCCAACTGGCCCTTGCTGTTCCAACATTGAACCCTGCCATGATCTGAACCTTCAGAGATGCAAGCAAAGGGAGCCAGTGCCACACCAGACCTGGCATCCTGCTACCATTCTGGGCCCATGGGCTCCCTTTGGCTGGTTGCAGCCAAAGCAGGCACCCACAGGTGCCTATATTGCTCAGACCCTTCACATACTTGCCTCCCAAACCTCAGGACTCCGCTCTTGTTGCAGGCTTGAGATCCCATTAATATACCCCAGGAGGGCGGGCAACAAAAACCTGGGACAGCATAATACCCTATGAGTACAGAATGTACTCAGAATCTTACAGCTCCCTGTTGCTGAGGGCTGAGAAAGCAGCAAATAGAAAACAACTAGTTACATTTTGGACAGGGGCTAGAACATTTAACCCATAGTGCAAATACAAGCAAAAATTAAACTGCTCCCTGACCCTGAAGGCAGTCCATGGGCTGGTTGAACAAAGAGAGATGGCAGTGTGATGGCCACTGGTCTGCATTCTAGAATCTTGTTGTTTTCACACTGCATTTAATTTGTACATTATACAGGTGCAGTCATGGCTGTATATTTGGGTTGAGTAAGCATTTTAATGTTAAACCCTTTTGCACCTTAATAACGTTGCCCCATTTAACTGATTTACTTGAAACTTAGAAAGCTCAGAGGTGATGCCAGGATCTCTGAATCCTAAAAATTTAGTGGCAAATGGTTTACGGGGGGCAAAGTTACCCCAAAATTACATCGATTAAGACCTTTTAAAAAAGTTAGGGTGATTTGAAACCTGAAACTTGCAGGTTTTGTAGAGTTTGGCCCAAATTACTCATCTTTGTTGTTTTTGTCTCACAAACTTAAGTAGTTTTTAACCTTTGCTGTGCCACAGATTGATATATCAGTCCAGAATTCCTATACATACTAATTCTATCAGCAGGCTAAGGGTTAAAATATGTAAGAGAAAATGTTCCATTTGTGAGCATGCAAAGTAATTTTCATGACCACATGAAGTCATGTTTTATTTTTTTATTTAGTTATTCTAATCTCGGATTGACATCTTTGAGCTAGAAGCTCTTTTAGATAGGTTCCATGTCAACAGGTTAACATATAGGATTAAGAACTTAACAAAAGAAAAACTGTTCACAAAGAAAATAAGCAACTACAGTCAGACAAGGTGAGAGGCATTGTACAATGCATGGCAAGCAAATAAATCTACAATGTTGTAATGGGCATGACCACCCCATTACAGTCAACCCACCAAATAAATGCAAAATGAACAGACATACCTGAATGCAGGGTGTCAAGGTGTAATCCTGGGGAGAGGTCATTTGCACATATGTAAAGAAAAGGAAGTAGTTTAGAGGAGGGGACTCAGCTAAAACCCCCTTTGCCCACAATGGTGGCTGAGTCGCCAGTATTTTATTTAGTAGCCAAGTGTCTAGTGAAGGCTAGTGGGTGGTTAGTGCACTTTTGTTATGTGAATTGGGGGAGGACAGAAACAAGCAAAGAGAGGATGTAAGCAGACAGCAGTAAAAGCGCAGAGGGGCACAAATATATAAATTAAGCAGACAGCAGTAAAAGCCCAGAGGGGCACAAATATATAAATTAAGCAGACAGCAATAAAAGCCCAGAGGGGCACAAATATATAAATAAATAAGTCATATTTATAAAAATAACATGGTTACCCGGGGGGGGCAGCAGTCCCCCATAGTAAGCTATAAGCAGGCCATGTTGTGAAATGTCTTATGGCTGGATCTGATGTCACTGGAACAGCAAGAGGTGGAACCAGCTTGATAAAAGATTTAATCAGAGTAGAGGGAGTGGTGTCTGGAAGAGAGGCACAACAGTGGTGGGACAAAACTTGTTAAAAAAAGTTCCTGTTATTTGAAAAGGGCTGAAGCTCTCTCCTGATTGGCTTCTGGTGACCTCAGTACCAAATGCTCCATTCAGGTGTGAGTAGGTGAGCTGGAGTGATCAGTAGTGTGGCTCAACTTTTTGCTCTCTCTCTCTCTATATATATATAAATATATTCTCTGAGTTGGAGATAACAGCAGTGTAGTGGCAGGGCTTAGCCACTCACTTCAAAAAAAAAGTAAGAAAAAAATGGAGATTAAGTTTTAAAGTATAGGCTAGTTTGCCAAGGGCTTAGCATTGCCAAGGTAAAAGAAAAGTTTTTCTAGCTAGGAAAGCTAGTTAGAGTAATTCAGTTCCAGAAATTTGAGCCCTTAGACCAAGCAAAGAAGGAGGGACGGAAGCCATGTTTGCAAGATAACAGACAAGACCTGCAAAGAGTTTGTTATTTCCTAGCTAAAGTTTGCTGAGAAGGTTCACTTGATTGACAGAGGACCAAAGAGGACCAGAGGAGCAGCTGAAGAAACCAGGACCTGAGAGAACTGAGAAGCAGCAGAGCCATCACCGGACTTTAGCAGAGGACTTCTCATCAGTCCCTGGCTAGGGCAGCATAACAAAAGATTTCATTCTTCAAGGACTACACCCATTTGGGTTTGAGGTATCACAGACTGTGATGTTTAAAAGAGACTTGAAATTATTTTGGGACATGTTACTGTTTATTTTGGGGATGGGGTGAAAAATTTGTGATGCAACCAATTCTAGAGGCACAGGACCCAAAGCAGCATGGATTCACAGCAGGAAGGTCATGTCAGATGAATCTAATCGATTTCTTTGACTGGGTGACCAAAGTAATAGACCAGGGATGGGCTGTGGATATGGCCTACCTAGACTTTAGCAAGGCATTTGACACAGTCCAGCACAAAAGATTAACAATCAAGTTAGCCAGCCTGGGAGTGGGTCCCAGGGTGGTAGCCTGGGTAGCAAACTGACTGCACAACAGGACACAGAAGGTAATAGTGAATGGAACACATTCTGAAGAAGGGGTTACTAGTGGAGTACCTCAGTGCTCAGTACTGGGTCCAGTCCTTTAACGTCTTTATAGGTGACATTGCAGAGGCTCTGGAAGGAAAGGTATGCCTCTTTGCAGATGACGCAAAGATCTGTAACAGAGTTGATACACAAGGGGTGGGTAGAAAGGATGAGAAGGGACTTGGCAAGGTTGGAGGAATGGTCAGACATATGGCAACTTAGATTCAATGCAAAGAAGTGCAAAGTAATGCATCTGGGAAATAAAAATCCAGGAGAAGAGTATACAATAGCAGGGGAGGTACTAACGACAACTGGAAACTGGGTGTAGTCATATCAGATGACCTAAAGGTGGGTAAGCAATATGAGAAGTCAGTAAAGAGAGCCAGGGGGATACTGTGTGCAGTTTTGGAGACCTCATCTACGCAAGGACATAGACAGGATAAAAGCAGTCCAGAGGAGGGCAACTAAAATTGTGCAGGGTCTACATCAGAAACCATATGAAGAGAGACTGAGAGAGCTTAATATGTATACCCTTGATGAAAGGAGGGACAGGGGGGACATGATAGAAACTTTTAAGTACCTCAAGGGAATCAACAAAGTCCAGGAGGGTAGCATCTTTTAGAAAAGAGATGTGTAAGAACAAGGGGCACAATTTAAAGTTAGAGGATGGCTCAGGGGTAATGTGAAAATTCTTTTTCACAGAGTGAGTGGTGGACGCATGGAACCGCCTTCCTGGAGAGGTTGTGGGGTCTAAAACAGTGGGGGAATTCAAACATGCATGGGACAGACATAAGGCAATTATAGTGGGTGGTTGCAGGAAGTAGGCTGTTGGTTAGCTAGAATCTGCAGCTTATCCAATAGCTAGGGAAATGGGCAGACTGGGTGGGCCAAGTGGTCCTTATCTGCCGTCAAAGTCTATGTTTCTATATTTGACAGAGGAAGAAAATACTGATGTTCATCTTTGTGCAAATGTTATTTCACTGTTTAGGCGGCTGCACAGCCATTTTCTGGTTACTGACAGAGCCATTGCTGAAGTAAAAAAGTAATAATTATTCACAGTTTGCTAAATAAATTGGCTCTAACTTTTTTTTTGTGCAGTCCACCTGAGACTTCAGCCCCTCCCAACTCTTGGCCACCTCAACGCACACCGAGGACTAACCTTTTCTCCAGATCTCCCGACACCCCCTGGATTGCCCCCCAGGGCAGGGCCACAGCACTAGCAGGACGTCCAGCAATGAAGGAACAAGTGTGTTGACAGGGAAGCCTCCCAGCATCACCTCCTTGGCTTGCCCCCAAAGGTGGTGCAGAGAGCCCTACTGGCTATAGCAGACGACAGCACAGGTCAGGATCCCAGAAGTGCAGCAGTGTGCAAGAGGAGTTGAGGCAAGTGGCTGTCATAGGTAGGGGCCATGATTTTTTGTTAGTTTTACCCAGGGGGGTGGAGACATGCAATGACATCCCACATCAGCACCGCGCCCCCACAAGTATGGCACTGACCCAGGGGTATCCCCAGCCTCTGCCAGGGGTCCACATCATTTATTATTATTTATTTTATTTATTTTTTGTTGACTGGGTAAGTGCACTAGACAAATCCTGCTTATTTTCAGGCACAACCCGGGGAAGGGGGATACAGATGAATGGCAACTGATCTTGAACCAGATTAATCCGTTGGTGGTATTTTTAGTGAATGAGGGAAATTTGGCCAGGACACCGGGGAAATTCCCCTACTCTTTCGATAAGTGCCATGGGAGCTTTAACATCTACCTGAACTACCACCAATCCAGGCAGATGGGACCTCGGTTTAACGTCTCATCCGAAAGGCGGCACCTCAGAAGTGCAGCACCCCTCTCATGCTGCACTACAGTGTCAGTACTGGGATGTTAACCCAAGTGCCAGATGTGGGAACTGAACCCACAGCCCTCTGATCTCCCGGCCTCAGAGGCAAGTGTGCTACCTACTGAGCCACTGACACTGATGCCAGGCACTCTACCCCCACTCCCTTCCAGAGAAGGACAGCAGTGCCCAGGATGCTCAGTCTTCTCCCCCAGCTGGCCCTCCAACATTCCCAGTCCATTCCTGAACCCGGGTCATCAGCGTCGCAGTCGGGCACCTTGCCTCTGCGCCAGCGGGCTGGACCTAAATTGGCTCTAACTTAAAGAGATTTTCTGCATCTGTGATAATTTCTGTAGCTCTGTCATTATGGTTAGAGGGTCATACCCCTGAGTAATATCTGCCAGCCCTGTAACTAACCTTCCTTGCAGCTAACTGGATTCCATCACCCAGGTAGGTGAAAGCAGTGTGTAGGTGGGTGTTATAATTGGCGCCACAACATGGGGCAGCCCTTTTAAAATGTAACAGTAGGTTAAGCCAAAAAAGCGTGGGCATTTTAAACTGAAAAAAGGTGCTAAAAAGGGGAACGGCAGAAATCTCATTTGTGAAAAATACCACAGACATTGTTTTTGACATATTTAGAATTCAGTGGCCCAGGGGCTCCTCAGACATGTATGACCAGCGTGAGTATTTTAGGCAGTTAGAGGGGGAACACAGCCAGAGTTCAGTGGCTTGGTGTACTGCGGATCAGGTGGGCTCCAACAATTACTTTGAGCCATGGAGGAACATGTCAGGGCTGGATGCCAGTAAAGGTTCCCTGCAGATGCAGGGTACACCAGTTGGAAGAGGTTGTGGTGGATGGGCAAAACCAAGCATAACAGAGAGCCAAGAAGAGGACAGACAAGTTGAAGAGAGAATGGATAGTCTGGAAAGCATGCTGACCAAGCTTGTCTCCAGTGTGGAACATCTCAGTGTCAATAGAGAACAGAGGAAGAGGTAGAGAACCACAAGTACAGAGGACATGGGACTCATATCCCATGTCTACCCCAGGAAGACAGAGAGATGAGGAACAGGAGTATGCTGACTGCATTCAAAGTAAATATAGACAGAGGCGAGACAACACTGCCCCACCCATTGTCCCTATTTTCACACCAGGGATGGGAAATAATCTACCTATTTTTGCAGGTGACTCAAAAGAGGACCCCAGAGACTTCTTGAGAGGGTTTGAGTGAGTACACAGGCAACCTAATATCTCTGAAGAGAACTGGCTACAGCACTGGGAGGGTGCCTTGCAAAGTCTTGCCAGCAAGTGGTGGAGGTCCAAGAGCATTCAGATTCAGAATTGGAGGCAGTGCAAGCTGCACTTTTAGAATATTTTGACAGAATCCATAACAGGCAGCATAGGGGAAGGGAAAGGGGAAATTGTTTAACCAGGAAAGGCACACAGCTTGTTTCCAGGTGCGACCTGGGAGCACAAGGAAGTTAAGTGACTTGCTCAGGGTCACACAGTATGCAAGTGGAAGCTGTGGGCTTCAAACCCAGGTCTGGTCAGCTGGATGTCACCAGATTAGCAGCTCAGAGCCTTAGACCACTGTGCTATACTGCCTCCCAACTGGAGAGATATACTGCATCTCAGAAAAGAGCTTGATCTGACTCCAACAGCCAAGAGATAAACTTAATAACTTTTTCATGGAAAAATTGGAGGTGTACTGACATCTGTACTGTGGAGCACAAGAAGAAGAAGGAGTGGAGTTAATCACAAGCACCTTAGAACCCGAACTTCAAAGCCATTTTGTGTGCACCAAACCCCTAACTATTGAGGGCCTAGTCCAAAAGGCCCAAGAGTTGTCAGACAACCTGAAATGGTACCAAAACCCATACAGGGTCGAGCCTTTCGACAGTCTGACCCCATCAATGGGACCTCCACACTGGTCACCAGAGGACAGGAGAAGTGGCCAAACTGGGCAGCCATAGCCAAACCAAGGTTAAGAGTGGCACCAGCATCAGGAGAAAAGAGGTGTTTCAAATAGGGGTGGGTGGATCTGAAAAGGTCCTGACCCTTATTATTAGGATCAGGACCATGGCCAAAGTCCTGATAAGTTCTGATTTGAATCAGAACCTTTTGTAAAAAGTGATGAAAACTGCAAATCTGTTATATAATTGCATAAAATGACACTGAGATCTGTGACACACACAAAGAATTGTAGTCAGCATTTCAGGATATGAAAACTGTGAGTTTATAGCACTGATGTACTGGTCATAGATACATAGACAGTGTCGGCAGATAAGGGCCTATGGCCCACCCAGTCTGCCCATTTGAGCTTGTAAGTTCAGTTTATGTTTTTCTAGAAGTCTGTTGCCCCTTACCCCTGACCTCTAGAATTCCTTTAGGTCTATGTTTATGTGCAGTGTCAGTGGCTCAGTAGGTAGCACACTCACCTCTGAGGCCGGGAGATCAGAGGGCTGTGGGTTCAGTTCCCACATCTGGCACTTGGATTAATATCCCAGTACTGACACTGTAGTGCAGCATGAGAGGGGTGCTGCACTTCTGAGGTTCCGTCTTTCGGATGAGACGTTAAACCGAGGTCCCATCTGCCTGGATTGGTGGTAGTTAAAGATCTCATGGCACTTATCGAAAAGAGTAGGGGAATTTTTTATTGAGAAAAACAAAACAATAACAATGACACAATCTGTTTTAACATTTGTCAAACACACCTGTTTACAAGCTTTATACAAAAGAAAAAGACTAAAGACACCCTTCTATAACTTCCCCACAGACAATACAATACAATATTTGAAAAACAATATACAAAAATCACCCTGAACCCCTATACACCATAGCCAGTTATCCCCATTTCACCTTAACCATACAATGTGTTTCCAAAAATCCTGAAAGATATTTTTATCCAGTAGTGCGCTGCTCATACATTTCTGTTTACCAACTGCTAATTCAATTCGACTAAAAAGAACATTGTAGGGAAGAAGGGTATGTTGTAAAGAAAACGGACACCTTGCTTGCCATAGATGATACTTAATACATGCAAATATCAGATTTAGGGTACTTGGGTGGTATCTTCACAAAAAACCTGAATAATCCCCCAGAACGAGACTCTGATAAGTTATATGTGTCAAAAATCCCCATTCCCACCGCTTTGCCAACTCATACCAAAAAGACTTAACATATGGGCAAAGCAGTAAAAAATGTTCCAAGGTTTCAATTTGATCTGAGCACCCAGGTCTAATACACATTCGATCCAAGATCTGTTTGTGTTTTAAATTACCCCTGACTCCTAACTTCCCATGACAACAGAGCCACAACACATCCCACATACTGGGGGGTATCCTATGGTCCATCAAAAGCTGCAAGGCTTGAGACAATTTTGTCGGGGTACACAAGGGAAAATTCACTTGGACGTAAAAAAAATTAAACATAATTTCTGCATAAAAATCCTTCCTAGGAATATCCTGCAATTGAGCCTTTCCTAATTTCCATTCCCGTAATTTTCTCACTGAGGAATCCGCATAGGATGGGGCCAAAGCCATCTTACCTCTCATGGGAACACCCCCTCCTTCCCAGCATGACATAAAGGAAGAAAAAAGCAATTGTGTCCAAGCCGACCATGGATGATCCTGAGGTTTAACCCTTGATTGAAAAGCAGCAATCATGAAAAAAGAATGAAAAAATACCACCGGGTTTATCATCCCTAAACCCCCTTGATTCAGCTTTAAATAAGTAAATGCTCTTTTAATCGGATTCAACCGACTGCCCCACACCATTTGAAAAAATACACTATACAATCTAGTTTCTAAAGCAACCGGAACCGGAAAAATGGCGAACACGTGTAAAAATAGGTAATAGAAACTTTTAATAATCAAAACCCGCTTTTTGGAAAAACCCCAGATTTCCATTGCTGTACCTTTTTCCGCAATGACCAAAGCTTTTTCCCAGTTTAAGGATGCTAAGTCTCCTTTACCAAAATTAAGACCTAAAACAGAAATATACTCCTTAACCATGATGCCCCAATACTCTGACAAACCGTAATATCCCAACCGCAGACAGTTACATTTCTCTAAATTTAGTCTAGTACCATTCAGGTCAGCTAATCCTTTAATCACTTTAATAGCCTGAACCCCTGAATGAACATCTGCTACCAACAAACACATGTCATCTGCATATGCAGAGATTTTCTGGGCTGGTAAAATACAAGAGGGCGATAACCCCTGTATTGACCTATTGTGCTCAATTTCTCTCAGCAGTGGGTCCAATACAAAAGCATATAATAACGGGCTAATCGGACAACCTTGTCTGACTCTGCAATTCATCTGAATCTCGGAGCCTACCGCCTTATTAATGCATACACAAGAAATTGCATTGCAATATAAAGTGTAAATATACTGAACAAATATTTTCGGAAACCCATACCTCACTAACACCTGGAAAAGAAACTCATGGGACACAGAATCAAAGGCTCTCGCCTGGTCTAATGCCATAATAAACCCTGACAGTTTTCCTTGGCATCCAAATTCACATATGTCCCTTAACAATTTTAAATTCTGCTGAATTGATCTATGGGGAATAGCACATGTTTGTGCGGGTGAAGCACCCCTTAGCCACTTCCTGCAGTCTTTACACAGAATAGAGGAAAGTATTTTGTAGTCTGTATTCAAAAGACTGATTGGTCTCCAATTACCCAAATCTGTAATGTCCCTGTCTTCAAAATAAATGTTAAAATAGCTAAATTAAATTTGTAATCACCAAACCCATATTGTAGAATATCATTAAAAACTTCTGTCAGAATGCCGCTCAGGTCATCCGAAAAAGTTTTGTAGAATTCATTAGTCAACCCATCTATCCCAGGTGATACCCTACCCTTAAAGCACCTATTGCCCGCTGTACCTCCTGCAAAGCTATAGGCCCTTGCAGCAGCTCTCTTCTACCTGAGAAATGGACGAATTGAAAATGAAAACATCTTCCCACACGAGGAGGAAACAAAACTGTCTCCAAATTGAGAAGCAACCTTCTCCTCCGCTATGTCTAACATTGCTGCCACAGGCGTTTTAGATCTCCAACAAATTTCAGTAGCCCTGACATCACTCTCTTCTCAATCTTATTTTTACATGCCTTATATGGATCTTGAAAAGGTTGTTGTTGTGTACCAAATTTTAAACTGGCATGAATGGTTGCAGCCCTCTGAAATTGATAATTTAACATGTTCTTTTACCCATTTAATCTGGGACTGAATCTCTGCATCCTTGCTTCTGGAGTGTGACTGTAATTTATAATATTGATTTGAAATTCTAAGTATTGTAAATATTCCCTGAATCTTTCTGTTCCCATAAGCTAAAAAAAATCCTTTAAAGCCAACTTGGTATCTGACCACCAAGAAATCCAATCTGAAAAGAATACTGCCACTGATTTACGAAAAACCATAAAGTTTTTTAATTGAGCCAAAAACCCTGCTTCTGACAGTAGCCGTGCATTTAACATCCATCTGTCCTGAAAAGCCGGAAAAGATGCTGGAATCTGCTGTAAGCCTACAATGCTACATAACACATTGTGATCAGAAAAATCATATGGAATCACTGAACACTCCACCGGGATTAAATAATTAGACAGAAAAAATAATCTATTCTTGTCTGAAAAGTAGCTCTCTTATAAGTATAACCCCCTTGCATGCAATTCTCTAAAAGCATGCTTTAACTTTGTTACCTCTTGGTTTATGAAGGGCATCTGAGTCACAATAAGTTTTTGCTGGACTCAGTCTTTTAACTGAACATCTAAACTACAATTCATGTCCCTCCCAAACTATATTCTTAGATGTAAACAGGTATGGCTTTACCAGATTAAACAAAGCTATCTTTGCTGTTTTAACTTGTGGGGCATAAGTATTAATTAATCTAAAACACAAACCATGCAACAAACAATCTAAGATCAATACTCTACCAGGCAGGACATCAACCAGCCTTGTCACCTGAACTACAGAGTTAGAGAACAATATCCCTACCCGTCTGCACATCTTCCCAAGCGACCAGGAAGGCAGGCCCTCCACCATAATTTTTACCTGAGACACCTCTGACAAAGAAGAAAAATGAGTCTCCTGTAAAAATCACATCCGCTTTCAATTTCTACAATGCTGTAAAGCAATGAGCCGCCTCTTGTAGCTCTTTAGGCTACAGCAATTGAGGATATAATCTTTAAACAGGCCATATTAATCATTGGTCATCTACTCATGATTTATCTTGTTTCCTTTCTCCCCTTTTCTTTTCCTTCTAAAACTTCTAGCCACCTTCTTCTTCAATTTCCATATTCAGGCTCTCATCTGATTTTAACAAATCAGAAACCCCTCCCCTCTAAGTCTGCTAGGGCTGCAAAGGAATTCTGAGTCAAACACACCTCCTGTATGACTACTTGCTCTAGTAACCCTCGGGGTCTGAAGGGAATTTCCATCTCAGGCTCCCTGGCAGGGGTCATCCCTACTTTAGTCAAGGAATCTGCCATAGAAATGGGGAGGAACTACATTCTGTTGTGGAATTGACCCAGTGGATCTTTTCTCACTAAGAGAAGCATCTGATACCTCTGGAGGCGTCCACTCTTTCAGTTTCCACTCTCACCATGTTTCCTTCTTAAGCAGGATTGGGTAGGCTCCCCCTACAAGGGTCTGAGAATCAGGTCCTCCTTATTTAATCCCGTGTCTATTCTGCTCCGCCCATGGACACTGGTGATAGGCATGACCTAAGTCGTCACATAAATTACATTTGAATTCATTCCTACACACCTCGCTGTCATGGTCTAATTCACCGCATAAGGTGCATTTCACTTTATCACATGCACTACTCAGATGCCTACGACTACCACATCTATAACACGCTTTTGGCTGACCTGGGTAAAAGCAAACCCCGTGATCTCTCCTCAAAAAGAAGCTGTTTGGGACATGTTGTACTTCATTATTCACCACAAACAGTTTAACTTTAAATTTCCATGCCCCAGTCCAAATATTCTCTGAGTCCAAAATAGGCTCCGGTGGGCCTAGAACCTCACATTTTTGTTTTAACCAAAAGACAATGTCACCCACATTCACTCCCTCATTCCGGAACATCACATTAACTGTTTTAAAAACGGTTTTGTGATTGGAATGGCTAAAAAAGGTATCCATAAAGGCAATAACTTACAGCTGTCATATTTATGCCAAAATTTTTCCAGACTAGCCATTTGTTTAAAGCTTACATCAAAGTATCCTCCCATGAATATTAATTAAAGCATAAATGTCAGAAGGTAAAAGTTCATAAAGTCCATCAATAATTTTCTTGCTACATAGACGCGGTCAGGGTGCTCAGGGAGGCCTCCTCTATACCTTAACCGCACTGCATTTCTTCTTGGGGCTTGCTCCACCTTATTTCTTTTAAAAAGGTCCGAAAAACATGGGCCCCTCCTTGCTTCATGCTCTTCTGGCCCCAGTTCATGCATACTTTCAGCTGGTGAAATCCCCCCCTTCCCCTGCTTATCTAGTATCCCCGCCTGGCCTAAAGCCTGGTCCTGTTTAAATTGTCCAACTGGGGCCAACGACTCACCAGCCTCCATAGGTCCTTGAGATGCCTCCGTCGCTCCTGAAGAAAAAGACATCCACTCCGAGTCCGGCACCCATCTGCCATCCGCCTGCGAATCCATCCTGCTTGAGACAGGGCCGTTTCTGCCGACCAGCTAGTACTCGGACCCGTTTCCAGGTCCGTACCTCCAGTCCCACACTCAAACATGGCCGACGCAGTTCCTTCCTCCATGCGAATAGCCGCCCTTGCGATACCCGGAACTTCCTCCTTACCGCTGGGCTTACGCTGATCCATGGCGCCTCCATTCTGATCCTCACCGGAAAGCACCTCTTCCTCCGGACGATTCACCATCCCACTCTCCTCCTCCACCGGTGATCCTGCTGTTGCTGTTTTCAGGCTGTCTCCCGACGGGCTTCCCTGAGCCCTCACGTCCATCACAGTCTTTACTGAGGTAAGCTCCAATACAGGTCTCGCCTGTGTATCCTCCAAAAAACACTGCAGCTCAACCTCCTGTACCTGCATCTCCTCCTCGGATTCCATTCTCCCAGTCTCCGTTTCTCCAGACGGAGCTTCCGCACTCCACACTGTATCTGACCACGCAGCCATCCCCTAGGTCAGCAGCTCCCCTACTGACCAAGACGCAGCAACGTCTCAGGTGAGGGAATTTCCTGGTGTCCTGGCCAAATTCCCTCATTCACTAAAAAAAATACCACCAACAGCTTAATCTGGTTCAAGGTCAGTTGGCATTCATCTGTAACCCCCTCCCCCGGGTCGTGCCTGAAAATAGGCAGGATTTGTCTAGTGCACTTACCCGGTCAACAAAAAGTAAATAAATAAAATAAATAAATCCCATGCATTCTTAAATCCCGTGATTGTTTCAGCCCCCACCACTTCCTCTGGCAGGGTGTTCCACTTGTCCGGCAGGATGTTCCACTTGTCCACCACCCAGTTCACCACCACGTCAGTTGAATATGGCAGTCATGCAGTTTACCTCTGTCTGTTTTCTGTCTTAGTGTCAGTAGTACTAGTGCTGCAACTGTAAACTGACCTGTCTGGCCTCAGAGGAGGAATCCCATTCCTATTTAGTAGTACACACTATACAATGGACATATCATAGAAACATAGAATTTGATGACAGATAAGGACTGCTTGGCCAACCCAGTCTGTCCATTTCCCTACCTATTAGATAAGCTGCAGATTTTAGCTAACCAACCACCTACTTTCTCCTAATGGATGTCAGTTTGTTGTTGTTTCACTAGTTCCTTCTCTGCTCCATTGTGAGTCACATAGTTATTTTCTATGGCATGGGGTCCCCTCCACCCACCCACCCAAACTGATGACATATTTAGGGAACCCCTACCAAAAAAATAATTGCATGTCCTTAGGAGTCCAGAGACCTAGCTACTGTGGTGGAAGGGGAGTGTGGCTGTGAGGCTGGGCCTGTACTGAGTGGGCAGAGACCTACATTCAGGCAATGCAAAAATGCAAAAATGAGACAAGTCCATTAGTACATGCTGTAAAAAAATGTGCCATCATGCTCAAGCATTCCAAAAATTTGGACATACTGAAAACATTGTGCCATCTGCCTCAACTTCAGGCAGTCCAAAATTACATAAGTCCTTTATTAGGAAATGCTTGGAAAAGTGTACCATCAGGTTCAGGCAGTCCAAAAATTACACAAGTCCATTACAGCATGCTGCAAAAAGTGTGCCATCAGGTTCAGGCAGTCCAAAAATTAGCAACGTCTGTTAGGGCATGTTGAAAACATTGTGCCATCAGGTACAAAAATTGTGCAGGGCACATATGGGCTTATCTGAGTACCGATTTATTGTTCTGAGAAAACGGTGATCTTTCTACTCTTCCAAGTAGTAGTCTTTGAGATCACCACAAAATATATTTGCTGCCTCCATGTCATAGGTGTAACCAGTCAATGGAAGGTTTATTTTTAAGAATGTTAACTTCTCAACATTTTTTGGTAGTAGCCTAGATTGTGTATCTGTTACCACATTTCCTGCACAGCCAAAGAGTCACTCTGAAAATGCACTGGTTGGGGGACAGACCATGTACGTCAAGGCTACCTGCACAAGTGTAGGCCATACAGGCTCCTTGCTTTGCCAGTATTTAATGGGATCTTCATGCAGAAGCAATGACATATAGAGAAGGAAGGGCTGATTTGTCAAGGATGACAGCATCCAAGTGACCTCAAACATGACTGCTTGGTGTAGAATGAATGGCAGCAGCTGACTGTTTTGTAGCTTGACTGAGAAGAGAGAGCTGTGAAGGTGCAGGAGGAATGGATGAGGGGATTGCATCTGTTATGTTGTTTTTCCAAAAGCAAATCTACTTCTTGAATGATTTTCTCTCTACAGTTTTAGAACACATTTGGGTCATACTGTGAGAGGTGTTTCATCTTGTACCATAGGTCTAGTGCTGTTGCAATAATGTAATGTTCTGCCATGAGCATTTCACAGAGTTTCTCATCATCTCTGACTTTTTTATTTATTTATTTATTTATTTATTTTTTATTTATGTCTTTGGTAACCGAGTAAGTGCACTGATCCAGGGGAACGTTTTCAAGCACAACCTGGGCCACCAAAGTGGCAAGTCAGGTCTATACATAGTACAATGCATTATAAATTAATAAACAAGGTGAGAACGGACACTTATGCAAATATACACTTAAACATAAGTACACTTAGGCACACAGTAAATTATGATACAGTAACTAATATAACAGCATGAAGCAGTATGACATTGAGATAACATCAAGAGGACAGTGCAGTACAGAACATCAGAAAACAAGCTGGCAAAACCGTACATACCATTATATCAGCATACAGATTGTAACAAACCCTAATTTATATAACAACATGCAGCAGCCTTTGGCTGAGCAAACAATGTATACAGTGCTAATGATCTGAGATAGGAGGTAAACATCATTATTTGCAGGCCACAGTCATGGGTACCAGTAATTTAAAACATCAGGTAAGCATCAGCATTTGCAGGCAAAGGCATTGAGACATCTTAATCAGAACTCTACCATAGTTAGGTAGAAAGAAACTAGACAGGTAGGAGAGGAACAGAGGAATCTATGGTGTGCAGTGACAGGTGGAAGCTGTCTAGAGCCAGCTTTTTAGCTGGTGTTTGAAAAACAGGTGGATGGTGGGTGAGTGGGTTGTCAGGGGTCATTTGTTCCATAGGGATGGTGTAGAGATGGAGAAAGTTTTGCATCCCATCTTGGTGGAGGTACATGGGATTGCAAGTGGAGGGATAGAGGATGTCCTGAGCACACAGGTGGTTGTCCTGCTTGTCAGGAGGGGGGAATATGGGGACAGGTGAGAATTTCTAACTGAGCTGCTGACCAAGCTGCCTAGAGCATAATCAAAGTGACCTTGCAGCAGGAGCCAGCCAAGTGACTGGTAGAGAGCACAGTGGTGGGTTGAGTAGGGAGCCTGTAGGATGAAGTGACATATGGTATTATAAGTAGTGATTAGCTGGGAGAGAAGTGTAGAGGAGACAACAGAGTAGACAGGGGAGCAGTAGTCGAGGAGGGGTAGCAAGTTGCCTTGGGCTATTGCCAGGAGTGCCTCAGCTGATAGTAGATGTCTAAGCCTGTGGGCTGCACCTATCTTCTGATTTATTCTCTGCACTGTAATATTGACATACTTGGAGACGGTAAGGGAGGGATCCAGTGTGACACCCAGGTATTTAGAAAAGGGATCATTTTCCAGGGGAGGGCCTGCAGGCGTGAGCACTTGCATGGAGGAGCCAGTTTTGTCAATTTTTGTGAGGAAGTGTTTAGAGTCAAACAGCATTGATTTGTTTTTTTGCCATTGACTGTTAGCTTGTTGGAAAGAAACCAGTGGTGGGCTGAACCATAGTTATGGATAAGGGTGGAGGAGATGGATTGCAGTGATTTGTCACTATGACATAGTACTAAATCATCCACATAGAGAAGTGCCACTCAATCAAGGCTTTCTATGGGGAGTGCATTGATGAAGATGGGGCAGAGTAGAGGGCTGAGTATGGAACCTTGGGGGAACCCGGTGTGCACAGGTAGGGCAGAGCAGGTAGCATTTCCAATAATGGTGGCCTGAGACCTGTATGATAGGTAACTGCAGAACCAGGCTTCGGTTCCATCAGAGTAGCCCAAGCAATGTAAGGTAGAAAGAAGGAGCTGGTGGTCAACAAGGTCAAACACCTTGGATAGATCCTCAAAGACAGCCCCTGTAGCTTTGCCCGTGTCCATCTGTCTAAGGATATGATCAATGAACAGAGCCAGTGCAGAGGTTGTACTATGGTGTTTCTGGAAGCCGTGTTAGAGGGGACATAACAGGTTGTATTTATCCAGATGTTCTGATAGCTGGAATTGCACAATTTTCTCCAGTAGTTTACTGAGGTGGGGCAGGAGGGAGATGGGTCTGCAGTTGTCGGGGGGGGGTGGGATAGGGGATCACCGGCTTTGAAGATGTGTACCATGTGAGCAGGTTTTTTTACTCATTCTATGTACTATGTATTTTTTTTATTCTGGGTGGCAAGTCCCTTTCAGTTGCACTAGACTAACCCATCTGAAACTGGCTTCTTGTACCGTACAACTCATCCGTGATTGCATTCAGCTGAAATCTAAGAATTTTGATCCATTGGATTATTTGGCTGAGTGTGGCACAGTTCGAACTAACTTCCCTAGTAATTTCCGTAAAGGGTTGCAGTATCTTGATGAGAAGTTCTAAAACAGCCAACTGCTGAGGATTAATGTACACATCAGCATCCCCTATGCTGTTCTCTAGTATATACTTCTTTCAGCCTTTTTTTGCTCCCACAATCTTTGGACCATGTAAAAAGTAGAGTTCCACCTCGTTGCAACATCCTGGATGAGTGTATTAGGAGGCAATCTGTGTTCTTCTTGTATTGCCCCAAGACGTTGGCGTGCTTTGCAGGAGTGGCTGAAATGTGTGCATATTCTTTTTGCCACAAATGTGAGAGCCTTTATATCTCCGTCCTCTTCCATAAATGCATACACAATCAAATTTAGGCAGTGTGCAAAACATCGAATGTGGACAAAGTCCCCATCAGACAATGTTTTCTTTATGTTTAAAGGAGCTTAATATGTATACTCTTGAGGAAAGAAGGGAGAGAGGGGACATGATAGAAACTTTCAATTACCTCAAGGGAATCAACAAAGTCCAAGAGGGTAGCATCTTCCAGAAAAAGAGATGTGCAAGAACAAGGGGGCACAATTTGAAGATAGAGGGGGGGACGGCTTAGAGGTAATGTAAGGAAGTATTTTTTCACAGAGAGGGTTGTGGATGCATGGAACAGCCTCCCTGAGGAGGTCGTGGAGTCAAGAACAGTGGGGGAGTTCAAGAATGCATGAGACAGGCATAAGGCAGTCCTAGTGGGGGGTAGGAAGAAGTAGGCTGTTAGTTAACTAGGATCTGCAGCTTATCTGTTAGGTAGGAAAATGGGCAGACTAGGTGGGCCAAGCAGTCCTTATCTGCCGTCAAATTCTATGTTTCAATGTTTCTATGTTTGAACCATTGTCAGCTGCACTATAACCTACAGAAAGTCTTGTGATGTAAGCCAGTATTGTATTTCTCTATTGAGCTCATCCAGGATGTTGGAAACTGTGTGATCCTGTGGGATATATTGGATGGAAAGGGAAGCCATTTTCTGAAGGGAATTGTCAGTGTCACTACAGGGAGTAAACGATACCCAATGCGCAGTCAGTGACGTAAATCGTTCTGGCTGGTAGCTTGCCCATATGTCAGTAGTCAGATGGACAACCCCAGCAACTTCATCTTTTAAAGCATTTTTCAGTTTAGCACTTACTAAATCATACATCTGTGGTATTGCAACAGTCAAGAAATATTTCCTGGATGGAATATTTTATTGTGATGACAGGTGATTGAAAAACCTTTTGAATCCTACATGCTCCATGATTCTGTAAGGCTGACAGTCCAGTGCCATCATCTCCGAAATTAGTTTTGTTCCAGCAATTGCCTCAAAATGAGTATGCTGGTACTTAGCTTTAGGTTCAATTGTTTCTGAAATTGTAAGCTGTCTTCTAGAGTGTTGAAGTTTGCAGATGGCCAATATTAGGAGTGCTGGTTGATGATAAGGGCAAAAATGTATTCTTTGTAGTACTTATTCTAGAAGAAGACTGAGAAAGAGTTGACAGTACAATTGAAGCAGCAGGGCTGTTGCTATTATTTGATACAACAGGTGCAGGTGTAGTCTGACTTAACTCTGCCTGCATGTTGTTTTCTTTCTCTCTGACCAAAAAAATCACGCCTGAGACGTAATGGGTGACATCTCTCTAAATGTTTTTTTAATGCTGAGGTACCCAAAGCACCTTGTTTGCGCCCTCTGCTGATGGACTTCTTACATAAAGAGCAGAGTGCTTGTAACTCATTATTGACAGCCAGAGAAAAATAGGACGACACATAAGATGTCACCTTTTTTGTTTTATTACCAGGCGTACTATACTGTCCTCCTTTGTCACTTCCACTTTGTTGTTCTTTCTCAACATTAGGAAGCTGCTCATCATGGTATTTTTCTGTTTCCCCATCATCATCATCATCTAACAGCTCATCCAGGCCAGTAACAGAACCGAAATCTGAATGCACTGCCCCCTCATCTTGTTTCTCCTGCACCTGCGCCACACTGTTCATGCCCAAACTGCCAGGAGCTCCGGAGCCTTTCTAAAAATGAGGGGGCCAAGGTGTGGGGCTGAGGGGTAGCCATGAAAAATGTGAATAAAAAGTCAGGCATCAGGGGGCTGCTAGGCCTCCAGAAGCTCTAGGATTTAGATGCTCTGTGGCAAGTTTGGGGGCTTTTATTAAAGATAAAACACCTTCTTGTCACATCTTCCATACCCATGACCTCGGGGAAAAAAAATATTTTTCCCCCTGGAGTCAGGGATGTGGGAGACTCTGGCTAACCTTAAAGTCTGCAGCCACAACTTGGGTGGGCATCTGCCTGACCAATGCCATCGACAACCCACCCCATAGGCATTAGTGTAATGTACTGTGAAAGATTTTTATATACTGTAAAGCCTTTGGGTCTGGGGGCCACCAAGCCCTAGTGGCCCCCAGACCCCTAGCCTTTATATAAAATTATTTTATAGTACATACTTCTTACTTGGAATAACCTCCCTCCCAGTACCAATGATGCTACTAGCCACAGTGTCAAAACACATCATGTGTGTGCCCACCCCAATACCCCCTGCAACTACATCTGCCCCCAAATCCTTGGTGTTTCAACTGCCTAGTCCAAGTTCCCATAAGGCTGAGCCCATCCCTGCTGGCACCTTTCCCCTCATATTAACCCTCTAAATGTGCAGCCATGTACTGTAATTACTGTACACTGATCACTGGTAATCCTCAGAGGCCCCTGACAACTGCAAATGGAGGATAGGCAGTGGGCAGGAACCTGCAAGATGGAAATCAGAACTAGGATTGGAATTAGACTTTGATTCAAAAAAGAAACAGATAAGTTTAACAGTGCCTTTAGTGTTCCTTAACCACACTGCTTTGGAACCCTCACCAGTCAGGAAGCAGGATGTCTCTACTCATTTTATTAAAATCCATTAATTCATCTTCAGCCAAACACCAAACAAAAAACAATGTCTCAAACATAGTCTCCACTGCATCTTCCGACAAACCGTTTGCAATTTCAAGTCTGACCCACCTTTGTTTCTTCTTGGCTCAGTGGGCTCCGACCACATGCTCATTAGTCCGACGATGATCCAAGGTACACTCAGGTCAAAGGACGTTGCTGAAGGTACGCACTGCAGCCACCCCCATTCGCCCAGCAAGGTAGTCAGAAAAACAGGTAACAAATTTTTTTTTTCCTTTTGTAAAAACCAGGCAGAGACCAGTGAGCAGAGAAGACAGCTGGACCCGGAGAGTGACGAGAGATAAAGTCTCTCTCCTGCTGCAACACACAGCAATGCTATGCTCCATTCCAGCTGCTTGCCAGTTTCCATCCATCCAGTCCACAGGCCCTAACACTGCACTAACTTCCAGAGCCAGAACAGTAAGTGCAACTTGCAAGTGCTGGTTGCATCTTTGTTTACCTTGCCTGGCTGCTGGCTCTTCCATCTCTTCTGACTCTGTCTGAGTCTGCTGGACTGTGCTGGCACCTGCCGGTTCACCGTGGCACCGCACAACCTAAAGGGGACAGAAACTGATTACTTATGTGCAGCTGCTTGTAATGTTTCTATTTTCATAAATTATATTCATACCTCTAAAGCATCCCTATTTAACTGTGACTGAATAAAAGCTGAAGCTGTCAGTTGTGTTTTCTATTGTTTTCTTTGTATGGACAACATTCTGTGCAGTTCCTTTCATGGAACCAAGAATCTGGAGTTTTGACTATGTCACATCATGGTTTCAGAACCATGGGCACTGTACTGATAAGTTCATACTCACATTTCTGAAACCATAAAGTGACATAGTCAAATCTCCAAATTTTTGGTTCTATGAAAGGAACTGCTCAGAATGTTGTCCATACAAAGAAAACGTTACAAAACACAACTGACAGATTCAGCTTTTATGCAGGCACACTTAAATAGGGATCCTTTAGAGGTATAACTATAATTTATGAAAATAGAGACATTTCAAACAGCTGCACGTAAGTAAACAATTCCTGTCCTCTTTATGGAACAGCACAGCATGATTATGGTCTCACTGGAGCACAGAATGGACTTTTTTTTTAAAACTTCCGCAGAAAAAGAACTTTTAAAGTGGGAGGGCCATGGCCCTGCTGCACCACCCACCCTGTCTCCGGCGCCACTGTAAACTGCCCATCTCATCTAAGTCCAAACCATCACATTCATCCTGCATCTGTACAACTGCCACCTCTACCTCATCCTTGCTTTCCATTTGTTTCTGCTTTTCTCCCTCCTTGTCTACATCCTCCATTTCATAATCATTACTCTCATCAGAGCTATATTTCTCCTCCTCCTCTGCTTCACTTAAATATGTACTGGTACTACGGTACACATAGGTACCATATCTTGACTTGCCATTCCTTGTGGTGCCAAGTACTCCTTTAGTTTTAATTGAGGTAGTTTTGACCTTTCCTGTATGTTTGGACAGCATTGTGGAAGAACCACCACTGCTGCCGGATGATGTCCCAGCAACTGGGCATGGGTGGAAGCTGGAGGGGGGAAGATTCAGGGGAGAAAGGAGGAGGTGCTACTTCACTGAGAGGGTGGTGGAGCCATGGAATGCACTGCCTAGGGGGCTGGTGGAGGCAGAGACGGTGGAGGGGTTCAAGAGGGGGTGGGACAGGTACAGGGAAAGGGTTCTGGAAGCAAAATCCAATGCAGCAAGAATATCCGGAACTGGGAAGGGAGAAGCCAGATAAGGCGAGGGGGGCAGCAAGGTCAGCACCTGGGGTGGGGGCTGACCAATCGAGCAGACTCGAAAGACCATTAGGCCTATTCTTCTGGCATTTTAGTATGTTAGTATGTAACAGGTCTTTTACCAGTCAGACTGTGCAGTGTTATTTGCGCCATACATTTCCCCATACCTTTCCCAATTTCAGCCTCTGCCTCACCCTGTCTGGTGCACATTTCCAAGTTTTTTTTTTTATTATTACACACAAAGATGCTTTTTCTAGTATGTGTTTTCTTTTTATTTAGTCCTCTCAGTTGTTCCCAAGTTCCTCAGCTCACTAGTACAGGCCCAACCTCACAGCCAGTGTCCCACTTCCACCACAATAGCAATTTTTATTTTTTAAATGGCACAGAAAATGCTTTTTTTGCTGTGGATATTTTCTTTTTATTTAGTCCTCGCAGTTGTTCCCAAGTTCCTCTGCCCACTCAATACAGGCTCGGCCTCACAGTCACACTCCTCCTCCTTCCACCACAGTAGCTAGATTTGTTTTTATTACACACAAGGAAATATTTCTTGACTGTTGCAATACCGCAGAAGTATGTAGTCCTCTCAGTTGTTCCCAGTAGCTAGGTTATTATATTTTTTTGTACACACAAAAATGCTTTTTCCTTAATGTAGTTTCATGAGAGACCTCAGCTGTACCCAAGTTCCTCTGCCCTCTCATGGGCCAGAGCAGGCTTGCTCTTACAGCCACACACCACTGTAGCTAGCTACCAGCTAGTGTTACTACTAAGTCTTTTTTCCAGTTTAAAAAAATACGTAGATAAAGAAACGAACGCCAGCACAGGCTACTCACAGTCCATGGTTCTCGCTCACACAGTGCACCAAAGAATTCAGAGCCAGTCCTTAAGTAAGGTGAAAAAGCAGTGTTACTATTTTATTTCAAGTGCAGAAAGCTCCATAAATGCCTACTGCCCCCTCATTCAGTAATGCATAGATCTCCTAACATATTTCACGTCCCCTGGTGCTTAATCATACTATTGCATTCTGATACCATCAATACCATTAAATACAAAATGTTTTAAAGTGACAGTGCAAGCGAACACATTTTAAAACAATTAAAAACAATCATTTATCTTTTTGCCAGATAAGTCCCAGTTATCACAAAACTTCACAAATTGGCCAATGCTTAATGGCAGGTTACTTATTCATATATGCATAAAAAAAGTGACTAAAACACATATTATTATCCAGTAATCCTTGTTATACTATTATCTTTTTACTTTTACATGCATTTGTTACCACTTCTGTTGTGCAACAGTGTCCTCCTCTTTATAGTGTATGGTGGAATGCGGTTGTGTATGGAAATCCATACACTGCAAAAAGTTGTTCTGCTGCAGTAGTGACGTCCTCACTAACGCAGAACGACTTTTTGTTCTGTGTTAGTGAGGACGTCATAATACAAGGGGCTACAGTGGACGTCCTGATTCATCCCTTGCTGTGTGAGTGGGGCGTGCGAGTGTGCTGGGCAGCGGCAGTTGTGAACCGACGGCTTCGGCAGAACCGAGTGAAAATATGGAAAAGTGAGTCTCTTTTTGTCTTTTTTTCGGGCACCATACACTATAAAGAACAGTTTATGGTTACCCATACACTACAAGGCTATTCTTTTACCTCATAGATACAATGCTGACTTGGAGACCTCGAGAACGAATCAGTCGGCATTGTATCCACTCGGTGGAAGAATAGCCTTGTAGTGTATGGGTAGCCATACACTATTCTATATTTTATATGTAAAAAACATGGTTTCCCACGAGGATTCACTATGGGCAAATATCAGAAGGAATACCTATGAAAAAAAGGATACAACATTTAATTAGTATGCCAATAAACTATGAAGAAACCATTTTTAGTACATTCATATTTCATTATTCTTGTCCATGCAAATATATAATCTGGATGGGGGGTATTCCCCTTTTCTTGCTTTACTCCTTCTCTTTGGGGAGGGGGTTTACAGCTATTTCTTTAGGAAATGTTTCAAGTCTATCTTTTGAACAGGATGTTGTCATAATCTCCACCTTTGGGGATCTTAATGCGTTTCTCAATACCCATAAAAGACCAAGTATGTTCTTTTTGATTTGTAACCAACCCCATATGTACAGCCAATGCATTCTTTAAATCTTTACCACTTATGGCCCTTAGATGTTCTCCCATTCTTTCTTTCAGTTTCCTTTTTGTCTTGCCTATGTAGAAGCTTCCACACGAGCAAGTGGCCATATATACAACACCTTCAGTCGAACATGTTATGAACCCGCTCACTTTGGTTTCCCTTTTTGTTTTTGGATTCGTAAAGCTTTTCGCATGTCTGATGGATGTACAGAATTTACAGTTTACGCATCTGAAACAACCATCTTGTTTTCTGGGCAGCCACATTCTCTCCTGCTCTTTTCTAGGCTGTACTGAATGTACTAAACTGTCTTTAATGCTTCTGCCTTTCCTATGTACCATCCTGGGCACCATTTTGTCTAGGTCCTTCAGACCCGGGTCTAAACTAACCAGATGCCAATGTTTTTTGACTATTTTACTTATTTCACTTGATTGAGCAATATAAAAGCTGACAAAATTGATTCTGAGGTCTCCTTTGTCTTTTTTGTCTGTTTTTTTTTCTCTTGTGACCTCTGACCTTTCCATCTTGTCTACCTCTCTTTTGGCTTCAGTGACAATGCTTTCTGAGTAATCCCTTTCCTGGAGTCTGATCTCTAGTTCCTTGACCCTTTTCTCATATATTTCTGTCTCACTACAGTTTCTTTTTAACCTAATGAATTGTCCTTTCAGAATGTCATCAATGCTGTTACAGGCCAATAGTAGTCATCCCTATCACACCATTGCTGGCATCCTGAAAGGACAATTCATTAGGTTAAAAAGAAACTGTAGTGAGACAGAAGTATATGAGAAATGGGCCAAGGAACTAGAGATCAGACTCCAGGAAAGGGATTACCCAGAAAGCATTATCATTAAAGCCAAAAAGAGGTAGACAAGATGGAAAGGTCAGAGGTCATGAGGAAAAAAATCAGACAAAAAAGACAAAGGAGACCTCAGAATCAATTTTGCCAGCACTTGTAATGCTCAATCAAATGAAATAAGTAAAATAGCCAAAAAAACATTGGCATCTGGTCTGAAGGACCTAGACAAAATGGTGCCCAGGATGGGTACATAGGAAAGGCACAAGCCTTAAAGACAGTTTAGTACATTCATTCAGTACAGCCTAGAAAAGAGCAGGAGAGAATGTGGCTGCCCAGAAAACAAGATGGCTGTTTCAGATGCATAAACTGTAAATTCTGTACATCCATCAGACATGAGAAAAGCTTTACGAATCCAAAAACAAAAAGGGAAACCAAAGTGAGCGGGTTCATAACGTGTTCGACTGAAGCTGTGGTATATATGGCCACTTGCTCATGTGGAAGCTTCTACATAGGCAAGACAAAAAGGAAACTGAAAGAAAGAATGGGAGAACATCTAATGGCCATAAGCGGTAAAGATTTAAAGAATGCATTGGCTGTACATATGGGGTTGGTTACAAATCAGAAAGAACATACTTGGTCTTTTATGGGTATTGAGAAACCCATTAAGAGCCCCAGAGGTGGAGATTATGACAACATACTGTTGAAAAGAGAACAATATTGGATTTTTGCAACAGGAGGATCTGAAAAAACAGGTTTAAATGAAAGGGTAGACTTGAAACCTTTCCTAAAGAAATAGCTGTAACCCCACCCCCCCCAAGAGAAGGAGTAAAACCAGATAAGGGGAATATCCCCCCATCCAGATTATATATTTGTATAGACAAGAATAATGAAATATGAATATACCAAAAAGGTTTCTTTATAGTTTATTGGCATACTAATTAAATGTTGTATCCTTTTTTTACATAGATATTCATTCCTTCTGATATTTGCCCAAAGTGAATCCTCGTGGGAAACCATGTTTTTTACATATAAAAAAGAGGAGGATACTGATGCACAACAGAAGTGGTAACAAATGCATGTAAAAGTAAAAAGATAATAGTATAACAAGGATTACTGGATAATCATATGTGTTTTTAGTCACTTTTTTATGAATATATGAATGAGTAACCTACCAATAAGCATTGGCCAATTTGTGAAGTTTTGTGATAACTGGGACTTATCTGGCAAAAAGATAAATGATTGTTTTAAATTGTTTTTAAATGTATTCACTTGCTCTGTCTCATTAAAGCATTTTGTATTTAATGGTAATGATGGTATCAGAATGCAATCCTATGATTAAGCGCCAGGGGACGTGAAATGTGTTAGGAGATCTATGCATTACTGAATGAGGGGGCAGCCAGCATTTATGGAGCTCTGTGCACTTGAAATAAAATAGTAGCACTGCTTTTTCACCTTACTTAAGGACTGGCTCTGAATTCTTTGGTGCACTGTGTGAGCAAGAACCATGGACTGTGAGTAGCCTGTGCTGGCATTCATTTCTTTATCTATTTACTTGTAATAGGCCTAGCAAGGCACGGCACCCAGGTACATGACCGAATCTTCCTGTATTCCGTTTAAAAATATATATGCTGATTTTTTCTTATGTTTATAGTTTATGTGGATTATTGTCTCAGTTCCTCTACCCTACCAGGGTGACCCCACAGGCTGCCACAGGCACACACACACACCCTCACTCACCCGCTTTAACAAGGTCTTTCCTTTACTGAAAAAAAAACCTTTACTGTATTATTTTTTTAACTAGCAGATCAGAATCTGTCTAGTAACAGTTCATCTGACCTCATCCACACCAGCTGAGCCACTGTTTTATTCAAATCAAATCATCCTTGTTGTTGTTACTTAGTTGTGGTAGTACAGCTTCATTAATGTATTTTTCCTTTCCTTCATTTCAGCTTTTGGGATTTACTTGGTAGCATGTGAGGTGGGTGCCTGAATTAAGGTACCATCCAGAATGGCAACACGATGTGAGTGAAAGCCTGATTGGCAAGGGGGAAGGGAGGAGCGACGGATGTGGTGGGGTGGGCGGCCGTAGCGGCAGGATATCGCTATATGTACACAGCTGCTGATAAACAGCATGGTGAACATGGCCTGGGAGGGGGCAGAGGGGATGTAGGGGGTTGCACTGTGGTCGGCTGCAGAGCTGCACCGTGGGGTCAGGGGTTGGCCTCCACTTGCGGTGCTGGGGTTCTGGGTTTGGGTCTGGGTCCTGGCGCTACTGTGGTTTTGTTGTGCCCTGCCCAAAACTTAATTTTTTTTGCTTTCACCCCCTGACATGCACCCCCCTGGAGTTGAGAATCCTTAAGTACGGCAGTGTGGGGGGTGGAGCCCCGTGCATCGGGGGGGGGGGGTCCAGCCCCACCCCCAGAAAGCAAATGTTTTAAGTCCCCTGCACCATTTTTCCATGTGCCGAGGATGTCAGGGTGGCGAAATTGTTTTCACCGCCCTGACGTCGCGATAATGCATGTCACAGTTCGGCACTCGCCATTATCACATAGAACCATTTACTTTAGTTTATTTAGTAGTACTGTAGATATAGATAGTAATATTAGTAGTACAATTTCATTAATGTATATTTTATTCTTTTCAGCTTTTGGGGTTTGGTTTACTTAGTAGTACCGTAGATAATAGTAGTAGTAATACAACTTTATTAATGTACTTTTTTTTATTTTCAGCTTTTTTTTTTTTTAACTTTTTTCCTCTACTACTGTAGATGAGAGTGAGACATCTGGCCCATTGCAGAGATGTCCTACGCCCAACCCATGATCTTTCTGTCCCTTCTTCCACCACCTTTCACATATATGCTTTTTTTTTTTTAGTTGTTTAACCAGGAGTAGCACACTAAGCTGAAAGCTTTTTTACAGGTGCATCCTGGGAGCACAGGGAAGTTAAGTGACTTGCTCAGGGTCACACAGTATGTAAGTGGAAGCTGTGGGATTCAAACCCAGGTCTGGTCTGCTGGATGTCACCACATTTGCAGCTTAGAGCCTTAAACCACTGCGCTATACTGCCTCCCCTATTCCTCCTTTTGTTTTTGTTATTCCTTATTTTATAGCCCCCATCTGTTTTATAAAAAAGGAAAGCACAGCATGAGCTTGAGAACACACAAAACATTATAACCACTCTGCTAGATTGTTGTTATTTAAGGAACAACTCAAGAAAACAAATCATCAAGAACAAAAAGACACAAAGCACAGGTCCGTGCTCTCTGATCGTTAACTTCAGAATGGCGCCTGTCGCCAGTGTCACTCTATAGCTACAGAGCTTCCTTCCAGCTCTGCCCACCCACAGTGCCAGCCAATAGCCAGGACTGACAGGCAATGACAGGCAGTCTCCATTCAGCTAGAGCCTGCCTGGTCTGTCAATCTGGCTTGATGGGTCAATCGCATTCTCTGCCACTTGTTGCAGGGCTCCAGGCATGCTCAATCATGAGCCGCTACTTGGCTCATGCCCTCCTGCTGTTCTGCTTCCTGTCTCCTCCACACACACACACACAGGCTCCAAATGATCACCACCTAGCTCCCTCTACATGCTGTAGTGCAGAGCAAAAAGGTAACTTTTTTTAAATTGCAGCTGGCAGACCCAGACTCGGTACAAATTGTACTTTGGCTCTTATTGATCCAGGTCCGTCGGACTGCACTGGATCTGGGGGATTCTGATTTACTGCGCATCCCTAGTGTCAAGTGTTACAGCTCAAGTCACCTCAGTTACAACTGTCCTAAGCAATCACCAGAAGCTAATGTTATAAATGTTACCAGTCCAGTGAAGGGGAACCAACTTGGTTACCTATGCAAGTCCACAAGAAACTATAGCAGTCACAGGGGAAGCAGCAGGTCCAAAGGAAAAATAGAAGGCACGGTTGTTATATCTCACAGTTACGCTGGAAGGGACTCCAGTGCAAGGTCTGGTCAACACAGGAGCAACGCACACCCTTGTCTCATGTAATGCATGGACAAATTACCTGGAGGCATGGACCTGGTACCAAAATGGAACAGAGGTGGAAGTCAAGCTCGCTTCAGAAAAGGCCTAGCATCCGTGGGGACATGGTGAGGTAGAAATTGGAGCAGTCAGAAAAAAGTGACAGGGCCATGCCCTCATTTTTGATCATTCCATGGCAGATGTAATACTGGGTATAGACATTATCAGAAACTTAGAACTAACAATTGATGTATGTGGCAGGAGTGTGACCACACCACAGGGTTCAGCAGCCCTAACTTCTGACAAAATCCCAGTTCTTGAGCCAGCCTTATGACAGTTACTAAAGAAGGAATCACTGAACAGGTTACCACCATCTTACAGTTAGAACCAGTGCAAATCTTATGTGATGCAGCTTCTCTAATCTGCAGTGCTACCAAGGAGGGAGGAAATGCTGAGACCATGGTAAAGTCTCGACTCCAGGAAGTTCTACAGTTCCCTGAGGTAATGAGTAAACAGATGGGGCATACTTCAAAGCTGAGCCATGTCCACCTGGAAAAGTACTATAATCAGAAAACAAGGGGTGTCATTTTTGAAGTGGGGGACATGGTGCTCCTAAAACAACATGCGTAATCCAGCAAGGAAGATGGCTTCTGTGCAAAGTTAGCTCAACCATGGGAAGGGCCCTACATTACTTCCAAGAGGTGTTCAGACATTACGCATAGACTGGTGGAACCTGCCACTGGATGGAGCATGGTGGTACACCACATCTCAAACCTTAGGAAGTTCATGGATAGGATAGGACACACGCACCCTAACATTGAATTGGGGGAGAGACCAGTTTGTCTCATGCTCCTTCGTCTGGTGAGAAGGAGAACCAAAACAGTAGGGACTCAGGGAAGACTAGGCTTAGACCAAGAGTACTAGTGGAGTATAGAGCTCTGCACAACTGGGGAACCATGGGGGAGAAGTAGCAGCTCTAATCATGGTGCTAAAACTGTCATGCCATGAAAACAATGTTAATTGTAATAGTGAAATGTTAACTGAGTAAAGTGATGAATTGCTGCTTCTGTGTTTAAGCCTGCTGGTTGGTAGTCTTGTCCACTTTGTTGATGCTTGGGGGAAGGGAATGTAATGGGCATGACCACCACATTACAGTTAACCCACCAAATAAATGCAAAATAAAGGGACTTAGCTGAATGCAGGGTGCCAAGGTGTAGTCCTGGGGAGAGGTTGTTTGCACACATGTAAAGAAAAGGAAGTGGTTTGGAGGAGGGGACTCAGATAAAACCCCTTTGCCCACAATGGTGGCTAAGTGGCCAGTATTTTATTTAGTAGTCAAGTGGCTAGTGAAGGCTAGTGGGTGGCTGGTGTGCTTTGGTTATGTGAACTAGGGGAAGACAGAAACAAGCAAAGAGAGGATGCAAGCAGACAGCAGCAAACACCCAGAGAGGCATAAATATATAAATGAATAAGATATATCTATAAAAATAACATGGTTACCTGGAGGGGGGGGTGGCAGTCTCCCATAGCAAGCTATAAGCAAGCCATGTTGTGAAATGTCTCTTGGCTGGATCTGATGTCACTAGGGCAGCAGGAGGTGGAACCAGCCTGATAAAGGATTTGATCAGAGTAAAGGGAGTGGTGTTTGGGGGCGGGGCACAACAGCAGTGGGACAAAGCTTGTTCAAAAACACTTACTACTGTTTGAAAGGGGTCAAGCTCTGTCCTGATTGGCTGTCAGTGATCTCAGTACAAAATGTGCCAGTCAGGTGTGAGTAGGCGAGCTGAAGTGTTCAGTAGTGTAGCTCAACTTTTTTGCTCTCTCTTTCTCTTTCGCTCTCTTTATTCTCTGAGCAGTGTAGTGGCAGAGCTCAGCCATTCACTTCAAGAAAAAAGTAAGAAAAACAGAAATTAAATTTTAAAATATAGGCTAGTTAGCTAAGGGGCTAGTATTGCCAAGGTAAAAGAAAGGTTTTTCTAGCTAAGAAAGCTAGTTATAGTAACTGAGTTCCAGAAGTTTGAGCCCTTAGATGAAGCAAAGAAGGAGGGGCAGAAGCCATGTTTGCAAGATAATAGGCAAGACCTGCAAAGAATTTGTTATTTTCTAGCTAACGTTTATTGGGAGGCTTCACTTGTTCAACAGAGGACCAAAGAGGACCAAAGAAGCAGCTGAGGAAACCAAGTCCCGAGAGGACCGAGAAGCAGCAAAGCCATCACTAGACATTAGCAAAAGACTGCTCATCTATCCCTGGGCAGGGCAGACCAACAAAGGATTTCATTCTTCAAGGACTACACCCATTTGGGTTTGAGGTATCAGAGACTGTGACTTTTAAAAGAGACTTGAAATGATTTTGGGACATTTTACTGTTTCTCTTGGGGGTGGGGTGAAAAATGTGTGATGCAGCCAATTCTAGATTTTTGTCAGGGGAAGAAATGCTGACGTTCATCTTTGTGCAAACGTTACTTAACTGTTTAGGCTGCGCTGCCATTTTTCTAGCTACTGATAGAGCCATTGCTGAAGTAAAAAATAAATAATTATTCACAGTTTACTAAATAAGCTGGCACTAACTTAGAGATTTTCTAACACACTGCCCAGATAGTCAAATTGCACCACAAAGTAGCGCAATAGCAGGAGCAGGTGCAAGTACAGTGCGCCTATACGCAACACACGTGACATTCAAACATTGCGCAGGGCTAGATGCACTTGTACCACACAACTGAATATTGTGGCAACTGCATCATGGTGCAACCAGGGATGCACAGTGGTGCAGGTCTGGTGTGCAATAGCACAACCAGGGATGTGCAGTGGAGCAGGGTAGCAGTGCATCAGCACAACTAGGGATGCTTAGGGACAGGATGCAGGGGTCCCCCACACATGGAAGATATGGGCTGAGGAGCACACAGCAGAACAGACTGATGCCCCCCACACCCCATGAACTGCCCAACCAGAGGAGAGCTGGAAGAACCACTGGCCCATTGAAACCAGCCACAATCCCACAGCTGGGGCATGGTGCCCCAGCACACCCCCCTGGCAAGCTGTGACTGGCAAACAAGGAGGTCCATCCACCCCATCCTACACCATCCCACCAATGCAGAGCACACCCTGCACAGCATTCCACAGACACCCTGACCCAGAGCAGTGCCCAACACTACAGGACACCCCATGCATGCCACCACCCCCACTGTGACAATGCAACCCTGTGCACCATTGAGACATGCAAGGCAGCCCCACCGTGAGCACTCTGAAGTGTGCAGCAGCAGACACCGATGCAACAACTGCAGACACAGTGCCACCCTGCATGGCCCCCTCAATGTACAGCTGAGAGACTGACCATGCGTCGGCACATGAGGTACCACACATGTAGCAGGGCCTGCTCCGGACACCACCACCAGCGGTACAGCACCCTGCACACCCTCCCAAGGACACACCCCATCCCAGCACTGGCCTCAACAGCCAGCAAAGAAGCCCAAAGTGGTGCATGGAAGCATGCGCCACACAGGATGCCACACAGTGCATGGACAAACACCAACCCATACCCAAGTGCACACCAACACAGGGACACAGTAGTGAGTTGACAAACCCGCTTGCGTGTAGCCACAGCAGCCGTGTACCCACGGCTAGTACCCCTCCATGGCACAGGTGTACCAGCCACCCTGTGCATGCACCATGAAGCTGTACACCACCAGCACGCAGCTGGAGCACAAGTGACAGACAGTGGAGCACATCCCCTACAACAGACACAAGTGACAGCATGGAGGGGGAACAAAAACAGCAGCGGCCACAGTGCCACCCGAGGCAGACATGCACTACACCGGTGACAGGAGGCAACCTGGCATTGTGCCGGGTATAGTGGTTGCCCAGCATGGACAGCCACAACTGACATGCCAGCAGACGGTGCATATCACAGACATTCAAGGGTGTCAGCTGCACAGCCCATGGACGGTCTGACAGGGGCACCATGGACACAGAGCAGGCACCATGGACCACTGCACAGGCAATCAGTGCACAGAGAACAACACACAAACCACAGACAGTGACTGATTCCTCGACCCACACCATAGGAAGTTCCCCTCTGGACACACACACACGCCCATGCCTGCACCAACCCTGACACCATGCACACCACTGCAGCTGAGCACCTGTAGCCCGCTGCAAATCATAGACCACCACAGTTGTCATAACAAAACAAATGTATTACAAATATTCAAGAAACACAACTATATACATAGATATATACAATGGGGGGGGGCCACAAACAAGGTGGGGGCAGGTAAGGGGCAGAGGTGAACAACTGGGAGAGGGAAGAAGAGGTGTGAGGGTGGGTCCAGGGAGGTAACGATCATCCAGGGGTCATTGAGGGCCTAATGTCTGCCCTGTTCATCAGTCCTGTGGTGCCTGTGTGACCGCCGTCTCCTCACAGCATGCCTCTCTAGCCGCTGGAGGATTTCAAGGGACACTCTTGAAAGCTGCAGCAACTCCTGCAAGGCCCTCTCAAGACTGATCCAACACCGCCTACCTAGGACAAGGGAACAGAGTCAATAGGTGTGAATGTCCATCCCCCTGCAGCCCACCCATTGAGCATGGCATACAGCAGTGGGCCATGCCCCTGTGATGGTGTGTGACCACCCACAGTGATCGTGTCCACAAAACCTGCCCTCCCAGGTGCACACAGCCATGCAGACCGCTGCACACACCCACTGCATAAGTCCCACACTGCACCACCATGGCTGTACAGTGACATGGCTATGCAGTGTAAAGGTAGTGGTACAGCCATGTACCTGGTGCATGCATGGACCACCAGCGATGCACACCCACACATGCAGTGCCTCAGGACAGTGCTGAGTACTGTGTGATGTGCACGTCAGTGGCGTAAATGGATGGTGGCCATGCCCCGCCACCTACCCCGCAACACAGCATGCAAAGAATATCCAGAAATAAAGGCACTCACCTGCATCTGCAACATCTTGGTGCTGATGTAGCTGTGGCCAGCCATCACGTGGCTGTTGCCAGGCAGCCACCTGATCCACATGTGCCCCGTGCCTCTCGGGCTCTTCACCTCTCCTCAGGGCCTAGAGTGCAAACATGGAGAGGGGAACATCAGTACAAAACAGTAGCAAAGGCCCCCCACCGGTGTGTGTGATCCCGCACAGCCCAGCCATGCTGCAACCCCACCATGACCAAAACTGCCCACACTGGACAGCCCCCCTGGGGTGGACACATGCCCACCGTGAAACCCAGATGGATGATACCAGTGTATGGATGGAGCACCTACCTGGACAAGGCACTGTGCCTCGCCTGCTGTGCCCATAGATGGGCAAGCCTGTCTGGGTCCCTGTGTCGGAGGTCCCCATAGTGGTGGCGACACTGCTCTGGACTCCTGGAGATACCGGTGGCCTCCTCCAGTGACACTGCCACCTCCTCCCACACTGAACTCCTAGCCTTATCCAAGGGCACATCCCCAAACAGGGCCCCAGCATGGGGCTCTACAATGGCCACCAAATTGGCCAGCTCAAGAGGGCTCCACTGGGCTGCTCTCCTGCGTGCCATGACTACAGTGACTAGGTTAACAAAATGGTGCTCTGTAATGCACGTCCACCACGTGCAGATGCTGCATAGTACAGCGCTGCCATTCCCCATCACGCTGTCACCGAACAGCGTGATAGAGATGCACCGATGTGGACGCATGGTGCCTAGGGGACAAAGGTTGACTGGAGGGTCAAGGGTCTATTGTGCACGGACCGCCACAGTATGATTGGGACTCCCTGCATGTAGCGCGGTCGGGTGCCTGTGTGTGATGCCCTGCAGTGGCCTACCATGCTGTGGCACCATGGTGCCCACGGCGCTCCAGGGCACGAGCGCTATATATGTGAACAGCGCACTAGTGCCGCTGGCACACTGGTGGCCATGCCCTGCACTGCCTCCCATGCTCAGCATGTCATCAGCATGGCAGGTGTTGGTGTCAGCACCCCGGGCATGCACCGTGCAGTGCCTACTGTGCACATCACAGAGCTGCGCCTTTGCCTGAGCACGCTCAACACAATTGCGCAAGGTACAACAGTGCAATATTCAGCCAGCATATGCAAATCAGCTCATCAGCAATTCCATGGCGCAACCACTGCATTAGCATCCACTTAAAGTTGTGCCTGGCCTCATTTGCATGCCTTGTGCTATATAAATGCGACATGGGGCTTCAGAGGTCATTGTTTGGTATTGCAGTCTATTGTGGTGGGTTGCATGCTGTTTGGAAGTGTGGACTGTGGTGTGTGGGAGATGCATGGGACTGTACATTCAGAAGTAACACCTGCCATTCCCACAGGATCAATAATGACCAAACGTGAGAAGGAGGAGGAGGAGGAACAGAGACGTGGGAGACAAAGGAGGCCCAACTTCACCGGGCAGAATCAGATGCCCTGTTTGAGGCCTATCTCAACAGGGAACCGCTGCTCAGCGGACAGTGGGGAACACCACAGGCCCATGCTGTGGCATAGGATGAGGTAGCACATGCCATCAACCAGCATAGCAGCCACCAGTGGTCCGTGCAGGAGTGCAAGAAGAAGGTGGGCACAGACAATAGGAGAATAAAAGATAAGGTGGCTGCCATCAGGGCAGCACGTGCTGCAACTGGTGGTGTACAGCTGGATGTGCCATGCCTGATGTCACAGGAGGAGCGGGTGGCTGGCAGCATGCGGCGTTGTGCCCTAGTGGGCATTCCAGGTGGTGGCTTCCAGACAAGTGGCAGCCCATCACAGCATGGTAGATCCTGCTCTGTCACTGTGTGGGGGGTGGGGGAATGCCACAGGGTAGGGCAGAGACATTAATGCTACTGTGTTCCCTTACAGTTCCTGAGCATCTACATGGGTCAGCGGTGGTGGGTGTGTCCACTGAGGGCAATACCCTAGACACGGAGGAGCACCCATCCACCTCCACAGGTGTCCAAGGGTCAGGACAACAGTATACCCGCCTGTCTGTCTGGACTGAAGCTGGAGATGCTGGTGTGAAGGAGGCCCTGTCCATGTCCCAGCATGACAGCGTCCATGGATGCCAGCATGCTGTGACACGGACTGGTGCCGGATCCAGCACCGATGCTGATGGAGCACACATCATGGACAGTGATACCTGTGGGCCACAGGATGGCCCCACAGCAGGTAACAGCACAGGCATAGCCATGGGTGGTGCCACCATGGAGGCCTGTGTGACATCACAGTCCCAGCCTGTGCCTGTATTCACCAGTGGGGCAACACTGGTGTGCGTCCAGACCAGTGGGGCTGTTGCGGCCTCTGCGGTGGCAGCGGTGAGCCCTGGTGAGCAGTGGCCAGAGGGGCAGTGTCAGCAGTCGGCTAATGGCGACGGGGGGACAGTGTCGGTGGCTGGCGTCAGTGCACTGCGTGTGGACATGCCCGGGTATGGCTCTGGTGTGCAGCACCCATCATCAAGGGGCGATTCCCAGCATGGCCAGGAACACCATGAGGGACATCATGCTGATCCGATGGATGACCTCTTTGATGAGCACAGCCGACTACTCCAGGCTTCCGTGGATCAGCAGTCGCAACTTGTTAGGGCTGTGGACGCACTTAGTGCGGCTCTGCACCAGGCAGAGGAGTGGCGCAGCAAGGACCATGCTCTGCTCCTGGCAGAGATGGCCCAGCAGTGGAAGGATGTGACCGCTGCCATTGATGAGCAGACATGCGATGCTGTCAGCAGCCACATTGGGCACACAGTTTGTTGCCATGTGCATGAACACCGTGCAGTGTCACGTCCACCCCCCATTCCCAGTGTCGTGCGACACCCTCCATGTCGACACTGGGTTCAGCTGTGGGCATCCTGAACATGCCTGGCGCTGGCATGTTCGGTGAGCTGCAGACCCCTGCTTGAACACAGTCGCGTTCCCGCAGTGTCACCCCTTGGGGACCGTCGGTGCCACCCCATGAGGCCAATGGTCAGCCTGTCATGGCTGGCAGGTCTTGGCGGGGCCACCCGCGCATTCCGCAGCAGCCATGGCACTGTGCTGCATGACTGACCTGTCTCTAACCACGGCTACTGTCTGACGTTGCCCTGTGTGCAGTGTGTTGTGCATCGTGCAATGCACTGGTGGGGTACTCGGCCCTGCACACACAGGGGGTCCATGTGCAGACCCTCCCAGCTGCTGGCCACTGTGGCATGTGCATGATGATGCCTGCATTGTGCTGTCTGCCAGTGTGCAATGGTGCCCAGTGTCTGAGACATGCACAATGATGGGTACTGGTCTGTGGACCTGTGTGTGGCTAGGGGTAGCAGTCTAGGTCGGCGTGCCTTCTACCCCTTGTGCATGTCTTGTAGGGTGTGTGGGTGTGTGTGTGTGTGTCTGTGTGTGTGTGTGTGTGTGTGTGTGTGTGTGCGCGTGCGTGACCACACGTGTTAGGCCTTGCCTATCCCTGACGGTGTGTGCGGTTCCATGCTCAGCTGATTCCCTTGCCACCATGCACCCCTGGGGTTCGTCCATGCATGTTTGTGGATTGTGCCCTTGCCATTGGCGGTTGCACACAGCCCCATGACCTACCTGTGTTGGTCAAAGTGTTCCTCTGTGATGGTGTCCCAGTGCAGCTGCGACATCCGGATCAGGCGGAGGTCCCTTCGCCCAAGGGGTGGCTGCACATCATTGTCTGGACCAGCGTCCTCATCATCCCCATCACTGTCCCCCTCTTCAACCTCTACTGCTATCCCACAGTCATTGGCCATGTTGTGCAGGATGCAACAGGCCAGGAATAGCCCGCAGGCCTTCGAGGGGCTGTACTGTAGGGCACCGCCAGACGTGTCCAGGCAATGGAAACGTGCCTTCAGCATCCCGAACACCCGCTCTATGACATTACATGTGGTGGCATGTGCCTCATTGTACCATTGCTGTGATGGGGTCGTGGGGCACCGGTATGGTGTGAGCAGCCAGGGACGGAGTGGGTAGCCACTGTCACCTGTGTGTAGAGGGTGGACATTAGTATGGTGGTCAGTGTCGCACTGCCATGGGCCATCAAGGCCGGTACCCATGGCACCTCTGACTATGCACCCCCCCAAGATGCCCATGTCATCCTGCGTGATGTGCATACTCACCCACTAGGTGGCCAGTGGGGATGTCCCCACTCTCGAACCTGTGGCACAGTGCAGACTGGTGCCAGATGAAGGCATCATGTGCTCCCCCAGGGTGCGTGGCACAGACATTGGTTATGTGCCCCCTGGCATTGCACACCACCTAGCAGTTGATGCTGGCATAACCCTTTCAGTTAATATATGCTACACCATCCGGGCCAGGTGGCGTGTGGATGGCCACATGGGTGCGGTCAATGGCCCCGAGCATGCCAGGCATACGTGCTACCCTGTGGAACTCTTGTATGTGTGTTGTGTGCTCCGCCTGTGTGCTGGAGAAACAGATGTACTCTGCAGCATGTGGCAGCAGTGCACTGAGGAATTGTGTGAGTAGGCATGACGCGGCCGACTGGGTTATGCCTGTTGTGTCCCCTGTTGGTCTCTGGAAAGTGCCCGTGGCGAGCAGGTACATGACAGCTGTCACCTTTGTCTCCACTGACACAGCATGGCTCTGTCATGTGGGTGCCTGCATCTCATCACTGCACAGCTCACAGAGCCGCCTCAGGATCACCTGGTTCAGACGGTACCGGCCCACAATCTCTGTGTCACTGTAGTGCTCGAAGGTGGTGCAGGCTCGGTACCACTGTTGGGGGCATACCACCGACGGGCTCTTCCATGGCCACACCCCCCCACTGCCTGCATTCTCACACCCCTCTTTACCGCCTCCATCTGGAAGGTGGCACTGACCATGTCCCTGGCTGGTGTTCCCCCCCTGGCAGCTGTTATCCCGTCCCCCCCCACTGTCCTTTGTGATGCTCTCCAGCCTTTGGTTTTCCTGTCTACTGCCACTGCCCTCAGTCCACTATGGCACTTCCCTGTCTCTCCTGCACAGTGGCACAGGCTCCCCACTCCTGTCCTGTTCCTGTTTGTTCCCAGGTGTGCCCTGTCCTGCTTCTGCCCAGTCCCACTCACTGCTACCCTCTTTCCTGTTGCTGTCACCTTGGTCCCACTTCTGGCTTCCCTGTAGTGTTCTTGCCCCTCTCTTGTTCCTTTTTATTTTGGATCATTTCTGCTATCGCGCAACTTCCACTAGCTCCCCTATTGCGCATGGCGTATGCTGTTGAATATCACATTGAGCCATTTATTCATGGTTCCACCCCCTACAGTTGCGCATGCATTCATTATCATTGCGCTCTTGCGCATTGCAACTTGTGGGGCGCAATTGCCACCCACTGAATATCGCAGAATGGCACATTTTTGTACTTGCGCTGGTGCATCTCTATTGCGCATGGTGCAACACTTTTGAATATTTGGGCCATTGTGTTCTTTCAAACTATACCTGAATGGGATTAACCAGACATGCATACCTTACAAACAAATAACAATCTCAAGGGAAGGAAAGGTCAATGCTTTCACCCTTCAACACATTTCTCCATTTAGCTGCAAGGAAGTGGGGGGGGGATGGTGCTAAGGGGAAACTCCCACAAGGCCACATCTCTCTACTATCCGAGGGTTCGGACCCTAGGGTGGGTTATTTGGCTGCGTGGGAATTTTGAGAAAATCGGATGGGAGATAGGGCCCCCACTTAGCATAAAAGAGGCACATGCCCTTCCCTTGCAGTGAGGACAGTCTTTCAAAAAGAGATAGGTGGGCAATAGCTGTGTGCCACATATTTCTTCTGGGTATTGTGGGTTGCCACAAGTGCAAAATAGAGGAGAGGGCCCAGTATTGCAAGGATTTGGGGAGGGACTCAATCAGACCTGTGTCACCTAGGAGTACTAACAACACACTTGGGGTGATCAAGATGTTAAGGACTTGAGATAGGTCAGTGGCTACCATGCTCTAAAATGACCTAAGTCATGGACAGAACCACAGTATGTGCCCAATGTGTGCGTCTGGCTGAGAGCAGTGCAAACACAGATTATGGCTAAGTAGCCCTTGTCTGTGAAGCATTTCCAGGGTACAGTACTAAAATAATATTTTCAACTATATAAAACAACTATTCGGGTCTCTGTGAACATGTGGGGTAATTTTGCAATAGGCATGCCATTGCTTTTCCATTATTGGTTCTCCTATCAAAGTTTCCCATTGCAATCTGCACTTTCCCATAGGGTCTGGTTGAGAGTCTCTCCAAGAACTGTAAAAGCACCCCATAAGACCTTTACGGGTGTCAGGTATGTAATGGTCATTTAGCCATTGCCACTGTGGGCCTTCTAGGTTTTTATTGAGGAGGGGGGTTAGCACACTGCGGAGTTGTAGATAATGCCAAAAGTCTTTTTGGGGCACTGCAAATTTAGTCTGCAATTGTTCAAATGATACCAGCTGCTTGGTCCCCGGTAAGACCAGATCTTGAATTACCCTAATACCCCATTGTTGCCAGGCTGGCCAATGGACTGCAACTCCATCAATCTGAATTAGGTTATTCTGCCATAGTGGTGCAAACTGTATAGGGGGTACCATGTTTGCTTTGGTGTGTGAGACTTAGCGAACAGGGATTTCCAGGCTTGAGCAGTATATGAGATTTTAGGAGGGAGTTGTGAGTCAATCTTTGGGTGTGGCGTGAGGAGGTTATATAGAGTGAGGGGTCCTACTAGGGTGGCTTGTAACTGATCCCAAAGTGGGGGTTGTCACATCCAGAGCCACAAACCGTCTAGTCGCTTGGGCTATCATGCATGCCAGATGGTATCTACAGAGCCAGGGAACATTGAGTCCTCCCTTCAATCCATGTGCCCTAATTTTTCATCTGTTCCATCTCAAAGGATTATAATCCCAGATAAAGTTAGAGGCTAGCTTTTCCAGCGATTGGAAGAGTTTAGCCGAGAGACGTATGGGGAGATTGCTAAAGAGAAACATAACCCAAGGCAGAAATAGCATGAGAACAGCCGCCACTGCCCGGGAGTGAAAGTTTAAGCCTGCGCCACCTTTCAATCTCTATGGAGAGTTGCGCACATAAAGAAGAGAAGTTGACAGTCTCGATAGCAGTCCACTTAAAGGGGATTCAAATACCCAAATAGTTGAAACATTGGTCAGCCCATGACAAATCAGTGCTCTGTATGCATTCTCTCATGCAGTGAGAGTTTAAGGGGTCATAATGGCCTTTTTTTGGTTCATCCGAAGGCTAGAGAGTGTCGTAAATTCTCTCAAAATAACAAGTATCTCTGGGATTGCTTGCTGAGGGTTGGTCAGGGTTAGTAACAGGTCATCTACATACGCCATAGCAACATATGATTGCCCGGCATTTTTAATGCCCAATATTAATGGATCTGCTATGAGAAAACAGATAAGGGGGTCCAGGGTGACCAAAAATAGAAGAAGGGAAAGTGGGCAGCCCTGCCTGGTACCTCTATGTAGGGGGTAAGGGGGAGAACCCTCACTGTTCATAAGTATACATGCCATAGGGGAGGAGTACAGTGTGTGTATACCCATTGCTGGAAATACAACCCGGAACCATATACCTTTAAGACTTCATGTAGATGGGGACCACGTGATGCAGGGTACCGAGCAGAAGCTCCTCCGTGCAGCTCTAGCCTCCCGACTTATCAATTTAGTAATTTGGACTGTCAAAACTACCTTAAACCCTCCATATCTATCTAATTCTGCCTTCTAATCATCCCAAGCTCCTGTTTAGCGAGTTTGAGCATCGATGGAGGTCTATATGAAAAAGGCGCTGCAGAAGCATACTCCTCCGGTCACTCCTAAGAAGGCCCAAGAAACTGGGCCAGTGACCAGACTGGTTTGAACATCAAGCCAGGCCCTGAGCAGGGCCATTAACCTTGAATAGGTTTCTAGAAGAATTTAAACCCTTCCGTGGGGAGGTAAAGGAAATTTCGTTGGAGCTCAAATCCCTTTCTAAAAAGCTTGATGAGGTCTCTGTCACAACCTCGGATAACACAGCTTGAATTGTTTCCCTAGAGAAGCGTGTGGAAAAGTTCGATCCAGGGCTTGTGGCTATGCGGCAGAAGCTTTCCCATCGCAAACAAAACTAGAGGACCTTGAGGGCCGTAGCCGCAGGAACAATGTTGTCATACTAGGGTTTCCAGAGGGCGAAGAGGGCCAGAATGCCATAGTGTTCGTTCAGAAGCTGGTTGAAAGGATCGCCGGTCCCTCTTCCTTTGGGACCAAGTACATCATCGAGAGGGCACATTGGTCCTTACGGCCAAAACCTCCCGCAGGAGCTGCACCTCGTCCTATTATATGCCGTTTTTTAAATTATGTAGAGTGGCAACACTTTCTGGCAAAAACAAGAGAATTACAAGAAGTCAGATGGGAGAACAATAAGCTCAGAATAGAGCAAGACCTACCGGGTTCAGTCTGGCAGAAATGCACAGCATTCCACCCTATTGTGTCCAAGATCATCGCTGCGCTGCACTTAAGTTTAGAATGGAGTACCCAGCTAGGCTGCAGGTGCAAGTGGCTGGAACCTGGTCAGCCTATGATGATCCAGATGCTGCATTCTCCGGCTTAAAACTAGCCCTGCCTGATCTGTTTCATGACCCATGATGTGTCCTGCATTTCTGGTAATGGAGAGTCCTGAATTGTAGGGATGAGACTGCTCTCTAATAGGCATAATGGAGATGAATGTAAACACCTGTTCGAATTCGGGATAGCTTGATATCGAAGGCTGAAGGGACATCACATTGTTGTTTTCACTGATTTTTACTATACTTTGGCATCATATTCAAGTTTGGGACTGCTGTTACTAACAGGAGGCTGTTTCAGCTGAATGGTCTGTTTATTTGGTGGAGGGCATTTTTTGTCAAAGTTCTTGGTTGGAGTTTATTTGTACCTGCAGTAAGGGGATTGTTCATTTGTACCCCTTTGGCTCACTATTTAAAATTAAGGAGAGTCTGATTTGAGGGAAGTGCTGGGCCTTTCATTTTCTATTTTGGCTGCTATATGCTTTCGCTCTGGTGCCGCCAGAGGGAGCTCAGGTTATTCACTTTGCAGTTTAGCACTAGTTGACAACCCGGGACCTGTTCTTTTTTGCAGGGCCTTTTTATTTGAGGCCTGGGACTAATTAATACATTTCTTATTGGGCAACTTATTCCTGTCGCCGGCAAGACCCCGGGGTAAACTAGTCCTATCCTGTATTACCTGCCATTTGTTGTACTTTGGCAATTATGTTTCCTTGGCTGGCTGCAAGTAATCTTTTAACTACACCAGCGCATTCATTGAGCCCAAACTTCATAGGCAGAGCATTTCCGTCTGGCTACCAGGAGTTGGTTAGGTAACAGATCCTTGTTGGTATACTGAATTCCCTTATATTTTTATTTAATATTTACCTGTTCCAATTAAAGAGGGTTTGCTGAAATTGTTTGGGGCTGTGAGGCAATGTCGGAAGGCTGGGGGGAGAGGAAGGGATACGGTATTTTGCTGAGCATTGTTTGTGACAGTTGGGGTGGGTGGGTTTATGGTCAGATTTAAGGGTTTTGGTAAATTTATGTTACATGATGCTGGGGTGTTCTACGGGGATGGAGAAGATTAGGTTTGGATAGGAGGCGGGGTTGGGTGGGTGGTACAGCAGTAGTCAATGGGTTTTGGAATTTTAATTCTTGTTGTAACACCGAGATTATTATTATGTGCTTACTATTACCAATCTAGATGGTTAGCAACGTTAGTTTTGCTACTTGGAATGTGAAGGGGATAAGAAAAAAGTCTAAACAATACCAGGTGCTTCAGCACTTAAGCTTATTGCGTTCCCAGATAACGTTTTTCCAAGAATCCCATCTGCGAGATTCTGAAGCTATACAACTTAGAAGGCAACAGGTCGGGCAGGTCTTTAATGCCTCAGGGTCCATTAATAGTTGTGGGGTCATGTTAATTGTTAACAGAGGCATTCCCTTCATCTCCTCGCTCGTTTTTAAAGATCCAGGGGGCAGGTACGTTTTGGTTCAGGGCACTCTTTGGTCCATGCCACTTTTACTCTGTAGCATCTACGGGCCTAATACAGACAACCCTGGCTTTTTTTTTTTATGAAGCTGATTACCATTATTCTCCCTATGCTCCCTATGCTACCTATTGCGATTGTTATGGGTGGAGACTTCAACTTGGTCTTGGACCCTAACATGGACAGGTCTGGCTGCGGATTGAGGGGACTGTCCCCTGGGCAAAGGTCTTTTAGGGACCTGTTCGACCAGTGTGGGTTGCGTGACGTATGGTGAGTACTGCATCCTAACTCCAAGGAATATATGTTTAGCTCGCCAGTGCATGGATCACAGTCTTGCATTGACAACCTACTAATTTCCTAGGTGCTCTTGCCGGGGGTTTTGTCTGCCTCGATTCAGCCTGGTTCCACATCTGACCATTCCCTGGTGGTATGCAACTTAGCTTTTCTTAATACGCCTAGGAGGGAGACCCATTGGAAATTAAATGAACAATTATTAAAGGATGCCAGGTACTGTAACCTTATAAAAGAACAGATTGATTTATTTTTCTCTACTAACCCGATGGAAAGTACAAAGCCGGATATTCTATGGGGCGCTTTCAAGGCTTACATGCGGGGAATTCTCATTAGTTTAGCTACTAAGAGGAAAAGATCTCAAGAAGCACAACTATTATCCCTACTGTCCCAAGTACGATCTCTAGAAGCTAATTTATCTTCCTGCACTCCAAATGAGGACAGGAAGAAACTTTTGGTAGCCAAAGACAGATACTTAAATTTGTTAAGGGAAAAGGCAGAGTTAGCCATTATCCATACTAGAGCCAGTTACACAGATCAGGGAGAAAAAGCGGGGCGTATGCTCGCTTTAAGGTTAAAGCAGCAGGAGTCTGCAAGATTTATCCCTCCAGTCTGGGTTTAGGTGACGGATCTCTGAGGGTATCCCCTTCTGAGATAGTACAAGAGCTTGCATTGTACTAAGAGCAACTATACAGGGATATGGATTGTCCTCCTCCTTTGGAGATGCTGGAGGCGTATTTGAGGGATTCTCATCTGCCTTCTCTGTCAGATTCGCATAGGAGTTTCTTGTCTTCCCCATTGTCCCTGGAGGAGATCTCAGAGGTTATTAAGGCCATACCCTCGGATAGAGTTCCGGGGCCAGATGTTTTTTCCTCATTATTTTATAAAGCCTTTCAAGAACAATTACTGCCGGTGCTTCACCGGTTGTACCTACATATTCTCTCTGGGGTAGCTTTAGATGCCTACCTGTTTGAGGCCTTGATTGTCCTTCTCCCCAAACTGGATAAAGATCCTGAGTTAGTACAGAGTTACAGGCCTATGTCCCTCTTAAATCAGGATATCAAAATCCTTTCGAAGATACTGGCCGATAGGTTAACTTTGGTCCTTCCGGACCTGTTTGGCATGTCCCAGGTTGGATTCATGAAGGGACTTTCATCATCAGACCATTTGCATACCCTCTAGCATGTCTTCTCAGAGTCCAGGGATGCCATCTTTCCTGCTGGGTTGGTCTTCCTGGATGCCGAGAAGGCATTTGACCGTGTGAATTGGAATTTTTTATTTCAGGTCCTTAAGGCCTTTGATTTTCCTACCATGTTCATAGATTGGATTTGTGCCTTATATCGGGCTCCTTCTGCTAAGATTTCTGGTAATGGTGCATTTTCAAAACCCTTCCTTTTATAGTCAGGCACTAGACAGGGTCGTCCCCTTTCTCTTCTTTTATTTAATCTATATCTGGAGCCTCCCATTCAAAATATCCTTAACAACGCAGGGACACAAGGCATCCCGGTTGGGAGTAATGTGGTAAAGATCACTGCATATGCTGATGATCTTCTCCTTTTTCTGTCTCATCCAATGACGTCTATCCCAGCCTTGTTAGGGGAAATTGCCAAGTTTAGTTCCTTTTCAAATTATAAATTGAATGCTAAAAAATCGTCCTTTTTTCCCCCTCAACCATAAAGTCTTTAAGACAGACATTACCCCTTTTGGCTTGTGCTGGACACCCTGGGTTCTTAAATATCTGGGTATTAAATTAACACGTAATCCTTCCTCATGGTTTAAAGAAAATTTAGAGCCTCTCTTCCAGTTGATTGTCCAGGACCTGGATAGATGGTCTAAGCTTCCAGTTTCACTATGGGGCCGTATCAATATAATTAAGATGAATGTATTTCCCCGCCTTTTTCATCCCTTTCTCACCTTAATTCATTCATCCCATTATCCTGGTTTCAAAAAATGCACAGAATCTTTACTAATTTCATCTGGTCGAACAAACACTCCCGACTGGCGTACTATAATCTCACCACCTCTAAAGCAGATGGGGGACTGCAGAATCCCCACTTGGCAATCTATTACTGGGCTAGCCATCTTGCTAAATGCCTGAAGTGGGTGAGTCCAGGTCCCGAGAGTTTGAGACCGGTCTGGTTCAGTATTGAACTAGACTTCATCCGGTCTATGAACATGGATCCCCTGACTATGTTTTATGTTAAGTTGTCTCTTCTACAAGATACTAGCACATGTCCCACCCTTATGACTACACTAAAAGTATATGCGCAGCTCTGTTCCTTTTTGCGATATATTCCATATCTGGACCTGTCCCAGTCCACTTGGAACTCACCGGACTTTACCATAAACAAGCAGAAGATCTCCTGTACATGGTTGCCCCAAGTTGGGGACAGGATGGTATCCACATTTCTGGACGGTGAGGGAGCATGGCTCCCTGCAGCTAAAATTACCCCAAAATTTGGTATCTCAGTGTCTTTGCAATTCAGGGTTTTCCAGTTAAAGCACCTGCTTACCACTGTGCTGGGTATACCCCTCCTCGACCGCCGGCCTTTGCATTGATACCTGAGCTTTCCTCCCTATTGGGATCTTCTAGTGTCATTTCTAAAATATATCAAGTTTTGTTTCACCGACGATACGAGGGTTCCTATGGTCCGACTAGGTTTTGGGGTTCTATGTTTCTCCAATACACCTTTAATTGGCCGGCCTTATGGAAGTTCTATCACAAATATGTGTCTCAAGACAGATTACGCCTTATGCAATATCACATTCCACACAACTTATATTACACTCCAGTTAAATTGGCGAGATGGGGTCTTCTCGAATCAGATGTATGTACCAGATGTTCCCAGGGAGAAGGAACACTTCTCCACATATTCTGGTCGTGTCCCAAGATAATCCCATTGTGGGATTCAATTAAAACCAACCTTGACCCCTTATTGGGTTTGCAGGACTGTTTCACACCTGATATTTGCCTCCTGGGAGATCTGTTCTCCATTAAGGTTAAAGTTTGGAGGTTTCACATCTCTATGATTGCATTATCTGTCAAAAAGATTATATTGAGGCATTGGAAAGATAAGGTTAGTCCTACATTGCAGGAATGGGTTCACGAAATCCTTGCTAACCTTCACACAGAGAAAGTCATAACTAGCCTCTACAATCAGTTACCAAGCTATAAACGAACCTGGGATCCCCTTTCACACCTTAATCATGGTTGTATGGATATAGGAGCTGTTGGCTGTTAGTTATTCTGCATGCACAAGGTTATTGTTATAGGATCTAATGCTACAATGTGGTATTACACTGCTGCACCGGGTGGGAGGAGGGTGGGGGCAGCTTATGTAATACACGTGAACATGCTGTATATGATATAATTGCTGCCTCCTGTATTGTGAAAATTTGTCAATAATGTTTGAATTAAAAAAAGACTTCATGTAGATAATCCCACTCTATAGAGTCAAATGCTTTTGCAAAATCAATTGCTAGGGCAGCCATAGGCTGTGGATTTTTAGAGGCTAGCCATTTTAAATTCAGTAAGAGAAGTGTGTTGTCTACTCTCGTCTTTCCACTCATGAAACCTGCCTGTGCAGGGTGTATAATGATGGGAGCAACGGGCTTAATCTGGTGGCTAGTGCCTTTGCTAGGATTTTAGTGTCCACTGATAATAGTGAAATGGGCTGATAGTTTGCACAATCCAACGGATCTGTGGACTTTTTTGTTAAAAGAGTAATAAGAGTGTCTCTCATGGTTGGTGGGAGAAGACTTTTGTTATGAGAATCTTGAAGGGCCAATTGGAGCGGGGGAAAAATGTTGGGGCCTAATGCCTGGTAAAGCTCCACAGACATGCCATCAGGTCCTGGAGCTTTCCCATGTGCCATTTTTTTAAGGTCAAGACGTAACTCCTCACAGGATAAAGGTGCCTCTAGGTGGGCCATCTGGTCGGGCGATAAGAAGGGTAACTGGGCCTGGTGATGGAAATTCCGCAGGTTCTGAGCTAGGTCTTGAGAACTCACTATGGAATGGGATTAGTATAGGGCCTCATAGAATAACCGCATTGTTTTATTCACTTCTTTTGGGGCAGATACTATTGAGCCTGATGAGGTGCAGAGAGAATGTATCAGCGTGGCAGCTTGTTACTTCCGCAGGTGATAGGCCAGAAGCTTTCCAGACCTTTCGCAATTGGCCCAGAAATTCTTCTTGGATCGCAACAAAAGCCATTCAGCTTTCTGGTGTAAAATTACGTTAATTTGATATCTGAGGTTAAGAATTTTTCGATATAAGTCATTATCGACTGTTGTCTGTGGGGCAATTTTAAACCTCTGTTCTAGGCTAGCTAACTCCGCCTGTAGGTAAGTGAGGCTAGCCCTCCTCCTTTTATCTTGGGCTGCAGCAAAGGAAATGATACGCCCCCTCAGAACTGCCTTAAAAGCATCCCAAACCATACTGGGAGATACCCCGTAGTCGGAATTTAATGAGAAGTAGTCTTTCATGGTCTGCATAAGCATTTGGCCAAAAGCTGGGTCTTTAAACAGCAGCGGGTTGCAGCACCAGCAGACACTATGGGGAAGGTGGTTAGAGGGGAGGTATGTGAGCCAAAATTGGGAATGGCCCAAGACTGCTATTGAACCAATCTCAGTGCCCGTTATGTCCCTTGCTGCCAACTCATTTACCAGCCAGTAATCTATACAGCTGTAGGTCTGATGTGGGATGGAATGGAAAAATATGTATAATCTCTGTCTGTGGGATGTTCCCTATGCCACATATCCACCGCGCCCATTCTGATTGTAAGTCCAAAAGGGATTGTCTCGCTTTAGGAGTGGCTTGATGGGTAGGTGTTGATTTATCCAGAAAAACATCTTGTACCAAATTAAAATCACCACCCAATATAATGGAGGTGGGGCATCAGATTGCAATTCTGAGATTGCCTTACTTACTGCCGGGAAAAAATCCAAGTGTTCCCCATTGGGGCATAAAGTTACCAATATCAGTGACCCTTTGGAGATATTAAGCGTGTTATCAGCCATCTGCCTTGGTCGTCCTTCTTCACACCATCGAATTTCCAGGCAGAAGAGTGCCTAAGAAGGATGGCCACCCCTTTAGACTCGGTGGTGGTGGAGGAGCTAACCACCACCTCACCCACCCAGAATTTCTTCAGCCATGCATTTGCTTTAGCCAGTAAGTGTGTTTCCTGTAGAAGTGCAATCTCTACCTTTAGGGACTGTAAGTGCTGTAGCACCTTTGTTCTTTTGACTGGGTGATTGAGCCCCTTGACATTCCAGGACACCCATCTATAGGTCGGGGATGGTGGGGGGTTCAACACCATGTTTTGTCTTAGTAGAGAATAACAGTGCGTACTTACTGCGGCATCCAGAGGGGAGAGAAGATGGTTCACAAGGTTGAGTGTATTGATATTGTACCCAACACAACATAAAACTGCCCAGCCACATAGTAAAATAAGCAGGGGTGAAAGCATTGCCAGAGAACGTAGAACAGCCTTATTCCTGACAAACTAGGTTACTGCAAAGCTAGTCAGAAAATGGGAAGAGAAAAAAAACAACAATTAGAGATAGAAATAAAAATTGTAACCAATGCTCAACTAAACTATGGAGCCAAACTAGTGTCTCTAACCTGGACACTGTAGTATGTTTATCTACAAGAGAGGAGATCTCTGCAATTGAGGGTATGTTATCACCCTGCAGCTATGCTAGCTCCAGCACTCAGTACGGGGTCCTTGAGATTGATCACTCAGGTAGTGACAGCCCATGCCGAGTGATCACTCATGGTCGGTCGCACCGACCCCATGGAGGGGGAGAGGAGGGGAGGGGGGTATTGGGACTGCGCTCCCTTTGTACTGGGACAACAGCGCAAAGATAGGGCTGCAGAGTATACACGTTATTGGAACCCATGCTGATAGCCCTTATATCTTCTTATGAGTAGGATGTGAGCGGAGTTCCATGCAGAAGGTTGGGAGATGGGGGGGCATTCACCTTCTGGTTAGGAATTTAATTAAAGGCCTGTAGAACCCCATGAAAATATAAGGTACTCTGGGGCAACTAGTTGTGTTCACCCCTGTTTAAGGGGGGGGCAGCATCCTTCCTAAATTAAAATATTGATGCATTCACCTGTGAAGACCCTTGCTCGGGTCCATGCTGGGTGTAAACCCCCAGTATTCGAGCAAGATAGGAGGAAGGGGAGGCAACTAGTAAGATCATTCATGACACAACCATAAGTAATAACACTGAGACTGTTAAGTCTTATTCTAACTTATCAGTTCATGTACTGTCACCTTCGGCCAACTCGGGTAACCCCCGAGGGAGAGTCCCATTACCCACAAGTGTCTTCCCTGTCGCTACTGTAGAATAAGTGAGGAGCCCTGGCTTCACTTGGGGGACAGAGTCAACCGCTTCCATCAATGTTTCATCTGGATAGTCCGCCCAATCTGTCACCTGCTCTGTGGCCTTTCCCAAGTTGGTGATTGTGTCCGATTCCACAGGGCCTGAGAGAGGGACTGGATCATCTCTAAATATTTTTGTAGGTTGGTCTTTGCTTGGGGAGTGCTGAGGTCCACTCCTGGCCTGCTGTCTCGCTTTAGAAAAGGAGATGTCAGGTCGTTGGGATAAAGACATAGCAGGCTGCTGACTTCTAGGAGTAATGCCTACATTCTGTGTTTGTTTATGTCCACTCCTGTACGGGGGAATACCAGATGAGTGCACTGGTCCTGCTGCTAACTCGCTCCTTGGATTACCTCAACCAGCAGAAAGGTTCCTAGTAGGAGGCAGAGCTTCCCCAGGCTCCCTTAGCCTTCTGGATGTAGTAGTTGAAGAGTATATACCAGGCCAAAACTGAGCAAGCCACCTTTCCAACTCCTCTGGACTGTCCACTGTGATCTCTCGACCCCCCTTGAAGACACAGAGTCTCGTAAGATTTTTAAATTTGAATCGGAAATCATTTTGGTGCAGGACCCATTTGATAGTACCAAAAGCACATCTTTTAACCGCAGTTTCTTGTGCAAAGTCTCTATATATTTGTATTGGTGTACCTTTCCATTGTAAGTTGCCAATGTCTCTAGCTGCCCATAGTACCTTTTCTTTGGTTGAGTAGCATAGTAGGTAGGCCACTGTAGGTCTGGGGTAATCAGCCTGGTTGTTGGCTCGCATAGAAACTCTATGGGCTCTTTCAACTTCGATGGGTCCTTGCCATCTTTCCCCTAACATTAATGGCAGGTTCTGGTTTAAGAATTTCTCCATTTACTGACCCTCTACGTCTTCGGGCATACCTATAATCCATAAATTATTGCAGCGGTTCCTATTTTCATGGTCTTCTGCCCTGTGCCACAGTCCTTCCAGGTGCTCTTCATGTTGCTGCAGTTTTCGCCACACCTGTGACTGGTAAGCCTCACCAGATTCTGCTTTTTGCTCAAGGACGTTACCCTTGTCTTGCAGCTGTTTGACTTCAGTTACTGTACCCGAGAGGGATAGGCTTACAGTATGTCATCCACTCTGACAATTAAGGCCTCTAACAGTTTTGTGATATGTTGTAGGGACTCCCCCATGGCGATTGGCTGGTTCTGGCTTAGCGGACTTGTTTGTATAGAAGACGGTGGTATGCTCATGGTTGCTAGGTAGGTAGTTACAAGTATGTCCCAGGAGGAGCCCCCTTTACATACAAACATACGAAATTTGCCAGCAGATAAAAGCCTAGAGGTCTATCAAGTCTGCTCAAATGTGCAGCTAGCACCTCTTATTCTCCAGCTGCCCCTTCCTTCCACCCTTCCCCTTCATTAATCCTCCCCCTTGTCCTGTCCCATCCTCGTTTGAAGCAGTCCACTGTTCTACTGCATACCACTTCTGCAGGTAACGCATTCCACCCAGCCACCACCCTCTCTGTAAAAAAGTGTCTCCTCATCTCCCTCCTGAACCTTCCTCCCTCCAGTCTCATATCATGGCCCCTGGTGGCCCTCCCCTCCCTTACTTTGAACAGCCCCTCTGTACCGGTGTTGTTTATTCCTTTCATGTATTTAAAGGTTTCAATCATGTCACCCCTGTCTCTCCTCTCCTCCAGTGAGTACATGTTCAACTCCTTCAACCTCCTCTCATATGATAAGTCCCCCAGACCCTTGATCATCTTTGTTGCCCTGTGCTGCACCCCCTCCAGTAACTTAATGTCCCTCTTCAGATATGGATGCCAGTACTGCACGCAGTACTCCAGATGTGGTCTAACTAATGACCTATATAGTGGCAGAATCACCTCCTCCCTCCTCGAGGATATACCCCTCGCAATACAACCCAGCATTTTGTTGGCCCTTGCAACTGCCTTTCTACACTGTGCCGTGTTGTTCATTGACCCTGTAATGAGCACCCAGATCCTTCTCCTCCTCTGTCTGGGCTAGCTGCACTCCCCTAACTGGTAAGTCCTCCTTGGGTTCTTCATCCAAAATGCAGCACCTTGCACTTTTGGCATTAAAGCCCAGTTGGCAGGTGTCTGACCAGGTTTCAAGCTGCCAGATCATCCTGCAACCCTGCCATCCCCCTAGGTCATCCACCACTGCGCCAACCTTGGTATCATCAGCAAACAGACTGATCTTGCTCTTGATGTCCCATGATATATCTGCTATGAATATCCCAAACAACACTGGTCCCAACACCGAGCCCTGTGGGACACCGCTCAGCACTGCCCTTGGGTGTTAGAGCTCCCCACCCACCACCACCCTCTGTTGCCTTCCCTGCAGCCAGTTTCCTACCCATCTCACCAGCTTTGCACCCGCCCCTGTGCCTACTAACTTCCTTCCCAGCCCTTCCTGTGGCACCAAGTCGAATGCCTTACTGAAGTCCAGATACAGGACATCCACTGCATGGCCCTGTCCAGTTGCCTAGTTACCCAGTCATAGAACTTGACCAGGTTGGTTTGGCAGGATCTGCCATGTATGAAGCCATGCTGTCTGCTGTCCTGTAGTCCTTTGGCCTCTGGAGGGCCACCAGCCTCTCCTTCAGGATAATCTCCATTAGCTTACCCACGATGGATGTGAGGCTCACTGGTCTGTAGTTTCGGTTCATCCTTGGGGCCACTCTTGTGGAGGGCACCATGAGCCATCCTCCAGTCCTGAGGTACACACCCCAAATGTAGTGAGGCATTAAATAGGTCTGCCAAAGGTCCTGCAAGGACCTCTGCCAGCTCTTTCAGTACCCTGGGGTGGGTGCCATCTGGGCCTGGCGCCTTGTCCACCCTCAGTGCCTTCAAACCCTCTTAACTCTGCCCTCCATGATTTCCTCATCTGTCACCACTTCCCCCCTGCTTCTGCCATTTCTCCCACCTTGGGTGTCACCCCCCTCTTCTCTTTAGTAAATACTGAGCAGAAGTACTCATTTAGTGCTTCCGCCTTATCGTACCCTGCTTCCACCCAACCCCCCTCCTTCCTAATCCATTTCCATTGGTTCTCTGAGTACCGCCGTGCAGGGTTGAGGTTGAGCTTATCAGGAGAGAGATTCACTGCGTGCCGAGCCTATATGGCCTACTATAGCTTGGAGAGGCCTCGAAAAAAAAAACTCGGTGCAGAATAGCAGTCAGAAACACCCCGAAATCCACTGAAAAAATGTACGCCGCCCAAAGATGAGGTGTCACCCACTCATAAAGTTGGTTTCTAATGGTAAGACTCCACGGGATCGCAGTGATTATGCCCGGATGGTCACTGTGTGGCCGGAGCTCTCATTTTAGGCTGCCATCTTCCCAGTGGCCAGACCACACCCCGATTTTCTGCCTCTGTGATAATTCCTGTAGCACTGTTGTTATGGTTAGAGGGTCACACATCAAAGTAATATCTGCCAGCACTGTAGCTAACCTTCTTTGCAGGTAGCCAGATTCCATCATCCAGGTAGGCAAAAGCAGTGTGCAGGTGGGTGTTATAGTGCATATAATACAGTATAGGTTAATGACAGACATTGAGTAGCAGCCAGGGAGGTCTTGTCAAGCACAGGAAGATAGCAAGAGTGAGGTAAGATAGCAGGATGGGGGATATGAGGAGGTGAGGGAAAAGGAGAATATGCAGGATGAGGGGAAGGGATAAATTTGGGTTGTAAAGCATATTACAATAGTGGGGTACAGAGATGTGCAACAGCCTAGTAGGCATTGTCAGGTAATGGCCAGTATGAGAGAGGGAAGGATGAATTAAGTGATGTAGAGTACAGGGGACTGAATATGAGGGATAAGGAGTAGAAGAAGGGAGAGTGGGAAGAGCGGAATAAGGGTAGGTAGGTCAAGGAGAGGGATAGGTGTCAGTGTCAGTGACTCAGTAGGTAGCACACTCACCTCTGAGACTGGGAGATCAGAAGGCTGTGGGTTCAGTTCTCGCATCTGGCACTTAGGTTAATATCCCAGTACTGAAACTGTAGTGCAGCATGAGAGGGGGTGCTGCACTTCTGAGGTGCCGTCTTTCAGATGAGACGTTAAACCGAGGTCCTATCTGCCTGGATTGGTGGTAGTTCAGGTGGATGTTAAAGATCCCATGGCACTTATCGAAAAGAGTAGGGGAGTTTTTATTGAAAATACATCAAAATACATCAGAAGAAAAACCATAAGATCAACATATATATATTTTTTTTATACAACCGTAATGTAAAAGAAAATCAACCGTGCAATATACTCCATTTATAATAAACTAACACCCACAATCCCCCTTATTTATATTTAATGAAAACCTGTAATCCTTTCCACCATTTAAATATTTTCCTAGAAGTCCCAAAATGTTTATCTTTCGTATAAACAGATTTCATAGCCTCCATTATGAGTACAAAAAAGGTTCCATATGGCATAATTTTTTTCTGCAGTACCCACTGGCATCTGGCCTGCTGTAGATAATATTTCAGACAACAAAAAAACACTACTAACGTACCCCAATCATAAGAAGCAGGAAGGTGAGGAAAAAAAACAAGAATCAAAACCTGCTAGTCAAGTTTATGTAGCCATGAAAACTGTAGCTTGGTACTTAAAAAAACCCATAACCCTGAAGCATAGGAACATTTAAAAAGAAAGTGGTCCATAGTTTCCTCCTTCTCCTGACACTGCAAATAAAGGCAATATCTTTCGCCTATCATCTTATGCTTAGCATTCCCCTTGACATTTAATCTTCCATAGACTGAAAGCCACAACACCTCCCACATCTGAGAAGGGATCCTATGATAATTAAGTTGCTTAAGGGCGAATTCTGTGTAAAAAGGGGGACAATTAGCAAATGCAGGTTTACTTGGATACAGTTTTACAAGGAAAAAAAAATACAATCTGGCCTTTATGTTATTTTTAATACACTGGAAGGAAAAGGACCATTTAAACAACTTCTGAGCACAGGGTTTAAAAAAACCCAGAATATAGGTATTTTTAGGGATCCGTGGGGTAAGAGGTGCCATCCAAACATCAAAAAAGGATTTAAAATTATTCATTTCCCATAACTGCTGAGTCAATACCAGAAAGGAGGGGTCAAAATTAAAGTTCTGAGCAAGAAAAAGGCCATAAAAAAAGCTGAGAGGATCAACCATGCCTAGCCCCCCCTTTAGAGATAGGGAGATAGATATAGCATTGTTTAATGGGGTTAAGCCTACTACCCCAAAGCACTGAAAAAAAACATGTATAGAGGCACGTTTCAAGGGCTAACGGGGGTGGGATATACCAAGGCTATATATAGCAGCCCAGGAATAATACATTTTTTAATAACAAAAATCCTTTTTATTTTGGATAATCTCCATCCTTTCCACCTTTGAACCTTTACTTCTGCCTTTTTCAAGGCAATTTCCCAATTATCCACAGGGAGATTATGAGCTCCAAAAATTATTCCCAAAATTTTACATGGTGAGGAGGAAAAAACAATATCTGACACTATAAACTGATCTTGGCCTATAGGACCTAAAAGCAGGCCACTAGATTTCTTCGTATTAATTTTCGAGTTAGAAACCCTCTCATATTTATTAATACAATTTAGAACAATAGGAATTTGAACCACTGCAGTCAAAAAAATACAGATATCATCAGCATAGGCTTGAACAACCACCGTATCTGTATGCAAATTCCCAGAAATGCCTGGCAATCCATCCATTTGGTCTAACGTTTTAAGTAAGGGGTCAAGAGAAAATGCATATAATAAAGGGCTCAAGGGGCAGTCCTGCCGCACCCCGAAGTTAACTGAAACTGGGGAGGAATATTGACCCTTAATGACAGGATATACTACAACTTTTTTATACAGTAACTTGATCCAATAAATAAAATCGTAGGGTAAACCATATTTTTCTAATACTGTAAATAAATAAGAGCGGGATACCCTATCAAAGGCCTTATTTTGGTCTAAAGACAGGATACAATGCCAATTGGGGGACCTATTTGAGAATTCAATTATTTCTCTAATAATAATAAGTGCAGACAACATTTTCCTATTTGGAATACCGCAAAACTGAAGAGGATATAACAACTTAGCAGACGCCGATCTCAATCTATTATTCAATATTTGGGATAATATCTTGAAATCTGAGTTCAAAATTGGTATAGGTCTCCAGTTACATAAAATAGAGGAAACATGAGAAAGAATTTCTTCACAGAACGGGTGGTGGACAAGTGGAACACCCTGCCAGAGGAAGTGGTGGGGGCTGAAACAATCACGGGATTTAAGAATGCATGGGATAGACATAAAGGAATTCTAGCGGTCAGGGGTATGGGGAAATAGACTTCTAGGAAAACAAACTGAACTTACAAGCTCAAATGGGCAGACTAGGTGGGCCATAGGCCCTTATCTGCTGACACTGTCTATGTATCTATGTATCTATGTGTTCTATCCCCACCCTTAGAAATAAATATCAATAATCCTGCCGTAAACTGCACAGGTAAACAATGGACACCATGTAGAAAGGAAAAAACCTTTTCTAGACAAGGAGCCAAAATATCACCAAACTGTTTAAAGAATTCATAGGACAACCCATCTAACCCTGGAGAAACCCCACTCTTTAAGGAGGTCAAAACTTTCAGAATCTCCTGCTAAGATATATAATCAGCTAATTTATACTCTTCCTGACCAGATGTGGGAGATACAGTAAAATCCTGAAAAAACTGATGAACAACACTACTTGGGATCTCAGGCCCCTCCTGTTCTTTTATATAACCCTGAATAATATAAAATAATAAATCTCCTTGGGAGGTTTTAAATTTCCCTTCCTTATTTTGTAACACCTCTAATCCTAAAGAACTAATTTTTTCCCTAAAGGCCTCAAAGGGATCCCCTGATGGTTTCTTTTGAGTGCCAAAAGAGAGTTCTGAACGTAATGTCTGCGCTCTATCGTACTGGCAATCTCTCATAGCAGACTTAATAAGGGATATTTGGGCAGAAAGATCACCTCTAGAAGTATTAGCCTCAGAAAACAACCCCTGAAGTTTCTTCCTTAGGGTTAGGTACCGTAAAAATTTGGCATTAACTCTTTGTTTCCCATATTTTTGGAAGAATTTCCTGATATCATCTTTTGTGTCTACCCACCATTCCCATAAGTCCTCATATAGATCCAAAACAGATACTCGGGCATACAATATAGAGGATATACCTTTTATAACCCCTGGGTCCTGCAAAACAGAATTATTAAGTTTCCATCTTGGTTTATTTATAGGTTTGTGGGGGGATCACTAAAGGAAAGAGTGATGAATAAATGATCAGAACATTCCGTAGTAAGTGTTTTATGGACAGGTAGGGAAAGATTTTTTGAGAAAAAAAAAGGTAATCAATAGTAGATGTCAAAGGACCTCTTCTAAAGGTATAATTTAACCCCTTGTCCTGATAACTCCTCCCATTCCTCAATCCTGCCAGGTTAATGATTCTCTCTAGAGCTACAGTATCACAATACTTTTTCTTCCCTGTCTTACCCCTACTAAACCCAGAAATTTCACAGTTAAAGTCCCCCCAAAATAATATAACTAGAGGTAGCTAAAAAAGGGGAGAGGGCTTTACACATAGCCACCCTTCCTGCTTTTGTCTGTGGCCCATAAACTACTATAAAGTGAAAATCGGCCTGTTTCCATAATCTGTCAATTATAAGTAATCTCCCAGGTATGAGGTCCACCAATTTTTTGAGAGTAAAATTAAAAGAGCCAAAAAGAATCCCAATACCATCAGCTCTGTCCAAACCAAAGGACCAATAAGATGGTCCTCAGATCCATTCAGACCTTAAGAACTGGCACTGGTCTGAAGTGTAAACCCATATTTCCTGTAAAAAACAAATATCAAGACCCAACTGATGAAGAGAATGAAAAAGAGCAGTTATTTTGCAATTATTCAAAAGTCTGCTACAGTTTAGAGATCCAGCATCAAAGGAAGTCATAGACATTTAGGTTTTTTTCCTTTTTTTTTTTTTTCCTTTATAATCTGTAGAAGATGGTTTACTCCCAAAGGATTGAGATAGAGCAGGAGTACCAGTATCCATGTCAGAATCCCCTGTTACAGTGTCCAAAATAGCATAAGAATTTTCCATTTCGAAATTAGGAATGCCTACTGAAGTTGGGGGGGAGGAGGGTTTTGGGGGGGAAGGGAACCAAGGATAAAGGTTTAGAACTTCTGGTAACTCTTTTCTCAGCAGTATTAGAGCTAAGAGGTTTGGTTTTCACTGGATCATGGTAACAAACTGGTGGAAATTCTTGGATATTAAAAGGGTCCAGAGGCCCAGGACCTGTTTTAGAACTCACAGAAGGGTCAGAACCTAAGACCTCTCTATCTTCTTCAACCCCTGCTACCTTTGCAGGCATAGTGTGAGAACCTTTTTTCTGATTTTAGAAAAGGCTTCATCCTGAGCTTTTTGTATTAATAACTCAGGGCTACCAACTAAGGCTTTGTTAGAAGCCGCCCAAGGACAGTCCCTGTACCCATGTCCTGATTCCTTGCATAAGTCACATTTCACTAGGTTAGCACACTGAAAATTACCATGTCCAAGTTCCCCACATATCTCACATCTGGTAGTGTCACAGGAGCTAGAAAGATGTGTCCTATTCCCACATTTATAGCAAGCCCAAGGCTGCCCAGCGTAGAAGAACACACCCCTGTCTCTCCCTAAAGAAAAGGAATTAGGAATATGTTTAATTTCGTTGTTAGTCTGTTGTAATTTCACCTTATACCTCCAACTACCGTTCCAAAATAATTCAGAACCTAATACTGCCTCTGGGCTACTTGACACTTCGCATTTCTGAGAAAGCCAAAAAGAAATGTCGTCAACGTGAACCCCCTTCATTTCTAAACATTACAGTCACATATTTGATTAATGATGGAGTGAGGGGAGTAACGACAAAGGGAGACCATAATGGGGAAAATTTCAACTGGTTATATCGTTGCCAAAATAAATCCAACAAAAATACAGATCTGAAGCTGATGTCATAATTGTCCTCCCCTGAGATATTAATGAAGGCAAACACATCTTTAGGTGAAAACTGCAGAAATTCTTTTAGAAGGAATTTCCCCACATATACACAGTCAGGCCGTTCTGCCAAACCCCCTTTATAGCATATGTGAACTGCGTTCCTTCGAGGGGCTGAGTCTTTATGGGATTGTGAAAAAAGATCTGATAGAAGAGGTCTAGTGGGGGGGGTCCACAGAAGGATCTTTAGGGACTATCTCATCCACTACAGTATCAGTTTCTACTTTCTCAGATATAGAAGGTAAGGATCCTGTCAAAGTATCAGTTCCAGGTTGTAGTGGCTGAGACTCAGAGAAATTTTTGAGCGCAGGAGAGCACTCCAAAGGGAGTGAAGACAGAGGAGAAACTGATGGCCAATCCGGGTCAGGGATCCATGTTCCTGAGGGATTTAATTTCCATCCTGATTCTAATAGCACTCTCTCTGGAGCCCAGTCTTTATTGTCAATTACATCTTTAGTAGGTAGAGAAAATGCTTGCTGAATCAGTCGAGAAGTAGGGACCTTCTGAGATAGTTTATTTTTAACTTCAGCCTGCTGCATTTGTTTAATAGGCAAATTTTGATTAGCTGCTGTTAAGGCAGCTCTTTTATTTTCTGTCATGTCTGGGGAAACCTTATTTCTGGTTGAAAATGAAAAGGATGTAGCGTGAGCTTGGCTAGAGGCATCCGTCTGGTATACTAGCTCCTCTTGGATAATACTGCATACTGTACTTTGCATTTTTGGCTCTTCCATTATAGAGTAACTGCAACCAATCATAAAAAGCTTTGTTTGCTTATTGCTAGGCAACGCCTAGAACTGGGAATAGTCTGAATAAATGAAGCAATAGTATGAAAGGACTGACCTTGTAAGGTTTTTGTAGTGGTTTCAGTAACAGTAACTTCTCGACCGGGACTCGGCTCTTGGCACTCGCTACAACCAGCAACTTTGCTGCCAGCCAAACATTCTCCGGTAACACCCTTGTTCTGTAAGGATTGCAGACATGAAGGGTTTCCAAACACCTGTGCGGTACCGCTGTTTGATGCAACTATGACAGGCCTGTCAGTCGAATGCAGCGGAGGTTCACTCGAGGAGAAACTATCACCAGCTTCATCATGGAAAATAGCAGGAGATAACGAAGTCTCCGAAGATCCGTGTGGTAAGGAATTAAAACTTATCTGAGATTCTGAAGCAATGCTTTTAACCAAATGATCCATCGTAACTGCAGAGTTGTCATGAATAGAAACTAATGTTCCCGTTTGTATTAAAGGAAGGAAAGCCTCTCCAATATCGAGCCCAGAGGAGGAGGCTTGCTCCCCTGGCTCACATACGTCCTCACCCTCCACTGAATTCTGCAGAGTGGCCATAACGATGGCCAGCAGCTCCACCTACTGACCTCACAGCAGGGGAATTTCCCCGATGTCCTAGCCAAATTTCCCTCATTCACTAAAAATACCACCAACAGCTTAATCTGGTTCAAAGTCAGTTGGCATTCATCTGTATCCCCCTTCCCCGGGTCATGCCTGAAAATAAGCAGGATTTGTCTAGTGCACTTACCCAGTCAACAAAAACTAAAATAAAAAAATAGGGTAGTTAATTCAAGTGAAAGAGAAGGGAAGGAATAGTTCCTAATACAGATAATTTCAGTAGAGCTGAATGGAACAGCATATCCACACAGAAATGGCATAATTAATGGAGTAAACTGGGTAAGATTAGTGGATGCAATCACAGCTGTTATTTGCCTTGAGGTATTGATGCAGTTTCTGCTTGAAAGGGCCTAGCTTGGTAGCTGAGGAGATATCAGTGGGAAGCAAGTTAAGCCATAGTGGGGCTCTATAGGCAAACGATCAGTGTCCTTGGGCTGTACGACAGCGCGGGACAACAAAGAGCTGATTATCTGAGCCTCGAGTACTTCAGGGGTTACAGAAAGGGCTTAGAATTTTTAGGACCCCAGGGGCCTGAGTTCTAAGCTAATTTTCTTTGCTAACAAGCAGGTTTGGTACTTTATTCTATCCTTTAACTGTAGCCAGCTGGACTGGGTATAGAGATCACATGTGTGTGAGGCATGATGCCCCTGTGAGGAGCCTACAGGCTTTGTTATGAGCCATATTAATATGCTGAAGGGACGTAACAGTGGTCAAGCCATGGACTACCAGCCCATAATCTATGACAGAGATAACAGAGCTGTGAATTACTAATCTGCATGCTTCTACAGTAAGACTTTGCTCGTACCTATTGAGCAGTTCTATACAAATGTTGACTGCTTTAGTAACATTTTCTATGCATTGTGAATAGGATAAGGTACTGTCAATGGTGACCCCAAGGTATTTAAAGTAATGAGTTTGTTCCAGTGGAGTGCCAGCACTGTTTCTGATAGTCAGTGGGTAGGATCTATGTTTGTTTTGGGGGGTATTGAAAAGCATGACTTTGCTCTTTTTGCAGTTTAAGATAAGCTTGTGTTTGTTAAACCAATCCTCCACAGATGCAAAGCTATGCTGTAGTTGTTTTTCAAGGAGTTTGGAATCCAAATTACTTGTGAATATTACAGCATCATCCACATAGAGCAGGATCTGATCTTGGCATGAGCTAGGGAGTCCATTGAGGAAGACGCTGAACAAAATAGTACCCAGTATAGACCCTTGCAGGACACCAGATCAGATCGCTTGGCAGTCGGATAAAGTGTTAGCAATCTTGACTTGTTGAGTTCAATCAATCAATCAATCAATCAAAATCTTTATTTATTCAGGCAGACATCATTGAGCAAAGCTCATTTACAAGATGGACCTGATAGGTCAAGATCAAAATAAAGTATAGTAGCATACATAAACAAATACAGAGAAAAAGACAAAGATTTTAATATAAATAAACAGGTACAATAAAAAAAAAAAAAACATATATACAAGCAAGGTAGTTAATGGTTTTGGACCACAAAATAAAATAAGTCAGACAGTTTGACTCAAGTGACTGTAAGGTATTGGGATTGTGAAACTGGTCAGGTGTGTTGTAATTGGATAGTTACTTAAGCAAATAGAGATGGGGGGAAAAAAAAGGAAATGGCAATGGATTGTAGGGGATATTGTAGCTAAGTTTAGAAAAAGCATATAAAAGGAGATAGAAAGAAAAAAGAAAGGGGGGTAAAGGGTAAGAAGGGACTAGGCTTAATGAAAGCAGTTGCATATCTCAGGAAGAGACTTGTGAAGAGCTTTTTAAAGGATGCTATAGGTATGAAGGTGTTCAACTTTAGGGTCTTCTGCAGAGAATTCCAGGTAGATGCTAAAAGTAGCTGATTGCAGATCTCCGTGCAGTACAGACTTTAGGTATCTTCAGGTGATAAGGCTATTGCTTCTTAGGGCATATGATCTAGGTGTAGCCAGAGTAAAGCAATCAGAAATATAAGGTGGAAGTTTGTTTGACAGAGCTTTGTAAATCCATAAAGCAGCATTTTTATTCCTCCTAAGGTGTAGGGATGTCCAGCCAACAGCAGTATAGAGAGACAGTGATGAGTGTTGAAAGGAAGATCTGTGATGAATCTTAGACTCTGTGGTACAAGGTATCCAGTTTACTTAAATAGGACATAGTACAGTGGCCATATAGGAAATCTGCATAATCAATGAGAGAAAGAAATGAGGCCTGTATTAGTCTCTGTTTTGACTCTCTGGTTAGGTAATGTTTGATTCTGAAGAATAGGCTGAGCCTCTGTCTGAGTTTTTAGGAGCCCTCAACATGATGAGTGTAATCAAGTCTGTTATCAATCCATACCCCAAATATTTGAATTTATCCACATAATCAAGGTTTCTCCAAGGATGGTGGATAATTGGGAAGAGTGTTTGGTGAGAGAGTGGTAGAATATATATTGGTGGAAAAGAACATAGCCTTTGTCTTCTTGGCATTTAATAGTAGTTTCTTTTCAAGTAGGTGGTGTTGCAGCAGGAGAATTCTGATTGTAATAACTCACAGGCCTTTGATGGTGAGGGATTACTGACATACAAGACAGTATCATCAGCAAAAAGGTGAACATTGGCAACAGTGAGGTTGGAATCAATGTTGTTGATGTAGATAGCAAAATGGATAGGACCCAGGATGGATCCTTGCGGTACTCCCCTTAGAAGTGGTTTTGAGGAGGATAGGACACCTTCATTTTCACCTGCCTGTATTCTATCAGTGAGGTAACATCTGAACCACCCAAGAGAGTTGAATCCAGGCCTAAGAAGTGCAGTGAGGAAATTAGCAGCTCATGATCCACTGTATCAAAGGCTTTGCTTAGGTCTAGAAATACAGCACAGATGCTGTTTTTTTTTGTCTAACTCAGTTTGCCAATCATTTGTTACTTTTGCTAATGCAGAAATGGTACTGTGTCTGGTCCTAAACCCAGACTGAACAGGGTTAAGGAGATTCTTAGCATTGAGGTAGTCTCTTAGTTGGATATTCACTAGTTTTTCTAACATTTTAGACAGCACCGGTAGGATGGATATAGGTCTATAATTGTTGAGATCCATGGGGTCCCCTGATTTGAGGAGGGGAAACACTTGTGCTGTCTTCCACAATGAAGGAACAGAACCAATGGATAAGGAAAGATTAAAAAGATGAGTTAGGGGAACTGCAATGACATGTAGAGCAATTTATAGAAAGTAGGGGTCCAGAGAGTCTGCACCTGCACTTTTCTTGGTGTCTAGATGCAGCAGTAGGTCTTCCACTTGTTTTAATAAAATTGGCTTGAAGGAGAATGAAGAAGCAGCCTTCTGTCCATCGATAGACTGGAATTTAAGTTGTGACCGTAATAGATTTGCTGGGGAGGAGTCAAAGGCTAGGCCAGCTGTAGTGAAATGATTATTGAATGCATCTAAAATTTCACGCTTGTCAGTGATAACAGCATTTAAAGGTGCACTTGTGATGGCAAGGAAGTGCTAGAATCCTGCCCTAGGATCCCCTTGATGGTGCCCCAGAATCTGGCTGGGTTAAGGTAGGAGGCATCAAGCTCAGCTGTATAGAAGCAGCCTTGGCTTCTCTCACTTTTTGGTGCAGCTGTTTCTGGCTTTTCTGAACTGCAGCCAGTCAAACGGATCCTTGGTCTTTCTTGCCCTTTTCCAGAGTTTATCTCTAGCAAGCAATGCAGATTTAAGAGCGGCAGAAAACCAGCGGCAGGATTTGCTTTTTATTCTAACGCTAGTGAAAGGTGCATGAGTATTGAGGGCACCTATGATAATGTCATTTAACACCGTCAGTGCTGCTTCACAGAAGCTGTGTGGTAGAATTCTTGCCAGCGTACAGAGTGATATAAATCATGGAGATATCCTTTGATGTTAAGGTTTTTTTTAGACCTTCTTGTGAGGAATTTCGCAGGGTTGGTTGGCTTGATTGATGATCTTATCCCTGCTATAAGACAGTGATCACTTATATCACTGAATAGCACTCCAGCATGTGAAAACAGGTGCGGTTTGTTTACCAACATAATGTCAAGTAGGGTGCTGTTACTTTTGTTTTTTGAGTTTTCATCTATTAATTGAGTGAACCCATATGTGTCACAAAAAGATACTAGGGGTGCATTGGAGAGCCAGTTTAAGTTCAGGTCACCTAAAATGATGGTGTCTTCGGGGCCTAGATTAATTATATTTCCCAAATGGGTTAGGAGTTGAAGGCCGGCAGAGGGGGGCCTGTAGCAGCCAACCAATTGAAAAGCTGTCATATTGGGGAGAGCTATATTAAGGGATAAACATTTGAATTCTTTGGGCAGTGATGTTACACTAAGGCAAGATGCAGAAATATTTTATTTAACACAGATAGACACTCCACCGCCCCTTGTCAGGCGGTCTGATCTGATTAGCTGGTAGTTGGGTAGATTTATTTCCCTGTCATGTGTAGCAGGTTTAAGCCATGTCTCAGAAATTACCAGAAAGTCTGGCAAGGTGTGGGCAACCCAGGCCTGGATTAATGAGATCTTTTTTAGGAGGCTGCATGTATTGATGTGAAGGAAGCTTAAACCTTTAATGGAGGCTAGGTCTGATGGGGAGGTAAAGCCTTCTGGGGGTCCTGGATTAATTTCAACATTGCCAGCGCAGACCAGCAAGAAGAAGAATAGTTTAATAAGGGCTTCAAGTGATAGCAGGAGGGACCAGAAAGAGGCCTTTCTCTTCTTGCTCGGGGTCCAATCTATAGAGACGGTCCAGGATGGATTAAGGCTTAATAGCTTGTCACAGAGTACCAGCTTGATGGACAGGTACAAGGGGGCACTATAGAGCCAAGACTTGAGCATGGGGCGTGGAAATACATGACTGGTTGTGACCTTTTTGAGGGCTACCCCATGGATTACAATGAAGCAACGGTAGTGCAAAGTTGAGGAATCGATAGGCATCCACTGGAGGTGTGACAGGGAGGTCAGCCTGGTAAGCCGCATTATTCAAAAGGGCATGGACTGGAAAGGTATCATCCTCGAGATATATAATAGGTGAGAGAGAAAGAAGCAGTAGGAGAAGCATCAACTTGATAACAGTAACCAAGGGTTAGTTCGATTTGCTAGGTAACTTTTGAACCACTTAGTGGAGTCTTTTGAGAGCCCTGTGTTGGAGAGTTGCTCAAGTGGTAGGTTATGATTTATGGTATCAGAAGCCTTTGATAGATATATGAAGGCTGCACCAGCTAACTGGCCTTGATATAAAGTATTGTGAATGAAATTGGTAAGTTCAAGTAGTGCTGTGGCTGTGCTATGTGCTTTTCTGAACCCATGTTGTTGGGGACATTGAATCTGATATTTTTCTAAATACACGACCAAGTGATCAGCCACTGTACACTCGAGTGCTTTAGAAGGGGGGGGTGGAGATCGGTCAATAGTTCCCATGAGGTACTCTATCACCACTTTTGGGGAATGGGGTTACCAAGGCAGATTTCCATACTTGCGGGAACTGAGATAGTATTAAAGATAGATTCATTATCTTTGTTACAGGTGACAGAATTTCATCCAGGGTAAAGGCAACAAGTTTGAGATCAATCGTATCCCCACTAAATCTGGACTTCCCAAGCACCTTTTGGATGTACTTTCTGGCCTCTCTTTCAGGAACTGCTCTGAAGTAGAAAGGGTGTGTGTGGTTGGGGCTGGTTATCAACCGCTATGCAATCTGAGATTGGAGTGATATCAAAGAAATCAGGGGGGAGTACGCTTAGATCCATAAACGCATTATTAAACATGTTGGCTATGATCTTCGGGTCAAGTTCTGGGGTACTATCAATATTAAGCATGGTAGGGGCCAGCTTAGGGTCTCTTCCTGTTAAGTCCTTAATCTTATTCCAGAACTTCCTACCATTGTTCCAGGTGTTAGTAAGTGCTTCCCTGTAGTGGCAGCCTTTTTCATTGTGGATGGCTCGAGTGCAGTCATTTCTTTCTCTTTTGTAACCTTGTGTATCCTCTTGCCTGCCCGTTAGTCATGCCCACTCCCATAGGTGATCCTTACATTTCATTAGGTCTATTAAACTTGGTGTGATCCAGGGACTGTAGGCACCTCTGATCCTCCATTTGTTTTAAAAAGCATGGATGTCACAGACTGCATTGAATCAATTAATGAAGTACTAGAGAGCTGAATCGACATCAGCAGCAGTATCAATTGATGACCAGTCCTGTATAAGTAGGAGTTGCTTTAGCGGTTCTAGGTGACTACAGTTTAGGACCCTACTTTAACTGCTTTGGCCGGAGGTTTGATGAATTTATTTGACCAGGGACATATTATAGGTGAGTGATCGCTAATGGTGTCCAAGAGGACAGTTGTATCTGAGACACATTCTGGGTGATTTGTGAGAATCCATTCCAGTGATGTGCTTGTTCCTGTCCTGTAATTCATTCTACTTGGGGACTCAACTAACTGTGTAAAGTGGATAGCAGAGATGGCATCCTTGAATGAGCAGGCTTCTTGGAAGAGCCAGTTAACATTGAAGTCTCCCATCAAAATAATTTTGGAGTTCTGATGCAGACTGTGAATGCAGTCCATTATTGAGTTTAAGACTGAGACTTGTTGTCTAGGTGGAATATAAACAGAGGCCACTGTAAGAGCTTTGTTATGTGCTCCTAGCAGTACCTTGATGGTTAGCGCCTGAATGTGACTGTATTATAGAAATGTGCTTGTTTATCAGCTAGCAGGGACAGCTTCCTGTCTGTGTGTGCCATTCTGCTGTTTTTATTTAGCAGGGACAGGGCTATGTGTCAGTGCATAGCCCCACGCCTGCTGAGTGTGCTGTGCATGTGTGTTTTTTCATGGAGTGCCCACTATCAGCAACATGAACAGCTTTATATTTTGAGCTGGACACCGGGGTGCCCAATCTCCAGTGCCAATTTAATTATTAATAATGTAGTACAACACAAGGAAGCCAACACTAGTGTTGGTTCTTCCCCTCTTCCCTCTGTAATGTTCCCTCCAACACTCTTAATTTCAACTTGTCAGCACCAGGGTGCCCAATCCCTAGTGTCTGCATAGACAGCCTCCCTTCCTTGACCCAATAGTCAGGGACACCTGGGTGCCCACCCCCATATCCCCAAGTGTCATGTTGACACTGGGGTACCCAATCCCCCATGTCGGAGGTGCCTTTAAAAAAGACAACTGTCCTGCCATGTCTTTGGCTTTCTTTTTTACCTGAAATAAAGAAAACAGTCCCTTGTTGGCTGCTGACATCCTCATTGCCACCCTGACTCCTTTACTCCACCCATCACCCCACACTCTGCCTTATCAGATACTTACCCAGCTGAGGTCCACTTCTGTAATCCTCACTGAAGCAGATACACATCTTCACTCTTCAATGTCAGACTGGGAACTGAGGAAAATGGGTAAGTGCCATATAATGTATTTCAATGGGTTTTGAACTTTTCTTCATAACTTGGTCATTTTTTATTTTCATATTTTTTTACCCAAGTTTTCAACATGGAGTTTTTGAGACCACGCCCCCCATGAACAGTAGTGGTGAAATTATGTAAATCTGGCCTGAAAGATGATTTTGCAGTCACTGTGCAAAATCACCTTTGGGACAAATTTGAATACTTTCAGGACCCTTGTTCATGAGGGTGTTAAAAAGGTCATATTGAAATTTGAGCAAACATATGACAAAACAAGATTATGTTGCCACACATTGACATTTTTCCTACCACCATAACCTTGGTAATTTTCACTATTTTGACCTAAAATTTTCAACATAACCCTTTTTTTACACTACCTCATGAACATTACAGCTGTCATTTTTCACATCCTGGTCAAAATGTGTTTTCACATCTAGGGCACAAAATGGTGTTTTGGTGGTGTTTTGAAAATATTCACCTACCGGGTTTATGAGGTGGCTTCATAGGGCTACTATACTGAAAATTTGGGGTCAAAATATTAAACAACAACAAAGTTTTGAAGGTATGTCGTAATTTTTCTATGCACACTCATTACTTAAGTAATTATCAGCATTTAAACCCCAAATTTTCAACAAAGCCGTTTTTTCACACCACCTCACGAACATGACAGCTGTTGTTTTTTCACATCTTGGCTAACGTGTGATTTCGCACTTCTGGTGCAAAATTATGTTTTGTTCAGCATGTTATTAAATGACACCTGTCATGATCAGAAGGAGGGGTCATAAAAAGACTGTTGAAATTTTGGGGTCAAAATGTCACAAAAAAAAGCTATGAAATAATGTTTGCAGGGACATCCATTGGCCCAGTGGGGACCAGATTGCCTTCCCATGCCAATGACTTGAGTTTGGGTACGAGCTCATGAGATGACTTACTGGGCCAAGGCTGGGTGGAAGGTGCTGTAGCATGCAGCACAAGCCCCAGCCTGTGTAGGGATGGAGTAGTGTTCTGACGCACACATGGTACCTTGTGGTGGGCCAGGGAGCCTTCCCTCACAAGGTGCTGACAAGCATGTCAAAGACTGATGGGTCCTTGCAATGGGTCAGGACAGGACCAGCTCCAGTATTCTATTTACTTAGAAACATAGAAACATAGAATCTGATGGCAGATAAGGACCGCTTAACCCACCTACTCTAGTCTACCCATTTTCCCTACCTGTTTCATATACTGCAGATCCTAAATGACCTGCAGCTTATCCTCTCTTTCCTACCACTGGAGTTCCTTTATGTCTGTCCCATGTGTTTTTTAATTTGCCTACCATTTTTGCCCCTACAACCTGTGCTGGGAGGCTGTTCCATGGATCCACCACCCTTTCCATGAAGAAATTCTTTCTCACATTACCCCTAAGTCTAACTCCCTCTGTTTTCATATCATGGCCCCTTGTTCTTGAACATCTTTTTTTTTTTGAAAGATGCTAACCTCTTGTACCATATTTATACCATTGAGGTATTTAAAAGTCCCTATCATATCCCTCCCCTCCAGGGAATGCATCTTGAGATCCTCCAGTCTCCACTCATATGTCTTTTGGTACAGCCACTGCACCGGTTTTGTTGTCCTTCTCTGAACCGTTTCAACTCTATGTCCTTCCAGAGATGCAGCCTCCAGAACTGGACACAGTACTCTAGATGATGCCACATCTACTGCCTCACCAGTGTTCTATGAAGTGGCATCACCTCCTGCTTCCTTCTGCTGGAGATACCTCTCCCTATGCACCCCAGCATTCCACTGGCTCTCCTCACAGTCTTCTCACATTGTTTGGTAACCTTCAGATCATCAGATATGATTACTTTCAGACTCTTTTCCTGTTTGGTGGCCATCAGTACCTCCCCCCCCCCATCATGTTCTCCTCCTTCTCAGCATTTCTGTGCCCCAAGTGCATGATCTTGCACTTCTTTGTACTGAATCTTAGCTGCCACAACCTTGACCACTCCTCATGCTTGCTTAAGTCCCTTCTCATTTTCTCTACCCCTCCTGGAGTGTCAACCCTGTTGCAGATCTTCATGACATCTGCAACAAGACACACCTTCCCTTCCAACCCCTCTGAAATGTCACTTATGAAGACATTAAAGAGAACTGGTCTGAGCACTGATCCCTGCAGGACCCCGCTGGTCACCCCTCTCTCTTCAAATTGAACTCCATTCTCCACCACCCTCTGTGTACTATCGCTCAGCCAATTTTTGACACAGTTTACCACCCTGGGACCCACTCCTAGGCTGCCCAGCATGTTTACTAGCCTCCTATGTAGGATGGTGTCGAAGGCCTTGCTGAAATCCAGGTAGGCTACATCTACTGCCCCTCCTTGATCCACCTCCCTAGTCACCCAGTCAAAGAATTTATCAGATTTGTTTGATAAGATCTTCCTGCTGTGAATCCATGCTGCCTCAGATACTGTGCTCCACTGGATTCGAGATATATCACAAACCTTTCTTTTTGTAGTGATTCCGTTAGTTTCTCCACCACTAAGGTCAGGCTGACTGGCCTGTAATGGCCAAGCTCCTCCTGGAAACATAGAAACATAGACTTTGATGGCAGATAAGGACCGCTTGGCCCACCTAGTCTGCTCAATTCCCTACCTACTGAATACGCTGCAGATCCTGGTTAATCAATAGCCTATTTCTTCCTACCCACCACCAAAAATTGCCTTATGTCTGTCCCATGCACTCTTGAATTCTCCCACAGTTTTAGACCCCACAACCTCCTCAGGAAGGCTGTTCTATGCATCCACCACCATCTCTGTGAAAAAATACTTACTCACATTTCCCCTGAGCTGTCCCCCCTCTATCTTCGAATTGTGTCCCCTTGTTCTTGCATATCTCTTTTTCTGAAACATGCTACCCTCTTGGACTTTGCTGATCCACTGAGGTACTTAAAAGTTTCTATCATGCCCCCTTCCTCCTTTCCTCAAGGGTATAAATATTAAGCTCCTTTAGTCTCTCCTCATATGGCTTCTCTTGCAGACCCTGCACCATTTTAGTTGCCCTCATCTGGACTGCTTCCATCCTGTCTATGTCTTTGTGGAGATGGGCTCTCCAGAACTGGACACAGTACTCCAGATGGGGTCTCACCAACTGTCTGTACAGAGGGATAACAACTTCCTGTTTTCTGCTGGTGATGCCTCTCCCTATACATTCCAGTATCCCCCCAGCCCCCCAGCCCTCCCTACTGTCTTCTCACATTGCTTGCTAACTTTAAGGTCATCTGATATGATTACCCCAGGTCCCTTTCCATTTTTGTTGTTGTTACTACCTCCCCCCCATTGTGTAATCTTCCCCTGGGTTTTTGTTTCCCAGGTGCATTATTTTGCACTTCTTTGCATTGATTCAAGCTGCCATACTTCTGACCATTCCTCCAGCCTTGCCAAGTTCCTTCTCATCCTTTCCACGCCTCCTTGTGTATCAACCCTGTTGCAGATCTTTGTGTCATCAGCAAAGAGGCATACTTTTCCTTCCAGTCCCTCTGCAATGTCACTTATAAAGACATTAAAAAGGACTGGAATCAGTACTGAACCCTGCAGCACCCCACTAGTAACCCCTCTTTCTTCAGAGTGGACTCCATTTACAATTACCTTCTGTGTCCTGTTGTTCAGCCAATGTTTTACCCAGGCCACCACCCAGTCAAAGAAATCAATTAGATTTGTCTGACATAACCTTCCCACTGTGATCCCATGCTGCTTTGGGTCCTGTGCCCCACTGGCCTCTAGGTATTCAACAATTCTCTCCTTCAGAAGTGATTCCATCACTTTCCCTACCACAGAGGTCAAACTGACAGGTCTGTAGTTTCCTGCCTCTGTCTTGCTCCCACTTTTGTGAAGGGTAATCACATCCGCCTTACTTCAGTCCTCAGGTACCACAGCATCCTCCCATAATTTGTTAAAAAGGGTAGTCAGTGGTGCCACTAGTTCTCCCCTTAATTCTTTTAGAATTCTGGGGTGAATTCCGTCAGGCCACATTGCTTTGTCCACCTTCAGTTTTAGGAGTTCTTTCAGAACCTTTTCTTCTGTGAAAGGACTGGGATTGACCCCCCTATCCAGAGTGCTTCTGTTAATTGGATTAGGCACCTCCCCTCCTCCTTTTTTGTGAATACTGAGCAGAAGTATTCATTCAGTAGCCATGACTTTTCACTGTCCCTCTCTGCCCACCCACCGTCCATTGTATTCTGCCTCACTATCCCCCCCTTTGTCTTTCTACGCTCCCTGATGTACCTACAAAAGGTTTTATCCCCCTTCTTGGCTATCTTTTCCTCAGTTTGGGCCTTTGCTTTTCTGACTTCCTTCCCTGCTTCCTTCTGCCTTAACTGGTACAGTTCTCTGTCCTGCTCTTTCTGTGTTTCCTTATACTTCCTAAATGCTATTTTTTTCTCCTTACCCTTCCCTGCCATCTCTTTGGAGAACCATAGTGGCTTTTTCTTTCATTTTGATTTGTTTATTTGCTTCACACAAAGGCTTGTTGTCTCTGTGATGGCAGTTTTGATGTTTCCCCATTGTTGCTCCATCCCTCCTTCTAGCCTGTTTGCTAGTGCTCTTCTAAGGCACTCTCCCATCTTGCCAAAGTCAACCTTCCTGAAGTCCAGTACCCTCAGTGCTCCAAGTTTTGTGGTGAAGGACTACATTTCTACATTCACCCACCTCCAGTTCTTTGGTACCACACTGGTTTCCCACGTACTGTTGAAAAGGGCTGTCAGTGGTGCTACCAGTACCTCCCTGAGTTATTTTAATACTCTTGGATGTATCCCATCCAGCCCCATTGCCCTGTCCACTTTCAGATTAGTGAGCTCCTTTAAGACTCTCTCCTCTTTAAATGGACTGGTGTCTGCCTCCCTCCCAGTGGTGCTTCCATTGCCTAACTTTGGTTCGTCCCCTTCCCCTTTTTCTGTGAATAATGAACAAAAATACTTGTCCAGGATTTCTGCTTTTTTTGGTCTCCCTCTGCACACTTCCCTCATTCCCTTTTTAGTCTTGCAATCCCACCCTTAGTCTTTTTCTGTTTACTAACATACCTAAAAAGTTCTTGTCCCCTTTTGTTATTGCCTTTGCTGTTTTTCCTTCTGTTTGCGCTTTTATGCTCCTGACTGCTTTCCCGCTTCCATCTGCTTTTCCAGATACAGTTCCCCATCTTCTTCCCTTTGTGTTTTATTGTATCTCCTAAATATAACCCTTTTTGCCCTTACCTTCTCAGCCACTTCCTTTGAGTACCATAGTGTTTTTTTCTTTCTCTTTGTTTTGCTTGCATGCCTAATGCAATGGCTTGTTGGCTCCACTATGGCTCCCATAAGTTTCTCCCATTGTTCCTCCCCTCTCCTGTCTTCTCCTTCACTGACAGTGATTTCCTAAGACATTCCCCCATATTTAACAAAGTCATCTTGCCTGAAATCCAGGACCCCTGCTTTTGTGTGGTTTGATTCTTCTGCTGTTCTCACATTGAACCACACCATACTGAGATTGCTTGATCCCAGAAGGCTCCCCAGTTTTACATCTGTAATTCTGCCCCTACTGGTGAGTATCAGGTCCAAAGTTACTCCCTCTCAGGTGGGCTCCATCACTAGTTGTCCTAAGCACACCCCCTGCAGGGCTCCCAGGTTGTCTGTGCTCCAGGATGAGGCTGCAGCTTGGTTGCTCCAATCCTCATCCAGCAGACTGAAGTCTCCTACCAGCAGTACCTTCCCTTTACCTGTCATTCTGTGGATGGCTTCTACAAGTACCCTGTCCAGCTCTTCCCCTTGTGTGAGAGGTCTGTAAATCACACCAGTGCCAATGGCAGTGCCATTTCCTGTCTCCATGGTAATCCACAGTGCCTCTGCCTCTCCCTGCATTCCCTGTACCTCAGTTGCCTTAATTTCTTCCCTGATGTAGATAGCCACTCCACCACACTTTGTACCCACCTGTCCCTCCTGAAAAGAGTGTAACCTGGTATTGCCATATCCCTTCATAATTCCCCATGAACAATGTCTATGTAACAGTGACAATGTCTAGGTCCACCTTAGCCATCAGGGCCAGTAGGTCTGGGATTTGTTTCCTAGACTGCGGGCATATGTGCACATGGCCTTCCAATTTTTACTGCCTCCTCTCCTAATAATTCCCTTCCTATCCCCATGTATTTCCTCCATAGCTCTTTTGTTCTTACTCCCATCTAGCTCACCTTCCTGTCGTGCTACCCCAGCAATCCTTAGGATGTGCTCTCCATTCTTCAAGCCATGGCACAGGGTATGCACTTGACCACTATCCCTCCCTCCCTCCTCCCCTCCTGGCCCTAAATCTACACCCCTGATGATAGAATCCCCCAGCAGGAGTTGTTTCCTCCTCCTCCTGCATCCTCTGCCTCCCCATCCGGGGTCTCCACCCTGGAGGATCCCCACATCCTCCTTGGTTACCACTGCAGGTGCCTCTCTGGAACAGTCCCACCCTGCTAGAGCAGCATAGGAGTTATGGAGTGGAACCGTAGGAGAGATGTCTCTCTTCCCCACTGCCCTGACCCTTCCTGAGCCCACCATTGTCCAGTCATTCCTCTTCCTTGGCAACCATTGAGGCAGCAGGGGCAGAGTTGGTGGTCCCTGCATGGGGGAGAAGATCCCCAAATCCTGGCCAACTCAGCCTGAAGACAAGCAACCTCCGCCCTCAGCCCAGAGAGGTGCCTGCAGATGGGACAGCACCGAAGCCTCCAGAAAGTCTCCCTAAAGACTGACGCTCCACAGTCATTTCACTGCACCACTCCCATCATGTCTATAAGTGTCTTTCCTGCTTTAAGTTATTTTTCTGTCTCTCTCTCTCTCTCTCCCTCTTCCTCGCCACCCTCCTCTACTTTCCTTCAGAAAAGAAACATCCTTGCTTAGTTGCCTTTGTGCCCTATAGCTGTTTCTATGTATTCTAGTGAACACTCCATTTCTGCCCCCACAGGAAGTATCTGTCTGCTGTCAGTCACCCTCTAGAGCCTATAAAAGTGGAGCTAGCCCCAGGTGGGTAGGTGAAGGAGTGGGAGGGAGGGCAGTGTGTGTGTGTGTGTGTGTGTGTGTGTGTGTGTGTGTGTGTGTATATATATATGTATGTATGTATGTATGTATGTGTGTGTGTGTGTCTCCTCTCTTCCCCGTATGTCCCTTTGCTGCTGCTAGCCAGACACCCTACAGTAATTAATTATTTTACTGCAAACTTCCAAAGGTGCACTCACCTACTTAGTTCTTCCACATCCTTTTAGTGTAACTGTTAAATCTCTTCTGGTGTACCTTGGAATAATAGAACTGAAATCCCATTCTCACAGTGCAAAACAAGCTTTAATATTCATTTTAAAAAGTTTTTCCAACATTAGTACTTCCCACAGAGAGAAACGAACACAAACACAGGAACAGTTTATAATAAATGGAGGAGCAAAGCAGCGTGGTTTCATCAGAGGCCTCTGATGAAAAACTTTTAAAAACGAATATTAAAGCTTGTTTTGCACTGTGAGTATAGGACTTCAGTTCTATTATTCCAAAGTACACCAGAAGAGTTTTAACAATTATACTAAAAGGATGTGGATGAACTAAGTAGGTGGGTGCACCTTTGGAAGTTTGCAGTTCTACATTTTGTTAGTATGTGCCACCTTACTAAATACGTGGAATAGTGGAGAACCTATTTTGATTGAAGTTAATTAATTTTTTAGGAGGCACTAAACCTCTCTCAGCCCCACTCCCCAATTAAACACCTGATTCACAGGGCTTCATGAATCTACTCACCTAAGATTAAGTTCCTAACCTAATTTTCACCACACCACTTGTTACAATTTAAAACCTAAGTTTCAAGGTAACCCAGTCACTGCCTACCAAGTTTCAAAATGCACCAACCACTGCTTACAGATCTTTTATCCCCACTTAGCCTGCTACTTTCAAAATGAAGAGAAGCTTAAATAAATATCAATACTCCTTTAATGTAAAGTAAGGTGCTGGCACACTCTTTCTGCAAAATCTGGTCTTCCATTTATTTCATTTTGCAAAGGTCCCAAACGGACCTCCTCAAATAAGGATACAATTCCACCATCTGAAGAAGAATAGCAAAACCAATATATTTTTCATTTCCCTACTTTGTACACTTTGCGTTCTTCAACCCTAATGTCTGCATTAACGTAATGTTTTGCATTTATATTATACACACACAGAACATATACACAAAAACACACCATGAGAAATACACACACACATGTATACATAGAAACATAGACAATGAGGGCAGAAAAAGAGCAATAGTCCATCCAGGTTGCTTGCCATTCCTCATCTAACCCTGGGTTCTAATGTCCATCCTGGGTTCCTTTTTCCTTTTTCTGCTATCAGTACCCCTCCTCCTGATACATCCAAACATCCTATCTGCCTTACTATAAGCTTTGTTGCACTGACTCAAGAACTTTATGGATCTGCTGATGATAACTCCAAGGTTTTGTTCCTCAGTCGTGTGCTGAGTCTTATCCCTCTTATCCAGTACTCCATCCTGGGGTTCTTATTCCCTATGTGCATCACCTTGCACTTTTTGGTGTTGAATTTCAGCTGCCAAACCTTTGACCACCCCTCCAGCTTTTAAAATCTGTCTGCATTTCCTTTATTCCCTCATCACTATCCACCCTCCCACAGAGCTTAGTGTCATCTGCGAAGAGACACAGCCTGCCCTGGATCCCCTCACCAATGGTGAATATGTTGAAGAGGACCAGACCCAGGACTGATCCCTGTGGAACCCCACTCATGACCTCTCTCTCTTCTGATTTAACTCTGTTGACCACTACCCTGTGCTGCCTCTCCTTTAGCCAGTTACCCACCGAGTATACCATGATCTTAACTGCACCCAGATCCTTCATCTTCTTCAGCAAATGCCTTTGGGGTACTGAGTCGAAATTCTTGCTAAAGTCAAAGTAGAGCAAATCCACACCATTGTCCCTATCAAGTTCACTCATTACCCAGTCAAAGAAAACTATCAGGTTAGTTTGACATGACCTCCCTGCCATGAATCCATGCTGTTTACTATCCTGGAGACGGTTGCTCTCCAAGTAGTCCACAAAATCCTCTTTGGTCACTGACTCTTCCCGTTTTCCCACAATAGAGGTAATTCTGACAGGTCTATCGTTCCCTGCTTGTTCCTTGTCCCCCACTTATGGAGAAGAACTATGTCCACCAACATCCAATACTTCAGAACCACCCCTGTCCTTAGAGAGCTGTTGAATAGACCTACCAGGGGTTCAGCCAGTTCTGCTGCAATTCCCTTAGTATCCTCTTATGTAACCCATCTGGTACTGGTATCTTATCAGTCTTTAGGGCTGCCAGCCTTTTCAGGACCCTTTTGCTAACAAATGTTGGTTGTCTCATCTCCAGGACCCCCTTAATGACCACTTTGATACCACTATTTGGCAAGGGCCCATCATCCTCCCCACTGAAACTAAAGCAAAAGTAATTGTTAAGGACATTGGCACTTTGCCTATCCACCTCAGTCACCCTATCACCCCCTGCTAGCCTCACAATTCCACCTTATTTCTTCCTTTTTTTACTAATATACCTGAGGAACTGTTTTGCTCCACTCTTGACCCCCTCCACAATATGCGGCTCTGTGTCTGCTTTTGCCTCCCTGTGAAGAGGCACAACCTGGATTCCTTCTCCAGTTTTACTGATGAACTTATTAGAGAGGACCAGACCCAGGACAGATCCCTGTGGTACCCCTCCTTGTGACTTCATTCTCTTCTGATTTGACCCCATTAACAACAACCCTTTGCTGCCTCCCCATTAGTCAGTTACCTACCCATCTTTATGTGTCCCTAGCCACAGCCAGATCCTCAATTTTCTTCTACAAGCATTTGTGAGGCACCAAGTCAAATGCCTTGGTGAAGTCAAAGTAGAGTAACATGGCATTGTTCTTATCCAATGCCCTCATCACCCAGTCAATGAAAACTATTAGGTTAGTCTGACAAGACCATCCTGCCACAAACCGTGCTGTTTAAGATCGGGAGACCATTGCTCTCCAGATAGTCTATAAGATCCTCTTTGACTTCATCAGCTTCCCTACAACAGAGAAGACTGACAGGTCTGTGTTCCCATGCTTGTTCCTTGTTCCACCCCATGGAGCGGAGCTACATCTGCCACTCTCCAGTCCTTCAGAACTACTCCCATCTGTAATGAGTTATTGAATAGTCCTACCAGGGGTTTAGCTAATTTCACTGCAAGTTCCCTGAGCACCTTTGGATGCATCCCTTCTGGTCCTGGGGTTTTGTCTATCTTCAGGTCTCCTAGCCCTTTCTGGACCTTTTCACTTGTAAATACTTGTTGCCTCATCTCTGGGTCCTTTTTGTGGCCACTTTGATGCCACTCTCTAGCAAGGCCCCTCCGTCCTGCCTCGTGAAGACAGAATAAAAGTCATCATTAAGGATGGCAGTCTTTTGTGAGTTCTTCACTCTCACCCTACCCCCCAATAGCCTAACAATTCCCCCTCTTTTCTTCCATTTTTCTCTAATGTACTGGAAGAAATGTTTTTCTGCTATGAGCAGCTCTGGATCTACTTTTGATTGGTTTACCTCTAGCGCAGCGACAGCGCAGATGCTGACATCCCTCACAGCGACAGACACAACGCAGAGTGTCAGTATTGTTCTGTCAGGGATGTCGGGATGTTTCCAATGGGGGGCTGCACCCCCAAATCCCTCATGTGGGGAGCTCTGCCCATAATACCCCCCAGTCTCTCTATAAATATATATATATATACAACTCCGAGTCGGAGTTGTCTCAGGCTGGCGCTGCAACACTGGAAGATGCACCGCCAGAGTCTACAGGGACCAGCACAGCAACCCGACAATTTCTGGTGAAATCTGTCACTGTGCTAGTCTCCAAGGTAGCAGTGTCGCTCTCTGGTCAGTACACCCTTCTGATTTCCTAACCACCCTCTTTGCATCTTTATTTCTCAATAAATATTCTCTCCATTCTTCCTCTGCCTGCTTTGTTTATTTATTAGATCATCAGTTTACAGACCTTTGAGTCATAGACTCATTTACAAAGGCACCTCATCAAGACAGCAATACATCACAGCAAACAAAACAGTACAGTACATAACGCTTAGATTAAAAAAGCAACCAGTGTTACAGGCATTCACTGGTGGTACACGCTTGGTAATAGGTAGATCACAGTAGTCATAATATAGGTACATGAGTACCATGTCAGGTAGCAACCAGAGATATTTTATTACATTAGTCAGCAGACGTTGCATGAGACCCCAGGTATATACAGCAAAAGTAGGCTTTTGGCTTTGCTTTGTACGTTGAGAAGACCTGGCCCTCTCCACTTCCCTGACCCTTGTCAAGAACCATAATGGTCTCTTGAACTTCTTCCTTTTGGTTACTGTTCTCATGCATAACTTAGATGCCTTGAGAATGACCTCCTTCATTGCTCTTTCTCTTTTCCACACCTTCTAAGCTGTCTATCTCAATTAACCTATCCCAGACCAACCCTACAGCCTGTTGAAGTCTGCCCTTCTGAAATCAAGGACCTCTGCTATCAGTTTGGGTTTTTCAGTCCCAAGGACCAGTTCAAACCGAATGGAGTTGTGATTGTTGTTTCCTAGTGGATTCCCTACTCTCACAGCTCCTACAACCTCTGTGTTAGTGAGCACCACATCAAGAATGGTTCCACCCTCAGAACATGCCAGCAGTAGTGTGCTACATCATTAGAGTGCCACTCATTAATTTTGATGATCACATTTTATGCAGGGGGCTGTGCCCCCCACACACACCCAAACTAAGGTTTCTAGCTCTGGGGGGGGGCAGACCTCAGAAAGGGAGTGGTGAATTGTGGTTTTGGCACCCTAATGATGAGGTGCACTAATGCCAACACCCTGAAGGGGTGCAGTGATTGAGAGTGGCCTCCTGCCTGGTGAGTTCCTTAACTAGCTGTACCAGTAGACAATCCCAGAATGTATCTAGCAAGGCTTGACTTCTGGTGCTTCTGTCCACTGGAATATACCAGTCAGTGTCCAGCAAGTTCCGATCGCCCACTATCACTACTTCCCTCTTTGCCACACCCCTTTCTAGTGCACACACACACTTACAGGCACACACATATGCCTTGCACCCCCCCTACTGAGACCCCTACATTTAACCACTAGACAGCAGGGACTATGTGACTAGGACCTGGGAGAGAAAGCCACTAGATGCTTGGGGCTATGCAACTGGGACTGGAAAGAGGGAAGGGGAGCCACTAGATACCAGGGAGTGGATGAACAGGAGCAACAAGAGAAAGGGAGTTGTTAGACACCAGGTACTACACAAACAGAACCAAGAATAGGGAGGGGGAGCTGCAAAATACCCAAATCTACCAGAATGGGACAGGGAGAGGGAGTTAGGAGTTGTTAGATAACAAGGACTGCACACAATGGGACATGGTAGAGGGAGGAGTAGCTGCTAGGTAGGAACAGGACTGAGGAGGGGCTTCTGTTATGCAGTGCTATAAGTCCCTGCATCATCTGCATGATCAGTAGCATTACTGCTGCTCTGTGGTTAGACACTGCAGAGACTATCCCATGGAATGAAAAAATTATATCACGCCAAGCGTTGCCTCCTACATATTGGACAAAGATTGTTTCTCAGGCTATCCTGCATTTCACATCTGCTACTTGCTGCTACAGACAGTCCTAATTTGTGTGCCCCCTTTAAACTTCCAGCTTTTTTCTGTGGATCCTAGTCTTGGTAACTACCACATACTGTGAACTGTGGTTTAGCTATGTACTGTAATTATGTATATTGTCTGTATTGTGCTGTTTTGTATTATTATACCTACTACATATTTTGTATTTCACGTCCCTCTTGTTCCCCTCCCCCAAGGCACACCTGGAAATGAGTATTGACTTAGTGTGCCTACCTTGTTTATCAAATTTTAAATAAATGAATCAATTTATAAACATCAAGAATATGTGAAATAGATGCAGAAGCATGTCTAAAATAATATTTTTCCAAAAGCTTCCCCTTGGAGTCAGGAGCTCTTTAAATGTGGTTAGTGGTTTGCAGCTACAGAAGATCACAACATGACGTTTGGTTGTCTGGGAGTATAAAAACTTGTAACACAAAACATGGCTAGGATGACCTCACAGGCATTCTGCTTCATTCTGGTTTTACACTTGAACAGAGGAAGAACGTTATGTACAGATAAACCAACCAGATCTATGACCTTCTAACCGAATGCCGCAAACCAGAAATAGAAGAGCATGTCATTTTGTAAGAACGCATACTAGACAGCCCCTTCTCTATCCTTAGAGCACTACCCTTTCACATGATGTAGTTGCAGACATTCAAAAGAGGAAGCCAAACCCTTCAAAGCAGATGTGGTACCTCCTGAAATACAACAGTGTAAGCATCTGCAGGGTGAATGTTTGTCTAGCTGCAGAGGAGCTACACTGACAGGATGTTTGCAAGAGCTGAACCACCGACTCTGAGAAAAATCCCACAATCTGAAAATAACAGAGATACATAGATACATGCATACGTAAACAATGATGGCAGATAAGGCTTGTTGACCCATCTAGTCTGCACACCTTACCTAACTTCACTGCACTGGCTCTAAAGGTCATCCTCTCCCTTGTTTCTGCCTCACCTTTTCTAACTAATCTCATATGCCTGTCCCAGCATGCTTGAAGCTGCTCACTGATTTGGCCTGTACCACCACCTCTGGCACTCTTTCCATGAAAAAGTGCAAGTCTCAGTGAATCACCCTTTGTCCTGTATTTGACCTTTTTTTTTTTTTGGTAGACTCTGTTTATGCACTGGTCCCGAGAAACTCTCTTCAGCTACCTCTCATGCCCACGACTCTACCTCCCTGTCTGAAGCTCGCAATACCAGGCCAACCCAACCCAGTGGATCCTCCAGCTCTGAACCCCCCCCCAAGGTGGCACTGCCTTATGCCCTGGCGCTCTAGCTAGAATCCAATGCACTGGGCTGGAGTCAGGGGAGGGCCCTGGAAAGTGAGCCTAGTGGGAGAAGTGTGGCCGGGGCACAGGAGGCACATTCGCCTATCCCTGAGGCAGTGGATTTTCTATGTAAGTAGATTTCCCCCTAGGAGCATGGACGTGCAATGACACCAGCATGGAAGAGCTGTAGGCGTCCACTGCGCTCCTCCCCTACACACTCCAGGCACAAGTAGTACCTCTGGTCTCCACCGGGGGTATGTACTGCATTGGGGAACCCTGAATCCCTCCCCAGAGAGAGGAGAGCAGTCCATCAGATGCTCAATCCTCTCCCTCCCCTGTCGACCCCCGGCGCCCAAGCTTGTTCCCGAACTCAGGTCGCCACTGTGGCACAAGGTGTGGCGTCTAGTGCCTCAACCCTCAGCACCACTGGGCTGGCTCCTGTATTTGACCTAAAAGAGGAACATTCTTTGGTGTCCACTCTATTCATCCAGTGCAGGTACCAGTAGGTCTTGATCATGTCACCCCTTTCCCATCTCTCGTCAATGGTGCACACTGCTGGGATGAAGGCTTGTCATCATGCTGAAACAAAAACAGGTGCATGTGCACATTAGTTTTGTGTGTGTGTGTGTGTGTGTGTGTGTGTGTGTGTGTGTGTGTGTGTGTGTGTACATGTTCTTCCCCACACATCTATCCACTTTTCAGGAGACCAGGAGGAGATTTTGCCATTCCAGAGCCAGAAAAACTTGTAAAAGTGATGCCGAGAATAATACCATTTTTGCACATTTCCGCGGCATTTGCATTATTACACAGAGAAAAAAGTACTACCAGAAGGTAAGAAGAGCTTCACTTTTTTATGCTGTGATATTTCTCTTATAGAGAAATCTGTGAGAATTTATGCATCATCATTACTGTGCTTAGCACCGTCTCTCTTCTTTTACCCTTAATGTAGAGTACCCTGACTATAAAGATTGGTATCCGTTAAACATATATATACAACGTAGAGCACTATGCATTTTTCCTTTTGGTCATTTACATATACACCTATACTTCATACATTTGTATTTTTAAATATGGACACTACCTTTCTTGAGTTTATTTTGTTAACTAGCTAAACTCTCTGGAATAAGGTTCCTTGATAATCAGATCCTATCCCTGTAGACCTCCTCTCTGACCCTGCTACTTGTCTACACCTGACACCTGACTTGCTGTCACAAGCAGAGGATTCATGATGCCAGATGTCAACAAGCAGCCAGGGCAGATGCAATCTAGGGGCAGTGATGCTAATTTCTAGAGCTATAAAGAAAATAGACAATTTACCTATACTATACTGATGGATGCCCAATATTTGTTTTCTTTAAAGCTCCTTTTGCGAGATGACCCAGTGGTCCAGAGGAAGCACATTCTACTTCCAATTCAGGAATCAAGGTTCAGGGGTGGACTCAGAATACTGGAATCAGGTAGCCTGATTGGGGAGAGATGTCAATGGTAGAATTGCTCTGCCCAGGGAGAGGGGGCACGATGATCTACCATCATTGGGACCACTACAGTGAGCTTAGGACCTTGCTCCCCCACGAGGTCATGCTGCAACATGCAAAGCCACATAGGCAGTGCTGCAGTGGTAGTGAGATGGGTGGTGGAAGGCATGGAAGAAACCAGGGAGAAAAATTGAAATATAGCCAGCAAAGTGACACACCCAACAACCCACCTGATCCCCATTGCCGGTGAAGTAAAAAGGCTGAGAGGTGGCTGGCACTAATAGGGGACAAGCTGCTGGCTCCCTCTTGGCATGAAAGTGAAGATGGGGGAAAAAGTTCCTTCTGAAATATCAGGACCCCCAAGACACACACATACACACACACACGTGCAGTGTTTTCCCTCTGGAAAGTAGAATGTTTTCATAAGGAAGGAAAGGAAAGGAATATGGTTTTATATAGTGCCTTTTAGAAATACTGTATTCCAAACTGCTTGGACTTTGGCTCTTTCCTCAAATCAAAGCAAAAAATTCCTGTTTCATTTGTTGGTTACCTATGGTTTTGTTTAATTCAAACATCCTCGCTTTGCAAGTCTAAATTCAGAAAGATAAATTTACATATTTACACCGGAATCTAAGTGGAGTCAATGTGTCTGGAAAGTGTACGACAGGCAAGCATGCCTGTTCCTGGGACCTGAACTTCTCTTCCAGTGTGAAGGGCCCAATGCAGAACTTGTTGTATTGTGTTGATGGCCATTGTCAAGGATCCCCAGAAGGGGGAATTATCAGGGTTCTTCAAATCAGAGATGGAGACAATAGCAGAATCTGTGAAATCTCTGCTGCTGCAATCCAGAGAAGGAAAGTGATTTAAGAAACTGTATTTACCAGGACTGCACATGGCACCCAGAAGTATGACCCCTCCTTGCAATAGGCAGGACATTTAGAGTATGCCCCTGTAACTTTAATTTGGTATTGGACATTCTGCCTATAGGGCTCAGTTCTTTGGAATGGGTGAATGGTGACACCTGTGGCAACCTTGGACCCCAGTGGGTGTCCACCTCTCCTTGCCCCTAAATTGTTATCCCCCAGATGGGGACAAAGCCTGTGAAGCTCTACTTGGTAATTGCACTCCCTGCCCGGGGGGGGGGGGGCAGTCCTTGGGGAAGAATGGGAAGTATCACTATGGCAACCTCATAACCCCAGATAGTGAGAACCTCTACTTGCCATATAAACTGTGTGGGGAACTACTCCCTTGTGGACATCTGTGCCTAATCTGTCAAATGCTTCTGTAGTACATGTGGATTCAGGGGCTGGGGTCCCTGCTTCACCCACTGCAGAGGGGCAGATAGGGTGTGCCTGGTACCGAATTCAGGGGAAGCCTGCCCTACTTCCCAGGTAGCTCTGTGGAGTCCAATGTTCCTATTTGTATCAAGAAGGACTCTGCAGGGAAACAAGAAGCACCTGAAAGTGTAAATATGGATCCAGAAAGCTCCCAGTGGTGTAAACAGGGAGACTGTGCTGTCTGAGTAAATATCAAGACTGTTCTTAGGAGTCTTTGGGGCTTATACTACAGGGGGCCAAATATATACTGCAGAACCTGGGTAGCAAATGCAATCGTGAACTTAGATAGGAGGAAACTTGCTTAAAAAGTACCTGTAAGCCCTTAGAGTCATTGGAACAACCCCAGATGTTTATCAACTGGCATATGCTACCTCAGAAAATGCCTTTACTGCTACCCTTGGTTTGGGGGATTTACAGGCTGCCCTCAGGGAAAATAAATACTCTGCTTATGAGCATCAGTTAAATTAAAGGATCCTAGTTTTGAAGTTTAAATCCAATTTTGGACATTGCCCTTTGTTTGGAAAAGTGTTCTGTGTTACCCCGCCTTGCAGCCTGTATGCACGAATGTGTCTTGGAGTATCGAGGTCACCATCAGCCCAAAGGTCAAGTAAGTGAGCTAGTCATTTGGTGTTTGTTCTTCTCCCTGTCTTATCCACCAGCTACAACATACCCCTAGATGCCAGGGAGTGAGGGCTTATACAGTATGTGATTTCTTTATAGCAGCCATGTACACCAGCATCTGCCTCGCTTGTTCTGGTCTCTGTTCTATCACCACTGACATACAGCACATATACCCAGTCAGCCATAGATCAAATGTTCTTTCCTTGCAACTCTACTCTGGTGGCCTGTCAACAAAAAGGTCACTACAAGGTCAATTTCACTAATCTTGTCTTCCTTCTCAGACCATCTGGTGGCGAAAACATCTACAAATTCCCCTTTCCAAATTTTCTCTTTTGTGGCTTGGTTCATGTGGTCCATTATGGATTCCCCTTCACCCTCCTTCTTATGTTCCCCCTTTTTCTGGTTTGTTCCCTTGCCTTTCCTCTGTTACAACTTTTTTCAGCCCCTGTATTCTGGAACTAAAGGGGGCCAGCATACCCAGAGTAGATACTCCTCTTTGTTCTTTCTGTTTTCCCCATTCTAAACATTTCTGGAACTTCTTAACCTTGCCCCCTCCACCCCACTGCCACATTTTCTTTTTGAGTTTCCCACTTTAAAAATTCCCAAACATTTTTCCCCCGTCACTTCATAATTAAGCCCTCCCCTACACAATGTTAAGTGCTCTTTGCCACAGTTATTGGAATGAAAACAGAAACCGTACCTGGGATAGCCGCCAGCTAGTTCCCTCCATTTTGTGAAATCTCTCCTCCACCTCCATCAGTGCTTGGTTCTCCCTCCTGGTCCTCCTTTGCTTTCTTTTCTTTCTGCTGTTCATTCTCCATCTTCCTCTTCTCAGCCTTCCTCATGCTTTTCTCCTTGTCTTTGGCCAGTTTGCTGCCTGCCCCCACTGCATGTAGCATCTAGTTCGGTTGCTATATCACAGCCTGCGCTTGTAGGAAAATTGCTTTTGGCTCCCTTCTGCTTGCTGCGAAACTGGTGTTGTGGCCTGTTGTTCCACCTCACTCACTGGTGCTTCCACAGACTGCTCTGTCTCCCTCTTATCTCTTCTCCTTACAACCATATGCTCTCCTGCTAGTTAGATATTAACTAGAATAAAGAAGCTCCCCTTCTGCTCCAGCTGACCTAAATGCACCCCCGGACAATGCCCCACTCCTTTGTTACCCTATTCATCTCCCCCCAATCAGCAGCCTGTGTCCTGATACCTGTGCTTTGTTATCTCTCCCTCCTCCCCTCCACTAACTACCTTTGCCCATTTAGTACCATAAGCAGCACTCATGCCCCCCAGCAACAACCCATACACTCACACATGTGAACTGCTTATGGTACTCTGGAAGAAAGGGGGAAGGGCTGGGACAACCTCCATGCTTGCTGAAATTCATCCTGCCTGCTGGAGTTGTTACATCAACAATCCTGCACACCTGTAAGTGGCATACTCCATTTTAATCCATCAACACTAACAGTTGGCAGCAGAGTCATTCAGCATGCAACAAGTTTTCTGCGGGCTTAGTACAGAGAAAGTGTGAAAAAGAGGAATCTAAGCACTTTCTGAAAGACACACACTGAGAAAGTGGTGGTTGAGGGACTCAGGGCTTGGGCTCAATGTTCAGAGCTTTGCTTTTGATCCACTAACCTACGCTGCCTCTTATGGCTTTAGTATGGCTTTGTGTGGCAAAGGCGCAGTACTAAAAGAACTTGAATATAGCTGATATTTTACACTAGAAAAGGGTTCTTCCTGTTTGTTGTTGGAGCACTAAAAATAAATGTCACATTTTGGCGTACTTGCTCTGAGTCACACTCCCTATTTCTGATGTTTCCTTTTAGCTGCAAATGCTGAGTATTCCAAAAATGGCCCTGTAAAATGACACTAGTACGTGAAAATAGTCCTTCTTTATTCAAGTTTAAGTTTTAAAAAAACTTTCTTTATGCTTTTTAAAAAAAAAAAGATGTGCTAAGCATAATTTCTGTCACACTAGGTGGTGAGTCACTTGAAACATAGGGACATAGAAAATTACAAACAGAGAAGCTTTACAGTCTATCCTGTCTTCCCTGTGAGGGGGTACATACACCCTAGGGGTCCATAACCATCCTCCCCCACCCAGTCCCCCAAGCTTCCTTAAACAGCCCCTAAAATCTGTCCCATCAGCTCTTGAATTCTTCCAATGTTTCTGCACTGACCACCTCAGTGGGTAGCCTAGTCCACTTTTCTGCTACCCAATATGTAAAAAAGTACTTTCTAATGTCCTTTTTAAACCTACAGCCCCCCTGCCCCTATTTTCTCTTTTGTCCTCTGGTTCTTACCATTCTCTGGGAACAGTTTGCTTGTGTCCACTTTTTAATTCCCTGCATACTCTGTTATGATCATGTTTACCCCTCTCCCTCCTGATCTCAGAGAGTGTATGTTGTGACTCTCTACTATCTGCTTGTAAATCCTACCCTGATGGCCATCATCTTGTCACCCTTCCCAGCATTGACTTCAGTTTGTTTATGTCATTCCTGACATGTGGGTTCCAAAACTGCATTCAGTACTCAAAGTGATGTCACACTAGAGTTCTGCATGGGGCAAAATTACCTCTTTTCTCTTGCTGCTGAACCCCCTCTGCCCAGCGCATCTCAGCATTCTATTTGCATTCCTCCTCACTTTGTTAGTGTGCTGATGATTTGAGGTTGTTGGAAATCATGACCCCTTAATCCCTTTCCTTCTCAGTCACAGCAATTATCGACACTCCTAGACTGCACTCAGCCCCAGTGCTTCCGCTGCCTATGTGCATGATCTTGCACTTTTTGGCATTGAAGCTCAGGTGCCAGACCTTTGTCCATTTCTCCAGCTATTTCAGATTTTCCTTCATCTCACAGATAGGAGAGATGTGAGGAAATACTTCTTCACAGAAAAGGTGGTGGATGCCTGGAATGATCTTCCAGCAGAGGTTGTGGGGTTGAAAACAGTAGTAGGATTCAAAAAAGTCTGGGATAAGCACAAAGGAGTCATAAGAGATAGGTAAGGGGGTGGCAGAGAAAGTGCTGTAGGCCTGGAGTGGTCTACAGTGTAAGCAATGCAACAAAAAAGGGCAGACTGGATGGGTCATGCGGCCCTTATCTGACGTCAGCTTCTATGATGCACTTCCCCCAGTCTACCCTGCTAAGGAGCTTCATGTTATCTGTAGAGAGGTAAATTTTCCCTCTGATGCCCTCCCCTGTGTCACTGATAAATATCTTATAGAATGACAGTCCAAGGATCAACTCCTGTGGGGCTTCACTAGTGACCTCCTTCATCCCTGGGTGCTCAGCATTAAACACCACCATCTGTGTTCTTCCCCTTAGCCAGTTCTCAACCCAGCATGTTTGTCTAGAAACATAGACATTGATGGCAGATGAGGACCACTTGGCCCACCCAGTCTGCCCATTCCTCTACTTATTGGATAGGCTGCAGATCCTAGTTAACCAACAGTATATTTCCTCCGACCCCCCCATTAGAATTGCCTTATGTATGTCCCATGCATTCTTAATTCCCCCACTGTTTTTGACCCCATGACCTCCTCAGGAAGGCTGTTCCAAGCATCCAACACGCTCTTCCTGAAATAATAGTTCCTCACATTTCCCCTGAGCCTCCCGCTTCTATTTTCAAATTGTGTCCCCCTGTTCTTGCACCCCACACTGAGATCCCCTGGTTTTCTGACCAGATGCCTATATGGAGCTGAGTCAAATGCCTTGCTGAAGTCCATATACAGTATATCAACCACCTGGTCTTTCTCAACAGCCTACATCACCCAGTCAAAGAAGTCAGTTAGGTTTGTCTGGAAACATGAAGGAACAATATTTTTAATCTATATTTGTATTGTATTTTAGAAGTTTTTGTAGTAGAGGTACATTCAGCAGAAGGTCATAATCAGGCAGGAACCAGCAGCACAGGGAGCTTAATTGACTTGCTGAGGGTCACACATAATGCAGTTTGTTGTAGTAGGTTTCAAACCCTGGTCTGCTTGGTTTCCAGGTTCATAACTTTGTGCTCCTGCCTCTAGACGTGCTTCTTCAAGCTGATAGGGAAGAGAATCTGTTTCTTCTTTTCCATTTTGTGGTGGAAACTTCCACCTTCACAAAGGTGCTGCAAGGCTCAAAGGAATCCCCACCCATGAGGACTCTACCCTTACAGTTTCTCCAGAGACACAGCCCTGAACGTGAAATCAATGTTACGGTAGTTTTAAGATCCCAAAGAGAATAAGACGATGTACAGCAAAACAGTTTCAACAGGAATAACTTCCTATCTCCTGATATTTTAATCATATAGTCAATGAAAAGGACAAATGGCAAGAACTATTGGTGATGCTAGGAAAGGGGGGCAGGATGGGAGTTGGGGGGAAAGGGTGGAAGGTGGTTATCCTTAATGCTAGGAGCCTTGGGAGGAAAACTGCAGAGTTACAGGTTCTCATGGCAGAGGAAGAGTGGACATTGCAGCCATCACAGAAACATGGGTCACCGAATACAATGACTGGGACCCATCTGTACCAGGGTACAGGTTATTTCGTAGGGACAGGGTGATTGGGAAAGGAGGGGGGGTGGCACTATGTGTGAAGGAAGGACTAGTGTGTAAGGAGGAAGGGAGGAGGGTAGTACGGAGTCACTTTGGATGCAAATCTAGGATTCTTAGAATGGGAGTGGTGTACAGGCCACCATCTCAGAGAGAGGAGTTAGACAGGGAACTAGCAGGACAGATCAGGAGGACCTGCGAGAAGGGTAGTGTGGTGATTGTGGGGGACTTCAACATGCCAGGAGTGGACTGGAGTACCCCAACAACCAGGAACAGAAGGGAGCAGGGTACTGCTGGATGCCTTCTAGGACAGCTTCCTGATGCAAATGGTCAGTGAATCAACTAGGTTAGGGAATACCCTTGACCTTGTGCTGGCAAATGGGGACTTTGTGAGAGAACTTACAGTGGAGGAACTGCTGTCAGGGAGTGACCACCACTCAGTATGGCTCACATTGGATATGGGCAAGGAAGGAGTGGAATCTGGCACAAGAGTGCTGGACTTCAGGAGGGCTGACTTTGGGAGGATGGGAGAAGTGGTAAAAGGGTACCTGGCCAGAATTCAGTCTAGTATGGACACTAACCAGAGGTGGGAGCTCATAAAGCTGGGGACAATGGAGGCAACCAAAACCTGCTGCAAAGCCCAGAGCAAGAAGGCTAGGGCTAAGAAATCGATCTGGTTGAGCAAGAAGGTCATGGAAAAGGTAAGGAGGAAAAGAGCTGCCTATAGGAAGTACAAGAAAACAGGGTGGGGGGAGGACAGGGAGGAGTACTTGACAGAATCAAAGGAAGTGACAAGGGCAGTAAGGGAAGCCAAAGCATCTATGGAACTCAGGCTGGCACAAGGCATTAAGAAGGGAGAGAAGGACTTCTTTAAGGACATCAGGGAGAAAAGGAGCTGTAAGGACCACATAGTAAGGATTAGAAAGGGGGAGGTTGGGTGGAAGCAGGATGCGATAAGGCAGAAGCACTAAATGAGTACTTCTGCTCAGTATTTACTAAAGAGAAGAGGGGGGTGACACCTGAGGTGGGAGAAATGGCAGAAACAGGGGGGGAAGGGGTGACAGATGGGGAAATCATGGAGGGCAGAGTTCGAGAGGGTTTGAAGGCACTGAGGGTGGACAAGGCATCAGGCCCAGATGGCATCCACCCAGGGTACTGAAGGAGCTGGCAGAGGTCCTTGCAGGACCTTTGGCAGACCTATTTAATGCCTCACTACATTCGGGGTATGTACCTCAGGACTGGAGGATGGCTTATGTGGTGCCCTTCACAAGAGTGGCCTCAAGGATGAACCGGGAAACTACAGACCAGTGAGCCTCACATCCATCGTGAGTAAGCTAATGGAGACTATCCTGAAGGAGAGGCTGGTGGCCCTCCTAGAGGCCAAAGGACTACAGGACAGCAGACAGCATGGCTTCATACGTGGTAAATCCTGCCAAACTAACCTGGTGGAGTTCTATGACTGGTAACTAGGCAACTGGACAGGGCCATGCAGTGGATGTCCTGTATCTGACTCAGTAAGGCATTCGACCCAGTGTCATGGAAGGCTGGGAAGGAAGGTGTAGGGCACTGGGCGGTGCAAAGCTGGTGAGATGGTAGGAAACTGGCTTCAGGGAAGGCAACAGAGGGTGGTGGTGGGTGGGAGCCTCACACCCAAGGGCAGTGACAAGCAGTGTTCCACAGGGCTCGTGTTGGGACCAGTGTTGTTTAGGATATTCATTGCAGACATATCATGGGACATCAAGAGCAAGATCAGTCTGTTTGCTGATGATACCAAGGTAGGCGCAGTGGTGGATGACCTAGGGGGATGGCAGGGGTTGCAGGATGATCTGGCAAAGCTTGAAACCTGTTCAGACACCTGGTAACTGGGGTTTAATGCCAAAAAGTGCAAGGTGCTGCATTTTGGGATGAAGAGCCCAAGGAGGAGTTACCAGCTGGGGGGAGTGCAGCAAGCCCAGACAGAGGAGGAGAAGGATCTGGGTATGCTCATTACAGGGTCAATGAACAACTCGCACACAATGTAGGGAAAGCAGCTGCAAGGCCAACAAAATGCTGGGTTGTATTGCAAGGTATATCCTCGAGGAGGAGGTGATTCTGCCACTGAATAGGTCATTAGTTAGACCACACCTAGAGTACTGGTAGTACTAGCATCCATATCTGAAGAGGACATTAAGTTACTGGAGGGTAGGCGCAGGGCGACAAAGATGATCAAGGGGCTGGGAGACTTATCATATGAGAGGAGGTTGAAGGAGTTGAACATGTACTCCCTAGACGAGAGGAGGGACAGGGGTGACATGAGTGAAACCTTTAAATACATGAAAGGAATAAACAAGACGGGTACAGAGGGGCTGTTCAAAGTAAGGGAGGGGAGGTCCACCAGGAGCCATAATATGAGACTGGAGGGAGGAAGGTTCAGGAGGGAGATGAGGAGACACTTTTTTACAGAGAGGGTGGTGGCTGGGTGGAATGCGTTACCTGCAGAAGTGGTGTCCAGTAGAACAGTGGACTGCTTCAAAAGGGATGGGACAGGACAAGGGGGAGTTAATGAAGGGGAAGGGTGGAAGGGAGGGGCAACTGCAGAATAAGAGTGCTAGCTGCACATTCAAGCAGACTTGATAGACCTCTAGGCTATCTACTCTGGAAACCCCTGTACAAACTCGCGAGAGCACGTGTCCACATAGGAACAATGTATATGTGACCACGCTGTACATAATGAGCCTGTGTTTCCATCGAGGGGCTGAGATACCAGCATATGGACCTCAAGAACAAAGCTTGAGAGGTCCACTCAGATATGTCAACCCAAGACGGAAACATAAGATGAGTTGTATATGGTTGCCCATATTTTATTTGTTACAATGTATGGTTTTAAAAATAAAAACACAAACACTATAATAGAGTTTCTAAAGCAAGGACAACAAATGGTCTTTCTTTGTCCCACCCCATCCCCTCTGTAGTTTTCTCAGTCACCTGATTGGTACTGTACCACCCAAGACTGAACTGGTAAGTTTACCTTACCTTTTAAACCCCTCCCCATTGCCAACCTGAGGACCCACCATGCTGTTTGTACCAGTCACATTTTGAACCCCTCCCCCTCCCTATTCCATATCTGATGAGCTGCTGACCTGTGTGAGCCATCACATTTTCTAACCCCTTCCTTTTCCCAATCTGAGGACATGCTGACTCTTTGAATCCCTCTGCAAGGAACAGGTTGCGTGATTGTGTGGAGGACAGGTGGGGAAACTGATGGGAGAGCGGCTGTGAGGTAAAGCTGACATGGAAGCTCCATAGTACTGTACTGTGCAGTAACTGCAAATTTTTGTTAAATGGTGTGCAGGCAAGTGGTCTGGTCATCTGAGACTGCAGGGAGGGCAGGCTGCAATGTCTATGTGGAGCAAACTGCTGAAAACTGCTTTTTTTAATAACACAGATAGCCACTTATAAAGGTACCGTGGGTACTAAAAATTTCACATTTTGGCATAATTGCCCCAAGTCACCCTCCCAATTTCTGATGTTTCCTTTTAGCTGCAGATGCTGAGTATTCCAAAAATGGCCCTGAGCAAAACAAGTGAAAGCAGGCAGTGGGAGTGAGTGCAATGGAAATACAGGTGTAGCTAACAATGGAATGTGCACGATAAGGTTTTTAGAATGTGCACAGCAAGATTTTTGGAATGTGCCCGATAAGGCTTTTGACCTGTTTGAATTCTATGCACAATAAGTCCTAACCACACACTATATGGATACTGTTATAAGAACAAAAAACAAGGTGCTGCACCAGCATGTGGTCTGAAAATGAAACAAAATGGTTATATTAAATGCACACTGAAAATAGAAAAGAGAGTTAGGATCGATGTTTTGACCATAGGTCTAATTCAGGAATTATCTAAAAGTGAAAAAGCAAAGTTGGTGGAGTGGTAAGGGAAAAAAGGGTGTATATATAGATATATATCTATATATCTTTATATATATATATATATATATATATATAGATATATATATATATATATATATATATATATATGTATATATATATATATAGATATATATATATATGGGATATATGATGGGCATGAGTGTGATATGGCAAATATTGTCACTCCTGCAGAGTGAGATATCAAAGCTCACGATGCAGGAATGACAATATTTGCCATAGCACACGATCTGCCCATCATGTATTCGATATATACAATAGGGCCAAGAGTTTCAGAAGTTTTGTTATGTTGTCTTGTGTTCTGTTCATGTTTATGTGTTTGCTCATTCGTTGTGTGAGCTTTTCTGAATGGGCTGGCAGTGTTTTAAACTGTCAGAGACACATGAGTGTGTTTTGCAATGCTAAATGAGTTAGTTTTAGATAGGAGTGAGAAACATACTTTTGTGAAGCTGTGTTGTTTAGCAGTCTGGCTGCAGTGAAGTTAAGAGCATCACAGTAATTGTAATGAGCTGAGAGGCAGAGTGTCAGAACAGCTGATACTGTTTTCAGTGGTAATTAAGTTAGCTACAGGCAGACTGCACAGTGTTCTGTGAAATTGTGCTCTTTAGGATTCTGGCTGCAGTGAAGTTGAGATTGTAACAGTAATTGTAATGGGTGAGAATCAGAGTTTGAGGAACAAGTGAGAGTGTGTTTCAGTGGTAGTTGAGTTAGCTGCAGGCAGTAGTTTAGACTGTTCTCTAAAGCTGTGCTGTTTGGAATTCTGGCTGCATCAAGTTGAGAGCATCACAGTAATGAGCTGGAAGTTGGGGGGGGTAGGTGTGTTTTGTAATGCTCACTGAGTTAGCTGTAGGCAGCAGTGGGACCTCTCAGGTAGTTCTGCATTTGTGTCTATGGTAACAGGACAGGTGTTTCTTGCATGCTGAGGGGAAAACTACCTAGGGTAATGATATCAGTGACCTTTTGTAACCTGTGTAAATGTCTGATATCATCACAGTAGAGCAGAAGGTAAAAATATCACACTGCAGTGGATGATACGCTGTTTTATGTCACTCATTTACCACTCACCCCTATTGTATATATAGATATATATATATATTAGGAGGAGGCTCTAGGAAAAAAATGATAATAGGCAAGGTAAGAATAGAAGCTGGAAAACAAAAAGATGAAGATGGGTGTGAATGAGAATTTTATTTGTTTATTTAGCTTTTGTTAACCAGGTAAGTACACTAGACAAGACATTTGCCTATTTTCAGGAACGACCTGGGAGAGTACAGGGAAGTACGATTCAGATACATAGGACAACATGGTACAGATACAATCAGATTAAGAGAGTCAGGGAAAACATTAGATGCCCAGATAGGGTACATACAGTGGTACAAAATGCAAAGAGATACGAACAGTACAATATATACAGTTTGAAGTGCAAATATAAACAGTTATGCACACTACAGGACCTCATAGTAGTGGAGCCACAGACAGAGCACACCCAGAACATCGGGCGGAGGCAATTACAAACTGAGCCAAACCCCAGGTGGTCTATAGTAGGAGTGAATGAGCTGAGGAGTCCTCAAGTGGGGACTAATAAACAGGGCTCCGTAAGAAGGCTGAAAGGAGATAAATGTGGTGGAATGAGACAGAGATAGTGACATCTGTAGAAAATGGAAATACCATAAGGTGGCTGAAAGATGTTACTATAAAATAAGTCTATCATTTAAACCAGAGGGCTGCTGGGAGCCTAGGTGGAGGATCAGCTTGGTTTCCATGTTTTTTCTTTGGTCAGCATCCTTAAAACACTGCTGAAGAACACAGACAGCAAGATGATTGACATTATTGTCCCTGGAGGCTCTGAAAACCTTTTTCTTTTCCAGATTCTTCTCTTACTTTGCTTATTATCAGTTGTTCCTTATTCCCCTTTACCTCTTCACTAATCTTGCTTTTTTTCTCTTTTACATAATTTCTGAAGAAACAAAATGGTGATTCTATTGTCCATTTTCAGTGTGCACTTAATATTACCATTTTGTTTTATTTATGGATATTATTGGTGTGTAGAACTCTTGAAGGGAAGGAACCCAGATCTATTACAGGAGCCAATGAAGCTCGCTGAAGATGATGCTCATGGTGGTGATACCCCATAGTTGATGGGGCATCAGTGCCTAGAGAATGAGTATGGTTGTAGAGAGTGCTGCCCTGAAAGAACACAATATATGTGATCTGAGCAGCATAATAGCATAGAGCTCCAGAGGAGAATCTAAACAACTGCCAAGATCAGCTTTGCAGGCATGAATTGGGGAGAACAAATCAGTATGGAGCAGATAGAAAGATGCAGTGCATGAAAAAAGCAGCAAGGCAAATGAATGATATGGCCCAAGAGAAGCAAATCAAACAGGAGGCCAACCAAGAAATTATCAGGGATATCACAATTATGAACCCAATTGGACAGAATGACCATATCAGCGTTAAATTCAAAATTGTACTGGATACTTAGCAACTGAAATGCATCACTGTGGATCCTTGCTTCAGGAAGGCTGAGTAGCAAACTAAATGTGACAACTGAGCCAGCTTTCTGGGGTAGCAGTAGGGCTGTTGCCCACAATGCCAGTCACCTGAGTTCAGAAACATGCTCAGTACACCAGAGGGCTAAGCAGTGGAGGAAGGTCAAGCATCCCGCAGGATGGGCATATACTATGGTGTGACAGAGTGCTCAGCCCTGCTGCTGCACCACTGCCTGAGTGACGACAGAGGGAGATGCAGTCAGGACCACAAGACAGGGAGGGGAGAAGTTTGCTGACATCAGCATGTTTATGTGCACTCTGCCCATTTATGTCTGAAGACATCTGATTGTGGCATCCTCAGGGATGAGAGCAATGGAAATAATGGTGGTCAATTCCTGCTTGATATCATGAGGGACCCTGACCTGCCTGCAGCCTTGCATCCATCGACTCAGGTGCAGTCTTCCACCTGCTTGAGTATATCATTCCCAGAGGGGCTTGGGGATCCTCAGTGATGGCCCCACCATAGGGGGCAGGCCACAGTGGCCCAATAGAGAAAAAAGTAAGACCTGGTAAAAGGCAAGGTGACATAGCTAAGGGGAGTTGAAGTAATCTGGAGTAGGTGAGTTCCTTACCGAGTTCAGTGCACAACGAGAATATAAAAAAAAAAATCAAAGATCCGTTGAAAGGTGTACAAAAACTAGAGGGGGCAGAGAATAGGTAGGCAGCAATTAAATGGACAATAATGTGAACCACCCAAAAGTGCATGTAACTTGTTAAAAAGGCCAGGAAATAAAAGAAACTATGTTGGTTAGACAAACACATGCGTGAGGACATTAAGGACAAAAGGATAGCTTTTAGGGTGTGAAAGAGGGAACAGAATGAGAGCAACAGGACTTCATATAAAAATAAGTTTCAGAAAGCAAGAACATCATGAGGAGGTCAAAAGTAAACAGAACTAGGCATGCTGAGCCGCCTTTCCAAGTTATACCTTCCTTTTGCTATAGAGCCAGTCTTTCCCTGCATTTCTTAGTCAGGGTGCTGATGCACTTAGCTCCAGGTCGGTATACCCATAGGGGTGGTGATTGGTAAACTCGACCTGATAAGCCTCATAGACGAACTAGGGCTAGGATTCTCAGATTAACTATTGCTGCCCTAACAAAGATTCTACTTCTGCTACTGTTATGCTCGGGTAACATTGAGTTAAACCCTGGTCCCATCATTACCCTTACATCTCCTTCGGATACTGCTTGTCTTAAAGACATGAGTTTCTGACATGTCAGTGTCTGCAGCCTACTGAAAAGTTTACCATGATACAGACATGGATCTGCCATACCCAGCTAGATGTTCTGGCGATCTCTGAATCTTGGCTTAGGATAGCATTCCAGGACAGGGAGATTAGTATCCCTTCTTACCAGTTATTCAGAACAGACAGGCCTACTAGGGGAGGTGGAGTGGCAGTGTATGTTAAGGAATGGTTTACAACATCCTGTCTGGATTCAAATTCTGTCAAGAATGAATTAGAATGTTTGACCCTGATGACTGAGTTATCTACTTCCCTTGCCCTCAGAGTGATTGGTTGCTATAGACACCCATCTGCTGGCACACTCCTTCTTACACACCTTGGCTCCGTTTTAGAGAAAGAGAATCTTGAAACAATCATCCTAGGGGACTTTAATTTCGACTGGCTTTCCAAGACTGCTTCACCTCTTAACATTTTCTGTGATTCCCATGGATTGAAGTAACTAATTCATGAACCTACACATCCAAACAAAAGGAACCAGAGTAATAATACATTGCTAGATGTTATATTAGTTGATAAGGCTCACCTCTTCTGACATGCTGGAACCTTCTTTGAGGATATTAGGACATTGCTTCATTGCTGCAGTCAGATCACTTCATCATACAGGACCTACAGCTAAATTTTTCACAAAAAGGACCAGTCGCAACTTTGATGAGGCTGCCTATGTTTATGAGCTGGAAAATTCGCCACGCCAGCAAGACTTCTACTTAGCTAACACAGTAAACTCGCATATGATAATTTCCATGATATACTGTCTGGAGCTCTAAATATGTACGCCCCTATGGTAAAAATTAGTGTGAGAAACAAAACATGTCATTGGTTCTCTGCTGAGCTGAAAGCTGCATTACTTGAAAGGGATAAGCTTTGGAAAAAGGCTTACCAAACATGCTAGACTCAGATTGGTGTCAGTTCAGAAAGGCACGCAATGCCTGTACTAAAATGGTCAGGAGTGCTGAGGTAGCATTTTATCTCAATGAGCTGGATTCTGCAGCAAAGTGCTTCTCTAAATTCTGAAAGATAATCAAGGACATGTACGGACACATGCCTGGTAACTCCTTGCCGCCAAAGATTACATCTGGGAGTACTACTATCTGTGATAAACTGGGAATCCCAGATGCATTTAACAATCATTTTGACACTGCTGGTCTTGCCTTTGACAATTCCCCTGCATCCCTGGTCCGCTCCCAGTTAAGTGTCCCATGTATAGACTCTCCTGCCCCAGTACCTGGCTTCTCTTTCCAACTGGTATCACTGAAAGAGGTCGAAGATTTTCTGCTTCAGTTGGATGTTAAGAAAAGTGCTGGTGCCAATTCTCTGGATCCCTGTTTCCTTAAAATTGCCTATCATATTCTAGCTGTTCCTATCACCCACTTATTCAATTATCATTGTCCCAAAGGCTCATACCTCTGATTTGGAAAATTGCCCATGTCATCTCCTTGTTTAAATTGGGGATCCCTGCAACCTTAACAATTATAGACCAATTTCCCTACTCCCAATCTTGTCAAAACTCTTGGAAAAGATTGTGAGCAACCAACTAAGGGACTACCTCGAATCCAAGAACCTACTAAACCCTATGCAATCTGGTTTTAGAACTAAACACAGCACTATATCGGCCCTTGCCACAGTAACCAACGATTGGTAACAAGAACTGGACAGCAGAAACTTTGTCTGTGCTGTATTTTTAGACCTTAGCAAGGCTATTGATAGCATTAATCATTACCTGCTTCTCTCTTCTCTGAATAGTATAGGTCTTGACTCGGTCTCCTTGCATTGGTTTACTGATTACCTTGTAGGAGGGTGTCAGCAAATTAAAGCTGAGAGTAAGCTATCCCCACTCAAACATCTCCTGAGGGGAATGCTGCAAGAATCCATACTCGATCCCTTACTATTTGCTATCTATGTTAATAATATTGATGATAGCATTATCAAGGCCAACATGCACCTGTTTGTTGATGACATGGTAGTATATATAAGTCGTCTGACACCTTAAGCTGCCTGTGCAGACCTTCAGGAGGAATTTAACCAGCTCTAGAACCAGCTTCTTCACAAAAAACCTCTAAATGGCAAAAAAACAAAAACAGTGCTCTTCTCGCCTTATAGTTGTGTGGAAAACCCGGCCAGCACTGGAGCATTACTTCAGATCATCACAGTTCTTGGAGAGAAACTGGAGTTTGTCTCAAAGTTTAAATACTTAGGAGTGTGGTTAGACCATAATCTCTCATTCATTGAGCATGTTGAGGACCTTGTAAAGAAACTGAGGCAGAGGCTGGGTCTATTCTTTAGAATTAACCAGTTCCTTACTAGAGGTGCAAAAATGCACCTCATCCAAACTACTTTTCTCTCGCTGGCTGACTATGCAGACTTCCTCTATAGTCAATGTCCTAAAGCCTCACTTGCTAAGTTGGATATGCTTTACCACAGGGCCATCAGGTTTATCACTGGTCTCCCCCTCTCCATGAACCATTGTTCCTTGTACAAAGCCATAGAGTGGTCCTCACTCATCTTTAGGCATAATAGAAATGCAGTCCTTTGGACTTATAGAGTTATTACGAAACAGCTTCCGCAATATATAATAGACTGTCTCCCTCTGAGTGAGCCAGAAACATACACTTTATGAACCTCATCCTTTATCACATTATGTATTCCCAAGGCTTGCTCCCATTATGGCAGAGTGGCGATTAGTTTCATGTTGCCATCCTTGTAGAACAAAGTGCAAAAATTATTGAAACTAAGCTGCCTCCTCAGTCTGAATTCCTTTAAGACCCTATGTGCTCGGTCTGTGAGTGAGCCTTACAATTGCTTCCCCAGCCCATAATATATCCTGAAGCTTAGGTTACTGCTGTCAGTGCTCAGTAGAATTTATAATTGCTTGCTATCTCGGGCGACTTCGGCTCTGTGGAGCTACTTATGACCCTAAATGTTTTGCTTTCTAGGAACCCCAGAATTGTTCATTCACTCCTTATGGCTGTCTTGACTTCTAGACACACTACTGTCTTTATACGTTGCCTGATCACTGGCTCTCTTCCCCTCTACCCTGGCCCAGTTAACCTGCCCTTCTTTATCATCGTATTCTCCTACACTGTATCCCATTCACACTATTACCTGCCCCTGTACCCTGGGAACTCTGTCACCCCATTAAGTTAGCCATTCCCATGGCCAGGACATGATATTATTCTAGTTTTCTTGCCATCTCCCCCTAGCTGCTGACCTCTTACCCTACTCAAGATTCTTCTAAGCCACATATTGTTTCTCCTTTATTACTTTTGCTTGCGCGCATGTGCGAGGAATGTTTTGGGAGAGTAGCACACTTGGAGGTGTGCCTCTCCCACCCAATGCACTGCTCCCTTGAGCAGGCATGGTGGTCCTGCACCAGTGGGTGCAGGAGCTCAGTCTGACAGCGGTGTTCCTCTGCTTCAAAGAAGCACCGCTGCCATACTGAAGTGCCACCCTCGCATCAGGCGCCATCTCCCCAGCGCGCGATCACGCCGCCTCCAAAACTTTGGTGCCACGCCAGGGCCCACCCAGTGTGGCAAATTGTTGCCGACAGGGTGCCCAATCCTATCGGCTCCTGCTCCCAAGCCATCCTGCTGCCATGCTGGGGAGCCCACCCCAGCATAGCCGATAGTCGTTACTTTGCGACAAGGGTGCCCAATCCCTGTGCGGCTCCTCGCCAACGTAGTTGCGATGGGGTGCCCAATCCCGTTGGCTCCTCACCCCCAGCCATCTTCTGCCATGCTGAGGCCACCCTAACATGGCAAGGGTCCACGTCATCTTTGTTATTTTTAACGTAAAACAAAAGCGGTCCTTGCGCACGCTCTCACCCCCTCCACAACCGCACCACCCACTGTGCACCAGCCTCCCACACCCCCACCCATGCCTCTCCGGACTCGGTGCGACGATCTTGATGGACCGAAACCGTCTGCACTCTTCAAAGCCGACCACGAACTGAGGAAATGCCGGTAAGCTTTATAATGGGCTACATAGGGGGGTTTCAACTTTAGTGCATATCTCAGTCATTTTTTGGAATTTTTGCACCAAATTTTCAACATGGGATTTTTGGGACCCCTTCACATGAATGATGTCACTGTCATGGCATTATTCAGGCCCAAAGGGTGATTTCGCAGGCACTGCGCAGTCATTGTGCGAAATCACCCTTCGGGCCCGAATAACGCCATGGTCTGCCAAAATATAGCTGTCCCGCAGTCACTACATTGCACCACTCTCCACATTATACTACACTTATACTGCTATTCCAATACTTGTCTGTTACTGAAGCTCTCCTAGTTCCATTTTTATTAATTTACTGTACTGAAAATCCTGCCACTGCTCCTCAGATACTTTTCTTTAAAAAAGAAAAAAAAAGGAAAAAATGAGTCAAAACACTTGTTGTATACACTTGGGTATACATATTGAGCTCTGGTAATCTGTCCTCATATATTTTCTGATGCAGTTCCTGCACCATTTTGGTTGCCCTTCTCTGGACTGCCTCAATTTGGTTAATGTGCTTGTGATGGTGTTGCCTCCAGTACTGCATGCAGTACTCCAGATGGAGCCTAACCAGTGTCTTGTAAAGAGGGATTATTACCTCCCTCTTATGACTTGTGATACCTCTACTAATACACCCCAACATCCCTCTAGCCTTACCTACTGCTTTAGTTGTCTGCTTGGATGATTTCAGGTCATCGGTGATGATGATGTCCATGTCTCTTTCTTCCCTAGTGACTGCCAGCAACTCCCCTCCCAGCCTATAGGTGGTTTCTGGGTTTCTCTTCCCTATGTGCACGATCTTGCACTTCTTTGCGTTAAACTCCAGTTGCCACTCTTTCAACCATTTTGTTAGTTTATTCAGATCTCTTCTCATTCTGCCCACCCCAGCTGGATATCTGCTCTGTTGCAGATCTCAGTGTCATCTGCAAACAGACAAGCCTTACCCTCCAGTCCATCTACAATATCACTGATGAAGATATTGAAGAGGACTGGCCCCAGTACCGATTCCTGAGGTACCCCACCTGTGACTTGCATCTCTTCTGAATGTATACCATTTACCACCACTCTCTGTTTTCTGCCCATCAACCAGTTTGCCACCCAGTTGACCAACTTCTGACCCACCCTGAGCCTATCCAGCTTATTAATCAATCTTCTATGTGGAACAGTATCGAAAGCTTTGCTGAAGTCAAGGTAGGTGACATCAACTGCTCCCCTTGGTCCACCACCCTGGTTACCCAGTCAAAGAAATCTACAAGATTAGTTTGACAGGACCCTTCCTTTTGTAAACCCATGCTGTCTTGGATCCTGTGTGCCTATGGATTCCAGGTGTTGCACTATCATTTCCTTAAGGAGTGCCTCCATAATCTTGCCCACTACTGAGGTAAGACTGACTGGTCCATAGTTCCCTGCCTCCTCCCTGCTACCACTCTTGAGGAGTGGGATCACATGAGCCCTTTTCCAGTCTTCTGGGACCTCTCCTGTGCTCAGGGACTCACTAAACAGTTCTGCTAATGGCTCTGCTAGTTCCACCCTTCAATCCTTTGGTACTCTGGGATGTATGCCATCAGGTCCCATTGCCTTGTCCACCCTGAGCTTATCGTGCACTTGTAGGACCCTTTCTTTTGTGAAGGGACTAGTGCACACCTTCCTTCCCCCTGTGTCCATGGTGCTAAGCTGTGAGCCCTGCCCTACCTTCTCTTCAGTAATACTAAGCAGAAGTATGACTCGTCAGTTGGATTTGCACTGTTTTGAAAAAAATTAAAACAAAAAAGAACTGATGAAATAAAATTGATATACTTACTGGTCTGGAAATGGATATCCTGTAGGTTGCTTTAGACAGTACTGCAGTACCATAGACCTCCAGCAAAGGAGAGTGGTTTGTTAATCTGTTAAAAAAGAAAATAAGTTGACCGTATATGTTTGACCCCTGCATCTCATAAAATTAACAGGAAATATGACACAGCTAAAGGAAGTTCCATAGTATGAAACATTAGTATGCAAACTCACTTTAAGGTATTGATAGTAACTAAGCCTTGTGGCTGTGGCTGATGCATGTGGTCTCCTCTCCAACTCCATCTGCCAAGGCATGGGCAGAACACAGAATGGAAAACATTGGCGTACTGGTGGTGGTGGATGGTCATGGGCACATGATTTTGACATTCCCTCTCACATTTCTCTTCATCTGGTGGCTTTGGCTAACAGCGGTTATCTGGTGGTGGTCATGGGGGAACAGCTGCAGCCTGCAACACATTCACTATCACTGTCAGATACACACATTTGGATGGCAGGCAGGATATAGTGTGCACTGTGTTACAAATATGACATATGGAATATGAGTCATTCTGGGTGGGACACTGATTTAACTTTATGAAAAACAAAACATGTGCCATAGAAAAAATGTGACAGCCTTTTAACCACTTCACTTAAAACCTACCAACATCAACCTCATCATCATCCTCATACAGAAAGCTGCCCTCGCAGTCATCAATGTCTGAATTCTACCCGCTAGGGAATTCTTTCTCCATTGTGTCATCATCTACCTCACTGGTAGGCTGTTGCATGCTGCCAGTGCCACCAGAATGGTCCATTTATACAACATCATCACAACCATGACCATACTGGGGTATGAATACTGAGGTTGCAGTTCGAGCAGGAATGTGTTCCTCATTCATTCTTGTGAATGTCAGCAAGCTGACATTTGCAGGAGAGAGGTTTGTATGATGATCCCGAACTACTGCACCCTCTAAAATGAATACCCTCTTGACATTTATACTAGAGGGTGTGCATGTCAGGTACTTCAGCGCCACTGAGGTCAGCTCTGGCCATTCACTGACCTCTCCACTCAGCATAAAAGAGGATCATCAGTTACTGACAGATGCCTGTTTTCAGTCAAATATAAGTCAACCATTCACTGTCCAACACGAAGTCCGGTGGTTGATGCATCATCCTGTTTTCTGGAATCATTGATGTCACAAATCCTGACTTAGGACAAAACACCCTGAAAGTGGGTTAATGACAACCGGTTTTGATGACAGACCACCTGGAACTGCAGCCCCTTACAGGATGTGCTTGATACTACTCCAAACTGGACTTCAGCCTAATTTTGCTGCTGAGGTTTGCTGACCTTGGCATGTGACTTCTGTGCCCCATGAACCAAGCTCACCAGTTACCCGCTGACATTTTTTACCTGTCCAGGACCTCCCTCCAGTAGTGAAGCAATTCCATGTTTGTACCGTGGGTCTAGCATTGTTGCTACTGCAAAGTCGTCACTCTGCTGAATGCTCAAGATGTGCCAATTGCTCTCAAATAGTGTCAGCATGTGTTTCAGCAACACTCTTCTAGCACAGTCTCTGGAACCATCAAGACTATGCTGTAGATTCAACAATGTCTGCTTCAGCACCTGCAGCAGTGGAATTGATTGGCTAATGGAGGCAGACTCACCACTCACTACCTGTGAGGTGTGTTCAAAATACCTCAAAATTGTTATTACAGAGTCTATGAGGCACCACTGTTCAGTCGACATAGACATGGAGGCCCCGGAACTGTCACGGCTAGTGTGCATGACAAGATAGTCTGAGATGACTTTGTGTTGTTCATACAACCTCTCTGCCATGTATAAAATGGAGTTCCACTGAATGACAATTTCCAGCTTGAGGCAGTGCTGAGGGAGGCTGTTTTGGATCTGCAACTGCCAAAGTTGGTCACGGGCCTGTGCAGAGCATGAAAAGTGAGAACAAATATGGAATGCAACTGCCAGCATTTCCTTTATATCAGGGTGCTGCAGAAACTCCTGCACTACAAGATTTAAACAGTGGGCCATGCATGGAACCTGAACAAAGACACCATTCATGGTGCATTTAATCACATTTGACCCATTGTCACTTGCTATAAACCCAGCTCTCAGGGACAAGGGGTTCAGCCACTCGTCAATTTTAGTCAATAGAAAGTCCAGCATGTTTTCACCAGTGTGTGAACAGCTCACACTGTGCATAGCCAGCGTTGCATGCTGTTGAATTCCTGGAAGATTGCTACCATGACAGTCCACCTTACTACACTGATTATTCACACTACCACCAGCACAAACAACCCCCAGCACCTGCGCCCATGTGCAGTTATACACAAATATGAACTCCCCACTGTTTTGCCACTTGTTCACATATCCATACTTAAATGGATGAATGGAGAGGAGGAATATTGAACGGCATGTCTTTCAGAGTCGGCCACAGTACAGAATAACTCGGGGACAGCATGGGTGGAAAAATATGTCCTGGATGGGACTTTCTTATTTCAGACAGGTGCGTGCCGCAAACCACCAGATAATTCTCCATGATGGTGAAGAGCAAAAGATTAATTGCCAGCATTTCAGGTACAGCAGCATTAATTTCATGCAACACTGCATGATTGGGTGGGTACTTCAGTTTATGGGCAAAAACACTCTGCAATGTGGGCTGACTTACACTTTTTTGCATGGGGTGTGACAAATGGCTCTGCTCTGCAAGTGACTGGGGGTGGGGTGTGGAGGTGTGATAACGAGGGATGCACAGGTGGCAAATCCAGAAATGAAGTTATTTTCCCAGATTTATGCACAGGGATTGATATACCACTTACACTAGGTGTACTCCATTGACCACCACCACCACTGCTACTCTCACCACCACTTGACAAGATTTCACAATCATTATCTTCCACCTCATCATGCCTCTAGTAATCCTCTGCTGTTATTTCATTGCCACTGTGACATTCCTACTTGGTCTTACAGTCATGGAAGGGGATAAAATGCTCATTAAAGTTGTTGATGAGGGTGAATGCCCCACTATGGCATTAGCTGCCATCTGGTGCCAGGTCCACAGTCCCATGTGCCTGTTCTTAAGATGTGTATGCTACCCCCCATATGTCCAGATGACTCCCCTTTTTACCTCCACTCACACACGCATTGCAAAGCTGGCAGATTGCATCTAACTCATCGTTTGCACCTTGCACAAAAAAATACCAAACAAGGGATTGTGATCCCCTACTTTTAACATGTCCCTGATGCTGCTCATTGAACTCCATTTTTTTAAGCCCTGAAATGGGGGGGTTCTACATGATTTTTGAGGTGAGGCACATTTGGACTATAATTGACCACCTTGGCTACCTATTATTATTACTGGGTCATCATCAGCAGCAGCATCAGCTGGAACCGCTAAATCATAACTTTTACAGGAGGGGGGATTTAATGCAAACAGACCCAGATACAGCCACCTTGACTTTCTTTTTCTCCGGTTCCCAACAGGAGTCACTGACATCATCATCATATTCATTAACATGTTCCACATCCACATTTTCTGCTTGGATGGTGTCATGTGGACTACATCTTGCAACCACAGCAACATCATCATCACCTGATATTTTTGCACTACACTGTGAATCATTGCATGGCAAAGGCATGACCGCAACCATAGTGGAAGAAATGTGACATTGTGCATTATCATTGCCATGCTCAGAATCATGATCAGCTACTATAGGGATGTTACTGGGGAGTATGACATCATCTACACTGTCGCTCACTGCTTTAGACTCAACTATATTTTTTGACATGGTTAACTGGTCAGAAGTGGAACTTGAGGCAGCAATACTCATGCCAGCAGAAACTGCACTGACACCACCAGCTGGGACAACATAATCTCCTCCAACTATGAATGAAGCTACAGATTGCACTGTAAAAAACATTGATGGAGAAATCCCTTTCCTCACATCAGCTATGCACTTCTGCATACTACCATGCCCACAGACAATCTTACCACTGGCAGTAATGCCATGGCCAGAAACAGCTTTGCTTGCACATCTCTTTGCAGGCATTTTGGGGGATCACCAAGAAAATTGTAAGCCAATTTATATTTCAAAACATTCAGTCCCGGTGGATGTGAAGCCCAAAAAAACAACAACTGTGGCTTGCAGATGCAAATTGTGAACTAAACAGATGCAAAGGCAAAGACCGATTAGATTGCACTGTGCAATCAAGAAAAAGATGCAGATGTAAAGTCACAACAACACCTTAACCACTGCTGCTCACTACAGTCACAATCCAAATCCAATATGGAAAAGAATACCTTTTGCCGGTTGGTGGGGGGGCAGTGCACTGCAGTAACAGTACAAAACCAATATACCACAATCCTGACCACAAAGAAGTACAAAATCACATAGCTCCAGTGGATAGAAAATTCACACTGCTGCAATTACTCTGTGGCACAATAAAAGGTGTCTGTAATTTGATGGCACACGTTGCACACACACTGCAAGTAATGCGTGGCAAACTGAAAACTTCAGTAATACAACCAGATCTTCGCAACAAACTGAAATTATGCACTGCTGCAACACAAAATTCAGCAAAAAAATTTCAATAATTATTGAAAATAATACTGTGTGTACAGTAACACAGTTATACAACAAAAATATAACCAAAACAAAAAGACTGCCTTTTTCTCCCAGTTAATCTACCTACACCACACAGATACGCTCTGAGGCAACAGAATATGTGACTGAAGTGGAGCGGGAGACTTTGTTAAGGGACAGAGATGTGGAATCAAGAACTAAAGATAGATTATAATCTGTGACTTCTTACTCTGCACATTCAAAAAAGGTAGAGAACATAATTAAGAAAAACTGATCAGTGTTAGAAAGCGATAAGAGCTTAAAAGAATGAGCAAATCCCCCCCCCATTATGCCTTACAAGCAAGCACCTGCTTTACGAGATAAACTTGTTAATAGACACTTTGTTCAAAAGAAAGAAAATATTTGGTTTACAAGTAATAAAGGCTGTTACCAATGTAGAAAATGTATCATTTGTAAGCATATACAGACAGGGAAAAACTTTACAAGTGCTGGAGTGATGCGAAATTTCCAGATATGACAGATGATCTCCCATAGCAGAGGAGGAGTTGTGTACTTAGCGATATGCTGCTGTTGTTGTGTTTACATGGGAAAGACTGAGAGATGTCTACAAACAACAGTTAATGAACATATAAGGGAGATAAAATGAAATGATGTTGCATACGCAACCGCAGCACATGTGGCAGAAACACATGATGGTCAAGAACACATTTTTAAGTTTATGAGCATCGAGAAAGTGTTCCCGAATCTGAGGGGTTGGAACTACAGGAACAAGATACTTAAAAAAGAAAATGAATGGATTCTAAGACTTAAGTCTAATAAATTTCCTTGTATCAATGTTAGTTTTGAATGAAAACCTATTTAGAAGAAAGATAAATCTTTTTTGTTGGTTTTGGTATGTTGTTTGGCACTTTACAATTCTGTGAGCACATTATAATTCAGTGTGTTTTATACTTGCTGGATTGTTTCATGGCCTGTCAAATCTTGCTATGCACTTTAGTGGTAGATACAATGGGTTATAGTATATATGATAGCTTTAATGTAATGCAGTGATTCAGAGAGTCATAGCCAATTATTTTAAATTGTGTTGTGATGTCATTTATTGTTTTGTATTTAAATGGTGATTTTTACTGGTTCTGTAGCCTTTGATAAAGGATTCTGTATATCCAAAACACATCAGGCGATTTCTGATGTTTGCATGTAATAAAGCACATTTTATGTTTTCCTATTTGAAGCTCCAGTGACTTTTTGCCATAAGGGTGTGAGTGCAACAGGGTTTTTTGGGGGGATTCTTTTTTTCAGCTTTCTTTATGCCCCCTTATACCTGCTAACCTGATCTCTCTCTGGCGGGGACACTCAGTGCGATCTGTTCCTGCCTGCCTGAAGCCTCCAGACTCCACTCCTCAAACATGGGTTCATCTCCCTGCTGCACCACCTGACTGCTGACCCCCTGGCTCTGAGCCCCCCGTGGTGGGACTGCCGACTCCACTGGTGCTCTATCTAGAATCTAGTGGAGCAACCAGGGAGCAGAGGGAGTGCCCAAGATGGAGCTGGGAGGAACAACACTGGATGTGGGGACCAACCACTGGTCCTGCCTTCACCTATCAGGATCCGGGGATATTCACTTTTTCTGTCCCCACCCCGCAGAGCTCGGATGTGCAATGACAGCCAGCATCCACCAAGCTCTGCCCCCAGTGCCATGCGGTGGCGTCGCCTTGTTCCTGGCTACCCCTGACCATCGCCAAGGGTCACTCAGGAGTGATGCAGTCCCTACACCCTCTCCAGAAAGGGAGAGCTGTCTATAGGATGCTCAATCCCTCCCTGCCTCTACCAATCCCTGACAGCCCGGGCTCGTTCCTGAACCCGGATTGACAGTGTGGCATGAGGTGAGGCATCTAGAGTCTTAACCCTTGTGATGCTTGGCCAGCTGGTTATGATTGTTGTATAATATTTGTAATATAAAAATATAGTATGTGATTGTCTCACATAAGACAGTCTGTGCTTATGGGTGTGCCCCCCCAACCTGGTTTCAGTGAAGCTACAGCGACAAGTGACCCAAAACCAGGAGGTAATTACATTTTTTTGTCTTAATTAAAACTGACCCAGGTGCCAGGATATATGGCTCAAAAGGTTTTATGATTCCTATAGGAAGAACATTGATACCACCATGGTGCTAAAAGTTGTAAAACCCTTTGATATTCCTTGGGAATGGACACTACACAAGATCAAAGAGAAAATGTTTAATTAAGGAGTCATATTTAGGAAGTGGAATTTTTGCTCATGTCACCTTATTTAATATACCTCCTGATAGGACATCATTTTTGTATTTTTTTCTATTCTAAAAGGGAGGAGCTAGATGACTCACCAAGGGGGTGGAGAGATGGAGTTGAAATGTATCCTTATAACTGGGGAATATGACATATTATTTTAGGACTAGGAGAGAATCTAACTAAGGCACTTATAGAGGTAATACATTAGATGGAAAAAGTCTAACTGTATTGTGGTAGGAGTTTTTGTTTTGTAATCTTCCTTTGTTCTTTTATGTGATTGTGAGCTCTTTGCTATATTGTTCTGTGTTTACATTTGACATATTGTATCCTCTTTTAGTAAAGTACCTGTTATTTTGAAAGACTGCCAGTCCTTTTTGCATGTGACATACAGAGGGCTAAGTCTGACAATTGTTCAACAGCTTGATGGTGTTACTAAACAGAGAAAAGGTAAGAATATACCTAAGGTCTTTTACAGAGTTTTAAGGGTTCATGTTGGAAGTCTGGCTTGGTGCCCATGGAGAAAGATTGTACCGCAATCCCCGAAGAGGGTACATATCTGAGCCTGTACATTTGGGTATGCTAGCATAAGGTTCACAGTTTGAATCCCCCCAGAACTTGAGACTAAAGGTGATTCAGACCCAAAAGCAGACAGGAGGGATACCCTGTCTGTTACCTGTTCACACTATTGTGCTCTGAGGTTGGCACTCTGGGAACAGAGGGCCTGACCTGCTGAGTGCATTTGTGACAGATTTGGTTGACAGCTGTGTGAAAAAATTGGTAACACAAGCTTTAACTGTTCAGTGTGTCAGCTTAATGCTGTACAGCTCACTTGCAAAATAAGGCAGTGATTTATTTAAAAAAAAAGGAAACAAAACTATAGCATTTTGCTTATAGTCAAGTTCCTACCTGTTTTATTTTTTTCTGAAGTTCAACTTAGAGTAGCCATAGTTGGGGAAGAAGATGGCTTCCAACTACAGTAGGTACACTGCAGACACTGCAGACTACTTGAGGCAGTTGTGCCAGGACAGAGGAATTCTGCACAAGTTGAGAGCCACCAAGCAAAACCTCATGGATGCCCTGATGGCAGCAGTTGCCCAGAGCATCGAGTCACAGACTATGACTATAAAGGACCAAGCCTTGGGCATGGAGAGGCCAGCGGCCAGTGCAGTGTCCAGATCTGGTGAGGAGGGCAGCAGGGCCAGTGCAAGTGAAGGGCCACAGCAGCAGGGGAAGGTCACCAGCATTCTGGAGCTAGAAGCAATCAGGCTACAGATTGAGTTGTGCAGAATGGAACTGCAGTTCCAGAGAGATGCACAGCAAGAACAGTGAGCAGCTGAGCATGAACAGTGAGAGGCAGACCATGAGGAACGTGAGCCCCAGAGATGACATGAACTGGAGAAGCTATGACTCCAACCACCAGCACCAGAGCAGGTGAATGGCTTGGGTTTAACTGAAACTACAGGACAGGGTTACAAATTAAATTTCAAATAGATAGCTGAATTTAAAGGGGGGAGGATATGGATGCCTTTTTAAATTCCTTTGAAAAAGTTTGTATTCCTGCAAACATTTCTAGAGGGTCCTGGAGTTTCCAGCTGTCCCCGCTACTTACCGGGAAAGCTCGGGATGCATAGGGTCAAAAGGACAATGAGGATAGCAATGATTACAGCAAACTTAAAGCTGCATTTTTAAAAAAGTTTGATTTAACTGCAGAAGCATACAGAGCTAAATTCTGTAAGCTCAGGAGAAGCCCTGATATGAGCTATGAGGAGCTAGCCATGAAACAATATCAGTTTTTAAAATGTTGGTGGGAAGGAATTGAAGCAAACTCTAGATAAAATTGAAAATTATATTTTGTTAGAACAGTTTTTTGGGGGGCATGCCCAGCAGAGCTGAAAACCTGGCTGGAGGCTCAAGATCCCAAAACAGTACAAGAGGCTGTTGAACTCTTGGACCGTTATGCCAAGAAAAGATCTGCTCTGAGAGCGGATGGGGCAGGTGTGGCAGCACAGAAAGGGAAAAGTGCACCTTCAGGGCAGCTAAAACCCTCACTGCCTCCACCGAAACCAGTTAGCCCCAGGTTTTAAAGAAAAGATTTCTCCGAGTAAAGAAACAAATGTTGGGTTTGTAAAGAAACTAGGCATATTGCCAGACAGTGTCCCAAAAGGATGAGCAATATGCAGAATGGGGCTAAGAAAGAAGTGGGTTGTTTGTGTGTCCCCGGAAGCATGCCTGTGAACATGAGGGGACACATGCACCCGGTCATGGTGAATGGTGTACAGACACAAGGGTGAAAGGACACAGAGGCATCCCTGACATTAGTAAAAGGGGATCTGGTAGAGCCTGGTCAGCTTATAGCCAATGAATCTGTAACTGCACAAGACTTTACTGGTGAGGAGAAAACATTGCCACTCGCTAGTGTTCTCCTAGACTGGGGTGAAACAGGGGGAACTGTGCAACAGGTGGCTGTAGCCATCACTTTAGCAGTTGATGTCATCCTTGGTAACAATCTTCAACAGGGGATGGTGTATGCAGTTACCCATAGCCAAGCAGCAAGGGAAAATTGTAGTTCCCTGTACCCCACAGAAGTCATTGTGGAAATCACTGGGAGGCTGGTTCCCCAGCCTGTGTCTCCTGATATGGAGACTAATGAAAAGGAGGTAGAAATTTCCCCAGTAACAGTTAACCACACAGCTATGGAGGATTACTCCAAAGAAGGAGGGGTGACCCATTGTCAGAGGGTTGGGATTGACAGTGATCCTGAGTGTCCTGATGCTATTGCTAGAGACCCTAGTTTAGAGACTGAAGGGGGGCCTGTCCCATGCCTTGGGAATGTGTAAGGAGTTTGCAGCTGCTCAGAAAAGTGATTCTAGTCTAGAGAAGCTGAAGGCTTGGGCAGATGCAGATGGAGCACAGGGAGGTGATGGTAAACATAATGTTTATTGGGAAAATGAACTGATGTATACTCAGGCTGTCAAGACAGAGGGAGGGGTGATAGGCATGCAGTTTGTCATTCCCCAGGGATACCATGAGCAGTTGCTCAAGACTGCACACAATATTCTCTTCTCTGGTCATCTGGGAATCACATGCACTATGCAGCAGTTGGCCCAGAATTTTCATTGGCCAAACTTCACCCAGTAGGTGAAGGAGTATTGCAAGTCTTGTCACCGGTGCCAAGAAATAGGGACGGTGGGTAAGAAAACCCAAGCTGCCCAAATTCTATTGCCCATAGTGGAGGAGCCATTCTGGAGGGTGGGAATGGATATTGTGGGGCCTTTAAATACCCCCAGCTCCTCTGGGAAGAGGTTCATCCTTACTCTGGTGGATTATGCCACCCGGTATTCTGAGGCAGTCACCCTATCTTCACTGAGGACAGACAAAGTGGCAGATGCCTTACTTGGGATTTTCTGCCATCTTGGGTATCCGCAGCAGGTTATCACTGATCGAGAGGGTTCCATCATGTCGGACCTGGTGAAATGTTTGTGGGAGAAGTGTGGGGTGGTGCAGAGGTGCATGACATCTTATCACCCACAAGTCAATGGGCTAGTGGAAAGATTTAACGGTACCCTGAATTCAATGCTCCAAGAATTTGCTGAACAGCATGGGAGGTACTGGCAGAAATACCTTCCCCACCTGTTGTTTGCATACAGGGAGGTGCCCCAAGAGTCAACAGGATTCCCCCCTTTGAGCTCTTACATGGACTAGGGGTACGTGGACCCCTAGACTTGATCTGTGAGGACTGGGAGGCAAGCACACCACCCAGGGAACTCCCATAGTGGATTATGTCCTTAGTTTTAGGGAAAGGCTGAAGGAGCTTATGATGACAGCCCAGAGCAACCTGGCAGCTGCTCAACAGAAACAAAAAGTGTGGTACAACCACAGAGCCAGAGTACACTCATACACAGTGGGTCAGGAAGTCAGGGTCCTTATCCCGGTCCAGAAAGACAAGCTGCAGGCTGAGTGAGCAGGACTGTACAAAGTGGTTAGAAAGGTAAATGACATGAACTATATCATAGAGTTACCTGACAGAAGACATACAGAAAGAATGTACCATGTCAACATGATGAAGCCATATGTTAATAGGACTGACATGATGTTTGCAGTATGTAGTCCTGGGGAGGGGACAGAGGAAGGAGACCCCCTTCTGGACTTGCTGGAAGAAAGCAAGTGGAAGTCCTCTGTGGAGGTAGTTAAATTGTCACCACAGCTGGCTACAGACAAGATCCAGGAAGTAAGGGAGGTTTTAGCAGACTTTGCCCCACTGTTTAGCACCAAGCCTGGACTAACCCCCATGGTGACACATGATGTGGAGACGGGGACACAGACAGCCATACAGCGGACAGCATATTGGGTGTCAGAGGCTGTCCAAAAGGACATTAGGAGGGAGGTGGAGGAAATGTTGGATTTAGGGATAATCCAGAGATCCTACAGTCCCTGGGCCTCACCTGTAGTCCATGTACCCAAGCCAGATGGCTCTACTCATTTCTATGTGGACTGTCATGGACTGAATGCAGTCACAAAGTCAGAAGCCCACCCGATGCCCTGGGCGGACAAACTCCTGGACAAGTTGGAAGGGGCGACATACCTTATGACTATTGACCTGACAAAGGGGCATTGGCAGGCAGAGTTAACTGACAGAGCTAGGGAGAGGTTGGCCTTCATCACTCCAATAGGCTTATTTGAATTTAAAGTAATGCCTTTCCGAATGAAGAATGCCCTGGCCACTTTACAAAGGTTTGTGAACCAGATGTTAAATGGTGCTGAGGAGTACACCGTGGTGTACCTGGATGACAACGCCATCTTTAGTTCCAGCAGGGAGGAACACCTGTCCCACCTTAGGGAAGTGCTGGGCAGGATACAGAGGACCGGGCTCACTGTCAGAACTGAGAAGTGCCAGGTGGCCATGGCTGAAGTGGCATACCTCAGGCATGTTGTAGACCGAGGACAGCTTCATCCTAACCAAGTAAAAATAGAGGTTATCAAGGCATGGCCTAGACCAGAAATGCAGACGCAGGTCAGGAGTTTCTAGGGACAGCAGGGTACTTTAGGAAATTTGTACCCAATTACAGTGCCCTGGCTGCTCCCCTATCTGACCTGGTTAAGAAAAAGATGCCTAAGAAAGTTACCTGGGAACCAGCCTGTGAAAAAGCCTTTACCAGACTGAAGGAGGCACTGTGCAGTGCTCCTGTATTGACAAGTCCTGACTATAGGAGACCCTTTATAGTCCAGACTGTGGATATTGGGGCAGTACTGAGTCAGACATCCAACCAAGGGAAAGATCAACCTGCAGTGTACCGCAGTAAAAAGTTACTTCCCAGGGAGCAGGCTTACTCTACTGTGGAAAAAGAGTGTCTTGCCATAGTGTGGGCCCTAGAGAAATTAGATCCATACTTATATGGGCAGCATTTTGAGGTATACATGGACTACAACCCCCTGGTTTGGCTGTCCCAAATGGGAAAAACTAATGGTAGACTATTAAGATGGATTCTTGCCTTGCAAGGGTATGACATGATGATCTTACATAGGGTTGGAGTGACCAACCAGAATGCCGATGGCCTGTTGCGTCTATATGAGGAGTGAACTGACTTAGGAAGCTCATCTCATGCAGGGTATAGAGCCCCCAAATTCATTCTAGGTGGGGAGGAGTGTGATGCTTGGCCAGCTGGTTATGATTATTGTATGCTATTTGTAATATAAAAATATAGTTTATGATTGTCTCACATAAGACAGCCTGTGCTCCATTGGTGCCCCCCCCCCCAGATTTCAGTGAAACTACAAGAATGTATTAAACTGACCAGGAGATCTCTGTAATGTAATTAACTTCCTTGAGAAATTGCATTTTATGGCCTTTTTATGACTTGTTGCCGCTTTGAAGTGGGGAAGCTAAATATACAGTTTATTACAGGACAGGACATCATTTAGCTGATTCCTGTCAGGTTATCTTGCACCTAGGTGAAGGATTGCAGGGTTGTAAATCTTCAAAGGAACTGGCTGATCAAAGACTCATAATGTGGGAAATGAGTTTTTGCTGATGTCACATTATTTAATATATTTCCTGACAGGAAATCATTGTTTGTATTTTTTTAATTCTAAAAAGGAGGAGCTAGATGACTCACCAAGGGGGTGGGGAGATGGAGTTGAAATGTATCCTTGTAACTGGGGAATATGACATATCATTTTGGGACTCAAGAAAGACAGATCTCTGATCTAACTATAAGCACTACAGAGGTAATACATTAGATAGAAAAAGTCTAATTGCATTGTGGTTGGAGTTTTTGTTTTGTAATCTTCCCTTGTTCTTTTAGGTGATTGTGAACTCTTTGATATATTGTTCTGTGTTTACATTTTTCATATTTTTATCAGCTTTTAGTAAAATCTTTATTTGAAAGATACTGCCTGGGTGTGTCTGTCAGTTCTTTTTGCATGTGACGTATAGAGGGTTAAGACTGACAAAAACTGTTCAAAAGCTTGATGGTGTTACCAAATTGGAAAAAGGTAAGAATATACCTAAGGTCTTTTATAGAGTTTTAAGGATTCATTTTGGAAAGCCTGGCTTGGTGACCCTGGTGAAAGATTGCACCGCAATTACCCAAAGAGGGTATGTATCTGAGCCTGTACATTGGTTACACTAGCATAAGGTTCATAGTTTGAATCCCCCCCCCAGAACTTGAGACTAAAAGTAATTCAGACCCAAAAGAAGACAGGAGGGTTACCCTACATGTTACCTGTTCACATTACTGCGCTCAGAGGTTGGCACTGTGGGAAGAGCGGGCTTGACCTGCTGAGTGCATTTGGGACAATCATAAATAGGGTGACCGAAGTTTAGAACAAAAACAGGCAAGAGGCAACAGTGCACAGGCCCACAGGAAAAGCACCAAGTGTCTTTCACTGTGTAGTAATGAATTTAAAGGATTTGGAGATAAAAAGTAAGGTGAAGGTAAGTCCTTAAAACCTAACAAAGCATTTAAGAATATAAAAAGTAAACTGAGTTGCATGCTAAGCAAGCTCCATGGATTGGCAAAGTGAAAAATCCATGAATTACTTTATGTCTCAACAGTAAAGGGCAAACACCAGAAAGACTCCACCTTAAGCAGCATAAAAACCAAAACAAAGTATGGCAATGCACAGTTAAAAAGTGGCAAGCCTGTTAGGCAGCATAGAATTAGAATAATTTGCCAGCAAACATTTCAGTCAGAGCAACCGTAAATGTGTTGCATTCTTCCTTTTTAAATTACAGAAGCAAATACCTCAAACAGGATTAATACAGACTGTTGTATAAACTAAGAATAATACGCAGGACAGAAAACATGATGATGACAACCTTAGGATTGGTATGTGTGGGTACAGAATAAATGTGTAAATTAAACTTTGTAAAATAGAAAAATTGAGAATGGAAAGATAAAATTTATGTATATTTTTTAGCTAGATTAAAGGAAGAAAATGAGCCCCGTGAACAAGCTCTGGTGTAGAGTGAAACGTAGGGGAAAGCAATAAAAGGTTGAAAGTTTTTTAAGCATTGTAAAGTCTATGATTCTTAAAAGGGCCCCCAGAACACATTACCTTGACAAATTTATATGATACCCCTGAGCTGGCAAAGAGACGTAGTGGCTTTCAATAATCCAGATGTGCTTTAACCCCTATGTGTGTTATTGAATAGAGATGTAAATGGATATTGATAGGTAGTAGGTGGAGTGGGGGAGGAATGACACATAAAAAACTAGACTAATCCAGTCTAGTGACTGCCATGAAGTTAAGCTATTTTTGTTTCTATTACCATTTAAGGTTTGGGTTTTTATTTGGGGGGGGGGGATGGTCTGGAAAAGTTTTTGAAAGTTTTTGGGAGGGTGGGATTGTTTTTGTGTTTATTTTTGGTTTTGGTTATTTTTTTCTCCACTCCCAATTTAGAAACTAGAATGTCTTATATGTTTCAGATGGAATATGCTTGTGCCTTCTCCTATAGGGTGAACAATTTAGAAACTAGAATGTCTTATATGTTTTGGCTGATACATGCTTGTGCTTTCTCCTACAGGGTGAATTCCCCAAAAATGATACTAATGACTGCTGTTTGAATGCCACTTATGATGTTAGTAGCTAATGTATATTGTGCCACTTTTAATGTAAATGGAATGCATACTTCTACTAAGAGAACACGGGTCCTGAATTACATAAATAAATCTAGGGCTGATTGTGTGGCATTGCAGGAGACTTGTTTAGATGATGATGAGGTTAAAAAAAAAAAAAGTGTATGGCTGTTTTTTTGGTTTTGTTTTGTTTTTCTACTGGGACCAGAAGAAGGGCAGGAGTAATGTTAATATTTAGGAAAAACCCTGGTCTTACTATATTAGATACTTTTGCAGATTCACAAGGACGTATGATTATGGTAAAAGCAAAAATATATAAGCAAGTCATTACTTTTGCTTCTCTATATGCACCATTTGTGAATTATAGTCAGTTCCTAGCAGTAATTACTCAGGGCCTGATACACTTACAGGCCGATAGAATAGTTTTAATGGGGACTTTAAATCACTATTGAACCCTGAACTAGATAGGACTTCCAAAACATCCTTTTTCAATAAAATGCATACCAAATTATTGAATAATTTCTTTTTCCAGCATGATTTGAGGGATGTCTGGAAAACGGTGAGACCCAAAAATATACAGTTTACCCATTATGACAAAAAAAGAAGGGCTTTACTACGATTTATTTTATAATGGTTTTCAAAACAATAATTAAACACATTGATCACATAGAAAATAAGTCTAGATAGCAGTGTCAGTGGCTCAGTAGGTAGCACATTCTCCTCTGAGGCTGGGAGATCAGAGGACTGTGGGTTCAGTTCCCACATCTGGCACTTGGGTTAATATCCCAGTACTGACACTGTATTGCAGCATGAGAGGGGTGCTGCACTTCTGAGGTGCTGTCTTTCAGATGAGACATTAAACTGAGGTCCCATCTGCCTGGATTGGTGGTAGTTCAGGTGGATGTTAAAGATCTCCTGGCACTTATCGAAAAGAGTAGGGGAATTCAAGATGAACAACTCTGAGACTTGTAGGAGGGCAGCAGCCAAGGCCAACAGGATGCTGGGATGCATCGCTAGGGGGATCACCTCCAGAAGGAGGGAAGTGATACTCCCTCTGTATAACTGCTTGGTGAGGCCGCACCTGGAGTACTGCGTGCAGTTTTGGAGGCCACACTTAAAGAGGGACATTAACCTCCTGGAGAGGGTCCAGAGGAGGGCAACCAAAATGATTTGGGGCTTGGGGGACAGGACCTATGAGGAGAGGCTCGAAGAGCTAAATATGTACACTTTGGAAGAGAGAAGGGACCGGGGGGACATGATAGAGGTCTTCAGGTACATGAAGAGGGTAAATAGGGGAGGAACAGTGAGGGTGCTTAGAAGGAAGGAGGAAGGGGCCACTAGAGGGCATGGGTGGAAGCTGGAGGGGGGAAGATTCAGGGGAGAAAGGAGGAGGTGCTACTTCACTGAGAGGGTGGTGGAGCCATGGAATGCACTACCTAGGGGGCTGGTGGAGGCAGAGACAGTGGAGGGGTTCAAGAGGGGGTGGGACAGGTACAGGGGAAGGGTTCAGGAAGCAAAATCCAATGCAGCAAGAATATCCAGAACTGGGAAGGGAGAAGCCAGAGAAGGCAAGGGGGACAGCAAGGTCAGCACCCAGGGTGGGGGCTGACCAAACGAGCAGACACGAAAGACCATTAGGCCTATTCTGCTGGCATTTTAGTATGTTAGTATGTAATTTCCCCAGTGTCCTGGACAAATTTCCCTCATTCACTAAAAAAAATACTACCAACAGCTTAATCTGGTTCAAGGTCAGTTGGCATTCATCTGTATCCCCCTCCCACGGGTCATGCCTGAAAATAGGCAGGATTTGTCTAGTGCACTTACCCGGTCAACAAAAACTAAATAAATAAATAAAGTCACACGTATTATCTGAGCACGCCTTAATAATGGCCAATATAAAATTAGTGGATCCCAATAGAAGAAAATTCTTTGCCTGGAGGTTAAATATTGAGATTTTGGGAGATCCAGCAAGAGAAAATAAGGAAAAGTATAGAAGAATACTGGCACTTTAATGGGTCAACAGATAAAATCACCTTATCTTTATCAGATCCCTTTTAAGCGGTACTGAGGGGAATAATAGTGTCTTATCAAGCATACAAGAATAAAAGTATAAAGTTAAAAGGGAAAGAGCTAGACTTAAAAATTAAAGATTTAGACCAGAAAATTAAAACAGACCATGATCGATATTACGAAGAATGGGCTAAAGTGTGGGTAGAAAAAAATGAATTAAACAATATGGAAGTATTGTATAGCATTAAAAAATTAAAACAATTAAGATACCTTAACCTGCCTTGCTTGCTGCATTACTTCTTGCGAGTCAGAAGCCCTGAGAATTAAAAAAAATGCAATTATTAAATATGAAACAGTGAGGTGCTAGTAAAGAAAACAGTGATCAGGGGGACAAGCTGTTGGCAGCAGGGCAAGAGCCCAGCAGAATTCAGAGGGGCCCATAAGTGTAGCAACTGGTCGGCCTTCAGGAAAGTGGTAGCCATGATGCAGGGATTGGCACATGTGTGTGTATGTATTGGGGCATCATGTTGAGCACAGTGGCTATCATGTTGGAAGCCGTACAAAGCAATGACAAAAGAAAAACAACTAAATTAATAATAAAGGGGAATAGAGAGCATAGGGACTCACAGGGCATGAATATGTACAGTATTAAATCTAACACGTAGGAGTCAGCAGTAAAATGAATTCAGTGAGTATGCTGGGAAACATAAGCTGCACATGTACAGCCAAAGGTCACCATCTTGGGTACTTTGACTGTTCTACAGTGGCCAACTAGCACTTGCATACTGAATGGTTGCCTTATTGGGCATGGCAGCTGCTGTACAGCAGTGCACTGTCGCAGGCATGGAGGTTGGTTCATGGGGGACAATTGGAAAAAATGAGGACAACTAAAATGAATAAATGAATAAAAAAGTAAAAGGAAGAGAAGTTTCAGGTGGCACTGGCATAGGGATGAGGTGGGTCCCCAGGTTGCAAGGAGACCAAGGTGTAGAACAAAGAGTGGTGGTGAGCAGCGCGTCCAGAGCCAGAAACCAGTTCTACCATGCTAAAATGACAACAGTGTTGTCAAAGTTTGGCATGGTGAGCTCCCCAATGTCAATAGGTGAAATTTCGCCTGTCAAACATTGCGTGTTTTCTAGCAGGGGGCATGCACCCCCTGAACCCCCATGAGGGGGGCTGTGCCCCCCCACACCCCCTTCTTAAAATATTTAACCCAAGTCAGAGTTATTTTGAGGGGGGCAAAGACAGTGAAAGGGTGAATTCTTCCTGTCTCACAGAGACAATCTCAAAACTGTCGAGATTGTCGCTGTGAGGGGATTTCACTGTTGTGTGTTCACTGTGCGAATGGCATACCCCAGAAACCACCATCTGGGGCATAACACACGTCATGAATGCACAGCTATGAGCCATCATTTTAGGTATGGCTTTCGCCATTGGGAACCAACATGTTCTACTGGCTGTTGCATGCTACCAGTTTGTTCCATCTTTGCAGGGCTGCAGAATTGCCATGTTCTGCTGGTCTCTGGCAGGAAGCAACTAGATAAGACTGGGGACAGAGGCTGGACAGGATAACAGGAGGTAGCACTGGGCTTCAAAAAAAGTGAAAACTGAAGAAGGGAGTAGAGCACAGCTGAGGCAGACCAGAATGATATGGGGCCGGCTGCAGTGGAGGCCACTCCTGAAAGGATAGTGGGAAAGCAGAGTAAAAAGATGGGAAGCCATGGCTGGGCTCACAACAGGATGGTCCTGGGTGGTGTTGTGAGCCAGAAGAAATGGGGGAGTATGTAAAAAAAATAACAAGATAGGCAAATTAATTTTTGTTGGAGAAACACTGGTAGGAAGTCAGGCTGCCATGACAAGACCCTACCCTGGTGAGCCCAGGTTTCCCAAAGTGGTTGGGTATATAAAAATACATTTTTGAGAGCAATCAATGATGAAGTTATATGAGGAAAAGATAACTCACATTAACTCAATGTTGTGAATACAGTGTGGCCCAATGATGACATCAAGCTATAGTGAACAGGGGCACGTTGTCTGTCTTTCTTTATCTCAGCTTAGTGAGAAGAAATCAACATGCTTGGAAAAAGAAAAGTGGTGGAATAAAACTGGGATTGTGGAGTTCAGAAAGCAGATGAAGGCCCTAGTCCAGCTGAGAGGCAAGGCATGGTGTGATGTCTGTTCTGTGAACTCGAGGGGTGAGTTCACAAACCCAAAGGGGAGTCTTTCGGTGCTTCTGAGTCAGCCAACAGCCCCCAGTGGAGCCAACAGGGCAGGGAACAGTGCCCTGTCAACCAGTGTCAGAAGGGCAGGGTAAGAAGAGCACACCAGCACCATTGCATCCTGCATTCAAAAAGCCAGCCACCAAGAAGTCAGGACAGAGCAGGAGGCGGCGACAGACACCACCAGTGCCCCAGTCATTCCAGAACCAGGTAGTCCCAATTAGTAGTACCAGCTTGGTGTCAAAGAGGTCCAGGTGAGCAAGGAGGACCTAACCCCCTTGCTGGCCCAGTGGATCACATGAGGGTCTGAAGAGGATGTCACTCAAAACCATGGCTCCAGAAATTGACCTCAACTCCAGTGAGGCCCATTCAGGTCCAGTTGCTGGCCCCTACTCTTCCAGTAGTGTTCCACAGCAAAATAGTCCCTGTGAAAGTGGAAACAGGCCATTTGCTGGCAGTTGAAGGCCTGTCCCAGACAGGTGGCCTGGCCTTGTGGGTGGGGGTGCCTGCTTGGTTTCTTGTTGCCTGGATGGGAGGACTAGGGATTTCAATAAGAGGGCCACAGTCACTGGCATCAGAACAGAAACTCAACCAGCAGTAGCATACCTTGAAGGGCAAGTACGTAGGTGGGAAAGACCTTTGACTCAGGGGGAAACGTCAACCTTGGGGCTGGCCACACCCAAGATAGAGGTGGCCAGAGTCCAGGCAGTGGCCTCTCCTCCAGTGATGGATTTTGTAAGTTTGGGAGTCAGTAGGGTCTCTCATTACTGGGAAGGTGTGGTTACAGACCTTGAGTGGGTTATATGTAGATATTTTCACACTTTTGCATCAGCCCAAGGTGCCTGATGAAGATACACTGCTGCCCCAAGCTTGGGAAATCCACAGAGAGTCACCAAACAAATCTTCAGCTGCCACACCTGGAATCTGTAAGAAATTTATTGATGACCTATTCAGCGTCTTGCAGGGTAATGATCTTCCGTTACAAAGATTCTTGGATTATGTAAACTCAAGAAAACCTAATTTAACCTTCAGTATGAACTACAGTCTAGAAAGTGTTCCCTATCTGGACATTGTGATCAGAAATACAGATACGGGTTTTGAAACAACTATATCGTAAACCCACTGCTAGAAACACCATCTTACATGCCTAAAGTTATTAATCAAGGAATCTCATTCAAGGTATTCCATATTCACAATTTTTAAGAATCACAAAGAATGGGTGCCGGTCCGCTGGCGCAGAGGCAGGGTGTCCATCTGCAATGCCGATGACCCAGGTTCAGAAACAGACTCGGTACATCAGAGAGCCAGCCGGGGGAAGAAGGACTGAGTGTGCTAAAGACTGCTCTCCTTCTCTGGGGGGGATAGAGTGTCTGGCACACAACAGACCCCTGGCAGAGGCCAGGAGGATCCATTGTGCTCATGCTATTACCTGAAGGGGAGGGGTGGACATGGGTTGTTATTGCACGTCCCCACCCCCAGGTACTGCTGCATTCACAAAAAATCTCAGCCCCCCAGCATGATGCCCAATTCCATCCCACCCCTGCTACCTAAAGTGTCCACCAGGGGAGTCCCACTCCCATGGCCCCACCCTGGGGGACAAGCCAGGATACATTACCATGCACCTTAGGGAAGGGGTGCCCACCTGGTGACCCCAACTGGGGGTAAACCAGGGCGTGAGGGGCAGCACAGGTATGGGCTATATTCCAAATTTGAAAAGGAAATGCATGATTCAATGGATAGGTTTGAGGAACATGGTTGTAACATAAAACTATTACAAAGGGTTTATACCAGAGTACAGAATGTAACACAGGAACAAGTTTTGCAAGGTACTGCCCATAGAAAGGTGTATAACAGAGTTGTATTTGCCACAAAATACAGTATGAAAATTTCACAGACGAGAATAATATTAAGTTCTCATTGGGATATCCTAAGGGACTTCCCCACAATGCTGGAATTTTTAATGAACCACCATTAGTTGTGGTCAAAAAGGTTCTGACAACTGAAGACAAATTAGTCCATACAGATCATTATCAAATGTGGAAATCCCAGGGACAACAACTGCTATTGGGACCATCAAGGCCAGGCATGGTCCCTTGTGGACATTGTCATGTGGACATATCAGCAAAAAGTATGTTTATATACTGTGCACCCATTTATGGTACTAATAAGAAGCATCATAACAAACAACCCATAACGTGTGAATCAATTGAAATATTGTTTTGTGCTGCAGTGCCCCTGTGACTGAATATACAGTGTGTATATATATAAATATATATATATATATATATATATATATACTCTGTACATATATATATATATATATATAGTCAAAACCACAAGACAATGAAAGGTGTGAATACAGAAGCGTAAATCACGTAAGAAATCAGTTATAGACCCCTGTAATGGAGCATTTTAATGCTACAGGACACTCATGTACCTCATTAAGGTTCAGAAGTTTAGAATTAATCTCCCCACCTGCTAGAGGGGGAGATTTTGACAAAATTTTAGAACTCTGTGAGATGCGTTGGATCTTTGAAATGGATGTCTTGAATCCTAATATTGGTATGAATAAAGACACTTACTGAAGCGTTTGTTGGTAATGAGGTTTTATTTATGTATACTGCTTCCACTGTAAACCTGTTCAATGGTTTAGTTATGAATCTATTTCTCTACATCATCTTATTTTGGTGTTTCAGTGGATGTTATGTCCTGCAACACCTTAGATTATCCTAGATATGTATGTATTATATATGTATTATTAGGGGCAACGGATTTAACAATATTACTCAGTTTAATTTAAGTCTACACAGTATACAAAAAGCATTTTGCTTTGATTGTAACCACCCTTGACATCATGTGTCTGTATATATCATGATTTGATTTAGCCCAACATCAGTTATATGTGCCTGCACATCCATTCAATACATACTCTATGTGAGAAGTACTGTCACTTTAAATATGGTATTGCTATAGTGGAATCTTTGATAAGGTTTATTTTGACATTGATGTATCTCACATTAGTTTAATAGTATAGAGTGAGACTATTTAACATCTCAATATGGCCTATGGAGGAAACATAGAAAATATAGAATTTGACAGCAGATAAGTACCACTTGGCCCACCTAGTCTGGCCATTTTTCTACCTAACAGATAAGCTGCAGATCCTAGTTGGCCAACAGCCTACTTCCTCTTACCCCCCCCCTCAACTAGGACTGCCTTATGTCTGTCTCATGCATTCTTGAATTCCCCCATTGTTCTTGACTCCACGACCTTCTCAGGAAGGCTGTTCCATGCATACACAATCCTCTCCATGAAAAAATACTTCCTCACATTACCTCTGAGCTGTCCCCCCTCTATCTTCAAATTGCGCCCCCTTGTTCTTGCACATCTCTTTTTCTGAAAGATACTACCCTCTTGGACTTTTTTGATTCCCTTGAGGTACTTGAAAGCTTCTATCATGTCCCCCCTCTCCCTTCTTTCCTCAAGGATATACATATTAAGCTCCTTTAGTCTCTCTTCAGTATGTCTTCTGATACAGACCCTGCACCATTTGGTTGCCCTCCTCTGGACAGCCTCCACTCTGTCTATGTCTTTGCAGAGATGGGGTCTCAGAGAACTGTACACAGTACTCAGATGGGGTCTCACCAACTGTCTGTACAGAGGATAACAACTTCCTGTTTTCTACTGTTGATGCCTCTCCCTATGCATCCCAGTATCCACCAGCCTTCCTTACTGCCTTCTCACATTGCTTGCCCACCTTTAGGTCATCTGATATAATTACCCCCAGGTCCCTTTCCATTTTTATTGTTGTCAGTATCTCACCCCATTGTGTACTCTTCCCCTGGGTTTTTGTTTCCCAGGTGCATTACCTTGCACTTCTTTGCATTGAATCTAAGCTGCCATACATTTGACCATTCCTCCACCCTTGCCAAATCCCTTCTCATCCTTTCCACTCCATCTTGTGTATCAACCCTGTTGCAGATCTTTGTGTTGTCTGAAAAGAGACATACTTTTCCTTCCAGTTCCTCTGCAAAGTCACTTATAAAGACATTAAAAAGTACCGGTCCCAGTTCTGATCCCTGCGGTACCCTGCTAGTAACTCTCCTTTCTTCACTGTTGACTCCGTTTACTACTATCCTTTGCATCCTGTTGTCCAGCCAATTTTTTATCAAGACTACCACCTTGGGACCCACTCCAAGGCTGGCTAACTTGTTTATTAATCTTTTGTGTGGGACTGTATCAAATACCTTGCTAAAATCTAGGTAGGCCATGTCCACAGCCCCTTCCTGGTCTGCTACTTTGGTCACCCAGTCAAAGAAATCTATTAGATTCATCTGACACAACCTTCCCACTGTGAATCCATGCTGCTTTGGGTCCTGTGCCCCACTGGCCTCTAGGTGCTCAACAATTCTTTCCTTCAGAAGTGATTCCATCATTTTCCCTACCACTGAGGTCAAACTAACTGGTCTGTAGTTTCCTGCCTTTGCCTTGCTCCCACATTTGTGAAGAGGAATCACAACCGCACTCCTCCAGTCCTCAGGTACCACCCCATCCTCCCATGATTTGTTAAAGAGAGTAGTCAGCGGTGTCACTAGTTCACCCCTTAGTTCTTTTAGAATTCTTGGGTGAATCCCATCAGGCCCTATTGCTTTGTCAATCTTCAATTTTATTAGTTCTTTCAGAACCCTTCCTTCTGTTAATGGACTGGTATCGACCCCATCGCCAGAGTGTTTCTCTTGTTTAGTTTAGGTACCTCCCCCTCCTCTTCCTTTGTGAATACGGATCAGAAATATTTGTTCAGTATCCCTGCTTTTTCACTGTCACCCTCTGCCCACATTCCCTCTCCTTTATTAAGCCTCAGTATCCCTCCCTTGGTCTTTCTTCATTCCCTAATGTACCTATAAAAAGTCTTATCCCCCTTCTTAAAATAGTTAGCTATCCTTTCCTTGGTTTGGGCCTCTGCTAATTTTTAATTTCTGATTATTGCAATAAGAAAATTGGTCAAACAGAATAACTTTTTTCCTGTGAATGTGGGTATTATGGGTATTACAAAATCATGATGGAGGGCAGGCAACTGTTGGTGAAGGGCACTTTCTTCAAATTGTAAATGGATTTGTATGAATAATCATCACTGAAACTGATGGGATACAATATTCTTCCTATATACAGTATGAAATGGCGGAGGGTGTCCTTATGTTTTGGCACTTAGATGTGAACAATACAGCCACAACAGAGATGGGATGTAATAGGTTCTAATTGCACAAAGCATCAACCACCTGCAATAGCCTGCTCATGCATTTAAGCATTTAATACATCGCCTTGACCTGGAGCGCTGTTCTCTTGGAACAGCATTTGTGTATGGCTGCTTGGTAACCCTTGGTGCTTTGCATGCATGTCGCATGTTCAGGAGACGTGCTTAGTGATGTCATGAACATTGGGTCATGGCAGTGTTTTGAGTTTTATTTCTGGAACCTGAATGCCATAGGATACAATAACTAAATATATAAGCATTAAGTACATGAACACTGCCCTTTACATTAATGGCTCCACTACATTAAAGACATTTTTGAGCATGTTGCCAATTATCATTTGGGTTAAGCCTTTGCTTATGGTAGCCTAGCAACTGAAGGCACTTTTACAGTTCATCACACGCTTTTGAGATGCTTAATATGGCGCTAATCACATTGGGGTAAACTGAAGGATCTAAAGAGCTGGTGACACGTTCACGAGAACTTTAACAAAACCTAATATTTAGACACACTCCAGCTTGTATTTCCCATTAGTGCTGTATTTGTCCTCCCCATTATTTATTACTGAAGTCATCTGTATGAAAACAAGATCTTTGCTCCTAAAGAGTTTATCTATTCCTGCTGCTTTCTCTCTACCTGAAGTCATAGAGCACTGCTTGTGACATCACAGTTACTTCCATGGCAACAGATTGTGATGTCACAACAGATGTTTATGGTATCAAGTAGGGAGTAAGCTATAGAGGCAGATGGATCCTAAAGGAACTCTAAGCGATAAAGATCATGTATTAATGCAAATTTCCTTAGTATAAAATAATTGGGAGGAGAAATATATACAATGTAAATGGAATGCAGGCACAATTGTACCTAAGTGTTATGTTTTTTTAATTTATTTTTGAGGTGTCAGCAGCTCTTTAAGTCGAACATGAAAGTGGTCAGTTTGTGACTACCACAGAATATAGTTGAAAAGAAAGCTCATGTCCTTTTGAACAGATTTAAGCACTGGGATGCTTTTTAAAAAACTACACATAAAAAGTAAGTAGTGTTTGCACTAGAAACTCCAAGTAAATAAAGTTCACAAATGTGCTGTCTACCTTGGTTTTGATTCTAGGTATAAGGAGTACTTTCTAATTCTTGAAAGTTTGTGATGGGACTGCCAGGTATGATATCAAATTGGCTACAGTTTTTTAGAGACTTTTTTCCATTGGTGAGCATGAGTTGGTGTTTTGCTTATGGTGGCGGGGAGTGCAGTTTGAACTTATAAAACACTGGCAGGATGATTTGAACCTCCCTTAAAATTATTATATGTTTATTTTAGGGTTCAAATTGGAGTGTTTGTTGTAAAGAATGGAATTTCAAACCAAGTGAACTCTGAATACGCTTTAACATTTGCTTATTATGACCACCTTGAAAGGATCTGTCTAAGAAATGACTGGTGAATCAAAAAAAAAATGTTTTATATGTTTACCAGCTTTTTTAGGCAATCTCCTGAGGAGGTCTGTACCTTAGGCGAAACATAGAGGATCATTTTTATGCCTGGTTGGATTGTTCAAAATAAAATAAAATTGTTAGAAATAAAATAAATCCTGCTTTTGTTGCCCCTTAACTTGTATTTCTTTGCCCTCCCTCCCTTCTTGCAGGCAGCCCTCCTCGGGCATACCTCGCCCAGATGGATTGACTTGGCTCGTGATCCCAAGCCACCGATCCTCAAGGAGCTGCATCTGCTTGTGCAGCCTTTAGTCTCTGGTGAGCAGCCAGACTTTAGCCCGAGACCTGCTCCGTGAGCCAATTGGAGCACTCGGAGGCACTGCAGCCTCCCATTGGATGCCGCTCACTGCTCCTTCCACCCCATTGGCTCTGGGCTAATCCCTCAGGAAAAGACTGTCTCAGCTATCACTGGGAGTTCCCTTGAACCCAGTTTTCAGCCCCCACCTGCCCACCCCCCCTCCACTGATTAAATACACTTTTTTCCCCTGCCCGTAAACCGAGGTGCCTCTCCCATTGGCCACCTAAGCCCCTCTTTTCATTGGTGATCCGAAGCTCAGCCTGCATCCAATCATTTTACTGGCTGACTATCCTTCAGCTCTTACCCTAAACACTGCAGTGCTGCTTGAGCTGCTAATGCATTGCCACATTCTGAGATCTGTAACCATGTCTCTCCTGCCTGAACACATGCTCCTTCTTACTACCATAATCATCTGCTTCCCACCACTCCTGTATAACTTGCCACCAACACTCCCTAACCTGCCTCCCCCATCCTGCTGCACCTTGACAGACCCCATTATCCCTCTAACTCGGTGACCATCTCATCACCCAACCTAATCTAGTCCCACTACACCTTACATCCCTGCCCCTTCCTCCTTGCCCCCTCACACTCTTGGTTATTTCTGCAACTAACTTCCTCCTGACCTGTCGCTCATAGTCATTCATGCCCACTACCAAGATGGTGCTTGACAGCGTTATGGTGCTTACAAGTGTTTGCATGCTACCTTACTATTGGCCTCCTGCTCCTTGCAGCAGGGGACATACACCCAAACCCAGGCCCCCTAAACACCCCCATCTTACCAATTGCAGTGGGATCCTCTCCAAATACAATCACAACCACAAGCCTCACTGGAGCCCACCTCCCATGTGGCCTGCGTCTCTTGCACCTAAATATAAGAAGTCTACCCCTCAAACTTGACTCATTCCAGTTACTCGCAGCTCACTATGCCCCAGATGTTATCACCCTCTCTGAAACATGGCTATACAAGAATATCTTTGATACCTCGCTTACTATCCCAGGCTACACGATGGTCCGCCAGGACAGGTTGTCTAGAGGTGGCAGTGTGGCCATCTACATAAACTCAGATTTGCGCTACTCAGTAGTCCTAGCCAAGACCCAACCCCATGCCTACGAACTACTACTGCTACAACTGACTCCTCTTCTCCCTCCAGATCTGCATAGCTGGAGTTTACTGCCAGCTTGGCACACCAGCAACATCTGTCACTGACTTCCTCGTGCAAATCTCCTCCCTAACCACTACTGGTGTACTATATATTATGGGAGACTTCAAACACAATTGGCTAGCTCCATCCTTCAACAAAACCTGGACAGATATTTCTGCTCTAAACCTATAACAAACCATCACCGAACCCACACGTATAAACCTCAAAATGGGCAACCACTCATTAATAAACTGGGATCTCACCAGCCACCCCCACCAGGTCATCAATGCAGGACTACTACCCGATTCCCTAAGTGATCATCATATTATATACCTAGTCTGGAAAATTTACCACCCCAAATCCACCCTAAAGTACCTAGTCCAATGCTCCTACAAATCCCTAAACCTCGCTCCTGCGCTGGAAGACCTAGCACTCACAAACTGGGAACCCCCAACTATATTCTGCTCCATAGACAATGCCTTCATACACTTCCAAAGCACATTCCTCAATGTCTGGGACATGCACACCCCACTGCGTCATACATGGGTACATGGCAACCACCTGTCTTGGATCACCCAAGAACTTATAGTGTGCCAAAATGCGAAGGACAAAGCATGGAGAACTCATAAATCTTCATGCCTCCCATACGAGTTCACCATCTATCAGACTCTATGCAACAAGTGTACCAGAGCAACCCATCTAGCTAAAGCAGAATACTTCAGCTCCTCCCTCCACTCTAACTTAAATAGTCCATCTAAATTCTGGAGGGTCATTCATTCCCTTTTCTCTCCACCAGCCGCTTATCCCACCCCACTCCTAATCTTGAATAACACCCTCCTCTCAGATCCACGTGCTGTTGCCACAGAATTCAACACATTTTCTCCTCCTGTGCCTCTGCTCTCCTCTCCTCTCCTCTCCTCCTTGCCCACTCCAGTGCCACACAGTCCTCCCACCAGAATTGAGAACACACACTGGCAGCTCACCTTCTCCTTCAAAGACATCTCACAAGCTGACGCCCTTGAGGCCCTATGGGCTATCAACCCATCAAAAGGTAACTTCCTTGATGGTCTAGACAACAAACTCCTCCTCCTCCTCTCCACCCCTGCCATAGCAACCCCCCTCACCAACCTCCTAAACCTCTCCTTTTCCACTGCAGCTGTACCCGAGATATGGAAGTATGCTATCATCCCCCTCCCTAAAGGGGGTGCCCCCACCTCCCCCTCTAATTACCACCCTATCTCTCTACTCCCAGCTCTTGCAAAACTACAAGAGCACCTAGTGCTCAACCAACTCACCTCTTTTCTCTCTGAATCCAATTTCTTCATGCCGTTTCAGTCCAGATTCAGGAAGGGACATTCCACTGCCTCCTCCCTGATTAGGCTCACAGACACCATCCTCACTGGAATGGACAGAGGGTTGATCACCTCAGCTATCTTCATCGACCTTGCCAAAGCATTCAACACTGTCTCCCACCCCCTGCTGTTATCGTGACTCTCAGAATCTGGCCTCTCTGACTTAGCCACCAATTGGTTCAATGACTACCTCTCAGGCAGAACACAATTAGTTAGAATTGTAGATGCCACTTCCTCACCCCTCCCCATGCATACTGGAGTCCCCCAAGTGTCAGTACTCGGTCCCATTCTGTTCTCCATCTTTCTCAATAACCTCCCTCTAGTTTGCTGAACTGCATCTATTCATATATACACAGACAATACTGTCCTATTCGCCTCTGGCTCCTCCCCTGATGAGGTAACAGCCAACCTCCAGGCCGACTTCAACAAAGTTCAGCTATGGTTCAGCTCTCCCTCAATGTTAAAAAAAACTGTCACCATGACCTATGGCACTCAGCAACGTCTCCCCTCCCTACCCTCCTTCCACATCCTTGTGGAACAATACTGAAGGACGCCACTTCCTTCCGCTCCCTAGGGGTATGGCTCGACCGTCAACTTTCCTTTTTCAACCACATCGATGCAATCATGAAAAAACTGTGCCCCAAGCTCAGTGCCCTCTACAGGAACTGCTACAGCCTCCCCCTAACTGCTAGGCATGAACTAGTGCAGAAGATGATCCTTCCCTCCTTCGACTACTGCGACATAGTCTACAGTGCTGCTCCCAAATCTACCTTATCCAGACTGGACCCCCTTTTCCATGCCTTCTGTCACTTCACTCTCAATGTCACCCCCCCCCCGCACCCATCACTGCGACCTCTACCATTCCCTTTCATTCCCATCCCTCGAAAACTACTGCCTGCAGCACTGTACTAAATTTGTCTCAGAACTCTGGCTCGACACCCTCCCATCCGACCTCTCTTCATTACTTTCCCCAGCTCCCACCCCTACTCATGCCGTCAGATCCCTCAACTACCATCAACTACTAATCCCAAGGCGGAGGACCACTGTCAGGCAAGCAGCCTTCTCACATCACTTCCCTAAACTCTGGAATGAGCTTCCTCCTCAAATTCACTACTCCTCCTCTACCGACTCCCTATCTACAGCACTGGCAAATTAGCTCATGGTAAATTGCTCCTGCACTTGATACTTACAAGTCCTCCCTTCCCGGTCCGACATCCTCCTCCCCCCGACTGCCTGACCAGCGGAACCTAGCATATGCTATGGAAGCCAGCTTATTTAAACCAACTACAGCACTTCTTGGCTTTTGTTTTCTTGTCCTCTCCTAAATTGCACTTGATACTTTGTATTTATGCCTCAGTGTTATCTAATTCCATGCAATACAAGCTAAACTGTAACCAATGTATACAAGCTAAACTGTAACCAATGTATTCTATGTGCTACAAACTAAACTGCAACCAATGTTGCTGTCAATAACTAAACTGTAAACAATGTTTTCCTTGTGCTACTAGTTGAACTGTAACAAACGTCATATCCCTGTCTACCTCTGTAACCTGCATAACTGTAACCTCAGCCTACTGTATACCTTGCTAAATGTAAATCTCTTGATAGCCTGTGTGTTATCTCCCACTGTACCCCGTCCCCCATGTCACACCGGGAGACGAGCATCTTCTTGCTCAGTGTGCCTTTCCTGGTGAAACAATTTCAATAAATAAATAATAAACAGACAAAAAGAAAGTGATTGTGTCAATTTGTAACTTAACCACCCTCCCTCTATTTGGACATGCCTGAAGAACAGAACGGTAAGAAGAAGAAGGCTGATGAGGTAGAAATAAAAAGAAGGGTCCAGGCCTGCCACACCTGGGAGAACTGGTCAGCGGCATTCCCCGTCTTTGTGATGACAATACAGCAGGCAAAAAAACAATGGCTCCAAGGAAAATGGCTTGTTTGTGATTCCTGTAGTCGTGGATTCTTGAGGTGCTGAGTCAACTATTCATAATGTTATAAAAGTTGAGAACCAACACTATTCTTTTGAAAAAGAAATTTTCCAAACACATAGAATTCTTGTCAAAAAGTCTTCTTCTTTTATTGAATTTAACCACCCTAACATTTCGCTTCCCTAATTGAAACTTTTTCAAAGGGCACATGGTCTGTAATATAATTCAAAATATAATTTTTAGTTATCATGTCTCAGTCAAAATATTTTTGTTAATCATTTTTTTTATATTTAATAAATATAAAAAACAAAAATATTTTATGTTATGAACAATACAGCAGGCAGCCTGGAGAAGGCAAATGGACTATGGAATTATTAGAGCAGGATAATGGCAATGCATGCTAGTAAGCCAGGGCATGGATGGCTGGAATATGATGAACAGTTTCATCAGAGGAAGCAATCATACCCAACAAGGCACTGAAGTATCATGTGGGCCATTGAGCATGGGGCGGGGGGGCTCAGTACAAAGGACAGTGTTTTCCAGTCAGGAGGGTCCAACCCCTAAGAGAGGCATGCAGGGCTTTACCTTGCATGGGGAGGTCTGGGACCTGGTGTTGCTATAATTATAACCAAGGGGTTTGTAAGATGGAGTAATGTAGGTTCAAGAATGAGTGCATCACCTGTGGCCAGCTCCATAATTTTACATAGTACAAACAGGGCAGTGCTACCCCCAGTCCTTTTGGAAGTGGCATAATAGACGTCCCAATGCCAATAAGGGTTGTCTAAATTAGGCAGAGGCTGTTCCAGTACCCAGATCAGGCAGCTGCAGTAGTTTGTGGAATTCTGTACAAGAGCCCTTGGTGCAGATATAAGGCTAATAACTTGAAGTTCACCACAGAGCAGCCAGACCTTGTCCAGGAGAAGATGCAGAAGGAGGTGGTAGCAGGATGGAACAGTGACCCATTTTCAGCCTTGCCGTCACCATGCTTGCAAGTATCATCAAATGGACCAGTCCCAAAGAAGGTATCGAGTGAGCTCAGGATGATAAACACCTGTCTTATATGAACGGGAGTCTATCAATGACTTCCTTGATCTGTGTTTCACAGCAGTGTCATATGCACTATTTGACAGAGCAGTCACAGTGGTGAGGGCAGTAAAAAGCAGGGCCTTCTTGGTGAAGGCCAACACAGACCCTGCATTTCATCTGTTACCAGTTCCTGAACAGGACAGGGACCTGCAGGGAATGAAATTTGAAGGGCAGTATTATGTGGACAGATGCATGCTAATGGGATGTGTGGTGGTGTGCATGGTGTTTGGGCATTTCAACACCTTTTTGCATTGTGTGGCAGCTATTAAGGCAGAAGGGACAGAGGTGGTCCATTACTTGGATGACTTCTTATTTGTAGGAAATGCTGGCTCTGGAGAATGTGGGCACCTCCTGAAGAGGTTTTAGAAGCTGTGCGCAAATGTTGGGGTGCCTTTGGCAAAGGGCAAGATGGAGGGGCCCTGCACTGTTATGTTTTTTTAGGGTACTGAGACTGATACTCAAGCCACAGTTTTCTGAATGTCAGCAGAAAAACATTTACCAGAGTGGCAGAGGCATGCAAGATAACCTTTAGGGAGCTGCAGCCACTGCAAGGGCAACCCAGTTTTGCATGTAAGGTAATCCCAATAGGGAGGATGTTTTTGCATTGAATGGCATAGGTTGGAGTGGGATGCCTGAAACCTCATCACAGACTCCAGGTGACTGAAAGTGAGAAAGAGGATCTGGTGATATGGATGGCCTTTTTGAAATGTTATAATAAAGTGGCAATCTGTCCAGTGGTCACTACCAGCCATGAAATAGATCTCAGTATGGATGTGTCTTGGGGCCTCGGCTTTGGGACATACTTCCATGGGGCTTGGTGTGTGGATTAGTAGCCACTGAGCTGGCAGAAAGCAGGTTAGACAAAAAATGTCACCGTGTTGGAATTTTTTCCAATAGTTGTGTCACTGTGGGTTTGGGGCAACCAGTACTGGAATAGTAAGGTCATCTTCCTGATGGATAACATGGGAGTAGTGCACACCATTAATGGGCAGCTAGGAGCAACGGTGCTGATAAGAGAACTCATGAAGATGTCTGTTCTTAAGTGCCTGATAATAAATATTCAGTATAAGGCACTGCATGTGCCTGGGATTCATAATGATTTTGCTCATGCTGGTTCTTGTTTACAGTGGTAGAGGTTCCAGGATCTTTCACCTGAAGTGGAGGAGCACCTGAGGGAAGACCTAGCCTTCCTCTGGTAATTGGTTTGCCAGAAGCCTGGGAGCTAATCAGAAACCTCTTAGCTCCAGGCACATGGGCTGCATACAGGAGTGGGGCTGAGGGTTTCTTGAGAGTACAGCAGGCTCAATGGTGGGTGAATGTGTGGCCAATAATGGTAGACCAGCTATACCAATATGTAGCACAGAAAAAGCAGGACAGTTTCACACCAAGTGAAGTGGAGCAACATCCGGCAGGGATAGCTTCATTTTGCAAAGGCCACAAGGTTTTAGGACAACACGTGGGCAGTTTGGCTTTGCAAACTATTAGAAGGTTGAGCATGTGGATATCAAAGAGGGTAAACAACTTGCATCCAATTAGCCCCAACCTGTTGCAACAGCTGCGGGGAGGATTGGTGCAGGTGTGTTAATCCCTACTGGAAGTACTGTTGTTTACCATTTGGCTTCTATTGATCTTTTCCTAGGTAACAGACAGACAGAGAGTGAAACAAGATGGCAACCAGTATGGGTCTGCCAGAAGCAGCAGCAGCAGCATAAAATATTTTATTTCAATTATTTTAGATTTACTTATTTATTTGTTTTAGTTAGGGAATTTCTCAGTAAGTAAGATATTTGCGTTTTTCAGGATTTTCAGGGCTTATTAGAAGTATTAAGTGCGTGCGTTATCAGACTGTGTTTTCTTTTTATTTCTGTCCGAAGAAGACTTGGACACCAAATCGATAACATTTCCAATACAGCTAGCATCTTTGTTTTCCACTTGTTCCATCAAGTTTTGCAATCACTCAACTTTCTGCGACCATTGCATCTTACCTTGCCAGTCTTGATTGCTTTCCTGACCAATACCCCAAGCACTGTATCTCTGGAGTCACTGAGGAGTTCACCGAGGAGTTCCTTCAAGCACTGAAGAGAGGACTGAAGCCCAAGAACTATACTGAGAGCAGGGGACCTGGTGGACTGGGAGGTGGTGACTCCACTTGGTTTTTGGTGTTTCTGGACCTTTGTCTTCACCAAATATACAGCATTTGGAGTGGGCTGCTAATTTTTCTGAGGCTCTGTTGTCTCATCTGGGGAGTGGTGGTCTGGCATGGGTTTCCTGTGGGGAGGCGGCGGGAGTGCTCACCGGAGGGTATAGAGCTTGTGTCTGCCTTCAGCGACCATCCAGGGAGCTCTCATCAGAGGATGACTTCATCCCTGGGGCCCTGATCTTCAGGTGGCCTGGGCTGGAGTGTCAGCTAACCAGGATGTGACTTGGGGGCTCCTGCCCTGCCGTGGCCCCTTTATGAACTTTTAGGACTGCTGTGGACTATCCTGCCACTGTAGATTCAGACTGCAGTTGCTTACTGGGGGCAGCTGTTTGGGGAAGACAGCCCAGTGGAAGGGCATTGGTGAGCATTTGCAGGTGGGCAGTGTGGCCCCATTTGTCTGGGGCTGTGAAGGTGTCCTTGAAATGGGTGCCAGTGGGCTTGCATCTTTGGGACCCCTAATTCTGGGGGCTGTTTGATTTGAGTTGCCATCTCCCGGGGGCATTGCATTTGTGGCCATTGGATCAGTGGTGCTGTATTACATCTGGTTTCAGAAGACACTGTGGAAATCCAAAGAAATGTCATGATTTTTGGGCAGTTTGAAAGTTTAGAAAGTTTTTGACCGGTGAGGCAGTGAGAGATCCTCTAGAACTTGCACACTATGCATCTTGAATGGCATGTATTAACTGCTGTAGTGGAAGTACAGCAGATTGGTTTTAAACTTTGTTGTCTGATGGTGGGAGTGAGAGCTCCATCTCTCCCAAATAGTAACTTTGAAGCTCTGGCATGCTTGCCCCATTCCCAAATATTGACTGTTAATTACTAGTGGATTTGGACCTTATACTGTTTAAGAGGTTGATTTTCTTTTGGGGGATTGTTTTATTTTGTGCATTTGTTTTTGGATCTGTTTTATTTTATTGAATTTTGTATTTGTTTTGTGTACTTGTTGTCTGACTATTGTAGTGGGCTTCTTTAAGTATGTGTTGGCAGAGATATCTCCCAATCAGGCACTACTCTCCCTCTGAGCTCCATGGCCTCCATCCTTTTAATTGTCCCCCTTTGTCTGCTGAGATATATGGGCATTGTTGGGCTGTGGGGATAGTAGGAAGGAGGCATAGGGGCAGGGGGCCCAGGACCTGAAGGGAGAATGCAGCCAGGTGGGTAGATTGGGATGGTGGGGACTAGAAGACACCCTGGGGCAAACAAGGTTCCTGATAGGGATCCTCCCTGTCTGGTTCCCATACCCATGAGCTCCACTTTGGGTGGCCAGATGACACGGCCAACCTCGGTGGCCCATCCTACTTGGGAAGTGTTATGTAATGCCAGGTCTATAAAAAACAAGACAGCAGTGATTGCTGATCTTGCTGGGTTATCTGATCTGGCTTGCATCACCGAGACCTGGCTGGATGATGACACTGGCCCAGTTCTTGAGTCAGTCATTCCAGCTGAGTTCTTGGTGATATACCACCTGAGGATGGATTGTAGGGCTGGGGTTGTAGCCATATGTTTTAAAATGGAATTGGCCCTTGTAGATGTGCCAGTGGGGGAGACCAAGTCCTTCGAGTTTATCGTGGATGCAGGTGTGGGATGCAGGATTCTTTTTGTCTATCGTTCAGCTGGGGCAAGAAGCAATTCCTGCAGGAAGTTGCTGACTTTGTCATCAGTATGGTGTTGGAGTCTCCAAGTTGGGTGGTTCTGGGGGGACTTCAATGTCTGGGTCGATGACAAACTCTCACAATTTGGTTAAGACTTCCTCCAACTTATTAACTCATTGGGCTTCACACAGGTTATTACCTCTGGGACCCATAGCCATGGTGACTCATTGGACTTGGTTTTCCTACTGGGTATGGAGACCTCCGAATTGGTGGTGGAGCCGGTCAGATGGTCTGACCACCACACTATAAGGTTCAATTTCCAGGCTCCCCCCATAGGCCTGCCCCTACGGACATGGTCCAGTACCACCCTTTAAGGGGTCTGACCCAAGATGGCCTGATAGCAGTGCTGAACCTATCAGGTTTTCTGGGTGTAAGCATGGACCCAACTAATCTGCTACAGGCCTATAATAAGGCTGTGACTGAGGCTCTGGACTCCATAGCACCTGTCCAAGTTCATCTCCTTACCCCTCATCCTCGATCCCCTTGTTTTGAAGGAACCGTGAGGGAGCTGAGGCAAGAGGGACTAAGGCTAAAATAGTGCTGCTGGAAATCGGGCCTTGATGTCGACAAACTTAGATTGATGGCCCATTACACAGCCTATCAATCATCCATCTCCCATAAGAAGGCAGAGTCCCTGTCCAGGGAGATCACCCCTGCACAGAATCGACCAGCTCAGCTCTTCTGAACTGTTGACAGACTGTGCAATCCAGTCTGTCTACAGTCTCAGAGAGCATTGTCACAGGAGAAATGTGACGAGTTTGCTTGATTCTTTGCAGATAAGGTTGCCAACATCAGGTCCGAGATCTGCACAGCTCTTTCCAATGGGTGCAGTGATGGTCAGTGGGAGGCTGCAGCCCCTCTGTTTGTCTGGTACAATTTTGACTGGTTGGTGATCACGTATATTGTGAGGTTCATCCAGAGTATGCAGCTGACCTGCTGTAGTTTGGACCCGGGGCCAACTCGCCTCCTGGTGGGGTGCATTGATGTTATCAGCCCGGTCCTAGCTGAGATAGTCTGGTGTTCATTAGAGACAGGTGTATTTCCTGACACCCTGAAGGTGGCTGTGGTGATACCTCTCCTTAAGAAATCTTCTCTCGACCTGAACTGTCTCGCTAACTACAGACCTGTCTTCAACCTTCCCTTTGTGGGTAAGGTTATTGAGAAGATGGTCGTGCTGCAGCTGGAGGACCACCTTACCATCCACGACTTCTATGTTCCTCCCCAGTTCAGATTTCAGAAAAGGTATAGTACCAAAACAGCCCTAGTTTGGGTACTCAATGTCCTTCTGATAGCGAGCAATCAGATGAGCCATTTCATCTTGGTTGTCCTTGATTTCTCCATGACATTTGACACCGTGGACTATGGTGTGTTATTAGAGCACCTGCAACTGATCTATGGACAGTCTGGTACAGTCCTCAGGTGGTTCCACTCTTTCCTCACTGGCAGGTTACAGAGAGTGGTGTTGGGGATTTATTTCTCCGACCTATTCTCCCTGTCATGTGGGGTGTGACAGGGCTCAGTTTTAGCACCCATGTTGTTCCTGGTATATATGCTGTCATTGGAAGATATTGTAAGGTGGCATGGGGTGAGTTTTCTTTGCTATGCAGACTATACTCAGCTATAAATATCCTTTGTGCCCGAGCAGGACAGAGCTGTCTCAGTGTTTAACAACTGCCTCGCTGAGATTCAAGACTGGATGAGTGCCAACTGGCTGAGGTTGAACCCTGACAAGACAGAGGTGTTGGTTGTGGACCTGGGCCATCTGGTAGAAGGGCTTCCAGCTGAGCAGCCTTCTGGGTTTTGGCTTGGAGGCAGCCAGCTGATGACCTCTGATTGGGTGCGAAATCTGGGCATTATTTTAACAAAAGGTTGACGCTTAGATCTCAGGTGTCATCCATCGTCAAGACCTCATTTTACCATCAGAGGACTATCACCTGGAAAAAGCGCCTGGTCCTGCCTGATGACCTTCCAACATTGGTCCACACTTTTGTGACCTCCCACTTTGACTATTATAACTCCCTGTAACTAGGGCTACCAGGGGTTGATATTCTTAGCTGGTGCAGAATGTAGCTGCCAGGCTGTTGACTGGTCTACCTCAGTCATGCCATGTCATACCTTTTTTAACCGTGGCCTGCACTGGCTGCCTATCCAGTGGTGGATCACCTTCAGGATGGGTTTGCTAACCTATAAAGCCCTATGTGGACAGGGACCATGTTACCCGCAAGATCTTCTTTTCCCCTACCATCCACTCTGTTCCACCAACGAGGGATTGCTAGAGGTTCCCAGGGTCTGTTTGAAGACCTCCGGTGCTAGTGCTTTTGCTTTTGTGGCCCTACCCTGTAGAACTCTCTACCTTGTCAGATAAGGGAATGCCTAACCGTGGAAAGTTTTAAATCTGCAGAAAAGACACATCTTTATAATTTTGCTTATCCTGAGTTTTGATGAATTGCTGATGTAGATACATATTTTATTATGTATGGATATTTTAATTTTAGAGTTTTAATCAGTGTACAAGCCCTTTGATCCTTTATCGAATTGCACTTTTTATAAATAAAGAGAGTTGAGCTGAGTTTAGAATGGCCAGTTTGGTGGCCTCCAATGGGGCATTTTAAAACTGGTGCAACCAAACAAGGTTGCAAGGCACAGGTGTCTTGGCATACAAAGAGGTGGCCTTGACAACCAAGGGGGTGATTGTGCAGATCCAGAAGAGCAAAATGGATCAAGCGGCCCAGGGTTGCTAGTGCAACCTGAGGACACCCTCATGAATGACATGGCATGTCATATCCGAACTGTATCAGTACATATCCCAGAGGCATGGAGGTGAGGGGATGTTCTTCTGACATGGAGACGGAACCCCGCTGACAGTATTTCAGTTCCAATACATCCTTGGCAGGGCCATGAAGAAGTTGGGGTAAAACTCAGCCAAGTTAATACTCATTTTTTTGCACTGGGGTAACCGCTAATGTGAGCACAGAAGGGTTGTCAGACATCCAGCTTCAGGTCTTGGGACAATCGAGGTCACAAGACTTTAAGGGGGTATATGCATTTGATTTAACCATTGTTTGTTTACCATCAGGTGGAAAATTTCAGACAAAGCAGATATCCCTTACAGAAATAACTGTATGAAATGTTTTCATGCTGCACATATAAAACTACCCAAGTGATATGCGTGCTGCAAGTATGATTTAAATGGTAAATAGAAACCGATTGTAGCATATGGTATGCATGCAGCAAGCAAGTGTGGAAACCATGATTTTTATGTTAAATTGGGAAACACTGCTTGCATATGACATGCATGCAAAGAAGCAAGTAGTCACTGATAACTGCAGACATAAAAGGTAGGTGACTTGCTGAGGATCACATCATACACAAGTGGGAGTTGATGAGATTCAAACCCAGGTTTTTATGAATCCAAGTCTCCTGACTTGCAGTTCAGTGCCTTTAACCACTTAGCCATACTGTCTGCACACATGTGGCTCACTTGTACTTCAATACATACTGTATCTAAATACATCTGCATGCATGCAGCATGCTTGTAGCCAAGGTATGCTTTTCAGTTTTCTTCTCTCCCTCATCTCATTTTCACAGTTGAACTGTAGCATGCATACCAATGGAAACACATGTTTTTCCAACCCCCAATACACAAATTTCCCCACAAAACCACTTAATTACTTCTGTCTGGCCTAGACACCTACTATTTTGTCTCCATTATTTTGAATGCTTACATGCAAACAGACTTTAAGGTGCAAACACAAATGCAGCAATAACGCACACACACACACACACACACACACACACACACACACACACATATGGCCAGTCCCCCCCTCATTGCACACACACTGTATGATATGGCCATGTTGCTACAGACAACCCACCAAGTATGGCTATAAGTAAAAAGTATTTTACTTGAGTAATAGGGAGCCAGAGGTAGGAGTCTTTAAGAGATGATATCCATGGGTCAGAGTGCTGGGGCGTACCCCCTTGAAATGAATGGAGTTATTTTCTATTGCTATTTTATACATTATGATGGTGAGTTGGAGGCTAATGAAGGCCACTGTTCTACTAACAAGGCCCTTCTTAGACAAGCAGTGGCCTTCATTAATCTCCAACTCTTCATCAATAATGTATAAAATAGTAATTAAAAAATATCCCCATTTATTTCAATGGTGCATACCCCTGCAGTCTCCTTTGCCCTTTGTCATAATGTGCCTGAGTGTGGGGATGTGGAGGTCAGTTTCACAGGGGAGGGGGGCATAAGCCTGACTACAGTGGGGCTCCAGTAGTCTGTGAATACCATACCGCATAACTGTCTGTGAATGCATGGGACAGCTCTAGAATGTCTGTAACATCTCTAAAAGGTACAACTTATTTGGTTTGACTGAAATGTGATGTGTAAATCAGGAAAAATTCAAATATATAAGATACATCTGTATATACACCAGAGCAGTGCATCAGATTCTTGCTTAAACCCACCCTGTTACTAACCAATTTTTTTTCCTGGTTGAAGTTCAGCCCCCCTCCACCCCCCCAAAAAAAGAAGTTTGTCCTGATTTTTCTCCCTGACTCCATTCCATTCAACACACATCCCCTATGGGTCAAGAAGTCACCCAAAGGTGAAGGAATGTGAAAAACACATTAATATTTCAAACCTTCTTCCTTCCCTAATCCTCCTGTAAAACAAATGATTTAGTTTTACTTACCCGGACATATGGCCAGAACCTGCAGCGTGGTATAGTGTGCCACCAACCCAGTTTTTAATCCACTCCCCCTCTCTTCTTCACCAAAAGCTGGATGCTAGAACTGTCCATCACAGGTCCCCAACATGGTCCGCAACCAAGTCACCTCACCATATGAATCCACCCAACCTGGGTTTTTTCCTTCTTGCTTGGTTGTTGCTGTGGCTGCTGCCACACTACACTGATCAAGGCCTATGAAGGCCACCCACACCGCTGTCACCACTGCTGCTAAGCCTAGCTTGCTGACATCAGGGTCTGTGCTGTTTTTTGTAAGGCGAGCCTGGTAGAGTAAGTAGGTAGCCTAGTCTTGAGGTAGCTTCTAGTTCACGATCTTCCCCTTCAGCCACCAGGGGAGATGGAGACTCACTAAGAGTAGAACAACAAAAATATGCTGCCACAAAACTGCTATTGAGAGTTCAGTGCTCACTGACTCCTCCAAGCTGTAGTGTTCAGTCTGTCTACTCTGTGGTTGAAAGGACAGTGTCACACTTGCAAGGCTCGTACACTCTTTCTTGGCTTCAGCTCATCCACATCACATGTGATTGTGCCACCGCTAATAGGTGGAGAGAGTGGACAACACAATACAGACACATTCAAGTCTGGAGGGTACTTGCAGCGTGATCACACACAGGTCAGGTGGGCACTTATAGTGCAAAAGATTAAATCCAAATTTAAAGCCATTGCTTCCACACCATTAGAACAACCTAGGCATAAATACATATGTTCGTCACTTCCAGACTGGAATACTGTAATGCCCTGTACCTTGGGTTATCTGGAAGCAACCTCTACAGGGTGAAACTAGTGCAGAATGTGGCAGCAAGATTTATGACCAGGGCAAGAAGGTGTGAACATGTTACCGCTGTCCTCCATGAGCTACACTGGCTGCTGGTCAGGTGAAGGATTGTCTTCAAGATAGGGCTCCTTACCTATAAGACCCTACACAGAAGGGGTCCTGTATACCTGCAAGATCTCCTGATTCTCTACCACCCAGTTCAGGTACTCTGTTCAGCCAAGGGAGGCCTTCTTGTGGTTTCCAGGGTAAGGTTGCAACATTCTGGAGATTTACAGTTGCCTCACCTACCGTGTGAAACTCCTTACAAGAGTTTTTAAGGAGGGCCCCCTCAGTGGAAGCCTTTAAAAAGGGATTTAAAAGGCATTTGTTCCAACAGGCATTTTCAGATTTTTGATTATGATGATAACTGATATGATTTAATATTATAAATATTGTATTAATATATCTCTATTTGTATGTTTTTTTTGTTGATATGTGGATTTTTGATTTTGTAATAGCACTCAAAGTCCCAGGAATTGGGCACTCTATAAATAAAATATCTATCTATCTATCTATCTATCTATCTATCTATCTATCTATCTATCTATCTATCTATCTATCTAGCTAAATACAGGGGAGGGGGACAACTGCGCCCCTCTGCCCTACCTAAATGGCACCCCTGCTTAATGGTAGGTATTCATTCCCAGGTGTTAATACAATGATTTCCTTTGTGTTCTGAGGTACCATATCTCAATGTTTCATGATGTGTCCTGATCATCATGTGGGTTAGTGTCCCTCATTGTCCCTCATTTTGAGTGTCCATGTCCCTCATTTCAGTGACAAAGTGTGAGGCATGGTGCATGCTTCCAAGACCCTGCTCAGCACAAAGAGTGCTGATCATGGCCATAGTGTATATGCTCAGTACCGAAATGACAGAGGAACAGTAAGTGAGATAAAACAGTCATGAAGAAACACATTAGTAGCACTAAATATGCGTAAGGGATTTGCATGGTCAAAACAAAAAGGATAGGCTCCACAACACAGAGGCCCTTCTTCGTACATCTGGAATGGGGGATGTTGACTGACTATATCCTAGCCATTTAATGCAATAAGCAAACAATACTTTACAGATTAATGGGGATTTAATGACAAAAATCAAAAGCCATTAAACAACTTGCAAAAGGATCCGAATTAATGAGTTTACCTAATTTTTATGAGAATTCAAATAAAAATGTATTTTAATGACTAATTGCTAGCAGTAGTATATGAAATAGAAACTGATGTGTATTTTAGATGAGATTTGCACCAGATTAGCTGCTGGACACATGGCAAACATGTGGCATGTGAACCTGATGTGATGTTTAAAAGATATTCACACTAGCTTAACTGCTGCACTTATGTCAAGCGTGCAACACACGGAACTGTTGTAATTTTTAGAAGAGGTTCAGACCAACTTACCTGCTGTGTACATGTAAATTTGCAGCATGCAAACCTAATTTGTCTTTTAGACCTGGTTTGCATATGTTCACTTAGTGAATGCGAACCACATGCAAACACTGCACAATTAAGCATGTGGTATCCATTTTACTTGTACACAGCATTCCTATATTTCTGTAAGGGATGGGTTTGTGGACACTCCTTTATTCATTGGGCAGCCAGAAAGGACAGGCAACACCAGAAAGTGAGTACCTCTTCCTGGACCCAGAACAGCAGTAGGTACATTGGATGGGGCACCGGTGGAGCAGGTGGCATGACTTCCTTCTGGGGGTCATGGTTGAAGACCATTGGTATAGGCCTCCTGATGTGTTAATGGTCTATTCAATGGGCAGTGAGTTGGGGCTGGTGAAGTTGCTATGTTTGCCTGCCAGATGAAAGATGATCTGCGAGTTTTATGGAACACCTGCCGAGGGTAGTGTTGATATGGTCACACATTGTACAATAACAAAAATGGACAAATACGAAGAACCCTGCAGCAATGGAGAAGGCTCATAGGTTGATTAAAATGTCAATGTGCAGCTTTATGGGTTTGATAGGAAGTATGATGCTACGGTACTGCATAATTGTGACCAAGCTGCCCCAGCTGTATGCAAGGGACAGGGTGCATTTGTCTAATTTAGGGTATAATCTGCTTCTAGCAAGAAATACAGGGTACATTGGAGATATGTTAGTGTGGCTTGCTTTGGGGGGATGGACTATAGTGATCCTGTGGTGGCACAGTAGTCTCACAAGTAGTGTACGAAAGGGGTAATTGGGGAACCTGCTTCTGATACGCATGGGCTCCTCTCAAGGCTGGCAGGTGGCGAGATCCTGATGATGGAAGCCCTACAGGCCAGTCAGGGGATAGCCTCTTTGGGTTTTGGCCTGCATGTGTAATGCTGTCTGATGGGGGAGGGTGCCTATCACATGGCTTAGGAGCCACCCCTTATGCCTCAAATGCTGTAGCCCCTCCAGAGTTTGTGCTTAATTGAAAAATAGTGGGTCTGCCCAGATGGTGAAGTTGCCAGTTAAGGTGGTGGGGGCAGAAACACTTACAGGCTTCAAGAAGGCATGGGACAAGCACATAGGAAGCCTGAAATCAATAAGAAAGTGACCATTAGTCTAATGTGGGATTCGCTGGGTCACGATAGCTACAAAACAGGGCAGACGTGGTGGGCCTGAGTGCCCTTATCTGCCTTCAACTTCTATGTTTCTATGGTTCCACGTAGGGTAAGTGGATGGACTGGTTAATGGCTTTAACGGTCCTGAAAAGGCTTGCTGACACTACCAAGCAGTGCAGATCACACTACTTGTTGTAAGCTGATTTTGAATAAACACATATCTGTGGCTATTTTCTCCAAAGCACTGTGCATTTCTCTTCTGTTCAGGTAAAGGGAGAAGGCACTTACTAAGACAATGGGACTGTTATACAGTTCTTTGAAGCAGAACTCACTTTCTGATCCCATGACTCAGTGGTACACTAACAGCACATCCCAGATAGTCACTCTGCCATCGCTCTCTGTCGATACTTCAGTTCACTCTATCGATGGTCAACAGGAAAAAAGCAGGAGGGGAACAAGGATTCAGAAGTGGGACAAACTCCATGGGTGGGGTTATACAGCACAGAAACAGCACAAAACATACCACCACCCACACCTTCTGCTACAAATCCAGCAGTTGAGGGACCACTTTGCTAACAACGTTATTATTAACTTTAAATTAAGTATTAAAACTATTTTTCCTAATTTTACATTTTTTCCCCAAAAAAACAGCCCAAATCCAATTTTCTAAGCATAATAATAACCTCCAGAGTCAGTGACATGAGCTATACCAGACCTTCCAGAGCCTATAAGGCCCTTCGTCTGCAACATCAAGACTCATTACATCCCTGGGCTGTCCGGTAAAGCCCAATACCTCCCACCCTGTCATGTATTAATGCTAGTTTATCATATGGGATTAGGAAAAGAACAAATCAGATTGGCTACTGGCGCTTTGATGATGACATTACTACCAATGGGCATTAAAAAGTTTCAGTTATATGACCAAATCACATAACAGCTATCAGTGCAACACATTCCTCTCCAAATTCAAAATTGCCAGGGGCAGAGCTTGCCATCCAAAATGGTAGCAGAGTAATTATACTACTGCAGCACCAGCTACACCCATCAGGACCCATCCAACATCTCGAACACCACTATCCAGGAATTACTCAATGGATCTAACTTCTTCAAGGCGGGCTGAACAAGGGGATATCTAAATTGTACAAATTGAACTTAGGATTGCCATTTAAATCTCAAAACTATATCTAGCCTCATTGCAATAGCCCGGCCTGTGAGACACCCTTAAGCCACCAGGGTTGAGTTGCACTAAGATGGCAGATCCGAGGGATCCTCAGCCCACTACTCCCCTGTCTGTGGAACAACAACTGGGTAATATAACTTTCTTGCTTAATAAAGTTATTTTGGACACCACTGCTCTTATTGAGACTATTGGCTAGCACTAAAGCAGATGTAGAGAAACTCACGAACAGGGCAACAGACAATGAAGCACAGGTTAAGCAGCAAAAGGAAGCTCTGCACGGCCATCACTGCCAACTGGGAGAGCACCACAAACAAATTCAATATTTGCTGGCTAAGGTTGATGGCTTGGAAAATCAGGAGAGGAGGAGGAAGAATATCAGGATCGTGGGTTTACCAGAGGGGGCCAAAGGAAATGACATGCCAACCTTCCTGCAACGTGCCCTCCTGGTAATGTTAAAAACTGCCAACCAACCCCCACCAGAGCTGGAGAGGGACCACAGATCTCTTGCACCAAGACCACAGCCAGGCCAACAACCTTGTCCCATACTGTGCAAGTTTTCCCACTACCCAACCAAGGAGATATATCTAAGAGTTGCAAGCGACCTAAAGGATCTGCAATGGGAGGGGAAGCTGGTCCAATTTACCAGGACTTCTCGTACGACTTGGCCTGCAGGAGGCGTGCTTATGGCCCTGTGAGACAAGTGCTTTATTGACTCTGCATTCCGGCGTCCCTGAGGTACCCTGTCCAACTCAGGATCCAGTTCAGAGGAGACTACATTACGTTTAATAAGCTAGAGGAGGTGGAAATGTTCCTGGATGTCATCGTGGGGGAAAGAGTGCCTCCTCGACCGCAACCGCTCATGCCTCATGGTGAGACCCAACATCCGATGAATACTGTTCAAGGACTGTCCCCTGATGGGCAAAACTCTAGATCCAGTAGTAGATAACTCATCAGAATGGCAGACAACACACCGGGGGAGACAGAGGAAAAAGGCCACCACTAAGCAGCGCAAGAGCACATCGAAACCGAGGAGTTACACCAAAAGATCTCAGCCCAGAAGCAAGCAGAGATGGGTGCAACACTCCGAAGGCAGTGGTCCATCCACTTATTCCACCCCCAAAGAAGCTTTCTAACCATTACCAACTTCTTGGAGATCTTCCCCCTGGAGCTTTGGACTTACCAGAGAGGAGCCCTTCTCAGGCGGAATGTATGGAACCGACAATGCCAAACCATGAGGAAGATTGGGCCCCACCTCCGGAGATTGGGCCACTAATACAGGCAGTCCCCAATCTAACCCCGAAGTTGCTCCCCCATTGGACATGTTTAAAGCAGGATGAGGACCGGAATCAGCCTTGGGAGCTCACAGGTTAAGGGGTTGCGGCTATCCCCCCTCTCAATTATTTCGTAGGAGGTACCCCCATCCCTGTCCCGTAGGGTCTATACATTCAGGAGTCAGATGCTGTGCCCATTGTCAGATGGGGGGTAGGCAACATGTTCTATGCAGGGGGTTTTTGTTTTCAGACCTCTCCTTTTTACCCCATCCCTCCGAGGATAGCTGCAGTGCCCATTTTTAGATGCCCTGCTTATCGCTGCTTAGCTGATGCAGCTACGAGACATTACTGGACATTAATTTCCTGCTAAATTATGAGCTCTGGTTTTTTTAGCTCATTCTTGTGGTTTTACAGTTGAACTATGTTTTTTATTAATAGAGGACAGATTCCGTTTTGGGTCAGAAAGGTATGTGGCTGTACAGCTGACAGGAGATTCCTACCTACACATAGTGATGCAGTTAGCCCCAGATAGACTCAACATGGCCTAATCAGCCTATTCCTTCACTAGGAACAGTAGACAGCATGGAAATTGCTAAAATCCAAACTCTAATGTGGCCAAGGAAAGTGTGCCCCATAGCCTGCTGCCTTGTACAAGCAAAGTGCCCCAGTTCAGCTAGATAGCTCCTATTCACTTCTAAGGCTAAGGCTAATTGCTTTCTAAATATCATCCAGTCTAGATGAGATCACATCAGGGGTCAAGGTCTGCCAAGTATTCATAGCTACCATGACAGGACTAGGGGGCAACTGCCCTCCTCTGCCCTTATAGACTAGACCTGGACCAGGTCTTGTTGTCTAGCCTCCTGTCGGCACCCCAAAGAGAGAACATGGAACACAACATGTAGAGCTTGCACTGAATTTAAGGCACAACACCTATTACATTAGGACAGGCAGTAAGCAAGAGGAACCACAATCCTCTCTCAGAGGACAGCTGGGGAGATCGCTGGGTGGACCTGGGCTGGGGTGGCACCCCTGCCTTAGTAAGGGTGGCACTTCGGATGCCGTAACTACTTTAGTTTATAGCAGTTAGCAGGACTGTGTAGAAGGCAGTTGTACTGCCATAATCATTTGGAAGCAGCAACAGGCACTGCCTTTACTGGAGAGTATTGGGAGTCTCAGGGGTCCTAAGCTGCATACATTAATTAGAGGATAGTGGGATGAACAGACACGGATCACAGGGTGGCTGGTACCCCAGATGGCTCTGATCTCTTTCTCCCAGATAGCTCTTATCTTGTTTGACAAGATCAACCACAATACACCCCCGTGAGGTGTAGAACTTGACTGTTGGGAGGGGGATCCATCCCATACCTCCCTGGTCAGTGATGGCTCTACACTCTCTACTAATTTCACCTCTCTGAAAGTGTAAGAACGACAGGTCTGCATTTCAGACCTACCCCCCACTTGTCTCAGACACCAGTGTTGTGTATCTCACAGTCCGGGGGGATGCCATTCCCGGTAGCTCAATATAGCTCTAATGGGTGACCACTGTTGCGGGGCAAGTGTTTTCTTGGACCAGGATGAGGAGTTTTCAAAGTTAAATAAAATAAAACTAGTGATTTCTGGTTCCATCTTAGGAGCAATACCACCGAACAGGGCTGAATCCTGCTCTGGTAATAGAGTATCTACCAGTTGGGATTATAGGGGGAATTTTGTTGTGGATAGGGATCCCAAAGCACTCAAGAGGATGGCTAGTATAATTATCATCAGATTGCATGCAAAATGGAGACACGCTGACTATGGCTGATTCTAACAATATAACTGCCACTTCCTGGAATGTAAGGGGGTTAAATTCTCCAGTGAAATGGAAAATGGTCTTATCCCACCTAAAAAACTAGGCACCCAGGTAGTCTTCCTTCAGGAGACTAAACTGAGTTCCAACGAAGCCTCCAAGTTGGTCAGGGATTGGGTTGGTAAAGAAAGTCATAGTGTAGCGGGGTCAGCCAAAAGGGGGGGTCTCCATTCTGCTGCATAAGAAGCTGCAATGGTAGCCTATAGAGGTTCATGCAGGGGAAGAAGGAAGGTGGATTATTCTAAAAGTCTCCACACCCACAGGCCCCCTGATACTGGTTAACGTGTACGGCCCAAATGAAGACTCCCCAAAATTTTTCCACCCCATTTCTCAAAATATAATGGATGTTTCTTACGACAATCCAGACATACTAGTGGGAGGGGACTTCAATCTGGTAATAGACCACCTGCTGGACAGATCCAATGTCAAATTGAAACTCCATCAGAGATCCCTCCATGCCCTGCACAAGCTTATGACACTGCACCAGCTGTCGGACACATAGAGGGTACTAAATCCTACGGTCAAGGATTTTACTTTCTTCTCAGCCCCAAGGGCAATGGCCAGCAGATTAGATTTCTGGCTCACTTCTCCCACCCTGTCATCGGCCACCACCACAGTTTGGATTTCCCTCATACACATCTCAGACCATTCACCGGTATCCATTACTTTCCTGCCACCCACAGAAATTCCCAGATCATTAATGTGGTGACTTGACCCCCTTTTACTGCATGATAAAAATTTGTTCCATGGTTGCACAAGGAAACGGAGGGCTCCTTCAAGGATAACCCAGCTGGTTCAGCATTGGCCGCCAATATCTGGGAAGCCTATAAGGCTACCATATGGGGCAAAATAATTGGTTTTGCCTTCTATAGATGGAAGCAGCAAAAAAGGGAACAAAAACACCTTGGATCAGATCTTAGTGTATTGGAGGCCAAGTATAAATTGCGTCTCTCTATGCTGCAGTCACCTTCGGTGATAGCAAAACGTACATCCCTCAGACTAAAACTTAACTAACTGGCAACTAGAAAAGCTGAACTATATATACACAGGGTGCAACATAGGTATTGGGCGGAGGGAGAAAAAGCAAGTAAACTGCTGGCCTATAGGTTAAAACAAAAAACAGCTGGAAAGATCGATCCTTCAGATGAGAGATGGGGCGGGGACGTTAAACCCCAATCCCAAGGCCATTAATGTCATTATGACTAATTTCTACAAATCCTTATATACATCCCAAGCACAGTGGGACAAGGATAAGTTTCTCCAGTTTATAGGATCTCTATCTCTCCCTAAACTAACAGAAACTCAGAAGGAAGTGCTGGACCAGAAGATAACCAATAAGGAAATAGCCACAGCCATAGCTAGTATGGACCTACATAAGGCCCCCTGGGGTGGGGAGGGTTGGTTTTCCTGCAGATTTTTACAAAATGATTCAGCACCTGATCACCACTCCATTGTCTAATATGCTACAGGAGGCCCAGTCAATTTGCACGCTTCCCCCACCCTGTCAGAAGCCATAATAACAGTTCTTCCCAAGGAAGGAAAAGACCATACCCTACCAGCAAGTTACTGGCCCATTTCGCTCATCAATACAGATGCCAAGATCTTGGCTAAAGTATTGGCCTCCCGGCCGGAAAAACTTCTTCCAGACCTGGTGCACCCTTCCCAAGTCGGTTTTGTCTGGGGTAGAATAAGTTCTGACCATGTAAGCACCCTGATTTCCCTAATGCAAGTAGCGAAGACCCCACCAACACCAGCCACAGCAATCACCACTGACTTTGAAAAGGCCTTTGACTCAGTGGAATGGGAATACTTGCATGTCGTGTTGGAAAGATTCAACATAGGCCCATACTTTGCCTTGCGGATTAAAATGTTATACGCTGGCCCTGTAGCACGGGTACTTATCAGTGGCAACTTGTCTGACACCTTTCGACTATATAGAGGGATGAGACAAGGTTGCCCCCTGTCCCCCCTGCTATTTGTTCTAGCTGTTGAACCACTTGCTGCAGCTTTGAGAACCCATCCAGAGATCCAGGGAATACTTATCAAGGACAAGCAATATATCACCAAATTATATGCAGATGATTGTCTAATATTAACTAGAAACTTACCTTTCAGCCTCCCCAGCATTCTGTCTACACTAAAGGCATTCAGGCTCTTTTGGGTCTAAAAATTAACCCCTCCAAATCTGAAATTCTGCCCCTAAATGATTTGTGTTTCCCAACCAGACTAGGCAATCTGGGCCTTGCATGGGCTCACAATACCATCAAATATCTGGGGATTAAAATTTCCCCTCAAATACAGTCCTTAGTGGATATCAATTTCAAACCGCTGCTGACACTCTTCGGAAAGACACGGCTAGATGGGAACACCTACACCTGTCCCTAGCAGGAAACATTTCTGCGATTAAGATGATGTTAGCCCCCCAGTTCTTTCACTTACTATCTCACATCCCTACCTTACTGCCTGAAGTATGGACCAAGTGGCTAAACAGCCTACTTAGTAGATTTTTATGGGGTGCCTCCAAGCCCCGGTACAATGTGGCTAAACTATGACCCCAGAAGCTAAGAGGAGGATGGAACATGACAGATTTCACCCAGTATTCTGTAGCATTCATAATAGCTAAATCCTTGAATGGGCTAAGCCTCTCACCCCTCCTTACCCTCTCCGGCCTGGATACACATAGAGAGAGACTTGCTAGATGGCCCCCTTTCTTTGGCCATTATGCCCTTTCTTCTCTCCAGGAAACTACAACAATGGCCCACTCTATACAACTCCCTTTTGGCTTGGCAAAAATTAGGGCTTCAAACCAAAAACTGCCTCCACTTGGGCAAGTACACTCCGATTTGGCTTCACCCTCACCTCTGTATTGAAAATATACCTTTAAGGTGGTCTAACTGGCAATCCAAACACATAGAAACCTGGGGAGACCTTAATATGGGGGGAGGTATGGCTCTGGACTCCTTCCAAGGGCTGAGGGCCAGATATGGTCTGCCACAGAAAGAATTCTGGAGATACCTCCAAATAAGAAACTTCCTTTCTACTTGGGCCAAGCAAAAATGTAGGTGTGTGGTGTGTCTTAAAAATAAGAAAAAACTGTGCCCCCACTTCTGCCAGAGCCTTGGCTCCAACACCCAAAAGGGAGAGCGGACACCATTCAAATGTTTATGAGGGACTCCACCCCCAACCCCTCCCTCCCCACCAAACTCAAATGGTAAAAAGGATTGGGCTTCCCTATTACAGAACAATTATGGCAACTGGGCTGGCTGAGAATGCACCAAGTATGTTGTGACCAGAGAGGCTTACTCATTCAGAACAAAATTGTGCATCTCTGGTACAGCACTCCCTCTCAGCTCAACGGGATGGGACTGCTCACAGCCGACACATGCTGGAGGTGTGACAACCCTGGAGCAGATCTCTTACATATACTCTGGGAATGTTCACCTCTGTCATCCTTATGGACTGCGGTAATTAACCACTGCTCTCGAGTTCTGTGGGTACCCACTACCCCTCTCATCAGCGCCTGAGCTCTGGATACTGGGCCTGCCTCACTCCAAGCTGGGATTGCCCAAATCCCAACTGTTATGGGTCATACAAGTATCAGTAGAAGTGAAGAGGCTAATCCTGCAACGGTGGAGAACAAAGTTGGTCCCTACATTTATGGAGTGGCATAAAGTCATAGAAGGAGCTGTGCACTTGACCAGAATGTCCTGTCATAAATCTGGAAACCTACCCAAATCTGGAAGTGTTTGGACCCCCTACCTTTCTTGCTATGACTATATGCAAAAAGGGAAACTCATTATGTACATAAAAGATTTACTGCCCCCCCCCCGAAGTTCCTTATAAAGTTGGTAGAATTTGTATGTTTATGAAGGTTTACTCTCTCTCCCCTGACAGACCTCTTGAGTGCTATCGGGTGGATGTCCACTAGATTTCCCCCACTATCCTCTCATCTCCTCATATTGCCCTATAGAAGCTGAACTGTAACATCCGCTACAGACCCCTCTCCCCCATATGAACCACTGAGCATAGACTCCACAGTACTATGAAACAAAGGAGAATCAGGTAAGTCCATCTCATTGAGACCTTTAACCCTAGGTAGAATGCATCCTGTAGATAGCCTCAGTCAATTCTGTTTATTTTATGTACTGTCTATGCTCTACTCATGTTGACGTGACTGTTGTTTGTACTAAGTGGATATATGGTGGTGATGTTGTAAACCACTCAGTCATACGTGTAGAAAGCTCCAGTATTGTAATAATTATGAAATCACTCACTAAAAAGATTAACAGTAAAAAAAAAAATGTTAAATTGCCACCATTGTTTTCTCCCAGTTAAACATGAAAGGAACAAACAAGCAGAAGTGTCAAATGTACAAGAAAACAATTTTGAGCTGTTTGTAACTGACATATTGGTTTATTTGTTCTCTTAACAGGATTCCATACCCAACATACAATACTTGTAAAAAGATGGAAAATTAAGCATCATGCAAGTAAAAATACTCTAAGTAAAATTAACATAATTGGTGAGGCCAGCTACCCCCAAAATGGCATCCTGAGTGAAAGTATGAGTCCATTTGCATGATCACAATCTCCCGATACTGACACTAACCCTGTACCTGCATGTCCAGATCAGTGCAATACTCCTGAAAGTAATGCTGCTGTTTTCTTTGAAATGCCATAAGTAAAACTTATAAACTGCCTGGTTTCAGCAGTGACATCAGTGGGTTTGAAGTTAGTGATAATCTCCTCAGAGGCTGCAATCTCTAAATAATAGTAACTAAATGTGCCCCCTTACTGTATCTCTTATTCAGTTCAAACTGGCACAGTAAACAGTGCTCCAGAAAGTAAAAATTGAAATGGAGCATTGTGATTCCAGCAGAAATTCACAGAACTAAACTTTATAGGCAAACTGTCACATTTCATATTGTTCTGGGCAAAAGCTGCACTTCTTAGAATGACAGTGCTGTGGGACAATTTGACTGTCATACTAAAATAAAAACTGTGTGCCTCAGACCACAAGATCTCCCCAGATAGTACTACGCCCCCCCAAAAAAAAAAAATTGAAATGGCACAGTATGATGATAACAAACCAGCAGGGAAGGCAACTGTCAACTGTCCATTTTCTTGTCCCACACGCATGCCCAAGTTTTGAAAGTATATTCTCCATAGGCCTAATGATACATAACCAAAAATAAACTAATTTGACTTTTAAAATGTATCCTTTGTGTCTCAATATTTTTATGAATGATTAAATCCCATGTAAGTGCAATAAGACACTTCAGGATGTGGGTAGCTGTGTGATCACTGGACTTCAGTGGCAATAACACATTCGGCCTGCGGCCTCATGCCTTATCACACCCATAGGTATGTGGTAGTCACACTACTACTCGCACTCAGTTGTGTCTTATTTCTTACATAGAGGAGAGGACAGTGTTCTTTGCACAGTGTTGGTGGCAGTTTGTGTTTGTCTGTGTCTGTAGCTCAGTTTTTTGGGGGATTTACAAGATTTTCTGCTTGGAATAACTACACCATTCTTGCTCACTACATCTGTGAAGGTCTCCTGGACTGGATTTCTGCAAAACATCACCACCAGGTATTTGCATTTTCAATTTAAAATCAACTTTTTTGGAAGCTATTCCAAGCAAAGCAAAAGTCAAGCAACTAAGTCTGACAAATTCAGTGGCTCTGGGTTCTGCTTTAATCCACATTTCTGACTGACCATCTCCTGTGGGATCTGTATGTGGGCTTTTAAACAACCTCTTTAAATAACAAAAGGAAGCATAAGGACAAAAGGATTTCACATCCTGCTCTTGTACTTGAGTAAGTGTGCCCCAGGCTATAAATGTAATGGGGTAGGGGAGTGCTTGCCTGCAAACTCTTGCATAGCCAGAACCTCTTGTCAAATCCTTGCCTAGCTGTGACCCTGAGTGACCTGTATCATGAATTGTACCAATAGCCCATAACATCTAAAAATTGTATCTCTGAATATATGCAGCCTTCTCTCCAAATTGCCACAGTTTCAGGCCTGGGTGGCTCAGATTGATCCTGACGTCATCTCCCTAACAGAAACGTGGCTATCACCAAAGATCCCAGAAACAGCAATTGCCCTTCCTGGATATAACCTGTTCCAGCAGGACCGTACCTCAAAAAGAGGGGGGAGTTGTCTGGTTTACCTCAAGAATGACATCAATGGGCAAATACTACCAATTAGCTTCCACACCAAGGAAGCACAGGTTCTAACACTAAAACTTAATATTGGCTAACAAAACAAAGTGTTACTATTAACCACCGCATACCTGCCTCCTGGGGCACTACTCACTGGCTTCCCATAGCTCATAAGCCACCTCGAGCAGAACAAACTAAACTGAGAACAAATAATCCTAGAGGACTTCAACATTAATTAGCAAGCACAAGATGCAGCGACAGCTAGAGACCAAATAGCCAGACTGTACCTGACCCAATTGGTCACACAACCCACCAGACAAAACTACCGTACAGGAACCAGCACCCTCATCAATTGGCTACTCTTCTCCTGTACTGAACATATCGCAGAGGTAACAGTCCTACCTGACACCATCAGTGACCACTCCCCTGTACTACTTACCTGGACAAACAAGTTCACCAAGAGTAAGCCTAAGACCACCAGGAAGAGATCACTAAGGCCTGGTCAACTAGACTCCTTCAGGCACTACCTAAAAGGGATTGACTGGTCCCCACTGGATAGAGTCAAGGATGGAAACCAAGCACTGGATTACTTCTGCAGTATTATTACTAAAGCCTGTGACATCTTTGCTCCTTACAAAACAAAGAAAGCCAGAGGAATCCCCAACCCCTGGCTGTCCAGCCCTCTAATTTAATGCATGCGACTCAGAGATCATGTGTGGCATAGGGCTAAAGCCACTGAGAATCTAGCTGACTCCCAAGCGTATAAGGCAGCTAGAAATACCTGCACAAAACTCATACGTCTGGCGAAAGCAGCTTACTACAATGATCTCCTAGGAAAGACCTGGGTTAGAGGGAGGCAGTTCTGGGACTCTGTAAAATCTCTCATGGGTAGAGCCTCAAGGGCTCGACCGGACCTTATAGATACCACCTCTGGTACATTGCAAGACCCAAAGGAAATCACTGATGCTTTTAATGTTGCATTCACGGACCTCAGCAATGTGTTGCCACCTGAATACCTGAATCACACCCTCGCAGGCCAGCAGCACAACCTCAACACTCCATCACCACAGGATAATGTTACCCCACCATTCTACTTCAGGCAAATCTCCACAGGTGAGACCGACAAATATATCAAACGGGTCCTTGGTAAGACCAGGATGGAAAGTGACATGATCAATATGAAGATGGTAGCACTCACATTAAACAAACTTGTGGCACCACTCACCAAGGTATTCAATGCCTCTCTAAGATTGGGCATCTTCCCTGACAGGTGGAAAGAGGCTCTAGTCACACCTGTTTATAAATCAGGAGACAGAGCTAATTTAGCAAACTTCCGGCTCATCTCAATTTTACACCCCCTCTCCAAAGTACTTGAAAGGGTGGTCTCAGAACAACTAACTGAGTACCTAAAAAAGCATAGCCTTCTCTGCTTGCAACAACACGGATTCCGACAAAATCCCTCCACTGTCACTGTGCTAGTAGAGTACACCACTCAGCTTTATGGGGCCCTGGATAAAGGGATGGTGATGAGGTCTATCTTCAGAGACCACACCAAGGCCTTTGACACAGTCAATCACCAACTGCTACTGAAATGTCTCCTCTCTACGGGGTCGTCAATGGAATCTGTGGCCTGGTTCCATAGTTACCTAACCCATAGATCTCAACGGGCCAGGATTGGCAATATAATCTCTGAGCCCTGGGAAGTAAACTTAGGGGTCCCGCATGGTTCTATCCTCAGTCCTCTCTTATTCAGCCTCTTCATAAATGACATGCCTTCTACCTGTCCTACACACTCCGTACCCTATGCAGACGATGCTGTTATCTCCATCCCAGGGAAAGACCTGGGATCAATTAACTCTAAACTTCAGCACAATTTTCGTGCATTGGAATCCCGGTTCACCTGAAATAAACTGCTACTCAACTACAAAAAGACAAAAAGCATGTTCTTCAGCACCCCACAGAGCAATATTCGAGGGTCCTCACTGCATATACTTAGTAGCGAAGGAGAAGTACTAGACCAAGTCAATACATTCAAGTACTTAGGGATTCACCTTGATGACACCTTCACCTTCACTGCCCATGCTGAGCAACTGGTAAAGTCCAAAAACATGAAGCTTGGCATCCTGTACAGACACCACACCTCAATGACACCAGCTGCCCTGAAACTTGTTACGTGCAGTTCAGTTCTCTCATCTGTGGATTATGGTCTTGTCATATATGGGGCAGGCACAGACACAGCACTTAAAAGGGTCAAAACCATCTTCAACAAGGCCTGCCGCCTGGTCCTGGGATTACACAAAATGACTCACTCTTGTGACCTATACAAGGAAACTGGCTGGCTCCACTCCACCACAGACTCCAATACCAGGCCTGCCTCCTTGCGAAAAAGTCCCTGATGGGGTCCATGCCTAGAGCTACTTCAGCCCTCTTTGAGCCTACACAACCATCTGAATGCACAAGGAGTGAATCCAGAACTGTTCTAACTGTTCCCTTCAAATGAACCGCCCTTGGCCAAAGATCCCTCTCCTACTGTGGGCCTAAATGGTTCAATGATCTGCCTGCAACCCTTGCCAACTCCCCCAAACTTGTCTACTTTAAAAATGGGCTTCAATCTTTTTTTGCAAGCAAATCTGACTGCCAGTGTTTCTGTTAACCCATGGCCTCTGACAGCAGTTCTCACATCCATTAAATGCTACCCTCTCTCACTCCCAGCCTCCTGTTCCACAACTGCCCACTTCCCCCTCCCACCTCCCACCACCTACTACCTCCCCTTGACAAAGCCTCACCTTGGCTGCTAAAACATGCATTTCTACAGACTGGGAGCACCCCGTCTGAACTGTAACATGATTGTTAAACACTGTACTGCACTTAATTAGTGCTGCATTAATATGTTTCTCTGGAAATGGGGTCCTGTTTCTCCATACTTCTTGTACCCTGCTTAATGTTGTAACTGCACACTCATGCCACTTGTTAGTTGATGTCTTTCTGTTCTGCAATGTTTCATCACCTGTAAATGTCTTGTTTTCCTTATTGACTTGCAACCTTTGTAAATGAGCCCCCAGCTCAAAGGTATTAATCTGAATTTGAAATAAATAAATAAATAAAAATAAACTTCCCTGTGGTTGCTGCATCCATGCCTGACATTAGCAAATAGGAGCTGGATGGAGCCTAGCACTCACCCAGATCTTTTAACTCTCCTGGGGGAAGGAATACTGGCATAGCATTATGCCATTCAAGGGTGCCTTTGTAACTGAAATGCAGTTATTGGATAGGGACCAGTTTATGAGACTTTCCATTGCTCCTGTACCCCCCCCCCGAAGTGCAGATGAAGGTCAATGTTTTTACAAACACAAGTTCTCTGTTAGAAAAGGGCTGAGTTCAGAATGTTGTATACTGTTATGAGAAGCAAACAACTAAACAATAGGCCCCAGGCAGGAAATGGGTTGGTATGGTTTCGGGGGGGGGGTATAAATGGGAAGAGCCTCATGATGGCTCAGTAACAGCTAATGTGCTGGGTCATTTGTGAGAGGCCCAGTGACTCTGTACTGGCATCTTTTGCACTTTTGTATACTGGAGAACCTTGGAAATGTGGGCCTTCTGAAATCTGTAGCACTTTAATAAATTCAACATTTGCTATATCCACAAAGATATCACTGGGGAACAGCAGAAGCAGGAGAGCTGTTCAGGGAAGTATTGTTTTTTTTCTTTTTTTCTGTTTAATTTTGATATTAGAATTGTTTGTGCTGTGAGGGGATAAGGTGGTCAGGATTTAAATCAGTACTGTGAGTTACAACTGTTACTGAGTGAAATTCTGGCTGTAATATTTAATCTGTGCTGTTTGAATTGTTGGAGCTGTTATTTTGTGAGATTCACTCAGGTGTGGAGCTCAGACAGGAAGCTACAGTTTGGCCTTGTACCTTTGTGTGGGGATTGAGAGGTCTCGTGGGGAAAGGGTCAGGGCTGACTGACTCTCACGAGAGTCGGGGTAGAGCCCAAATCCACCTCCCCCATCCCTTCCACGCCAGAGTACTTCAAATTTATAGGGGAGGAGCTACCCTACGATTGGTGGACAGGACTGCTAGGTACAGCCCATTTAATTCCCTGGCCAGAAGCATGAAAGCCACAGGGCATGGAAACACGTAGGTTTTAAACAGGGAAAATCTCACCCTTGGACCTAAACCAAAAGCTTTACACAGGCAAGAGGAGAATATAGGGGGGAACCACATTGGAGGGTCAAATGGAGCAGGGTAAGAGCAGATCCAGGGCAGGGTCCCAATGCTTCAAGGGCTGGGGGCATCTTTGGGAGCGTGGTAGTATGTACTGGTTGTGGGTCAGCCATGGCACTGAATATAGCCTGGAAAATGGGGAATGTATGGTATGTAAGCTGTTTGCACACCTAAGAGAGCAGGTGGGATAGCTGAGATGGGCACTAAGCCAGGAAGGAGAGAGGAGTAGGCAGGGGGATGTGAGTGGTCCCACCGAGGGAACTATAGCAGCAAGTGGGGGAACTGTGAGGGGACAAGGCACAGTCAAAAGATTATCTGCATGGGAACAAGGAACAAACTCAGCCGTACGAAGAGAAAGATGGGATGGGGCCTGGAGGAAAGTTGGGGAGAATGAATACAAGGGGATGGGAAAGCACCAGAGGAGATACAGAAATCCCAGTTAAAGACAGCAATGGGCACAAGACAAACCTGGAGAAATGGCAGGTGATACAGTATAAAGGTACAAAGCCTGCACAGAAGACAAGGGAGGAAGGTGTAAGGGGAGGACTATCAACCAGAGGGGTACAGGCAGTGGGCTTAGAACAGAAGAATAGATTTGCCTCACTAGAGGTGCTAATTGGGGGGAGACCAGGAAAAGGGAGCTGAAGAGCACACCAGGGAAGAAGGAGAGGCAAGCATGAAGGAAGGTGCAGAACAATTGGGAAAGGGGGAGGCCCTATCAGGTAAGACCAACAGGCAAGCCCAGAAGGGGGGGCAGTGGTCTTGGGTTCAGAGGAGTAAAAGCTGGATGGGGAGGAAGGGTGGAAGTTCCCTATAGAAAATCAGGCAGGGCATGGGCAGGAAAAGATAAAAAGGGAGGGGAAAAGTTAGAAAATGGAGGGGCAGAGGCAGGCAGCCTGACAGGTAGAGCCTGAGGGGGTGCATAGCTGGGTGGGCATAGAACAAATAAGCTGGGAGAGCACAGAGTGAGGATAGTGATTCAGGAAGTGAAATGGGCAAAGGGGGTATTGATAATAAGGTAGGAAATGGGATGTAGGAAGTTGGGAGATGGATGGTAGGGAGATGCGATCAGAAGGAGATTGAGAGCAGGGTCCTTCTGGCTGGGGACTCTATAATAAAAAGGATTAGGTGGGGGAAGGGGAGACAAAAACAGTGCAGTGTGGGTGGTGTGTCTGCTGGGCATGACAGCAGCAAAGGTCATTCATTATATCCCCTCGAGGGGAGGCAGCAGGATAAGAAAATGCACCTGCTGTTCCACCTGGGAATGAATGACCTAGAAGGGCGTAGCCTGATTCAAGTGCAGGCTAGATTCAGAGCTCTAGCTAGATACTGTAGCAGTCTGGGGTTCAAATCAGTGGCATTCTCAGAGGTGTTACCAGTACTGATGGCAAGCATTGATAGGAAGTCGAGGACTAGGGAGTTCAGCGAATGGCTGGTGGTGTGGTGTGAGCAAATGGGGTATGGTTTGGTAGGGGACTGGGGATCTACATGGGAGGATAAGGGTCTATTTGTACCAGACAAACTGCACCTGAATAGGGAGGGGGTAGCAGTACTGAAATGCAAGCTAAGAGAATACATATCGGATACCTACAATTTAAACTAGGTTGGGAGGCACAAATCTGCTCCACAAGGAGGAAAGCTTGGGGGGCTACTAGCCCCCCCCCCAGGATAGCACCACATGGCTGGGAAAGAGGGTGATGGGTGCAAGGGAAAACTAAAGGGGAGATTGGTGGAAGGGATTGTCAGCAAACTCCAGAAGTTTAGGAAATAAGATGGTGGACCTGGAGGCAATCATGAGAGATGAGAGATTAGATTTAGTTGCAATAAGTGAGACCTGGTGGACAGAGCATCATACCTGGGAAACAACCATTCCAGGTTATTGACTGTTCTGAAGGGACAGGAAAGGCAAAGGGGGGAGTTGCCTTATATGTCAGGGAAGGCATCAGTGTTATTTAAGGGCAGAAAGAGGAAGAGGAGGCTGAGCTGCTGTGGGTAACACTAGGTAGGAAGGTGGGTGAATCCCTGCAGCTGGGGGTGATATACAGACCACCTGCTCAAGGAGAGGAAGATGATAGATGGCTAACTTGGGCAATCACAAGGCTGGCATGGAAAGGTGAACTGCTACTGGTGGGTAACCTGAACCTCCTAGATGTTGACTGGGAAATCCCAGATGCAGCGTTAGCAAGGAGCAGTGAGGTATTAGTCGGGCTGCAGGGGTTATTCCTTCAACAGCTGATCAGGGAGCCAACGAGGGTAAGCAACTTGCTGGATGTGGTCCTGACTAATGGGGAGAGTGTGGAGGAGGTGCAGGTGGGAGAAGTCTTGGGTACAGTGACCACAGTGTGGTATGGTTCAGGGTCAGTGTAGGGAGAGAGTCAAGTAAAACTAATACGACTGTCATGGACTTCAGACTCACAGACTTTAATAAGATGAGAAAGATAGGGAAAAAATGAAAGGTATGGAGAAGATGGGGCAGTGGAGGAACTCTGGGAAGCTATCAGGGGAGGCAATCAGGAAGCAGCAGAAATGTGCATTAAAAAAGTCAGGAAGAACAAGAGGGGGACAAGACCACTCTGGTTCACTAGGGAGGAGGGGGGAGCAGTCAGAGAAAGGAGGAAGGCTTTCAGAAAATTTAAGATGACACTTAGAGAGGAGGATAGGCAGGAGTATAGGGAGAAGAGGAGTCTGGCAGGGAGGGAGGGAGATCAAAGGGGCAAAAGCAGGCACTGAGGAGAAAACAGCCAAAAGGGCCGGGGGGGGGGATAAAAAATTTTTTAGATATGTGAGGGAGAGGAAAAGAACAGGGCAGGGGATTGTTAGTCTGAGGGGGAAAAAGGGATAAACTTGGAGCAGGACCAAGAAAAGCCAGAGGCACTAAATGAGTATTTTAGCTCGGTGTCCATGGAGGAGGTGGAAGGCAGGGGTCCGGTGCTAGTGCCTAAGGGGAAGGAGGAAAAATGGGCAGATCAGAGCCCATTCACTATGGATAGGGTCAGAGCTGAGTTGGATAGACAAAGGGTGGACAAATCTATGGAGCCTGACAGGTTGCACCGCAGAGTGATCAAGGACTTGAGGGAGGAGCTGGCTGCACCCTTGACAAGGCTCTTCAACCTGTCCCTGGATATGGAGAGGGTGCCAGAAGACTGGAGGAGGGCTGACATAGTGCCCTTGCACAGGGGAGGTAGCAGGGAGCAGAAGGAGAACTACCGCTCAGTCAGCATCACATCTGTGGTGGGGAGGGTAATGGAGGCAGTAATCAGGGAGACGGTGGTGAATTACATGGAGAAGTGTAGCTTGCAGGACAGCAGACAAAATGGCTTCACCAGACCAACCTAATTGAGTTCTTTGATTGGGTGACTCAGGTAATCGACCAGTGAGGGGCAGTGGAAGTGGCCTATCTGGACTTCAGCAAGTCCTTCAACACTGTCCCTCATAGGAGGTTGGTGAGCAAAATGAAAAGCATGGGGTTGGGAGGGCAAATAGTAAGCTGGGATAGAAGCCTGGCTTGCAGAGAGAACTCAGAGGGTAGTGCTTAACGGGGTACACGCTGAGATGGCAAGATTGAGGAGTGGAGTGCCACAGGGGTCAGTTTTGGGTCCACTCCTCTTCAACATCTACATCAGTGATATTGCAGAGGGTTTGAGAGAGAGGGTGTGGCTTTTTGCCAATGATACAAAAATCTGCAATAGGGTGGACACCCCAGAGGGGGTGGAAGACATGAAGAAGGACCTCAAGATACTTGAGGAGTGGACCGGGAAATGTCAGCTGAAATTTAATGCCAAGAAGTGCACTGTGATGCACCTAGGGAGGAAAAACATGTGAGTGGAGTACACACTGAGGGGGGGGGGTCAAAGAATCAGAACATAAAAGGGATCTGGGGATCATAGTTTCTTCAAACCCTAAGGTAGGTTTCCAATGTGGTAGGGCATCAGGAAGAGCCAATGGAATGATGGCATGCATAGGCAGGGGGCATTACTAGCAAAAGGAGGGAGGTTATAATGCCCCTCTACAAAGCCATGGTGAGGCCACAGTTAGAGTACGGGGTTCAGTTCTACAGACCACCTCTGCAAGGATATAGATGCATTAGAGAGGGTTCAGAGAAGGGCAACAAAGATGGTGCAGAGTATGTAGTGGAAGACATATGAGCAGAGGTGTAAGGAGCTGAATCTGTACACGCTGGAAACAAGGAGGGAAAGGGGGGACATGATTGAAACCTTTAAATATGTAAAGGGGCTCAATAAAGTAGGCAATGGGGTCTGCTGAGGAGGAAAGAGGAAGGAAGTGTTGAAAGTGGTTAGTGGCCAAAGTTTAGTGACCAGTGACCAATCTTTTATCAACAATATGTAATTGGCTAACCAAAAGGTTTAGGAGATAGAAAGGTGTAAAATGGCTAGTGTAGAGGCTACAAAGGGCTAGTAAAAGGTGAAGGTGACTAGTAGATGACTACATGATACCAACATGTAGTCTGATGTGCTTTATAAGTACAGAGGTGTTTGGAGAGTAATTGCTGAAACCATGCAAATAATGATACCACTGTGCAAATTGATGTCTGTGTAGATGCTCAGGTTCAAAACGTGTTGGGGCCCTTTTAAATAACTGTAGAAAACAAGTGAAGATCATAAACCGTGTTTAAAAAAATAAATGTTTTAAAGAAAATTAGCTTTGCTTTGCTTAGCAGAAATATTTTGTACAAAACCTTCCTTCAACCAAAGGTCATAGCCAAGATAAGGTTCAGCTGCTTCAAACCACTGCAGCTTAGATACAGTTCCTCTTTTTATAATTTCTTGTGTTTAAAAAAAATGTGTAAAAGAGAGTTGATAAGAAACAATTATATCCTTGTTTTGGCCACTGTCTAGTCAGCAAGTTACTTAAAGTGAATGTGAAGTCCCCTCGTATGTTTTCTGTGAATGTGAAGTCCCCTCGTATGTTTTCTGTATCCTAAAGTGAGTTATTCTGATAAATGTAAAACCACCTGATCACTTGTTTTTCCATCTAAAGATGACCACATGTCTCAGCAAAGTGTCAAATGTATCTTATGACTGAGGTATCTCATGGCCATTGTACTTTTAAAACCTTGTCTCATAATGTTATTAAATGTCGTGATGTCTAGGCTAAAATTTGCTGTAACAGTTGGGAACTTCCACCACGTATTTTTGAAGTATAAATACAGAACCTAAATGCATTGGCCAGTGTGCTTTTAGAGGAATAGCTATGGCTGCTATAGATGCTAAAACACACAGAAAAGGGAGCGGTTCACTCCACCTTTCTGTACCTGTAGCCCTGGTGGTAATAAGCCATCAGCTGTTTAGATTTGATCATGTTAGAGGTAAAATTGTTAGTGCTTATTTGATATTAATAAATTGCAACTGATTTAAAACAATGTTTGGTGTCAGGTGGCTTTATTGGATTACCAGGGATCACTAGCCAAGAACCTTGTGTTTTATAGAAGGGAGTCAGAACTAGAGGGCCCAGCCTCAGATTGCATAGTAATAGGTTCAGGGGCAATGTAAGGGGGCACTTCATCACAGAGAGGGAGGTGGAGCCCTGGAACAGATTGCTGGATAGAGTGGTGGGGGCTAAGACAGTGGAGGAACTTAAGAGGGCATGGGACAGGCATATGGGACTGAGTGTTGAGGGGAGGGTGGGAGCAGGTGGGGAAGGGGGTATGTGAAAGGAGAGGGTTGGGCAGACTAGATGGTCCAGAAGGGTTCTTTTCTGCCATCAAATTTCTATGATTCTATGATAAGAAGCAGCTTGTATTTTGTCTTCTTTTCTGCAGCTGCTTATACTGAGCACCCATACTAATCACAGACACAGTTGCCAATTTCTGTGTTATACCTAAGAAAGCAGAGATAGGTTTTCCAGTTCCAAAGTACTGTAGGTTCTGATTTTGACTTGAGAGAGCTCAGCAGGACAGTGCCCTTGGTCCCAGCTGTGACTGGCTGGGGGGATCTGCCAGGCCCAAGAGGTGGCACTATAGACCCTGGGTCTGGGATATGGTACAGATCTGTCTGGTCTGGCCTCTAGTTAGCCTGGGTAGAGGAGGGCTGCACGGGATGGTGTATGGCCTGAAAAGGGAGTTCCCCTCAGGTTTTACTCTAATGGCTGTACCAGTTACTATCTAGGCCCATCTGCCTGAAGAAGGTATGCCTAACTGGTAAGCAGAGTAAAGTGTGGACTTGGAAGGTACATGGGTATTGCACCAGTTCCGGTGAGTGCATGTTTCAGTGTGATCATGGGGTGCTGGGAGGAGATGGTTTCTCAAATCCTCAAGTTTCTTTGGAATTGTGCTGGTCTTGCAACTACCCCACATGTGTGTAGAGATCCATCTGTAAGGATGTCCAAAAAGGGCTCTTAGCAGCACAGTTCAGACCATTACATAAGAGGAAGCAAATTCCTGAGTCTCCCATTCAGAGAGGTAATGCTGTCTACAGGGAATAATTAGGAAAAATGATAAAATTGGTTTGGGTCCTGCTATGGATTCCAGACTGGTTTTGAGTTGAAAAGCAGAGGGCAGATGGGTGTTGTGGATGTGTCAGGGGTAATCCAGTGAGATGAAATGTTTACCAGACTTGACAATGCTCTAAATTTAAAACCGACACCTGGAAATTTATAAGTTGGACAAATCAAGCTCCCAATGAGACAGGGTACCCTTAATTTGAGAACAGTACTTGTGACAGAAAAGGGGATCAGAACCATGTATTCTTTTAATTAAGTTATTGTTTTTGAATATGCATCTTCTTCAGACAAGATGGTTGCCAGATCACATGAGCAAGTATATATGGAAGGGTGGGGGGACACACGTGCACGCACACTCTCAAAAAGTGCTGGGCAACATGGGCCTGTCACTCAGAGTGAGTAGGACCCTTCCCACTTGGAGCAAAGCAATACATTGAGGGGCTTATATCCAGCTCACTCTCTTGGACTGAAACACCTAAAGACCAGAGCCCCTGCCATTACAAAGACTAGCTGAGGTAAGATAGCACAGTGAGGGAAAACTGCTTTTTTAGCTAGGGCAGGTGAAGGATTTTTAAGGGAGGATAGCTTAGACTTCTGCTATACAATACCTATCTGTTTAATGTGATTTTATTTTCTGTTTCTTTGTAAATGTGCAACCCTTGTGTTTCCTGTAAATGCATCCTGTTGTAAATACTTGTAGTATTCTAGTAAACAGTCTATTTTAATGTTTGCTTGCGCGCATGCGCAAGAAACATCTTGGGACAATGCGACTCTTGGAGGTGTGTGCGTGACCTGGCCAATGTAGTGCTTGCTGGAGCAGGCATGTCTGGGTTGCGCCAATGGATGGGCGAGCCGTGGATGACAGCATCTTGGCTGCAGTGGCTTTCACTTGAAAGGAAAGAGCCACTGCAGTCTGGAGCGGCATGCTGTCTGCACGCAGCATATGAAGGGAGCAATGTTCTACGGTTTATAAACATAGCACAACATTTGAGAGAGGGGAGTCTTTTTCACCTACCCGTTTTCACCCTCCCACAGGGACATCCATTTCTTTTTGAGAAGCTGTTAGTGGTGCAGTTGTGTTCAGTAGTAGCATGCGTTTGTATCTCTAAGCGCCAGAACTGAGGGGGGCGGAGGGTCGAGAGCCCCACCAGTGTTTTTGTGCACTAGGAGATTGCCCCTGCTCTGCAGCGATAATTGTGAAAAAATTTTCTGTGACCGTCATTGCCTGACAGTGTTGCAGTGCCTGGCTGGAGTGGAATCTGTTCTGCCGCCGCACCCCCTCGCTGCCCTGCCACTAAACAAAACAAAAGAAACACCTGCTGTGTTAAATGCCTCAGCCAGCAAAGTTGTAAAGCAGAGTCGTTATTATAACAACTCTACTTACAACTCCTGAACTTAACTGTTCATTCAAGCAGCTTGGCTAGGCAGCATTAACACCTCCGTCTCATCTTCCCTTTGTTTTTGGGACTTTGTTTCAGAAGGAGGACTTAGCACCTAGTTAGCCAGTAAGCCATAAACCGTAAGCCAGCTGCCAGATAACTGCATCAAGACTCAAGTAATGTGCCCTGCCTCCGCTTCACTGGCTCCTCTCGGTCTACTAAAATAAATTGAAATTAAAGTAGTCCTTTTTTTTAATGTCCCAACTCCTGCGGAAGTTCCGAGCCAAGCGACCCTGCCCCCCCCCCACCGAGAACGAGAAGTGAAGTAATCTGATGAAAGCGAATGATGAAGCAAGCCATGTGCCAGTAGCCAGGGAGTATAAGGGGTAGTCACACTTACACACACATATCCCCAAATCCAACATTTCTCTGGCTGACTTCTTGTACTTCCTGACTTTTGATTTCCTGGTTGGGGTTGGATTGAGTGTTGACTTGTGGAGGACTTTGCTAACTTGTGAAGTTGCGGTGGCCTGGATGCTGATTTCTTTCACTCGAATCGAGTTCAACTTCAGTTTAACTAAGTTTTTTTTTTAGTTTATTTAATTCACAAGTCACTGACCCGCGACGCAACTGGCTGCTGCTGTGGAGAAGAATCTGGAGGACCGCTATTCCGCTGTGCTGTGTTAACTGAGAGACTAGAGTGAGTAACTCCAATCAAATGATGTCCACTACTTTATTTTTTTGTGTTGGTTTATATTTATTTTACTTTTCTTTTTTTTTATTTGTTGTTGATACGCCCCCACCACCACCACACTGGCCTCTGACCGCCGATCACGTAGCGACCTCAGACTCAGGAATTAGCCCTGTTTGTTTCTGAATCTGGGACTGCCGGACTGGTGCTGAGTCTATGCTGCCTGGCTGCAAGAAAGACCAGTTCCTTCCTACCTGCAGCAGTCTCCCTCTACACCTCTTTCTCTGCACCACATTAGTGGTTAACTGACTGCATACACAGAGGTGGAAGAGCAATTAAAAACAATTTTGATATACACACAACTATGGCCACTGAAGCCGCAGCGCCGACAGGGGGTAAATACTTCTTCTCTTCTCCTCGGCACGGCTTCCTTAGTTCTTTCCATTCTCGCTTTTATTGCATTTTTTTCTTCCTTTGCTGGTCATTTCATTTGGAACATTCCCTTCTTGGCTTTTTTTTTAATTCAACAACATGCATTTTTAATATAATTCTAAAACACTCGGTTGCTTGCAGTGGAAATGTGGAACAAACATCTACCACCAGTCCCATGCGTATCGTTCATATGCATCAAGTAATGTGTCACAGGGACCTGCAGTCCTTATAAACATAAAATAATGTGCAGGTGTTTTGTTGTGATGTGTTTTCTGTTGTATGTAACCAGGATTTGCGTCTCAGACTGACTGGTTGAGAAACCGTTTTCATTGCCAGCAACTCGAAAACTAAAGGTAGTAATGTGAGCAAAGCGTGCGTAAGGAATAAGGATGATATTCTAGAAAATGCAACTGGTTGTTTTGGTTGGGTGGGGGATGCGGACAAACCGATTTTGGGGGGCTCCTGACCCTTGATGGCTGCAGTCGGTGTGGACTGACTGAGACTGTGATGTATTAAATCTTCAGTCTGCTCAGCTCAGTTCAGTCTGAATTAATGAGCTTTGCTCAGCCTTTCCCATTACCCTGCGCTAAGCTTGCAGAAACTACCCCAGTGTGGCAACTCCCCCACCCTCCATGCACATTCACTCCTGCCAGTGCCATTTATTGGCTCAATTGGCTTGTGGGGTCGTGTCAGGGATTTATAGGAGTTGGTCTTGGAGCGGGTCACCTTATATATGTTTAAATGAATAAAAAAATTGGAGTTTTCAGGAACGGACGTGGTTCTCTTTATTGAAATGTACAAGTTCAGCTCCATTTCTTTCTCTGCTCTGCTGCCTGTTGCAGTGGGAGGGCTAGCCATAAAAGAAACAGACTGGCCATTTGTTATAATCCATAGGCGCTTTTACACACAGGTTTTTAAAACGGAATCAGCGTTACCTGTGTGGCGCCGTTGTACTCTGTTGCATTTAGGTTCCTTTCTACACACTGCGAGTATTCCGGGAACCCTGTCTCCATTTGTTTCAGCTCCCCCAGAGTTTGCTGCTCTACACATGTTATTTTCTGCCTTTGTACCAGAATGGCTATTTTACACAGCACGACAAAACGGAACACAATGGTGCAAACCGCAAAAAGCAGAAATTGCGGTTTGGACGAACGTTCACCTAGGGACCGAAATAAATGCAATTTACACACAAGGGATGTAACGGAATACTGTTTCCATAACAGTTATTCTGTTACATAAACCTGTGTGTAAAAGCGCCTCATGATGCAGGACTGGTCCCATTTGGCTGTGAGTGTTTCGGGCAAAGACGGGAGTTGAATGCCCAGAATATAAGGCCGCGCTGTCTGCAACCGTAAAGTCAAGTTCACTGACTGGACTTTACAGGAGCAGGTCTCAGAGAGTGTGTCTCCCTATATTTCAATTAATTAAAGCCAGGAGTTTTCAGGAGCGGGTCTCCCTTACCTTATATTGAAAGTTACACGTTCAGCACTGTTTCTTTCTCTGGATGAGGCAGGCAATCCACACAGTTAATACCAGCATCTGGATGGACCAGTAAAGTGTCATCATGTTGGGGATTCGGTACCCATCTTGTCCTCAGTCCCCAGTAAATATATGGTGCTCGCACTTGCTCTAGTCTCTGCATGGGTTACATAGTGACTTCAGCCTGGGACAGACTGAAATGAAACTCAGCACATAGCTTTATGATTTCCTTTGGTCTGATTCATTGGATGGTTCAAACTTCATGTGGAGCTATTGGAGGGAATGGGTTGACAGCTGCTCTCTTAATATAGCTGCACACTTGAGCAGACTTAGACTGGGTGGTCTATTTCTGCTGACACATTTGTATGTCTGTAATGTACTGTATAAATATTCCTATATGGGACTGCATTCTTAATGTTACGATCATCATATGTGTACATTTGTTGTATTTTTGTATGGCAAAAACTAGCGTAGAAAACGCGCCCTTTTTACTCTCATAAGTGCCCTTCTAAGCCTCCGCCCCCTCAGCTTTTACTATCTTCTGGCACCTATGGTTTGTATTTGTATTACAATATCAACTCACCATGTGGTGGGTTAGATGGGATGACCCACTAGCATACCTGAGAAGTCGTCGAAGGCGGTGGGCACATATTTGGTCGGGTAACCGTTAGTGGTGTAGCTCACCAGTAAGCTCGTCTTGCCCACTGCGCTGCCCCCCAGCAGCACACACTTGAGGCTGCACTCCTCCTGCACGGGCAGCTGTGCCGCTGTTTCCCTGGCACGATGTGGGGGCATGGGCGGCGCGATTAAACCATCTCAGTAATCCAGCAGCTCCTGTGGAGGCATTCTCTTCCCCAGGAAAGGCGAGTTTTGAAGAAGAAAAAAAAAGGAAAAACTGCTACCCTTTTTATTTAAACAACATCAGACAGAAGTTGTCAAATTTCTAGTGACCAGTTGCAACAAAGCACAGAAGTCTGAAGTTGGGGGAAAAATGGACAGGAACTCTGAGCAGCGAGGAAGCCACGCGGTTTACAATGCACATCCAACTGGCTCTCTATTCACATTCAGCAGTCAAAGGATTAAAAAGGTCTGTTAACTATGAAGGAAGAGGATCGCTTTTAAACACCAGCCTCCCTCTCCTATCCCTGCCCCCTCATCCCGACCCTAGGAGAAACTCGAGCATTCCTATATCCCTGGGGAGACCTGCCGAACAGAGTCTGAGAGGTGGAGACAAAGGAGACGCCCCGGCCGGGCAAGAGGGCGCAACTGTCCGCAGTAACCTCTCGAACCTCAGTGCTGGCTGTGGGTGGTGCCATACAACAGTAGAGGCTCCACCCCCATGTCTGACTGGGTGGTATAGTGTGCCATGTTCCTACCGCCCACAGACCAGTGCCATGAGATCACCAGCACACGGGGACTGACTACTATAATAATAACCTCGACCTGCTGCTGCCTCAGTCTGAAACTGAAAAAAAACCCGGCTTGCGCTAATTATTAATAAACGCCGGCAGCAGCAGTCTGGCGGTGGCATTGATGCAGTACATAATAAAGTTGCACATAGCGCTTTGGGTGCTATAAATATATGTGTAGCTGATGAAAAAATCTGCAGCTCAACCCAACTTTCTGCAGCTTTTTTGTGGTAAAATGAAGTCTTTTGTAAAGGTGATCCGCTCCCCTCCCAGTTCTCCATCTGTTTTGAAGTTACATGTTACTTGTCCGCTGCGGCGTGTGGAGGTGATGTCATGCGTTGGGGCGTACTGTGTCTATTTTTCATGTGCTGGCATTGACTGGTGACATGCTTCCACATGCATCAAGTGACATGAGTGCTCGATCCTGTAGAGTATAACAGAAGTAGGTCTAGAAAACAAATTGGCTTCAAGCAGATTGAGCTTTAATATGTTCCCTCTAGCTGCTCATCCCGTCTCACCTTGCCCTCCCCTTTCCGCACCCCACCTCCTCAGTCATCGCTCCCCTCTCTCCATTGTGCCATTTTTATGTTTGCTTGCATGCATGTGCAAGAAACATCTTGCGACAATGCGACTCTTGGAGGTGTGTGCGTGACCTGGCCAATGTAGTGCTTGTTGGAGCAGGCATGTCTGGGTTGCGCCAATAGATGGGTGACCTCTGGATGACAGCATCTTGGCTGCAGTGGCTTTCACTTGAAAGGAAAGAGCCGCTGCAGTCTGGAGTGGCATGCTGTCTGTACGCAGCATATGACGGGAACAATGTTCTGCTGTGCTTGTTTTAATAACGTTGAAACTCCTCAATCAAACAGCGAGCAGAACATTTCATGAGCAAACGTGGATAGGAGAAAAAAAGTAGAATTTACCTGCCTGTTATGATGCTATTTACATACACTGATTAATTTAGACGAAACTGGAAAAAAAAAAAAAACGCTCTAGAAACAGTTACAAAATGACACAACCCTGTAGTGGTTCATTTCAATATTTACTTAATTCCTCCTTTATATCCACCTTTTAAATGTTCAGAACTTTGCAAGTTTTGATAAACCGCTGAGAAACACCACAAAACAAAAAATTGCTATGTTGTTGTCATTTCATGTGTTGCAATGCTGAGGTACGCTTTCTTTTTGATTGAATTTCCGAGCAACATTGGGGACCAGTGAAAGATGAGAATGAGACTGGGGTGCCTGCTCTGCACACTATAACGAGAGTACATTAACATTTCAGGCTGCATTTTATGAATCCGCAATGTGTCAGTAATGCTGGCTTGTCAAAAGGATTTGCCACTTTACCATTTACCATGCAGTAGCTGAATGTCTGAACCAATATTTTGAAGTGAGTGCCAGTTTGCTGCCAGAAATACTGCTGGCCTCAGCGAGACTCGGCTTAATCTTATACACCCGCCACCACCAACTGAATGTCAGGACATTTTGTTTCCTTTACTAAGCAATTAGAATGCTAACAGACTTGCTTCCCCATTGGACTGTCACTGCAAGGTTGTCTGCCACAAAACAGAGTCCTCTGCTTGTGGCATCAGAGCAGTTTCTGTGACAGCAGGTCTGGTTGTGATGTCAGAAGCTTATGATTTACATGGACGTAGTCTGAAGAGAAACTCCTGAGGCCTCACGCACAGTTCCAGTCGGTGGCGGGGCCAAGTCGCGGTGCAAAAAGGCACCTTCAGTTTCGCCACCCACCGAAAATTGACAAACTCCAAGGCTGAGACTTCGTTTTCTGGGGTGGAGTCTCCCCTGGGGACTAAATGCACTGTGTAAATGAGAAATTTATACTTAAGTTGGCGCGCACAAGACAATGTGCGCATGCTGAGTATAAGGGTCTGGGCATAGTAGAGCATCAGTCAGATAAGCAGTAAGAAACGACGCGGTGTGCATTGAATTGATATTACCACAGGCCCAGGGCCCTAGTAAGGCTGCCGAGTGCCTTCAGACCCTAGACATGTGGTACTAGCTGTTCAATGCACACCCCAGACTGTCTTATTGTGCTTATAACATGAGATACTTAGAAAAAAAGTCTGCAAAAATCAACTCTATATATATATACAGAGAGAGAGAGCGTTACTGTATTATTATCAGCATTTCTGGTAAAATAGTCTTTCCACCAATGTATTAAATAAAGTCATTAGGTTTACTACTGGGGTTTCACATGTTGTGAGCCAGGAAGCCCGCCCCCAGTGTTAATTACAGTGTTTAAACGGGAACAGTAACTGCTGAGGGCGGTGGGACATAAAGCTGTGTTTTTGTTTTTTTTAAGGAAGCATGATTGATTGTAGGAGCGATCCCTCGCCTTCCCCTTACAATGACTGTCATTTTCATGCGAGCGGGAGTACTTTCTTGGTGGCCCCTTCAGTTCACTACCATAACAGACGTAGTGCTAAGAATAAATAATGTACATAAATGCGGGAGCACAATTTTGTAATAGAGACAGTGGAAGACTGAAGTAGACTGTCGGCATACCTTGATGTGATCCAGTGAATGGGCCGGTAGCAGGAATGCCGTTGTCTAGTGGGTAGCAGCAGGACATGCCGGAAACATGTGGACTGGCACTGTTGGAGCTGTCAGCTTGTCTATACCCCTTAGTTTACCAGAAACATTTTTCAGCAATAGGAGATGCTACCAACTGTCAGCTACAATCAGTAACTGCTGCGGTTTTTCACACCGATGGTTTCGCTGTAACAGCCTAAACAAGCATTTATCAATGCCAAATGTTTGCTTGCAGGCATTAGCAGTGAAAGTGCAGGAGCTAGACAGATGCAGTATAGGAATGGCAGTGATGTATTGAATTGACACCAACTCCACCCCCACCCTGCAGAGATGGACAGGCATTGGGGTATGCCTTTGGGTCGTCACCCATAAGGGTCTTGACATTTCACCTCACTCTACCCTGCAGACACCGACAAGTGTCGAGGTGTGCTTTGGGGTGTTCTGGTTTTACGCTCACCTCATTCCATAAAGAAATAAGCTGAAATGGGTGCAGTATAGGAGAATGGTGTGAACTCTGGGGCCAAAAAGTCCAAGGTGCACCTCAATGCCTGTCACTGGCTGCAGGGTGGGGGTGGGGGTGGAATGGCATGAGCATTACAATAGCGATCCCAAGTCTTACCCCTTCCAGTCTATGTATTCCTTCCTTTTACCGCCCTCCTCCCCATTTCATTCCCTCCCTGTAACCCCTGTTTACCCTACACAGTTAACACTGCCACTGCATTAACCTGTAACAAATTAAAAAGATCCCTTGTCATCTCCCTCGTCCCCCTTCCCGCATCCACCCTCTGCTCACCCCACCTCCCCACACCCGTGCCCCCTCTGCCTCCTCTTAAGCCCCGCACCCTCAGAGCATAAATTAATAAAAAAGAATTGCTGCCGGAGCAGCGGTCAAAAAGGAGGGGAGGAGTCACTTTCTAACAGGCCTCCACCTTCAGTAGGCTTCATTTGTGACCCTTCTGCCTCCTCTTAAGCCCCATAAGGCATACATTAATTAAAAAAAAAACTGCTGCCAGAGCGGCAATCAGGAAGTTGGGGAGGAGGCACTTTCATTACATGCCTCCTTCACCTCCCTGTCTCCCACCCCTGCAGAGTAGGCTGCAGCCTAAGCTCTGTAAAGGTGAGGAGTTCTACAGCACCAGCAGGCACTCTCAGTATAGCGGGGTTGCACTATCGGCAGGCTGCCCAGCACTCCAACTTGCTCCTCTGCTGCCACCACAAATAACCCCCATCACTGTCCACAGCATACCTAGGGCTCAAGGAAGCCCCTCTTAGACCCAGGAAGGGTTTACAATTTATTTTAACATAAATGCTGGCCCCAGAACATAGGAACTATCCCACTAAGACACCAGGGCTATCTTTATTTTGTACCCCCTTTACATGGCATTTCCAAGCCCCACTGATCACCAATAGTAATGGTATTTCTACAGAAGGGCTACTAGCCTTCAGTAGCCCACTTGGGCTACTAAAGAAATTACTCACCACTCAACCACCACAAGGGGCAAAGGGTCCCAGCTGATCCCCCCTTTCCCTAACCTCACTCCCTTTTTTCTCTTTCTGCTTTCTTACAGCTTTTTTATCTAACTATCCTATTCTCTCCAGTCTCCATTCTTATAAGCTCCTTAAAGAAAGTTATACTTCTGCTTCATCTCTGCTCAGGAAATGTGGAGCTCAACCCTGCCCCCCCCCCAACTTACCTCGCCTATTGATTTTGCTGAGGCCACAGGTCTCAAAATGATGATGGTCAACATTTTAAGCCTGCCTAAAAAACTTGTACAGCTGCAAGCCTGGGCTGCACACGTTAACTGTGACCTTATCATAATTACTGAGTCATGGTTAAAAAAGATGAACACTGATCAACAAATATCACTGCAGGGCTACAATTTATTTAGAGCAGATAGAGAGTCTAGAGGCAGGGGTGTGGTTATCTATGCTAAATCTAAGTACTCGGTCACCAATATTAGTTGCAAATCTCTAGCCAAGGAATTTGAGATAGCCATTGAGCCTTCATCTCCCTCCTCGGAATGTATCACTATCCTAGGTGGCTATAGACCCCGCCTGGTGGTGATGAAGTCCTTAATCTTTGAAATCCATGTCTGTAGATGCAAAACTGAAACAATATTTCTAGGAGATCTAAATATGGACTGGCTGTCACCTAAATCACACGGCCTCAAATCCCTTTGTGACGAGCTAGGTCTTGGGCAATTAGTCAGTGAACTCACTAGGAACAACACTCTAAATACTGCCAACAGTTCCATTCTAGATGGTACTAACCACCCATCCACACAAAATATCTCATTCGCAGTGTTTCACAACGACATAGCTATCATGGAATTGTTGCTTGCATAAGATCTCAAATTAAGGCCCAGCCAGAGCCCATCTTTTATAACAAAAGATCCTTTCAGCAAATTCAGTGCAGTAAACTTCCTATCTGACCTGAGCATGATCAGATGGCAAGATCTCTACCTAGCCAAAGATGTCAACAAGGCAGCTTACATCCTTATTGACAAACTCACTACAATAATAAATAAGAATGCCCCTTTCATCAAAGTAAGGGTACGGAACAATTCCAACCCCTGGTTCACCTGGGATCTCAAGGCAGCCCTTATAGCTCGAGATAAGCTCTGGGCTAAAGCTAGACATTCCAAAGAATCTTCGGATTGGCAGGCCTTTAGAACAGCCAGGAATAACTATGTGAAAAAACTTCGCTCAGCTAAAGCTAACTATTATATTTCTACTCTCGAACAAGCTAAAGGTAACCCTCATAAAATATGAAAGACTATCAAAGCTATAGAAGGACAGCCCATGGCCCCCTGTGTCCCAACAAAGATAGTTGCAAGTGGCAAGATTGTGGAAAACAAGTCCCTAATCCTGGAGGAACTTAACTCCCACTTTGCCACAGCTGGATTAGCTTTTGACTCATCACCTTATGCTGGTGCTGCGGTGAGCCAGCATACCCCTCCCCCTACATCTAGTCCTGCACCCAGCCCCTTCCAATTGCATGAGATAACTTATAAAGAAGTAGAAGATTCCCTTCTTAACTTAGACACCAAAACAAAGTGCAGGGGATGATGGCTTGAAACCCTTTTTCCTAAGGTCAGGCTATGCCCATCTCACTGCCCCAATTCTCCACATCTTCAATTTTTCCATTACCTCTGCTACTGTGCCGTCCTGCTGGAAATCAGCACCTAGCCTCCCTCTATTTAAATCTGGTGACCTATGCAATGTAAACAACTATAGGCCTATCTCCATATTGTCTATCCTTTCTAAAGTTCTCGTAAAACTGATCCATATTCAGTTAAAATCTCACTTGGAAACCTCTCTCATTAACCCAGCTCAATCCAGCTTCCAGGCTAATCATAGCATAATCACTGCACTTATAAAAGTAACCAATGATTGGATCTCTGCTATAGATGCTAAGAAGGTAACTGGCGCAGTCTTTTTGGACCTCAACAAAGCTTTTGATACTGTTGATCACAAACTATTAGTCAATTGCCTTGCAAAGTTAGGTGCCACATACCATAAAACCCAGTGGTTCTCTAGCTACCTAACTGGAAGATCCCAAAAAGTAAAGGAGGAAGGCTTTTTTTCTGCTACCTTGCCAGTTGCAAGAGGAGTCCCCCGAGGATCCATCTTAGGCCCTATCTTGTTTTCTTTGTACATTAATGACTTAGATGCTAACATATCTACGTCCAATCTGCACTTTTTTGTGGATGATACTGTGTTGTATACTTCTGGCTCATTGTTATCTGAAGTCAAGGGAGTGCTTCAAGCGGACTTTGCACAACTTGAGCATAATCTAATAAAGGCAAAGCTTCTGCTCAATGCTAAGAAGACTAAAGCGATGATATTCTCCCGTAGTGCTGTCACAGGCCCCCCAATACCCTTGCCCAAGACTTCATTGTCACCACGCTAAACGAGCCTCTGGAAGTTGTAACCAAATTTAAATATCTGGGTATCTGGATCAACAATAAATTATCTTTCAATGACCATGTCGAAGATGTCTCTTGAAGGTTAAAAGCAAGGTTAGGTTTCTTCTACAGAAATAGGCCCCTTTTCCCCCTTGAAACTCGAAACAAGTTTGTACAGGCCACTTTTCTCCCCCTACTGACTATGGCAATGTAATCTATTCCTCCACCACTCTTGCAAATCTAAGTAAACTGGACATCCTTTATCACCATGCTATGGTTCATTACCAACCCCTTACCGCTCGCATCACTGTGACTTATATGCAGCTGTTGGTTGGACATCCCTACTACTAGACGCCTGCTCCATGCTGGCTATGGACTCTTAAACTGCTCCTGCAGAAATTGCCAAGCTATCTCTCTTCCCTTATTAGTATCTCACATAGTGCATACTGCTAAGAAAATCTGACTTTATTATGCTTAACATACCAGGGACGTGGACCTCCTTTTGGTAAATGTGCTATTGCATATGCCCTTCCTCCATTTGGAACCAATATAAAACCGCATTGAAACTAACTAGCACAGTTTCAATAAACTTCTACAAATCGCTAAGTTCAGCCAAAATAAAAGACACCTGTAACTGTCATTAAGTCTCTTCCTTCCCCATGTGTGCCATATTTATCCACTGGTAAGGTATAATTGCTTTGTCATACTAACTGCTTTCCCTTCCCCTTCTACTCCTGGCTTTATCTATGCTTACACTCCACTGCTACTCTATCAAATCACTCCTCCCTCCCATATCAGTTGTAGTCTGTTGTTTGTTCTAGCTGCCAAAATATATGTATTGCACACACCAGTCATCATGTTTCATTTATCAGTATGTAACCTGTAAGTCGCTTCCCTGTGTCATATTGTTTACCACCTGCGGTCACTCTATGTGGTACCCTTGTATGTATATCCAGCCTGTATCATGTAACGTGCATTTCATGTATATACTGTTATTACCTATCTATGTTTGTACTTTAAGTGTTTATGTCACAGGACCTCCTTGTGAATGAGCTTGCCCAATGGAGTTTTCCTGCAATAAACTTGAACTCTTCTTTTTTTGCAGGTCTGACCAAACGAGGGCTTCTACCTTAATCAGATGAGTTATACTTTATTTCTATCCTATCTCTTCTGCCCTGATGGACCCCCTAACAGCTGTGGATCATTTGTGACCCTTTTCATGTTTTATTTTACAGGTACCTTGATGTCACCTCTTTGGACATCTACCCAGGCACCCTGCAGCAGGTAAGTCCCTTTATTTAACCTTAGTTTGGGTGGATTGACTGCAACAGGTGTCTGTGCCTATTACAGCCACCTCTGTTGCTGTTTCTCTGTCCTGGTTCTGCTTGTGGCTGGTGAGGACTTCAGGAAGGCTTGTCAGAGCACTAAGTGCACTAACCCTTCTACTTCTGTAATTGTTTGAGACATGCAAAGTTAACAGGGCCATGTAACCACGCTCACACACATTCCGTACTTACATTCAGGTGTTCTGATCAGGTACATGTTGATGGAAGTATAAACACAGATTGCGTGTGTTATGACCCCAGATTTTCAGCATAGCCATTTCTTCACAGCCCCTCATGAATATGACAGCTGTCATTTTTCAAATGTGTTCTCGGACCATCCTGAAAGGTGATTTCACAGTCACTGCACTAAACCACCTTTCAAGCAGGAGTTGAACATTTTCTCCGCCATTGCTCATGAGGCGAGGTCATAAGAAGGCTATGTTGAACATGTGGCAAAAAAAAACAATAAAGTTATCAGGCTATGTTGCATTTTGCTAACACAGGCTCATAACTTTACTACACCCCTGACACATACACCATGCAAGCAAAAATTTGGCATTGACAAATACTTTTTTTTACTACTATGGAAATAGCTCTCTCTCTCTCTCTCTCTCTCTCTCTCTCTCTCTCTCTCTCTCTCTCTCTCTTTCATATCATGTTGCAAGGGGCCTGAGACAGAGAAACAGAGAGAAGTTCAATGCATTCCTTTCTGAATGGACCTGAAGTTTACAATACAGATTATCTTAGTGTTCCCTTCCCTGTTAGGTCAGTGATGCACACTTTACAAATAAATAGCAGTTGAGGATTTCATACTTTATGGTAGCAAATGTGTTTTTTTTTTTCGACTGTGTGTTTTTTTTTTCAGTGACATGACAGATGGCTGCAAATACCACCTTTGTTATGTCACAGTTACCTGATACAATTGCAGTAAATGACCAGACCACCATAGCAGTCTAGCTATTCCACTACTTGCAAACTTCTACGCTCAGTGCTGCACATTAGGGTACATGCTAAATAATGACCTAGAACAAAACTGGGTTTCATTTGCTAAATGTATTTATTTATTGGGGTCTAGGATTACAATTACCTTTGAGCCAAAGCTCTTTTACAAAGGTTCCACATCAGGAGAGTACATATATGTTAAGCAAGGGCATACAACATTAAAGAGAGCATACATCCATATTCATCAGTTCGGATATGGCATCATGGCAAACAGGATACATGAATAACACATACAAAGAATCATTTCAGAAACCTAGAAGAAATCAGAGAAGAAGAGTGAGAGGATAGGAGGTAGCAGCCAAAAAAGACAAAAAGAGACTAAAAGAGAAAAAATAGATAGAATTGGTATTTAACAGCCAGGACCCTGCCTTTCTTAAAGTTTATATTTGGGGAAATTGTTTAACCAGACAAGGCACACCAAGCCAGAACTTGCTTCCAGGGTCACACAGTATGCAAAGAAGGAGCTAATGGGGTTCAAACCGACTTCTCCAGGTTTACAGTTCACTGCCCTTAACCACTATGCTGTACTGCCTCCTACTTCATTTGGACCTTCAAGTAGCCATTGTGAGAATTCTGCAAGCAACCCATATTAGGTATGCTTTATATTGTTTAATTTTCTTTGTACTACCATGCCATGGTTTTCTAATTTTAGTAGACAAAAAAAGAGTCAAGACACGAAAACAGCAATGATGTCATTTTTTGCATTACTCTAAAATGCAGTAGGATACCTGCAGTTTACCAGTGGCAGAAACAGCCCGTTATCTTTAGCAACTCTTTGTATGTTCATGCCTACATACATTGTGTATTCACAGTAATGAGTCTGAGAAATATATAAGCCACAATATAGGCTGATAATATGACATGTTGCTAATTGTCTTACTTACCTTCTACTGTCACTATGTCCTGTGCGAAGACATGTCTGTCATACTAACGTTGCACCACTCCACACTGTTGTTGTACACCTCCTTCAATACATTGTTCAATAGATATAAAATACATCAAAACCATTACAGTACATGGCATCTCTTCTGTGATTGTTATGTCTTCCTGACTTACTAATGCTATTCATGTTTTGCAGTAGGCTAAGACAGAGAGACCCCTTGCTGTGTGTCAAATGCAGACCTCAAGAGATCCAACAGGAGATAGAAACACTGTGGCCATAGACTGCCAGTCTGATTGCATGTCATAAAACATACAAAGTATCACTCTCTGCTGCTTTGCAATGCTACAAAGTGCTCTATAGCAATAACAATTCTACAGATAAGACACATCAAAGTACACCACTGGTCTCAAACCATATTTACAAACTTAGAAATCCAAAAACAGAAAAGAAAATCCACTACCCTAAATCACAGGGCTGCTTAGCCACAAAAAAGTGCATCAGCTTCAGTGCTTTTTACTAATAAATACTGCTGCCAACTGTGTTAATGGTGAGCAAATTCATGGGTGGTCAAATGGTGGTGGTGGTGGGGGGGAGCCAGTAAAAACTTTCCATAGCACTTTAAATAATGCAAAAATTATTTCCCACAACTTAACTACAAATTGCAATAAAGTGCTTAAACCAGTTCAATGTATTACAAAAGTACGGTCTCCTACCATACATATGTCCCACCTGAGTCCAGGGCATCTAGGCACTAGCTGCACTACTCACCCCTGCGCTTCGCCACTGCAGCTTCCTCAGGGGCTGCGATTCCATATCCTCTTCATTCTTCAATACTCAAAGGGCATGTGCAACATAATTAGAAAATCTTAAAATTTAACAACTACCTTAATCACTTAAATGCTACTAAATTTATCAACAAAGTGGCCATTAAAGCTTATGTTCCATTTATATGTAAAACATTTATGTTGCAAATAAATTTAAACATTGCTCGAAGTTCTAAAATAATGGACTGTTTGCATTAAATGTATTTACAACATATGCAATTCAAGAACCTATGCTCTGCTATATGCATGACTGCATTGTTATACACTTTAGGTTCACAATGGGTATATAAAAATATATATGTGTGATAAGACGTCCCATTCAATATAGCCTCTTACAAAAATGCAGTGCCATGCCATATCAATCCATTTAAATAGGCAGCTATGTTAATTCTATTGTTCCTAATTCTAAAACAAATACTAAGCTCCAAATTCACAGTATCATAGTATAACTGCCACTCAATTCAATTTACTGATGTTCACCACTGAATGGGTTTGCCCATAACAGAGTCACACTGCACTCATTATTCATGCTATTTACTCACTAAAACAAGACACATGCAAATCTTATCCAATTCCTTTGCAGCCCAGAATTAAGGCTTCAAATTAACATTTATTGATCTTGACAGCAAAAGAATAAAAAAAAACTCAGAACAAGGACAGCCAGAAGTAATACAGGATGACAATAAAACAATTTGATCCAATGTTCAGTAAGTCTAGAATTTTACATGTTATGCTTCAGTTCTACATTAAATTGTATGTGATTTATTGAAAATAAAAAACAAAAATGATTTTTCCCCCAATTGTTTAACCAGGAGAGACACAGTAAGCTAAAAGCTTGTTTACAGATGTGAGCTGACAGCATAGGGAAGTTAAGTGAATTGCTCAGGGTCAGACAGTATGCAAGTGGGGGCTGTGGGATTCAAACCCAGGTCTCCAGATTTGCAGCTCACAGCCTTAATCAACTGTGCTATACTGCCTCCAATGTAAACTAGTTATTTGTATATTTGGCAATTTAGTTAATTGTCCAGCAATTTTAGCATAATCAAACACTATGCATTGAATAGTAATAGAGCCACACTACGCCCTAGCAACTTTGCGTTTTGATGACAGATCAATAACTATAAATCTGAAGCCTTAATTATGGGCTGAAAATTACTTGGATAAAATGTGCATGTGATTCATTTCAGTGAGTAAATACTGTCAATAACGAGCGTAGTCTGACTGTGTCATGGGTGAGCCCATTCACTGACACACATTAGTAAACTGAATTGAGTGGCACTTATACTACTACACTTCGCACTTGGAGTTCAGTATTTCTGTTAGAAATAGAAACAACACAATTAACATAACTGCTTATTTAAATCAATTGATAAGGCATGATACTGCATTTCTGCTAAGACTGCTATATTACATGGGACGTCTTCTAACAGATATATATTTTATATACACATTGTGAACCTAAAGTGTATAACAATGTAATCATACATATAGCATAGCATAGGTTCTTGAACTGCATATGCTTTGAAAACATTTAATGTAAACAGTCTATTCTTTTAGAACTTGGAGCAATGTTTTACTTAATTAACAATGTAAATGTTTAGCATGGTTGTACCAAGTAAATACCGTCAATAATGACTGCAGTCTGACTCTGTTATTCACGCTTCACATGCAGGTATTGGAGGGAATGGGTTGACAGCTGATCTCTTACTATACCTGCACACTGAAGCAGACTTAGATAGCCAGGTGATCTGTTTCGCTGACACTTTCATAGGTTTGTATGTTCACCATATACTGCAATAAATATGTCTATATGGTATAACTACATTCTTAACATTACTCTCTTTGTCATACCTCTGCATCCTTATGCTTTCTATGGCAAGCCTACTCTGCACAACCTTCCCTTTTCCCCCTCATAAGTACCCTTCCCACCACCCGCCTCCTCAGTTGTTACTATCTCCCAGCACCTATGAACACCTGAAACTGTCTGCCATGACTGTTACAGTCCATGACACAAAGGCGCACACCCCAACACCTCTCACTCTCTGCAAGGGGGGGTGGCAGTTGGCATTACTACAATACCTCACTACCATTCCTATTATGCATCTGTCACTCCTGCACTACCAATGACAATAACAGCAAGCAATCATTTGGCATTGACAAATGCTTGTTATAGAATCAGTGACAGTTTGTGTGTCTGTCACTGAGAGACCACTCTACCCACAGTTATTGTGTTGACCTTCCTGACCTTGTGCAAAGGGGGAGGTCAGAAACAGGCTTCCTGAGCCCTGTTGGTAAAATACCCAGGTGGTGGCAGTGAACTGGAAGTCCATAGTGAGGGATTTGCTTCACAGTACTTCATTAACTGAATGATTCATTTACCATCAAAAAGCTATATACAGCATTTCAATATAGAGGACAGTGTATGAAAGCTCATACACAACAAGGATATTTTTCACTCGAGAGGTTTCCATGGTAACCAGAGACCTCAGGAGCACTGCTCAAGAGGTCTCATTACCATGGAAACCTCAAAAGTCTAAAAAAATGTCCTTGTTGTGTATGAGAAATCATACACTGTCTTTTACAGTGTATGGGCACACATACAAAAACAGTGAGTGTCCTTACTTTTTGTGGGGGGGTTCGCCACTTACTTCCCGGGACAGCTCTCAATGCCGTAGCCATTCCCCAAGGATTGGAGGTCACCAGAACACACATACCTGACTGTGTTCCAAGTTGCTATGCTGCACTAGCTATGTAACTAGTGCAGCACAACAAACTAGCTGATGTAGATAGTACAGCGTAACAACATTGTTCGAGGGATAGATTTCCATCGCTAACAACGGTCCACCATACACTATAAACTTGTCCTTGTTTGACTGTAGTTCAATGTGTGATGCCCTTTTTGTGTCTGAAGTTAGAGATCAGCAAAGAGGCCAAGGTTTTAAGAGAAAGCATGAAATATAGATGGTAAATGAATGCAATGGTTTTGTAACACAAATTATTTTACAGTTGCCATAGGTGTGTGAAATGTCCAGTCAGCCAATGGGTGTTTTACAAGAAAAAGTTACAGAGCACTGCCATCCCCTTAAGGAGACTGACTGACAAATGTCACCTTACCACATTATATTTCTCAAGGAATAGCACCTCTAAGTAATGCCTAGAAAGGAATCACCTTGGGTGGATGCACCATTCCATTGGAAACACAAAATCTGTATCACCAAGCTCAGAAATGTCTGCCCAAAGAATAAACCCTCTATGACTGTTATGCATTTGTGCCTGGGCTTAGTAAACCCTGGTGAACAAGGGTTACACTCTTCCTCCTTTCCAGACTAGCTGATCTCTTCCAAACTTGGTGGTACCGTTAAAGGAGTCCTACAGTTAAAATCTGCAAAAACATATTTTGTGCAGAGTATTTTGTTTTTTTGCGTGTAGTCCGGGCATGTCTTTCACTTTGTTTCATAGAATCATAGAAACCTGACAGCAGAAAAGGACCCTTTGGCCAATCCAGTCCACCCCTTTTTCCCCATTATTCTTCCCTCCCCCCCAGAAGCCCACTTCCCACTGCAATGCAGCCTCATATGTCTGTCCCATGCGTTCTTGAAACCCAACACTGTTTCAGACCCACCACCTCTTCTGGAAGCCTGTTCCATGCTTCCACCCAACCACCTCCCTCTCCATGAAGAACAGTCCTTGCACATTGCCTCTTAAATCTTCCCCTCTGCAGTCTCAAGCTATGCCCCTAGTTATAGCACCTTCCTTCCTTTTTAGAAAACACCCTGCCTTCGCTTTGTTGAGCCCCTTGACATATTTAAAAGTTTCTATCATGTCCCCTCTCTCCCTTCTAGTCTCCAGCGTGTACAGCCCCAATTCCTCACATCTCTGCTCTTAAGACTTTCCCCACATACCCTGCACCATCTTTGTCACCCTTCTCTGAACCCTGCCAATCCTGTTTATGTCCTTACGCTGATGTGGCCTCCAGAATTTGACTGCGTACTCCAGGTGCGGTCTCACCATGGCTTGGTAGAGGGGCATCAGTTTGCTATAAAGAGTTTTTTTTTTATAAGTTAGCTTGCTTCTTATATGGTAGTTGTATGGCCCCTGGGGATCTCTATCTTAATAAATGTTAGTGCTCTTCTTTTTCCTACAGTGCCTCCTGTCCCATGTGACAGTGATGTGTCTGGGACCACTGATTCAGCAAGTAGTAGAGATAGAAGCCTGATGTTCTGGCCTCCACTTCTTAGCTCTAATTCAATATTTTTGTTTTCTATGTGTGTCAGGTCTAGCAAGCAGGAGTAAATGTTTTGCTGTTAAAACTTTTCATTTCATTAAACTACACACAGCCATAAAATGAATAGAAATCATCCCAGATCATCAATGCTATAATTAGTAAAGAATAGCTGTTTTCTTACAGAATAATCCACTCAGTCAGCCTTCAGGTGTTTCCTAAACTATAAATGTATTTGTTAGTGCTCACTGGAGAAGGGAAGTTACTTAATATCACAGCTCTGCTGTTGTAAAATGGACTCTAAACAATTGCTTGCTAAATCTATGGTCCTAGATACACCAGTGTCAAATGGGACAGGAGGCATTGTGGGAACAAGAAGAAGATCCCCAGAGGCCATAAAACTACTGTAAAACTAGCAGTCTAATTTAGAAAAGGCTTCTAATAGCAGACAAAGGGAAGTACATACTAGACTACACACGCAAATCAAAACACTCTGCACAACATACATGTTTACAAATTCTGACTGTAGTACTCCTTTAAGCTCATATTAGAACCACAGTGTTAACCATGTGTAACCTAGGGCCCACATGGATTATTGAAGGTGGTTTCCAAGACCACTGTGTTGTGAAAACATGAGCCTCTTCCAACAGAGTGGAGGCTTTTTGGTGTTAAGACCCTCGGTTGTGCTTATAACTTACCTACAGTATAACTGGCAGTGCTCCTCCCCAATGCTTCATACTAACTTACTAATTGCCAGCAGATTAGGCCTTACAGTCTAGTGAGTCTGCTCGAACCTCAGGTCCCTTGTTGGGAACTGAGGCCCTCCCCCCTCCTTGTGTTCCAATACTTCCCCTTTCTGTATCTGTTCCACCCGCTCTTGAAGCCCTCCATCATGGAAATCTGGACAAGCTTCCAGACAGTGCGTTCCAAGGTTCCACCACCCTCTCAATGAAAAACCTCCTCCTCTTTCCCCCTCATTCTTCCACCTTCCAACTTCAACCCATGCCCTCTGATGATACCTCCCTCCTTTAGACTAAAGATCCCCTCTGTGTTTACCCTATTTATTCCCTTGAGGTACTTAAAGACCTCGATCATGTCCCCCCGTCGCTCCTTTCCTCCAAAGAAAACAGGCCGAGCTCCTCAGGTCTGTCCTCGTGAGTCAACTCCCCCAGTCCTCAAATCATCTTGGTAGCCCTCCTTTGTACCCTCTCCAGGAGCTGTATATCCCTCTTCAGGTGCGGTCTCCAGTACTGTACACAGTACTCAAGGTGTGGTCCAACCAGTCCATTGTACAACGGCAGAATCACTTCCCTGCTCCTAGAGGTGATCCCCCTTACAATGCATACCAACATCCTGTTTGCTTTGCTAGATGCACTCCTGCACTGCTCAGAGTTATTCATACGTGCATCCACCATGACCCTTAGGTCTTTTTACTCAGCAGAGGTCTCCAGCCCCTCCACTCCCAGGGTGTACCTATGTTTAGGGTTTCCTCACCCAAAATGTAACACCTTGCACTTGGTGGTATAGAAATTTAATTTCCATGTGCAAGCCCACCTTTCCAGGGTGTCCAGGTCCCCTTGCAGGGCCAACCTCCCCTCTTCCCCCTCAACTACTGCTCCCATCTTGGAGTCATCAGCAAAGAGGCTCATCTCACACCCTATACCCACCTTGATGTCAGATATGTATGCATTAAACAGGATCAGACCCAGGACTGAGTCCTGCGGTACCCCACTACCGACCTCTCTAGGGTTCGAGAGCTCACACCGACCACTACTGTCTGTGTGCATCCAGCTAGCCAGTTTTCTATCCATCTGACCATCAAGGGGCCCACTCCCAACCCTGTCAGTTTCTCCAACAGTCCATTGTGGGGGACCGAGTCAAACTCCTTTCTGAAGTCCAAGAATAGTATATCCACAGGCTTCCTTCTGTCCAGTTCTGATGTTACCCATTCATAGAACTCCACAAGGTTGATTTGACATGATCTACCTGACACAAACCCATGTTGTCAGCTATCCAGCCCTCCCTCCTCCTTAAAGAACACCCCCAATCGCTCCTTCAGTATACTCTCCATTAATTTTCCCACCACAGAGGTCAAACTGTTGGGTCTATAGTTATCTGGTACTTCCCTCAACCCCCCTTTATGGTTTGGCACCACATGCGCCTCATGCCAATCCCTAGGTACCCTCCCTGTCTGAAGAGGACCTGTTGAACAGCGCCTCCATCGGTGCAGCCAGTACATCCGCCAACTCCCATAGTACTCTCAGATGAATGCCATCCGGACCAGGAGATTTATCTTTCTTCAGTGCCTTAAGGGCTTTCCACACCCGTTCGGTGGAGATAGCATCATCCGTCCCTTCCACCTTGCTGGCTTTTCTATCCTTGTCCTATTGTGAAACCCCAGGGGTGCCTCTCCCTCCATTATGCTCCATATCTGTTGCTCCCCTGATCCTACACACTACAGCTTCTATCCCCTTCATGCCTTGCTTTGTAAATATCCCATCCCCCGCCCTAGTGAACACTGAGGAGAAGTACTCGTCTAATACCTCTGCCTGCTCCCTTGCCTCTTCCATCCACCATCCACCAGATCTCAATCTGCCAAATTGGCCCTTAGTTTTTATTCGCTCCCTGATGTACCAGAAAAAGCCCTTTTCCCCTCCCTGTATCCCCTGTGCCAGCTGTTATTCTTTACTGGACTTTGCCCCCCGCACCATCCGGGTGACTTTTCTAGATGCAAGATGGTACATTTCTATTTCCCTTTCCCCTCTTGATGTTTTGTATTCTTTGTAGGCAGCCTTCTTCTCCCTGACTGCTAACTGAACTTCACTGGTTCACCAGCATGATTTATGTGACCTTGCTCCCTTATGCTTCACCTTAGTGCAGGTCCTGACTGCCTCATGAAGTCCCCTGTTTTATGACCTCCCATCTCTTTTCCATGTCTGTCATTGTTGTAATCCCCTTCAAGGGATCCTTGAGAATATTCCCCATGCCCATAAAGTCTGCTCCCCTGAAATCCATGGCCAATGTCCTAGCTCTCTCCCCCCCCCATGCTGATATGAAACCAGGCAGTATCGTGGTCGCTCCCAGTCAGGGAATCCTCTACAACCAGGTCCTTTATCAGATCCTCATCCTCCAGAACCACGTCCAGGACATGTCCCTCCTTCATGGGCTCCATCACGTGCTGTGTTAAGAACACATCCTGGAAGCCATCCAGCAGCATCTGCTCCTTGGCCACCTTAGAGGGCATGGTTTCCCAGTTTGTACCTGGCATATTGAGGTCTCCCATTAACACCCCTCTCTCCCCTTTTGATCTGCACTGGGCAATAATGTTGTCCAGAAATCCATCCTCCAGGACATCACCCATCCCGGGGGGCCTATGTACTGCACCCAGCTTGACGTTACCTCCTGACGGGGTTTGTAAGGTGACCCATAAGGCCTCCACATTTCCCTCTGCCTCTTCTACCCTAGCAACTTCTATGCTCTCTCTGATGTACATAGCTACTCCTCCCCCTCTGCCCTCCTTTCTATCCTTCCTGAACACAGTGTACCCCATCATGTTTAGGTCTCAGTCATGGTTTTTGTTGGCCCACATTTCCATGACTGCTGCTACATCCACCCCCCCCCCCAAACAGCATGGCCTGGAACTCTAATAACTTGTTTCCCAAGCTCCTGGCATTTACTAACACCACCCCCACCCCTTATCCCTGATCCCCTTTGTCGAAACCCACCCGGGTTCCTTGTGCCTCAGCCTCTTCCTGGACCTCCTCCCCAGTCTGTTTCCCCCTCCTCCCTTGGGTTTGAAGGCTTCTCCTCTCATCTGGAGATAGGGACTCAGGCCAGCCCTTCCTTGTCCCTCCCCAACAAGTTTAATCCCCACCTTTCTTGAATGTAGTCCACCACCCCCTGTTTAAGGATTTCCTTCCCTAATGGGGTAAGATGAAGCCTGTCCTTGGCAAAGAGTCTCTTATCCTCCCACACTCCCTCCCAGTTCCCTAACACCTCCGAACCACTTTCTCCCCCCCCCCACTTCTTGAGCCAGACATTTACCTCTGTGATTTAACTTTTGTTCTCCACTGATGTCCTCGGTACCAGCAATATTTCTGAGAAGAAAATTTGCATCCATTATCTCAGCAGACTCTAGCAAGTTCTCAGAACCTTGTTTGGATTTCCAAAACACTGTGTCCCTCTAAATTGTTAGTCCCCAAGTGCACCAGGAAATCCGGTTTCCCTCCACAATCCTTTACCAGCTCATACACCATGAACTTTGCTCTGTGTACCATCAGCCCAGAGATACTCACTACCTTCACCTGGATATGGCATCCCACACCCTGTCCCTACCAGTGGATAACCCTAATCATTGAGTCACCCAATAACAGAACCTTAACACCGCTATCATCCTTATGGTTACTTCCACCATGCACTCTCAACCCACCCTTTATCCGTGATCCCAATTTCATGGGAGTCTTCCTGCCTTATTATGAGAGACCCCCTTGTCACCCTCCTCTTTTTGTCTCCCTTAAGTTTTTGCCCACTTATCTCAGACCCCCCCCCCCGTATGGGTGTCCCCTTTATCCCACTCATTTCCGGACCTTTTATCCTGGTCCTGATCATATCCCCTTCTCCCACACCATCATCCTCACCCCTTATAATGGTTCCCCTACCTTCAGAGCCCCCCTGTGGGACCCTTTCACCTAGGGCCCCATCCCTGGTACAGACCCCCTCCTGAAGGGGGGTCCCTTCCCCACCTCCTTGTCATCTAGTTTCTTTCCAGTCATGCTCTTCTCCCTCGATTCTGCAATATGTTGCATCTCCCCTTCTGCTTCACAATGAAGTTTCTCCTTCTCCCCTGGGACTATTTCTATCCATTCCATTTCCTACCTGTGATGCCCTATGGGTATCTGACGCCCTTCCCCTGGCCTCTGTATCGGTCTCATTACCACTAACCCCTTCCTTCCCCTCTAGGTTGCTTAGTAGTGTAAATTTATTGTGACACTCTATGCCAGCCTCCATCAAGTTACCTGAGTTTCCCCCGACTGCCCCTCTAAGCCCCCCCCCTCTTTCTCTCTCATCTTGCCAGGGAGCCCCTTCCTTTTCTCCTTATCTACCACTTTCTTCTCATCAACAGCCCCTCCTGACTCTACCCCCTCTTCTCTCTTTTTATTTGGTACATCTACCCCATAAGTTCTGTCCATGGCATCAACACCCCTGCCTATTGACACTCTTTCCCTAATATCCCTTCCCCATTTGCTGAAAAGTAGCCTCCTCTATTTTCTGAGCTTTGCCCCAGCCTCTCCTCTACCCCATCCGTCTGTCATGCATAACCATACCCCTGTTCCTTTGACACATCCTCCAACTCCCCCAGATTACTCCTTAGCCAGTTGCCTGCAGAGTGGACAGCCTCCCTGTTTCCAGGCCCAGTTGAGAATTTTTGCCACCCCACATCCAGTGCAAGCTACAACCCTTCTGAATATGCCTGCCATGGTAGATTGAGGCCACCCTGATTTTCCTATGCAGATATATTAGGACCGTTAGCCTTTCCCCAGTTCCTACCGCCTGAGTTACTATTCCCCCCCCCAGTAGCCAAACTGGAGTGTATTCAAATAGTCATACTCACTTTGAACAAATTAAGCACCCCTTTCTGATCTGTAGCGGGCTACAATTTTAGCACCTCTCCCCGATTTGCAGTGGGCTAACAGATCTAGCAGTCTACACAGCTCCTGATCAAGGTTGTTTTAAACCAGCTCCAAGTCAAGATATTTTTGCTAACAGATCTGACAATCTAAGCAGTTGAAACTGCTAAAAGCTCCTAATCAAGGTATTCAGCTATTTGCTAACAAATCTCCTAAGCTCCTAATCAAGGTATTTCGCTATTTGCTAACAGATCTGACAGTCCAAACAGTTTAAAACATCTCTTTCAGCAATTAGCCGGCAAGGCTTTGTCCTCAGTTTTTAAACTCTGGTGCCTCTCCCCACGGATGAACAGTGTTGGCGCTTTCCCTTGCTTCTGCTCCCAGACTCTGTTTTGGCCCACAAAACAGCTATTCAGGCCGCTCCCACTCTGCCGATGCTGCAGCTGAACTCCCTTCAATATGAGGGAAGAAGTGGTCCAAGCCTGGACTCAACAACCCCCTACCCTGCTGCCACAGCTCCAGCAGCCCCCGTTTCAGCAATGTACAGTGTGCAGTTTTATAGTTCTACCAGTACCTTGAGCTTTTGTCCAGTAGTCCTGCCTCAAAGCCTCAAGAACCTTCCTCTCCACTGTGATCCTCCTCCTCCTGCCAGCTTCTACTCTGCCCTTGTTTCATCCAGTCGCTAGGTTTGGGTGGGGCCAGGAAGGGTATTTAACAATGGAGGAGATGGGGTAGGCTGGGTGGGACAAATCTATCCCCAAAAAGGCAGCAGTGAATCTCCAGCCCCTTGTGCCTCCATTGGGGAAGAGGGGTCCAGACATGGACACTACAGTCCTCTGTCCTCCCGTGAGGATTTCAGCCTTTTTAAATGCTGGCGCTTCCTTCCTGCTCTTGCACAATTTGCTCAGAGCTCCCCAAAGTGCCTGCACTTGGCTGACGGCATCTGTTTCTTCCCGGCGGGCTCTCCCCAAAAATGCAGCAGCAGTAAATCTTCAGCCCCTTGTGCCTCTGTGGGGGAAGAGGGGTCCAGATGTGGACACCACAGTCCTCTGCTTCAGGCATGCTTATGCCCAAGCTCCAGTCCCCAGTGAACTAGGGATGGGAGAACCACTTCAAATGAGTTTAGAACCACCCAGAACCTATGACATTCTCTGTAAAAGACCCTTATCAGAACCTGTTTGCAGGTTATGATAAGGTTCTGATAATTGTTGAAACATTGATTTTATAACTTAATATATTTAATATATTAATAAACTTAATATATCACATACTATATTTCACAGCAGATCTTTATCTTTTAAGAAGGTTGGTGGTTGTGACGGTGGTGGCAGAAAGACCCACAAGAAGGCTGGAGGTAGTGTAGTACCATACCAAGTTGTTTTTATATTCCTTTGTCTTCACTGACAGCAGGTTAAGGTGGACAATGATTGTTAAAACAGTCTTTGTACGTTAAGCTAAAAGGTTCTGAACGTTCTGATAAGCCTTGGATAACAATCAGAACCTTTTATGACTAATCAGAAACTTTCAGAAGCTCAGAACCTTTTGTGGTTCTCCCAACCCTAAAATGAACTCAATAAACTCGCTTATTTAACCCAAAACATATAGCTTCTCTATTTATTTGGCAGTTGATGGTATCAGGATATCCTGTGTAATAAACAAACTGTTGGTACAGCAGAGAGACAAACACAGCTCATGATGACAAAGCAGTTGCATTTAATTATGGCAGTATAACTGCAGATGGAGGCATTGACATCATACAGTAGAACTACAATGTCCAAAACATCCCAGGTAATGTCCTGGAATCATAGTGTTACAATAAATATAGTTTGAACTAAGCATATCCATTTAATGCACAGGCATGTTTATGAAGTTGCTGGTACATGCTTCCCCAGTTATCTGAGCACTAGCATCCAATCCCATAATGAGGACTACACTAGTGGCTTTACACAAACATACTGAGTAGCCTTTTTCATCAGATACTCTAGTTGCAGCTGATAAGTGGGTCGCCCCCCTCTCAAGATGAATCCTGCTGTTCATTCCATACTCTCTCCTCATACAGCACCCCTTGGGTGGGCCAACAGCAGAAGTGGATGTCTTGGCCATCCTGCATAGTTGTGTACAGTGTCCTTGCATTCATAGTAGTCTGTAGTGTTACTTTCTTCCCCTGAACTCTGGAGACAAAGCCTGAAGATCAGTGCCCTGCAGCTTGGTGAGACACTCCACCCCCCCCCCCAACATATTGTCCAGTTCTGGCATGAAGTTGTTCTGCCTTGGAGCCTGAAATACCCTGCGAACCCATGCCTGGCCTGGGGACCCAAAGATCCAAAATGGATGCAGCCTTTAATGGTGGGTTCTGGTTCACAATCACCCTGATCCCGAACAGCACTGCCAGTTGCATGCAGGATGGCCAATCCCTCCTTTACAGGACATTGATGGGTATCACACCTCCAACATTAGTCTAGACATACCAAATTGGACTCCAGACTCTCCCTTTCTGTTAAGACTTTTATAACAGACTGGGAAGCCAGGACTAAAAAGGAAACAATGCACTCTAGTTTATATTTTCTTGCATCCCATTGTCTTTCTATATACATCTCTCATGTTTATTTTATCTCATTACGGTTTTTAAGATCAGCTGTGTATGTAGCCCACCTATAAAGCCATCATGAATGTTCCAACCAGTGACATCATTTGTTACAGTCAGCCAGTGGCTTCTGGTGCTGACACCACTGCTTGCATGGGCTGTTGCAGTGATGAAAAGTGTGCTTGTTTTAATCAAGCTAATTATGCAAGTAGTGGTTCTAGAATCAGGAGCCACTGACTGATTGCAGTTGATGATGTCACAAGTTGAAGAACCTAAAGTGACACAATAGCTGGGAACTACATACAGAGCTGCTGTGGTAGCTATCCTAATCTTCCACTTTACCACAGAAAGTGTTACCACATTACGATACTGCAATAAAGACTTTCCCCCTTATGGCAATATAATTTCAAATTATCACATTAGCTGATATGTTACCTGTGTTGACTAAGCACAATAAGCAAACAATGAATCTTATAGGGTACCTTGACTGTTACTGCTATCAGGGAGAGGTACTGTATTGCATTACCTTCATGTGGTAAACTTTTCTGTGCTAAAGAGGAAGATTATTGGGTCATGGGCAGACTAGATGGATCTTATGGTCCCCTTCTGCCATCACTTTCTATGTGTCTATGTTTCTATATTACGATGGCTACAGAAAACATGAAATAAAAGACATAGATGATGAAGGGGGGAGGTTAAGAAAGGTGGATCCTCCAACTTTAGGTGGATTATGCACATGCCTTTTGAACTGGATCCAGTGTGAGAACTACAGCCATTTCAGATTAGGGCAACAAATGGGAATTTCCATAGTTACATTTCAGAGAAAAAAAAATGTGCAACTCACATGCCAAAAGATGAAGAACAGACATTTTATTCAGTAGTAGCAGTAGTAGTAGTAAAAGTTTTATTCTGATAAATTTCAGAAAAGGATAGCCTAATTTAGCTGGAGCCCATTTGCAATGGGATCACATGGGTACACAAAATCAGTTCCACAGTAAAATTTACAAAGCACAAAAACATAATAATCATACAATACAATTAAAACAATTAGGACAGAATAATAAATTACCATGCCTACTCAGCTACAAGCTTTTGGTAGCTTAGTAGTGTCTGAAAAATAGGTTTTAATTTCCCCAGCATGTACTGCTGCTTTGAATCTCAGATATCCAGGTTGGCGATTCCATAACTTAGGGCATAAACACACAAAACTAGAGCTTCCCCTAACAGTTTTCATAACTGGCACCACATACTCAATAGCCCCTGAAGTATGCAAACTCTTCCTAATGTACCTTTCTCTTATTAGTTCTAACATACACTGGGGCATTTTCTTTTGCTTGCATCTGTAAATTAGATGCATCATATGCAGTTTGCATCGTTCTGGCAAGCTCATCCAATTTAAAGCTCTATAAATGAGACAGTGATGTGTATCCCAGAGGGCCTCCAGGATATACTATGCATATCTATTGTATAACACATCCAGCCTGTGCAGTACCCCCCCCTCCCGGATGCTTCCACATAAACAGCATCACCTTGATCCAACAAGGGGATTACCATGAAATTTACTATCCTAAGTCTAACATCCTGTGGTATACAGTTTCTATATTTATACAATATTCCAATTTTTTATTTAACTTCTTCGTTAGCGGGCAAATATGTAGATCCCATTTACACTGGGAGTCTATCCAGACTCCCAAGTATTTGTATGAGCGAACTACAATCAGGCAATTGTCATTCAGGACTTAACACAGTAAACAGGTACAGTAAGTGCAGTAATAGGGTGGCAAAAAAACTCCTTAACATTCCAAAAGGACTGTACTACACTTTCCACAAAAGGAAAAATCACTTGAAACTTAAACTGGATACAGCACACTGGAGATCTGGCCTTGTACTTTTATGACTAAATTTGAAGCTACCTGCTGCAAGCTGTCCTGATCAGGCTTAATGTCTAATTTGCTGCTATTTGTTTTTGCCATGATGGGATTTACACTACACTGGGTATGGTTAAAATTGGATTGATCAAGGGAACTGCTTTGGGCTAGGGGATACTCTGGGCTAATTAAGGGACAACTGAATTGGCTAACCTGAAATTATATTGCTCTCCTTACAGTGGTCTTGATCTGCTTTGGTTTAGGGCGATCCTGAGCTGAATTCTGGGCAGACTGTCGGCAGGTTTAAAATTGCTGAAATTGTATAGTTGGATGACACATTTGGAGCTAGCTTGATATTGCATTGATTGGGGCTGGTTTGATCTGCCTTGGTTTGACTGCTGCCTGTGGCAGGGGAGTCATTGAGTAATAGATGGTACCCTTAGGGAGACCAGGGCAACATGGCTGCTCCTAGTTGGAGACATGCTAGGCGAAATTGATATAGGGGAAGGGATGTGCATCATGGGGTGGCTGACAGGGGCAGCTGGTCTGTGCGGGGTCACTACTGGATGGGTGGGGGATTTCGGTTACAGGTTGGAGGGGAAACAGACTGGTACATTGCAGTGGCTGTGGAGCTGCAATTACCATGAGTACACTATGGAGACTAAGGCACTGTCCTATATGTGCCAGGTTAATAGGTTTGGAGGCTGAGTTGCACAGGCTCAGGTATGAACTGGATAGGTGGATGAAGGGCATGTGTGCCAAGGATGGGAGACACATAACTACAGACAGTTGGGTGAGGAGGGTGCCTGCAAATGCAGGTGCAAGAGGATGGGGGGCCAACAGAACTTACGTTAGGTCTGAACAGCCCTGGGGGCAGAAACAGGTGGAGGGATCAAGGAGACTGGACAGGGAGGAGGGCAAAGGATGCCAGAAAGTATGAACTATCAGCAGACAGGCAAAAGGGCCTCCAAGGACCACGGCAAGGGGGCTCACCTCACAGGAAAGGATCACTGTTTGTTTGTTTCTGCCCCTTGATGACTCCCTAGAGTGACTAGACCATATATTTTATCATACACATTGTTGTTATGCCTGTTTACAATCTCTGAGTATTCTGATGTGGAGCCTTTGTAACTAGCCCTTAATCTGACTGTTATGCTGTTATTGATCTCATATACTTTTGTTTTGCTGTTTGTTATCATTGTATTTGTCCTCCTGACATGGAGCATTTGTAAACAAGTCCTTGACTCAAAGGATTGCAATTCTGATTATTTCTTAAATTTAAAAAATAAATAAAAAACTGTTAAGCAACCTACTGTGAGGATCCAGGTTTCAAATAGGTATTTGTCTTTGGTGGACACCATGGAGTGGGCCTCAGAAGATGCAGGGGACACAGCCAGCAGTGGGTGGAAGGAGAAGGGGGATGAAAGTGAGGGGGGATTGGGGGCATAGACATCAGGACTAATAGAAGAGCCAGGGATGGCACGGGAAGGGCAGCTAGGAGTAGGGAGTGCCAGGGAAGAGCGGATGAGGGGACAATCAGGAGGGAGCATAGATCCCAGGGGAAAGGGACCAGCAGGGGTGAAGTGTGGGGGAGAGCAGCAAAAAGGACAATAAGGGGGTAGAAGCAAGAGACCCTGATTGCCAGGAGGTGCCACAAGTTAATGGGAGTGCTGCTGGGACAGACCAGAGTGGTGAGGAGGGTTGGGGGGAGCTAGGAGTAGAACGGTCAGACAGGAGAAAAAGCTGGAATGGGGGAGTAAAGGCAGCTGATGGCAGTCAAACTGTTGGGGTGGCCAGAAAAAATGGACAGGTAGTGGGAGTGAGGGGGGTGTGGCAGAGGAAGGAGGTAGGCTCAAGGGAAAGGAGGAGGAGGTTAAAGTGCTCCTGCTGGAGGGCCCCATGATCAGGGGTATTAAGTGGGAAGGGAGGAGTGAGGGGTAAGGCTGTGCTGTCAGGGTAAAGAGTTTATCTGGCTTGACTGTGCACAAGGCCAAGCACCTGGTCTATGCTTTGGTGAAGGAATGTGGTGGATCCCCTAACATATTAGTGTACCTAGGCACTAATGACATAGAGGGAAATAGTGTGGAGGAGATACAGGCAAGGTTCTGGGAGTTATCCAGGGTATGTCTTGCTGTGGGTTGCATGGTCTCTTTTTCAGAGGCCCTCCCGGTGCCTAGAGCTAGCATGGGAAACAAACAGAAAATCAGGGAGGTTAATGATTGGTTCAGAGCATGGTGTTTGGCTAGGGGGTATTGGTTGGTGGAGGACTGGGGTGCAACTTGGGAGGACAAGGGGCTGTATGCTAGGGATAGGCTCCACTTAAATTTTTTGGTGAAGGAGGTTTCTGAAACAAAAATTTACCAAGTTCATCGAAGCTAGGTGGGCTTTAAACTTGTGAGTGGGGGGAGGGCTGGGGCTTGAGGCTGCTGCTAGCAGGCACATCAAGGGAGGACTTAGCCTTCTCCCCACAGTAGAGGGGAGGGGGTGCCAAACTGGGGCACCCGACTGTGCACAAAGGAGCAGGAGCATGCAGTTAACTGGGGGATCTTGGGTTGGGATGGGAGAGGAAAGGGGCAGGGATGGAGGGTGGTCCTGATTAATGCCAGGAGCATGAGTAACATGATACCCGAGCTTCAGGCGATGCTAACTGAAGGGAAGGTGGATGTGGCGGCAGTCACTGAAACTTGGGCTGCTCCTCTGCATGATTGGGACCTGAACCTGATGGGGTACACTGTGTTCAGGAAGGACAGGGCCGTGGGCAGGGGAGGTGGGGTTGCACTCATCATTAGGAACAGCATCGATATATGCAGGGTGGAGGGAACAGAGGGAAATGCAGAGGCATTATGGATTGCCTTGCAGGTGTCTGGGGGTAAGAGGGTTAATCTGGAGTGGTTTATAGACCGCCCATGCAGATGGAAGAACTTGAGGAAGGCCTGGTGGCCAATGTCAGGGACCACTGTGGTCAGGGGAAGAGTAGAACTGTGGTGCTGGGTGACCTTAACATGTCAGGGGTTGATTAGGGAACTATGGCATCCATGCCTGCTGGATGTCTTCCAGGATGCATTCCTTTCCCAACTGGTGGCTGACCCGACGAAGGATGGTCGTATCCTGGATGTGGTCTTGTCGGATGGCGATCTGGTTAGGAACCTAGTGGTAGGGGACCCACTAGCAGGGAGTGATCATGTAACGGTTTGGTTTTCCCTAGACCTGGGAGGAAAGGAAAATCACACTAAAACGATGGTGGTTGACTTTAGGGGTGCGGTCTTTAAGGGTATGGAGGAGATCCTCAAGGGGTATTTGGAGGGGATTTGACTTGACATGGACACAGTGAGCAGGTGGAAAATTATTAAGAGAGGGCTCCTGGAAGCTACCAAGGCCTGCTTGAAAGTCAGACACAAGTTTGGTAGAGCCAGAAAGCCAAGCTGATGGACCAGAGAGGTCCAGGAGGTGGTGAGGGAGAAAAGGACTGCTTATAGATGATACAAGCACTTACGTGGGGTCATGTACAAGTGGGAGTACGATATGATATCCAAAAAAGGTAACCAGAGTGATAAGATTGGCCAAGGTGAGGATGGAGCAGAGGTTGGCACTGGGGATCAGAAGTGGGTAAAAAGGGTTCTTTAGGTAAATCAGAGAAAGAAGAAAGGTGGAGGGGCAGACTAGCAGAGTGAGGTCAGGGACTGGGTGGGCTTAGGAGGCTGGGCAGCAGGTGGAGTTACTTAACGAATACTTTGCCTCAGTCCTCACTAGAGACAATGGAGGGTCAACACCTTACGAGGGGAGGCAGGCTAGGAATGAGGAAGGGGAGGTCACAGATGATGAAATTCCTGTTGGTAGGGTGAGGGAAACCCTAAAGTCCCTGAAAACAGATAAGGCACTGGATCCGGATGGTCTTTATCACAGGGTGCTAAAGGAAATGGTCGATGCCCTTGCTGCACCTCTGGCGGACCTTTTCATCTCCTTCCTTCAGACAGGGTGGGTGCCTCAGGATTGGAGGATAGATCATGTCGTGCCTATCCCCAGAAGTGGCTCACAGGAGGAGTCTGTCAGCCTGACGTCAGTGGTAGGCAAAATTATGGAGGCCATATTGAAACAGAGGCTAGAGGTGTTTCTGGAGACACTGGGTCATCTTGATGATCACTAACATGGCTTAGTTCAGGGCAGATTGTGTCAGACTAACCTTGTGGAGTTCTATGATTGGGTGACAAAGGCGCTGAACCAGGGCAGGCCAGTGGATGTCCTCTTTCTAGACTTCAGCAAGGCGTTTAGTTTGGTGCCACACCCTGGGTTGCTGGACAAGCTGGGGGGGAATGGGAGTGGGGGAAAGGATGGTTAGGTGGGTAGGAAACCAGCTAACTGGGTGGTTTCAGAAGGTAGTGGTTGGGGGTGAGGTATCATCTCCTAGGAGGGTCATTAGCGGGGTCCCACAAGGTTCAGTGCTGGGTCCACTCCTGTTTAACACTTACATCTCCAACATCAGGGATGGTATCAGGAGTGAGATGAACCTCTTTGCTGATGACTAGAAGCTGGGGGTAGTGGTGGATGGGGAGGAGGGTAGATGAGCCCTTCAGGGGGACCTGGAGACTCTGGAGAGATGGTCACTCACCTGACAACTGAGGTTTAATGCCAAAAAATGCAGTGTTCTCCACTTGGGGCATAGGGACCTAGCTCATGAGTACTTTTGGGGTGGGGAGAAACTGCATGTTTCAGGAGGGGAAAAGGATCTTGGGGTGGTTGTGGATGCCAAAATGAATAAGTCTGAGCAGCGTAGAAGGGCTGGAGCTAAAGCAAATAAAATGCTTGTATGCATCACCAGGGGGATAACCTAGAGGAGACGGGAGGTGCTTCTCCCTCTGTATAACTGCCTGGTTACACTGCACCTGGAGTACTGCATGCAGTTTTGGCTCCCATACTTGAAAAAGGACATTGCACTTCTCGAGAGGGTCCAGAGGAGGGAGACCAGGATGATACAGGGTCTGGGGGAAAGGTCCTATGAGGAGAGACTTGAGAAGCTTAACTTGTACTCCCTGGAGCAGAGGAGGGACAGAGGGGATATGATTGAAGTCTTTAAATATCTAAAGGAAGTAAATACGGTCAGCCTAAATAGGGTGTTTCTGCTAAGGGAGGAGGGGGCCACCAGTGGGCACTCCATGAGACTGGTTGGCGGAAGGCTCGGGGGAGACTAGGAGATGTTACTTCACTGAGAGGGTGGTGGATCCCTGGAATGCACTGCCTTCGAAACTAGTGACTGTTAATACAGTGGAGGGATTCAAGAGGGGCTGGGACAGGTATAGGGGAAGGTAAAACTGAGTAATGCCAGACCTGGAGGTGTAACTCTGATGGGGGATGGGGTTGGGAGGATTTATGGGGGAGGCAGAGAGGGCAGCAGCATTGTCCTGACCGGGTGCTGATTTTTGAGCAGACTCGATAGACCATTAGGCCGACTGTGCTGGCATCTTAGTATGTCAGTATGTTTCGCATGCATGCGCTTTTTCAAGAGAATAAAAGTGCAGACCAGCATAACCTCAATTTATACCCAACCTTAATTAAATAATCACACACCAAACAAAGTGGAAAATAGTGACACTAGTAAGATCAACACAGGCAGTTTGTTCAATGGAGAATAGCTTGCACAGCATGAAACCACTAAAAGCTATGTGGCTAATGACAAACTTGCTTAAGCAGCTTTTCAGTTAAGTTATACTGCCACTAAACTTGTGGTAATGCTGAAAGCGAATTGTGATTTATCACAGACAGTTTGTTCCATAGATAGGGTTACCAGATGTCCTCTTTTATGAGGACGTGTCCTCTTTTCCAACTGCCAAATATTCTTCATGTACCTTCTCTATCCTGTTGTATTATTATTATTTTTTTTATAATTTTTTTACTCTCCCATACCCAGGACCTTCTTGTAAATGAGCTGTGAAGGTGGTGGAGACTTTAAACCTATTTACTTAGGGTCTGGCACAAGCGCTCATCAAAGGAAGGGACTAAGTGCCCTCTTTTTGGCACCCCAAAATCTGGTACCCCATCCACAGAGGACAGCTTACACTAAAAGTGTGCAAAACCGGGGAGATTTTGGTTTTGCAAAAGGACATCTGGTTTTGGTTTTGGATTCATGGCCAATATTCATTCAACATAAAATGTGGCCTGTACCTTAATTTTTAAGTATAATATAAAAGAAAATAGGTTAAATTCTGTAGACAAACAGTTTAATAGCACAAGGCCCAGCTGTTAGTAAGTTCACAGGAAATTATGTATCTTGTAAGGTATTTTGAACCAGTGCTAAAGTTGAATAAGCGCATAGTGTCATTTGCTTGCAGTCTAAATTCCTAGCAATAAATGACAGGAGACAAGACGCATTGAATGCAGCGGCATAGGCTGAAGCAAGTAACAGTTGAGTATGGCAGTATGGCCTAGAGCTGTGACTAAGCTTGGCCCAGCAGACCCGGGTTTGATTTCTCACAACCTCCACTTGCATACCATGTGACTCTGAGCAAGTCACTACTTAACCACCCCAGTGCTCCCAGGTCACCCCTGAAAACAGGCACCTGTGCCTAATGGGCCTTACCTGGTTATCAAAGAATAACACACATACACACACACATACAGGCTACCTTGTTTTGTATATTAAGCAAGGTGTGCACTGCTAGCAAAAGTGAGTTGGTGACTGAAGGAGAGAGATATTTTTAAAAAAAGGTAGCAGCATGCATAGACAGAATATAATGGACCATCCCGCCCAACCTTTTGAACTGATTTTTTTGTTTGTTTGATAAGTCAACTTTTTTGTTTGTTTTGCCAGGGACGGGAACCCCACAGTTTTGACATTTACTTTTTAACTCATGATGTGCACGCACGCTACAGATTTTTTTTTTTTATTTTTTTTTGCAGTACTGTAGTGCCCCAAAGTATGGGGGCACAACAGAAAATCTAAATAATGTGCCCCTTCGGGCCCTGTTTTAGTATGGGCAGCATGAGGGAGTAGTGTGTGATGTCCACTCCGTTAGTGTGTGCCCCTCCACCAGTCGAAGAGCACTGGTAGAAAAAATAAAGTTTTTCCTTCATTTTGCTGGCTGCCTGCTCCTTGCAGAACCCCCTCCTAAGCAGGCAGCATGAGCCACAGGCAGCCACATGCTGGGACTGCTATTCCTGCCCAGTATGAGGTAATTGTGTTAAAAAAATAACCGGTATCAGTGGCGCAGGCTCGGGGTTCCAGAACTAGAAGCCCGACAGAGTTTTTGAATAGAAGGTTCTGGTCGGTGGCAGTTTCAGGCAGGTGTTGAGCAGGGAAGGAGTTGCACCGCAACAGCAGTCACGGGAACCCTGGGCTTACCTGTTTGATGAAACCGGTTCCATCAGCTCTACTGCAGTGCCTCTCCTTTGCTCCACAGCTGAAGACTTCAGCCTGCATCCAGTGTTTTCTTGCGTGGCAGTCCAGAGGCCAACTGACGTCCATGGTGTGGACTGTGTAGCCTCTTTTATTATTTTATTTTTTTTTAACGTTAAAAGCTTGGTTCCCCTTCAGTGGCAGTGCATATGATTCACGTCAGGAGAGGAAAAGCATCGGCATCATGAGGCCCCCAGTCGCCCAAGTCCTTCCTGCAGCCCTATCAAGATTCTGCCTTCAGCCCCTCCCACTGCAGCTGCCTCCTGCCTCCCGCTCCAATTTTCTCCACCTCGGGCCAGGGCAGTGAGTAGGTGGCAGCACTAGAGAGAAGTGCTGACAGCCTAAGTTTCAAGTATTTTTTTTTTTATGCACCCCCCCCCACACACACATTGGCTGATCACTCTTTGGGGCTCTTTCAAGGACCTATTCTCGTCCCGGTCCACTCCCAACCACCCACTGCCCAACACTGTAGCTGCCCAGGGTACCCCAATGTATCCTTTCATTGAGTGGGTCCCCTTCCTCGAAGGAAATAAGTCTTACCAGCCTTCCAGTGATCCTGGGTGCTGCTGGGGCGGCTATTCTTGGTCCAAGAGCTCCAGTGGCGAGGGTCAGGGAGGCCATCACCCGACCTGTCAGTGCACTCTTTTCCTCCAGTTTTTCTCCCACAGGAGCATGACATACAGGATATCAAGGCAGACACCGATGTCTGTCAAGCTCCCCTAGGTAGCGGGACCCAGACACACTGCTGTTGCCCCCGGCCTCCACCAGGAGTCAGTAAGTGCCGGTTCTCAACCCACCCTCCCCCCGAGAGAAGAACAGTCATCAGACGTTCAAGCCTTCTCTCCCCCCGGCCGGCCCTTCAATGCCTGAGTCTGTTCCAGAACCCAGGTCACTGTCATTGCAGTGGTAAATCTTCCTGCTGCGCCGGCGTGCCAGTTTCAAGAATTTTAAAATAATTGTTTAAAGCACCTAGGGTGCAAGGGGTATTTGACAGAGAGGGGGGCAGGCTGGAGGGCCAAAAATGTAAATAAATTAATATTCATTTTGGGTGGAGCAATGCCCGGGGTGGGATTTAGAACAGAAAGGCCTTATGAGTAAAATGAATATTAGTGAATAGGCTCCCCAAGGGCAGAGCTTAGGGTAGCAGCCCCCACTAAGAAGTGAAGTAAATATTTATAAGGGCAACTTCTTAGAAGAATTAAAGGAGCAAAGCAAGCCTCAGTCATAGCCAGGTGGGCTAGTGAATAGATTAAGGGCTAGTAAGCCCATAGCTAGTTCATTCAAATTAAGGAAACCAAGCTAGCCAAGTGGGCTAGTGGGAAAAAGGGCTAGTTAGCCCAGAAACACTTTTCTCCCTTTGAAAATAATTATTTGAGCACCAAGGGGATCAGCTGGGATCAGGTGCAAGCTCCATCCGTACCAAGGGCAAATTATTTGGGTGATTGTATAAATAACCTGCCTAGAGTATTGTGCCAGCGACTGAGGTTGCATTGGTGAGAAGAGGGGATGCCTAGGTTCCCACCATGACTCAAACATAGAGGCGGCCGTGCACAAGCTAATCCAACCCCCTTCCTTTTTGAAGGTTAGCATAAGATAGAGAAGGGCAATTTAGAGTGGCAATAAGACTGTACTGTAACTGAACTTGCTAATTGTGCAATTGCCCCGAACTGTGTTCCATTGCCTGCAGTTGCCCTGAGCTGAGTTCCATTGCCTGCAATTGCCTCCAACTGTGTTCCATTGCCTGCAATTGCTCTGAACTGTGTTCTGTTGCCTACAATTGGCCCAAACTGTGTTCCATTTCCAGGAATTTCCCCGACCTGTGTTCTATTGCTGGCATTTGCCCTAAACTGTGTTTTATTGACTGCAATTGCCCCAAACTGTGTTCTATTGCCTGCAATTGCCCCAAGCCATGTTCCATTGCCTATAATTGCCCCAAACGGTGTCCTGTTGCCTGCAATTGCCCTGAACTGGGTTCTGTTGCTTGCATTTGCCCCAAAATGTGTTCCATTGCCAGGAATTGCCCAAACCTCTGTTCTATTGCCTGCAATTGCCCTGAACTGCGTTCTAGTGTCTGCAGTTGTCCTGAACCATGTAATGGCAATCTCCTGTGCGTGGTCTCCAGCCGATAAGGAAGGTGTTTAGCCTGTGCATTCCACACCTTTGGTATTCAGTTTTTATGCTCCTGTGTTCCAGCCTGAAGGGTATTCTCTTGTAGTGTGAACTTCCCGGAAGGATATCTTTCACATTTCACTCCCTTTTCAGCATCCCATTTGTTGTTTTCCTGCTGGTCGGTTCCTTCCAGGTCCCGTACAAAGCTTGTTGTCCAGTTTTCTTGTTTTTCCTTTCTCTTCACAGGTTCTTCAGGAGCTTCTGTTCCAGCCGATGATTCAACACCCCATTTGTTTTTCTGGTTTCCTCTCAGATTTATCTGACGTTGGTGCCCAGAAGTCAGCAGTCTATTTTGACTTCCAGAGGTTCTAGCATCCTGGTCATCAGTTTTCAGTGGGTTATTCTCCTCTGCTGCTGCTGCATCCCTTGTCTCGTCTCGGCAGTCCACTGGAGGACTGTGGCTGGTTTATCTGCTGCTGCATCCATTGTCTCATCACAGCAGTCCACTGGAGGACTGTGGCCAGATCATCTGTTCCTGCATCCATTGTCTTGTCCCAGTAGTCCACTGGAGGACTGCGGATGGATCATCAGTTCCAGCATCCATTGTCTCGTCCCAGGTAGTCCACTGGTTGACTGTGGCTGGATCATTTGTTTTTGCATCCATTGTCTTATTTTGGCAGTCCACTGGAGGAATGTGGCTGGATACTCGTCTTCTTCCTGCTTTATTGGGGAATTTGCCTGGTAGCCCATTGGAGGGCTCATGCCAAAAAGGCCTTGTTTTGTTCCTTTAAGTTGGACAACCCAGGAGATAGGGTGTAGCTCATGAACCTACGGCCTGTTGAAAAAAACTCTCCCCTTCCCAGTAATCCCACAGAAATCCCCTTGGCCACACTGGCTTGATAGCCACATATCAATTGTTCCCCAAAGTCTGCTTCATCATGCTCTTCTCAGCAACCAGTTCTACCCAGTACCTGCAAGGGACTCTACAGACTGTGAATGTCTTGTGAATTGTACCATATTAGAGTATAAGTATAGAGTATAGTATAACTAATTGCAGTCATCTTGTGTCTGAAGTACTCCATGGGGATCACCCAAATTTGGGTCGAGGTGCACCTCAGGGTTGGGGCAGAGTTAGTCATTTGATTATTATGTTTACAGTTGCATACCTAGATTCTTAGAGTGTCTTAATGTCCAATTTACAGAAATCTTAGCGTGCTAAGATCCCCTTGCCCTTGTAACCGTGTCTTCCCCTTCTTTGGTTGTTAATAAACTTATTTCTGCATCTGATCCTTGTTCATGACTCCCGCCTCTCCTTGTCAGGTGATTCCATCCACCTTTTCAGAACCTAGAATGTCCTCTCACCATTCCACTTGCTGATGATGACACTGGTGTTGGTAGATTGAGTGTATCTCCCCAGGATCATCGAAACAATAACACTACTACACCACAACAGAATGTTTGGCGCAGTGAGCAGAGTAAAGACCGTGTTCTCCAAGGACTCCAAAGCTGGAGAAGTAATAGGGCAGAGATGCCGCTAGTGTCAGGAAGCAGTAGTGGACTAGACAGAAGAATGTTGAAGAGGGTCCAGGGCAGATGCACCCCTCCCCAATGACCATGTCATATTACTTTGGAATGCCATGGCTTCTCTACTACACAGGAGAACCAGTTGGTGGAGACTCCAGCAGTCTAGGAGGGTTCCAATCCAAAATGCAGTCAATGTTCAGATTATACCAGATTCTGGAGCATCAGAAGGTAGAAATCTTGCTGGGGCAGATAAAGGGAGTGGCCCACCGGGAGATTCAGTCATGACCTGAGCGAGAGAAAGCAACCGCTGACCAGATTTTCCACCAACTACAACACACGTCCAACACTCGAACCATCTCAGAGTTGAAGATGAAAATCTTCTCCAGAACCCAAAGACCTAAACAGACTTTGCTAGAGTATGCCATGAGTCCGTAGGAGGCACTGCAAGCCGTAGAGAGGGTAGACCTCAGGGAAGTCTGGGACCCTGACAATACCCTCACCAAAAAGTTAATTGAGGGTGTAAACAGTGAAGCCTTGCAGAGAGAACTGAGGATGCTCCATCTGCAAGCTTCAGAGGCCCCTTTCTTGAACTTCAAAGAGAAAGCCATATGGATACTAGCACCCAGTAGAACAGGAGATGAAGTTACCATGTGCCAGCAGCAGATGATTTCTGCAAGTGCAGCATGGCTGGAGTACCCTGCAGGAGGTTGGAAGCAGGAAGACCGATGGCCACATGGGCTGTGCCCTGAGAGATGATCCACTCTGGGAAGTTACCCCTGCTACTCACTGAATACTGATGAGGCATATACGTAGTTGCATAAGCTCAGATGCCTTCTCATAGGATAAACCCAGGGTTGGAGTGTCAGTGGACAGGACAAATTGCTGCCCTCACTCGGAAAGTAACCGAAGTCTGTTAGGAGGTGCAAGACCTCAAGAAGGGTTGGTGACAGGTACCCTCCATGAAACAACCAGAGGGAGAGACCATAGACCCAGTGATGCAGTATCACACCTAAGGAGGAGCGAAGGATGACATCCTACCGACCGTTTTGACAGCCAAGAAAGGCTGATTTGCTGTCAATGCAGAGTCACTGGACATGTTGAGAGACAATGCGGGCAGACTTCAACTAGTGCAGTAGCTTTAAACAGGAAGTTCCTGGAAAGGAGGGCCAGTTCCTACCTACAGCCCTAACATATGGTATCCTGACCTCCTCTCATCTTTTAGCTAAACTGACTATCCTTCCATATCCATATCCTTTTCTTGCCACTATTTAATCCTATACCACTGTGTACCTGTCATGTATATATTGTTTATATTTTATACAATGTACATTGTGTGTTGTATTTTTATTCTACTACCCTGCTATTTTAGTATGTAATTTTTCTGACAAGTTCTCTTCATTTCATACTCTGTAGTAGTTATTGTATAACTAGTTATTTTCTGATACTGTGTAACATGTATTTTCTGTTGACCAATGTGAACCTTGCCAGGTCCATCTTGTAAATGAGTTGTACTCAATAGTGTTTCACCTGGTAAAATAAAGATTGATTGATTGTTTCTCAGAGAGTAGCAGATCAGGTCTCGTCCCAGTAAAGAACCAGTCTTGTTTCGTTGGCAAGTGCCCAGCCGTAGCAATAAAAGTAAGTGGACATGACTTCTTAGCCCTACTTGACACAGGTTCTCAGCAAAGATGTTTCCACAAATGCTGGTCCTCACAAGATCTCCAACCACCACCAAGATCTTGGATCAAGTTCATCACCAGTAACGGAGCTAAAGTCCCATATCTAGGGTACATTGAAGCCAACATCCAACTGGGGAATCATGTACAAGCTCAACAGGGCATCATTATCAGTGACACCAACAGCAGTGACTTACCCCCGCTCATCTTGGGGATGAATTTCCTGCAACATTGTTTTGAAGGGTTGGTCCACATCCTTTGCCAGCATGCTAAGCAGCTTCTGGCAGCAGACAAACAGTTACTGCAACAGACTATTAACGTACTGCAGTGTCACCAGCACTTCGTCAGTACAGATGGGGAAATCAGGAAGGTGAGAGTGACGGACTTCTGTCCTATAACTCTGAATATGGGGACTGAAATGACATTGTGGTGCAAAGCCAAAGTGGGACCATGAGGGCAGGATTATGACACACTAGTGGAGCTGTATCCTAATGCAAAGAAGAACCTGTTATTGTAGCCCACAGCATTGCTACTGTCACAAAGGGAAGGATCCCCATCTGAGTCCTAAACTATGGGAACCATGTAGTCCAGTTTCACAAGAACTAGCCTATTACCAGGCTGCATGCCATCAACATAAACAACATTGTGAAACCAAAGAATCAAACGGATCTCACAGCCTTTCAACAAGCAGTCACAGCTGAAGAGGGGATAGATTTTTCCGGTGAAAATCTGTCGAATTGGATAAAAGAAATTGACTTGAGCACCTCAGAGGCAACTGAAAAGCAAAAGAAATATGTTCTGCCGATAGTGATACAACACCAAGAATCCTTCAGCAAGCATCCACTCGATTTTGGCTTAGGGAAAGGGATCCAACACCATATCCCTACCTATCAGCATCCACCCATCTGAGAGATTTTGTCCCATTCCACCAGCAATGTATCAACTCATAGAAGACACACTCAGAGAGATGAAATAGGCCCAAATCATCTAAGAAAGCCATATTCCAAGGGCCACACCTTTAGTTCTGGTTAAAAAGAAAGACGGGAAGATCTCACTTTTGCATGGGCTATTGAAAGCTGAACAATATCACCCATGAGAATGCATACCCCTTTCCCACATAGAGGATTTGTTAACTGCACTCCAATTTACAGCAATCTTTTCCACCCTGGACTTGACCAGTGGGTACTGGCAAGTGCAAATTGCACCTAAGGATTGAGAGAAAATGGCATTTATAACTCCTCTGAGCTTATTTTAATTCACATACAATGCCCTGGGTACTTTCCAGAGACTTGTTGACCACTGCCTGAGAAGTCGCAATTTACACCTCTTGCTGCTATATTTGGATGACATTATTTACTCTAAGAATCATAACGACCATTTATGACATTTAGGTGAAGTTTTCAAACGTCTTGCCCAGTTAGTTCAGACTCAAAATAAAGCCATCCAAATGACACCTTTTGAAACCGCAAATCAATTACTTGGGGCATGTTGTGTTGGCAACTGAAGTGTCTCTGGACCCTGGACCCTCATAAACTTAAAGTAGTACAAGAGTGGCCTGTATCAACTACTGTAAGAGATGTATGAAAATTTCTGGGTTTCTTTGTGTATTACAGAAGATCCATCAAAAACTTGCAAAAAAACTGGTGGCACCACTCTATGAAGTGCTCTGTGGGTCAATAGCAGGGCACACACCAAAACATCACCCTGTTAACTGGACCATTAGACAGCAAACAGCTTTCAACAGTTTGCGAAAAACTCTGATGGAAGCTACAGTTCTGGCCTACCCAGACTACACCACGCATTTTCAGTTATACACAGATGCCAGTAACCAAGACCTGGATGCTGTCCTTGCACAAGAACAATCTGGAATAGAATGGGTGATTGCATATGCCAGTCTCAGCTTAAGAGACTCTGAGTGCAATGATGAATGCTACAGTTCTTTTAAATTGGAGTTCCTGGCTCTTTTGTGGGCAGTTACTGAGAAGTTCAGGCACTAACTGGCAGTCATGCCATTCACGGTTTTCATGGACAATAATCCTTTAGCCCACCTGAATACAGCATGACTAGAAGCATTAGAAAAGAGATGGGCCCCATGGTTGTTGAACTACCAATTCATCATGAAATACTGGTCCAGAAAAAGTAACGCCAATGCGGATGCCCTTTCCAGAAGAGCAAAGCAACTTGAGCCTGAGAATGATGACAATGCATTTTAAGATATAGAGATGCCTGCTTTCCTGCAAGTCCTGGCAGAGATGGTACACACCTGTTGTCAAATCAGTCCTGTAGCTGTTGCAAAGAAAGAACATGACTCGCCTGTTTGGCAGACCAGAACAATCTGTGGACCCAGCACCAAAACCAGAGCCCAGCTGTTTGACAAGTCAGAACATGTCTAGACCTTAACCAAGATCTCCAACCAGATCTTAGAAAGAAGGCAGATCCCGAATTCATAAAATTGTAGCACCATCAAAATCGTCTGACTATAAAAGATGCAAAGTTAATGAAGCGAAGTCAAGATCCCCACACCCACTATGAAATCATCCAAGTGATTGTCCCTCAAGAAAATGCCATGGTGATCCTAGAAGCATACCATAATAAAAGACGTTCTACTGGACTGGAATGAAGGCCCAAATTCAGAAATGGTGTGAAGAGTGCAAAACCTGCAATCTTAAATGTGGCAGTAGAACCAACCAAAAAGTTCCTCTCCAGTCCATCGTAAGTCACGCTCCTCTCAAACTCGTAGCCCTTGACCACCTGAAACTAGAACTTGGCCAGAGTGGTGGTTCCTATGCTCTTATCACGGTGGACAACTATTCAAAATTCATTGTGACTATTCCTGTCAGAAACCTCACTGCTAAGACCATCCAGAAGCCTTTCTCAAACACTTTGTACAGTCATATGGCTTTCCCATCAAAATATTAACTGACCAGGGACCATCCTTTGAGTCACAGTTGTTTCAAAAACTTTGTAAATTGTATGGAAGCCATAAGATCAGAACCCCAGCTTACCATCTTCAGACTAACGGGTTATGTGAAAGGGCCAACCAAACCCAAATCAACATGTTAAGAGTGTTACCTGAACACAGGTGCCCACACTATCCCACCATATTGACAGAGTTCACCTACCTCTATAATAGCACTATCCAGAGCTCAACAGGGTACACATCTTACTACCTCATGTTCGGGTGTCACGGTTGCCTTCCTAAGGACTTTGTACTTGATATCTATCCAGAAGAGACCTCTGCCAAATGTCATTGCATAGACTGGGTTGCTGAACATGGTCACAGGCCGCAAGAAGAGGGACAAATCCTAGATAAGCACATGACATAAGTGAGACAAAGACAAAAAGTCATTTACAATGCCAAAGTAAACACAAGCCCATTGCAAACTGGAGAAAGAATGTTACTGAAGAAAACTCAAAAATGCAACAAACTGCCTCCAAAGTGGGAATCCAAATCCTATTTAATCATACAGATCCCCTATAAAGATCTTCCTACATACAAAATCCAAGGTGAAGCTGGGAAAGGCATTAAAATTGTGCATCGTTATTTATTCAAACCATGCATCTTTCAGGCAGGATCAGATGAAAAAGTTGACATGGACTTGTCACCATCAGAGAGGCGGGAATGTCGCTCCAGTGACTTTACAAGTCTGGAATCCCTAGTAAAGTGGTGTGCAACCCCTTGGGGTTATCGGTCCCTTGTCGATCCATCACACTTGCAAAACGTGGACTTTTTTGAAACTCTGACACCTCCAGATGTTACTGAAACATAAACTATCCCCAGAGAATCCCCAGACCCCTCAGTTCGTGAATCTCAGAGATCAACTTTTGAGGTCCTTCCTAAGAGATTCTTGAAGGAAGCCCTCCAGCTTCAATCTTCTCAACCACCATGACTTAGTGAAATAAATCAGACATGGTCACTTTAGGTTTATAAATTCCTTTAAAAATTATAAGATCAACTTTAGAGCTATAAGATTTAGTCAAAGTCCTGACAAGTTACTTAAAGTAGGCACAGGGTCATTATGTCGTGCGACATAACAGCACAGCAATGTACCATACTGTAAATACAGCAGATACATTGCTGCCACTGAGACACAGTGCTGAAACACTTTTTGGCTAAAGAAGCTAGTGGTTTTTTTGTTTTCTGTGGGAGTCTCCACCCCAGTATCCCCTGATTCAGGGGGATGCACCCCCTGAACCCCCCACTTATTATTATAATCAACACCGGAAGGGGGTTCACCATGGGGACAGGGAGAAACACCACTGGGGGAGGAAAAAAAGAAACCACACAATGCAGTTTCGCAAAAGCCTGGGACCTGGATTTGAGACCTGGTACACAGGCGCATAGTGCGCCTGCACTGGCGTGGCTCATCCCACTGAGCCACGGTCGCAGCTTGGTGGACCATCCCCCCAACAGAGGTCTTGACCTCCGTGTCACTCCTCCTCCTCATCCATGCATGACAGGGTACAAAACTGCGTGCAACAGATGTGTCTTGTGGGGTTTTGTACCCTGTCACACTAGTACACCGCACTATATGTTCCGCGCAGTATTCCACGCGCAGTTCTGTCCACAACATACAGAGCCGGTAGGCTTAAAGTTATAATTTCTTTGATACATAAAACTTCATTAGGATATTAGAGTTTCTTTAGAAATTTTAGAACTTATGCAAGAATTAGAGTTAACTGTCAAAGTTTATATGAACATTATAAAAGTAATAGAGATATTTTATAGCTAAGAGATGTGCTAGTAGTTTAAAAAGCAAAGGTATATAAAACAAGCATTTGTTAATGCCGAATGTTTGCTTGCTGGTATTAGTATTGGAAATGCAGGAGTTAGAGAGATGCAGAATAAGAATAGCAGTGAAGTATTGAACTTCACGCCAACCCCACCTCCACCCTGCAGAGGTGGACAGGCATTGGGGTATGCGTTTAGATCGTGGCCCATTACATTTATGACATTTCACTTCACCCTATCCTGCAGACACTGACACGTGTTGAGGTGTGCCTTGGGGTGTTCGTCTGTACAGTCACCCCATTCCATAAGGACATACACTGAAATGGGTGCAGTATAGGAGAACAGGGTGAACTGTGGGGCCGAAGAGTTCAAGGCACACCTTGATGCCTGTCACTGGCTGCAGGGTGGTGGGGTGGGGGTGGAATGGCATGAGCATTACAGTAAGCAATCCAAAGGCATACCCCTGATGCCCATCAGTCTGTACAGGGTGGGACGTTATGGTTAAACACCCTAACACCCTGGGCATTTGTTGGTATTTACACTACAGATTTTCAATATGGCCTTTTTGTGACCCCCACCTCATGAAAGCATTTGGGACCTCTTCTCATTAACAGTGGCACTGTGATTTTGTTAATGTGTCCTGAACTTTGAGTTACCACAGTGACCGTGCCATTCTGCACCAGATGTACGAAAACACAGATCGGGCAGGATGTGAAGAATGATAACTGTACCATTAATAGGGAGCTGTGAAGAGATGGCAATGTTGAAAATCTGTAGTGAAAATATTAAAAATACTCGAACTTCAGGGCTTAGGTGGAAACTGTGCAACACATGTGCGTAACACAGTCATTAAGTGGAATTTTTTCATCAAATTTTCAACATATGCATTTTGTGACCTCTGCTTATGAACAGTGTCACTATGATTTTCCTAATGTGTCCCGAACATTGATTTCCCACAGCTACCACACTATTCTGTGCCAGATGTGTAAATGTATATTTTGGCAAGATATGAAAGATGACAGCTGTACTGTTCATAAGGAGGTGTTAAAAAATGCCAATGTTGAAAATCTGGAGTGAAAATATTACAAATGCGTGTAATTACATTTCATGGACTTTTGTCATTAAATTTTCAACACAGGCATTTTAGCACCTCTGCTCATGAACAGTGTCACTGTGATTTGTTTTTAATCTGTCCCGAACACTGACTTCCCACAGCGACCACGCTATTCTGCGCCAGAACTGCGAAAACACATTTTGGCCAGGATGTGAAAAATGACAGCTGCACTGTTCGTAAGGAGGTGTGGAAAAATGCCAATGTTGAAAATCTGGGTGAAAATATTACAAATGTGTGAAGTTATGGCGTGCATGGAAACTGCGCAATGCATGCTCGTAAAACAGCCATTTTGATTTTTCACCAAATTTGCAACATAGGCTTTTGAGAGTCCACCTCATGAACACTGGCATTGTTGTTTTGTTACTGTTCGAAGGTGATTCCGAGCAGTGACCACGAAATCACCTTTTGGGACTGAATAACGCCTATGACAGTGAAAGAATTCATGAGGAGGGGTCCCAATAACCCCATATTGAAAATTTGGTGCAAAATTCTCAAAAATGCCTGAGATATGCACCAAAGTTGAAAAAATCCTATTTATGCCATTATACAGCTTACCAGCATTTCTTCAGTTAAGTAGTCGGCTTTGAAGAGTGCAGACGTGTTCCTGGTCCACTGAAGATCATCACACCAGGCTCTGGAGGTAAGTATGGGGTGAGGGGGGGCTGTGTGGAGGTCAGTGCACAGTGGGTGGGTGTGGGTTGGGGGGAGAGGACAGCTAACGGCGCCCGTTTCCTTTGTTTCAGGGAGATAAAAAAAAAAAAGACATTGCAGGAAGTTTTTTTTTCCAGGCTTATTTCCAGCACACTGGGGTGGGCTCCCAGTGTGCCACCTACCTTTTTTGGGGTGGGGGTAATGAAGCTGACTGGGATTGGGCCCCCCGTCGGCAAAGAACAACTGTTTGGGGGGGCATGATGCCGAGGGGGATTGTGCACCCCCTCAGCACACAACAAATGGAGGAGGGGGTTACATCATGCCAATGGGGAGTGGTCTCCCCCGCTGGCAAATTAACTGGGTCAGGGGCTGCTGATAGAGGTATTGGCCAACCCCATTTGGCTTTCATGGGGCCAAGAGGCATGTTTAATTTAATTGTTACACTTGGGAAGGTACCACCCTGCAATGATGGGTCGCTCCCTCATTGCAGCGGAATGGCTGATGCTGCAAAGATGACGTGCCACTTTTGGAGACCAGTGTCATCGGCACACTGTGCCTCCATTGGTCCGCCAGTGCCAAGCCTCCAAATGCACTGCCTCCATTGGCTGCCATAGTGCCGCACCTCCACAACCTGCTTCTCTCCTAAACTTCCACATAATGTTTTTTGCGCACGCGAGCAAGCAAACATAAAAAGGGGGGTACATAGGAACGTGTATCGTTTGGTGGGCCTGAATCTGTAGTCCCCCAAAGTGTGGTGGCACAACAGAAATCCAAATAAAGTGTCCTCTCCAGGCCCCATTTAGTGTGGTAGCACAGGGGAGTAGTGTGTGGGGTCCCCTCCTTTAGTGTGTGCCCCCCCATTCGCAGAGCACATGTAGAAAAACGAAAGGTTTTCCTTCATTTTGCTGGCTGTCTGCTTCGTGCAGAACCCCTTCCTGAGCATGCAGCACATGCCAACTGCACCCACACACTGGGACTGCTGTCGCTGCCCAGTGCAAGGTAATTGTGTATAAAAATAACCAGTATCAGTGGCGCAGGCTCAGGGTTCCAGAGCTAGAACCCCAAGTTTGTTTTTAAATAGAAGGTGCCAGTGGGTGGCAGTTTCGGGCTGGTGTTGAGCAGGGAAGGAGCTAGACCAAGAGACCAGTGACGGGAACCCTAGGCTTACCTGTTTGATGAAGCCGGTTCCATCGGCTCTGCTGCAGTGCCTCTCCTTTGCTGCACAGCTGAAGAATGCAGCTTGTCCGGTGTCTCCAGTGTTTTCTTGCATGGCAGTACAGTGTGGGCTCTGTGTAGACCCTTTCATTATTTTATTTTTTTTAAAGTTAAAAGCTTGGTTCCCCACCAGTGGTGGTGCCCAAGAGCCATCAGGAGAGAAAGAGAGGAAGAGCATCAGGCGTCGTGAGTCCCCAAGTCACCCAATTTCTGCCTGCAGCCCCAGCAACATCCCTCCTTCAGCCCCTCCCTCTGCAGCTACCTTCTGCCTTCTGTTCCAGTTTTCTTCACCCCAGACCATGGCAGTGAGTCGGCGGCAGCACTAGAGAGTAGTGCTGACCGTCTGAAGTTTCAAGAATTTTAAAATAATTGTTTAAAGCACCTAGGGTGTGAAGGATATTCATCTGAGAGCCAAGAGGGGGTGGGTTGGAGGTCCAAGAATTGAAATAAATTAATATTCATTTCTGAGTGGAGCATCACCCATAGGGATTTAGAGCAGAAAGGCCCTGTAAGGAAAATGAATATTCATGAACAGGCTTCCCAAAGGCAGCGTTTGGGGTAGCAGCCCCCACTAAGGAGTGAAATAAATATTTATAAGGCAGCTTCCTAAATGAATTAAAGGAGCAAGGCAAGCCCCAGTCATAGCTAGGTGGGCTATTGAATAGATTAAGGGATAGTAAGCCCACAGCTAGTTCATTTAAATTAAGGGAAGTAAATCTAGCCAGGTGGGCTAGTGGGGAAAAAGGGCTAGTTAGCCCAGAAATGCTTTTCTCCCTTTGAAAATAATTAATTGAGCACCAAGTGGGTCAACTGGGACCAGGGGCAAGCTCTCTCCATACCAAGGGCAAACTATTTGGGTGATTGTATAAATAACCTGCCCCAGGGTATTGTACCAGTGACTGAGGTTGCATTCTTGGGAAGAGGGGGTGCCTAGGTTCCCACCATGAATCCCACATTGAGGCAGCCGTGTGCTAGCAAATCCAACCCCCCCTTTTGAGGATTAGAATAAGATAGAGAAGGGCAATTTAGAGTGGCAATAAGGCTGTACTATAACTAAACTTGTTAATTGTGCAATTGCCCTGAACTGTGTTCCATTGCCTGCAATTGCCCTAAACAGTGTTACATTTCCTGCAATTGCCCCAAACTGTGTTCTATTGCCTGCAGTTGCCCTGAACTGTGTTATATTGCCTGCAGTTGCTGAGCTTTGTTCCATTGCCATTGTCCAGCTATCACCGTTGCCAGCATAGCAAGATCAGAGACCCTCTGACAAGGGTGCTCTGCTTCCACGGGTTGCAGCAATTTCTCCAGCTCACTGCTGCCCACCTCACCCTGTCCAACTGTCATCACTGCCAGCATAGCAAGATCAGAGACCCTCTGACAAGGATGGTCTGCTTCCAGTGGTTGCAGCAATTTCACCAGCTCACTGTTGCCCGCATCACCCTGTCTAACTATCACCGCTGCCAGCATAGCAAGATCAGAAACCCTCTGACAAGGGTGCTTTGCTTCCAGGGGTTGCAGCAATTTCACCAGCTCACTGCTGCCTGCCTCACCCTGTCCAACTATTACCACTGCCAGCACAGCAGGGTACGGTCTTCCTACAAGCGTCTGAGATTTGAGTTTGGCACTTGCAAGCTTTCTCCAGGATTGGCTATTTTCTGTCTGTTTTATCCCAGACTGGATCCTGATGCTTCAGCCAGACTGCATCTTCCAGTACTATCTTTTGTTTGAGCCATTTTCTCTGTCATTATTATTAATGTACAAATGTACAAATGTTTTCTAAACTGCTAAGCTGATTGTACTGTGCTTAGATAATTTTTCTGTTGTGCTTAGTTGGTTACTGTGCTTAATTAATTTATTAAAGTGGCAAGTTAATAATTAACAATTTAAATCCTTCTCTCTGTGTTCTTTAACTTTCTCTAATAACCCCCCCAACTCTGGCACTTACCAGCACCATACTTTGCTTTGTCTCTACATTGCCCTTCTTTGTAAATTCTCAGAAATTAATAATTTACCTTTTTATGTTTGCTTGCATGCATGTGCAAGAAACATTATGTGGCAGCTTAGGAGAAAAGCAGGTTGTGAAGGTGTGGCACTGTGGCAGCCAATGCCAGCACTGTATTTCTGGGCTTGGCACTGTTCACCCAATGCAGGCCCAGTGTCCTGATGACACTGGTTCTGCAGAAGTGCCACCAGTTTAAAATGATTTGGTTGCTGCAATGAGAGGCCACCTTGCCATTGCAGCATCAGCCATTCCGCTGCAATGAGAGAGCAACCTGTCATTGCAGGGCGGTACCTTGCCTGGTGTAACATGTCCCTAAACATGGCGGCAGCATAGCTGCCACCTCAGAGCCCCATGAAAGCCAACTGACTGGGGTGCCCAATCCCCCTGTCAGCATGTCCCCAGCCCATTTCATTTGCTGATAGTGGAGCCCACTCCCCGTCAGCATAATGCCCCCACTTTGTTGTGTGCCAAGGGGGGTGCCCACTCCCCCTCGGCATCATACCCCCCCAAACTGTCATTCTTTGCTGATGGGGGGCCCAATCCCCATCGGCTTAAGTCCCCGCACCCCAAAAAGGCAGGTGGCACACTGGGAGCCCACCCTAGTGTCCGGAAAGCAAGCCTGCAAAAAAAAAACCTTCCTGCAACATCTTTTTTTTTCTCCCTGAAAGAAAGGAAATGGTCCCACTCTGGTCGGGTCCCCTATCCAAACCCTCACCTACCCACTGTGCACCCTCCTTCCTCACACACACCCTCACCCATACATACCTCTGGAGCCCGGCACAATGATCTTTGGTGGACCAGGAACATGTCTGCACTCTTCAAAGCTGACTGCAAACTGAAGAAATGCCGCTAAGCTGTATAATGGCATAAATAGGTGGGGTTTCAACTTTGGTGCATATCTCTGGCATTTTGGGGAATTTTGGCACAAAATTTTCAACATGGGGTTATTGGGACACCTCCTCATGAATTCAGTTGCTGTCATGGCATTATTTGGTCCCAAAAGGTGGTTTTGTGGTCACTGCGTGGAATCACCTTTCGGCACTGATTAATGAAATGACAGTGCCACTGCTCATGAGGAGGGCTCTCAAAAAGCTTATGTTGCAAATTTGGTGAAAGAAATCCAAAAAATGACTGTTTTACGAGCGTGTGTTCTGCAGTTTCCATGCACCTTTGTAACTTTGCAAATTTGTAATATTTTCACTTCAAATTTTCAATATTGGCATTTTTAACACCTCCTTATGAACAGTACAGCTGTCATTTTTCACATCCGGGCCAAAATGTGTATTCGCACTTTCGGTGCACAATAGCGAGGTCATTGTTGGAAATCAGTGTTTGGGACAGATTAGGAAAATCACAATGACTCTGTTCATGAGCAGAGGTCCTAAAATGCCTATGTTGAAAATTTGGTGACAAACATCCATAAAATGACTGCTACAAGTGGGCATTGTGCAGTTTCCACACACCCTCATAACTTTGCAAATTTGTAGTATTTTCACTCCAGATGTTCAACACTGGCATTTTTTCAGACCTCCTTGTGAACAGTACAGCTGTCATTTTTCACATCCTGGCCAAAATGTGTTTTCGCACTTTCAATACACAATAGTGCAGTCACTGTGGGAAGTCAGTGTTCAGGACAGATTAAAAAAGTCACAGTGACACTGTTCACGAGCAGAGGTGCTAAAATGCCTATGTTGAAAATTTCGTGACAAAAGTCCATAAAATGACTGTTACAAGCATACCTTGCACAGTTTCCATGCACCCTTGTAATTTCATGCATTTGTAATATTTTCACTCCAGATTTTCAACATTGGCATTTTTTCACACCTCTTTATGAACAGGACAGCTGTCATTTTTCATATCCTGCCTGAAAAATGCATTTACACATCTGGCACATAATAGCGCGGTCACTGTGGAAAATCAATGTTCGGGACAGATTAAGAAAATCCTGGTGACAGTGTTCATGAGCAGAGGTCACAAAATTCACTAAATGACTGTATTACGTACATGCGTTGTGCAGTTTCCACGTATGCTCGGAAGTGCGAGCATTTTTGATATTTTCACTACAGATTTTCAACATTGCCATCTCTTCACACCTCCCTATGAATGGTACAGCTGTCATTCTTCACATCCTGCCCAATCTGTGTTTTCATACATCTGGTGCAGAATGGCACAGTCACTGTGGGAACTCAAAGTTCAGGACACATTAACAAAATCACACTGCCACTGTTCATGAGAAGAGGTCCTAAATGCTTTCATGAGGTGGGTTCACAAAAAGGCCATTTTGAAAATTTGTAGTGCAAATACCAACAAATGCCCAGGGCATTAGGGTTTCTAACCCTAACGTCCCACTCTGTACAGACTGACAGGCATCAGGGGTGTGTCTTTGGATTGCCGACTGTCATGCTCATGCCATCCCACCCCCACACCCCAGCCAGTGACAGGCATCGAGGTGCGCCTTGGACTCTTTGGCCCCAGAGTTCACCCCATTCTCCTATACTGCACCCATTTCAGTGTATTTCCTTATGGAATGGGGGTGACTGTAAAGCTGAACACCCCAAGGCACACCTCAACACGTGTCGGTGTCTGCATGATAGGGTGAGGTGACATGGCATGAACGCTATGGGTGATGACCCAAATGCATACCCCAATGCATGTCCGTCTCTGCAGGATGGAGGTGGGGTTGGCGTGAAGTCCAGTACTTCACTGCCATTCCTATTCTGCATCTGTCTAACTCCTGCATTCCCAATGCTAATACCAGCAAGCAAACATTCGGCATTGACAAATGCTTGTTAATTTAGCTCTCCTGTCTCTGTTCTCTCACTTTCTCTAAATTCCCCTACAGATGTGGCATTGCCCTACCTCACCCCATCCCCTTTTTTTCTTATGATTCTACTCTTCCTTTGGTGGTAATTCCTACCCTCTGAACAAACTGTTTTCTACTGCCTTCTCTGGCACCATGTTGTGCCTCTGTCTTCTCCACTGGCTAACAGCCCCCCCCCCCCCAATCTTTGATATATCTATTGCTAAACCTCTCTTTTCCCCTATTGATCAGAGACCCTCTGACAAAGGTGCTCTGCTTCCAGGAGTTGCAACAATTTCACCAGCTCGCTGCTGCCTGCCTCACCCTGTCCCACTATCACCGCTGCCAGCATACTTTTTTTTTCTCCATTAGCAAGTTAGACTGTACTGCCACTAGAGGAACCCAGTCTTTATCTAAAGTGATCCCTGCCTGTTGTTCAGATAGATACCTGCCTAAACTACAGCTACCTTCTCCATCTGACCAGCCCCGCTCCCTGCTTACAAATTCCTCCCATTCCTAAATCAACTGTTCACCAATTTCTCTGCCTTTATGAACAATGCATCCCCTACTGTCCTCTCTCCCCCTTGTTCTGCTCATATCCCTCTCTTTACCACCTCCACTTGCTCACTACTCATCTGTTCCTAATAACTCTCCCAACCCCATCAGTTGCTGTCTCCAATCCCCTACCCACATCCATGCTATCACTCCCTCCACCCCATTGAAATATGGTCTTACTCTACCACTATTCCTCATGCGGCTTTGATAACAGGGTCCACTTTCACTGCGATTGTCCACCTTCTTCTTCCTCACTCATCCACTCCCTTCTCCTCACATCTCCCAACCTCCGTGCCAGCCCCTTCAAACTCACCTATGCTTCACTTTCTCATACTCACTCTCCTCTTGCTCTCTGCCGGGGATATCCACCCTAACCCAGGCCCTGTTGCTCCTAGCTCCTCTGGTGCTTCCTTCTCTACTACCTCCCCCAACTCTCTTCTCTCAGCCCTCCCAAAGGGCTTAAAGATCCTACATCTAAACACCTGCAGCTTGCTGCAAAAAATAGACCAGATTCAAACTATGGTGTGCACTCTAAAACCAGACATTCTAATCATCTCAGAAACTTGGCTAAAGATCATTATCCCTGACCACTCTGTCTCCATTCCTGGCTACTCACTGCTAAGGCAAGACCTTGCTGGCAGGGGTGGTGGTGTGGCCAATTTATGTCCTAGCCTCCATTCCATATTCTATCATCTACTCATCCTCCAATCCTGAGACCCATGATGCCCTAGCTATCCATGTGAGCCTCCCCTTCACTCTCCCAATCTTCAGAGCCAGCATTTTCTGCCACCTAAATGCCCATCCTTCGGTCACGCTAGACCTCCTAACCACCATCACTTCCCTTGCTCGCTCTGGGGAATTATTCATCCTAAACGACTTCAATATAAATTGGTTGTCACCTAAAACTACCAAAACTAAAAATGAAATCAGAGCCCTAAACCTCTCCCAACTGATCTCCGAACCCACCCGCCCAAATCTCAAGACACAACAACACTCCTTATTCGACTGGGCCTTTACCTCCCACCTACACTGCATCATCAGCTCTGGCATTCTCCCCAATGCGCTCAGTGACCATAACCCAATATTCATAGTTAGGAAAGTCCACAGAACTAAATCACCACACAAAACCAGACAACTACGCTCTTTCAAGTCTCTTGACCGTGAACCTCTCCTGAGTAACCTTGCCACTTCTGACTGGTTCCCCTAACCTTCTTCCCCTCAGTTGATAAGGCCCTTGCCTACTTCAAAGAAATCTTTCTTGTAAACTGGAATGCTTTTCCCCACTAAAACAAACCAGAGTCAGAGGTAACCACTTACCTTGGATAACCCCTGAACTTCTGGCCCACCCCAGGGCTACAGATCGAGCCTGGAAGTGTCATAAAGCTACCCAGCATCCTAGTGACCTCGCGAACTACCGCCTGCTCTGAAACACTTGCACCAGGGCTACAAGGTTAGCCAAGTCTGAATATTTCAAATCTGCCTTCATCACCAATATAAATTCCCCTTCAAAATTCTGGAAGGTTGTCCATGCCCTATTTACCCCCTCATCTCACCCCCCCCGGTACTTAAAGTAAATAGCTCACTAGTGCCTGACCCACCAGCCATAGCTGTGGAATTTAACTCCTGCTATACCTCCTGTGCCACTGAGCTAATGAATCCATCCCCACCCACCCATAACCCTCCCCACCTCTACCGTGTGCCCCTTCACCACCCTCCCACCTCCCCTTCTCTTTTGCTACTGTAACCCCAAATGATGCTGTAAGTGCCCTCCTCACCATCAACCCCTCAAAAGGTGCCTCCCCTGATGGCCTCGACCCAAAACTCCTATCCCTCTCCTCTTTGGCCATTGCCTACCCCCTCTCAATAATCCTAACTCTCTCATTCTCTATGGCCTTGGTCCCTCTTCAAGGAAACATGCAGTGGTCCTCCCTTTACCCAAAGGGGGTGACCCCTCATCCCCTGGCAACTAATGACCCATTTCTTTCCTCTGTACCCTTGCCAGGCTTCAAGAACACATTGTCTTCTCCCAACTCACCTCTTTTCTATCTGACACCTCCTTTTTCACCCCTTTCCAGTCTGGTTTCAGGAAAAAACACTCAACCACCACCTCTCTCATATGAACATATGAACATACAAATGTGCCAGCAGAAACAGACCACCCGGACTATCTAAGTCTGCTCGAGTGGGCAGCTAGCACCTCTAGTTTGCAGCTGTCCCAACCCCCCTACCATTTGTCATCCCACTGCCACCCTCTTCTACGGCTCACAGACTCCATTCTAACTGGGATGGACAATGGCCAAATTACCTCTGCCATTTTTGTTGACCTGGCCAAGGCCTTCGACACCATCTCTCACTCTCTTCTCCTCAACTCACTTCTGGCAGCTGGCCTATCTCCCTCCACCACAAACTGGTTCAAGGCCTACCTTATTGGCAGAATCCAATCAGTTAAGATCTTGGATGCCACTTCCCCTTCCCTCCCGATTAGCACTGGTGTCCCCCAGGGCTCCGTATTAGGGCCCCTCCTATTCGCCATCTTCTTAAATGACCTTCCCTCTGTTTGCTCCCTGTCCTCCACTATACATATGTATGCCAATGATGCAGTCCTTTATGCATCTGGCTCCTGTCCTGATGAGGTTACAACCAGCTTACAGCAAGACTTTGACAAGGTTCAGCTCTGGTTTGCTAACCATCAACTTTTCCTCAACGTCAAGAAGACTGTCTCCATGACCTTTGACACTAGTCAGAGACTCTCTAGGCTTCCCTCCCTACCCACTCTCCACACCCTTGATGGTACTTTACTTTAGGACACATCCTCCTTCAGGTGCTTAGGTGTTTGGTTGTATCAACACCTAAATTTCTCTGGACATATTGAGGACATCCAGAAAAAACTGCGCCCCAAGCTTGGAGTCCTGTTCGGGAACTGTAGCTGCATCCCTCCTATGGCTAGACGTGAACTTGTTTAGAAGATGATATTGTCCATTTTTGATTACTGTGATTTAGTCTATGGTGCTGTCCCAAAGTTCTCCCTGGCCAGACTGGACGCCTCCCTTCAATTCCTTCTGCTGTTTTGCCCTGGATGCCCTCCCCCTCACACCCACCACTGCGATCTTTATTGTGCCCTATCCTTCATCTCTCTTACAAATAGGTGACTCTCGCACTGTGCAAAATTCACCTCCAAGTACTGGTTGGGTGAGTTCCCTTCCTACCTCACCTCTTCCTTCAAAACATCACCCCACCCTCCCATTCCCTTAGGTCAACTGACTCCAGCACCCTGGTAGTCCACGGCAGATCTACCCTAGTTGGCCAATCCGGTTACTCTCACCGCCTCCCAAAAATTCAGAATTCTCGCCCTCCTCAAATCTGGCATTCATCCTCTGCCCACTCCATCAGCTCTTCACTCAATAATTACCTTGCACCTAGCTGCTCCTGCCATGTCCCTCCGTAATTCCCTCCTCTGAGCCCTGGATAAACCCTACCTCTCTACTGTCACCTTCATTTTACCCTGTGCACCCACTCCCCCCAAATTTCTAGCTCTCCTCTGCTTTCCCCAAATTGCTCCCCCTTACTGGCCTCCCTTGATCTCTCACAGAATGTAAGGGGACCCCAAATGCTCCCCATGGGTCCATGCATCCTGATGGATTATTGATTAGGCCCCATCCCCTCCAAAGGTTTGAATTCTCTCTCCCTCTAAGGTTCAGTTCTCACTCTGTCCCTCTCCTATCACTCTTTTAATCCCCATCTACTGACCTTCTCCAACCCCCTGACAGGGTACCCCGCATCCTAAAGGGTCCTTTCTTGGGTTAGGTCCTTCCCCCCCTAGCATTTAAGTCACACCTCCTCCTTCTCTTTCTCCTCCCTCTTTAATCCCTACAGCCTTATCCCCCTTTCTGTCTAGCCCCAAAGCTCCCTTGCAGGGTTTCCCACATCCTGAAGGTGTCTCTCTAGGACACTGCCTATCTCCTTCTCTCTGGTCCCCCAGTGCCATTGCAGGGTTCCTCGCATCCTGAAGGGGTTTCCAAGGACACGACCCTTCCCCATCCCCCACCTCACCCTTTCCTCTTCTTTTCCCCCTTCTCTTTCATGTAAGTACTTGTTTACTTATTAACCCGACACTTATTATTGTCTACTCTTTCTACATATTATGCACAATGCTGTTTTAACACTGTTTGTAACACCTGCCTTACAACTGCATGTTAATGTTGATCTTGTAACTTGAATGTAACTTAAACTCAACTCTTCCCCTCCCCACCTCACTCCTCCCTCAACTTCCCCCCTTTTCTTTTCACGTAAGCACTTGTTTACTTATTAACCCAGCACTTATTATTGTCCATTCTTCTACCTATTATGCACAACACTGTTGTAACACTGCTTGTAACTCATGCCTTACAACTGTATGTTAATGTTGATCTTGTAACTTGAATGTTTAATGTCTCACTCCTATTGTACCCCTTCCCCCCATGTCACACTAGGGGATTAGTGACTTGTTACTCAGTGTGCCTTTCTGGTGAAACATTTCAATAAATAAATAAATAAATAAATTGCCTACATCATCCCGAACTGTGTTACCATTGCCTATAATTGCCCCGAACTGTGTTCTATTGACTGAAATTTCCCCAAACTTTGTTCTAATTCCTGCAATTGTCCTGAACCATGTGGTGGCAATCTCCTGTGCATGATCTCCAGAATCAGTCTCCAGCTGATCAAGAAAGGTATTCAGCCAGTGCATTCCACAATTTCAGTATCCAGTTTTTACGGTCCTGTGTTGCAGCCTGGAAGGTGTTCTCTTGCAGTGTAAACTTCCTGGAAGACTATCTTTCATGTTTCACTCCCTTTTCAGCATCCCACTTGTTGTCTTCCTGCTGATCTCAGGTTTCTTCCAGGTCCCATGCAAAGCTTGTCATCCAGTTTCTTGTTTCCCCTTTCTCTTCACAAGTTCATCAGGATCTTCTGTTCCCATCTGTGGTTCAACATTCTGTTTGTTATTTTGCTTTCCTCTCAGGCTCATTGGACATTGACGCCCAAAAGTCAGCAGTCTATTTTGGGTTTCAAAGGTTCTATTATCCTGGTCATCAGCTTTCTGTAGGGAAGAGAGGAGGCACTGTGGGTCACCTTGGAGACCGGTAATGGCACCACAATCTGCACGGGGGTTGTATACTGACCCCCATCTCAAGGGGAGAAAATGGACAAATAAATGTTAGAAGACATCCTTAGAATGGCAGTCAAAGGGGAGATTTTGTTGGTGGGGGACCTGAATATGCCAGATGTGAACTGGAGCACATGTGCTGCAACCTCATCCAAGAGCAGGGTCATTCTCGATGCCCTTCAGGGGGCATGCCTCAGACAGCTAGTGTTGGAACCCACTCGGGAGGGAGCAATCTTAGACCTGGTACTCTCAAATGGAGATGGTGAGAGGATCACAGATTTAAAAGTGGGTAGCCATCTGGGAACTAGCCACCACCGAACAGTGTGGTTCACGATAAACACATCTGTAGAGTCAAGCCATACAAAGACAAAAGTACTGGACTTTAGGAGTGCTGATTTCGGCCAAATGGGTGAGTGCCTAAGGAATGCACTAGCAAATGGGCAGGAAGGAGGGGTAGAAGAACAATAGGAGAAAATCAAAACTGCCATCACAGAGGCAACAAGTCTTTGTGTGAAGCAAATAAACAAAACAAAATGAAGTAAAAAACCACCATGGTTCTCAAAAGAGGTGGTGGGAAAGGTCAGGGAGAAAAAGATAGCATTCAGGAAGTATAAGGAATCGCAGAATGAGCAGAACAGAGTACTGTATCAGTTGAAGCAGAAGGAAGCAGGGAAGGCAGTCAGAATAGCGACGGCCCAAACCGAGTTAAAGATAGCCAACTCTTTTAAGAAGGGGATACAACATTTTATAGGTACATCAGGGAGTGAAAGAAGACCAAGGCATGGATAGTAAGATGTAATAATAGGGAGGGGAGATGGGCAGAGCATGACAATGGAAAAGAAAAGATACTGAATGAGTACTTTTGATCAGTATTCACAAAAGAAGAAGAGGGGAGGTACCTAAATGAAGCAATAGAAGCACTCTGGACAGGGGGGTCTATAATAGTCCGTGCACAGAAGAAAGGGTCCTGAGAGAACTCCTAAAACTCAGGGTGGACAAAGCAATGGGGCCTGATGGGATTCACCCCAGAATTCTAAAAGAACTAAGGAGCGACCTAGTGATGTCACTGACTACCCTTTTTAACAAATCATGAGAGGATGGTGTGGTACCTGAGGATTGGAGGAGGGAAGATGTGATTCCTCTTCACAAAAGTGGGAGCAAGACAGAGGCAGGGAACTACAGACCTATTAGTTTAACCTCAGTGGTAGGGAAAATGATGGAATCACTTCTGAAAGAGAGAATTACTGAGTACTTAGAGGCCAGCGGAGCACATGACCCAAGGCAGCGTGGATTCACAGCAGGAAGATCATGTCAGATGAATCTAATAGATTTTTTTTGACAGGGTGGCCAAAGTAGAAGACCAGGGAGGGGCTGTAGATATGGCCTACCTAGACTTTAACAAGGCATTTGACACAGTCCCACACAAAAGATTAATGAGCAAGTTAGCCACCCTGGGAGTGGGTCCCAGGGTGATAGCCTGGGTAACAAACTGGCTGACCAACAGGATGCAGAGGGTAATAGTAAGCGGAGTACACTCTGAAGAAAGAGTGGTTACTAGTGGGGTACCACAGGGTTCAGAACTGGGACCAGTCCTTTTTAATGTCTTTATAGGAGACATTGTAAAGGGACTGGAAGAAAAAGTATGCCTCTTTGCAGACGATGCAAAAATCTGCAACAGGGTTGATACACGGGGGGGGGAGGGTGGAAAGGATGAGAAGGGACCTGACAAGGTTGGAGGAATGGTTTAAAATATGGCAGCTTAGATTCAATGCAAAAAAGTGCAAAGTAATACATCTGGGAAACACAAACCCAGGGGAAGAGTACACAATGGGGGGGGAGGCACTGACAACAACAACAATGGAAAGGGACCTTGGGGTAGTCATATCAGATGACCTTAAGATAGGTAAACAATGTGAGAAGGCACTAAGGAGGGTCGGAGGGATACTGGGATGCACAGGAAGAGGCATCACCAGTAGAAAACAAGAAGTTGTTATTCCTCTGTACAGACAGTTGATGAGACCCCATTTAGAGTACTTGTGCAGTTCTGGAGACCCCATCTCTGTAAAGACATAGACAGGATGGAGGCAGTTCAGAGGAGGGCAACTAAAATGGTGCAGGATCTGCAACAGAAGCCATATGAGGAGAGACTGAAAGAGGTTAATATGTATACCCTTGAGGAAAGGAGGGAGGGAGGGGACATGATAGAAACATTGAAGTACCTCAAGGCAACAGTAGCAGACCATCATGCATTCTTGAAGTTTTTTGTAACAAGTCGGAGAAACTAAAGCTATATAGATTTTTGTCACTGAGGCGGGAGGAGGAATCGGTGGTGCTTGTTTGAATGGCTTTTGGGGTGGGAGGAAACAATAACGTGAGGCAGGAGTGTAGATGATCCTGGGACTGAGGGGAGTGGAGATTGAGGGAAGGGGGAGCGCAATGACAGCCCTTGCTTGGTTTGGTTGGGGCATCTCGGCCACCCATTGACTGCTGTTCTGATGTTTGAATATGTAATTAGAGAGTGTAATATTCAGTAGATCTGAGGTGCGGGAAACTACTGATAACTGGGTAAGATTTGAAGGAGCAGATGGCTATTTATTTACAGTTAGCGAAACACAAATGAGTAAGTAGAGGGGGGGTAGGAAAAAATAGTCTGTTGGTTAACTAGGATCTGCGGCTTATCCTGTAGGTAGGGAAATGGGCAGACTAGGTAGGCTAAGCGGTCCTTATCTGCTGTCAAAGTCTATGAATCAACAAAGTCCAAGATGGGAGCATCTTTGAGAGAAAGAGATGTGGAAGAACAATGGGGCACAGTTTGAAGATATAGGGGGGGTCGGCTCAGGGGCAACGTCAGAAAGTATTTTTTCACAGAGAGGGTGGTGGACGCATGGAACCACCTTCCTGTGGAGGTCATGGGTTCAGAAACAGTGGGGGAATTCAAGAATGCATGGGACAGACATAAGGCAATTATAGTAAAGGGTAGGAGGCTGTTGGTTAACTAGAATCTGCAGCTTATCCAATACATAGGGAATGGGCAGACTAGGTGGGCCAAGTGGACCTTATCTGCCATCAAAGTCTATGTTTCTATGTTTCTTCTTTTCTGTTGCTGCATCCCTTGTCTCATCCTGGCAGTCCACTGGAGGACTGTGGCTGGTTTATCTGCTGCTGCATCCCTTGTCTTGTCCCTGCAGTCCACTGGAGGACTGTGGCTGGTTTATCTGCTTTTGCATCCATAGTCTCATCCCAGCAGTCCACTGAAGAACTGCATATGGATCGTCAGTTCCTGCATCCATTGTCTCATCCCAGGCAGCTCACTGCAGGACTGTGACTGAATCATCTGTTCTTGTATCCATTGTCTCGTCTCAGCAGTCCACTGGAGGACTGTGGCCAGATACTCATCTTCTGTCTGCTTTATTGGTGAATTTGCCTGGCAGTCCATTGGAAGGCGCATGCCGAAAAGTCCTTGTTTTGTTCCTTTATGTCCAGCAACCCAGGAGAGGGGGTGTAGCCGATTAACCTATGGCCTGTTTAAAAAAAACGCTCCCCTTCCCAGTAGTCCCACGGAAATTCCCTTTGCCACACCGATCTGATAGCCACTTATCAATTGTTCCCCAAAGTCTTCCTCATCCTGCTCTTCTCAGCAACCAGTTTTACCCAATACCTGCAAGGCACTCTAAAGACTGTGACTGTCTCATGAATTGTACCATATTAGAGTATAAGTATAGAGTATAGTAAAACCAACTACAGTCATGTTGTGTCTGGAGTACTCCAAGGGGATCACCCGAATTTGGGTTGAGGTGCAGCTAAGTGTCAGGATAGATTTAATCATTTGGTTGTTACATTTAGAATTGCATACCTAGATTCTTAGAGTGTCTTAAAGGCCAGTTTATAGGAACCTTATGGTACTAAGATCCCCTTCCCCCTTGTGGCCATGTCTTCCCCTTCTTTGGTTGTTAATAAACACTTTTCTGCATTGGATCCTTGTTCATGTCTCCTGCCTCTCCTTGTCAGGTGATTCCATCCACCTCTTCAGAACCTAGAGTGTCGTCTCACCATTCCACCTGCTGAGGGTGACACTGGTGTTGGTAGATTGAGTGCATCTACCCAGGATCATCGCAACTACAACACTACCACACCACAACAGTACAATGCCATGAAAAGTCAGACTGAGGTGGCATTGTGATTTGTGAAAGAGAATACCCATTGTTATGTAGTGTTAGTCATTTTTTTTCTTTCATAGATGACTACTGATTCAAGAGCAGCAGATCAGCCAGAGGTCAGAATGGGGTTAGATGTTATCCAAGGCAGAGACTTGGCAAATGTGGTATATAACTGGAAGAGATCAATACAGTCATTTACAAATTTAAGTTAACCTTACAAATAAAAGATTGAAGAAAAAAATGTGTGAGTGTAAAATTATTTCATATGTTCCATAGACTCAGACAGTAGCCCCTAGCTTTTATAGTCTTGCTAGACAGCAGTTCAATGGAAGAAACAGAATGGTGAATGGCATGAGACAGGACATGAATGACAAGAGAGACAGGTTAATGCAACATTCCCTTTTCCCCAGTACTGAACCAGTAATATTACTGTGCTTCTTCAACATCACTGCCAATAGGCTCATCATCACTACTGTCTGAGCAGTGCTTTCAAAGTGCCTCTGGGTATCCTGCAAACACACCATAGTTTAGTTTAATAAAAGATAGCATTTCAATGTTTTCTGGAAGGAGTTTTCTCATCCTAGTACTAGCAACATTACCACCAGTGCTAAATATTCTTTCTGAATAGACACTTGTTGCTGGACAACTTAAATAGTAAAGGGCCACTTTTTGTAATGCTGGCCAGACTGCACCCTTTTCATGCCAATACTTAAGAGGGTCATCTTGAACATTTATCTTTCTGGGGTCCTTTTAGAAGTCATCCACCATACTGCTTGCTGAGTACCTTGTGATGGGAAGAAGTAACAGCACTGTCTTTCTCCATGTCATCCAGTCCTACCCAAATGTTGTCCGTGGAATGGGGTATAGGGTAGCAGGGGTGTGTGGAGGGACATGGGATAAGAAGGAACTCTATGCACTGGATAGGCTGTATGTAGGTAAGGAGGGCATGAAGATACTGAAACAGAGGCAAGAAGAATACATTACAACTAAAATCACTTTCAACTGAGGAAGGGGGGGTCCAGAGGGGGACTGCAAATTGGAGTCACCAATCACAGGAGACCGGAAGGCCTCCTTCTCTAAGTAGGCAGGAGGGGAGAGAGGGGAATTTATCAAGTGGTGGTAGCAGGGGTGAGGAACTGAGAAAGGAGGGGCAGGGGACATGGTGGAAAGTAGTATTCTTGAATGCAATGAGCTTGGCAAACAAGATAGTAGAATTCCAGGTAATGATGGCGGACGGGGAGGTAGATACTGTGGCCATCACGGAAACCAAGACCACCCAATACCATGACTGGGATCTCATGATCCCTGGATACAGGAGTGTACCACAAAGCGGGGAAGGAGGGTAGCTATTTATGTGAAGGATGGGATGCTATGTACCAGGAAGGAGGGGAAAGAGGGTAAGCCAGAAGCCATATGGGTATAGCTCCAAAACTCCAAGGGTAGGAAGGTTTGACTGGAGGTGGTATACAGGCCACCCTCACAGAATGAGGAAAATGATAGGGAGTTGGGGGAACAAAGCATAAAGATTAGTGGCAGGGGAAGCACGATCATAGTGGATGAATATCAGTCTGTCTGGGATTGACTACAGCACAACGACTACCTCAAACATCAGGGAAAAGGTACTGTTGGAGGCTATCCAAGACAGCTGCCTAGTGCAGGGAGTGTCAGAGCTCACCAGGGAGGTTAACATACAGTACTTGATCTTGTGTTAGCAAAAGGGGACCAAGTCCAGGATGTAGTCATACAGGACCCTCTATCAGACAGCGATCACTGCACAGTGTGGTTCTACCTTCACATCAGCAAGAAGGTAGCCAGGACCAGGATAAGAGTGGTAGACTTCAGGAAGGTGGATTTTGCCAGGATGGGCAGCATCCTGGGGGTCATTTTGCTGCAATCTGCCCAGGAATGAATGCAGAATAGCAATAGTCCATCATAAAGCAGGGTGTGACAGAGGTCACTAACACATGTGCCAAGACCCAAAGAAAGCAGTCCAGGTCTAAAAAACCTAGTTGGCTCAGCAGGGAGGTAGCAGGGAAAGTAAGGTAGAAAAGAGTAGCCATCAGCAAGTACAAGAAAACTGGGAGAGGGGAGGACAAGGAGGAGCACTCAAAGAAATCCAGTGAAGTGAATAGAGTAGTCAGAGTGGCTAAAGCTGCAAGGGAGCTAAGATTGGCTCAGGGGATCAGAAAGGGGGCAAAGGATTAATTCAAGTACATAAGAGATAGAAGAGGAGCTGTAAGAATGAGATTGTCTGGATCAGGAGGGGGGAATGGGCAAAGAAAGGGGAAGACTAGGTGGAGGCACTTAATGAGTACTTCTGCTTGGTATTCACTAAAGAGAAGGATGGGCTGATATCACAAGGGAAAAGAGGGATGGGCAGGGGAAGGGCAGAGGTAACAGATGGGGTCATCCAGGAGGATAGGTTTCTTTAAGGCCTTAAAGCCTTGAGGTTTTTTTAATGTCACTGTTGGAGAGATCCTTGGAGCAGTAGAAGCAGTAGTAGAGCTGTAGGAGAGAGGAGTTGCTGCACACTACTCTGCTGAGGAAAAGTAGGTAGAGCAGGTACTACACAAGGCTTATTCCTGCTTATAACAGGTACAGTACCACCATTGCCCATACCTTGAGCAAGTGTACAGTTCTTTCCAGACCAACTTGTGCAACTGTGTCCTTTTTCAGTGCAGCCTCTCCCACCAATGGCCCCACCTGAAGAGCAAGAGAGCAGGGAGCTCGGCTGGGAGCCATCCATGGGAGAGACTATGCAGCCATATGGAACAGTGGAACCAAAATAAGCCTTTTCTGTCTCTCCTTTAAAATAAAATTTGGAGTACCAACAATTTTACAGTGCTTCTAAGGCATCTCATTCCCTATGTCTTGACTAGTAGAGAACTGGTCAAGAACTCAAAGAAAAGCATCTGACTTTTATATGTTAATGTGCTACAAGAGGTGTTAAATGTCTTTTACTGATGAATTATTGAATTAGAGAATAGTTACTCCTATATATTTTATATTTATTTTGACTACAACTACAATTTAATTATAATAATAATAATACATTACACTTATTAAGCATTTTCATGTATTTTATTTGCACTTTCAAGATTCCCATAACTTACAAACTCATTCAAGAACTAAGATCACATTTACATTTTAGTCCCAAATTTTAATCCAGAAACCTTAATCTTAAACCTTAAAGTTTATGTTTTATTTTTTTTGTAATTAAAAACTTGTGCCATAAAAAACACATAATTACTTTGTCACTTGACTTTTTGTTTGATCTTCAAAAGTGTGCACACATGGCATTTCCCTCAGATACGCTTGCTGCAGATCTTGAAATCTTCTGCTGACTGGCTGCTGCTGACACCGCTAATGTGGACTGAAGGGTGGCTTAGAACTCTCTGAAGGATAGCGCCTTGCAAAGTGTGCTTCAAAAAGCTATTTATAACATTTTCTTCAATAGTAGCAAGATTGTTTTACCTATATAATATTTAAGCTTTAGATTTGGATAGCGGAGGTAGCTCCATCCATCTATTAAACCTTTTAACTCATTAAATGATTGGAGCCACACCAAAACCGGAAGTAGAAAATATAAAAATTTAATTGATTGTTATGTGGTTATGAATTAGAATTTCTTAAGGAATAGATTAATTTTTAACTATTTACAACATTAGTCATTCAAAGACCAAACCACTTCCTCATACCAGGAGTACCCAAGCTGTTCTTGACTCAAATGCTCTGAATAGTTAGCCATGGGGCCTACAAAACTCAGTGGGAAATTGCCTAGTAAGTTTAAAGTAGCTAGAAGGGGATTTGATACACAAAACTATTAGTACAGCTATTGCATTATATTATTAACAGCTTTGCAATTTGTTATGGCTTGTTGTATCTTCTTTTACCCCTTCTACTGTTGGCAACTGATACCTTTTTTGGTACGAAACCAACGCCCTTCGTCTGGCTTCCTCTGGCTTTGAGGACAACCTGGTGCTTAGCCGGGACACGACAACTTTGTAAATAAACTAACGGTACCACACTGATTACAGTGAGGTAGTAAATGTACAAGGGTCTTGGTTAGTGGTCCCTGGTAACCCAGTAAAACCACCGTACACCAGATGTTGTTTTCAATTAGTTACAATTTATTATTACCCAAATAAGCCCTAACAAAATTACCTCTAATATGATTAAGTCTAAACAGCTGATGGCTTTCTACTACCAGGGCTATAGGTGTACAGAGAAAATGAAGCAATATTGCCTTCTTTTCACTGGGTGTCTCCAAGCATCTACAGCAGCCATCTCTGGCTATTTCCTCTTGGACATACAGGACCTATGGTTTAAGTCTTATTTACAAACTGGTTGTTTATGAGAAAAAATACAGAGAAGGGGAATTCCAAGGTTATTATAACCTTTTAGCCAAAAAGGCAAAAACAACAAGCCATCAAATAAGCCATGAGACAGGGGCCCAGGATACACTTATCACAAGATACATATGTCAGCAGTTGCTAGATAAAAAGTTTCATTTGACATTTGATTTAGATGGAAAACATCATTTGTCACAGGTCATAAGGGGAACTTACATTATTAAAAATAACCTGTCTAGGAAGGCAGAAAAGTCAGTGTCCCAAGATAAGAACATGATGGTTAATCACTGACTCTTGCTTTATGCTATACATTTTAGACATAAACAACATAAAATAGGGAAGTGGCCCAGAGCCGACTTTGCACATACCTTCTTATTCTGTTTGCACAGTTGTCTAGGCCAGCTAAATTTAAGTTTAGCCATGACCTTTTATTTTGCACCAAAAGAATAATGTGCTTTGTACAAAATATTCCTGTCAAGCACAGCAAATTTGCTTTGATTAGAATATCTGCTTTGGATGCAACACATGCTCCTTCACCCCGTTCTGCTTTTAACACACCATTTTACCTTGCCTTAACATTTTAGTTAAAATTTATTTTACACTTATAACACTTTTGCAGCATTCCTGCCATAATACCACAACTTGCCATTTAAGGCCCAAGGAAACTACCTAAATTTGAACTGAGTCTAATTTAGGGAAAAGAAACAAGCAAAGAAAAGTTAATGGCAAACATTTCAAGAGACACAGTAAAAATTCTACTTTGATGGCTGATGTTTGAAATTGGAACCTAAAGAGAAGACTCAGATAGGTGGACAATCGTTAAACTTAGTAAACACAGAACATTGAATAGCTGTAATTTTTTACAGTTCTATTATTGACTTACATCTTGTGCATGCATATGCATATATCTGGTTGTTTGTGTACTATGGCAAACAACAAGTGTCTAAGCTAAAAGTGTACTTTTTTTTTGAGTAATATTGAAACATCTTATTCTCCCAAGTACCAATTTTGCATTCATTGAGCTTTGCTCTGGTTTAATCTTAAACAGATATTTTAATCAGTTTTTATGTTGGCTCACACTTGCGTAGCCAACATATTGCAGTAGTAGCACATTTGGAGGTGCAGTCACTGTGGGGCGAATGCAGGGCACGCATCACTAGGTGCGTCCCACATTCCCCAATAAGGCAGCTGCAGGCACTGACACCAGCAACACATAAACTGGCCACCAGATCAAAGAAAAAGTCCACTGCAATGAGAGCCAAGCTTCTCACACAGTGGCATGCCTTTTCTGGTGACCAGTTCACAATAAAAACATGGTGGCATGCCACTGCAGAGTACCCTAACCCACTTCATTTGCTGACAGGGGAACCCATTCCCGGTTGGCATAATGCAACCCCCCCTCGCATTTGCAGTGTGTGCCGAGGGGGTGTTCAATCCCCCTCGGCATCATGTCGCCCCTTCCTAGTTTAATTTGCCAATGGGGGAGCCCACTCTCCATTGGCAAAATGTCCCCCCCATTTGTTGTGTGCCGACGGGGGTGCCCAATCTCCCATTGGCTACAGAACCCCCCAACCAAAAAACAAACACTCAGGTGGCATGCTAGGAGCCCACCCCAGTATGCCAAATAAATGCCCCTGTAAAAGGAAAACCATCCTGCGATGTTTTTTCATTGTTTTACTCCTGCAAAGCAGAAAACAGTCCCTCATCGACTCTGGTGGTGCTCCACGCACCCTTGTACCTTCGCAAATTTGCAGTATTTTCATGCCAGATTTTCAACACTTCCATTTTTTCACATCTCCTTATGAACAGTACAGCTGCCATTTTTCACATCCTGCCCAAAATGTGTTTTCGCACCTGTGGTGCAGAATGGCGCGGCCACTGTGGGAAATCAACTTTTGGAACAGATTAACAAAATCACAGTGCCACTGTTCATGAGGGGAGGTCCCAAATGCCTATGTTGAAAATATGTCTATTCAGGGTGGGGGTGAGGTTGGTATCAGTTCAATACTTTATCGCCATTCCTATTGTGCATCTCTAACTCCTGCACTACCAATGCCAATGCCAGCGAGACAACATTCAGCATTGACAAATGCTTGTTTTAACCTGGGCTAGTGTAGAATCAAATGCACAGACCGGGATATCTACTAGCGGGTATCTACTAGTAAAAACGGCATGTATGGTTTATAAAATCATTGTACTCTTATTGTGAGGTTAATACTAGAGAATTTATTTAAATAAAGTTATAGACTGACATTTATAGCTATTTATAGTTATTTACAATCATAGTCATTTACATATATTTGAGACATCTAAGGATGTCTGAAATTATTTATAGAATATTGACATTTTTATTCAGATTCTAGGAGATCTGTATCTTTGCACAAACTTTAATAATTGATACACATTTGCCTGGCTTAAATAAAAACCGTCCTATTTAAAACAACTTATGCTTTTTAGATATAAACTTGAATTAATGAACTTTTGTTCCCCCTTCCGACTAAGTTCCTAGTTAGGGTGTGTATAATGTAGTATAACATAAAATAAAATATATAAAACTGGTAAAAATTAATAATAAAATTGTGGGCCCAAACCATGGCTCATGAATCTATGCATTAAAGATGTGCTGTTTGAAAACTGTTAAAGGGGACATACCTGTAGTTATAATTGGTTAAATACACTTACTTTAGGATATCTAAAGATATTTGTAGTCATTTACAGATACTTGATATCTGTAAATATTTGATTGGTAATGGGTTCAGTTATAAGTGACCTGTTTACATTGGTGTGACAAGAAGAACCTATAAAATGGTAAATACAAGGAGCGGTTTGGTGTGTTCTCCCAAGAACTCTGACCAACCACTAATGAATACCAAAAAAGTTAAGACCTGAAGGAAAATAAACATATTGATGGAAGATGGCAAGTCAAGGCAAGGCACATTTTAATTAAAAGAGACACCCATCCCAGAGGCTCTGGGCACCATACAATTAAAATCACATACAGACAAAACCAACAATATATAAAATTACACCACGCTATAGAACTAGAGATGCAGTAAATTTAAATTTCACTGGCGAACTGCCACAGTGGGCACTTCACATTGCCATTCCTCTACGCAGAGTGGCCAATATGAAAGGCTCACTTTGCCTTGTAATCATTACTTCAAGTTGTCATTCCGCCTTCACGCAAAGTAAGGTGAAGTGACAATACTGGCAGTCCCTCACACACATACAGTCACCAGAATTAATGTGTATCCCCAAAATGCTACTGTCTTGTGTCCAGAAAATTAACCAGTGCTGATGAAGTGAAATGAGAGCACAACAAGAAATGCAAAGTCTCCCAGAATTATTGGCACATTTAGTCATGTGTGTAGTGGTCACACACAGTCACCAGAATTAATTTGCATTCCCAAAATGCTACTGTCTTGTGTCCAGAAAATTCCCCAGTGCTGACAAAGTGAAATGAGAGTGTAACAAGAAATGCAAAGTCACCCAGAATTAATGGTGCACTCAGCCATGCGTGCAGTGGTCACACACAGTCACCAGAATTAATGTGCATCCCCAAAATGCTACTGTCTTTTGTCCAGAAAATTCCCAACTCCAGATGAAGAGAAATGAGAGCATAAAATGGAAAGAAAAGTCTCCATTAATTCATGCCACACTCAGTTATGCATGCACACTCCAATAAGAACTACAGTATGTCCCCTGCTGCCGTCTTTGGAATTTCATGTAATGCTTCTTGACCTGACTGGGCTGATGCACAGTGTCTTGCTAAATGATGTGCTAGAAGGATGACCTGAACATTGAGTTAACAGTCCATAATGATGTGATAATGCTGTTGGTTGCCCAATGTCAACTGCACTGACCCCCTACTGGAAGGATGCCCTCTGTGTGTACACCAATACTATCCTTGGTAAGTTAATGTGCCTGGCACCATCATGGTTTTCCACAGAACCTGAGTTGATCTTAAATGTTCTTATCTACTTTATATATCTATATATCTATCTATATACAGTGGAATCCTCTTATAACAGACACATTTGTGCAAGCAGTCTTTGTCCGTTATAAGGGGTGTCTGCTATATCCTAAAATCTTAAAATATGAATCTCTTCCACCACAGCTCAAACAAAGGTGTTAAAAGGAGAACATGCCCCCTCCTCTGCCAAGCAAAGGTACGGGGAACTGCTATTTGTAGCAGATTGGGAACTGAGCAGTAAATAAGATTGGAAAGATTTTGCTGTACAGTATCTGTGCTCATTGGGATCAGGGGGCTGAGCAATAAACATGATTGATAAGATTCTGCTGTACAGAACCTGAGCTGATTGGGGTGATCAGGAGTGTACAGGAGTAACTGTCTGGAGTAAGGTGTCAGGTATCAGGCATTCAGTGAGGTGAGTGATGTCTTTGTAGTGCCAGACAAACCAGCTGAATAAAAAGGTGAAACTTAGCAGGCAATTTGCAGCATGTAATGGGATGCAGAGGACCTCACAGTGTCCACTATACAGGGATTGCAGAGTATGGTATAATTGGGAATTTTAAAATTACTGGCATAGCTTTTGGCTTTAACAAGACAGATCTGTCTGTTATATCAGCGAGTGTCCACTATAAGGGTGTCTGTTATAAGTGGGTTCATATATATATATATATATATATATATATATATATACACAACACACACTATATATATATATATATATATATATTTATACAACATGTGTTTTGGGATAAACACAATAATAAAAATGATATCTTAATTATCAGTGAAGATATCATTGTTATCTCCATGTTCCTATACGTCATTTTGATATCTTCACACTCCTATACGTCATTCTTATTAAGTGAAACTGTTTCAGTTTCAATTCAAGTGCTAGACATGGAACACTGCTCCCTCGCGACGATATCACTCAATGACCACAACCTGCAGCTCCCCCCATGTGACTCTGACCTGCCATAACTGTTAAAACAAATATTTATTTTAAAAGAAAAAAACTTATCTGGTCATTCCTGCCAATTTAAATGTGAAAGGGAAGAAACTGTTTTACCTTTTTATACTGTAACGTAGAGTGACCCAGCACTATATAAATTGTAACGTGAGGACAACCTGCCAACAGTAGAACCCCACACCACCACCACCATGCGATTCTGACCTGCCATAATTGTTTACTAGAAATAGTTTACAAACTTATCTGGTTAATCCTGCTATTTCCTCAGGGTATTAGGGAGGAAGCAGTTTCTTCTCCGATGCAGTAAACCTGTAGCGTGGCCGAGCACTATCTATACTGTAACAAACGGATGTCTCACAGATTTAAAGTAACGCAGTCTGACTGTAAAACATTAGAAATATGTGGCTTTCTTCTTACTGTCCTTATGTTAGTTTAAAATAAGCTGCTGACAGAAGACAGAGGAAAACGAGATGGTAGTCAGCTTCACAACAGTGAACGCAAGCCCGAGCGAGCGTTGCTATAGCAACACTCGCTCATGCTTGTGTTCACTGTTCTGAAGCTGCCGACTCACTCGTTCTCCTGTGTCTTCTGTCAGCAGTTTCATTTAAACAAACGTAAGGATAGTAAGAAAAAAGCCACATATTTCTAACTTTTTACAGGCATAGTGCCTTATTTTAAATATGTGGGACATCCCTTTGTTACAGCATAGATAGTGCTCTGCCACGCTACAGGTTTACTGCATCAGAAAAGAAACTGCTTCTTCCCTAACACCCTGAGAAAATGGCAGGATTAACCAGATAAGTGTTTTTTAATAAGTATTTCTTTAGGAATCACAGCAGGATCAAGCACATAACATTCTTTTAAACAGGTATTTCATTACCCAATTATGGCAGGGACTATAACAACCACGTATCTTAACCACCTGGCAGGATCAGCCACATACCATAACTGCTTGGGGGGTGCTGTACTGGTGGAGCTGCCTCTTGTACTAAAAAGTGGAGCTGATGAGTTGTTTTTTAAATGACTATTTTTAGCCAGCTATCAATGGATCAACCAAATATCAGAGCAACATTGGGTGCGGAGGGGGGGCTGCAGGTCATTCAGCTGCCTAATAAATCAGATATGTGGGGGATTGTGTTAAGTAGGGGTAGTGTTAGGAGGCCCAAAACACATGTTGTATAAACCGAACATGACATGGCCTGACTGAAGATATCATATTTATCTTCACTCAAGACCAATGACATCAAGATATCTCACTCGTGGCTTCGCCACTCGTGAGATGTCATGATATCATTGGTCTCTCGTGAAGATAAATATGATATCTTCAGTCAGGCCATGTCATATCCCCTATATATACACACACACGTAATCATTGCTTTTTTTTTTTGCATTTTTTGTATCACAGGTCATATAGTCGAACTTGAGGAATGCATTTCTTGGCTTGATGGGGAATTTTGGCATTGGAATACTGTCAAGCCAGTGAAGGTAAGTATTTTTTTTTGGGGGGGCGGCATGATTTAAAAAAAGTTAAAAAAAAGATTCATCGATGTTTTGGTCATCTTTAGAGGTCTTCAGAGTATCATCAAAACTGAAAAAAAAATTAACTGCTGTGATTCATGAAGAACTTGATTTGTCTCGCGATGAGTGCCTGGTGTGACATCACCAATGATAATAAACTATACAGGAATGTGAATATCTATGGCTGTACTTCCCTGACCTGTACCACACAAAACTACCTGATTTGAAAACTCATATCAATGAGTACAATGGTGGTTGAAGCCAAGACCCGAGATACTACAAAATAGGCTTACATGGAGCGAACTACAAAAAAACTTACACTTTTGTGGTTCATGAATCATGACTATGAAGATGAAGAACGTGATTTGTATTGTGAGTGACTCATGATGATCACCCTGACTTAAAAACATACATCCCTCCATTGGTCTTTCTTTGCTCCCTAATGTACCTATAAAAGGTCTTATCCCCCTTCTTAACAGAATTGGCTATCCTTTCCTTGGTTTGGCCCTTTGCTATTCTGACTGCCTTCCCAGCCTCTTTCTGCTTTAACTGATAAAGTTCTCTGTCCTGCTCCTTCTGTGTTTCCTTATATTTCCTGAATGCTATCCTTTTCTCCTTAACCTTCCCTGCCACTGCTTTTGAGAACCATAGCGTTGTTTTCCTTCATTGTGTTTTATTGATTTGCTTTACACAAAGGCTTCTTGCCTCTGTGATGGCTGTTTTGATTACTCCCCATTGTTTCTCCACCCATCCTTCTTGCCTGTTTGCTAGTGCTTTTCTGAGGCACTCTCTCATTTTCCCAAAGTCAGCCCTCCTAAAGCCCGATACTCTTGCTTTTGTATGGCTTGATTGTATGGCTGTGTTTATCGTGAATCACACTGTTTGGTGGTCGCTTGTTCCCAGATGGCTACCCACTTCGAAATCTGAGATTCTTTCTCCATCCCCATTTGAGAGTATCAGGTCTAAGATTTCTCCCTCCCGAGTGGGTTCCAATACTAGCTGTCTGAGGCATGCCCCCTGTAGGCCATCAAGAATTACCTTGCTCTTGGATGTGCCTGCAGCAAAGGTGCTCCAGTTAACAACTGGCATATTCAGGTCCCCATCAACAATATCTCCCCTTTTACTGCCATTCTAAGGAAGCCTTCTATCATTTCCTTGTCCATTCCCTCCCCCCTGAGATGGGGGTCTGTATACAACCCCCATGTGGATTGTGGTGCCATTTCCTGTCTCCAGGGTGACCTGGAGTGCCTTATCTGCTCCCTGTTTACTCTTTAGTTCTGTTGCTTTGATCCCTTCCTTTACATAGAGAGCTACTCCTCCTCCTCCTCTTTTACCCTCCCTGTCCCTCCTGTAGCTTGTGTATCCTGGTATGTTGACTTCCCAGTCATGGTTCTCTGTGTACCATGTTTCTGTGACTGCCACAATATCCAGGCAACCCTCTTCCATCAAGGCCACTAGTTCATGGAGCTTGTTACACAGACTATGGGCATTGGTACTCATCACCCTCCACTTTTTGATAGCCTTACCCCTTTTAGCCCCATTCCAGGCATGTAACATCTATGATGCAACAAGTGCAGGCCTGGCACGGATGAACAACGCGGTCGACGGCTGGCACCAGGGCTTCAACATCTACATATGTGCCATCCATCCAAGCATAAGGCGCGTTATCGACTGCCTCTAGGAGGAGTAGCACCTCAGTAAGTTCCACATGGAGCAGTTAGTCTCTGGAGCTGTGCCCACCATGAAATGCAAGCACTACAAGGACCTCTGCTGGTGGGTGGAGGGCATCATGTAGGAGTGTGCATCGCACAGCATGGCCCACTACCTGAGGGGGCTCACCTTCAACCTCCAGTCCCAGGTGTAGATGGCCAGGTTGTTCATGCTGCACCCCTGCCACTCACGGCCGCTGCATGCCATCATGCATGGTTCCAACCTTGTCATAGGGCACCCTCTATCCTCCTGTTGCATCATGCTTTGGTGCGTCTTGTGTCCACCACCACTGCAGCCACACATGCCTCTGTGCAGGCCTGGCCACATTGCCTGTGCTGCTGCATGGCACCATCTCTGGTCATTCCAGCACTTCCACCCCCTGCCTTGTATGTGTGGGGACCCATGCATTGGTGGCCAGGTACTCCCTCTGCCAGTTCACCTGTAGCACTTTTGTCTTAACCTCCACACTCTGACATTCCCCCCACATCTGCCTGTCTGCATTGTCCTCAGTTTTGTTTTGCCAGCATCGCCCCACCCGTCCACCATGCCACCTGTCCTTGTGCTCCAGCCATGCATCAGTGTGACACTGGTCAGGTCCTCTGCATGCTTCCCGATGTTCCCCTCACACTCTGTCACCCCTATCCAGTGGTCCATCCCTGTTCCTTGTGTGTTCCCTGATGCTGATGGTGATGGTCGTGTTTTTTTGTTTTTTTTTTAACTCATTGAGTCCTGGGGGCCATTTTGGGTCAGGTTCTGTAATGGATGGTTCCAGTGCCATATGGCAGCTACTGGACACAATGAGTTAATGCACACTATTCATGGTTCTGATGCCCGCTGTTCTCGCTGCTGTGCCGCATTGCTGGTCACCATGGGCCCATATTGCAGTCACCCATGCAAATGGGCCATCATGACATGAAACCATGGCAGGGACAGCTAGGGATAAAAAGACAACATTCAGAAAGTATAAGGAATCACAGAAGAAGCAGGAAAAATAACTCTATCAGTTAAAGCAGAAGGAAGTGGGGAAGGCAGTTAGAATAGCAAAGGCCCAAACCAAGGAAAAGATAACCAACTCAGTTAAGAAGGGGGATAAAGCCTTTTATAGGTACATTAGTGAGCAAAGAAAGACTAAGGAAGGGATAGTGAGGCTTAATAAAGGGGAAGGGGTGGGCAGAGGGGGACAGTGAAAAGGCACAGATACTGAATGAATACTTTTATTCGGTATTCACAAAAGAAGAGGAGGGGGAGGTACCTAAACCAAACAACAGAAGCACTCTGGATAGAGGGGTCGATACCAGTCCATTCACAGAAGAAAGGTTCCTGAAAGAACTCCTAAACTTCAAGGTGTACAAGGCAATGGGGTCTGATGGGATTCATCCCAGAATTTTGAAAGAACTAAGGGGAGAACTAATGACACCACTGATTACCCTTTTTAACAAATCATGGGAGGATGGTGTGGTACCTGAGGACTGGAGGAAGGTGGATGTAATTCCCCTTCACAAAAGTGGGAGCAAGGCAGAGGCAGGAGACTACAGACCTGTTTGTTTGACCTCAGTGGTAGGGAAAATGATGGAATAACTTCTGAAAGAAAGAATTGTTGAGTACCTAGAGGCCAGCGGGGCACAGGACCCAAGGCAGCATGGATTCACAGCAGGAAGGTAATTTCAGATGAATCTAATAGATTTCTTTGACTGGGTGACCAAAGTAGTAGAACAGGAAGGAGCTGTGGACATGGTCTACCTAGACTTCAGCAAGGCATTTGACACAGTCCCACACATAAGGTTAATAAACAAGTTAGCCAGCCTGGGAATGGGTCCCAGGGTGGAAGCCTGGGTAAAAAACTGGCTGGACAACAGGACACAGAGGGTAATAGTAAATGGAGTCAACTCCAAAGAAAGGGGGTTACTAGTGGGGTACCGCAGGGTTCAGTATTGGGGCCAGTCCTCTTTAATGTTTTTATAAGTGACATGGCAGAGGGACTGGAAGGAAAAGTATACCTCTTTGCAGATGATACAAAGATCTGCAACAGGGTTGATACACAAGGGGGTGTGAAAAGGATGAGAGGGTACTTGACAAGGTTGGAGGAGTGCTCAAAAGTATGGCAGCTTAGATTCAATGCAAAGTAATGCATCTGGGAAACAAAAATCCAGTGGAAGAGTACACAATGGGGGAGGGGTAGTACTAGCAACAACAAAAATGGAAAGGGACCTGGGGGTAGTCATATCAGATCACCTAAAGGTAGGCAGGCAATGTGAGAAGGCAGTAAAGAGGGCTGGAGGGATACTGGGATGCATAGGGAGAGGCATCACCATAATAGAAAACAGGAAGTTGTCATCCCTCTGTACAGACAGTTGGTGAGACCCCATCTGGAGTACTGTGTGCAGTTCTGGAGACCCCATCTCTGCAAGGACATAGACAGGATGGAGGCAGTCCAGAGGAGGCCAACTAAAATGGTGCAGGGTCTGCACCAGAAATCATATGAAGAGAGTCTAAAGAAGCTTAATATGTATACCTTCAAGGAAGGGGGGGGGACATGACAGAAACTTTCAAGTACCTCAAGAGAATCAACAAAGTCCAAGAGGGTAGCATCCTTCAGAAAAAGAGATGGGCAAGAACAAGGGGGCACAGTTTGAAGATAGAGGGGGAACAGCTCAGGGGCAATGTAATGAAGTATTTTTTCACAGAGGTGGAACTATAGACCAGTCAGTTTGACTTCAGTGGTGGGAAAGATGATGGAGTCACTGTTAAAGGATGGGACTGTGGAATATCTAGAAGCCAGCAGGGCACTGGACCCAGGGCAACATGGATTCATAATCGGAAGGTTTTGTCAAATGAATCTGATAGATTTTTTTGACTGGGTGACCATTGTAATAGATCAGAGAGGGTGGTGGACATGGCCTACCTAGATTTTAGCAAGGCATTTGACACAGTCCCACACAAGAGGTTAGTAAACATGTTGAGCAGCCTGGGAGTGGGTCACAATGTGGTAACCTAGGTTAGAAATTGCCTTAGCAACAGGACACAGAGGGTGGTGGTAAATGGAGTTCAGTCTGAAGAAAGGGAAGTAATCAGTGGGGTGCCACAGGGTTCAGTACTAGGGTCAGTCCTCTTTAATGTCTTTATTAGTGACATGGCAGAGGGACTCAAAGGAAAGATATGCCTCTTTGCAGATGACACCAAGATCTGCAATACAGCTGACACTCCAGGAGGAGTGGAGAAGATAAGGAGAGATTTAACAAAGTTGGAGGAGTGGTCAAGAGTGTGGTGTGCTCAGATTCAATGCCAAAAAGTGCAAAATCAAGTACTTGGGGACCAAAAACTCAAGGGAGGAATACATGATTGAAGGGAGGTACTAACAACAACCAAACTGGAAAGGGACCCGGGGATAGTCATAACAGATGATCTAAAAGTAGCCAAACAATGTGAAAAGGTGGTGAGGAAAGCCTGGGGGATGCTGGGGTGTATAGGGAGAGGTATCACCAGCAGAAAACAGGAGGTGGTGATGCTGCTGTACAGGCAGTTGGCGAGGCCTCATCTAGAGTACTGCATGCAGTTCTGGAGACCTCATCTCCAAAAGGACATTGACAGGGTGGAGGCAGTCCAGTGAAGGGCAATGAAAATGGTGCAGGGGCTACACCAGAAACCATATGAGGAGGGATTGAGGGACCTCAATATGTATACACTGGAGGAAAGGAGGGAGAGGGGGATTTGATAGACATTACAATACCTCAATGGGATCATTAGAGTTCAAGAGGGCAGCATCTTTCAGAAAAGAAGTAGTGCAAGAACAAGGGGTCACAATATGAGGCTGGGGGAAGACTCAGGGGCAACGTGAGGAAGCATTTTTTCATAGAAAGAGTGGTGGATGCATGGAACAGCCTCCCTGAGGAGGCTGTGGGGGCAAAAATGCTAGGTGAATTTAAGAATGCATGGGACAGGCAGAAGGCAACACTGGGGGTGGGAAGGAGGAGGTAGGCTGCAGATCAAGTAGGATCTGGAGTTTATACAGTAAGTAGAGAAATGGGAAGACTAGATAGGCCATGCATTCCTTATCTGCCATCAAATTCTATGATTCTTTGTTAATAACAGAACCAAAGGGGGAAGAGCACTACAAAAAAACAAAACAAAAGGAATGCCCTAAAAACAGTGAGAAGAATGAAGACCTTTGGCAGGAAAAGTAAAAATACAAACAAAAATAAAATTAAAAATAAAATCAACTGTTCTCAGAAGCTAACTAATGAAAATAATAATATACCTTAAAACCTTGACATGGCACGGGGTCATAATGCCACTGATGAAAGAGTGCGGCAAACAATGCCACAACCAAAATAACGCAAACCTAAACAGGGTCAGTGAAAATACCAACCAAACAAGGTATGCACAAACCCCATTGCAGCCAATGGGACTTCCTTTTTTTAAGGGCTTCACCCCCCCCCACGCCCCCAAACTTTAAATAACTAACTCCGGGGGGTTGTGGACTTTGGGGATGGGGTGAAACTCGGGAGGGGGAAAATTAATTTTCTTTAAAAAAAAGGTTGCAATACTAGGAGATCTGGGAGGAACCAAACCATGGTCCCGGGTCTCACTCAGTGCTGGGTCTTGTGCCTTAACCACTCCACCATGGGAGTGGCTTGGCTAGACCCCATAGCACAGTATCTTTCATCCCCTTGGCTACTTCCTGGTCTGTGACAGGGGTAGCGGTAGTTCCCTACTGCTATTGTACTCCTGTTGCTACCAATGTTTCCACGCTTTGTACTACATGTTTTTGGTAGCACTCTTTCTGTTGCGCTATATTGACCCGGTACCCTTGACACAGAGGAATCTGTCTCAATTTTGTTCAGCACTAAGGATGCCAGAGTGAGTACAATATTAGAGGGTAGACAGCTTTCCACTTCTCAGAAGGATGTGCAAGAAGTTGCAAACTCACTCAAAAATAGTGATAATAGTTATTTCCCAGATAATGACGAGACTAAGAGAAGGGAGACCGAGGATACCTTTTTTCACTCCCAGACTGAGTTATTTGGCTCTGGGAAAGACATGGAGAAGTAGACAGTGAACTGCCCAGACCAATATGAAAAAGAATACTTGATTGAGATACATGGAGTTGATAGATTATTTCAAGAAACCTCTTTAAAATTGACCAACTGGATTGTATAGCTTTTCCATATGATTGAGCAAACAAATGATCTATATGTTATGCGACCTCCAAATCTTAAATTTAAAGATTGTGTTTTATTTTAATGTAAGGCACACCAAACTGCGATAAAAGCTGGGAAATGGAAAAAGATCTAAAATGTAAGGGAATTTATATTCTACCTCCTCAGCTGGTTTCTGCCCCAGGGCTAGAAAGTCCCATGGATGACCTACAGAGTTCATGTGAGACAGAGATAGAACTTACTAATGGTGAAATAAGGTTAAAAAGAGTTATGAGTGTGATTACCAGTCATAATGACTCTCTGGCTAATGACTGGGAAAATAAAACACTATCACTGGTTGGGAAATCCCAAAAAGACAGTGTAGAAGGATTGTGAGATAACAGATGGACCAGACACAGAACTTCAGGTTCAACACACAACTATACTGGCATGGTAGTACCAATATATTAGGGTTGAAGAGAGTATTTAATGTTAAAGGCCAGTTTTTGCAGCTTAATAACTTTGGAATCATTTACTGGATTTGCAAGAAATTTGGCATTCATAATATCTAGGGGTAAGTCTCTTGACATTCCAAAATGTGTCTGGATCTGTTGTGTGGTGTTTAAGATACAAAGTATTGAAATTACAGAAAGTTTTGTGATGTTTGCTGGGTTTTTTTTGCCCTCCTGTATCTCAGGATCTGTTTAAAATTCTGATCTGAAATCTTCAGGGTAGAAAGCCTTTGGATCACAGATGTGCCTTTTGAAGGTTTGCTGAAAAAAAAGTTAATCTGTTGAAAAGTTATTAAAGTTTTAATTTCCCATTATTTCCTATGGGGAAAAAATAAGTGTAAAAGGGAAAGTAAAACAAGCTTGTTTTCGAAAATATGTATCTTGTTTTTGCAAATATATACAGTAGCTTGTTTTCACAAATATGTATCTTGTTTGTGCAAATAGGTATCTTGTTTTTGCATATAAAGTATCTTGTTTTTACTGGCAGGGTTACATAGTGTCGCAGGGAGCCTTCTCTATCATGAATTTTTGAACCTTAATTTGGAACTGTTCAATGGATTTCCACATTTGTCATGCATAATCTCTAGTGGTTTGTCTCTTGACAGACCAGATTTTGTGTGCATCTGTTGTGTGTTTTTGGAGATATAAACTCTCACAAAATCCTAAATTTACTGTATATGTTTTTCCCATTTCTTTCTATAGCCATTTCTTAGAAACGACTGTGTTGCTGTCTGAAAATGTTTGTGTCTAGTGGCATCCCCTCTCCTTCCAGCCACCAATCACTGGCCACTGTTCCCCCTCTCCCTGGTGTTTAATGGCACCCCCACCACCCTCTTTATTTACTTATGTATTTATTTCATTAACTCTGACACTGGGAAGCTGATGCTGAGGCCCCAATTCAGGGTTTATCTTGATCTCCCCAATTGTCCTGACTGCTCTAGGTTTTTATAGGCAACCTCCAGCTCTGACTTCCTAACTTCTGGATGGATACAAAGGGAGGGGTTAGGCTTTTCATGCCATTTCCTAAGAAGGTTCACATGGTAAATTTTCTGGGGGGGTCTCTTTCCTTGCATGCTAAGCTCATAATTAATTGCGCCTGTTTGCCTCAAAATGGTGAAGGGGCCCTGCCATTTCATGAGTAGTTTGTTCTCTGTGGAGGGAAGGAATTACAACACTTTGTCCCCTGACTGAAATGTTTTATTCTTCAAACTCTGGTCATATCTTTTTTCTGCAAGTGTTGCTTCTATTCTAAGCTTTGTTGTGCCAAGTTGATATACCTCACCAGGCATTTGCATAACTGAGTCATATACTCTATAGCATTAAGATGTTCCACCTCCTTCCCTTCTTCCCAGCATTCTTTAACCACATCCAGTGGCCCCCTCAGGTTCCTACCATACAATAATGAAAAAGAAGAGAAACCAGTGAATGCTTGAGGGATTTCTCTGTAAGCAAAAAGTAAATAGGGGAGGTACTTATCCCAAACTCTACCCTCTCATTTTACAAACTTCCTCAACATTCTCTTTGCTGTCTGATTAAACCTCTCTATGAGGTCATCAGTCTGTGGGTGGTATGGGGAAGTACTCACTGCTACCACATCAAGTAGACAGTACAATTATTTCAGCAGGTATGCATTAAAATTCAAGCCCCAGGAAATCTTACTGTATTCTGACAAATGCAGTATGGTCTCAACATAGGACTCCCTGGAGCCGAAATGGTTAATAGAACCTATGTAAATAGTGGAATGCTAGGTTCAAGCTCAGTTTCTGAACCGCTGTTCCTGGCTGCACTTCCAGCAACTGTTAGATTCTTTACTCCGCTTGCCTCAGTAAGACATCTCTGGAGAGCTCTTCTTCACTTACTTGAAGAAGTTTATTTTTTCTTGGTTTATCAAAACCCATTTATTTATTTCAATTTTTAGAACACTGTCCTTAGTTCACAGGTGGACTTAGTCTAGATTAGTGTCTATTGGGTAAGTTTTTTCAGTTCCTTATTGGTTCTTCTAAACCGAGAAGGAACCAACATTTTTCCTTATTTCCTGAGGTAAATCTCAGTATTTGTCTACTGTTCCGACTTTTAAGGAAAGTCAGTCCTTTTTTATTTAAAAATTTTACTGGGGTAAATCTCGGTTGTTCGGTTTAACCGACCAAATAAAAAAAGATTTTAGGTGTTTTTTGGGCTAAATGTCACAGGCCAAGAAAAGAACGGGCCCTACAGGTTTCCAACATTGTACTGAGTGTGGGGAACCATTCACTAAAGCAGATCCTCATCTGAAGATGAAGATGAGGATGAGGATGAGCACTATGGAGAGGCAATTGAACCTGATATCTCTCCTAATCCCCACCATCCTGATTCCCCCGATAAGGGATCTGAGGACTATACATCCCACTTTGCTTTCATAAAGCAAGTGTCCCAAACCCTGGACCTCCCTACTCAGGAGTCCACCGAGGAGAAGGAAGAACAGAACTACAGTATATGGAAATGATGGATGTTCCAGTCTCCAAAAGACTGCTACTACCCATCCATACTGTAAGTCCTTGAAGAAGCAGGTGAACAAGATATTGCAGACACCCACTTCTGTGCCACCTGTGGATAGAAAGCTGGACAAGAAATACTGGGTGGCTAAATTAGAGCAGAATTTCTCTTTGGGCACCCAAGCCATGAAGGGATGGTGCAGGCTGCAGCTTGTGATAAAGCTAGCATACCTTTGCAATCACACTCACCGGACAAAGATTCCAGAAAAATAGATTCCATAGCCAAGAAAGTTTATCTGGGATCCTATATGATTATCAGGCAAGCCTCCTATATTGCCTATGTCACTAGATATCAGAGGTCACCATAAAATACTGTTATGGAGATAACAAAATCTGTCCCAGCCCCCATGTCAGTTGACCTGGAAGAGGAAAGAGGGGTTTAGAGGCATCTAAAGCCCAATTCAGGATGGCTGTAGACAATAATGACACTGCTGCCAGACAGATGGCTGCTTCTTTGTCTCTTAGAAGGTTTGCTTTGCTCAGAACCACCATTTTGACCCAAGATACACAGTCAAAGGCTTTGGATGTTCCTTGTGAGCTTACATCCCTGCTCAGGGAGCAGACATAGGCTTACATGAAGAAAATGGATGACTACAAAGCAGCCTACAAAAGTGATGCTGCCAAGAAAAAGGCATCTACACCCCAGAAGCACCAAGCTAGGGAGGGTAGAGGCAGGGAACATTATAGTCCATTTTTTCAGCCTCAAGCTTTTCCCCAATACCAGCCACAGAGGGGGTATTTCAGGGGTAGGGGCAGGAGAGGCAGTAGCCGTACTAGCTCCAGCACCCAGACAGCAGCCCAAGCCAAGCAGACACCCTGAGGTGTCTGCTTGGATCACCTCCCCAACCCCAGTAGGGGGCAGGCTAGCCTACCACCTCCAAGAATGGCAATCCATCACCACAGACAAGTAGGTCTTGGAGGTAGTGGGCCAGGGCCTAGCTCTCAGCTTCAAGTTCATGCCAAAGTTGAGGGCAAGGGTCTTCAGACTCTCTTCCCCATCATAAATAGCTCTATTAGAGGAGGAAGTATCCAACCTTCTATCACAAAAGGCAGTAGAGCCAGTTCCTCAGACACAGAGAGGAAAGGGTCTCTGTTCAAGATACTTCCTCACAACAAAGAATACTGGGGAGTGGAGACCCATACTAGATCTCAGACACCAAAACAGACATCTGTTAACACCAAAGTTCAAAATGGTGACTCTGGCAACAATTCTGGACCTAAAGGATGCTTACTTTCACATCCCCATCGGGCAGTCCCACAGAAAATGTTTCAGATTTAGACTGCCATCAGGCCATTATCAATTCAAGGCAATGCCTTTTGGACTGACTTCTGCTCCAAGGGTGTTCAAAAATGCTTATCTGTGGTGGTGGTACACCTAAGGAGACAGGGCATGGTAGTGTTCCCTATTCTGGATGACTGGCTAGTCGTAGGTCAATCATCTCAACAGGTCAGGGAGTCCCTGACACTCACACAGGATGTCCTGCAATCAGTAGGGTTCCTAGTCAACCTGAAAAAATCTGTATTGGAGCCAGTACAGCTCCTGGAATTCATAGGAGCTGAGCTGGACACAGTGAGAGGAAAGGCATTTCACTGAGAGGGTTGTGGATGCATGGAACAGCCTCCCTGAGGAGGTTGTGGAGTCAAGAACAGTTGGGGACTTCAAGAATGCATGGGACAGGCATAAGGCAGTCCTAGTGGGGGGTAAGAGGAAGTAAGCTGTTGGTTAACTAGGATCTGCAGCTTATCTGTTAGGTAGGAAAATGGACAGACTAGGTGGGCCAAGCGGTCCTTATCTGCCATCAAATTCTATGTTTCTATGTTTCCCACTGACAAGAGTGGACAACTTGGGACAGTTGGCAAGTACCTTCCAACTGCACAGTCTAAGGCCTGCATGGCACTTCTTACAGTTGCTGGGCCACATGGCAGCTTCCACAGCAACAGTGTCAGGGGCAAGATTCCAAATCAGAGACATTCAGTTTCATCTCAAGTTGCACTGGCATCAAAAAAGAGACTCACTGTTAAAGCTGGTGCCAGTCACAGGAACGCTCCTTCAGGCACTTCTGTGGTGGTTGGAAAAAGACAATCACAGACAGGGTGTACCATTCCTACAGGTAAACCCTTCATTGGTGCTAACCATGGACACTTCCCTCCTGGGATGTGAGGTACATCTGGAGGAGTACACTGCTCACAGCACATGGCTCAAGCAGGGGTCAATGTTGCACATAAACCTGCTAGAGCTCAGAGCAGTCTTCCTGGGACTCCAGTCCTTTACCAGTATGCTACAGGGAAAAGTAGTACAGGTCAGAACAGACAAAATAACCACCATGTACTACATAAGCAAGCAAGGAGGTACAAGGTCAACCCCCCCCCCCCGTGCACAGAAGCCATGGAAATTTGGAGTCTGGCATACTCTCTGGGAATTTTGCTCTCAGCAGTCCACCTACCAGGGAAGGACAATGTCCTGGCAGATGCTCTCAGCAGAATTAACCAGAATCACCATGAGTGGCCTCTGAACAAGTACGTGTTGCAGACTGTTTTCAAAAGGTGGGGCACTCTAGAGGTGGACCTCTTTGCAACCCCAGACAACAATCAGCTACCCCAGTTTTGCTGCAGGCCTCCTGTGAGGGGCACAGTCCCTCTGGATGCACTGCTGTTGGACTGGAAAGGAAAGTTTCTGTATGCCTTCCCTTCATTTCCACTTCTGCTAAAAGTCCTGAGCAAGCTCAGATCCCAGTCAGAGAAAATGATCCTCATTGCTCCAGATGGCTCTATGATGCCGGTTCGACAACTAAGTTGTTGACCACCATCACAGCGATGGATTTATGTCGACCGCAACTTGCAGTTGGCATAAATCTGACTGGTGACCCCAGCTGTGTTTTCATTGGGGGATTTGCCCCCCAAATCCCCCATGTGGGGGGCTCTGCCTCCCTTACCTCCTGATCCATTGGATTCTAACTCCGAGTTGGAGTTGGATAGTGGAAGGGGTGCAGAACAGGGAGAAAGAGTGCTGGGGTCTCTGATGGACTATTACAATGAAAACATTGATGTTGTTGGCATCAATGTTTTCGCTGTAATAGTCTTGCCATCCTAGGGGTATACCCCCTCTGGACTGGGCCAGGCAGCCCTGGTACTCCCTGATTCTGGCTCTGTCAGTGGCCAAGCTGATCAGCCTCCCCAGGAAATACAACTTACTGACTTCCTCCCTGGGCAGGATCCTATACCCCAACCTTCAGTCCCTCACACTCAAGGCCTGGCCCTTGAGGACCTAGAGTATGCTAATTTACATCTCCCTGAAGGGGTCATGGAGATCCTCATCATCTCTAGAAAGCCCTCCACTAGGAAGACCTACACATCCAAGTGGAAAGGGTTCTCCATTTGGTGCCAGAGTAAGAATATGCATCACACTCAGGCAGGCTTCCCAGTTGATCTGGATTATCTGACCCATCTTCATTCCCTTGGTCTAAGACCATCCACTCTGAAAGTGCACTTGGCAGTTGTTTCTGCTTATTTATCAGCAGGCAAGGCATCATCTCTGGCTTCGAATCCAGTAATCAGAAAATTCTTCAAGGGGTTGCTGCATTTGCACCCCCCACATAGGAATCCCACCCCAGTGTAGGATCTCAACATATGTATTGCACAGCTCATGCAGCCACCTTTTGAGCCTATGTCCTCGGCAGATCTCAGGTATGTAACCTGGAAATCTGTGTTCCTGGTGGCAATTACTTCTGCCAGGTGGATTAGTGAGCACCTGGCTTTATCCATGGAGACTGACTACACTGCATTCCATAGGGACAAAGTTATCCTTGGTACTAGCAAGAAGTTTCTCCCTAAGATGGCATCTAATTTCCACCTTAATCAGTCCATTACACTGCCAGTCTTTTTCACTGATCATTCCACTTCAGGGGAACATAGACTGCATAGCCTAAATGTTAAGAGAGCTAACAGCTACTACCTAGACCACACAAAGGGTCATGGGGGGACAGTACCCAACTCTTCGTGACCTACAGAGAAGTGGGAAAAGGTAAAACAGCCACAAAAAGGTCCATTGCAAGGTGGATTGTAGCCTGTATCCAGTTTTGTTATGACAAAGTGGACAAACAGCCTCCAGTGGGTCTCAGGGCCCACTCTACTAGCGGAATAGCTGCTTCCATAGCAGCTTCAAGAAACATTCCTCTGCTAGAAATCTGCAAAGCAGCTACCTGGAATACTGTTCTTACATTTACAAAGTATTACTGCTTGGATACCCAGGCTAGAAGTGATGCCAGGTTTGGCACAGCAGTACTGCAGAGCTTGTTCCCTAAATAGGTTCTTTGCCCACTTCCAAAGGTACTGCTTGGGTAGTCTGCATTTGTCAGAATACAATAAGATTTCCTGGGGCTAAAAGAAAAAAAAATACTTACCATAGTAATCTTGTTTCTTCCAAGGGAATCTTACTGTATTCTGAGCTCCCACCCTTCCTCCCCTACTAGAACATGGGGGCACTACTTCTCAGCTGTCCATATCCTATGGCAAACCTGTTGGCATGACTGTTATTTTCTTAGACATCTTTGACTTGAGTCTTAAAGATGCCTTGTGATTTGAAAAATGGGTTGGCCTAAAAAGGGGGTTGATTTGTTATATTAGAATAGTTTAGTTAGTTTGTTTTAGCTTATGCATGCTTCATAAGAATCTAATGGTTGCAGGAAGTGCAACCAGGGACAGTGGTTAGAAAACCAAGCATCGAACCTAGCATTCCACTATTTGCATAGGTTCTTTTAACCATTTCGGCTTGGGGGCAGTCCTATGGTGAGACCATACTGCATTTGACAGAATACTGTAAGATTCCCTTGGAAGAAACACGATTACCATGGTAAGTAATTTTTTCTTACTCCCCTGATCAGTAAGTATTTTCTGGGGGATTCCCATGGGGCTAAACACCTTTGCCAGCTCCTCTGCTACCTTGGGGGAGATGACAGCTCTCATGGGGATAGCTTCTGGGTGGTGGGTTGCATAATCACACATGACCAGTACAAATCTGTTACACTTGGAGCTTTTTTCAAGGGGGCCCACTACATACATGGCTATCCTGTCAAAGGGGTTAGTCACAATGGGGATGGGTTGTAGTGGTACTCTATCCCTTTTTCCTGCCTGAGCTAACTTCTGACACTCAGCACATGCTTTACAATACTCATCTATGTTCTCATGGATAGAGGGCCAATAAAACCTGAGCAATATCCTATTCAGGGTGCTATCTCTACCTGCAAGGCCTGCTAAAGGGATGTCATGCACCAGATACATGATTTGGGAGCGGAATTTTTCTGGCACCATTAGTTGGTCTACTATCTCTCCAGCTCTGGGGTTAGTGCATTCTCTGTACAATATTCCCTGTTTTACAACAAGCTGAGGGGTTCCTTTTTTCACTCCCTTCCCCACCTGTGAAAAAAGGGTTAAGTGAAGGGTCTGCTTTTTGCTCATGCAGCATATCACATTTAAAAGTGTGTCCCAAGTCTGGCTGTACACCAGCATGAGTATCAATCCAGCCCTTCTTTAGCTTCCTCTTCTCTACCTTAGTTTTATGGTCCTACTAGGATCCTCAAAAACATCATCATTAAATGGGATCACAGATGGTAAATCTCCCTGCTTCACTTGAGCTCTGGTGGTTACGGTAACTACAGAAGAGTCCTGGGCATCATGACAATGTATAAATGAAGCAAAGTCTGGGTGGTCATGCCCGATAACAACTGGCACGGGTAGGCGAGGTACCAATCCCACTTTTACCTCATGTGTCTTTTCTCGAACAGTCATTTGCATGGCGGCTGTAGGGTAGCACTGGGTGTCACCGTGTACACAGATGACTGCTGTATCCAGTCCTTTATTATTCCCAGTCACCAGATCTGCTCGCACAAGAGTCTGGTGGCTCTCTGAATCAGTCAGTCCCATCATCTGCTGTGATCCAATCTGCACAATAGCCATAAAGTGATCACAGTTCACTAAAGCTACATAAGTTTTCTCTTTCTTTATGTTAGGACAGTTTCTTACATAATGTCCCTTCTTTTGGCTCACATGCCATTCAATCTTTGCTACTGGAATTTGCCCTTCTATCTCTACTCTCCAGTTTTGTTTCACTGGGGCTGGATTTGATAGTTTATAAGTAAAAGAGTTCTTTACCTGATTGCTGGTGGGTGCAGCTGCTGATGTTCCTTGGAACCCTTTAAGTCTGGATGGTTGGGCTGCCAGGAAGTCTTCCACCAACGCGATGATTTTATCACTGGAATCAGGCTTATTCTCCTGAACCCAAAGTTGTACATCCTGGGGTAAAACTTTAGTAAACTATTCAATAATTACCACCTCCAGAGGTTGGTCCTTGCTGTTGTTATCTGGCTGCAACCATTTGTAGCAGAGCTCCTTGAGATGGGCATAAGTCTTGGTATCCAGTGACTGCATTTCAAGACACCTAAACCTCTTGTGATAGGTTTCAGTGTTTATGTCATAGTGCCTGAGAATCTCCTTCTTCACACGGTCATAGTGCTCTGCCTCTCAAGAGTCCATGTGGCTATAAACCAACTGAGCACTGCCTGTCAGGTGCGGTGCCAGTCAAACAACCCACTGTTTCCTTGGCCATGTGCATGTTCGAGCGATCCTGTCAAACATTGTGAGGCAGGTTTTAATGTCATCATTGTCCAAAAGGCTATACAGTTTAATGCTTTTTGGGCTACTGGCTCTTTTTGCTTGCCCTGTGTTGATGGCATGCAAGACACTCATGGTATCCACCCATTTGGCATATTGACTTCTCCACTCAATGTCTGTATCTCTACGCTCAATGTCTCTATCTTTCTTCAGAATGTCTCTATCTCTTTCCATCTACACCTGTTTTATGCAGAGCCATTTCAACAGTTCCTCTATGTCCTCAGGTGGAGCATCTTCAAGAAGAAGCGGTTCCTTCAATTCTTCCTGGTCCTCTTGCATCTCTTCATCATCTTCAGGCTTGGCCTTCCTCTGCACTCCCATGTCCAGTCCAGACAACAGCTTCTCTCCCAGTCTGTTGGCCATGGTTCTGGTCAGAACTACATGGACTTTTTTCTCTGGGTTCTCCTTTGGCAACTCCTGGTGCATCTGTCCACCTGGGATATCTGGGCAAAATCCACCATAAAATGTCCCCATAGCCCGGTCCAAACATTTCCAGCAAGTTATTCCACTTCTGACACTAAGTCTGTGTAGGGGTTGTGGATTAACAGATGGACTAAACACAGAACTTCAGGTCCAACACACAATCTATGTGTGATGTTCATTTCAAACACAAGGGATAACCTTAAGCAATGGCATATCCCTTCTTCAATACATCAGTTTGTAGCAACAGACTATGCATGTCCTTCTTCTGCACTTAGTCAGCATCTACTGATCTATCTCTTTAGTGAAAAATGTTCAATCCCTATGTGTGTCTTGTGTGTTTGGGTGATAGCGAGCTCAAAAAAAGAAAAACTCCAAAAACAAGCTAAAGACAAAGAACTTCAGTGCAAAAGCACTGAAGCAAGGGTTACCCCAAAGGGCATTGACAATAAAACCAAGTTTCAAAGAAACACAACATCACACATTTCCTCATAATGCAATGGGATCTATATGCAAATCATCATGAATTTTAAGCTTTTTTTTTAGTTGTTTAACCAGGAGTAACACACTAAGCTGAAAGCTTTTTTACAGGAGTGACCTAGCAGCACAGGGAAGTTAAGTGACTTGCTCAGGGTCACACAGTATGCAAGTGGAAGCTGTGGGATTCAAACCCATGTCTGATCTGCTGGATGACACCAGATGTGCAGCTCAGAGCCTTTAACCACTGCACTATACTGCCTCAAAGCTTGTTCATCTTAAAGTAGGAATGCATGGTGCCAAAGGGCCTCTCAAACAATCTGTAATTTACATGTATTTAGATTACACAACAGGAGTTTTCTGATATCTCTACTTCAGTAACTTAATTTTTATAATACAGTCCCTAGTGACTTTTTACCTTTATCAAAAACACCTAGTGCCATGATATTTTCAGCATTTACAGATTTCATACACATAAGGTATGTATATCAAGGTATTTAGTGACATAGTGCTATCGCATACTAAATCCAACAACGAAGAACACAGCCTATTTTACACCAACTCAAAGGTCACTGTAATAACCTCCCTGTACAAGGACATGAGAGGGAAAAGGAAAATTAAAGAGGACACTATAGCATAGTCAAGAAAGGGGAAGGGTGCCCATAGGTGGCCAACCTATGAACTAGAAATTGTAAAGGGGAGATCAGTAAAATATAAAGGAGAACTGTTGCAACAGAGTTAAGAAAAGGTCAGTTCTCAAGAGTGGTAGGATCTCCCTGTCACAGACAGCCAATAGGAATGATAAAAAGAAATATTGCTACATTCTTGTCTTGTGTATTGAACATGAATATCAGTAAAAATGCAATTCAGCAGATTAAAGTTCGCCCAGGAGAAGCTAAAGCTCCCCAAATAGATCTTATTTCAGATCCAGCAAACTTTCAGCCTTAATTTTGAGGGCTTCTGCAGCCCTAGATCCCTATTGCATTTACCTAATAGACATTATGTCATTGTTAAAGGAAAATGTGGATGAGAGAAAGAACTTAGTGCATGATATAAACCTAGAAAATGAGAATCCCTTTTCCACATTAATAGTAACTAATGCAAGTTGACAACTTGGAGATCAATGCAAAAATCCCTCTGAAAATGTGAAAGAAATAGCATTACTATCTTGGAATGTCAAGGAATTAATAAATAAACTGACAGATGAAGAAGTTAAGGTTCTTCTCATGACAGCTGATATAGTCTGTCTCCAGGAAACTTGGTTATTTATTTATTTAGTTTTTGTTGACCAGGTAAGTGCACTAGACAAATCCTGCCTATTTTCAGGCACGACCCGGGGAAGGGGGATACAGATGAATGCCAACTGACCTTTTAACTAGATTAAGCTGTTGGTGGTATTTTTAGTGAATTAGTTGATGAGGATCCCCCATTGTTGCCTGGGTACTCTGGCTATGTGGTTCCAGTCACTTAATGAAAGAAGAATGGGAGAGTAAAAGCAGGATTAGCAATATTTGTTAAAACATCTTTAAACATTGCAGCTAATCAACTGAATACACATCTATAAACTATGCAAATACTTAAACTGACTAATAAATATACTGAGATTATTTTGATTAATGTATGTATTCCACCAAAGGATAAATTAACAAATATTGAACATATTTGGGATCAGTTTAAAACTTCCTTGGAGCAAATTGTGGAAAAGCATGACAAAATGTGATAATCATTACAGGGGATTTTAATGCAAGGATTAAGGAAAGCAACAACTCTCTACCGGAGGGACATGACTTTACTGCTGGAATCAATGTTATTAATTATAAACTAAATTCTTTCTGGAAAACCAAGGATAACATGTTTAACACATATGGCAAACTATTAAAATGAAATTTTAGATGGTTTAAGTTTTTGTATATTTAATGGTAGAACAATAAGTAATCCTGAAGTTGAATTTACTTTAATTGGGCCCAGGGGCTCTTTGCCTATTGATATGGCCTGGGGAAACTTTGAAGCAAATAAGTCCATCCAAGACTTAAAAGTAATACCATGCCCTGAGTCTTCACATTCACCAATACTGATTAACTGGTGGATATACTATAAATGACTAGACCACACCTTGAGGAAACATTTCCTCTATAATGTTTGGAAATAATTAACTGAAAATGAATAAGATGGCAACAATCTGTGGTATATAAGTTCCTGGATATATTGAATTCTGATTATCTTACTAGTCTTAGGGATGATATCAGTCTAAAAGCAGACTCCAACAATATAATCGTAATTTGGAAAAATATTTGTTGTTGTATCAGTCTCCTTTTCTTTCAGAATAACTTAAAAAGGAATGATATGAATACCTGTAAATTATTTAACTATAAGTTAAAAAGGCAAAGGGACAACCTAATAGCTCGATTCAATATTATAAAAAGCATCTAATAAAAAAATAGTAAAATAATAGACAAAACAAGGAAACATTAAAAAAAATCTTGAAAGAAGAAAAAAAGAAATTCCAGACTAGGATATGAGATAAATTAAAAATGGCTATTACTGTATTAGAAAAGACATTAAGCAATTTTGGCATCTAGTAAGTCAAAGTTACTCTCAATATTCTAATAAAATGAGTCAACCATAACATGGGAATAATGCTTTAATGCATTATTTTACTCACAATTTGAGAATTTTTCATTAAAGACTAATAATACAGAAAGGAGCATATTTCCAAAGCACATTTATAACTCCAAAGATGAGATGTTAGAAGCCATTGATAAAATAATAACAAATAAGGCACCTGGACCTGATAACATCTTACCTGACACTTTCAAGTCTTTTAAGGAATGGTGGCTACCAATACTACATAAATTATTTAATCATTGTATACAGGGTGGTCGGTTACCAGAAAGCTAGAAAGGTAGCATTGTGTGTCCGATATTTAAAAAAGGAAATACAAACAACCCCAGCATGTACAAATCAATAAGCCTACTTGATTCATCACAAAAGCTATTCACCAGAATATTACTGAATCGTATACAACAGTGGAGTGGTGAAAATTATCTATCTAATTTCTGAATTTCAAAATGGCTTTATGGCCAATCGTTCCATGATTCAACATTGTTATGTACTAAGTCATCTGATCTGGAAATATGTGGAAGTAAAAAAAAAATCTAAAATATATTGTTGTTTCGTAGATTTAAAGGCTGTGTTTGATTCAATCAGCCGGGCTCTTCTCTGGGAAAAGCTTGCGTCATATGAACTAGATCTGCACTTACTTGATGTTCTTATAAAGCTTTACAAAGATACCTGGTTTAAAGTTCGATTTGACCAATCTGGTAGCTTAACTTTGCTTACTTACAGAAACGTGGGAGTTATTTATTTATTTATTTCAGTTTAGGGATTAATACCTTTGAGTCAAGGATTCATTTTCAAAGGTTCCAAGTCAGTGTTGAACAAACATGACAAAAATACAAGGTTAACAGAAAAAAAAAAGAAAGACATTGAAGCATATACACAGGCAGCAATAGTAAAATTTGAACTTAACACATCAAATTAGTACATATTAACAGATAGACTGATTAGATAAGAGGGGGTTGGGGGGGTCAGCCGGAGGTGGCATCGTCTGAGGTGGGAGAGAGGTGGAGCTTTCAACCAAGTGAATCCTCAGGCAATTGGGGGTAGGGGAGTGAGTTAAGAAAAAAGTGGTATATAGCAGAAAGATGTAGAGGGGGTAGGTAAATGGAAAACTGGGGATGAGGTACTATCATATTAGTGAAGGCAGGTACAATTCATTTTAGAGCCAAGGAGAGATTTGAGCCCAGCTTTGAAGGTACTAATCTTGGTAGTATCAGTGAGGTCAGTAGGTAGTTCATTGTACCATTTCGGTCCTTGATACAGGATGGAGTTCTGGCCAAGTTGTGTCCTTTTGAAGGGAATCACAATCTTGTCAGTGACTGCACTACAGGTAGATTTCATTGGGATGGCCAGCTTAAAGTGTCTGCCCAGTGTGGGTGATGTCAGTCCAAGTAGCACTTTCTTTAGAAGTAGGCAGGTTTGGTATTGCCCTCTAAAATGGAGTGGGAGCCATCCAGTTTCAGCGTACAGTGAGCAGGTGTGGGTGTCGAGAGTAGCCCCCAAAGTAAGATGATAGGCCTTATTGAGGAGTGTGTTGATCTTGTTAAGAGCAGTTTTTGTGACCGGCCCATGTATAGGCAACCCATAGTCAATGGTAGACTGGTGACTAGTTTGAGTGCATCTGGTGTCATTGAATGTCTGTAATGATAAAGTACACCAAGTTTTATATTTGCAGTCTTGATAACAGAGTCAATGTGGTTTGAGAAGGTGAGCATGTCATCAAAGGTAATGCCGAGATATTTTAAGTTCGATACTTGCTCTAGGATCTCACCCTTTTGGTTATGAATACACAAGGGTAGGTATTTATTTTTGCTTTGGGAGGTGGTGAAGAGCATACTCTTTGTTTTTTTTATGTTTAATAGTAGCTTGTTTTCTGTAAACCAAGATTCAAGTTTATGGAAGCTGCTTTGGAGTTCAGTTGTGATGGATTGTTGGTCTTTGCCAGCGACTGAGATCACTGCATCATCAGCATAGAGAACTGTGCTTACTGAGCAAGCCATTGGAGTGGAGTTGATGAAAAATCTAAAGAGTAGAGGACCAAGGATTGACCCCTGTGGAACCCCAAGGTGCACTTCTTTAGCTGCGGCTTGTGTATCACCAATTTTGACTTGTGATCTGTTAGAGAGGTAGCTGCCAAACCATAGTACCATATTTGGGGATAGATCTGTAGACAGGAAGCAAATTAGGAGGATGTTGTGATTAACAGAGTCGAAAGCCTCTGTAGGGTAGATGAAGACTGATCCAACTGCCTGAACACTATCCAAGGTGTTATACAGTTGGGATGAAAAATCAACTAGAGCGGTGAGTGTGGAGTGCTTTTTATGGAAGCCATGCTGTTGCGGGCAGAGTAAATTATGGTTATCAAGGTATTCAGTAAGCTGCTCTGAGACCATTCTTTCAAGTACTTTTGAAAGTGGAGGAAGGATGGATATAGGCCTGTAGTTGGATGTTTGGATTTTATCCCCCTTTTAAAGACAGGCTTTATGTTAGCTGACTTCCACGCATTTGGAAATACTCCTGATTTTAGAGAGGCACTAAATACCATGGTAAGAGGACCAGCAAGTTCATGAAGGAGTAGACCAACCAGCTTCATGTCAAGCAGATCCACCCCCATCCTGGTCTTGCCAAGTGCCCTTTTAATATGCTTGATGGTTTTGGCTTTGGTGACAAATCTAAAGTAAAAGAGTGGTACATTTTTCCTTGGGGGATCTAGAGGGGCAGTTGGGCATTGCTGAACATGCATATCTTTGAAGTAGTCACCAGGGAGTACACTTGAAAGGTCAGTGAACGCGTTGTTGAGGTCATTGGAAATTTTGATGGGTTCCTGTAGGGGTCACTTTGCAGTCAATAGTAGATATAGGGGGTCTTGGGGGCTTTGCCCATTAAGGATTTAAGAGAGCACCTAAAGTCTCTTCCAGAACCCCAGGTTTTGGTTTGTAGATCCTTATAGTAGGAGGCTTTAGACTGTCGGATGAGTCTGGTGCAGGTGTTACTAGCTGCCTTGTAGATATTAAATGCAGCAAGTGTACCAACGGCTTTTGTTACATGCCAAAGATTGTCTCTGTTCTTCATAAGTCCAATAAGGGAGTTGGAGAGCCAGGGATTGGAGGTTCCTTTAATTGTTTTAATTTTGTATGATGCAAAAATATCATAAGCACAGTTGAAAACCATTATGAAGTAGTTAAGTGCCTCATTACCATCTATATCCCCAGCCAGCGGGGACCAATCCAGTTGTGTCACATACAGCTTGAAATGTTTAAGTAGTCCAGGTCTCAGGCAGTGGTTTTTGCACATCTTGGGTGAACTCTTGGGGAAATTGTTAGACCACGTACACTTCACAGGGGAGTGGTCACCGAGGCTGTCAGGTAGGACAGTGACATCAGATATATGCTCAGGGTGTGTGGTCAGGAGCCAGTCTATGAGAGAGCTGTTCCCTGTTTTGTAGTTAAGGTGGGTGTCAGCAGTGACCATCTGTTTTAGGAAAAGGCTAGTAATTAGATCCTTGGCTTTTGTTTCTTTCTTTCTGTGAGTGCCAGTTTATGTTGAAGTCACCTACAGTGATCTTCTCCCAGTGGTTGCCTAGTTGCTCTTGGCTTGCTATGACATAGTTTAACCCAGCAGGTTGGTGCCCTGAAGGTATGTATACTGTAGAGACCAGCAGGACTTAATTCTGTGTCCCTATGTTTAATTTGAGGTTCAGAATTTGGGCCTCTTTTGTATTAAGACTGTTATCAAGGGCCTGCACCTTTATTCTAGACTTGACATATACTAGGCACCCACCCCTGTGTTTAGCAATTCTGTCTTGTCGGAACAAGTTGTAGCCATCAAGGGAGATAGATGCATCTGGCGTCTTGGGGGAAAGCCAGGTTTCAGTGAGTGCTATAATGTCTGGGTTGATCACCTGCACCCATGCCTGGAATTGTGCAAACTTGGTCAGGAGACTGTTAATATTTAATGATACTATAGTAAGTTGACCTTTAAGCTTAGTCATTTTAGAGTGAGGGGTCCAGGATTTAGGGGAATATTCCCTGATAGTAGCAGGAGCAGCAGGTTTAGAGAGCGGAGAAAATGACAAAGTACATGTAAAGTTGATTTAAAATGAAAATGCTGATGGTTAATTACATCCAGAGGAATGATGAACTGTTAAGATCCAGGGTCACATAATATGTTAAAATTCCTGAAAGGTGATAAACTGTGGCCTGGGCATATGCAAGGTGTGAAATCCTTTTGTCTGTATGTTTCCTTTGATCTTCAAAGCCCTCAGAGACAAGTACAGTTCCTTTAGGAGCAAATCAGACAAGAATGTTGATTCAGTCACAGAATGTGTTAAAATTCCTGAAAGGTGATAAACTGCAGCCTAGGCATATGCAAGATGTGAAATCATTTTGTCTGTATGTTTCCTTTGTTCTTTAAAATCCACAAGTACAGCTACTTTAGGAGTGGTCTTAGATGAAAATGTTGATTCAGTTTCAGGACCCAGCATCACCACATTTGTCAGACTAGTTGCAAGAGATATGTTTTCCTGGGATGACTTCCAAAAATTTGATTTAAAGTTAAAAAGCTAGGGATGGCTGACCTGGACCTGGTGGATGGATGGCGTGCAGCTAATCCAGGGGCCAAAGAATATACTTTCTACTCACACCCGCATAAAACGTGGTCTCGATTGGACTATATCTATCTGCTCTGGGGCTGGTATGGGTGCATACATGACATCACTCACAGCCCCATACATATCTCAGACCATGCAATGGTGATTATGAAGTTGCAGGGTGGTGAGAAACGAGAGGTTCCCCCTCCAGTGGAAGTTTCCAACATACATGGTGAAGAATCAGGCCTTTAGAGAGTACCAGGAAGAAAAATGGCAATATTACATGGAGACTAATGCTGGGGAGGAAACCTCAAAAGCTATTGTTTGGGAAGCAGCAGGGACCCTGGTTTTCCATTTTTACCGGTAACACCGGTAGCAATCATAGAATCCTGCTTGGTATGCAGATTTTGAATTCTTGTACCGGTGCCTCACGGAAATTGCATGTCACTGCACAGAATCGCTAAGATTTCAGCATCTTTTTAAAAAAAATTTATTTTCTCTTTCTATGTCCCCTTCTCACAGCATCAGTCTCCACTTTTCATAGATCCCTAGGCTGGGTATCCCCTAGCTTCACCCCCAGGTAATGCTCAGGAGCTCCTGTGGACCTGCCCCTATCCTGCCTGTGTTGTACCCCCAGGTGGGAAGGAAGGGGACCCCAGATCACCCCTCCACACTCCTTTAGTGTGTATCAGGTAGCCCAGTGGGTCCCTCATGGAGCCTGGTTATGAAGTCTGGGGCACCTGGGTTCCTTCTGCCAGTGGCCGATGTGGGGTGATTATTTCTGGTTTTCTGGTCTCTGTCCCTGAGGACACTGGCACTAGAGGAGATCCAAGGAGGTAGGTCACATGGAGACATGACACTGCTCCAGATCCTGGCTAGCGTCCTCCCCTCCTGATCACTCTGCAGCACCATTGCACTACCTCCCGTGGTCACAAAGGTGGTGGTAAAGCAGCAGGACCTGCAGCCCACCCTGCCCAGAGGAGGAGAGCAGTCCCCCGGGTGCTCTATCCTACTCCCCTGGCCAGACCTCCAGCAACCCAGGTTTGCTTCCGACCCTGGGTTGCTGGCATTGCAAGCAGTAGTGCTACCACAGTGCCAGCAGGCTGATCCAGATTTCAGCATCTTAAAATGAATGCTGTTGTGCTTCACATTCTTTCTGCTTTGCTGCGTATAGCGTCAGTAAGGAAATCACCCGCACTGCTTTGTTGTAATCAGCCATTCAGTTTAACCACCCATGCTTCCCACCTACATCTCCATCACCTGAGGACTGCTTTCCTTCCTGAAACCACAGTTTTCTCGTAGTATGTGCCTAAGAGTCTACAAGTATCAGCACACATGGGCAGGGCCACTGGAAAATTGCAGGAAAAGTAACCTGAAATTGCAGAGTTTTTTTTGCAAAACTTGCTGGAAAATTGCAGTTCTACTATAGATCCTGAGTGCTTCACAATAAATCCTTTACTGTTTTCTACAGCATATGTTAGTCAGCATAAACTACTAAATGAATACACTGACACTTGAATATGTTTTAAATATGAAGAAAGACTTCTGTTTCTAACATGAATCCTAAACGGATAAGATGTGTTGCCTCTTCCAAAATGTAAAAACATCTGCCTCATACAGTGCTAGATTCTATTTAGTGAGCCACAGAAAATCAATATTAAATACATCCAGAATAAACAAATAATAATAATCTTTATTTATATTGCACCTTTCTAAAGTCATGGCACATTACAATAAAATAACATCATATTAAAACATCATAAAACATTAAAATCAAGATTAAAATGCACAGCATCAGTCGATGTCCACATCATCTCCAAAAACCGTTTTCCATAAAAAGGATTTTAAATGTTATCTGTTTCTGGATGTAGAATAATGAAGCCTGATCAAAGCTATTTACAGTGCTTCTGTCAACTATTCACCCACTTTGGTGTAAGAAAAATAAGCAGATGGAGTGGTGAATAACTCAGTTTTAGTAAAATACTGTAAAGTGTTTAATGTTCATAATTTGCACTGTAGGTACTGTGCACTATTATTAAAATTAAATATTAAAACATTGTATATGGGTGTTATTGTGGCTGGCAGTATAGCCTAGTGATTAGAATAACAAACAGTGATTGAACTGGGTACGTCAGCAGACTTGGGTTTGATTCCCACAACCTCCACCTGCATACTGTGAGACTCCAAACAAGTCACTTAACCTCTCCAGCGCTTCTAGGTCACTCCTGAAAACAGGCAGTTCTGCCTAGTGGGCCTTACCTGGTTTACAAAGAGTATAAAAAAAAACACTAATAAATGTTTAGTACTACATCATAGAATAGTAGTCAGGGTGCCATGTAATTTATTTGAGTTTTACTTTGGCTGCAATGATTTTGTATAGGTAAAGATAAATGTTTAACTACATTTTATGTGTTTTATAAGCTTGCTTTTAGATTTTAGTCAGGTTTTTTATTTTTCTTTGCATATGAGAATCTAGGTTGTAGATTGCTAAATGCAGGATCACTGTTACCAACTAGCTTATTGAAGTTTATAATCAGCAGCGCCAAACAAAATCCTCAGTTGTTTGAATGAAAACTAGTCTGAATGAAAGTATGTTCACAAGGAAAAAGCTGCCTTACTACTTATGAAAAGACTTCACAGTCGGCACCCCATTTAGGTGAATTAGATCATTTGCAATTTTTCTCCCACCTGCTGTTTCAGTCTCTGTGACGACAAAATGTTTTCTGAGAGACTGCTTCAACAAAAAGCAAATGTGAAGTATTTAAGTGTACTTATGTTTGGCCAGTGGATTTTGAAAGCACGGTCAATGACATACAGAAGGTAGGACCCCAGGGGCTGTATGATGCTGGTGGGCAGAGTGGTGCTCAATTCACATCTGAGTTCAGACATGAAAACTGGGAGACACCCTTTTCATGGACACCAAGTAAAAAAAAAAAGCATCCACATGTCTGGGAGATGCATGAATCCATTTGAAGGTCCTCCACTAAACACTTGTGGATTTTTTAGGTGAAGACACTTTATTTCAAAGAAGCAAATTCAAGCATTATTTTTTTTGCTCCTACTACCCCCTGGCCATCCACTCCTTCAGGCCTGCAAAGGCCCCCTACCACTGCTGTTGAGTCCCGACCACCATCCACTGTCCCTTACTGCTGTGCTACCAGGTAACCCAAAGTAACCCCTTATTGAGTGGGCCCCTACCCCTGTGGGAGGCTACCAGGGGAGGAGAATTGCCCCAAAGAGCTTCCTGTGTATCCTGGGCATGGCAGGGGTCAGAACGGACACATGTCTGGGGCTTCTGGCTTATGGAGGGACCAGCAGCCATCCTTCAGTTGGCCAGCAGGTGTTTTCTCATTTTCTTGGGAGTGTGACAGGCCACATGATGTTAAGACACAAGCCGACGTTCGTCACGCTCCCTCCCGCAGTGAGGGCCGATGTGTTGTCGTGCCTCTGGCCTCCACCAGGGGACAGAAAATGCTGAGTCTTGAACCCACCTCCCTCCTAGGAGAAGGTGAGTGGTTGTTGGACACTCAAGCCTTCACCCACCAGCTGGCCCCCCAACACCCAAGTCTGTTCCCTAATCCTGGTCAGCGTGTCACAGGCAGAAATCCAATTCATGCAGCTAAATTATAGATAGAAAAAAACAAAGGTAGTCCACCTTAGCGGTGATGGTTCAGATTAATTCACATCTGAGTTCTAAGAAGCAAAGAGACCAAGTTATTTGTAACTTGTGCATGTGGGGTATGGGTGTTGAAGAAAGGGGATCATAATGCTGTCACTACTGCCATCACCCCAGAGGGATGTGGACTGCATTGTTGCTACTGCCATCACACCGAAGGGGTAGGGGCTGTAGTGTTTCTGCCATCACCACTGGTGGATGGGGAATGTAATACTGCTGTCATCACATCTAAGGGATGGAGGCCACAGTGCTGCTGCTTCTGTCACACCTGAGGAAAGGAGGTCGTAGTGCTGTTGCTGCTGCCATCACACCAGAGGGATGGGAGCCATAGTGCTGTTGCTGCTGCCATCACACCTGAGGGATGGGGGCTGTAGTGCTGTTGGTGCTGCCATCGCACCTGAGGGATGGGGCCGTAGTGCTGCTTCCATCACAAAAATTATTTAAATTAAATATTAAAACATTGTATATGGGTGTTATTGTGGCTGGCAGTATAGCCTAGTGGTTCCATCATTCCATCATAGGGATGGGGCTGTAGTGCTGCTGCTGCCATCACATCTTGTACCTAAAATAACTTGGTACAAGGATGGAAGGATGTGCAACAGTGGAGGTCAAAATTGCTAAATGTTAGTAGAGTTAAAAATTGTTAAATAAAGTACACAGAACCAAATACCGGTAAAACCGGATTTTGGCTTAGCAGACACCAGTGACAATACCATTTTTTACAATGTGCAAAATGGAATATACCCTTTCTCAATCCCGGTAAACCAGTGTCCCTGGGAAGCAGGTAAGGCCTTTATGAGAGCGTGATTATAGAGTACATGGCTAGACTGAAGAAGCAAAAGACGGAGAAGAGACTGGAGTTTAAGAGGAAACTGAGAGACCTAGAGAAACAAGTGGTGGTGGGGGAGCAGGGGGAGGTAGCAAGACTTCTAGTGGCAACCAGGAAGGCGTTGAACACCCTGCTGAAGGAGGAAGCTGGGAAAGTGTGCTACTACTGAAGGCGCCAAGTATATGAGTGGGGAAATAAGCCCGGATCCCGTTTGGTGTGACTAATGAAAGGTGGTAAGGGCAAACCTAGGGTTGCAGGGGTAAGAGATGGCAAGGGTAAATTGCAAAAGAACACCAGGAGTATAAGGAATTGTTTTAGGGCCTTTTACCAGCAGTTGTACACAGCAGAGAATACTGGGAAGGGAACGCAGATACAAGAATTCCTGGATAGAGTACAACTTCCCACAGCAACAGATGAACAGCGTGAACAACTGGGTTGGCCAATTACAAGGCTAGAAATACTGGGGGCCATCCAGAAGCTGCAGAGGGGGAGGGCTAGTGGCCCTGATGGGTTCCTAGTAGAATACTATCGGCTTCTGGGTGGGCAAGTGGAGAAGGTGCTCTGCAAAGTTTTTGTCATATACCTAAGCAGGGTAAGGATGAGTACGAGTGTGCCTCATAGAGGCCCATATCGCTGCTCAACTGTGATCTCAAGATCCAGGCTAAGGTATTGGCCACTAGGATGGAAACTATCTTGCCGGACCTTGTTCACCTGGACCAAACCGGATTCATCAAGGGACACTAGTCATATCATAATATGTGCCGGCTGCTTAATATTGTCTGGAGATCGAATCAGGGGAAGGAGAAGGTGGGCATTCTCTCATTGGACACGGAAAAGGTGTTCAATAGGGTGGAATGGAAATATCTGTTTCAGGTGATGTCCCGGTTTGGTGTGGGTGACTCCTATATGGGATGGGTATGGGCTATGTATGCAGCACCAAGAGCTTGGATCTTGGTGGTTAGGGCCTTATCAGAGCAATTCAGCTTCGGACGTGGCATGCATCAGGGCTGCCCACTTTCTCCACTGTTGTTTGCGATGGCCATAGAACCACTTGCGGTGGCCATATGGGGAAATGCAGATATAGAAGGAATTACTGGGGCACAGGTTTCCCCGCATAAACTAGCCTTGTACACACAGATGATATGGTTCTATTTGTAAAAACCCAAGGAGATTAGTGCCTCCCTTGCTGACACTGATAGAGGAGTTTGGGGCATTCTTGGGGATAAGGTTAACCTGGGGAAGTCGGAGCTTGTCTGCTATCCAGAGCAGGGAGAGGGAGATGGAGGATTAAAGCTCACAGGGCCAAGTTTCACATACCTGAGTGTCCAAGTGGGTAGGTCCCTGGGATCTTTATATAGGCTTAATTATACTGCCATATTAAAAGTAATGGACTTGGACCTTAGGAGGTGGGCACAGATCCCAATATCATGGCTTGGAAGGGTCAATTTAATCAAGATGAATATTCTCCCCAGGATCCTATATTTGATGCAGTTGTTTTATCTGGGACTAACAAAAGGGGATATAAAGAGGGTGGAGAAGATTTTTTCAGGGTTTATTTGGAAAGGGAAAAGACAGAGGACCAACTTTCAGAGACCGAAAGTGGAGAGAAGTAAGGGGGGAGTGAACTTTCCAGATCTCAGTAACTATTACCTAGCAATACAGCAGAGGTACATTGCAGATTGGGTGAACCAACCCAGAGAAGCCAGTTGGGTGGGCCAGAACAGGGAGGTACTCCTGGGAGGCTTACAGTATAACTTCATAGCCAGGTTATTAGGGCGTATAGGACTGAGAGCCTTGGAAACCCGTTATTGCTTCACGTATTAGAGGCCTGGGGTCAACTTAAGAAATGCGGATTAGCACAATGTTGCTCTTGCGAGTAGTGGGCAACCCTTTTTTTTAACCTGGGTTGCAGGATAAAGGATTCCAGGAGTGGGAAAGAAGGGGGGGTCCAGAGTCTAGGTAACTTGTTGGTACAGGGGGAACTCTGTTCATTTGATGTATGCAGCAGAGTCTCAATATAGATAGGCAACATAGATTCCAATACTTCCAGGTCAGGGCCTTTGTAGGAAGCCTGGGAAGGGAGAATCCTGAGTGGTTTGTATTGGATTCTAGATAGAGAGCTTGGTGTATCAAGCTAAGGTGGACCCGAAAGGATTCATCAGGAAGGCAGCCAGGAGAGGGAAACAGAGATTCCCGAACATGACGGGGAACACAAGATTATGGTGGGAGAGAGATCTGAGGAGAACTATATCTGAGAAGGACCCCCTAACATGTTTGTTTGGAGTGGAGGTAGGGGAGCAAAGGGAATGGGTACCTTTCCCCAGGTGGATACGGACACTGTATGTGTTAGCTCGTAATCGTATTCAAAATAAGTGGGTGTCCCACACTAGGCCCACAGTACAGCAATGGCTCAACTTAACCCTGCAGACTCTGGCTCTGGAGAGATTAACTTAGGTGGTCTGGGATAGAGAGGAGCCATTTATCAGAAGCCGGACCCCTTTTTCTGTCCTCACTGAGCCCAGGGGAAGCAATGGTGCTAAGGAAAGGGTTAGAGGAACAGATGGCAGGGGTATACATACTAATATATAAATGAGGTTATGCACAGGTTGGAGCAGGGAGTGATGAGGAACCAGTGTATAAGATTAAATAAGAATGAAATGAACTATGGAACATAATGGTGGATTGTATGTACATGATTGCACATATTTATCTGTATGTCTGTCAGTTGTATGTTGTATTAACTTATATTATAAAAACTAATAAAAATATGATACAAAAAAATAAAATTAAAAAAACTGATACCTGGTGATGATGTTTTCCAGAAATTCAGTGCAGGAGACTTTCACAGATGTGTGTAAGAATGGCATAGGTATTCCAAGCAGAAAAATAAGGTAAATTAACAAAAACTAACCTACAGACACAGACAAGCACAAACAGCCACCCACACAGCCCCAGGAGGAGGAGGATGTTTTCTGGTGCTTCTATTGTTTAATTTATATATAAACTTGATATTCCAATAACTGGGAGATCTAGAGTTTCATTCACCATCCTTAGCCTCAATGAAAATTCCATGCTTAGCATATGCTGATGAAGTGGTATTAATTTCCACCTCACTGCTAGGTCTATAATGTAAACGGAATCATTTTTCAGAACAATGTAAAATCAATAGGTTAACTATTATAAGATAAAACCAGCCTAGTAATATTTGATAATGAAAGAAAGTCAATGCCAGCTTTATGTATTGATAAAAATAAAATAGTTGCAACCACTAAATACAATTAGTGGTGGGCGAAGTGGCCTTAATTCACTCTGTGAAGCGATTCGTTAAGTGAAGGTGGATTTGTGAAGTGCTCCAGAGCACAAAGCGGAGTACTTCAGGTCATAATAGGTAACGCAAAGTCCATTGAAAACAATGACTTTGCATTACTCTGCCTTCCCCAAACCACTACTCCACAAATTTTAAGGCAAAGTACATTGAAAACAATGTACTTCACCTCACTTCGCCTTGTTTTAAGCTCCAACGGTGAATTTTGCAGTGATCCATGGGATTTCAGGTCACATGAGCTCTGGATTGTTCTGCACAGTCTTAATTTAGGGTAGTGTGTATAGGAAGCTGTGGGAGACGGTCTACTTTGAGAGCTCTCTGCGATTCAAACCTTCTAAAAGCTGTTAAAAAAGCCTTTTTAAGACTTTTTTTTTTGCTGAAACTTTAGCTTATCAATTGTAGGAAACCCTCCTGTGCTCCTGTCATTGAGCGTTTATTGTTTGTGTGTGGATTTTGAATGTTAATGTACAACATACAGTCTGTGTACTGAGAAACAGTGGAAGTGTGCTTTGGGGGAAGGGTGTATCTGTGGTGTACATAGACTTAAGTTGAAGAAATAGGGAGTTCTTTGTTTTTTGGTTATGTTTTTCTTGTATAACTGAATGTGTTAATTTAAACACAATAATATGTTCAGTAATCTACGGAACTAGGCAGGCTCCAGACCTTATACAACAAGATTGTCCGATTTGCCACATTATCCCACCCTAGGACCCACCACTGCGAGGCCCAATCTAGGCTCAGGTGGCCGTCACTGGAAGCTTGCCTCATCTACCCGACTCTCTGCCTTACATTTAAGCTACTGGGTCCCTCACCTCCCCCTAGTCTCAAAGGGCTAGTCAGGGTTAAATCCAATCAGAGGAGTCTCCGTACCTCAGGCCAAACTCTCCTCGTGGTCCCCAAAACAAGGACTAAAGCTGGGTCCAGGTCCTTTGCGTTCACAGCCCCTTCCAACTGGAACAACCTCCCACTGGAGGTACAGGAGGCAGGGTCTGGCCCCTGCTTCTGGTCTAAGCTCAAAGCACACCTGCTTGACAGGAGTATTTGCCAATGCCTTAGGACCTGACCTTACATCACTGCCTCTCCCTCATAGGAAGGTGAGCATTATTGTAACAACATACCTCCCCCCCCCCACTAAGCCCTAAGGAAGGTATCTTGTTTCTTTGGCAACTACTAGCCCATATCTCATGCACTCCCTAGTGACTTGATATGTGTATGAAAAATGTTTTATATATGTCTAACTCTTTATGTCCCACTGCCTGTATGTTCCCCCACCACCTATCTGATTGTAACCCTATGAAGTCTTTCACTGTCAAACATTATGGAATTTACCTATTTTGTACTGTTCTGCTTACCTGTATGCTATTTTGACCCCGAGTTGCCCCTGAAAAAGGGACCTCCGGGGCCCAGTGGGCCTACCCGGTCAACAAAATTCAATAAATAAATAATTGTTGAAATTGTTTTGCTGATTGTGTGTGTTGTGGACCTGGTGCAGCAGTGCATAATTTCAGGTTGTTTAAAATATGTTGTATATTATTAAAGTTTTCAATTTGCTACGCATTACATTTACACAAAGTGTGTGTGTGTGTGTGTGTGTGTGTGTGTGTGCCACGCGCGTTGTGCATGACATCAAATAATACACCTTTTATTGTGCCACAGTGTAATTGCCAGTGCAACAGTGTGAACCTGCTATCCACTGCACCTGCATGATTTTGTACTGCCATTGTGGTATCTTTTCTTGGTTTTGCACTGCTGTAATCTGCAGTCAGTGCCCCCATCCCCCCAAACTGGCAAAAGATATTCTTTTCCAGATTGGATTGTTTGTGACTTGAGAACACCAATGGTTAATTAAGGTGTTGTTGAATTTGTTGTGACTTTGTGTCTGTATCTCTTGTTGAAACCACAGTTATTTTTTTGGCTTCACATCCAGCACCACCTCCTCAACCCAGAGTGAACGTTCCAAAATCTAAATGTGTTTAGAATATTCTTGTTGATCCCCCAAAATACCCACAAAGAGATGTGCAACCAAACCTGTTTCTCGCTATGGCACTGCTACCAGTGCTAAGATTGTCTATGGGTATGGTAGTACACAGTCGCAGAAGTGTACTGCTGATGTGAGGAAAGGTATTTCTCCTTCAATGTTTTTACAGTGCAATCAGTAGCTTCACTCATAGTTGGAGAAGATGATGTTGTCCCAGCTGGTGGTGTTAGTGCAATTGCTGGTGGTGGTATGAGTACTGATGCCTCCTGTTCCACTTCTGACCAGTTTACCACGTCCAAAAATATAGTGGAGTGTGAAGCAGTGCCAGTGAGAGACAGTGTAGATGATGTCATACTCTCCAGTAACAACCCAGTAACTGAACACAAGGATTCTGATCATCATGTCAATGATAGCACACAATGTGACATTTCTTCCACCATGGTTCAGGTTACTTATTTGCCATGCAGTGATTCACAGTGTGGTGAAAACATTTCAGGTGATGGTGGAGCTGATGATGATGAATCTGATGATGATGATATTGCTGTGCTTGCAACATGCAGTCCACATGCCAGCATCCAAGCAGAAGATGTGGATGATGTTGATGAATATGATGATGTGACGTCAGTGACCCCTGTTGGGAACCAGAGAAAAATAAATTCAAGGTGGCTATGTCTGGGTCTGTTTGCATCCCCCCCCGTAAAATGTTGTGATTTACCAGTTTCAGTTGATGATGATGACCCAGTAATAATGACAGGTAGTCATGGTGGTCAGTTGCAGTCCAAGTGTGTTCTGCCTGAAAAATCATGTAGCACACCCCCCACTTCATGGCTTAAAAAACAGAGTCCAATAAGCAGCATCAGGGACATGTTAAAACTACAGTGTCACAATCCCTTGTTTGGGATTTTTTTGTGCAAGATGCAAATGATGAGGCAGTTGCAGTCGGCCAGGTTTGCCAGATGCGTGTGATTCAAGATAAAAATGGGAGCCATCTGGGCACAGCGGGACAGCATACACATCTTAAGAACAGGCACATGGCACTGTGGACCCAGCACAAGATGTCAACTAATACCTGTACCAGAGTGGGGCATTCACCCTCGTCATCAACCATAATGAGCATGTTATCCCCTTCCATGACTGTAACATCTAGTAGAAAATTAAATGTGTGTAGTAGTGATGAAATAAGAGCAGAGGGTTATTACAGGCATGATGAGGTGGAGGAGCAGAATGATTTTGAAATTGTGTCCAGTGGTGGTGAGAGTAACAGTTTTGGTGGTGGTCAATGCAGTATGTGTAGTGCAAGTGGTACATCAACCCCTGTTGGTAAATCTGGGAAAATAACTGCATTTCTGGGTTTGTCATCACCTGTGCAACCATCTTCATCACATGTCTACACTCCACTCCCTATGATTCGCAGAGCAGAACCATTTGTCATCACACCCCATGTAAAATGTTTGTCAGCCCACGTTACAGAGTGTTTTTGCGCATAAACTGAAGTACCCACCCAATCATAATGTCACGTGAACTTAATACTGCTGTAACTGAAATGCTGGCAATTGATCTTTTGCCCTTCTCCTTTGTGGAGAATTCGGGGTCCTGGTGATTCGCTGCACGTGCCTGTCCAAAATGGAAAATCCCATCCAGGACATACTTTTTTCGACCCGTGTTACATAGAAACATAGAAACATAGACTTTGATGGCAGATAAGGACCGCTTGGCCCATCTAGTCTGCCCATTTCCCCTACCTACAGGATAGGCCGCAGATCCTAGTTAATCAACAGCCTATTTCTTCCTACCCCCACAAGAATTGCCTTATGTCTGTCCCATGCATTCTTGAATTCTCCCACAGTTTTAGACCCCACCACCTCCTCAGGAAGGCTGTTCCAGGCATCCACTACCCTCTCTGTGAAATAATACTTCCTCACATTGCCCCTGAACTGCCCCCTTCTATCTTTAAATTGTGTCCCCTTGTTTTTGCACGTCTCTTTTTTGAAAGATGCTACCCTCTTGGACTTTGTTGATTCCACTGAGGTACTTAGAAGTTTCTATCATGTCCCCCCTCTCCCTTCTTTCCTCAAGGGTATACATATTAAGCCCCTTTAGTCTCTCCTCATATGGCTTCTCTTGCAGACCCTGCACCATTTTAGTTGCCCTCCTCTGGACTGCCTCTATCCTGTCTATGTCCTTGCGGAGATGGGGTCTCCAGAACTGGACGCAGTACTCCAGATGGGGTCTCACCAACTGTCTGTACAGAGGGATAACAACTTCCTGTTTTCTGCTGCTGATGCCTCTCCCTATGCATCCCAGTATACCCCCAGCCCTCCCTACTGCCTTCTCACATTGCTTGCTAACCTTAAGGTCATTTGATATGATTACCCCAGGTCTCTTTCCTTTTTGTTGTTGTTACTTACTCCCCCATTGTGTATTCTTCCCTGGGTTTTGTTTCCCAGGTGCATTATTTTGCACCTCTTTGCATTGAATCCTAGCTGCCATACTTCTGACCATTCCTCCAACCTTGCCAAGCTCCTTCTCATCCTTTCCATGCCTCCTTGTCTATCAACCCTGTTGCAGATCTTTGTGTCATCTGCAAAGAGGCATATTTTCCTTCAGTCCTTCTGCAATGTCACTTATGAAGACATTAAAAGGACTGGACCCATACTGAACCCTGCAGTACCCACTAGTAACCCCTCTTTCTTCAGAGTGGACTCCATTTACAATTACCTTCTGTGTCCTGTTGTCCAGCCAATGTTTTACCCAGGCTACCACCCTGGGATCCACTCCCAGGCTGGTTAATTTGACTATTAATCTTTTGTGTGGGACTGTGTCAAATGCCTTGCTAAAGTCTAGGTAGGCCATGTCCACAACCCCTCCCTGGTCTACAACTTTGGTCACCCAGTCAAAGAAATCTATTAGATTCATCTGACATGACCTTCCCGCTGTGAACCCATGCTGCCTTGGGTCCTGTGCCCCACTGGCCTCTAGGTACTCAATTATTCTTTCCTTCAGAAGTGACTCCATCACTTTCCCCACCATAGAGGTCAAACTGACAGGTCTGTAGTTTCCTGCCTCTGTCTTGGTCCCACTTTTGTGAAGGGGAATCACATCCGCCTTCCTCCAGTCCTCGGGTACCACACCATCCTCCCATGATTTATTAAAAAGAGTAGCCAGTGGTTTAACTAGTTCCTCCTTTAATTATTTTAGAGCCTCCAGCCGGCGCCTAGCTCCACAGAGCCAGAGAGACCCTCCAGAAAAGGTACGGCAAAGCCGCAACCAATCGGAAAGTGAGTGCCTTCCACGGTTTTGCCTTTGATTGGTCCCCGCTGCTCCTGGTTTCTTCCTTGTTAGATTTGCTTTTTATCATTGGGAAAAGTTCGCTTAGGGTATTGTGTGTACAGATTTCCACAAAAAGAGCTGAACACTGTAATCGTGGGGAGGGGGAAACTGTGATAGGTGTTGCTTTGTAAAAAAGTAATTACAGCCTTCCTGTGTTTGTGTGCATAGCCGAGCGGCTTTGCCTCTACCCCCATCCCCTGGCCTTTCTAATTCTTGGCCCCTGCTGCTCTGCCTGTGCCTGAGCTGTAAAATATTTAAAATCAACCTGCTTCTCTTGTCTCCCCAGAGGAGGACCCTTGCTGAGCGCCCCCCGCACCGAGTGCCAAGGCCAGTCTCCGCCGGCAGGCGGGTGGCACCTCCAGCCAGCGCCTAGCTCTCAGAGCCGAGACCCTCCAGGAAAGTGCGGCAAAGCCGCAATTTTTATGCCCACCCGCCCCTCCTCTTCTAGACTTTCTTAGGTAGACACTTTCCGCCAACGTTATTAAAACCATGCCCGCTCCATCCTGCTGACCTATAGCCTGCCATATATTCCTCATTGATACTAAACAGTTGATTACCATAATACTTCCTATGCTGTCTATTCTGATGACACAACTAGACTGGGTTACCACCTAGCATCAGAAAAGGCACACTACCCTAACCATCTTATACTTCGCCTTTATCCGATTCCATAAAAATTTCGTATCTCACTGCTTAGCAAACCTCTTATCTTATTGCTAGACTAGACACCCTCCTCTAGTAACTGAGTAGGCACCCATTACGAGCTAAGTATACCACTTTCACAGTCAACGATACAGGCAATTACTGTGAGCAAATCATAAGATATTACCTATAAAAACTCTGGTCTCCTTCATAATGGGGAACTTTCTTTGGAGCCTCCTTGTACTACTACTATTACCTGAACTAAGTAAAAGAGGCAGACATCCACAGGATGCCATGCAGAGTGCAGATGCCATTTTCCCGTCCTGCTGCAATTCTACAACAGCCCCAAGAGATTGGATATGTACCTATGACCTCCCATTGATACGATGTTACCCATTTAATACTTACTACGGAGGGACACAGTCGGCCTTGCATTTGATTGGTGCCTGTGCAACTGCATACAGAAAAGATCCAATTATCTCTGTTAAAGTATTAATCCTTTCTCTTACAAGAGGATGAAGAACCGAATCTGGATGGCAAATAAGAATTCAACAGAATAAAAAAAAAATTAAAAATACATCTATAAGAACTTATACCGTATCTCTGGTGGCAACTATGAAATTACTGCTCCTACTACTAATATGCTCAGGGAATGTGGAACTTAACCCTGAGCCACCAGGGACTATCACTGCACCCTCAGAACTAGCAAAGATTAATGGACTAAGCCGTCTACATATTAATGCATGTAGCCTATTAAAAAAAATCACATTGCTCCAAGCCTGGGTTAGCTACTCATTACCTAACATTCTGGTAGTGTCTGAGACATGGCTTAGACCTGATACAGCCGACAGAGACATAAACTTACTTAACTACCAAACATTCAGAGCTGATAGACAGACAAGAGGAGGGGGAGGTAGCAATATATGTAAAGGCCAACCTATCTGCAATTTGTCTTGCCTCTTATTCTATGGCAAAAGAATTTGAGTGCCTATCCCTCAAATTACCTCTTTCCCATAATACCTCGCTGCAGCTGATCGGCTGTTACAGACCTCCCTCAGCTGGCCTCAAGATACTATCCCACTTGGGTGACTTGATTAAACAGGGGAATGAAGAAACCATAATTATAGGTGATTTAACCTAAACTGACTTTCTAAGGCAGCTACACCATTAATATAATTCTCGACATGCATGGAACACACAGCTCATAAATGAACCTACTAGAATAAACAAAAGAACCCAAAAATAGCACACTTTTGGATGTACTATTAGTGAGTAAACCTCACCTCTTCTCACACACTGGAGTACTGTTCAACGACATTAGTGATCATTGTTCTATTGCGGCAATTAGGTCAGCATGTAAGATTTCATCCCCACAAAATTCTTGTTGAGGAGATCGAAAAAGAACTTCAACATTGATGCATACCTGGACGATATTAAACACTCCACAAGATGGCAAGAATTCTATCTAGCGAACACAATGGAGATTGCATATGGTGTTCTAAATGACATTATCACAGATGCTCTAAACATTCATGCACCAGTCTCTAAACTACGTATTAAAAATAAAACCTGTCGATGGTTCAATTCTGACCTTAAATCCACCCTTCTCGAAGGGACAAGCTTTGGAAAAAGCTCGAAAAACTAAATTAGCCACTGACTGGGAGCAATTCAGAAAAGCCAGGAATCTCTGTACCAAGAAAGTGCGAGACACAAAAGCTGCATATTACATGGCTGAATTAGACTCCTCATACTACAACCATGCCAAGTTTTGGAACACTATAAAAGATATAATTGGCCATGTCCCAAGTAACTCACTCCCAGCAAAACTACAATGTGGAAACAGAACCATTAGTGATAAAATAGAAGTATTGGAAGCCTTCAATAATCATTTTACAACTGCTGGGCTAGCATTCGACTCCTCTCCAGCCAACCAAATGAGAGTACATCTAGGGATTAAGAACACTGATGCAAGGGTGACTGACTCCACTTTCTCCTTCACTCCAGCCACGCTGAAGCAAGTCAAGAACTAATCTTACAGATGGACATAAAAAAGAGTGCAGGCGCAGACTCCCTTGACCCATACTTCTTAAAATTGCCATACATGTATAGTAGTACCAATAACACATCTGTTTAACCTTTCTCTACAGTCTGGAGTCATCCCATCAATCTGAAACCGCTCAAGTGATTCCACTACTGAAAGTCGGGATCCCACAGACCTTAATAACTACAGACCAATTTCCATTCTTACTGTGCTGTCTAAACTACTCGAAAAATTGTGAGCACCCAGCTAAGAGAATACCTAGAGGCCAACAATCTTCTAAACCCAGCACAATTTGGTTTCAGAGCAAACCACAGTACCATAACAGCTTTTGCGAAAGTCACCAATGACTGGCAACTTGAATTGGATAAAAAAAATTGTGTATGTGCCGTCTTCTTAGACTTAAGTAAGGCCTTTGACACGGTTGACCACGACCTGCTCCTCTACTCACTGCGGTCAATTGGACTTGACACCAATTCCATTAGATGGTTTAACAACTATCTTACAGGAAGAACCCAGCAGGTAAAGGCCGAAGGAGATATATCCCCACTCAGACCTCTACAAAGAGGAGTACCACAAGGATCTATTCTTGGCCCTATCCTCTTTGCCATATATATCAATAGCATTGACACAAATCTTACCAAGGCCACTGTACACCTGTTTGCTGATGATACAGTACTGTATGTCAGTCACCCTTCTCCTATAACAGCCTGCAAAGAACTACAAGCAGAATTTGACCTACTGCAACTCCAGCTGCTGGAAAAAAAACTACTATTGAATGCAAAAAAAACTAAGGCAATGTTTTTTTCCCCACAGGTGCAGGCAAGATACTCAATCCCAGTCGATCTCCCTAAATTATCCACTGCACTTGGTGAAAATCTCGAATATGTCACAAAATTCAAATACCTGGGGGTATGGCTAGATAGTAGACTAGACTATCTAGAACATCTGGAAGAGCTGCTAAAAAATCTTAGACAAAGACTTGGACTTTACTATAGAATAAGGCACTTCCTTTCAAGTGATTCAAAAAAGAAGATGGTCCAGCCACATTCCTCTCAGTACTAGACTACGCTGATTCCTATATAGTCGCCTGCCTCACGGTATGCTTGAACAAATTAAATACACTATACCACAGAGCTTTGAGGTTTATCACAGACTTACCATACAGTTCTCACCACTGCTTGCTATACTCTCGAGTTGGTTGGACCTCGCTTCAATATAGAAGGGATAGGAAATGCATTACTATGGACTTACAGAGCAATATCACAGCAGCTTCCAAAATATCTCAGACTGTTTTCACGAGCCACATCAAGTAATTATGCATTAAGAAGCCTGAACTTCATTACTCTTAAAGTGCCTAAGTTCCACTCTCGACATGGCAGACATGCTGTTAGTTATGTGTTATCTACCCTGTGGAACATGATGCAGAAGACACTGAAAGTGAACAAGCTCATATCTATCACAGCCTTCAAATATCTATACAACAAGATATTCAAAGAAAAATGTAACTGCTTCCGCCAACATTAGACTAATCCTCCATCTTTCTCACCAGTTGGATGACCATTCAAGTTAGCTCCTCACCACCCTATGAGCAGTTACTTCACATTTCATAAACCTTTACTACAATCCTTCCTTCTTATGCATTATATACTTAGTCTCCTTATACTTTCAGCTTTTACTTCCTAGTCCGACCCCTCCTCCCTCTTGACCCACTATTGATCCCTCTTTGCTGTGCTTTTCCACTCCCTCCCTCCATCCTTTTCCCTACCCCTGGCTACAACATTCTGTATACACCTATTCTATCCCCGGTCACTGTTTTCCAGCTGTACTTCACTTACAAATCACTCCTGTAGATATATCTTCCAGCTGTCCATACAGCTCATCCAGCTTAAAAATTACCTAGTAATTCCTTGACACATTTAACCTTTCACCAAAAGTGCTAGTTTCTAAAGTGTCTTCCACTACAAGCTTGGCTATTTTATGAATCATGTATATATGTAATATATTTTTTGTTATTAGCTTTTCAATGTACTCTGTCTTGGAGTTGATGTTTTTGTATTCATTTTCTATCCTCTCAAAGTTGTGTATTCTCTGCATGTTATATTTCATATAAATTGTATCTTGACCTTACCAGGTCCATCTTGCAAATGAGCATTGCTCAATGATGTTCGCCTGCATAAATAAAGATTTGATTGATTGATTGATTGATTGATTGATTGAATTCTGGGATGAATTCCATCAGGCCCCATTGCTTTGTCCACCTTCAGTTTTAGGAGTTCTTGCAGAACCCTTTCTTCTGTGAAAGGACTGGGATCAACCCCCCTATCAAGAGTGCTTCTGTTAATTGGATTAGGCACTTCCCCCTCCTCTTTGTGAATACTGAGTAGAAATATTCGTTCAGTATCCCTGCTTTTTCACTGTCCCCCTCTGCCCACCCACCATTAATTCTATTCAGCCTCACTATCCCTCCCTTTGTCTTTCTATGCTCACTGATGTACCTATAAAAGGTTTTATCCCCCTTCTTAACCAAGTTGGCTATCTTTTCCTCAGCTTGGGCCTTTGCTATTCTGACTTCCCTCCCTGCTTCCTTCTGCCTTAACTGGTACAGCTCTCTGTCCTGCTCCTTCTGTGTTTCCTTATACTTCCGGAACTCTATCTTTTTCTTCCTGACTTTCACAGACACCTCTTTTGAGAACCATAGTTGCTTTTTCTTTCATTTGGTTTGTTTATTTGCTTCACACAAAGGCTTGTTGCCTCTGTGATGGCAGTTTTGATGATTCCCCATTGCTGCTCCACACCTCCTTCTAGCCTGCTTGCTAGTGCTTTTCTGAGGCACTCTCCCATCTTGCCAAAGTCAGCCCTCCTGAAGTCCAGTACCCTCACTTTTGTATGGTTTGACTCTGTAACTGAGTTTAACGTGAACCACACTGTTTGATGGTCACTTGTTCCAAGATGGCAACCCACTTCCAGATCTGAGATCCTCTCACTGCCCCCATTTGAGAGTACGAGGTCTAAGATTGCTCCCTCACAAGCAGGTTCTGAAACTAGTTGTCTGAGGCCTGCCACCTGTAGGGCATCAAGAATGGCCCTGCTCTTGGATATGGCTGCAGCAAATGTGCTCCAGTTAACATCTGGCATATTCAGGTCTCCCATCAACAGTATCTCCCCTTTCTCTGCCATTCTAAGAATGCCTTCTATCATATCCTTGTCCATTCCCTCCCCTTGACATGGGGGTCTGTACACAACCCCTGTGCGGATTGTGGTGCCCTTTCCAGTCTCCAGGGTGACCCACAGTGCCTCCTCCCCTCCATGTCTACTCTTTTGTTCAGTTGCATTTATCCCTTCCTTTACATAGAGAGCTACTCCTCCCCCTCTTCTCCCCTGCCTGTTTCTCCTGTAGGTTAGGTACCCTGGTATGTTAACATCCTAGTCATCATTCTCTGTGTACCATGTTTCTGTGACTGCTACAATATCCAGGCATCCCTCTTCCATCAAGGCCACCAGCTCATGGAACTTGTTGCCCAGACTACGGGCATTGGTACTCATTACTCTCCATTTCCTGATGGCCTTACTCCTTTTTGCCCCATCCCTGTCCTTCTTGCCTTTGTCACTTTCTCCATTTACCCCTGCCCTTCTCCCTATCGACACCTCTATGTTCATGTTTACCGCACTTACTACCGTGATTTTTTGTACAGCATAGCCTTGATGTTGTCCCCAAGATGTACCATACTGTGTCTGATTCAGTAAGACATGCCTTTCAACATTCCTCCTCTCCATTCATCCATTTAAGTATGGATATGTGAACAGTAGCAAAACAGCGAAGTTCATATCTGTGTATAACTGCACACTGTGTGCAGGTGCCAGGGGTTGTTTGAGCTGGTGGCAATGTGAATAATCAGTGCAGTAAGGTGGAGTGTCATAGTAGCAATCTTCCAGGAATTTGACAACATGCAACGATTTTTATGCACAATGTGACCTGTTCTCACACTGGTGAAAACATGTTGGACCTGGTGCTGACTGAAATTCACAAGTGACTGAACCCCCTGACCCTGAGATCTGGGTTCATAGCAAGTGACAATGGGTCAAATGTGGTGAAACGCATCACAAATGGTGGCTTTTTTTGGATTCCATGCATGGCACACTGTTTAAATCTTGTGGTGCAGGAGTTTCTGCAGCACCCTGACATAAAGGAAATGTTGTCAGTTGCACGCCGTATCTCTTCTCACATTTCATGCTCTGCAAAGGCCTGTGACCAACTTCAGCAGTTGCAGATCTGAAACAGCCTCCTGCAGCACCACTTGAAGCTGGAAGTTGTCACCCGGTGGAACTCCACTCTATACATGGCAGAGAGATTGTATGAACAGTACAAAGCCATCTTAGAATATCTTGTCATGCACACTGACCGTGACAGTTCTGGGGCCTCCATGTCTATGACAACTGACCAGTGGTGCCCCATGGACCCTGTAATAAGAATATTGAGGCCTTTTGAACATGCCACACAGGCAGTGAGTGGTGAGTCTGCCTCCATTAGCCAATCAATTCCACTGCTGTGGGTGCTGATGCAGACATTGGTGAATGTAAAGCATAGCCTTGATGTTGCCAGAGGCAGTGCTAGCAGTGTGTTGCTGAAACACATGCTGACAGTATTCGACCAGAATCAACACATCTTGAGCATTCAGTGTAGTGACAACTTTGCAATAGCAACAATGCTGGACCCATGATACTAATGTGGAATTGCCTCACTACTGGAGGGAAGACCTGAACAGGTAAAAACTGTCAGTGGGCAACTGGTGTGCTTGGTTCATGGGGCACAGCAGTCACGTGCCAAGGTCAGCAAACCTCAGCAGCACAATCAGGCTGAAGGTGAACCTCAAGGAGTAGTATCAAGCATATCCTGTAAGGGGAAGGGGACTGCAGTTCCAGGTGGTCTGTCATCAAAAGCAGTTGGTGTTAACCCACTTTGGGAGACTTCGTCCCAAGTGTGGATTTGTGATATAGATGATTCTGGAGAAGCGGATGATGCATCAGCCACTGGACTTAGAGCAGAACAGTGAATGGCTGAGTCATATTTGTCTGAAAACAGGCATCTGTCAATCACTGATGACCCCCTTTTATACTGGAGTGGAAAGGTCAGTGAATGGCCAGAGCTGACTGCTGAGTCACTGAAGTACCTGACATGCCCACCCTCCAGAGTGAGTGTTGAGAGGGTATTCAGCTCAGCAGGTGCAATAGCTCAGGATCAACATACAGACCTCTCTCCTGCAAATGTTGGTTTGCTGACATTCATAAAAATGAATGAGAGGCACATACCAATACAGACTGCAACCTCAGTATTCATGCCCCGGCATAGTCATGGTTTTGCTGACGTTGTAGAAAGGGACCATCCTGGTGGCAGTGGCAGCATGAAATGGCCTGTCATTGATGTAGATGATAACACAATGGAGAAAGAATTTCCCAGTGGTCAGAATTCAGACATAGAAGACCGCGAGGTCAGCTTTCTTGATGAAGATGATGCTGAATGATGATGAAGTTAATGTTGGCAGGTTTTAACGTAAGTGGTTAAAAGGCTGTCACATTTCTTGTATGATACATGTTTTTTTTTCAACAAAGTTAAATCAGTGTCCCACTCATAGTGACTCAAATTCCATATGTCATGTCACATTTATAACACAGAGCACAGTACATTCTGACCCCTGGACTACCACCACCATAAGACTGCTGTTACCTGTTCACCACTGCCACCATAGGGAGTGTGACCATGTGTCTCCCTTGGACTACCACCACCACTATAAGACCTCTGTTACCTGTTCACCACTGCCACCATAGGGAACATGACCGTGTGTCCCCCGAACTAACACCACCATAAGGCCATTGTTAGCCACTGCCACCACCACCAGATGCAGGAAGATGTGAGAGGGGATGTCATCATATGCCTCAGCTATGACCACCATTACCCACCACCACCACTGTGACAATGTTTACCATTACATGTCTTGACCATGCCAAGGCAGAGGGAGTCGAACAGGAGACCACATCCATAATCCACAGGCACAAGGCTTCTTACTATCAAAACTACAACGTGAGTATGTGTACTAATGTTTTTCATACTATTCAACTTCCTTTAGCTGTATGTTTTGTTTTCTGTTGCTTTTCTGAGCTGCAATGGTCAAACACATACGGTCAACTTATTTTTTTTTTTACAGGTTAACAACAAATGACTGTCATTCGCCGAAGGTCTATATCAATGGTACAGCAGCAGTACTGTCTACAGGAACCTATGGAATATCCATTTCCAATCCGTACTGGTAAGTATATCAATTTCATCTGTTCCTTTTTTTTTCATATAAGTGCAAAAAATCCGACTGATACAAAACTATACAATGAGTACACGTATATGTATGTCAAACCCCACCTAAAAAATACATATATATATATATATATATTTATTATATATATATATATATATATATATATATATATATATCAACTCACCAAGGCTACTATTAGTATACACACAAAGGGCACCCTCCCATCCAGTTGAGATGATTGCATTGCATCTGCAGGAATCGCTGCACACTTTGGACAAGCAACAGTTCTCTCACAGTCATCATTTCTGATGGAACACTGAATGGATTCATGTCATGTTATCCCTCCTTCACACGGTTTGGCAAGACACTGTGCATCATGACATCATCATCACAGTATGTTAATTTTCTGAACACAAGACAGTTGCATTTTGGGGATGCAGAAAAATTCTGGGGACTCTATGTGACCACTGAATGCATCAGTGACTGCACAATACATTCTGGGGGACTTTGCATGTGGTGTACCACTCCCATTTCACTTTGTCAGCACTTGGGAATTTTCTGTACACAAGACAGTTGCATTTTGGGGATGCAGAACAATTCTGGGGACTCTGTGTGACCACTGCGCACATGAGTGACTATGCAATACATTCTGGGGGACTTTGCATGTAGTGTAATGCTCTCAATTCACTTTATCAGCACTCGGAAATTTTCTGGACACAAGACAGTTGCATTTTGGGGATGCAGAAAAATTCTGGGGACTCTGGGTGACCACTGCATGCATGAGTGACTGTGCAATAAACTCTGGAGGACTTTGCATGTGGTGTAACACTCCCATTTCACTTCATCAGCACTTGTGAATTTTCTGGACATAAGACAGTTGAATTTTGGGGATGCAGAAAAATTCTGGGACTCTGTGTAACCTGACCACTGCATGCATGACTGACTGTGCAATACATTCTGGGGAACTTTGCATGTGGTGTAATACTCCCATTTCACTTTGTCAGCACTTGGGAATTTTTTGGACACAAGACAGTTGCATTTTGTGTGTTGTGAGCAGATAATGTCATAGTTAAATTATAAATTAAAGCAACAGTGCAACAATCTGGTGAAAAATTTGACCTATACTTTTTTATGCTATTTTAGATTGCCAGCCACTTATCTCCTGATGTGTATGATGCCCTTCTTTTCACAATTTGTGTTTGCTTTAGTACTTTTTCTCATGTCTGAAAAAATAAAAGGAGTACTCCTTTTAATATGGCTCGGACAAGGTTTTCATCAGTATTTGCAGCTGTTTTTGCACAAATATTGTTCTGTGAGGTCAGAAAACACAGCCTGCTGCATAATTGTTAATTTTACTCACAACAGAAGTGATATATAAACAACTGATGGACAAAAACAGTGGAAAATACTGAAGAAGACCTGGTCTGCACCGTATTAAAAGGAGTGCTCCTTTTATTATTTCAGACATGGAAAAAAGTACTAAAGTAGACTCAAATACTGGAAAGAATGGTATCATATGATACAAGTCAGGAGGTATGTCAAGTGGCAATGTAAAATAGCATAAAAAGTACAGGTCAGAATGTTCACCAGATTGTTGCACTGCTTCTTTAATGTCTACTGTATTTCAAAAAAGAAATATTTCTGGAGCATCAGTAATGTTTACTTTGTGTCGGGACTTGTGAAGTGTTTGTCATTGCAGGACTGTGAGAAGTGCAGGTGTGCTGTGCTAAACTGCATGTGTGCCATCAGCGTTCTTTCCTGTGTGTGCAGACATTGTCCAGCTTTGTGCAAACCTATATATATATGGTATGACTTGTTGCAGTATCTAAAGAATAAAGATTAGAAAGAATATATGATGTATACTTTATTTGTACCATCAGCACAGATGGAGCAAATGATATTTTTTTCAGAGGTCTTATGCCACTGTGCACCTCAGTCACTCACAGTGCACACATGACTTTGCGGAGATAATGGCACAAAAAACACATGCTCTCCGAAAAGTCATGTTTGCAGTGTGTGACTAAGGTGCACTCTGGCCAGACACCTCTGAAAAAATATCATATCACTTAGCCCGCTGATGATGATGGTGACAATAAAATATACATTATATATTCTTATCTCTATTCTTATACCATAAACTCCACAACAAGTCAGCATATATATATATTTGCAAGAAGCTGGACAATGTCTGATGTCACACACACACACACACACACACACACACACACACACAGGAAACAACACTGACAGCACACATGCAATTTAGCACATTATACTTGCACTGCTCAGTCCTGCTTTTCCACAACAACTCCACAACAGAAAGTAAACATTACTGAGGCACTAGATTATAATAACAGGGCAATAAGGAGCATGCATGTATGTATGTGAATGTATATATTTAAACTACTACTGTGGCCCTCCCTCTCTCTGTTATTAAACAAAAGATAAAACACTACAGTGTTGGTGGGGGGAGGTATGCTGCAAAAAAAAAGCTAATGGGGGATCCCCTGCTGGTCCAGCAGCAGATGGAGCATTGACACAATCTGTAACTGGTGTTGCTCTATCTGCTCCAACTGCTGCTGGGCAGCACTCATCCTCTCATTGTTTTCTTTCACCGCAGCCCAGAAAAGTGCAATGTCTGCCTGAGTTGCAGGCATTGTGGGGTCCACTGGTGGTGGTACACTAAGCAGAGGTGGTGGTGAGGGTGGCAGTGGTGGAGCAGCTGCTGCTGTAGCCCTTCTCCTGCTGCAGCAATTCACAACAGCAGCACCCTCTGCCACTGCCACAGAAGGGCCAGCAGGTGGAGGCCTGGCCTGTTCTGTGGCAGCCTGCCACTCCACCTTGTAGTGGTTCAACATATGGGTGCACTGGCCCCCAGTCATCAGATGTGTCCCCCAAGGGCCACGGTGCACCACCACCCCACAAAGTATACATACCACAAGGCTGCTGTCCCCCGACACAGTTGAAAACTGCCAAACTGGGGAGATGCAGGGGGGACCAGGCATGGGAGGGGCAGATGCAGTGCTGGCAGCATGGTCATGGCAGGTCTCGACCTGCTGCTTCGGAGAAAATGCTACTGGATCTCCTGCAGCTGCCACTGGTGGTGGTGGTGGTGGACTTGGTGAATGTGATGGTGGTGCTGCTGCTTCTGGAGGGGTGGGGAAGACTTTAAAGTGGTCCAACACCACCAGGCCATGCCCCCCCATGCATGTGCACTACTCCCGTCCTGTCAGCAATGTTGCCAAGCCTCTCCAGTGCCCCAGACACAGTCCCATGCATTCTCTCTGAGTCCTGACTTGGACAGTCCACATCCTGTCCCTGCTCCATTTAAAAAAAATCCCTCCTTCCCTCTCCGACTAGCAACGCCATCACCGCTGACTTCACACACACTACACAACACAGAACGTACACTCACACAACACAGGCACACACACAGTCGCACACGCACAGTCACACACACACAAAACAAAACTTATAAAACAAAGAAATCAGTCACCACAAGAAAAAATGAACTGCCAAAACAGGACAAGAAAAAGCTAAACAATTAGCATTTAAAAAAGCTTTTGGGTTTGATCACGTTTAAGAACAACAATCCTCTCCTCTCCTACACAAAATGCCTCCTCTCTGCTACTCAGCACAGGAGAAAGTGAAAGTATCTGCTTGTATGACTCACTTTCTTCCTGCCTGGCTAAAGCATGTGATTTACAGTACTGTAAGCCATGTGATGTGTGGGGGGTTGCCTATATTGTTGTCACTTCACCTTACTTTGTTTTAAGGCGGAATGACAACGCAAAGTCATAATAACATAGTGAAGTGAGCACTTTGCAATAGTCACTTCGCATAGTGCTAGGACAACGCGAAGTGGCCACTTTGCGTTATCTTCGACTGTGGAATTTAATTTTGCTACATCTCTAAGTACAATTACTTAGGTGCAAGGTTTTCACAAAACCTCTCTTGGTCCCCTGATACAAAATTAATGACTTAAACATGAAAAACATCTTTTATCACTTTTAAAAGATTCAGTGCTAAACTTGGTCATGGCACGATTAAGGGCCAGTTAAAGGTTATTAATGCTAAGATCAAAATCAGTGTTACATATGCAATAGAAACTTGGAATCATTCAGACTTGAAACAACTGGAAATTGAAATCAGTAAAATGTACAGGTATATATTGAAAGTACAGCAATCTGTGCCAGAAAAAGTATTAAGGAAAGAGTTGAGCCAATTCCCACTCTCTACAATAGCACTGGAAAAAAGAGTAATATTTATACTGAAATTACTCTTCTGACCAGAAAATAGATTCCCTAGACTCTGCCTTGAAGAGGAACCAGAATATAATCACATGAATTTGACATCATCTATAATTAAAACTATTAAAGAGACCATATTACCCCATGGTTTGAGAGATCTTCTCCAGGAAATATACTACCGACTCATGGCTGAAATAGTCGACCAAGTTAAAATTAGATTAAAAGACACAGCAATTGTGCAAGATCAAATCAAAAATAACAATTTTAAGAATTACAGATGGTATACAATTCTTAAAACAAAACATAACTTTGAATACTACCTTATTAAGATATATTTATTTTGGACAAAGAAGACCTGGTATTACAGATTCAAAATGCAAGCGCAAGAATAAAGTAGAGGACAATCTCAAACATATAGTTCTTGATTGCCCACCATATGAGAAAAAAACAAAAGCATTGGTTGAGACCTATTCTAGCTGGAGGATAGAAGGGAGAGGTGGGACGTGATAGAGACCTTCAGATACTTAAAAGGCATAAACAGTATCCCCTCAGATCAATTAGTTATTGTATTGTTCACATCAACTGACATGAGAATAATGACTAATCTTTACAAATGTCTATCCTATGCCGGCTCATCGGTGCAGCAGTTGGATTTCCACTTGCGATGACTGCAACCCGCTTCAGGAACGGACCCAGATCACCGGAGGTCTGGCTGGGGGAGAAGGATGGAGCATCCCATGGACAGCTCTCCTTCTCTGGGGGCGGGAGGGTGGAGTAATGTCCAGTGCAAGGAGGACCCCTGGTGGAGGCTGGGAGTTACTCAAGCTACCGGGGCTCGAACGTAATGGAGGCTTGGTGGACGCTGGCACGTTCCTGCCTCCAGAAAACCAGAAAAAGGGGTAGGTGTGTGGGTCCACTGTCTAGGTGAAGCCCTCCCTAGGGGTTCGATTAGCCACCATTGTCATCACTCCCCAGACCAGTCACTAGTTCCACAGCTCGGATACGGGGGTCTGACTCTGCAGCCCCACCCTCCGAGGGGTAAGCCGCGGGGTAACTGGGGGAGAACAGCCAATGATTGTGGTGGAAGTCCCAGGGGCCATGACCAGGGCTGAGGGTCAACAGTAGGGACTCACCAAAAAAAGAACATACATAAATAAATAAATGGCTATCCTCTTTGAAACTGGGATGATCATATGTATTAAAGATGTTTTATTTTATCTTGTTTGGTTAATTATTGTTTCTACACCATTAACCACAACATCAAGACATCTAAAAGGAAACTTTTATACTATTCATTGTTAAAATGACTACCTACTGTATTATATCTTTGATGTTATGAGTTTGTATGTCTCATGGAGAACTTGTAAAAGACAAAATGTGATTTTAATGTAATTGTGGCTGATCTTAATATTGTAATGACTATATGTCAATCAATAAATGTATTATCTTAAATCTAAAGCCTTGAGGATGGACAAGACCCCGGGACCTGATGGAGTACACCCAAGTGTCTTGAAGGAGTTGGCAGAGGTCTTGGCAGGCCCACTGATGAACCTGTTTAACACCTCACTGGAGACAGGGAACATGCCCATGGACTGGAGAATGTCTCAAGTGGTGTCCCTCCACAAGAGTGGTCCCAGGGACAAACAGGATAACTATAGACCAGTAAGCCCGACTTCCATTGTGGGGAAGTTAATGGAGACCATTGTGAAGCAGAGATTCATCATTTTCCTGGATAATAAAGATCTCCAGAATGAAAGACATCACAGGTGTATCTTGAGAAGATTGTGTCAGACTAATCTAATTGACTTCTTCGATTGGGTCACAAGGGCAGTTGATGGGGGCCATGTCATGGATGTACAGTATCTGGACTTCTGTAAGGCCTTTGGCTAGGTGCCTCATGGAAGGTTGCTGGGCAAGCTGAGGAATCTGGGGGCCAGGGCGAAACTAGTGGGGTGGGTTAGGAGGTGCAGAACAGACAGCAGAGAGTAATCATAAGGTGGGAGTCTCCAAACCCAGACCCATGACCAGTGGGGTACCACAGGGCTCAGTGCTAGGCCCCGTTTTATTTAACATTTTTATTGAGAACATAACAGAAGTGATCAAGAGCAAGATCAGCCTGTTTGCTGATGACACAAAGATATGTGCAACAGTGGACAGTGAGGAAGGGAAGCAGAGAAGATCTAGCAAAGCTGGAGCACTAGTTGGGTTTAATACTAAGACATGCAAGATCATGCACCTCAGATCCAGAAACCCCAGGACCAGCTATTGGCTGGGAGGAGTGCAGGTATCTACTTCTGAGGAAAAGAAGGATCTAGGGGTTCTAGTCACAGGGACATGAAGGTATCAGCACAGTACTAGAGGAAAAGGCCAATCTCATGTTGGGGTGCATTACCTGAGGTATCACTTCAAGAAGAGAGGAGGTTATCCTGCCATTGTACAGATCACTGGTGAGGCCACACTTGGAATACTGTGTTCAATTCTGGTGCCCTTATCTAAAAAAGGACTTAAGATTACTGGAAGAGGTGCAGCGTAGGGTAACGAAGATGATCCTAGATCTGGAAGATAGACTCTATGATGAAAGATTGAGGGAGCTTAGCATGTATTCCCTGGAAAATGGACAGGAGAGGGGGGACACGAATGAGACCTTCAGATACTTAAAAGGCACAAACAAGGACAAAATGGAAGGATTGTTCCGCTTAGAGGGAAGGAGGGTCACAAGGGGGCACAGTTTAAAGTTGGAAGGTGGTAAATTCAGGAAGGAGAGAAGGAAGCACTACTTTACAGAAAGGGTGGTTGCTGGGTGGAACTAATTGCCGAATGAGTTGATCGCATTGAAGACAGTGGACAGTTGTAAAAGAAGGTGGGATAGAGTCAGAGGGATGGTAAATACAGATAAGAACATTGGGGAGGGCAAATCCTTGGGGAAGGGATGATGGGAAAGGAATGGGGGGGCATCTGCAGTAAAAGTAGACTGCAAACTGCACACTTAAGCAGACTTACTAGACCAATGGGCCTTTTTCTGCTGGCATTTTTGTATGTTCGTATGTGAAGGCACCATACAAATTGCCCCTGGGTTCCAACTCACAATGCAAGGCGTTTCTTATTCTTCTGCCTTCACTGCGATCTGTTTCTAGGAAGGGAGCATGGCTATTTTTGTGACCAGCAGCTGCAGCATTTCTAGTTGGAGTTTCTGTTTTCATTTTTACAGCAACTTTATTAATGAGCAGTTCTTTGTAATGGTTGAGGTCTACATTCCAGATAGGAGAAGATCTGGCAAACTGGTTTTGAGAGGAATCCAACATTGTTGCTATCACATAATGTTCAGATTCCAAAATCATGGCAATCCTACATTCCATTTCCAAACCAAAGACAGCTTTTCAGCATCACCTGTGCTTGCACCTTGCACTTCAAATGTTTCTCAGAATCTTTCCAGTCTCTGCATGAAAAAACTATCAATGGAATGACTTGACTTATGGTTGCACTGTCAGCACTCGACTTATGTGAGGCTTCCTCAAATGACTGTAGCAACTGACATAAATATGATATAAGATTCCATTTCCCAGAGATAAGGGTAACATTCCTTTTCCCTACTGCATGGTCCATGGTGTACTGGTGCACTGCTTTGCATTGTTCTTGGAGCCTCTGTAACATGTAAAAGGTGGAGTTCCACCTAATGGCAACTTCTTGCTTTAGCTGGTGAATCGGTGAGTTATTTTGTTTTTGTAGTTTCTGCAAAACTTGACAAGCTTTTGCAGAGCTCCTAAAGTGACCACATATCTTACATGCAGCACCCAGCATATTCTGCACATTCCTGTCTTCATTGAGGAAGTCCTGCACCACTAGATTGAGTGTATGTGCAAAACATGGTAAATGCAGAAACCCATCATCCTTTAATGCTTTCACTTTGTTAGCTCCATTTTTTTCAACCACAAATCCTGAGGAAAGGTAATTAGGGGAAAGCCATTCTGAGAACCATTTCATTAGTATCCTATAAGATGTTCACACCAGTGTGATTTTTTTTTGTCGAAGCTTGCAACACAGAGGGTAGCCTGTCAGTGAGGATTTTGTCGGTCAGTGGTGGTGCCAGAGGATGTAGTAGAGGAAAATGATACCCAGTGGGTGGTGACAGTCATGTGGTCTACTGGTTTACCACTTATCCACATAACTGTTGTTATTTGTACTTCTTCAACAGCCGATGACTGCAAGGCACCGTTTGCCTTCTGGCACAGTTCCCTATAAAGAGCTGGCACAGCCTTTTGGGAGAATTACGTCTGTGATGGCAACTGATATCGAGGGGCAGCAAGTTTCATCACCTCCTGAAACCCAACAGAGTCAGCAATAGAAAAAGGGTGCATGTCCAGTGCAGACATTGCAGATATTGCTTTATTTAACTGCTGAGCAGCTGGATGGCTTTGGTCAGATTTAGTTCTCCATTCAAAAGGCTGCTGCATTGTTAATGGTTTCTGAAGTGTGACTGGCACACTAAAACAGGCTGGAGGAGACAGAGAAGAATTCATTCTGTTGTCAACTGGGAAGATTTCTGATTCTGATAAAGACCTAACAGATAAAGGGGATGATGCAGTCAAAGTCCTGCTCAGTGTCTGAGGGGTTCATTTCATATGGGAAAATTTGGTCATACCACCAATGTGAGTACCAGTGTTAACCTGTACATCCCCTGCCATGTCACCTTGTGACTTATTCCTGGCCCATTGAAGTGGATGTATCCACTGTAAGTGACTTATTAAGGTTGATATGCCAAGATTGCTGCCTGTCTTCCTCTGCTGAAAGAGGCCTTACTTAAGCATCATATTGCACACATACTGTTTTTGGGGAAAGGTGAAAAAAACTACAAATGGAAAATGATGTCTTTTTCGTTTTTGTCCCATGGCATTGCTACTCCTGAATCATCATCCAGCATGTCTATGTTAATGTTTATTTTTTGATTATTTTCCTCAATATCCTCACTGGATGATTGGGTGTGAGGCCTGCCTTCAGCAAAGGAGACAGGCAAGTCAGGCATAACTTCCTTTTCAGCATCACTGGCCCCTAATGACCTTTCCTCTGATGACCTTTCCCCAGGTTTTTCAGTCTGACATCTCACAGGTTCCTCTGGCTTTGAGCCCTCATCATCAGAGATCCTATCATGCACTGTATCTCTTTGAGGAATGTACTCACTGACATTGCTATTCACATGGTCTGATTCTGAGGAACGAGAAACAGTAGAATATTGAGAAAGTGGCACAAAGTATGCATGTGTGCTTATTTTATCCTTTCCACTACGTGTAGTGCATGCAACTGCCTTTACTTTTTTAATAACTGTACCCTTAGAAAATCTACTTTTCTTGCTGGTTCAGCACCCAAGCAATTCTTGTTGCCTTTTACTTGGCCTGTATTTGTTAACAGGGTATCACCTGCAACAGCAGACAAACATGATGGGATCTCAGAAGACAAAGAGTCGAAGCACGAGGAAGCTTCAATCTGTAAAGAAGATGATGTACCTAATGCAGTAGAAGAAGTATTTTTTAGTTTTGTGATTTTTGTCTTCCTCTGAATTACCGTCTTTGTCTTGGAAACTTGTTTTCACAGGCCTACTACCTTCCATCATTATTTTAATAACAGTTGCTGATCACTAATGAAGCCAACTCGCTTCCGATAAAAAACCCAGTACCTAACCGTACTATCTTCCTTGGTCACCTTACGTAAATAGGTGACAATGATGATAAGTAGGTAGTGCACGTCTCAGGGCAAGGAATATGAACTGGTTAACTAGCAAAACTACAAGCTGGAGCTACTGGGCAACTGCCAAGAGCTACCACTTCCCTCCAAAACCTTTCACGCATGATGCAAGCCTTTATTTGACATGACCACACACAAAAAAATTATCCTCTCGTCCATGTCCCAACTTCTGCTTGTGTCAGAAATGGCTGGTGACACTGTGCACTGCAGACAGAGGCTACTCAACTGCTTAGGCTGCCCCCTCCCTCCAAAACCTTTCACATGTGATGTAAGCCTTTATTTGACAGGACTACACAAAAAGAAATATGGTACTCCTGTCCCTGTAAATAGCCAAAACCAAGGATGAACTCGACTCCAATTCCAATTGCTTACAGCAAAATTAATTTATTTCTTGTTAAAAAAACACACTTCATTGGAGAATGTTTCATGGTAAACCATTTCTTCAGCTCCTCATGTTTAATCTAAATAAATCAAATAAATACCAATACTAACATATACTTCTACATTTCAAACATTAGAACATACACTGTACATACTTTCTAAATCCCCTTATTTTATATTCCACCCTATTGTAACACATTTCCTTTAGTCAAATAACCTCCAAATCCATAAATAATAGTTTGTAATAGTTTATAGCACCTTAAAAATGATTTACCTTAGATTTTTCTCTTTAAAAATCTCTCACCTGTCTGCTGTTGCTAACTCTTTCTTACAGCGTTGTTGCTGATTCCCTGTGTCCTCATTTCTTGGATCTGTTGAAATTCAAAAGAGCACTATGTGTTTCCTAATATTCTAAGCTTTTCATCAAATCAGCATAAAAAAAATATATATATATATATGTATATATATATATATATATATATCAGCATAAAAATATATATGTATATGAGTGTATATATATATATATATATATATATATATATATATATAATATATTATAGTAAAGGAGCGCCTTTTAAGGTTAAAGGGTCAAACTTTGCACCTTAATAACTTTGCCACTGTTCAACGGATTCACCTGAAATTTGGAATGCATGATTAAGAACCATATGTCTTGGGATCTGCCAACTTTCATACCGGTCGGCTATACGGCTATGGAGTTATCAAGCATGATTTGTGCACATGTTTACGCTTTCTGGTGAGTTCTTTGCTTTCACCTACAGGTCACACGGTTTGCGTGACTGGTCCAGAAACTTCAGGGAACATGCAGCCGGGGTCCCCGATGTGCTTTTCAAAGATTTTGTGAAAAAACATTAAATGGTTTAAAAGTTATTCAAAAAAACAAGTTCCCATTATAAGTCAATGGGAAAAGTTAACAAAAATTTCAACACTTTCGCAAATGCAGTTTTTACTTTCGCAAATGGCTCTTTTACTTTCGCAAATCCTCCATTTTGTTTTCAGTTGGTGATCAGAAAAATACTTGGCATTTAAATTTGGAACCCTCTAGCAACACAATTCTTTTTGTGCTTACCTAGTTGGACTCTGAGGATGCTAGGCATGTCTTTATTTTGAGGTTAAACACCCTAGAAATATGTTTTTCAAGTCTCTGGAAAAAGTACTTTCGCAAAGTAGTGTCGCACTCACAAAAGTATCACAAATTTCTGTGAAAGCTTTCGCAAATTGCGACACTACTTTTCCAGGCTATGGCAAAATGACAGCAATTCTTTGCCACCCTACTGCAAAAGAACTGTTTGGTCTTTTGGGCTGAAATTTAGAGGGAATGCAGCCAGCATCTCACAGATTTGCCTCGCAGTGCTTTGGTGCAAAAATATTACAGGGTTGCAAAGTTACAACACTTCAAATTTGACACTTTTTCCCATAGGATAACATTATGGTGCTTGCCACATTACAGGAATCCTTTGCCACCCTGCTGCAAAATAACAGTTTGGTCTTTTGGGCTGAAATTTGGAGGGAAGAAACCCAACATACCACTGATGTACCTTTTGGTGGTTTGGTGAAAAAATATTACAGGGTGGCACAGTGACGGCACTCTGAATTTAACGATTTTTCCCATTGGATAACATTAAGGTGCCCGTCATGCCTTTCCAGGGGCCATTACCTCAGAAAGCAGTGCGAGATACAGACTTTTTGTCACAAAAATGAATAGCCCCATAGCAGGGGCTAAGTACAGAACTAGCCAGGAAAGTCATAATTCATATGAAATTTACATTTTTTTCTACGTCGTATGGTTCATGAGATATAAGCAATTTAATATTCCAAGTCCTCATTTTCTGCTCTGAAGCCCATTGTTATGTATACATTCTTTGTTTTCACTGTGTTTTCCAATGCATTTTTTGGGGAAAAGAAGGGTGTGACCTTTCGTTATTGTGCCAGTTAGCATTTTCAGTTGTGTTTCCATTACCATTTGTGGCACCATTACCGTCTACGCCACCGTGTGCGTTACGGTTTGCGTTTTCACTTGCATTTGCATTTCTGTGTCATTTGGCATTATTGTTGCTATTACCATTACCAGTTTCATTTGCAATTGTGGCACCATCCATGTGCATTGTAGTTTGCATTTTCATACGTGCTTACATTTCTGTTTCGTTTCTGTTTCCTTTGCCGTTATTTTTGCTGTTACTGTTACCATTTGCGTTTACAATTGCAGTACCATGACCGTGTGTGTAACGGTTTGCATTTCTGTACTCACTTGCATTTGCATTTCTCTTTCCTTTGGCATTATTGTTGCTGTTACCATTACCATTTTTGTTCACTATTGCGGTTCCATGACCATGCACGCTACGGTTTGCGTTTCCATACGCGCCTCCATTCCCGGTTCCATTTCTGTTTCCTTTGGCATTATTCTTCATGTTAACTTTACCATTTGTGTTTACTATTGCAGTACCATGGCTGCGTGTGTTATGATTTGTGTTTACGTGTGTGCTCGCGTTCGCGTTTCCATTTCTGTTCTCTTTTGCGTTCTTTTTGCTGTGACACTTAACATTTCCATTTAAAATACTGCTGCCATCACTGTTTGCAGTACCATTTTTGTTTTCGTACACACTTCAATGTCCATTTGCATCACTGTTTGCTTTGACATCACTTTTTGCTTGCATTTCTACTAACGTTTCCTTTACCATTTACATTTCCGTTACCATGTGCACCACTGTTGGCACTTCTGTTTGTGTTGCTGTTCCTGTTGCTATGTCACAAGACATCACGTGGCGAGCTTTTGTCATTATCATTCTCAAAAAAAGGGAAATTAGAGGCAAAAAAACTCTGTTTAATGCATTAGTTAAGGTTGTTCCACAGTGACAAAAGCGAGGAAGTTCGGTGTTAGGGTTGAAAAAAACCCTTGGACCCCCCAGTCCACCCCCAACCGGCATTGGGGTGCATGTTGGGGTCATCGGTCCTAACTCTCACCCCATTCTCCTATACCTCTGCTTCTTTACACATGTGATGGGGTGAGAGTTAGGGCCGATGACCCCAACGTGCACCGCGATGCCAGTTAAGGATTGGGCTAGGGGGTCTAAGGGATGTTTTCAACCCTAACACTGAATTTCCTCACTTTTTTCACTGTGGAACAACCCTAACTAATGCATTAAATGGATTTTTTTGCCTCTATTTTTATATATATATATATATGTGTGTGTGTACATATATATATGTGTGTGTATATATATATATATATATATATATATATATATATATATATAGGCTCTCACCAGTTTGCCTACAAAATGTCTTGCAAGCCGCTTATCTTTTGCTGTGCTTCTTTCAGTGCTTCTACAAAAAATATTTTTTTGCAAACATAGGAATTACTGCCAAATGTAAGCTTGTCTCATTTCTCTTATTAACATTTCACATTTCCCATTCTATTTCAAACACCCCCTTCTGGAAGAATTCTCTCTGCGCAATTCTATAGTGTGCTGCAATGGCATTACTTCTTACTGCAAAAAATAAAAGCAAAAAGGGGCCATTTAGTTTATTTTATGTCATATTGACAGCTATTTGTAGCTTTGAAATACCAGTGCTCACTTACTTTAAGTTATTTTCTCAACCGCCTGACTCCACGGCTTTCTTTCTGTTTGTGTTAGGCACCATCACTCCTGCATGTGCAGTTTAAATACTGCTGAAGGTGGAGGGGGGGATTGACATCACAGATGACTTCACCAGACTGTCTCCATTACCAGAATGGGCTATCCATGTGAAAAATCACATTGTAAGGACCTGCCCAATAGCACTATAGAAAGGATGTTGTAGTGGAAAATATAAGTGCTATGGTGTCTCTTAAGATAGTGGTCTGCCTCCCAACCCCACCTGAGGTTTGTAGCCCCAACTATTCAACTTTTCATTTAAATTTACATGTCGTCATTTAGACACATTCTCTGCTTCTTTTACCATTTCCTTTTCTCCTATTAGAGTATTTTATCAGTCAGGGCTATTAAGAGGGATTGGGCTAAGGAAGGGGAACACTCAGATAATGTTAAGTCTTTATGTATTATAGTGTGATTATTTAAAAGCTCCATGCCAAAAATATCTCAGGGGGGATTGTGGAAATATTCTTGTTTTGAATCTGTATACTTCTTATATTCCAAATACTTCATGTCCTTTCCTATATTTCCCACCATATATATATATATATATATATAGTGACATATTGTCTCATCAGTTCCTTCCATTTCTAGTGATATATATGCCAATCACATTCTTTTGCAAAGGATATCATCCCAAACAATGTATTTTCGATCAGGTTCTTTTACATATTCCAGTCTCCAAAATTGGAGGCTAGAAACAGAATGTCCAACTGAATTAAAATATCTTGCCACACTAGATCCTTCATCATGTATCCATATCTTACTCTTGTGTTCACTGATTCTAGTTCTTAAGTCTCTTGAGGTCTTGCCCACATACATGCTGTCACATGGGCAAAGAATGATGTACACAACATGGCCTGTATTACAGGTGATGTAGTGTCTCATGTAGTATCTCCTGTTAGTAAATGGATGTTCAAAAAAAAGTCTTGTTCCTTGTATTTCCACATAGAAAGCAATGGTTGCACTGAAAACTTGTGTTTTTTAGAGGACCTAATAGCAATTGTCTTGGTTGCTTAACCTCAATCTTGTGTGCAGTATCCTTAATGGTCCTATTTCTCTTCGAAGCTATTAGTGGGGGTTCTCTAAACCTCCTATTCTCAATGTCTCCTGCTTGTACAATATGCCAGTTCTCCTTAATAATCTTGCTAATTCTGTTTTTCAAATGTGTATAATTAGTAGAAAACACTATCCTATCTGATATTTGTTTGTTGCCACCTGTAAGTAATACTTCCCTTTGTATATTATCAATCTCTTCACATGCTTGATGTACTAACCATGTCTTGTATCCTCTGTTACAGAATCTTTGTGCCATGTCTTTAGCTACCCTTTTGTATTCAACATCCTCACTGCAATTTCTTTTAGCTCTCATGATTTGGGCTTTTGGTATGTTCTTCAAATTTGGGTCATGAAAATTTGTGTAGTGAAGGGTTGTAGTCCTTTACATGGGTTTCCTGTATAAAGTAATCACTATTCCTGATGCCGTTTTATATATCTCTAAATCTAAACATGGAACTCTAGTATGATCCCCAGTCATAGTAAATATTAAGCTTGTATTTCTGCTGTTTGGGTATCTTTCAAATCCATTTAGGTCATCTCTAGTGCCCTTCCACATGACCAGGATGTCATCAATAAAACAACTCCAGAACAGAACATTCTGGAAAAACAGATTACTGGCCACATCCAAGACATGTGTCTTTTCAAATTCATACATATACATGTTGGCGTACGATGGGTCCATTGTGCTCTCCATCACAGTTCCTCTGACTTGGAGAAAAAACTGATTCTCAAATGTGAAGTAATTCTTTTCTAATACTACTTCTGCTAATTGCCTCAAGAATTCACTCGGTGGATGTTTATCTGTCCTATTGTTTAATGCTCCAGTCAATGTTTCTAGTCCTTCATCATGTTGGATGCTCGTTTATAAGTCCTTAATGTCAAAAGTCACCAAAAATATTTAATCCCAATCCCAATCACCATTATTTATGTCTCTCAGCATTGTAATAATATGATAGACTTATTTTCCACTAACATCTTTCAGCCATCCCCTTTTTTTCCCTAAAGTCTATTTGTTTTTGTACTCATTTAATTTATTTTTTCATTTACACCATATGTCTCCATTTCTGTCTCCTTCCCACACATTTGTCACCTTTCAGCCTTCTTACTAGGCCCTGTTAATTAGTCTCCACCTGGGAACTTCCCCAGCTCTTTCACTCCCATTATGCTTTATCTTTCCCATCATCACCTTTGTGTTTCACAGATTCTCTCTTAATCTTATCATTTATCACTTCTTCTCCCTGAGCCTCCCCTTTCTTCTTTCTCCACATATCTCTCTCTCTCATTTTACCTCTCCTCTACACTAACTTGTTTTTTTTTCTCTTTTAGATATTTCCTGAAGAAGACCTAAGGTCGAAACGTAGATTTTTAACTCTATTTTCTATTTTCAGTGTGCATTTAATATAACCGTTTTGTTTTGCTTTTAGACCACATGCTGACGCAGCGCCTTGTTTTTTGGTTTTTACAAATTGTAATAATATGTCCAGTATCTATGGTAGTTGATATATTTTGACAAAGGTTCTAATATAGAATTAAGTCCTGAGATCATAGGGCGTCCAGGAGGTCTGTATGGATCTTTATGGATTTTTGGCAATACGTAGAATAGAGGAATTCTAGGATTCTTGCGTCAGTGGCTCAGTCGATAACACACTCACCTCTGAGGCCTGGGAGATCAGAGGGCTGTGGGTTCAGTTCCCACATCTGGCACTTGGGTTAATATCCCAATACTGACACTGTAGTGCAGCATGAGGGGGGTGCTGCACTTCTGAGGTGCCGTCTTTCAGATGAGACATTAAACCGAGGCCCCATCTGCCTGGATTGGTGGTAGTTCAGGTGGATGCTAAAGATCTCGTGGTACTTATTGAAAAAGAGTAGGGGAATTTCCCTAGTGTCCTGGCCAAATTTCTCCCATTCACTAAAAATACCAACAACAGCTTAATCTGGTTCAATTTCAGTTGCTTACCATCTGTATCCCCTCTCCCCCCGTTCTCTCCTGAAAAAGGGACTTCTAGGCCCAGTGGGCTTACCGGATCAATAAAATTCAATAAATAAATAAAATTCTTATTCAACAACATGTTTGCTTCTGCCTCAGCTATCCACCCCATCGTTACACCCAGATTTATAATTTCTTCTATCTCTGGTCTTATTTCCTCTGTTGGTCTCATTCAATTGGTATATATCTCTCAACATCCCTTAGCTGACTCATACAATCCTCTCTGTGTTCTTCATATTTCCACAGTACCACCACCCCTCCCTTATCAGCCAGTTTGATAATAATGCTTCAGTCCCTTTCCAATGCTTCCACTGTTTCTCGTTCTTTTCCCTCCCTGTCCCAACTCCTGCATGTGTGGGAATGGCTGGTGACACTGTGCAGAGGCTACTCAACTGCTGGGCTGTCCCAAAATGTTTCACACATGACACAAGCCTTTATTTGACAGGACAACACAGAAAAAAAATATGGTCCTGTCAGACTCCTGCTTGTGTGGGAAATGGCTGGTGACACTGCTCTGACAGTGCTTTGGGATGGTTACACAAGTGACTTCCTCAGCATCTCACAGTATGCCAGTATCCCTGCTGAGCTGAATAAGCTCAGTCATCACTCTACTCTCAACTTATTTTATTCTTTGTAACCAGTTAAGGCCCACTGGGCTCAGGTGCCTGTTTTCAGGGGTGACCTGGGACCAGTTGGGAGGTTAAGTGACTTGCTCAGTCATACAGTATGCAAGAGGAGGTTGTAGGAATCGGTATCAAACCCAGGTCTGTCTGCTGGATGTCCCACCAAGTTCATTCACAGCACATTACTCTAACCTCTAGGTTATACTGCCAAGCAGCCAGCTTCAAGTGCCAAGACAACTAAGTGCCAGTGCAGTGGAACTTAACTTGAATTGACCTTCTCTGTTCTTGCACTGCAGCACTTGTGCTTTTCTGTCTGGTGCTGTACTGTGCCACTGTTGTGCATTGGGGCTAAATAATGCTATCTCCCACTGCCCCCCCACACAGTCTGCCTCCACTAGCATCTTGCCCTTTGTTTGGCAGCCAGCTTCTGTTGTTGGGAATGAGGCAGTCCCCCCCCACCCCCCACACACACACACAGTCAGTCCCTGGCCCACATCCAGATCCTTTCAGGGCTTTTTTGTTTGTTTGTTTAGTTTTTCATGTTATTTTCATTGGTGGTGTGGGTGGAGAAAGTAATTGATCCGAAGAGACCCGTTGTTTCTCTTTCCATCCAACCACTCGCTCCCCCACTCCCCAGTCTATGGCCCACATCCCTCCCAAGTCCCCACCTGACCCTCTCAGTTATTTTTTTTATGTTCTTTTTTTTTCCTTTTGTTTTCAGGTGCCTGTGGAGGATGTTAAGTGGTGGTCTGACTCCACATCCTCCACACAGAGACCCTTCCCTTCCCATCCAACCACTTGCTCACTGAATGATTCCAGAGCTCTTCTCTCCTCACCGACTCAACTCAAATGGAGCTGAGGAAAGTTGTACATTCCAGCTATAGTAAACTGGAGCATCTGAAGTGTCAACTCACCAGCTGTCTGCTGACCTGTCACATGACAGGCAGGAGCTGAAAAGTACCCAAAAAAATGATCAGAGATCCGAGCTGATCTGAGCCAAGCCGGCAAGGTTCAGCTTGGGTCTCATGGAAACTGAGCCAAATGTGCTCAGAATGGCTCAGTTATACCCCCCCCCACAGGTGCAGCTCACCTCTAGCTTACACAGCATAGAACCACTAACAAATGTGTGGCTAATGACAAACTTGCTTAAGCTGCCCTTCAATTAGGCCATACTGCCACTAACCTTGAGGGAATGCTGAAAGACAATCACAGGGCTTGATACCAGTATTCCTCCCATTAAAACAGTTATTTACTTTACCCATCAATAATAAAAAACATACAATAGTTAGAGACATGCACCCGAATGAGTAATTCACAGAAATGGCTGGATCTCAGTCCTGTCATTAAGTCTGGGGTGTGAAGTGGCACGTAATGTAAAAATCCAAAAGGATTCTCCTTGTAACAATAATTGCTTCTGATAGCCACCTTAAGGACCAATGAAAACCTTTTCTACCCCACAAATTTCCAATCATGAGGTTCATACTATGTTCTCATACTAGGTAGTAGAACTGAAGAAGGCTTGTAGCTCATCTTAACCATTCCCCACAATCATGGGCCTAGTTGTTTTTTGTGGTCAAAATCCAGCTGTCTAATAGGTTTTCAAAGCTATTTTCAGATTCAACATTCACTACATTTTCAGGAAGTATATTCCATAATCTCCCAGTTCTATTTAAGAAGAAAAATGCCTACTATTATTTCTGGCTGTGTCTATTCTGACCTGCAACCTGTGCCCTCTTAGACCTGCTGGCTTGTCTTGAAATGTTATGCCGATTTCTCTCATCAAGCTTGGATCCTTCACAAATTTATAGAATGTCAACATATCTCATCTTATTCTTCTTTGTTTTAAAGAAAACAAGCCAGTGTTTTGTAGTCTAATGTCATAAATTTTGTTTTGAAATGGTCCCACCATTTTCATGCATCTCCTTCGAACCTTCTCCACCCTATCATTTTCAGCCTGTGTATATGGACTCCAAAGTTGGAATGCATAGTCCAAATGTCATCTTATATAAGTTTTATACACAGGCAACATAAATGCCATATTTTTATTTGTAAAGCTCCTTTTAATGTTTCTTATCATTAGATTAGTTTTCCTGATTATGTTTGTTCTATGTTCCTTAAATAATAGCCTGTTGTCAACAAGAATGCCACAGTCCTTCTCTAATGTAGTAATCCTTAGATTTTTTCCATTTAATGTGTATGCCTGAGCTGCATTGTGTATCTCCAGGTGCATAGCTGCACATTTGTCTATACACAGGTGCATCCCATTCCTCATAGTAGCCCAATTTTCAATTTCTTTTAAATCCTCCAGCATATCTGCCCTTTGTTGTTCATTTGATACTGGTCCCCCAATTTTAATATCATCAGCAAACTTAATGACCTTGTTTTTATTATTCAGATGAAGATCGCTTTTATATAGTAGGAATAATACAGGGCCAAAGCTGAGCCCTGTGGCACCCCACGGATCACACCAACCATATCCGAATATTCCCCTAGTATTCTTACTTTCTGTACTCTGTTATTATGCCAGTTTTGGATCCATTTATTTAATTATTTATTTTTGTTTACTGGGGAAGTCACACTAGACATCCATGTGCCTATTTTCAGGTGCGACTCGGGAGAGTTACAGACTTGAATTTTACAGGTACAGTGACTAATACAACTTTTACATACAGTGAAGTGACTAATACAGTGTCTACATACAATGGGGCAACTAGTATGGTTTTTACATACTGTGAAGTATCAGTATACATAGAGGAATGACAGTCAGAAGTAAACAAAAACAACACATGAGCCCGGGGGTGGTTACAAGTGGCCAAGGGGAATCGCAAGCAAGGCCATACATAGACAAGTGATTGAGTCAGATTTACATGCAATGGGAATGCAGGCGATACTAGTAAGGTAACCCAATTTGTTATTGGTTGACCAGGTCACCAGGAAAGAAAGTGCGGTGGTCCCAGGGAGCGCAGAGGCCCGCCGTGCCAGCATAGTGTGGGACGAGGCTACGAAGTGCAAGGGCAGGTGGAGGGACCCTTCAGGAAGTTCCAGAGGGAATTTTTAAATCCAGTGTGGGAGGGGGTGACCCATGTAGTGGCTGGGAAAGAATTCCATAATTTTGGGGCATAGCTGACGAAGGCCCGATCACCCACGAGGGAGTGTGTCCTAGGAACTGGACGGGAGAGGGCCGCTCTTGACCTAAGATGGTAGGTAGTGGTGTCTGGGTTGAGTAGAAGGGCAAGGGCAGCGGGGGTGGATGTTCTGACTATGTTGTCGATGAGGTTACCTATGACAAAGGTACAGTGCTTCTCCGGAGGGAGCCACTCGAGACGAGTGTAGAGGTCACAGCGATGTGTAAGGGGAGGAGCAGAAAGTGCAAAGCGGCAGATGCTGTTGTAGGTCGTATCCCATTTCGAGAGGATTGATTTTGGCATGGGGAAAAGGTCATGAGCCCATATCAGAGGTAGGGGAGGAGAAACCCCTGGCTAGGGCCACCCGAGCAGCTGGGGTGAGGCAGTTTTTTGCTCTGTAGGTGAGACTGAGTTTAGCATTCGTGGCCTTACATATGTTGCGGACATGTTGGGAGAGGTCCAGCTGGGGGTCCAGAGTGATGCCAAGATACTACCATCTGCAGGGGCAAGCTGTCAGCCACGAGGATTAGAAGGGGGGGCACAGCAGGATTTTGTTCTATTAAGGGAACTGAATAGCATAGCATGTGTTTTCTTAAGGTTGGTGGTGAGCTTGTGTGCTGCCAACCAAGAATGAATCTGCTTGAAGTCAGAGTTTAGTTGTACATTGATGGTGCCGATGTCACGTTCACTGTTTAGGATGACAAGGTCATCAGCGTATAAGGTAATTTGCCCATGGGTGGGGACAGACAACAGCTTGTTGATAAAAAGGGAGAAGAGCGTCGGACCGAGGACGGACCCTTGGGGGACCCTGCATTGGACAGTGGAGAGGTGGGAATGGGTCAGGTTAAAATTAGTGTATTGCTTCCTACCAGTAAGGTAATTGAGGAGCCAGGCATGGGCAGGGTTAGAGAGTCCAAGGTCAAGAAGAGTGGAGCTGAGGAAGGAGTGGTCTACCCTGTCAAAGGCCTTGGAGAGATCCACAAAGATTGCACCTGTGAGGTTGCCCTGGTCGGTAGCTGTGCAGATCTGCAAGGTAACCACAGCGAGGGCGGTGGCCATACTGTGCCCCTTCCTAAACCCATGCTGGGCCGGAGAGAGGAGGTTGTGTTCCTGAAGATATACACTTAACTGAGAAGCCACAATTTTCTCTAGGAGTTTGGAGGCGGCCGACAGGATGGCAATAGGCTGGTAGTTAGAGAGGTCTTTGGGGTTACCTTGTTTGAGGACAGGGGTAATTTTGGCTACCTTCCAGAGTTCCGGGATGACACCAGCTGTTAATGAGGAGTTAAAGATGTGAGTTAAGGGCCAGACAAGGAGATGGGCACCTAACCTGAGCAGTTTTGGCTCCAGGTTATCGTGTCCTGCACCAGTGTGAGGGGAGAGGCTGGCAAGCAGCCTCTGGGTCTCTGCAGTGGATACTAGTTGAAGGAAGAAGGAGGGCTGGATCTCAGGTCCAGGTCGAGAGGAGCTGTTGGAGTGGGGTTCGGGTGGGTGAGCGTTAGGGGATGCGGAAGCGGCTGGGGCAGGGGATGGGGGGCTGTTCGGAGAACATTGAGTTAAAGGTATTAGAGATAGTGCGTGGGATGTTGCAGCTAACCCTGTCTATTAGAAAGTCCATGGCTTGTGCTCTGGCAGAGCTCCCCACTGCAGTTCTAATGTTCTGCCAAAAACTCCTTGGGTTGCTGGCTGAGGCGAGTAGAGAGGATCGGCAGTACTCACTTTTGGCTGATCTGATGGCTTTTTTGCAGGTGTTTCTAAGGCGCCTGTAGGCGGTGAGGTCATCAGAGCTGTGGGAGGCTTTGTAGGTTTCCTAGCATTTGTCCCTGAGTTTCATTAGGGAGAAATCTACTGTCTATCCCAATCTTCATCATTTTCTTAACTAGACAACTGTGTGGTACTTTATCAAAAGCTTTCATAAAGTCCAAGTAGATTATATCCATTGGAATAGCATTATTAACATTCTTACTAATATATTTGTAGAAGCACAATAGGTTAGTATTGCAGCCCCTATTCTTTTTAAAGCCATGCTGTTGAGAATCATCCCACCCTAGCATTCTTATGTTCTCCTTAGTTTTATTTTTTATTGCTGTTTCAGCTAACTTTCCCTTTATGGAGGTTAAACTCACTGGCCTATAATTTGATAGTGTTGATTTCACACCTTTTTTATACAAGGGGATTACCGGGACTTGCCCCCAATCCATTGGGACTTACCTAGTTCATAATGATTCATTTATTATATCAGTTAGTGGATACTGAATACATTTGGCTAAATGTTTAATAAGCATAGGACTTATCTGATCAGGGCCAGCTGATTTGTTTACTTTTAACTTGCTTATTAGATCCTTTAATTACATCGCACTGACTGTCATGTGTAGTCGTTCATAAATATTTTCTTTCGCATCTATATCACCTTCATCCTTAACTTCATACACAGTACTGAAATAATTATTAAAAGTATTGCCATTTCTCTTGGTTCTTGTATTTCTTTACCTTCTACAATTATGCTAATCATTTGATTCCCTCTTATATTTTCTGCATTTATTTATGCAAAGAAGCTTTTTCCATTATTCTTCCTGCTTACTATATTAAATTCTGCTTTACCTCTTTCTATCCTTATTGTTTTCTTTAACTCTTTCAAGATTCTCTTATAATATTCTATGTTTGTTGCCTTGTTAACTTTTTTCATTCCATCGTAAGCTTTCTTTTTTAATGCACAAAGTTTTAATATTTTATTTGTGCACCAGACCGGCCTCTTGCCCTTTCTGTTATATATTTTCTTTATTGTAACATAATGTTTTTCTAGGTTTAGCAGTTTATTTTTTAATAGGGGCCCACGTAGAATTCACACTTTTACCCTCAAATTCTTTTATCCAGTTCCATTTTACCATTTCATGTAGGATTTTTCTGAAATCAGCCTTCCTATAGTTCTTAACTGTAGCTGAACCTTTCACTCTATGCAAGGACACCCTTTAAGTAGTAAACTCTATTATCTTATGATCACTGCTTCCCAGGGTCTCCCTTATCTTGATTTTACTGATCACATCTTCTGTGTTTGTTAACAAGAGGCCTAGGATGTTCTCACATCACGTGGGTATATATATCAATTGATTCAATCTAGAAGTTATCATATCAACAAAATTACTATTGTGGTGGTTATTAACTTGTTTCCAGTCAATGTGTGGGTGGTTGAAATCGCCTGTTACTATAATGTATTTTTCTAGTTCCATCCTTCCAATCTCATTTTCTAGAATATCATCCATCTCTCTGCTGGTCCCAGGAGCTCTATAGTATAGTCCCAAATATATGTAATTATCAGCTGTCTCTTGTAGTTCTAGCCACAGAGAATCGTTATGTACCTGAGTTTGGTTGTTATACAGTCTTGCTTTTATGTTTGATTTAATGTACACTGCCACTCCTCCCCCTCTCTTACCCACCCTTTCCCTTGAGAATAATTGAGATCCACTAATTTCCCAGTTCCAGTCCATGTCTTGCTCCCACCAGATCTCAGTTATCATGCATCTATCCACCATTTTTGTTAGTAGTAGCACTTCTAATTCTGACTTTTTATGCTTATTTAAATATCTGGCATTCAGGGTCCAAATCTTCAGCTCATTACTCTTTTTCTTCTTTTGTGTTCCAGATTTTAATATATTACTGCCATTGGATGTGTTTCTTGAGCACTGTATATCTTTACCCCTCTCCCCCTACTGGTCAGTTTAAAACCTGTTTAACTACTCCTTTAGTGTAAGTCCTAATTTCCTTCTGCCTTTTTTGCTTAAATGTAGACCATCATTACAATAGTAATCCTGTCTGCCCTGGAATTCCTCCCAATGTGCTATTCATTCTATCCCTTCCAGGCATGTCCACTGTCTCAGATGATTATTGATTCCTTTTAACTTTTCCTCATAATATCTACCTTCTTTAGGTACCAGGAGAATCTCTGAAAAATAGACTTTACAGTTTAGCCAATTAGCCTCTTCCCAGATATCCCTAAATTCCCTTTTTATCGTAGTTGTAGTTTGGTTTTGCAAATTATTGACAACCACATGTAGGATTAATGTCATAGACCCATCCTTTTCTTTAAAAATGTCATTTAGCATCATTCTAATATTCTCAGTCTTGGTCCCTGAAAAATAGATTGATGTGACGTGCCCTTTACTGGCACTTGTTGTATATCTATCTATCTATATATTTAATAATAGAGTCACCCAAGACATAAACCATTTTCCCTGCTGTCCCCTTGTTCATATCTTGCTCTACTTCTGTAATTTCCATCTCCTCTTTCGGCCTTGTCCTTGATGGTTCTGCTGATATTTCTCCCATTTCCACTGAGTTCTCCCCTTGAGTCCCTTTTGTTTCCCTAACTGCCCTCCCAGCAGTTTGTATTTGGGCAGCATTACTGTTTACTGGTTCCTGCGTAAGATCTACATTCCCCTGCACAGGACTCGTACTTATAGTTATATTATTATTTATGGCCTGAGAGTTAAATTCATTGTCAAGGCTTGATTCCAAGATATTGGGAGTCTGTGCTTGTGTAATACTTGTGTTATCCTGAATAGTAGTTACTGACACATTTTCATTTGTTTTTTCAGTATTTGATGCATTTATTGTGTTTTGTTCTGCAGTCATCTCTACATTGAGCTGCAGTAATGGCTCATAATGATTTTCAAGAGGGAGTGTAAATCCCATGCCTCTCCTCCTTCCATTTGCTCTACTTCCCATTTTGATTCATCTTGATCAGGGTCTCTCCCTCTTTTTTTACTCTCATATGATGTTAACTTGCCACCATTATTGATATGTGTCCTATCACATGCTCTGATTCCTGTAACATCCTATTCTGTCTTAATGTTACAATCATCATTCTGCTTCCAGCAGTTTCTGTTTTAATTATTTTATTTCATTACACTCCCTACAGGTATATATTAACATTTCATGTGCTACCTCCATACTAAATTTGTTGCACACAATACATCTGATGCCTATCATACCTCCCTCAAGTCTTACTACATTGGAGTCCTTTGCTCCGTTTCTTACCTTCTCCCCTTTATTTTGTTCCTTTTCCTCTGCTGCTTCTGTGGACACCTGACATGCAACAAATGCGCAGCATGTGTCTTAGAACGCAGAGCTTGTATGTGCCATGCGCTCGAGACTCACCCCACTCTGCTCCCCACTTGTTCGAGGCATCTGATTTATCCCCAGCAAAACCAAGAAGTCAGGTCTGGGTCACGTGACCTCTCAATAGCATGGTTCATTGTATTAACGGTAAAATCAGTCTTAAAATTACTGGTCTGCTTGTCCTGCACTTGTAGGGCATTTTTACGCTGTCTAGAGATTCCTGCAATACAAATTTTTGTTCCCTCAAAGATGCTTTAGTCTCCTGTTGGCTGCTTCCTTCCTCAGCAGGAACAGCACAGGATGTGATGCAATTTTGTAGTCTCTAATTGCTCAAAGGACTACAATCCCTACACTGCCTCACACTTATCCCCACAAAATATGTACACTAAGCAGCACTTTAAAACACAAAATGAACAGCAGCAATTGCAGCCTGATCTACCTCACCACCACAGTGGGTAGTCATGCAGCTTGAGGTCCACAAGTTAGTGGCAGTATGACCTAGTTGAAGCACTGCTTAAGCTAATTTGTCATTAACAACACATTTGTTAGTGGTTCTATGCTGTGTAAGCTATCATCTATGGAACAAACTGTCTGTCTTGAACTGCAATACAGTTTCAGCATTCCCACAAAGTTAGTGGCAGTATGACTTAACTGAAAAGCTGCTTAAGCAAGTTTTTTTCATTAACCACATAGCTTTTAGGGGTTTCATGCTGTGTAAGCTAATCTCCATTAAATAAACTGCCTGTGTTGATCTGATTATTATCGTCGCGATTTTCCATTTTGTTCGGTATGTAATTATCTAATTAAGGTTGGGTATAAACTAAGGTTATGCTGGTCTGCACTTTTATCCTCTTGAAAAAGCACATGCACTTGAAACATTGAGAAGTTTTTTACCACCCTGTTACAGCACTTACTGCACCTGTTTGCTGTGTTAAGTCCCGAATAAAACATTTGTTCTTCATCTTTTGAGTGGACACTCAGATTATCGTGGTAAGTGAGTTGCATCTTTTTTTTTGTTTGTTTTCTCCATAATATCATGTTATCAGTCTCATCGCTCTCGTTCTGTATGGCCACTTTGTGTTTTTTTTTGGTATAGCCACATTTTATCCTACCTCCACTGAAAATATGTTGTTGGAAATCACCATTCTTTTACTTTATCAAAGATGGCCATGGTTCCTACCCAGAATTGCTAAAGTTAGCAAACTAGTTCTAATATGGACTCTGTGGGCAGTAATGCAGCAGGATTTGTCACTTGCTGAATGTTGTTTTCTCTCAAGGCTACCACTTTGGCTACCAAGGCCCATTACTACCTAATGTAATGGAACAGCCATGTCTCCAAGCCCAGAAACTTTTGGGATGGTAACAAGGAGTTCCTCAATAGTTCCCTCAGTGACCCCATTACCCTTATCCTGTCACTTCTAGGCCACCCCATGCAAAATAAAACCAATGCCTTATACCCCACTTTACTAGCCTTCCCTTACCAAGCCATCCTCCCACAGCCACCAAGCCAAATGATGAGGGCACCCCACCTCATGTCCATATTTCCCTCTGCAGCATGCATCTCCAGTAGGAATGGGAGAACCTCAAAAGGTTCTGAGGTTCTTTTTTTAATTTATTTATTATGTTTTTTTTTGCCCCTTGCTCTGAGGCTATCTGCCACCTTCCTGCACCTACCTTGCCCTCCGATTGCCACCACCCTCCACTGTCACTGATACTCCCTGGCTTTCCCTCCAGAGTGGGGCCATGGCACCCCTGTCTGCCCGTCTACGATGGGGAAAGGTGCCGGATACCCGGCACTGCCTCCCTGGCTTCCTCCCCAGGGTAGGGTTCAGGGCTCACAGCGGCCCACATCACTGTAATTAAGTCCATGGTATGGTGGAGTGGTGGAGAGCCATACAGGCCAGGCATAGAGGTGGCATCATGAATCAGGCTCAGGAATTTTTTGTATGCCCACTGAGGAGCCGGACATATACTGATGTCAAGGCACTGAAGTGCAGATGTCCGCCGGCTCCCCCCTTGTAAATGCCCGCACCCTGCCAAACACCCAGCCTCCACTGGGTGTCACTGCAGTGCGGTGCATGTCCCTCACCCACCCCGAAGGAAGGAGAACTGTCGCAGGACGCTCAATCCTTCCTTCCCCCAGCCAGCCCCCAGCATCCCGAGTCCGTTCCTGAACCCGGGTCGCCAGCGCGGCACCAGGTGTGGCGTCCAGTGCCTCAACCCTCATCTCTACTGAGACAGCAGGTTCTGAGGTTCTAAAAGGTTCTGATAAGCTAAAAAGGTTCATGTACTTATCCAAACCTTATCTGAACCTCTTATGACCTTTGTTGTTTTATGGTAACTATACATGTTAAAAAAATATTTTAAACTGTTTTTAGTCAACATATCTGTAGAAAAAAACAATTAAACCACTGTTTAATATCTAATCACTCTTCTGTTTCTGACATTTAAGAAAGTAATACTAATACTGTGTATAAGTTATATTATTAACAGTAGTGATTACTATTTCTCAACAGGTAACAGGCAGACACCAGATGTGTTTTAGACAGTTAAGTGATGAAGAAGAAGCCATGAACACAAAAAACAGCAACAGGCTAGAGCAGAGGGTAGCCAGTCAGAGAGACAGTAAGCCAGCTACCACTTTAAGACTGTAGTCTGTTACTAACCCCCCACCCCCACAATTAGGGGAAAACCAGAAGTAGTCTACCAGCATTGAAATCAATATGGTTAAGGCACATTTACCAGAAATGACTGCTTAAAAAAAATGAGAAAGTGACTGTGATGACAAGAAAGTCACAGATCAGATCTTTAGTTTGTAAATAAAGTCTCCTGAGTCTGATTTTTTTAGAAAGAAATAGTGGCCAAGATATTCAAAAGGGTTGCGCCCCAGTGCAATATTCAAACGGGAATTGTGCCGGAGCGCATCAGTAATGTATGCGGTGCAGGTGGGGGGGGGGCATGCCCATGCATACTCTGCACATCTCGATATTCAGCCCAGGATGTGCTGAGTCCATGCATGTGCAACCCCTACTTGCGCTGCAGATAGTTGATCCAAAACAAAAAGGAACAACGGCTGGCCACCCACAGGTGAGCTGCCATATTGCAGGGCACAACACGGCAGCTGCCACCTGTAGGTGGCCACCCGAGCTCTGGCTGCACCTTGCAGTGCTCCCTCCATGCTCAATCACTGGCATTTGTAAAATATAATAACTTCTGATATCCCTGGTGGTCCAGTGGACTGCTGTCAGCCTGATCATGGGCTTGAGTATAAATGAAGTAAATTCCGATAACCCTGGTGGTCCAGTAGTCCACTATCAGCCCGATCGTGGGCTTGAGTATAAATAAAGTAAATCCAATATCCCTGGTGGTCCAGTGGACTGATGTTAGCCTGATCACGGACTTGAGTGTAAATAAAGTAAATCCAATATCCCTGGTGGTCCAGTGGATTGCTGTTAGCCCAATCACGGGCTTAAGTATAAATAAAGTAAATCCAATATCCCTGGTGGTCCAGTGGACCGCTGTCAGCTCAATCGCGGGCTTAAGTATAAATAAAAGTACTTCTATTATCCCTGGTGGTCCAGCGGACTCCTCTACCCACCCGCCCACTAAGTCCCACTGCCCTGCTCCCCCCCGGTCAGCAGCGGGTGGCAGCACCCCACCCGCCTGCCGCCCGCCGACTGACACCATAGGTAGGGCTGTATGCCCATTGATCCACAATGGGTGTGAAGTCCATACCGTACTACACATTCCAGATATGTGCATTGCATTTCTGGACTGTGTAGTATGGTATGGGCTGCATGCCCATTGGCCCACGCTGTGGACCAATGAGCGTACAGCCCTACTGTATACAGTCAGTTGGTGGGTGGTGGGGCATCTTGCTGGTGGGGAGTTGCCACCCACCACTAACTGGGGGGAGCAGGGTGGTGGGGCTCAGTGGATGGATGGGGAGGGAGGTACCACTGGACCAACAGGGATGGATTGGTGTGTAATATTCTAAAACTTACGCCTGTGATTGGGCTGGACGTGGTCCACTGGACCACCAGGGATATAGGACTATTCATTCTAATACTAATGCCTGTGATCAGGCAGTGGGGCACTCTGCCGCTTGTGCAGGGGACGTCGGTCCCCGATGGCTGCAGCCTGGCAGGGTGCCATTCACAAGTTGCCGGGGATCGGCACACCTGCATGCAAATGGGGCCATAATAATATTCAGATGGCCCCATTTGCACCTTGTATGCATTATGGGCCCATTTGCATATGCACTTTTGAACATTGTGGTTGATGCACCTAGTGCAATGGCACTTTCGTTAGCGCATCCCCCTGTCCCTCTCTGGCCACTTGCACTGATGCAGTGCCACAGCACCATGCACTTTGTGGGTGGCCATAGCACAGCACCATTGAATATCACCCTGTCAGTGCCCTGGCACATCCCAGTTGCGCTGCACCTAGGCTTGTGCCACAGCCTTGTGCAGTCTGAATATTCCACCCATAGAGTATACAGTATCACAGTAATGTCAACAATATTAAAAAGTTCACAAAAATTTGGAACACTAGATTATAAGGAATCTAACCCATGATGAGGAGGAAAAGTGCAAAGTCAGAAAGGTACAGGAACTGAATAATAGTGAGTAGGTAGTGGCAGCGGCACTAGGAATGATCCTGGGTCAAACTAGGGTATGCCGCAGAAGAAAGGTGGGAGTCAGTAACAAAACCCAGCAGGTTAGCTAGTGGTGGATGTGGTGTTAGAAGGTTATGGGAGGTAAATAGTGAGGGTGTTAAAGGGGGGTAGGAAGACAGGAGAGACAATAAGGGAGGTAGTAGGGGAGGGGGCATAGGCAGTGGAATACAGCATGCAATCTGGGTCTGGCCAAGCTTTCAGGGAGCTAGTGTCCATAGATGGCTAGAGGTGGCAGAAGCACTACTCAGGGGGAGTGATGAATTTTCTTAGCTTGGTTTTGAAGTGCCTAAGGCTTGTGTGGCTGTTAGCAGAGAAAGGGAATGCACTGAGCCAGGAGGGAGACCTTACCTCAAAGGCTCGCTTTCCCAAGACTGTTTTTCTGAAAGACACAGCTAGTGCATGTTTAGTGACACTTCTAGTGGCATGCTCAGCCGGGGCTGGTCAGAATAAGGTCTGTAGAGAAGGAGGTGCAAGACCAAGGAGCGCCTTCTGCCCTAGAATGCAGGAATGCAGCTTGATCTGGTCTTGGAGAGGGAGCCATTCTGTCCTAATATTAAGATCGCATGTATGTGTAAGGTGAACAGCACCGAAGACAAATCTGTAGGCTGTATTGAGGTAGGTCTGTATTCTGCTAAGACTGGTGTCTGTGGCAGCAGCATATACCACATTTCCATAGTCAAGTATTGGTAAAATTGTACCTCTAACCAACTGGAGCCTTGCCTCAGTTGTAAGGCAAAACTGAACCCTATAGAGGGCACCTAGTTTCCCGTTAGAGGCAGTGATGAGATTGGATACGTGCTCATCGAAGGAAAGGACTTCGTCAATGGTGACTCCCAAATATCGGAATGAGGACACCTGCTCAAGGATGGAGAGATAGTTCTTTATGTTGCATTGTAAACATAGGAGTTTGGATAAATGCACATTCCACTTAAATACACATTTTCATGCTGCAGAACAGGTGTGCATTTACACAGATTCCACTGTATAAGTATTATTAAAGGAAGATTTACAAGGCCATAGAGTTGCATATTTTCAATCTTTCTCCAGTCCAACCTGATCTGCCTAGATTTCTTAACCTGGGATATCAACATACAAGGGTACACAATCTACAGGAGGGAGAGGGAGGGCAAAATAAAGGAGGAGGAGCTCTCTACATAAGGGAAAGAATCAAAGCAACAGAACTAAAGGGTGAACAGGTAGAGGAGGAGGCACTGTGGGTCACCCTGGAGACAGGAAATAGCACCACAATCTGCACAGGGGTTATTTTTCAGACCCTCATCTCAAGGAGATGCAATGGACAAGGACATGATAGAAGGAATCCTTAGAATGGCAGAAAAGGAAGAGATATTGTTGATGGGGGACCTGAATATGTCAGATGTTAACTGGACCACCTTTGCTGCAGCCACATCAAAGAGTAGGGTCATTCTCGATGCCCTACATGGGGCATACCTCAAACAGCTAGTGTTGGAACCCACTTGGGAGGGAGGGAGCAATCTTAGACTTGGTACTCTCAAACGGGGATGTAGAGAGGATCTCAGATTTAGAATTGGGTAGCCATCTGGGAACAAGCGACCACCAAACAATGTGGTTCACAATAAACACAGCTGCAGAGTCAAGCCTTACAAAACCAACGGTGTTGGACTTTAGGATGGCTGACTTTGGCAAAATGGGAGAGTGCCTCAGAAAAGCGCTAGCAAACAGGCAAGAAGGAGAGGTGGAAGAACAATGGGGAACAATCAAAACTGTCATCACAGAGGCAACAAGCCTTTGTGTAAAGCAAATCAACAAAACAAAATGAAGGAAAAAGCCACTATGGTTCTCAAAAGAGGTTGCAGGGTAGGTTAAGGAGAAAAGGATAGCATTCAGGAAATATAAGGAAACACTGAAGGAGCAGGACAGAGAATTACATCAGTTAAAGCAGAAGGAGGCAGAGAAGGCAGTCAGTATAGCAAAGGCCCAGACTGAGGAAAAGATAGCCAGCTCTGTCAATAAGGGGGATAAAACCTTTATATGTACTTTAGGGAGCAAAGAAAGACCAAGGGAGGGATACTGAGTCTAAATAAAGGGGAGGAAATATGGGCAGAAGGTGATAGTGAAAAGCAGGGATACTAAACGATTACTTCTGCTTAATATTCACAAAAGAAAAGGAAGGGGAGGTACCTAAATCAAACAATAGAAACACTCTGGATAGGAGGGTTGATGCCAGTCCATTCACAGAAGAAAGGGTTCTGAGGACCCAAGGCAGCATGGATTCACAGTGGAAAGGTCATGTCATATGAATATAACAGGTTTCTTTGACTGGGTGACCAAAGTCGACCAGGGTGGAGCTGTGGACGTGGCCTACCTAGACTTTAGCAAGGCATTTTACACAGTCCCAAACAAAAGGTTAATAAACAAGTTAGCCAGCCTTGGAGAGGGTCCCAAAATGGTAGTCTGGGTAAAATATTGTCTGGACAACAGGATGTAGAGGGTAATAGTAAATGGAGTCCACTCTGAAGAAAGGGGGGTTACCAGCTGGGTACCGTAGGGTTCAGTACTGGGACCAGTCCTCTTTAATGCTTTTTATAAGTGACATTGTAGCCTGACTGGAAGGAAACTTATGTCTCTTTGCAGATGACACAAAGATTTGCAACAGGATTGATACACAAGGTGGGGTGGAAAGAATGAGAAGGGACTTGGCAAGGTTGGAGGAATGAGCAAATGTATGGCAGCTTAGATTCAACACAAAGAAGTGCAACTTAATGCACCTGGGAAACAAAAATCCAGGGGACGAGTACACAATGGGGGATGAGATACTAACAACAACAAAAATGGAAAGGGACCCTGGGGGTAGTCATATCAGATGACCTAAAGGTGGGCAAGCAATGTGAGCAGGCAGTAAAGAGGGCTGGGGGATATTGGGATGCATAGGGAGAGGCATCACCATTAACAGGAAGTTGTTGTCCCTCTGGACAGACAGTTGGTGAGACCCCATCTGGAGTACTGCAGGCAGTTCTGGAGACCCCATCTCCACAAGGACATAGGCAGGATGGAGGCTGTCCAGAGGAGGGCAAGTAAAATGGTGCAGGGTCTACAACAGAAGCCATATGAAGAGAGACTAAAGGAGCTTAATATGTATACCCTCAAGGAAAGAAGGGAGAGGGGGGACATGATGGAAACTTTCAAGTATCTCAAGGGAATCAACAAAGTCCAAGAGGGTAGCATCTTTCAGAAAAAGAGATGTGCCAGAACAAGGGGGCACAATTTGAAGATAGAGGGGGGACAGCTCAGAGGTAACGTGAAGAAGTATTTTTTCACGGATAGTGTTGTGGATGCATGGAACAGCCTTCCTGAGGAGGCTGTGGAGTCAAAAACAGTGGTGAAATTCAAATATGCATGGGACAGACATAAAGCAATTCTAGTGGGGGGTAGGAGGAAGTTGGCTGTTGGTTAACTAGGATCTGAAGCTTATCAGTTAGGTAGGGAAATGGGCAGACTATGGGCCAAGCGGTCCTTATCTGCTGTCAAATTCAATGTTTCTGTGTTTCAACTACTTGCCTCAATGACTTCCACAAGACTATCATGCACTGCTGATGTCTTGGCTTGTTTCACACTAGAAGTTAAGCAATAAAGAATGAAAAAGAAATAAAGCCGCTGCTTCCATTTAAACAACAAAAGCTGACTAAACTGTTTGCTTCAGTTTGTAAAGGAGTGCCATGCATGCCACACTGAATTATATGTTTAATTCCTAGCCTAAAGGTCAAAACCTTCTAGTGCTCTGTGCCCATATCTTTAAATAAATATCCTTTTTTCAGTTTCAAGTTTATTTGTTTGACAATATTAGTCATTACAAGAAGATGAAAGGTTTTAAAACAGTAAGCAGTCATACATACTTCTACATATTCACATTTTGACACTGTAATACATGCACTTTTTACAATTTATTGATCTTAGGTAGCCAAACACTCTTTTAATAACCCTTTCATAAGCATTAACAGGAGTTTTTCCAATGATTCATATATGTTTAAATATTAAACCTTGAGCATGTTAATAAACTATGCTTCAGTTCATCCATGACATTCATACCGCATAAGCAAAAGGGCAAATGTTTCTCTTGTCCCAGAAAGCTACATTTTATAACATTACTCTTTATTTATACAATGGCAAGAATGAATGCTGCCCTCTGATTGGTCAGTCTGAGACTGGACCCATGATGTTATCCCAGTACAACATCATGGGTCTAGTCCCAGCACGAAAAAGACTGCATCAAATATTAAAAAGAATCACTCCATCACTGTGATCAGCTGCCCTACTGCCTTTCTCGACAGACACTAGGATCAGCTTTGCACTCTTTCCTCTCAAAGGTGCAACGCTTACTGACCCCCTCCCCCGCTCCCTGCAACTGTTCACCACAGGACTATTTTTATGTTGGACCCAAAATCACCTCTGAAAATCAGTCAGCAAACTACAATATTTTTTCACCATAAAACTGTCCTTACAAGCAGCTTCTCAGACACAGCTAGCAACACAGCAGTGACCATGCCGCCATGTGCGCAAACCTCACACTCCTATGCTCCCTCTAACTTGTCAGACTTTATCCCTGGCTTCCTCTATCCCTACCAACCACTTTTGTGAAAAAAAAAAAAAAAAACAATAATACATAAGCAGCAGGACTGAGTGACTAACCAATGGTATGTGAATTATTAGAAGTCTCTCAGTCCCTGCAAGTCGGTCAGCTCACCAGCTTCTTTCACGATCGTGGCTCCATGCCCATCACAGCGGCTTCCATAAACCTTGCAGACAGTGACCACAGATTGTGCATTTCACAGAAGCCACTCAGTTCTGGGAAAAAGAAAACAAAAAGTGAACTAATTGGGGGGGGGGGGGATGTCAGATATCACAGCAACAGAAGTTCAACAGGAGGGACTCGGTCATTCATGTACTACAGTCAAGCCCATCAGGATGAAGTGCAGTGTCACAGGTTTACTGCATGGCAAAAAGGATTAACTCCCACTGAAATTGCATTGTTTGCTGCAGTAACTCTACTGTAAAATTCTGCAGTGCCACACTTCATCCTGCTGGGCACCACTGTAGCTCCACTTACTGGTGGAAAAATATACTGGACTTTTTCTTTAAACATATACCTCTACATACAAAAAAATGTGGGGAAGCCCCAAATGCTTTGTTCCCCTTTTATTTCTATTCTTATTAAAAACAAGGTATTGTATAATAGCATATATGTACTCCGGGGTGTGTATAGGTGCTGGGATAATGTCATGCCTGGGGTATTGGATGCACTCGGCCTGTGGCCACGTGCCCAACCACCCCAGGCGTGACATTATCCCAGCACAGCACACACCCTGTCCTGCATTATTGCTTAAATCTCAACTCTATAATAGGTTAACAGTCAACAACCTTTTGGAGCAATAGGGAGCGTAAGATAAAGTTCTACAGCATGGCCTTCTTTGCCACAAATTTGCAGGCTGTCTGGGGTTTTACTTGTTCTAAATCAGATTGGTCTGCCTAATCTTGAATTCTTATCTTAATTTTCCTCAGATATAAGATTCAAAGGTTCTACATTTGGAAATATATTTAAGTGTATATATTATAGTGGCATGGTAGCACCATTATAGAGTTGAGCAGGGGTTTCTGTGTTACACTTCATATTTTGCAATTTAGTATCTTCACAACCGTTCAAAGGATTTGCATCAAATTTTGCATGTGCATTTGGAGGCATATCTCTTGATGTGCTGAGTTTCATTTTAGTCAGGTATGCAGATTCTTTAATGCGGACAGTGAAAAAAGTAAGAAAAAAATATTTTTTTTGTCATTGACTTGCACCCATAGTATTTAGACTTTTGGTCTGAAATTTTTAGGATAGAAAGGGCTTGGGCCATAGCAGTGCCTTTTCCTAGTTTGGTGAAAAACTATTAATCCAGGGGCAGGTAGTGGATTGGGTAGAGGTGTCAGGGAAAGGACACCCCCAGGTGGTAGGAATAATTTCTTAAATTTCTCTAGGGTCTTTCCCTCCTCCAGTAACCACTTAGCAAACTTCTCCTCAAAAGTCTCAGATAATAGTGGGCACTCATCCCTCCTGGGGTCTTTACTGTCTTTAGTTATTATCCTCCAGGCGACTTTTTCCCCTTCTGGGGCAATAGTCTGCAGCACTTTAGTGCCATCCACAGGGTCGCTACACTCCACCAAGGCCATGAAACTTTGGGGAGTTAAATCAGCCTGTCGACCCACCACCACCACAGCATTTTTTAAACATTCATCTTTAGAAAGTGTCCCTTCTACAGTGTCCTTTCTAATGCTCAAGGGAATATCCAGTGTAAGCAAGGCATTGCGGGGTTCAATCTCCTGCCTTGTACACTACCCCACCAATTCATGCACAGCCACTTCTACTGGGGTAGCCATTAACCTTTAACAATAATTCTTGATTTTGACCACCAGGGGGTGCTAATCTCAGTAGTACCTCCAAGATGTAACCCCTAGATTGCACTATCCTAACGGATACTACCCCTGCCTACATGACCAGGTGCAGGTTGAGGGGCCTGGGTACTGGAAACAAGTGCCTCCACCTGGAGGACAGGGTTAGTGGTACCATAGCTGACCTGGGTACAGTCCCTCCGGGACACTGTTAACCCCTTCTTTTCCCTTTAGTGGCCTAAATGGTTCACAGAATACACAACTGCAATTAACACCTGACAACAGTTTTAACCCCACACTTGTTGCATTTACCACCAGGGCTGGTTCAACTGGCTCAGCCCCATTTGTACAGAGGTACACCACAACCAGTTTCAATGCAAAAAGATTTAGATCTGATTTATATAATGGGCAGTAACAAGGAAGGGGGCATAATCTAGTGGTTGATTCTAGGTCTGAAAGATACAGGTTTTAAGGCATGCACTTAAAGGTCCCTGTAACACAGTCACACACATTCTGGGTACCCAGCTGAAACTACAAGCTAGCCTGAAGCATTACCTGTGGTAGGCCGGCATTGCAGCTGGTTGGAGCCCTGTGATGGAAAGGAAAACATGCATGCACTTTAACCCACAATTTGTTACAAATTAGGTTCCGATCGCAAAAAGCTGCAATTTCACATGAAGTACACTCTCAGGCTCAAAGTCTCTTCATTTAGGAAGATGGCAGCAGGTAGGCCAAACACAACCTCCCCCACCCCAATTTCCCCTGTGTACCATGCAAGAGCAGCTGCTCAAATCTCTCAAGCTGTTCACTCTCTCAACTCTAGCTCCATAGTGACACTGTGCTGCAGGCAGCACCAGGACGTCCTTCTGATCCAAAAGGGTTTGGTTGGTTGACCCATCTGTCTGTCAAAGCAAAGGCTCCCCCTCCAGGTCCAGTTAGGCACCAAAAGTAAAAAACTACAATCCCTACAGAAATTCACTCCCACAAGACCTCTGGGGACAGACTCCATTTTAGGGTCCCCAAAGGTACTGATTGTTCCAAACTGACAGTCCAGAAACAAGATGGTGGTGATTAACAGAAAGTCCATGCTGCAAATGAAGGCAAGTTAGACAAACTACACTATCATAATTACTACAGCAGATAATCAGCAAACAATCACAGGTTCTGATAAAGCTCCCTCTGCGCAATTAGCAATGGCAGAACGAAGCAAAAGTACTGCAGCCCGGGTGGGACTCGAGCCTGAAAATACTTGTCCCCTACCCAGATTAAGTACACACTACGATATGGGCAGCTCTTAGAGAGACAGGCACGGAGTCTAACAGGGCACTCACATGCAAACACTTTTAAATTGCTAGGACACATAATGCCAGCCTGGCAGTGGGCATTTAGGCAAACCCAAGGAAGACTTTTGGGAACCCCTACTTGTAGGGGGGTTACATACGTATTCCCTCCTGACTATCTTAACTCTCCGGAACCCTCACCAGCCAAGACCTCTTGTCAACCCCTCCCACCCAAACTACTATTTTAAGCGTGTCACGACCAAGGAAGCCAGAACCTATATAAATAAGGTGCTCAGAAAAACTAGGCTTGGTAGTGACACCATCGATATGAAGTTGGTGGCAGTTGCACTGGATGAGCTGGTGGTTCCTATTGTCACAACCCCACTCAGCAGGTGAGGCCCTCTTCTCCCACAGTGCCAACCTCCGAGTGCAGTCTTGTGAACAGTTAACAGAAACAGGGTAACCCTCCTGTCTGTTTTTGTGGGTTCGAATCAACTTTTGGTCTCAAGTTCTGGAGGGATTCAAACTGTGAATCTCCTGCTAGTGTACCCAATGCACAGACTCAGATAATTTTGTCTTTGGGGGGCTAGATATATTTGCCTATGAGCACCTAACCAGGTGTACAAAAGTGAACCCTTAAAAACTCTATTAAAAGACCTCATATTAAACTATCACCTTTTTCCAGTTTGGTATCACCATTCAAGCTTATGCATAGTGTCAGCTTTAACCATATATACTTCACTTGTTAAAGAAAGAAATTCAAAGACAGACCAAGTAGGATCTAAAAATAGAGTTTTACTAAGATAGATAAAAGTATGTAAAACATAAAATACAGAACCATATATCACAAAACATACAAATCACTTAAACAAAACAGGTTTAAAAGTGCAGACACAATACCCTACCACAGTACTCTTAGAATTGTCTTTTCTAAGGTATTCTTACCTCACAGTGCTGAAGATGATTCTTTTTCAGAGTCCAAAACATTTGTGTCAAAAATGGAAAACAGAATGCTGTTTAAAAACTGTTTTTGCCATCCTGTTTGTGTGAGGTCACCTAGCTCCTCCTCTGTTTATTAAAATTCATACACCCAGGATGTTTTATCATTTTAGAAGGTAAGTTAATTAAGGTTACATCAGCAGAAACTCCTTTCCCCATGTGACTTCCCCAATCAAGTCTGTAAATTCCTTTAATCTATGAGCAGTATCCTCTCTCACACAGATATCAAAGCATTTATGATTTCGCACCCATGTGTCATTACCTGGATTTCCTTCTCTAACGTCATAAAATGGATATTGACTTCCCTCTTAGCAGTTAAAGCTATATTTAACTTAGATAAACAGGAAATCCTTGATTAAGGCATGTTCTAGTCTGTAATTAGCTCCTGGCCCTCCTGGCATGTGATATTCAGAGCACATGAGCCATGCGCAATATGGATGCACCTGAGCAAGAGCAGATATGCACCAAAATGCGATATTCAGCAGCATCAGATGCACAGTACAAAACCCAATGTGCTGTAGTGCAATGGTAATGAATGTATGCTCAAGTGCAGGGGGTGTAACCAGGAATAATGTGCTCAATGCAATATTCAACAGCAGGCAACGTGCGCAATAGTGGAGCAAGCAGAAGTTGCGTGATAGCAGATATGAGTGAAAATAAAAGGGAGCAGGTGAGGGGAGGATGATTGCACTAAAGAGGAGCCATAGCAGGGAAATGTGGAGATAGAGTGGCAGGGAGCCAGGGAAAGAAACAGGTGGTTAGGGGCGGCCAAGAGGTGGATGGGGGAGCCACTGCAAGCATGTGTGAGTGTGTGTGAGTGTGCGCGAGGGTCTGTGCATGCCACAGAGGAAGAAGAGCAGTGGGGCAGAGGCAGAGCATGCAGTGGTGTAGTGCCAGGGGTGCACCCGATGCAGGGCCAGTACCAGCAGCACACAGCTGGGAGGACCAGGTAGTCAGCCGCTCAGGGTGGAACACCAACCAGGGACATGGCCAGTGCCACCTTTCAGATGGAGGCAGTAATGAGGGGTGTGAGGAGGCATGCTGCAGGGAGGCACAGCCATGGAAGGGCCCATCTGTGGTATGCCCAAAACAGGCTGTACCTTGCCCACGCCAGCTTTGAGCTGTACATTGACATCAAGATCGTGGGCTGGTACTGCCTGAACTGGGCCATTCTGAGGTGGCTCTGTGAGCTGTGCAGTGAGGAGATGCGGCACCCACAAGATGGAGTCATGCTCTGTCCGTGGAGACAAAGATCACAGCTGTCATGTGCCTGCTCACCACGGGCACCTTCCAGAGACCAACAGGGGACACAACAGGCATAACCCAGTCAGCTGCATCATGCCTACTCACACAATTCCTCTGCGCACTGCTGCCACGTGCTGCGGAGTACATCCATTTCCCCAGCACACAGGCAGAGTGCAGAGCAAACATGCAGGAGTTCCACAGGGTAGCACGGCTGCCTGGCATGTTTAGAGCCATCGACTGCACCCATGTTGGCATCCACATGCCACCTGGCCTGGAGAGGGCGGCATAAATAAACCACAGGGGATACCCGAGTGTCAACTGCCAGGTGATGTGTGATGCCAGGGGGTACATAATCAATGTCTCTGCCACGCACCCTGGGGGACGCACAATGCTTTCATCTGGCACCAATCTGCACTGTGCCATAGGTTCAAGAGTTGGGACATCCCCACTGGTCATCTGGTAGGTGAGTATGCAGTGCATGCCAGATGCTGGGTGCAGCTGGGGGTGTGTGGGGCAAGGGCATGGGTGCCATGGGGAGCAGCCTGGAAGGCCAGGGGCACAGTGCCACAGACCACCATGCTAACGATACCTCTCTACACACAGGTGACAGTGAGTACCCGCTGTGGCCCTGGCTGCTCACACCATACTGGCACCCTTCGACCCCAGCAAGGCAACAGCACAATGAGGCACATGACACCACACGGAATATCATCGAGTGGGTGTTCGGGCTGCTGAAGGCACATATCCGTTGCCTGCACACATCTGGCAGTGCCCTACAGTACAGCCCTTCAAAAGCCTTTGGGCTACTCCTGGCCTGCTGTATCCTGCACAACATGGCCACCGACTGTGGAATAGCCGTTGAGGTCAAGGAGGGGGACAGTGGTGGGGACGATGAGGATGCCGGCCCAGCTGGTGTTGGGCAGCCACCCCTTGGGTGAAGGGATCCCCGGCTGGCCCGGATGGCCCAGCAGCACCAGGACACCATTGCAGAGGAGCACTATGGACCACACAGATAGGTGAACAGAGCCACAAGCAAGCACCAGGGGCAATGGCACAGCTGACAGACAGGCAGGGACGAACACCAGGGCAGGTTCGGCAGCAGGGGTGCTGGAATGGGCAGGGGCCTGCACACAAAGGCAGAGAACAGCAGGGCTGCACACAGCATGCACACACAGGCACACACACCCCATCCCATGCCTACAGGGCCACATGCACACCCAACCCTATACGCCTCCCCACACCCACACAGGACCCAACATAACCACACCCAGTGGCAAGCACTTTGTGTGTCTCAGACACTGAGCACCATTGCACAGTGGCAGACAGCACTATGCTGGCATCATCATGCACACGCCACAGTGGCCAGCATCCAGGCAGGTGTGCACATGGACCGTGTGAGTGCAGAACAGGGAACCACACCCATGTGTTACACACAGCACATCACAGTGCACACTGGGCAGCGGCAGACAGCGGTCATGGAGGGGGAAGGGTCAGTCATGCTGCACAGTAGCACAGCTGCCACAGATGCGTGGGTGGCCCCGCTGAGACCTGACAGCTGTAACAGGCTGATCAGTGGCCTCATGGAGTGGCACCGATGGTCCCCCAGGGGTGACACTGCATGAACGTGCCCGTGTCCATGCAGGCATCTGCAGGCCACCAAACATGCCCGCACCAGGCGTGCTTGGTATGCCAACAACCAATCCCAGCGTCGACATGGCAGGGGTCACCCAACTCTGAGAATGAGGGGTTGACATTGCACTCTTGCGGGGTGTGCGGCAGCCGGACATGCAGCCAGTCAGCCAGTGTAACCACGACAGTCGCCATCACAGTAGTGTCCCTATCAATGGCTGCAGTCACAAATGTCCATTGTTGAGCTAACTCTGCCAGGAGCAGGGCATGGTCCCTGCTGCGCCACTCCTCTGCCTGGCACAGCTCCGCACAGAGTGCATCCACTGCCACCATGAGCCATACCTGCTGATCCACAGAGGCCTGGAGAAGACGGCTGTGGGTGTTCAAGGGGTCATCTGCATGGCCAACACGCTGACCCCTGTGTTCTTCCTGACCCTGCTGCAAAGTGCTCCGTGATGGTGGGTGCCACACGGTGTTGCCTTCTTGGAGTACATCCACACGCAGTGCACTGTTGCTGCCCCCTGCCCCATCCCCCCATCAACACTGTCCAGCTGCTGCTGCTGCCCCTCCGGCTGCTGAGTGCCAGGCACCATCAGTGTGGCTGCACTGGTGCCACCCACACCACATCCATGTCCGCACGCCAATGCTGCCCCACTGGATGCCGCAGACACAACAGGGACAAGAGGTGTTGGGCAGGCAACTATGCCAGCACTGCCCACACTGCCTCCTAGGCAGATGCCAGTCGTGGGATCCCCCTGTGACCCACCATCACTGTCCATGATGTGCGTCATGTCATCATCAGTACTGGAGTTGGCCCTGATCTGTGTCTCAACACACAGGACACTGTGCCTGGCATCCCACTAGAACACAGCCAGGGCCTCATCCACACCCACACCACAGGCATCAGTCCGGATAGCTGTGCAGAGCTGCAGACGGTCGGTCCCTCGGACACCAGTGGAGATGGATGGGCACTGCACTGGTTCCAGGGCCACCCCCTCAGTGGACACACCCACCACCACTGCCCCATGCAGACACTCAGGAGCTATAAAGGAACACAGTACTGTTAGTGGTGTCACCTGAGCCCTGGACCTCACCCCCCCGCCATCCACACACTGCCAGCACTGGTCCTACCATGTAGTGATGGGCTGCCACCCGTCTGGAAGCCTCCGCGGGGCACACCCTCAATTGCACAATGCCGCATGCTGCAGGCCACCTGCTCCTCCAGTGGCGTCAGGCGAGGCACGTCCTGCTGGCCCCCACCAGTGGCTGTGCATGTTGCCCTGATGGCAGCCATCTTGTTCTTTATCCTCCTCCTGTCCGTGCCAACCTTCTTCTTGCACTCCTGCACAGAACATTGGTGGCTGCCCTGCTGGTTGACTGCACGTGCCAACTCACCCCATGCCACCGCACGGGCCTGTGGTGTGCCTCTCTGTCCACTAAGGAGTGGCTCCCTGTTGAGGTAGGCCTCAAATAGGGCTTCCAATTCTGCCCTGGTGAAGTTGGGACTCTTCTTCCGCACCCTCCCCTGCTCCTCATCCTCCTCACGTTCGGTCATGCTTGTACCTGGGGAGATGGATAGGTGTTACCATGGACTGTCCAGTCCCATACAGCCCTCCTCGACCACTGTCCCCATGTCTCCACAGCATGGTACAAACCTCCTAAGGCTGCAATACTGATCCATTGCCTGTGCAGTTCCATAGTGCCTTTATAGCGCATCGCATGCAAATGAGGGTATGTGCAACTGTAATGGGATGCAAATGCAGTGGATGCACTGTGGAATGGATCATGAGCTGATTTGCATAACCTAGCTGAATATCGCATTGTGGCACCTTGCGCAATGGTGTTGTGCATGCTCAGCTCATGACACACCACTGTGATGTGTGCAATCGGACCCACACCACACATGTGCATGGTGCTGACATGTTCACGAGCGGCACAGCATATGCACATGGCTTGGGAGGCAGTGCAGCACACAGCCACTGCTGTGCCTGTGGCGCTCATGCGCTGTACATCCTACGGGGCACATGTGACATAGTGCAGATGGCGCAGTGCTATCATGCCCCATATTGCGCCACTACACCATGGGTGCCATGGCACCCAGCATAGTAGGCCACTGCATGGCGTCACACACATGCACCCTTCTGCACACCATACAGGGGCCATGCACCCTACTGCACACCATACAGGGGCCTCCCAAAAGCACAGTGGCACTCTGTGCATGGCTAGACCCTTGACCCTGCAGCTGACCTTTGCCCTCTAGGCACCATGTGGCCACATGGCTGCCCCCCATTGTGCAGTCTGGTGTTGTGCGATTGTGACTGGCAGCACAGCACTCTGCTGCTACAGCAAGTGGGGCACGTTGCACTACCAGGCACCATTTTGCACTGTGGACAGCCTGGATTATGCCATGCACCAGAACCCCTGTGTGGAGTGTCACTGAGCTGGTCAACCTGGTGGCCCTTGTAGAGCCACATGCTGGTGCCCTGTTTGGGCAGGTGCCCCTCCAGATGCCTCGAACTGTGGTGTGGCAGGAGGTCACAGATGGGCTGGAAGAGGCCACTGGGAGCTGTCGATCCAGGGAGTAGTGTCAACACCACTATGGTGACCTCCAGTGGTGTGACCCTGACCACCTGAGGCACCTGTAGCCATGTGCCCAGTGGAGAGCAGTGCCACAGCCAGGTAGGTGCTCCATGAACATCACTAGCCATCTCCAACTGTCCTCAGGGCACAGAGGTAGGCAGACCAGGCTGCTGGGGGGGAAGGGCTGGCACCTGTGTTGTTGTGTGTGGGGGAGCATCGTGTCCACCCTATGCCACCACAACACAGACGGCTGTGAGGGCCGATGCCCAGGGGGGGCCTATGGGTCAGATGTGTACTGATATGCCTCTCTCCATGTTTCCCCCCCCAGGCCCAGAGGAATGCCGTAGAGTAAAGATGGCCCGGGAGCAGCAGGCCCAGGACCATGCCAGGGGAGTGGGCATGTGGGCAGGCCACAGTGGTGGTGCTGCAGGTTGTCAGCACCCTGCAGACAAGGACACAGGTGAGTACCATGATTCCTTATAGACCTGTGCAGGGTGGATTGCAGGGGTGGTGGTGTGGCATGGCCCCTTTTCACATGGCTCCTACAGCTGTGCACTTCCAGCAATGCCCTCTGCACTGTCCTGGGGGCCTGCACATGTGGGTGGGTGTCGCAGGTGGGCTGTGGGTGCACTCGGTGCCTGGCTGTGCCACTGCCATCCCACTGCATTACCAGGATGCTGGACAGCCAGGATGGTGCTGTGCAGTGCATGGGTGGTGATGGTGTGCAGAGGTTTGCATGGCTACAGTTGCCTGGGTGGGTGGCTCATGTGGGCGCACTCACTGTGGGTGGTCGCATAACAGCCCAGGGGCGCCAGCCACTGATGCATGCTGTGCACGTTGGGTGGGCTGCGTTAGTCTGCCAAGTCACTCATACTGCTTCTGCTCCCTTGTCCTAGGTGGCCGTCATTGGGAGGCCATGGAGCAGACTCTCCAGGAGATCCTGCAAGTCACCCAGGCAACACTGGAGCTGCTCAAGAGGATGGATGGGGGGACCAGCGGTGGCACCATAGGTGCCACAGGGCAGCAGGAGAGGACCGAGGCCGCCAGTAGGGCCTGCAGCATGTGGAGTCACTCAATCCCTCCCTGGACTTTAATTCACCCCCCCATGTCCCCCACCTTGCCTTACCCATTGTCCCCTGGCCCTTCCCTCCCTTAGCATCCCCACCCATCCCCCTCTGTTGTACATAACTGTATGTAGGTTTTGTTGCTGTTGTTGATGTTTTTGTTCTATTTTAATACATTGGTTTATATCTACGTCCGTGTTGGTCTCTGATTTGCAGCGGGCGCATGCAGCCTTGCTGCAGTGGTGTGCATGGCTACTGTGGGGTGGGGCTGACTTGGGCATGGGTGTGTTTGGTGGGGCTCCTCCACTGGTGTGAGTGGGGGCCATGGGCTCTGTCTAGGGACATGTATGGTGTGCCCTGTACACGTTCACCTATGTGCAGTGGGCGGTGGTGCATGTGCTGTATCCCATCCGCCCCTGTCAGTGTGTGCTTTGTCTGTGCGACTGTGGCCATTGCTGCTACACTACCACCATGTGCAATTGTGGTATGCATGGTCATGCGGCCCCCACCACTGCATGATCGACTGATGGAATGCCTTCAAGGTCAGCCCATACCTGTCACCATACAGGCTCGGTGCCCATGCTGCTGGCATTATGGCCCCTGGACTATCGCATGTCTGTCCCTGTTGCCACTGTGGGCAGTGCTATTGGTTGCTCCTTCCATGCAGTCCATGGTGACTGGGGTGGTGCCTGTGGTCTGGTGGTTGTCACATGGGGTCCTGCTGCATGCAGGTGGAGGCCTGGTCACTGACCGTGGATATTCTGGCAATACAATAAGCTAATTTAAGCTTCAAATAACCAAAGGTGTGCTCATACATTTCTTTTTTCCCTGCATCTGCCATCAGGGTGGCCAGGATCATGGGGTGACCGCCACATGTCAGGGTCTCCAGTACCCTGGGGGTGGTCAGGACGCAGGTTACACGGCACCATGGGCATCACAATGGCAGAGCCTGTCGCACTGCTTTGTGTGGCTGTTTGTAGGTGTGCCCGTGTGACTAGGTGGGGGGGCATTGTGTGTGCCCTGTGTTGCCTCCTGTGTGGCGCACGCCTCCATGCACCTCAGGAGGGTGCTGTGTTGCCTGGTGGGGCCGATGCTGTGGTGAGGTGGGTGCATGGGTGGCAGACCTTGCTCTGGTCCTGTGTTCAAAGTGCCTTCCTGCTTGTGGTGGTGTCCAGGGCAGACCTTGTCATGTGCGGGGTCCCTCAGGTACTGGTACCAGGTCACCCACTTTGCTGTGCCTCTGTGGAGGCTATGCTGGTGGGCCTTGTGTGGGTTGTGATGGCATTGGTGGACAGTGCCACCACCTGCATTAGGTGGCATGGTGGGGTTGTGGTAGTTGTACATTGCGCTCCGGGGTGACTGGTTGCCTTGGCACAGTGATGCCGGACTGCTTTCAGTGCCATGCACTGTTTGGTCCTTCTTCTGGGCTAGGTGTCTCGGATGCTGTGTACTGAGGGGGCGGCAATGGTGTGATGCTGTGGCATGGGTGGGGCTTGGCCATCATTGGGTCCTAGTACCTGTTGGCTGGTGGATGGTGCAGGGGCGCCATGCCCAGCAGGTGGGGACTACTGGGTCACATCTGCTGGTGGTTCATCACTGGGGTTCAAGGGTCAGTGGTCCATCCTGCACCCGTCTGGTTGTGCTGCTCATGGGGGCCTTGCCCTGGTTGGGTGGAGGGGCTGGGGGTTGGGGGGGATGGTCTGTCTGTCCTTGTGCATGCTCCTCAGCACATGGCGCATCCATGGCTGCTGCTCAGCTGCTTCCTGTCTTTGTCCATGCGCATCCCTAGAGGTGCTATTGCACATCGCCCTGCTCCATGGCACATCCCTCATTGTGCCATTGCACGTCTGGTGTGATATTCAGCCATGTTGGGCTGGTGCACCTTGTCCTGTGCATGGTTTGAATATCGTGCCCATTGCACGATGGCGCACTGGACATGTGCCTGCTCCCTCTATTGCACATCTTTCTCGTGCAGTCTGAATATCCCACCCCTTGTATCTAAAACCTGGGTGTGTGTGTGTGTGTGTGTGTCATCTCACATGCTGTCTCAGCATGTGTCATGAGAAACAGTCCATAACACATTTTTATATTACAAAAATGATACAGTGATCAGAACCAGCTGTCCAAGTGTCACACCTATAACTAAACTCTTTCATAAATTGCTCGCTCTTGCAAAGTTGCCAGCTGTTTGAAAGTTGGCGCTAGTCACTCCTGTGCTAGAAAGTGGGGACCGATCCATCACACCCAACTACAGGCCGATCTCAATCTTCTCCCCCTCTCTAAGGTGCTTGAGAGGATTGTGGCCGACCAGCTATCTGAGCACCTCTTGAAGTATGGTCTCCAGTACCCACAGCAGCACAGTTGCCATAAGTGCCACAGCACTGTGACAGCCCTAGTCAAATTTATGGACTTCGTCCACAAGTCCTTGAATGGTGGTAATTTAGTGGGATCTATTTTCATAGACCTCACTAAAGCCTTTGACACTGTCCACCACCCCATCTTACTGGATCAGCTTCTTGATATGGGTCTTGTCCCCAAACCTGTCCTCTGGTTTAAGGATGATCTATCCAGCAAAGTCCAGAGTGTAAATATTGGGGCAGCAATTTCCTCCTCTAGGGAAATTAAGCTTGGGGTCCCACAAGGGTCCATATTGGGCCTCTCATTTTCAGTCTGTTTATTTACCATCTCCCTGAAGCTTGCAATAGCAAAATCATCCTTTACGCCGATGATGCAGATATCTTTAGTAGAAGTGCTCGGTTGCATCTTCTGCAGGATGAGCTACAGTGCTCCTTTCATTGCCTGCAGGACTGGTTCAGCTCCTAGAAACTGGTACTTAATTATAAAAAGATGAAGATGATACTATTATCCAATCATCAGCTAAATAAATCCATCCCAGCCTTGGCTATCACCAATAAAATGGGTGACATGCTAGAGCAGGTTCAATGATTCAAGTACCTTGGGGTCATCATTGATGACACCCTCTCCTTTGAGCAGCATATTGACCTGGTCATAAAGGGGGTTCACACTAAGCTGGGAGTCCTCTATAGGCATAGGCATTATCTCACACCTGCTATCCTATGACTGTCTGTGTCCTCCTCCCTCCTGTCAATTATAGACTGTGGCCTTGTAGTGTATGGAGTGGCCTCAGACATGGCACTCAAACATATGGTCACAGTCCTCAATAAGGGCTGTAGGGTGACTCTCAGAGTTGACTGACTCACCCACTCCTACTCCCCTTACAAGCAAACCAACTGGATCACACTCACCTATAGGATTAAATTACAGACATGCCTGTTAGGCAAGAAATCACTAATCGGCAAAGCTCCTCCATGTCTCAGTGAATTGCTCCATACCTGTTCTTCAGGATACCAGACATGGAGCCAGACTCAGGGCTCATTGGCTATCTAATTTAGGAAAACTTCTCTTGGACAGCAGTACTTTGCCTATAGGGCTCCCTTGTGGCTAAACAAGATCCCTGGTCACCTTTAATTTACAGACAGCCTCCTCACATTTAGGCTGGAGTTGAAACGGTGCCTTAATGCATCCGGGGCCTGTTGTTGCAGATAGATGGTGTACTACCTGTCCCTCTCTACCCATCTCCTAATATGTGTGAGTGTTGATACCCCAGCCCCCTTGCTCACCTGCCCCACATTGTAACTGTCGTAGCTGGCCTTAGCAATGGGCAGAGTTTCCTCACCTGCTTTCCACACTAACTGCCCCTGCAATTAGGTGGGCCTGGCTTGGACTTCTCCTCTGCAGGCATGCACTCTGCTCTGATTTAGCACTTACTGTCCTACCACAGGAGATGCCTGGTACTAGCTGACTCCAACTCCCCCCATAGCCACTCCACCAAGTCGGCTTTTTTCAGTCCCCATCCCTGTTACCAGGACAAAGCCTGTACTATGGGCTGCTGAAGTCCTTGTCTCTGTGCTCCCCCATAAGCTCATAGTCATATTCTGTTTAAGGTTTTTGTCAATAGCTTCAGTAGCTGGTTACTTGTTATTCTGTACTTGTATTCTGCATTATGTCTCTCTGTTTGCATTACCAATGCACGGTTTGTTTAAATGTTCCCTGAGTTGTCCTTATTGTGTACACTCCTTCCCATGAAGTGTGAACCGCAGAGGGGGAATTCCCTTTCTGTTGTACCATATATGCCATGTACTTGACGTGGAACCTTTGCAAAAAAGCTTTCACTCAAAGTTTTTTTTTTCAAACAATGAAGTAAATAAAAATAAATAAATGAAAGTATCGCCTGTGTACTTAAGAGGTGCTAACTACCTAGGCAGAAATGTGTTGGTGAACTGCGAAACTGTGCATTTAGCAAAAACGCGCACTTATGCAGTGTGCACTTAACAGATTTGTTTTGTGCTATGTGAACAGTAAAAAAATTGGGAAATAGGAAAAGTGTATGTATCAGGAATGAGCACTTAAGTGGAATCCACTGTATGATGATAATGATAATGATAATGATAGTGACGATGATGATGATAATGATAGTGATGATGATGATGAGGAGGAGGAGGTTATTATGTATCAGGATGATATGGTACTGTAGTAGAATGATGAGAAGACAGAGACCAGTTGTAAAAAATCCATTGTTTAAATGATGAAAGAGAAAATACGAATGTATTTCTTCAAAACTTAAGGTACTGCCTGATGGAAAACCTATAAAGAAGAGTACTGAACTCCATAGTGTGAGGCATAGAGTATGCCTTAGACAAGGAGCCCCATAGTTATGAGAGTCAGGGAACTTGTAAGTGGCGTTTTCAGTTCTGATTCTATGCTAAAGAGTCAGAACCTGTAAGATGGAGGGGTACAGAGTATCATGGGGCATATGAGCAGTGTGCATTTTCCTTCGTAGTCTGCTAGGGGTGTGAAGTCAGTCCTCATGTTTCAACCACAGGAACTGGAGTGCATTGCTATACCTGTAGCTTCTTCTAAAATCAATAAAATGCATTGTAAGATCAGTGAATTTCATAACAGAATATAGGGCACTGCACCCAAACCTCCAGGTAAGAGTGCTCATTGAGCTTCCATTATTATTGTGTAGACATCAGTAAGAACAATGCAGATCTGAAGAGTACCTGCTTACAGTATGCAGAAACAGACCACAGAGATCTCAGGTTGGGCTAAAACTTGCTGCAGGAGTAGAACTGACTAAATTGTTAGGCTGCTAAGTAGAACTCCAGTAGACCTTCAGTCACATAGCCTTGGACAAGCTTCACTGGGTCCATGAACTACCAAAAGCTTCCAAGTAATTGTTGCCTGGTACTGTACATGGAGATGGATTAAGGAGTTAACAAACTGGTCTGAAAAGTTGTTACAGAAGGCTCAGAGAACATATGGCCCTTAATGAGCTGTAAGATTAGGACTTTGAACAATGAAATCCACCCAAGTAGATACTCCACATGACATGAGGTGTGCAGAGTAGCCTTGAGATGGTCCGAAGAGTTATTGTATGAGATACTAAATGACTGAATGAATGAATGGTGGTGATGAAAGTGCTACAGTCTCTGTGCTGGGTTCATGTGAGTGGAAGGCCTCTTTCAAGCTGTAAGGTAGGGACTGTAAGAAAGAACTACATCTAGTTGATGCAGGAGGGAGGGGGATCCACTGGAGGTATTATATGCAGTTTAGACCCGGAAAAGGGATGCCAAAGGGATCTGATGGGAAGATAAGAATGCATGGATGGAGAGTCCAGACAAGGAAGGATCCAGAAGCAGTTGCTGTTCAGCCTGTTAGAAACAGAAACATGTTATTTATTTATTTTTATGTATTTATTTGTTAAGTGGGAGGATACACTAATTCTAGGGACCATTTTTAGGCATGCCCTTGGCCATAAAAATGGCACAAACAAGGCAAAAAGTAAGTACATTAGATTTAGGATATGGTAGGTTGTTACACAAGTAATAAGCCACAACAGGGTGTGTATTATAGGATTTTAGAAAATGGGCTTTACAAATACACAAACCTGATTGGCTGGCATGAGGTATATTAATTTACAGTGAGAGCCCTGTAAGTTAAAAGAGCCAGCCATGCCAACCCACCCAAGTATCATACAGCCCATTCTGCTTTCTGATTGGCAAAACTCCCTAATCAGTACAGCAACTGTCCGCCATTTGTTTTTCTCACTAAGCAAGAGATGCTGGTCCCCAGAGCTCCTGTACCAACCAAGCTCCCGGTCAACTTCTCCGTTTAATGAATTTATAAAAAAAAAAAACTCTGCACTGCAGTGTCCCAGAACAGAGCATCAAACTTAGATTTTCCCTGTAGCTGGCTGACATCGCAGCTCCACCTACTATAGACGTCCTGACACTGATCCATGGAACTGATAAATAAGCCACCAGCGAATGAGCTGTTGTTCCCTGCAAACTACAGTAAATGCTGCAAATTTAAATAGCGTTACCATACCAGTGCTGCTGTAATAAACTTTCAAATAAGAATATTTTGCAGCATCATCATCCCCTGAACTCCTTGGTCTCCACTTCCTGGTTTTACATACCAGCATCACGTGCCTAACAGTCGCACATCCCAACTGGAAAAAAAAAAAACGCCAGAAAGAACATAGGATCTGTCTTTTTTTTAAGCATAAAAACAATCGAGAAGACTGATGGAGGATTTTTTGAAAGAAACTCCATTGTGTTCTGTTAGAGGTGCCAGAGTGGAGAGCAGGGGAAACATAAGAGAAGAGAATCACGGGGGACAATAGATAAACAGTCGGACTATTTTATCAAATAAAACGTATTTTTTACTTTTGTGATTTCTTTTCAAAGTAATTTCCTATACTACTTTATTCCTTAATTAAAACTGACATACACACCCATTTTCTAAATGCAATAATACCCTCTAGGGTGGGTGATATGGGCAATACCGGACCTTCCAGGGACTATAAGGCCCTCTGCCTGCAGCGTCAAGCCTCATTACACCCTTGGGCAATCCGACATTGCTCAATACTGCCCACCCTGTTGAGTATTATTTCTTGCTTATTGCACACCACAGGGGTGTATTAAGGCATGAGGCTGAAGGTCAAGTGTTCTTACGTCCCTGGGAAGTAGATTAAAATCTTATGATGCACACCCTGGAGGGGCTTATTACACTTATAAAATGGCTATAAGTAGGTTTTAGGGGGGAAAAAATGAGGTTTGGCACCTGACCATGCATTTATAGAGATCGAATGCACAGTCAGGTGATGTCCCTTGGCCAATGAAATTTCTAGATTTTTTCTTGCCATTTTATAAATTACATTAAGTAATACAAAACAATAGGTACATAAATGAATGATTAGGTAAAAGTGACATCAGTGTAAGCAATTATAATAGTACACATGTTGTTTGTGGCAGTGCAGTGCCTAACATATATTATCATGACAAAAATAATTCCAGTGCCACTGTGGCACCTCAAGGTGTCCCAGCAAGATGAGGCAGACTGTAGATGGAATTTTGCAGCAGAACAGGACCACTTCACCCACCCTGTTTACCCAGATGGTCCCTAACTGGTCTCTGACGGCCCTCCCTCCTACCTGCCTATTCTCTAATGTTCCCTTGTATGTTTATCCCATCCATGCTTGAAGTACCCTACTGTTGGCACCTCCATCATGTCTGCTGGTAGTCTATTCCTGTCATCTTCCACTCTTTCAGTGAAGTAATACTTCCCAAATCCCTCTTTAACCCCACACCACCTCCAGTTTCATTGCATACCCTTTGGTCCTGGTACTCTTCCTCCTTTGAAAAACTCCTCTCCTGCACACTGTTCATACCTGTGAGCTACTTGTCGGTCTCTATCATGTCCCACTACTAGGTCTCTAGCATGTCCTCTCTTGCTCTCCTCTCTTCCAGTGTGTACATGCTGAGATCACTCAGACTACACTAGTATGGCTTCTGGTTCAACCCGTTCACCATTTTAGCTGTCCTCATTTGGACTGCCTCCATCCCGTCTATATCCTTTCTGAGGTGCAACCTCCAGAATTGGATGCAATATTTCAGGTGTGGTCTCACCAGTGAGCGATACAGTGGCAATACCACCTCCCACCCTCCTGCTGAAGATACCTCTCCCTTTACATCCCGGCACTGCACTGGTTCTACCCTCTGTTTTATTACACTGCTGTGCCATTTTAAGGTAATCAGATATGACAACCTCAAGATCCTTTTCCTGCTTACTGACTGACAGTACCTCACCCCATCTTATACTCCTTTCCTGGGTTTCTATGCCATAGGTGCATTGTTTTGCACTTTTTGGAGTTGAACCCCAACTGCCATGTTTTTGACCACTCCTCAAGTTTCCCAAGATCCCTATGCATTATTATCACCCCCTCTTGAATGTCCACACTATTACAAATTTTGTTATAATTTGTAAAAAGGCCAGTACAGCAAAGCAATTTTGCAGTGGTACAGGCTGAAGAGTGCATACTCTACTCACCATTCCCACCCACCATGAAACCACCAAGAACGTGTCTTGAAAGACTATGGCTACACACCTTTTACACTGCACCACTCTCATTCTGATTCCTTCCTTAACCTTTTTGTCTCTTTAATATTACCTGTACCCATCTGCCACTTTTCTATGCCTGTTTACTTCCTACCTCTTCCATTCCTTTCCTGAAAGCTATTTATTACCCTATCCTAGACAGGCTATCTCTCACTTTTCCTTCTACCAGTAGCTACATTTCTTAATGCGCATGTACTATCTCTTACCCCTCAGTTGTTGTTATGCCACTATTTGTAGTTAGTTAATCTTATGATGTCTATTTCAGTATATCTATACTCAGTACTGTGTTTTCTCATACCTTGTTCTGGTGTATCCCCTGTAGAGTTTCCTGTGGACTGTGGATGATCTGTGTGCGCCTTCATACATCTTAGGATAGATATTCCACTCCTGCTCTGTCCCACTCATGTACTGCCACTTGAGTGTGATAGGACATGCTAAAGCAGACTGTCATTCATCATAGCGTAAGCTTTCTGCTGGTCTCTGATTGGCTGATTGGTGTCAAATGGCTGCCAGTGCCCAAAATGGCCACATTTCCTCTTCCTGACCCCCTCTTGCAAATCACCCTGAAAAATAATGAAAATAGCACCAAAGTGACTTTTGGAAGTGCAGTTAAGCTCTCAGTGGGACAGCAAGTGTGGCCCCAACCTGCTTGCTGAAAGCCCTCCAAGGTTTCTAACCTCCTTTTTTTTATCCTGCCAGCAACTTCCTGTTGCTCTCCGACTGGCTGATTGGAGTCACAAAGCTGATGGCAGCCAAAATGGCTGAATTTCTTCTTCCTGTCCCCCCCCCACCATGCAGCTGACCCTGTAAAATAATGAAAATAACAGTAAAGTGAGTTTTGGAGGTGCTATTCAGCCCTCAGTGGATCAGCAAGTGCGTCGCTGACCTACTTGCTGAAAACCAGTAGGGTTAGGTGGTGCAGCAGTATCTAAAAGAAAAGTCAGGAGTTAGCATGGGGATGGTGGAGTATAATTCAAAGAAAGCATTTTCTAGCCAAACCATTTGAAAGTATCTTCAAGCCTGAAGAGTTCACTTGGTTCTTCTCTGATGGAATGTCCTCTATCAGATTTGGGATTTTCCTAATGGGGCAATTATTGACCCACAGTGGTGGTATGGGCATTGTTAGGAGCTCTTCTCTTGTCTGAAGCAACTTCAGACCAGTAGGGGTGGAAATGTTTGTGAGGCAAATCCAAAGCTGTCGCTAACTTCTTGTGAACTGGATCCAGAGTCAACCCATCTCCTCATGGGCTATGTGGGGTACATAGGTCCAGTGTTCACTGATATTGTCAGGTGCTCGCTTTCAGAGGGATCATTCCCTAGCTCCTTGAAAGAGGTGCAGGTGAAGCCACTTCTGAAGAAGCTGTCTCTTGACATGGACTGCTTGGCAAATTACAGACCAGTCTCTAACCTTCCCTCTCTGGGAAAGGTTATTGACAAAACAGTGACTCTGCAGCTCAAGGCACATCTCACAATCTTTGATATCTATGAACCTCTCCAGTCAGGATTTTGGTCTAGATATAGTATGGAAACTGCACTGGTCGAGCTGCATAATGATCTCCTCAGGGCCAGAGATAGAGAGGAACAGTCAGTTCTCATTCTCCTCAATCTCTCTTCAGCATTTTGCACTGTGGACCATGATGTGTTGTTATATCATCTTGGGGAGCTCTTTGGATTCACCAGCACTGTCATAAGCTGATTTGAATCCTTTCCCACACGTAGGTTGCAGAAGGTGGTGATGGGGTGTTTCTCCTCATTACTAAAGCCCCTATCATGTGGAGTTCCTCAGGGCTTGATCCTCCAACCAATGATGTTCTCAGTGTACATGTTTCCCATGGGACAGATCATCAGAAGCTAGAATGTGGGGGTTTCATTGCTATGCCTGTGATGCCTAGCTGTATTTGTTATTTGCACCCAGGACACAGGGCACAGTCGAGGTACTAAAGTCATGTCCGGCCGAGATCCAGGAAAGGATGTTCTCTAGCTGGCTAAAGCTTAACCCAGGCAAGATGGAGGTGCTGGTGATTGAACCAGGTCATTTGAAGGGTGCGGAGGCAGTAGCGGAAGTGTCTGGTTTGATGCTTGGTTCCTCCCAACTTGTTGCCTCTGATATGGGGAAGAATCTGGGTGTCATTCTGGACAATATATTCACTAAAGGCTCAGGTGTCATTGGTTGTCCCTGGAGTGCTTTCTACCATTTTAGGAATATCAGACGGATTAAAACCTTAATCCTGTCTGATGACTTGCCCTCACCAGTGCATGTCTTTGTGACCTCTAGATTTGATTACTGCAGTGCTCTTTACCTCACGGTAACTGGAGGGGTCCTGTGTCACCTGCAGCTAGTGCAGACCACAGTAGCCAGGTTGCTGATGAGTCTATTTATTTATTTATTTATTTGCTTTTGGTAACCGGGTGAGTGCACTAGGCATAGCAATGCCTATTTTCAGGCATGACCTGGGAGAAGACAGTTAAACATACAAAAAGAAACATACATGTGACCCAGCACATGAAATTGGTGGAACACAGTGAGGAATGCAGGCAGCTAACAACAACTGGAACAATAAGATCAAAGAGCAGTACCTAGGCATTGTCATGTGACTTTGGTCCAGAGTGATCTGCACTGACTGTTGGTGAGGTGAAGAATCTCCTGACTCCCTACCACACCCAGCGCCCTCTCTGCTCATCTGAGGCAGGCCTCCTAGTGGTTCTCAGGGCATGGCTCAAATCAACAGGTGATCGATCATGTGAAGTGGTAAGACCGGTTGGGGAGCCCCCCTCGCTGGAGGCTTTCAAGAAGGGCCTGAAGGCACACTTGTTTAGGGAAGCCTTCAGTTCGCAGCTAAGGATCCCTTACATCAGCTGCTGATTAGTATGTTTTTAGGCTGAATTTATAATCTAATCACATTATTTAATTTATAGCATTTTTTATTTATTTACATTTATGATGTTATGTAAGTGTTTGTAAACACTGTCTTTGCTCATACTGTCCTTACCTTGTACAGCGCCCCAAGCTTTAGAGGATGGGTGCTTCACAAATAGAGTTTTATATACTTACTTTCTTACTTACTTCATGGCCTCAAAGCCAACAGTACTTTAGCTAATGTCCCATCCTTATAATTCACGACAGTATTAATGTAATCTTGTTAGCATGCACGTGAGAGTGTTTGGAGGATATGGAGTCAAGCACTTATGCATCCAGGCATGTGCATCCAGGCATGCTTATCAATTTTGCAGAAATGGTAAGCTGAAAAGTAGAAGCAGAGCAATTAAAAAATTAGTACAGGGCATATAATGCTATACTGTCCAAAGTATAGGGGAAAACTCAGGCTATATGGATTAAAGGGTAATGCCCCAAAGTTGGGGCACCACAGAAATAGAAAGCAATAAAACAAAATTAGGGGTTTACAGGTGCCCAGGGTGCTTGCTGTATATAAGGGCAGCAGGGTACAGATGTAAAGGGGCTACTCATAAGTAAATTCCCCCTCCTTGTAAGGTGAATACTAGTACAAAAATAGAGAAAAGTGCCTTGTGCACTGAAAGCTTGTCAAAAAAATAGATTGTACATGTAGCTCAAGCAACAATGGTCTGGATGGAATGTTGTGCTGAGCTGCTCATGTACAGCATTCCACTCCAGCCATTCCAGAATCAGAAGGTTTGTTTTTAAAAGTAAAAAAAAAATGTTGTTGAAGGTAGTTCCTGCTGGCTGTGGAGAGAGAGGAGAGGAGAGGAGAGGAGAGGACACAGAAGGTTAAGGGGAAACTGGAAAGAGCTTACCGGGTGGTTAAAGCCATTCCCTGAGGGCCATTCTGTGTGCCTGCTCTAGCTCCAGTCGGTGAAGACTCCCGTACAGCTCCGGTTCAGTCCGCGGTGCCATCAGGCCCCAGAAAAGTAAAAGAGAGTTCCACTGCGTGGCCATTAGGCTCAGAGCCCCATCTGTTATTTATTTTATTTATTTAAAAATATTTTCCCAGTCCCTCATCAGCTCCTTTTCCAGGTGCCGCATCTCCGTTTGCTATCGGCCCTCCAGAAGCCCCCTGAATGGCCACCGCATTGCCTGCACCTTCCCTCCCACTGCCTACATACCTTCCTCCTCCTAATTCCTGGTCCAGAGCCTTGAGGAGTGGTGAGTTGGCAGCAGCACTCGCTTGGTGCTATCTACCCAACACAAGGAAAGGACTGTGAAATTGTTGATTTTAAAAGTGCACAGTAGGCTCAAAGGAGAAGCAGCTGAGCGCTACAAGGAGGTCGGGGTGCAAGGATCCCTGTTTAGTTATTCAGGAGTGTCCAGGGTGTAGCAAAGTCCATGGGAGGAGCTGACAGGCAAGGTCAGATAGTAGGCCCATTAAAAATGCATAAGAAGGGCGGAGATTAGGGTGGAGAAAAGAAACAAGAGAGGCAGCAGGCTTCCTGAGGCAGAAGGAATTAAAGGAGCCCAGCTACAGTCAAGCCACCTGAGGAATTAAAGGGGCCCAGCCATAGTCAGGCCACAAAAGCAAATTAAAGGGGCCAGGCTTCAAAGTGCCCAATAAAGTTAATGGGCTTATCCCAATCTAGGCCCAGATTTGAAGGAGGTGCAGAGAGGTCCCAGGTTTAAAGGGGCTACCAGGCCCAAAGTAAGATGTGGCATGACAGGCCCATAGTATTAAAAAGAGAGCAGCAAAATGCCCCACATTGGGCTAAAAAGGGAAGAATAGGCCCTAGAGTAATTAGGGCAAGCCAGGCCCATAGTAGTTAGGACAGCACAGGCCCAGCACAGTAGGGCAAGCCAGGCCCATAGTAATTATGGCAATCCAGCCCCGTAGTAATTAGGGCAGCCAGGCCCAGTACAGTTAGGGCAAACCAAGTCCCAGACTAATTAGGGCATCCAGGCCCAGCAGTTAGGGCAAGCCAGCCCCAAGGTAATTAGGGCACCCAGGCCCAGCACTTAGGGCAATCCAGCCCCATAGTAATTAGGGCATTTAGGCCCCAAGTATTTAGGGCAGCAGGCCTAGCGGCAAGTGGTGCATCCAAGTGCAGGGGTTGGGGCATTTGTAGTAAAGTGTTCAGGGGTAGCCAGATCCTATAAAGAAGACCCTAAGTGGGAAAACAGTCCAACCAAGGGGTGCTTAGTACACAATATGCTGTGAATTGACTGTCAACAACTGTACTGTTTATGCAAAATGTTTATTGCTCAAGCATCTGAAAGGTTGTGTTAATTGCTAAAGCACCAAGACTGTATTGTGACACATTAGGATTGTGGTTATTTGCCTCTGGCATCTGCAAGTGAACAATTGCCCCTACATCTGAACAATTTCCCCAGATTGTGCAATTTACCCATTTTAGGTGAATTGCCCTCGCAAGGAACAATTGCCCCCAATCTCGATAATTTGCCCTGCTCCTGGCAAATTACCTTGTCATCAAGCAGTTCTCTTGGTATTGTGAGAAGGTGTGCCCACCAGCTACACTGTTGCCAACATATGGGAATTGACTCAATCTTCTGCCACATTGATGTTCCATGGTGTGGTTTGTCATTCTACGCATCCAGAATCAGTCTGTACCCGGAGGAAGACGTCTTCATCATCCCTTCTTCTTCAGAAAGTGTCTGTCCAGCAGCTCATTGACTTCATCCTTGTCGTTCGCTGAAGTCGAGTCTGTCAACATCCATGCAAGTCACACCCACCATTCCTTCTGTTGCCCAGGTCGAAGTCGAGTTCGCCGAAGTTCGAGTGCATCACGTCCACCGTGCCAGTATTGTCTTTCAGTTCCTGATCCAGATGTCTCGAAGTTGGTTGCCCTCAGCAGAAGAGTGTGCACATCCTGGAAGAACCTTGTCTGTGTCCCCTGATCATTTACCGCAAGTCAAGTTTGTCAAAGCCCAGTGCAGGATGCGTCCACCTTTTCATTGTTTTGTTCCAGTTCCTTTTGTCGATACTTCAGAATCAACTGACTTCACCTCAGATCCTTCTGGTTTCTGGTTGTATCGGAGATCCATCTTCACCTCAGATTCTTCAAGTTCTTGCTGGCTCCTGAAGTGCTGCAGCATCGTCCAGGTCGTGGTAATCCTACAGTGGGTTTGTCACCATGCATCTTTCTGGTTCTTCTCCACCCTTGGTGGCCCCAAGAGTGGGTTTTGGCCAGGAAACTTTCTGCATCCAGTGTTAACTCCAATGACCCTCAGGTGGGTTTGTTCCAGGAACCAGCTTCTCTGGTCCTTTCTTGCCGTCAGGCTTGGAGAGAGTGGGTATTATGCCGAGAAACCTATGGTCTGTTTACAAAGCCTCTCACCACCCCAGTAGTTTTAACCAGGCCTGTGATGGGATCATTGCCTAAGTACCCTAAAGTTCTTTTCTGGGTATCTTTGTAGCTACCAATGGTGTTTGATGGTGCATACGAAGACTTCAGACTTTGGACAATTGGACTCTGTCATGATTGTATGGCTGTAATAAACCTAGGTCGACCTTGTAAGAATTCCTTTGGAGTAGTAAAGGTAATCTGATTTTCTAAGTGGTATTAGAGTGACATACAATGTAGTTTCTGTGTCAGCTAACTGTTAGGAAATTATTTTAGAGTATAGTGGCATTAGGCCATAGTGCACCCACAAAGAAGAATAACATAGAGTTTAGACGTTTTAGAGTTTAGTTGTTACTGGTTAGATAACCATAATGCTGTCCGTACTCCCTATTGTTTTTGTGGTTGGTATGTTCTTGTATGACCATGTCCTCCTTCCCCTCCAGTCTAATAAATGTCTTTGCTTCATCCAACCTCTGTGTATGACTCCTGCCTCTCCTTGTCGAGTGATTCTATCAGCCCAAACTGATTCAAACCTTAAGCATGGACTACCAGTTCAGTGACCATCACAAAAAACTTGACGTAGTTGGCAGGATATAGAAAATATTCAAAGGAATCCAAAGCTGGAGCAGACACAGAACAAGATGTCGCTGGGAATGGAAGGCAGTAGCAGACTGTGTAGAGGAGTTGGAGAAGGTCCAGATCAGGTGCACTGGTCACCTTTATCCATACCATAATACTTTGGAGCACCCTGGCTTCCGTTGTATATTGGGGAGCAGGATAGTGAAGACTACAGTAGGTTGGAAGAATTTTGCTCCAGGATGCAGTCCGTGTTCCATCTGTATCAGATTCTAGAAGACCAAAAGATAGAGATACTGATTGGGCAGTTGAGGGGAGTTGCTCATTGTGAGGTCCAGTCCTGGCCAGAAAGGGAGAGAGCTACTGCTGACCAGATCTTTTGTTACTTGCAGTACACATTTGATATGCGAACTATCTCCGACATGAAGTTGCAGTTCTTGTCACACACTCAATGGCCCCAAGAAACTCTACGGGAGTATACCTTAAGTCTGCAGGAGGCACTGAGAGTCATTCAGAAGATCGACCCAAGGGAGATCCAGGACCCTGATCGAACCTTGATGGAGAAGTTCACAGAGGGAGTGAATAGCGAATCCCTAAAAAGACAGCTCCGTTTACTACATTGGTAAGATCCCAATGCTCAGTTCCAGGATTTTAAAGAAAAGGCCATAAGGATGTGGGGCTCTGGAAAGATGGGAGAGGAAGTGGCAGCCTGCCAACAGAAGATGATGCCCCAGAGTGCAGCGTGGCTGGAATACACTGTTGAACACTTGGTACAGGAGGATCCACGGCAGCCAGAGGCATGTTCAGCAAGGCTACTTCACCCAAGGTCCAAGTATGAGGGAGCACTGTTGGGGAGTTATCAGAGCCATTTTCCATTCTCCAACAAGACCTACACCCAGTGGTCTCAGCCCCAAGAGTTTCACCAGAAAGCAAAACAGAACCCAAACCAGGAATGGACAGAGTGCATCATGGCTCTTACCCGTAAAGTGACTGAAGTCAGCCAGGAGGTGCAGGACTTTAAAGATGGCTGGAAGAGAGGGCTCTTTACAAGACAACCAAAAAGAGGAAGAAGATGCCCGATGGATATGTTTGATGGCCAGAGGAGACCATCTGCAGAAGACGTGATGTTGATGGACACGAGCAACAGTGAGGCCTTAGGAAAACTGATAGACCAGAGACCGAAAGGGCAAGGCGCCAGCTATATGAAGACACCTGGAGAGAAATCAAAAGAATCAATCACAGCAATGCAGCAATAAGAGTGCACTTGAGAAGCCAACCAGAACAGCAAACTGAGAAACTCTTATATGTTAGAATGGAACTGGTGCAAGAATGCAAATTCCTCAGGGAAACTTTCCAGCAGCAAGAACGGGTGGCCAAAGAACAAACCACATGGCTCCTCCAGAATAAAAGAGAGAGAAAAGAGCTCTGTCAAGAAGTTGAAAAGCTCCAGTGCATGGTTGAGGATTTGCAAAGAAAACAAATCCAGCCATGTAAAGTAGCACCTGAGGCCTAGTACCTCCAGCAGAATGACGCCGAGTCTCAGAGAAAGTCAGAGTGTCTCACCCCTGTAGTACAGTCCAAGAGTAAAATGGCTGTTGGCCAAACAGAACCTGAGATGCTGACCAAACAAAAAGAATGTGCTTACCCTTGGGAACCAAAGGAAGAGGAAGATATCAAATCCCAAAGCCTCTTATTGTCTGTGGGAGAACAGGTTATGTTGAAAAGAACCAATCAAGGAAACGATCCACTTGTGGAATGGGAACCCGAACCTTATGTTGTAGCAGTTATGTATCCTGACCTCAAAGTGTACAAGATCCAGGCAGAAAATAGGAAGGGAGTTGAAAAGTTGGTACATCGAAGTTGACTCAAATTCTATATATTTCAAGGAACTGTGGAAGAAAGGACTAACTTAGTGCCAAAGGAAAGGCAGGAGCATACAATGGATGGATCCACCGACATGGGGTCCTCAATACAATGGTGTGCTGATCCCTGGGTTCATGCATCCCATATGGACCTGTCCTACAATCCACTTACTCAGCTCACAGTAAACTATAGGCCTGTAGATTTCCAGGATGTAGATTGTGTTTCTGATGAGGACATTATTCCCCAGATCCATAGGTCACAGAGGTCCAATTTTGGTGTTCCCCCAAAAAGATACATAGTGTGACACAGACAGCCAGTTCTGAGTGCTGTATCATTTTTTTTAAATATAAAATGTATGACTGACTGTCTCTGCTAAAAAAAATCTGATGCTCTTAGAATGACCTCACTCATCAACCCCCCCAGGTTTCAGCTGAAAGATGAAAGCCATAAGAAATGCTGACAGCATGTGTATCACACACACATTCAGTTTTTAGAGACAATGTGTTACACGTAAGGCCTTAATTAAGGATCCTGTCTGTCTGAGTTAATTACAACCATAGTTGCTATAACATATCCATTTGATGATGTTGGAAGAAAAACCCAGGTTATTACATAGCAGTACGAACTCATAAAGAGGCTGTCATGTCCTGGAAGGAGGAAGCTTATTATGAGATCAAAAGAAGTGTCATTTGAAGGACATGAATTATGCTGAAGTTGCAGAATGTAATACTTTTGTATAAGATATATTTTTTTTTATACATAATCTGACAGAGGAGGAGCTAGCTGACCTCACACAAAAATGGGTTGTCTCATACAGTTGTTTAAGGAATATTCTGTTTTACTACACAGAGACACACTTTTACCTAGACTCTGATTGAGGAAAGATCTTTGGAGCACTTGTAAACAAGTATTTAGAAAGATTTCAAATCTAAGTACTGTAAGTAGGAATTTGCACTGTTTAAACCTTGTTCTTTTAAAAGATTTGCATGTCTGGTGATATAACAGTTCTGTATTTTGCATTTTACGTATTTTTAACTATTTTAGTAAAATTATTTTTAGAACTTACTTGGTCTGTCTTTGGCTTTTTTTTAGTTGTAAGTAAAGCATATGGTTATTGCAGATACTAAACATAAGCTTGAATGGTGGTACCAAACTGGAAAGAGAAGCGTTTTAAATCTGAGGTCTTTATTAAAGTTTTTAAGGGTTCTCTGTATACCTGGTTAGGTGCCCATAGGCAAAGATATCTGGCCCCCGAAGACAGAAATATCTGAGCCTGTGAATTGGGTACACTAGCAGGAGGTTCACAGTTTGAATCCCTCCAGAACTTGAGACCAAAGGTTGATCCTAACTCACAAAAACAGACAAGAGGGTTACCTTGTCTGTTACACTGTTCACAAGACTGCGATCAGAGGTTGGCACTTTGGGAGTAGAGGGCCTGATCTGCTGAGTGGGTTTGTGACACATATCAGAAGTTCTTCAAGTCACCTCTTCCTTTTCTGGATAGTTCTATTAAAAGTATCCCAAGACAAGGTCACTTAGCTAAGTAAATAAGAAAGTTTTCTAAAGTTATAGATATTTTAAGAATGTTTTAATCAAAGTCTATAGAGGTTTAAGTAGAATGTTAAAGTGTTAAGAAATAGTATGAACACCTACAGAAGAAATGTTTTATAGAATGTTTAAAAGGAATTCATGGGGACATGTATTTTTAGGTGGACCCAAATCTGTAATGCCCCAAATTTAGGGCACCACAGAAATAGAAAGCAATAAAACAAAATTAGGGGGATTACAGGTGCCCAGGCTGCTTGCTGTATGTGAGGGCAGTAGGCTACAGGTGTAAAGGGGCTCCTCATAAGTAAATTTCCCCTCCTTGTAAGGCAAATACTGGTACAAAATAGAGAAAAGTGCCTTTCCTACAACATGGCCTATACTCCTGTACACCAAGTGGCCTGGCAATTGGAAGACAAAGTAAGCCCACCATTCCCTGGCACCTCAAATGAAACCAGGACAGAGGACAATGTCACTTCTGGCTAAATGTTTTGGTTACAGTCAAAGAAAATATCCTGCAATTGGATCACCCCAGGAGCATTGTCCCTTGTGCCAGTAGGGGCATACTATTCCAGTTAATGTGGATCTAGAGGCTGTAGCATGGCAAAAGGCATTTACTGAGGTTGGGTGAAACTGCTTGGGGTTGGAATCCATTACAGGATGCACTCACCCCCCTCCTCTCCAAATTTACTGCAATGGTGTAGCACATAACTTTGAGCCCCCAGCAGATGCAGAGAACTTTATCCACTAGTCCTGGACAGATGCAGACACTACAGCTACAGTGGGAATCACTGATCACCACCAGGATCTAGTGCCATGGGAATGGTTCCTGCATTCCCTTCTTCACTGCCCCCCACCCCGATGAGGGGATATGCAGCCTGATCCTAAATACAGCTATAGTCATGGTGGAGGTTACTGGGATTTTGGTAATATGTGAGTGATTGGAGCTGCAGTATTGTAGCAGTGGTAGGGGTGTGACTGGGGATATGGAGGGAAATGGTTGTGGCTGTAGTGTTGGGTTGCTTGAGGTTGCAGTGTAACCTGACTGTGGTTGTGGCTAGGGTCATGGTGTGGGTTACTAGGATTTTTGTGGCATGGGGATGATTGCAGCTGTAGTGCTGGTGCTGAATGGAGCAGTGGTGGCAGAGTATGATTGGGGCTATGGTGGGAAATGGTTGGGCTACAGGGTAGGGTTCTGATAGTGGTGGGGTTTTGGAGATGTGGTAGGGAGTTTTTGGGTAAATCATGCTGGGAGGATTGAGTTATGCTGAGAGCTAGGGCTATGCTTGATGCTGAGGTGATTGGAGCTGTGGTGATGATTCATGTCATGGTAGGGATTTGGGGGCAGGGACTACAGTTGTACAATTAATTAGTACTATGTTGATGTGTGGATAATTAGGGTTGTAGAGCTGGGATGACTGGAGCTGTGGTGAAGAGGGATTATATCTGTAATTAAGCTAATTAGGGATGTACTGGTGGTGATTGAGCAGTGGCATCACCAGGCTGTTTTGGGGGATTCAGAAGCCCCCCTAATGTAAGCTCAAGCTCCCTCAATCATTTTCTCTGAAAAATGTAAAGACTCACAGCTTCACTGCTTGCTGAGGGAAAAAAAGAAGCCATGGTTTAGAGTCAGCACTTTATAGCTCTACCACATGGAGCGCGTTCCTTTTTCTTTGCCTGGCCCAGTTCCTCCAGATCCCACTGTGATCGTTGGTGGTGCTAGTGGTGGAGGTCAGGGAGCTATGCTCCCACTCAGCAATGCTTTGGTTGCCCCTGAACTGTGGGAGGTAGAACTTTGGTGGTCCAGGTACTGGTTTCCGCTCAGACACACTTTGCTGCTGCACCTCATGGTCCATCTGCCCAAACTTGTCCACTCTTGGTGAATGCCACATGGACCATAATCAGCTGGGTGCCCAGGTCCACGACTGCAGTGGCACTAATTTACTGTGGAAGGGAGGTGGGGAAGAGAGCTGAGCAGGGGAACTCAGCCACCAATGACCACCAAAATGGATGCTGTCACTTCATTCTGAGGGAGTGGGGCTACAGGAGAAGGACCACAGTCAGGGGTTATCTCAGAAGACTGGAGCAAGAAAGGAGTTCAAGTAGTCCACAAAACAGATCAACATAAAAACAAAAAATGGCAAAACTGAAAGCAGAAAATAAAGAGTCCCCACCCAAAAGGGCTCCACACCCCGCAACCAGCACAGAAGTCCAGGCAAAGGGATGGGAAGCAACCTGAAGCTGCCACAAAGGGGAAGAGAAAGAAATTTAACAAAACAAAGAAGAGGAAAAAAAAATAACCACTCCAGCAAAGCTGGGCAGGGCAACAGCCTGCCGATCTGCAAGTGGCACTCGAGGCAGTAAACAAAGGGGGAAGGGCAGGGGACTGCAATGGCAGCCCCATGTGTGGCAACACTCAATGTCAGTGCCAGAAAGAAAACAAAAAACAGCCAGCATACTGGAGAGGGGAGACAGGGAAACTGCAATGGCAGCCCTAAAAAAACACAAACCATGCCACACTTATTCTGCAAAATAACAGGAAGCAAACTAACAGACTTGCCAAGCCATATTTTTATTAGAACAAAAGAGAACCTGGGTGAGCATTACCCTCAGCACTTTGCATCTGAAATATGATGCTTGCGCTACATGCACTACTAGGCACCTAGCGTCAGGACACCCCAGAAGACCCCAATACAAAAACTGCAAACTGAGGAAGAAGACAACTTAAGGGAGCTCACCCTATGGAACTGGCTACTGTTGGCCATCAGGAGGACTGCTGGTCCTTTTCTGGAGCTAAGGTGTGACTGCTGCTGCTGCTGGAGACTTCCGAGGATCACTGGCTATAGAGGAACACCCACCCAGGAGCTATGAACCCAAGCTTCAGGTAAGCCTCCAGTCATCCGTACTCCTGTGATCTCTACTCTTGTCAGTCACCCAGTCCAAAACTGCCACTGGCTAGCAGGAAAC